>JAWHQI010000036.1:2615000-3922500 GCA_033032865.1 Dactylorhiza incarnata
CAAACCGACCACCACCAACAGCCCCCTTCCTTACTCCACCATTCACAGATCATCCTCCACAAAGCAGCCACGGTTTTTGGACTTGCTCGTGGCGGCCGGACTTGAAGGCGACGGTGCTCTACGTCAAGGATTCTCCTCCGGCGACCACCACCGTGAACGGCCTAGGAATTTCTACATCCGGATCTACGATTCCGGAAGGGTAACGCTTCCTACTCCGTGTGAGATTTCTCTCTAGTTAATTGTGGTGGAATAGAGTTGTGACGGATTTTCTCGCCGCTATTTGCTCGCGTTAATTTTCATTTGGAATAGTGGACGCTCTAGGATTGATCGTTTATTCGACGAGGAGTAGCGATCCTCATTTGTTCTTGTTGGGGAAACATCCACCTTTTCCGAATCGATTTTGTTTTGGTGGATTTTCTTTGGTACAACACCATCGCTTGCCCGGACGCAAACATTCGTCCCTTTAGCTTGACGGATCCCGGCTTATCGCCGACGATTCGATCTTATCACGGAGTTGCTTGCCGTACGCGTATGATAATTAATTAATAAATTTAGTCGTGGGCTGCGTTTTAAGTTGTGTTGGGAGAGCAGAGCGTTTGGTAGTTGTTGTTCGTAGTCGCGTGAGATCGCCTCATTCCGGTGGCCTACATCAACGAGCCGTATTAACCAGGGTCATAAACCTATGTGTCATTGGCCCCGACAGAAGGAACCGCAACTCTTCCCGCGGGCCTTCGTAAAACCGATTTGTCTTACGAGCTTCGTCCGCAAATGTCATGCCTACATAGCGCCCCAACAGTGTAAACTCGTGTAGGTAATCATCAATCATACGATCATCTTGCATTAGACGGTTGAATTGATTTTCCATCTCTATCTGTTGGGCCGGTGGAAGATACCGCGCCAAGAACAGTCTGCAAAACTCATCAAACCAGACGTCCGTTAGCTGCCTTCCCGCTAGCTGATGCAACTCTATCTCATCCCACCATAGCTGAGCCTCCCCATCAAGTAGGAAGGTTGCCAAAGTAACTTTCTGCCCTTCCTCCGTATCAGTGGCCTTCAAGGATTTGGGCACCCTCGATAGCCAATCCTCAGCTTAAGTAGGGGTTCCTGCCCCCGTGAATGTAGGAGGATGGAAACTCAGAAAGTACTGCAGTTGTTGGTCCGGAGCTGTTCGTGCCCTCGTCGGTACTGCCCTTTCAACCGTAGGTTCGGCTGCCACAACCGGCACTGGAGCCACTCCAGGAGTAGGAGGCTGTCCAGGGACATGCCCTCCAGGTTATGCAGTGAACATAGCAAACACTGCTTCAGCTACCATCCTTACTGTCTCAACAGAAGGAGGAGTCAGCACCGCAGTTGGTGCACTGCTCGCAGTCGAACGCGGGGGTCGAGACGGCCCCGCTCCACTCCCAGCCGCCTAAATATGCACACAAAACATAATTAGTGACTAAGAGATAGCATGTATCAATAAAGGAACACAGAAGTTTCATCCCAATGTTTCACACATACATGTAATTCATTCCTAAAGTTGACAATTACTGGTTATTTACTTGAGTTAACGGCGACGCACACACGTACTCACCACCCCTTAAAAGAATTCGACCACAAATTCAGACGGAAAGGAAACGAGACCCATAGCTGATACCAATTTGTAACACCCTCCTTGTTACATAGCATATAATAGTAGTTCCGGCCGGGACCCCACGCCATATAAAACGAACAGAAGAGCGCGTTACTTAATTAGCACTTAACAGTTAAGACTATAACCATCTCAGCCCACAGAGTCGCATAACGGAAGCATTAAAATTCAAATTAAACCAGTTCATACATTGTCCACATTTACTACTAGGAATGAAATACATCAAGTTAATTACAAGGTTTGTTTACTACAATGTTTACATCATAAAGGTGTCTTCCAAACATCGGTGCGCAGGCCGGCCACACATGAAAACAGTAAACAAAAGCTTTGGCCTTCGTGGGCCATTACAGTACAACAGCAGGGGCTTCAGCCCGCTATTTCCCGCTAGTCTCTCCAGGACCTGTATAAAAAAATCCACCAAGCGGTGGGAAAAAAGTAACCGGTCAGCTTTAGCTAACCAAGACTTATAACGACCACACCCCATGCTTGGGGCGGCGGTGCTCCGTCCCTGCAAGCAAGAGTCAGCAGCATATAAATATATATATATATATATATATATCCGCAAACAACACCAACGGAGGCATCCCGAGCCACCCGCTTCGTGCTCTCAAGGCACACTTTGGCATACTCCCCGAGTTACGCCTCCAAGCTAAGTCTTATTTCAACATAGACAATCAATTTGATCTAGGCCGTACACACGAAGTTCCGGCACACCATCCAAGTCCTTTTTCAACTTGGATTATTTGTGCACACTCAGCACGCTATCCACAAGTACTTTTTCCATAGCGCGAGCTAAATGTCGTCTTCGGTATATCCTCTGTTGGGAACAGTGTCCAGCAATGTTCCTGATTTGAAGAAGTGCTCAGGTCAATGATAAAAGCACTATGTATTTGATGTTCATTTGATTTTGTTGATGTCACGACTGTCGATGCACCTACGCCAGCTCTTGTCCTTCTTCGGGGTGAGAAGGGCCGGTACAACACATGGACTCAAACTCTCACGAATGAACTTCTTCCGCAGAAGATCATCAACTTACCGCTGCAGTTCAGCATGCTCAGTCGGATTCAGGCGATAATGTGGCAGATTGGGCAAAGATGCCCCGGGGATTAGATCGATCGTGTGCTAGATGTCCCTTAACGGAGGGAGCTCGTTAGGGATCTCATCGGGCATAATGTCTACATAAACATCCAACAGCTTGCAAACATCCGAATCAGTGGTCTCGGTCTCCCTAGGGACCTCGGATGACATAGTGGCAACCACCACAAACATAACTCCTGCCTCTAAACTTTCTCTCAGAAAATCACCCTTCCTCAAAACGTGGAGAGGTCTCGATGACCCTGCGCTAACGGATGACTCAACCTTGCCTTTGGGAGGATCCCTGGGCTAGATCGCAGTAAGTGTAATCTTTCGACCTTTGTCGAAGAAGACACATGTGTTAGACCGACCGTAACACGCGGCATCGCGGTAGTATAACAAGGGTCTTCCGAGTAAAATATGATGCGACGTCCATAGGGATGACGTCACACCAGACCTGGTCCTCAGTAGATGTCAGGCTAATCAGTATCAGGCATCGTTGTGTAACCTCTAACCTGGATGGTGGATTTGTCCACCCAAAGAAAACGGTAAGGATGCGGATGTGGCACGGCAGTAAGTTGCATCCTCTCCAACCCTTTCTTGGCGATTATGTTTACGCAACTACCACTATCGATGGCGAGCTTGCAGGGGCCTCCTGCGCTCGGGAAATACGTGAAGAAAATCGTAGTGCGTCGCCAATCCTCCTCGGCTCGTGGGGTGTGCAGAAGGCGACGGAGGATTCCGAACTCTAGCGACCTTTCAACGTCGCTCTCCCATCCCTCCTCTACAATGGTCGTAATCTCTTCGACGACGGCATCCTCAGCCTCAGTGCTGGGCTCGCCTGAATCCTCAATCAGTAAATTCCTAGTCGGGCATTGCGCCGCGAAGTTCCCTCTGCCTGAACACCGATAAAATTGGACGCCCCCAGGCTTGGGGCCTCCAGGGACAACAACTTATCCCATCGCATCTGCGGGAGTGCGGGGAGGGGCAGTGGCAGTGGTCATGGTAGTAGTGGGTCTCCAAGTCGTGGTGGAATCAAGTTTATAGGTGAACTGTCTCGGGCCAGCAGTACGCAAATATTGCTCGTACTCGAGCGCGAGCTGAAAAACCTGCTCGACCGTCTCAATCCTGTGGGGAATCAGTTCCCTTCGGATGTCATCCCTGAGTACAATCCGAAAGCGGGAGGCAGTGGCAATGGGCTCCTCTAGAATATCACTACGGACCACCAACTCATTGAAGCGTGACATGTACTCTACAACAGAAAGGTCCCCCTGTCGTAGTGCATTCAACTGATCTATAAGCTGATCACGATAAGAAGCGGGGAGGTATTTATCTTTCAGACGTTGCTTCATCTCGTCAAATTGGGTGACTGGGTAGTACCCGTCCCGCTCAAGCGATCTCTCTACGCTCGACCAATAAATTTTTGCCTGCCCCATTAATTTCATCTTGGTGAACCGTACACGGCTCTCATCACTCATCTCGAACCAATCGAAATAATGATCCATGTCCATAAGCCAATCGCTAAATGCTTTCGGGTCCAGGTGACCGTCAAAGGAAGGCGCATCGATGTGGATGCGCCGAGTGATATCATCTTCCTCGGGAGTCATCCCGCGGCGTGGCCCACTGTATTCGTCGTACTGGTCATCATAGTCGTAATCATATCGTGCGGGTGGGGATCGACCTCTACGGCCAGGTGGGGGTGGGGGACGAGGATTTCTCCCTGGGTCCTGTTGATTCTGGTAACCACGATGGAAATTCCCTCTCGCGGGAGGAGGGGGGTCTCGGCGTGGAATGTCTCTACCATGTCTCTCACGAGGGGGGGAAGCGTCTTGGGGATCCTCGGGTGGTTCATCATCCGGGGGTGGAGACGCTCGACTTCTAGAGGTCTCTAACTGATCGACCCTTGTGCTAACCCTAGTGATATCTCCCCTAAGGCCTAAGGGCGTCAAACTGGGCCCCAATCCGATCAAATCTATCGAGAACGAGCTTTTGAAATTCAGCGTACGTCATGTCTGACTGTGAACTAGCAGCCCTATCGTCGGTGAGATTATGGTTTGACATATGCTGACAATAATCCCTTCCCATACGTAACATGCAATGACCATAACCTAGGTGGTGGAGACCAGCCTAGATCAGGTCGACGCAAAAGTGCCCGACTCCGCACCCGTCCGGACATCTACTGGCCTTGAATTATTGCATTTTAAATTTTGTTATTTTGCAATTTATATTTAGAGCTTTTATTGTATTCTATGTGTGTGTGTGTATATATATATACATGTATATATTTACACACATATATATTTACATATATATATATACATATATATATCTGAGTAAACACGTGAAGAGAAGCGGTTCAGCCATCCCCAGCCGGTCCCTCTTCTCGTTCGGCCGGAAGAGTTCCCGCATACGCACGCCCACGCCGCCGCCCACGTTCGCCGCCTCCAAGAGCTCTCCTCCAGGCGGTTACGTCAACTCCCGGCCACAACCGTCTACTCCACGAGGCCGACCAGGCGCGATGGTGTTAGTTTTCTTGTTCGTGTTCTTCGTTGCTATCCTATAAAAGGGGACGATGAATCGATGATGAATAGTGATGGGAGGAATGCTTTTTTTTTCTTGAAGTTTGGTTTGAGTTCTGTAAGAAGAATTTATTGTTTGTGTATGATAGTGCTTCCGTGAGATTTGATATTGATTGTTGGATTGCTGTGTAATGTTTCTGTGGGATTCTGTTGGCTTCCTGTTGAGTGCTGAGAGGGATGTTGGTTGTTTTCCTGTTCCATGAGAAGGGTTGAAGCTCGTTCTTTCCGTTCGAGTTCTGCAGATGAGTGAAGGAGATGGTGAATAGTGATTTTAGATATCCTGTTGCTGTTTGCTTCTCGTACGAGTCCAGTTGATACTGTTTGAATAGGAGATTTCATTTTGTGTGCTTGGGTGAAGTTTATTTGTGATTTCTTGTTTAGGAGTAGTCGATTGATGAGAATCTTGTTTGGACTGCTGCTTTCCATTTGGGAAGATGAAGAACAGTAACTTTAATGTTATTGTCTGAGCCTTAGAATTATTAAAGAAAACAGTAAAATGTGTGAAGTGAGTGAATTTTAGTTCTTGTGATCGAGATTACGTAGGACCACGTTCGTGTGGGAGAGTGAATTTTGGGTTGTTAGTTTGTGGCTTCCTTACACAGTGAGTTTTGAGATTCCGTGGAGCCATTTAGTGTAAGGGTGAGCGAATTCGTTCCGTGGTGCCCTTGTGTGATAGCGGCCGACCTCGGAGCGAGAAATCGAAGGTGACGAGAAATTCCTCGCGGGATCACCGTTGACTTCGATTGCGGAAAGACACCTCTTTCCGTGGGTAACTTGTTTCTTCTCTTCCTTTGCGTGCGTCTAAATTTTCTCTTAGGATTTAGATTCATTTGTTGGATTTTCAATTGGGTTTTGTTAGCGAACGTTACGTTGAGAACTCCAAACGGAAACGTATTTGGAGTTCACAATTTCCGTTTCGCCACGACAAGGGAAACAACACGAAAGTTGCGAACTTCCTTCCCCGGATTTAGAGTTGAACCATTATTTTGTAAAGAAGATTCATTTTAAAAACAAAATAGTTATTTTATGCTTTACAAAATTCTAAGTTGCTGCATTTCTTAAAGTCCGTGCAACGCCCGCTCAAACAACATTCAATTCTTCATTACATGCATTTAGGGTTTCCTAGAAAGAGGCGACAGGCGCGCAAACTCTACGCGTCGTCCTGCATCAATTTGGTACCAGAGCTAGGTTCCGAATTTTTTCTAAGTTTCGAAATCCGCCCTGCGTAGAATAGGAACCCCGCATAGCATTTAATTTTTCAATTTTTTTTTATTTTATAACATAATCATCCATCTAACTTGTGTGTTTGCATGCATCTGCGTAGTGGTAGATTAGTGAGTATGAGTTCACCACATCACACTCCATCTGAACACCCTCAAGAGGTAAACTCTGAGATGAGTCGAATTGAACGTGGCCAAGCGAGTCGTGTGAATGAAGGGACGGAACCACCCCAGTGGTTTTTACCTTTCGCCCACCAAATGGCAGCGTTAACCGAGAGTGTCTATCAAGTGGGAGAAGGGTTTGAAAACCTGTGTTAGGATGAATAGCTTAGAAATACCTCCTCGAGTTTCAATTCCACCTCCAATTCGAGATGAGCATTCTGTTCGTCCACAGCACGAAGCCCCACCACACTACGGAAAAAGGTCTACACTTAGGATAAATCCTCTATTTGAGGAAGAGGGTCGACACCCACATAGATAGGTTCGAGTTTGCGCGTGATCAGGGTGGGAATTTTCCAAGGAATTTTCCTGAACCCCAACGAGAGTCTATCTTAGGCACGCGAGATAATTATCAAGAGAGACCTCATTATGAAGTAGCAAGAGGAGAGCCTCCTCGAGACCATCGTCGGCCTATACCGGCCATGCATCGTGATGATCTCCCTAGAGATTGGCATCGACCTCCGCCTCCACGGCGTCGAGACCATCGTGATCCTTACGATGATGATTACGACTATCCTCCCCGGGATAGGCGACCGGATCTCACACGTGTGGTGAAACTTGATCCACCACTTTATGATGGTTCTATGGATCCCAAGATCTTTTCAGACTGGGTTATTGACATAGAGACCTACTTTGAGTGGTATCGTATGACGGAGGACCAAAAGGTTCAGTTCGCCAAAATGAGATTGACTGGGCGAGCAAAGATCTTTTGGATAGGTGAAGAGCGTAGTCTAGAGAGGAATGGATGCCCTCCCATCACACTTTGGCCCCACATAAAAGCCATATTAGAGGAGCAATACATTCCCCGGCATTACCAGCCCCGTCTACGAGACGAGCTGGCGTCTCTACGCCAAGGGTCCAAATCAGTTTCTGATTACTTAGCTGAGATGAATGATCTTATGATAAGGTGCAAAGTAGAACACCCACGTGACACCTTATTCAAATTTAAGTGCGGACTACGATCTGAGATCCGAGATGAGTTGATTCGATATGGCCACTATTCCCTTCCCGAGATCATATCTATCGCCATCGATATCGAGGAGCACCAAAAGAGAACCTCCCGGTTCAAATCTCAACCTAAAATGAATACTTCCTACAAGAAAGAAGAACTGAAAGGTAAGGAGAGTGCGTCGAAGCCTACCTCGACCTACACCCGAGATCAGAACAGGAAGTCCCCCATGGGAACTGTGACCCCTTCACAAATCCGATGTTATGAGTGTCAGCAGATGGACCATATTTCGAGATATTGTCCCAAGAGGAAAGACACGTTAGTTATTCATGAGGTGGTTGGGGAGGATGAGTCTGTAGAAGAAGCGAGAGTCGAGAAGGACTCACACGTTTTGAACGACGAAGTGTACGGTACGCCTAGTGATGCGGATATAGATCCCGATGTTCTAGTGGTGAGATGCATGTTATCTACACCGCAAGAATCACCCGATTATTAGCGGACGAACATCTTCCAGGCCTACTTTAAGCCTGGGGAGAAAGTGTGTCGTTTAGTAGTGGATAGCGGGAGTTGTATGAATGTGATAGCTGAGACAGCTTTAGCCCGCATGGGAATCACTGCTGAGCCGCACCCATCCCCATTCCAGGTAACTTGGGTTACCAAGACTACATTATCGGAAACTAGGAGATGTTTAGTACCCATCACAATCGGTACGTATTCCTATAAGATTTGGTGTGACGTTATGCCTATGGATGTGTGTCACGTATTGCTTGGGCGATCCTGGTTATATGACCGGGATGTCACCATACATGGCAGGTCCAACACTTGCTCCTTTCTACTGGACGGAAAGAGAGTAGTGTTGACCCCGGTGCGACCCAAAGCACATCCATTCCGCGCGAATAGTAGTGCGAAAGAATCTCTTCCTCCCACTAAAAGGAAGAAGACTCTTATCATTATACGAGGTACTGAGTTCCATCGAGAGAGTTTTGACGGGGGATTCTATTATGCCTTAGTGGTTTTACAGGCATCTGCTTTATCAGAGACATATGAGCCTACTTTTATACCTGCTAGGAGACTCTTAGAGGAGTTCCAAGATCTACACCATGATGAGCTTCCGGCTGAGTTACCTCCCATGCGGTGTATTCAGCATGCGATAGACCTTGTTCCTGGAGCTTCCCTCCCTCATTTACCGCATTACCGATTGAATCTTACCGGCCACGAGGAGCTGCAGAAGCAGATTGGAGAGTTATTAGATAGAGGCTTTATTCGCCATAGCCTTAGCCCTTGTGTGGTGCCTGCCCTCCTTGCCCCAAAAAAGGATGGTACTTGGCTTATGTGCGTTGATAGTCGTGCTGTCAACAAGATCACAGTGAAATACCAATTCCCGATACCCCGACTGGATGACATGTTGGACATGTTGACTGGGGCCACGATCTTCTCTAAGATCGACCTTCGTAGTGGTTATCATCATATCCGTATACACGAAGGATACGAGTGGAAGACTGCCTTCAAGTCGAAGGATGGACTTTATGAGTGGCTTGTGATGCTCTTTGGGTTGTCCAATGCCCCTAGTACTTTCGCTCGGATGATGACCCATGTCTTCAGACCTTACATTGGCAAGTTCGTAGTAGTTTATTTCGACGACATTTTGATCTATAGTCAGACCGAGAGTGAGACTTTGATTCACCTACGTACTATTTTTGAGCTCCTGCGAGCCGAGCGACTATTGATGGCGCAAATCTTAGCACAGCGCTATAGGCGGTAGTAAGAATGCGGCACTAAACGGCAGTGTACCGATCGTTCAAGTAATATAAAATGGGAATGAATCCCCAAGTATCGATCTCAAAGGAACACAGTAAGGTGGAGTTTATTATCGAGGAAGGACTTGAGATTGAAGTCCTTTCGAGCGGATGGATGCGGAAATGGGGGTTTGGCTTGTGGAAAATAAAAGAAAACAACTACAACTACTCCTATGCAATGCCGCTATGCAGTGCTTCGCTTGGCGGGATAGAGACTAGGCAGGCCTTGAGCGCGCTGCGTCGCAAGGGCGGATGGATGAGTAGGCAAACGGAATCAAACTATGCAGGCCTTGAGCGCGCTGCTTCATTAAGCGGGATGGATTACACGGGCCGTTATGCCATGCTTCGCTAGGCGGATGGAAGAGTAGGCATACGGATGAGGGTCGCAAGCACCTCGTCGACAAGCACGCCACTAGCAATTGCTAGTGCAGCACACGAACGTGGCGGCGGGATGGAGGATGGAATGGGGCGCACCTCAAGCAACTCAAACAGTAAAATATTTCACATAGACATGAAATGTATAGAAATGCAAATAAAGTTAAGTGCTACTTCATCATAATGTTAGCTCTAGCTACATATACATCAATAAGAGAAGAACAAGGCAAGAAATCGACCGAATCCGAAGGCTCGTTGGAGATTCATGGTTGGAATTGTCGGGTTGTCAATGCGCGTCCAAGCTCGGTCCGCAACTACGTCCGGGGTAGAGAGAGCTGTCATGACTCTCCAATGAACCCGTCTTCTTCGTCTCACGATCCGGTAAAGGTTGCAAACTTCCCCTTGCTTGATGGCGATGGCGGCTAAACCTTCCTTGAAGCTCTAGGATGAAGGAGGAGGCCAAGAGGAAGCTCCGGCTCAAGAATGGCGTGAAGAACAAGCCCGGAGCACCTCCCGATGGTGGGCGGCGATGGAGGGGCGAAATCGGGCGCTCTGGAGCAGGAAACGGCGGACTGGCGGAAGAAAATGCGGAGGATCCGACCTAAATCGCGAGCAGGAATATTTATAGGCGCTGGAATAAACAGTGTGCACGGTCATTGGCGCACGACCAGTGGTCGTGCGCGCTGGAATACTGTGATCGTGCGCCTGCCTGGGCGGAGCCTGCAATGTAAGAAATTTATAAAATAAAATGTTCGCACGACCAGTGGCGCACAGGTGGTCGTGCGCACTGGTCGAAACAGAACTCATAAAAATGATGTTAAGTGCGCACGAACAGCGGCGCACGACCGGTGGTCGTGCGCAATATCGTTGGTGGTCGTGCGCACTGTCCGAGACAGAACTCAAAAAATAGGGTTAAGTGCACACGATCAGCGGCGCACGACCAGTGGTCGTACGCAATAGAAACAGTGATCGTGCGCAGTGTTCCTGTACAGAATTGTACCGGGAACACCCGCACGACTCCTGTTCCAGCACAACCACGAATCCAGCCACTGAAAGTGGCACTTAACAATCCATGAAAACTACCAAAAATGAAGAACATGAAATAACACCAAAAACGGGCCTAGAGGTGCACTTAGCATGGAGTGTCAAATATGAGTGAAAACATGTCTAAAGTGAAGTGCATAGACTAGAAAATCGGCCCAGATGAGTCCATAAATGTGTATATATTTGGGACTCATCACACCCCCCAGACTTAACTGTTTGCGCGTCCCGAGCAAACAAATCCCTCAAGCGGCTGAGAAAAATACACAGCTGGCATAGAAATTGTAAAGCGGAGTATCATGCGAAGTCGCATGCTCATGCGCGTAGAAACACAGTAGACAAAATTTCTAATTGTACATATTAGTTTATACTTTTCTAGGGGCGTATTTATATATTACATTTACTCAAAAAGTGAATCACGGTGAATCATAAGGTCGTACATAGGAAGAAAGTAAACTAAACGCTGAGGCGAGCATTGCCAAAGATCGGGGCTCGAGACAACTCCATTGAAATCCATCAATGTCGGTGACCATAAGCTTGCCCGTTCGCACTCTCTCCACGGCACTGGTTTGACTCAAATGCGTGAATCAATAGGACTTAAGGTTTTAGATGAGGCTTGGGTTTAGGTGAGGTAAACAAATATAAACATGAAGGCTTAGAACACAAAAACCCAAATGAGCAAATGCATAACACTATCCAAATAGCCAAAAAACACGCGAATGCACCACACTCCCAGACTTAGACTTAACAACATGGGTGTGTGCACCGCCTACTCCCAAACATATATTTTTACACAGATTTTTCATTAAAGCTCATCTTTTTCTTTTCTTTTCACTTCTTTTCTTTCTCTCATTTTCTTGTTTTCTTTTCTTATCATTTTCAGTAGCTAAACAATAAAACACATCCGCATCTTCACAAACATATCACCAAATCAACAACCCAACTCATGAAAATAATAAACAGCTAAAGCTCAGATTTGGGTGTGCGACTAGGATTGGCATTTAGGCTTTGGTGAGACAACAGTGGGGCTGAATCAAAGAAAGGGTAGGCACAACTGGGCTGACAAGCGCGACACTGGCGAGTGCGCGCCAAGAGGAAGCGGCGACTGTCGGGGTGGTTCAGGCGAGCACCGCCCTCGCGAGCACAGTCCCGGCGAGCTCAGGTTTGGCGAGCGAGCTTGGGGGACGAGTGGAGCCAGGAAGAGTGACAGGAGGGGGAAGCCCCTTTTGCGAGTTGGTGCTTTCCGCACCCGTCCCGGGGGGATTTGGAAAATGGGACCGGGTGTACTACAACGGTAGAGATGACCCTGTCCAGCACCTGCAGAGTTTCGAAGACTCGGTCTCCATCAGGCCGATGTCAGATGCCTTCAAGTGTCGGCTCTTTGTCGTCACCCTCAAGGAGAAGGCAAGGGACTGGTTCCATCATCTCCCTACAGGGTCGATCTACTCGTTCGAGGATTTGTGCCGAAGTTTTTTGCTGAGGTTCTCGACCTCAAAAAAGAGGAAGAAGGACGCTGATTCTCTCTTCGCAGTGAAGCAGGGACCCAGGGAATCGCTGGCTCAGTATGCCGATCGATTCCAGGAGGAAGTGTAGCTCACTCAGGAGATGCCTGGGTTTGCACTCCAACTCGCCTTCACGGTCGGGTTGAAAGAGAGTTTCTTCAAGATGGCGTTGAAGAGAAAAGCCCCGTCTCCTTTGAAGAGCTGATGGAGAGGGTGTCGGAGGAAGTCGCGAGTGAGGAAGCCAATCCGGAGCTCACCAAGAGGCTAGCAAAGCTCAGTGAGCCGGAGGTGAGGCAGCAGGAGGTCGGGAGAAGGGAAGAGCCCCGGGCCCCGGAAGGGGAATGGAGGCCGCAAGGGGGAGGAGTGCAAGGGCAGGGAAGGGGTTACGGCCCAGGAAGGGGTAACCATGTCGGAGGTCAATGGAGGCCCCCCAGTTAGGGTGAAGGCAAGGTCCGATGCAAATGCCTCCCCCTCCCCAGCAGGCCATGGCGATTGGACGAGGAAGAGGAAGAGGAGGGGGAAGGGGAGGAGAGGCGGAAACGGAGGCCACTAGGAGAAGAAGGAATAGGGTGGCAGAGGCCGAGGCAAGGGAAGTGGCGGTGCCATATTGCATCTTCCATGATGTGGAAGGCCACTCAACGGACACCTGTCCGGAGTTCCTAGAAGTGAAGAGGGGCAGAGCGCCCGCGCCACCACAGCAGCAGCCATTAAGGATCGTGGAGGTTGAACCTCGAGAGGAGGAGGAGGAAAGGTGTGAGGATAGAGCCGATATGGGAAGTAGAGGAGGGATCGGGGTGATCCATGGGGGGGTAGGGGTGGAGGCGACCCGCAAGGCTAGCCTCCATACCATCTACCGCCGCAGCGTGGCTTCGACATCCACCGCCCCACCCCCGGCCGAAAAAATCGTTTTCACCCAGAAGGACATGCCGGGCTACGAGGACCCATTCTGCGATGCGCTGGTCATCCAGACGGCGATCGAGAACTTCACCGTCTCCCGGATCCTAGTGGACAACGGAAGTTAGGTCAACGTCATCTTCAAGAAGGCGTTTGACAAGATGGAGGTAGAGCCTAGGAGTGTGTTGGCCTCAGATGGCCCTTTGTTCGGATTCTCAGGGGAGAGGAAGGAAGTAGAAGGGGGAGTAGGGCTTCATGTGACCCTAGGTGGGCAGTCCCGAAACTGTCGTTTTGTCATTGTGGACGCCCCAAGCAGTTACAACGCTATCTTCGGACGGCCACTCATCAGCGCGTTCCGCTGTGTCCCTTCCACCTTTCATCAGTGCCTCAAGTTCAACGACGGAGGGGTTCAGGTGCGGATCAGGGGGGATCCCAAGGTGGCAAGACAGTGCTACGTAATGGTTGTCAACACCATCGCCTGGATGGGAGAAGCTGAGAAGTGGGATAGGATGATGGAGGAGGTGGCCGAAGCCGAAGGTGAGGAGGTAGCTGAGGAGAAGTTGGAAGGAGATGAAGTCCATGCCTAGGAAAGGGTAGCTGAGGGACCCCGGGCGGGAAGAGAGAAAGAAGAAGAGAAGGCCCAGGAGGGGAGGGCAGAAGAGCTGATGGTGGTAGAAAAGGAAGTCGAGGAGGAATCCCGGGCTCCCACGTGTGCCGAAGAGGAGAAGGCTCGGGGAGAGCAGTCCCGGTTGGAGGCTATGGACGAGGTCGTAGAGCTCAAGGTCACCACCCGACTGGGGGTGGTGGAAAAAGTCCGGGTCAGCGGAGAACTCAGCCCAGAAGATCAAGCGGAGATTCTGGCTTGCGTACAGAAGAACGTGGACGTCTTCGCTTGGAGCGCCGCGGAAATGCCCGGGATCGACGCGGATGTGGCTTGCCATCGCCTCAACCTCGACCCCGGCGCCCGCCACATCCGTCAGAAGAGGAGGGCCGTCGCAGACAAGCTAGAAGGGCCCATCCATGAGGAGGTGGGCAAACTCCTGCAGGCCGGGTTTGTGTCGGAGATCCAGTATCCAGGCTGGGTCTCCAACGTCGTTATGGTAAAAAAGGGAGGAGATAAGTGGCGTATGTGTATCGACTTTTCGCTTCTTAATAAATCATGCCCGAAAGATTGCTACCCCCTGCCCAGAATCGACGCGCTGGTTGACTCAGTCGTTGGTTTTTCTGTAATGTCTTTCTTAGATGCTTTTTCAGGTTACCATCAAATCCGCATGCATCCCCCGGACATCAAGGATGTTTCCTTCATCACGGGGGATGGATGTTATTGCTATAAGATGATGCCCTTCGGGCTCAAGAACGCAGGGGCTATGTACCAAAGGATGATGGATAGGGTCTTCCGCGAGCAGAAAGGAAGAAATTTAGAAGTCTATGTTGACGACCTCATGGTGAAGAGCCGAGACCTTGGGACTCACCTCCGAGACCTCGAAGAGACATTCGGGACCCTGCGGCGGTACAAGATGAAACTCAATCCCTTGAAGTGTGTCTTCGGGGCGAGCCGAGGGAAGTTCCTGGGCCATTTGCTCACCCCCGCAAGAGTGGAGCCCAACCCGGACAAAGTTAAAGCGGTGACGGAGTTGGAGTCGCCAAGAAATCCGAAGGAGGTTCAGAGCCTTACGGGGAAATTGGCTGGGCTCAGCAGGTTCCTCTCCAAGGCGGGAGAAAAGTGTGCACCTTTTTTCAAAGTACTGCGGGGAAACAAGAAGTTTGAATGGACCCCGGAGTGCGAGAAGGCCTTCCAGGCTCTGAAAGAACAGCTCACCCAAACCCCTCTGCTCCAGGGACCGAGGCCAGGAGAAGACCTATCCCTGTACCTGGGGGTAGGGTCCGAAGCAGTAAGCTCCGTGTTAATCCGGGAGGAAGGGAAGAAACAGTTCCCTATCTACTACGTCAGCCGAGTGTTGAAGAAGGCAGAGCTCCGGTACCCGATTTTGGAAAAGTTGGCCTTCGCATTGGTGGTGTCAGCCCGGAGGCTCCGGCCTTACTTTCAAGCCCATTCAATTAAAGTAGTGACGGACCACCCGCTCCGCAAAATCATGGAAGGAGTGGAGCACTCAGGAAGGTTGGCAAAGTGGTCCGTGGAGTTGAGCGAATTCAATATCGCATTCGTGCCCAGGACGTCCATCAGGGCTCAAGCGGTGGCAGACTTCATGGCCGACTATGCGGCCGAAGTGGGGGAGCACAAGCTACCCCCCCCCCCCCCCCCCCCCAGAAGCATGGAAGATGTTGGTGGACGGAGCGTCGGGAAAATACTCCTATGGAGGGGGAATAGTCCTGGTGAGTCCTCAGGGGACTCGGATTGAGCAAGCCTTAAACATCCATTTCCCAATCACCAACAACCAGGCTGAATACGAAGAAGTGATAGCGGGCCTTCGGTTGGCCCGGGAACTGGGTGTGCAGGACGTGGAGGTCTCCACGGACTCCATGGTGGTAGCATGCCAGATCAAGGGAGAATTTGAAGCAAAGGACCCGACCCTCCTACTATACCTGGAAAAGGTTAAGGGGGTCATCGGGCAGTTCCGCACCTTCTCCATCAAGCACGTGCCGAGGGAGGAGAGCACCCAGGCGGAACTCCTAGCCAAGTTCGGTCCCCGAGCGGGAGGGACGACTTCGGAACTCTTCCGGCCCTCCATCGAGGAAGGAGAATTGATGGAGGTGGATCGACAAGCCTCGTGGATGGATCCGATCATCGCCTTCCTATCCTCCGGGAATTTCCCTGGAGAGGATGTGGACAAGAGACGCTTCAGGTATAAGTCCGCCTATTACTCCTTGCATGCAGGGGGGCTATATAGAAAGACCCTCTCTGGACTCCTGGCCCGTTGTGTCTCCGAGGAGGAGGTCCCGAGAGTGCTGGAAGAAATCCACTCAGGGGAGTGCGGCAGTCACTCCGGGAGTCGGACCCTAGAAGGGAGGGTGTTGAGACAAGGCTACTTCTGGCCCACTCTCAGCAGGGATGCGGCAGAGTTCGCAAGAAAGTGTCCGAAATGCCAGCTCTACGCCCCGCTCCAGCTCCTCCCAGCTCAAAGGCTCCGGACCATCACGGCTCCCTGGCCCTTCACCATATGGGGGCTGGATCTGGTCGGCCCCTTTCCCCAAGCCAGCGGCCAGAGGAAGTTCCTGCTGGTCATGATCGACTACTTCTCCAAGTGGGTAGAGGTGAAAGCACTTGCTAAGGTAACCTCTCAGGTTGTAAGGAATTTTGTGTGAGGAGAAATAATTTGCAGACATGGACTCCCTCTAGCTATAGTGACGGACAATGGGTCGCAGTTTGCGAGTGAAGAGTTTGTCGGCTTCTGCACTCAGCTCGGCATTGACCTCAGGTTCGCTTCGGTCCACCACCCGAGGAGTAAT
This sequence comes from Dactylorhiza incarnata, assembly GCA_033032865.1. Classification (NCBI taxonomy): domain Eukaryota; kingdom Viridiplantae; phylum Streptophyta; class Magnoliopsida; order Asparagales; family Orchidaceae; genus Dactylorhiza; species Dactylorhiza incarnata. The sequence continues at coordinate 2,631,691 of JAWHQI010000036.1, forward strand.
GGGCAAGTGGAGGCGGCGAACAAGATAATCGTTAACCTGCTAAAAAAGAAAGTGGAAAACCTTCGAGGAAGTTGGGTGGAACAACTACCCTCCGTCCTCTGGGCCATGAGGACTACTCCGAATACCGCCACCGGGGAGACTCCATTCAAGCTCTCTCACGGGTCCGAGGTCGTTCTCCCCATAGAGTTTGAGGTGAAGACCCCCCGGGTGATCGCCGCGAGCGAGGGGGATGAAGAGTGGCTGGAAGGTAACAATGCAGAGCAGAGGCTGTCCTTGGACCTGGTAGAAGAACTCCGAGACTTGGCTACCATCAGGCAGGAAGAGGTCAAGCGGCGGATGGCTCGATATTTTGACAGACATATCCGGATAAAACACTTTCATAAAGGAGATCTAGTCCTGAAGAAGGTCGGCGCGGCCGGTAGAGGGGCCACGGTGGGAAAGCTTAACCCCAACTGGGAAGGTCCATATATTGTAAGCAGGGTGCTCAAGTCGGGAGGGTATCATCTCCAGGATGTGGAAGGGGTACCCCTCGACCGAGCCCGAAGTGGGGATGATTTGAAAAGGTTTTACCCTTGAGTGCTTTATTATGTTGTTTAATTAACGCCTTGCTCCTTTCTTATGACGCTTATAACTACTACCGTGCCGACATGACAAAGGTTGGGTATATTGGTGCTGGAGTTCCCCAGATCGATTCCGCTCCCGGGCTCTCACTAGACGGGGGGTTCAGGTTGATCTCTGGAGAGGCTGGTGATGAGTCATGATCATATACACTTTTACGGACTCATCTGGGCCATTTATTTAGTCATTTCACCGCACTTTAGCCCTGTTATAGTTCATATTGATCAGTCTATGCTAGGTGCACTTCTAGGCCCATTTTGGTGTGTTTTCATGTTTATCTTCATTAGTAGTTTTCATGCACTGTTAGGTGCCACTTTCAGTAGCTGGATTCGTGGTTGTATGCTAGAACAGGAGTCGTACAGGTGCTTCCGGTGCAATTCTGCACAGGAACACTGCGCACGATCACCGGTTCTATTGCGCACGACCACTGGTCGTGCGCCACTGATCGTGTGCACTTAACACCTTTTTCACGAGTTCTGTTTGGTGCAGTGCGCACGACCACCAACGCCAGTGCGCACGACCACCGGTCGTGCGCCACTGCTCGTGCGCACTTATCATTAAAATTCTGAGTTCTGTTTGTTGTATTGCGCACGACCATCAACGCTAGTGCGCACGACCACCGGTCGTGCGCCACTGGTCGTGCGAACTTGTTGTTTCATAATTTCTGTCTTTGCAGGGCCCGTCCAGGCAGAGCGCACGATCACAGGATTCTAGTGCGCACGACCACTGGTCGTGCGCCAATGACCGTGCGCACTGTTTATTCCAGCGCCTATAAAATGACCTGCTCGCGATTTTAGGTCGGATACCCGATTTCAGCCGCCGTTTTCCGCCCGGTTCCGCCCAGTTTCGCCCCTCCACCGTCGCCCACCATATGGAGGTGCTCCGGGCTTGCTCTTCACGCCAATCTTAAGCCAGAGTCTCCTCTCGGCCTCCTCCTTCATCCAAGAGCTCCAAAGAGAGATCTAGCCGCCATTACCGTCAAGCAAGAGGAAGTTTGCAACCTCCACCGGATCGTGACACGAAGAAGACGGGTCCATTGGAGAGTCGTGACAGCTCTCTCTACCCCGGACGTAGTTGCGGACCGAGCTTGGACGCGGATTGACAACCCGGCGATTCCAACTGTGAATCTACAACGAGCCTTCGGATTCGGTCGATTTCTTGCCTTATTCTTCTCTTATTGATGTATATGTAGTTAGATCTAACATTATGATGAAGCATTCTTGATTATTAGCATTTATACTTGATTATGTCTATGTGATTTGAGTATTCTTGCTTATTATTTTGAGGTGTGCCCCGTGGTGTGGATTGTTCGTTGTGTTGTGCCGCCCTAACAATTGTTAGTGGTGTGCTTTGCGAAGAGGTGCTTACGACCCTCATTCCGCTAGCCTTCTCGTCCATCCGCCTACCGAAGCGTGGCATCGCGGCCCGTATTCCATCCCGCCTAACGAAGCAGCGCGCTCAAGGCCTGCATTGTTCAATTCCGCTTGCCTTCTCGTCCATCCGCCTTTGCGACGCAGCGCGCTCAAGGCCTGCCTAGTCTCCATCCCGCCAAGCGAAGCATTGCATAGCGGCATTGCATAGGAGTAGTTGTAGCTTTTTCTCTTTATTTTCCACAAACCAAATCAACCCCCGTGTCCGCAATTCATCCGACCCAAAGGACTTCGATCTCAAGTCCTTCCTCGAACGTTAACTCCACCTTACTGTGTTCCTTGAGAAATTCGATACTCGGGGATTACTCCTCGTTTTATATTACTTGAACGATCGGTACACTACCGTTTCGTGTCGCAGTCGAGCTACCGCCTATAGCGGTGTGTGAGATTTGCGCCATCAAGTTTTTGGCGCCGTTGCCGGGGAACACAGTCGTGTGAGTTTTCTTGAGAGGGAGAGCCGAGAGATAGTAGTTCTTCCAGTGTTTATAGCCGCTTTATTATTTTTGTTTGCCTTTTAATTATCTTTTGCTTGTTTTTATTTCTTCCTCCCTTATTTTAAAGTTTTAGGCAAGTCTTATTCAAGGAATTTTTCTAGTTGTGTAGATTTCCTTGCAAAGAATTTCAGTTTCTTTTTATCTGCTTTGAATTTTGAAAATGTCGTCATGGGATATTTCGCCGAGCTTTAATGATAAGATGGTTTATTACATAGACCAAATGAATGAGTTGAATGCTAGGCAGTGTAGGAACGTTGTTTGCTTGTTGTGTCGAGGAGAGGGTCATGAATTGAAGGACTGTCCGCGTCTTTTCAATCCGGACCGCCGCTCCTCCACTCAGGACGACATTGTCCCTATCACTCATTCTTTACCCATGGAGGCAAGTGTGCACTCTACCCCTGAGCTTGTCTCGTGCACGGACTCCTCACTCCCTGTTTATGGCTTCACTCCCAGTGATGATGATCACTCATCTGTTAGCCAACAAGGAGAGGAATGGGAGCTCCTAGATGCACCTGAGTATGATGCGGAAAGTATTCTTTCCATCGGGGAGGCTTTAGCAGATCTTTTTGCGGAGGAACCAAATTTTTGTGTTCCTCCAGTTTCTTTGCATGATTTTTCTACACACATTTTTTTTGATCCTATCGAAGTAAAGGAGTGGGGTGATGCTTCTGACTCGGAGGGTGCTCCAAAGTGGGATGAGGATGTCATTTTCCCTGAGGGGGAGAATGAATACTTTGAACACGATGATGCACCTCGGTGGGATGAGGAGGATACTCTTTCTGATGAGGAGGTTTGCACTTCTTCATGGGACGAGGAGGTCCAAATCACCACTGAGGCTCCTGAGTTCTCAAGTCCCCCTTGCTATGATATTTACGATGATGATAGCGATCTACCCTTGGATCTTGCTGGGAGTGAGACCGGGACCACTCCCCCGATTTTTGATTATTTATGTCATTCTTCTCTTTTATTTCCTGACCCCTCTTCTTCATCTGAGCCTGTGCAGGTTGAGTCTTCACAGGTACATCAGGAGGACTTGGAGCATGATGCTCAAGTCAATGATGAGAGTATCCTCTCATGTGAGGAGGTTGACCCCTCCTCCATAGAGGAAGCTCCACTCATTGCCTTTTCCTCCTGCTGCCTCCCTGTTGACGATACCTTGCTAGGCAAGGATGTGTTTTGTGAGATGAGTGAGGACCAGGCCTCCTCCTTTTCTTACATTCTCTACCCTCTACCTGTGAGGAGCAGGTATCTATATTTAGGTAGAGGGGTGACTGTTCTGTCTCCGTATCGGTACCCGTTACCGATGCGCATATTAGAACAGTTACCTGTGCACTTTTCTTTTCATAGGCCTATAAGCTAGAACTGTACAAAATCTGAATAAGTCGTGCTGGGATGACAATAACCCCAGTAGTTATCTTACTTTTCATGCATTTTATTTTTAGTCCATCCTGTTTAGTTAGCTGTAGTTTATTGTAGTTTATTTTTTTTCTGCTTCTTTTGTTTTGCGGAGCTGACCCCTGCAGGTACTTCTTCTGGATGGCGGATGCTGCAGCTTAGTCTGAGTTTAAACGCCAATCTTCTGGTATGCTCACTTGCTGAGCATTGGGTACTCTCTTTCCCTAGCCCTATTTTGATTTTCCTATCATATATTCTGTGGATTGTTTAGTTTAAGTCTGGGGGAGAGTAGTTTTGTTTACCCGCTCACGTGCACTATTGCACTGCATACTAGAAGATTTCATTTAAAATGTTTTGTTTATTTTCATTGCACACCACATCACCCACTTGAGCGCGTACTCGTCTGTAGGCGTGCTCTGTAGTGAATTTAATTCTTCTGCTTATTTGGGAAAGTCTAGGTGATGGCTTAGGATTATGTAGCAGAGTAAAATGTTGACTCTAGTAGTGCTCCTAGTCGAGTGCTCGGTTGCATAAAAATTTGTGTAGATTAGACTTCTCTTTATATTATGGTTTTATATTTTTCTTATTAGTGTAAATGTTGTTTACTCTACTCAAATGGTGAATCCGGTGGAATCAAACGGTAGCGTAGGGATGTGTGTAAACGATCGCTAGATTCGTATTGCTTGAGTCGGGAGAAAGGAGAATCTTTCTCGGTGGCTAGAACTTGCCCCAAGCGATTCTTGAAGCATGGGTATACGGTTAGTCAATTGCGTGAATGTGATATAGGCCATCATTTTGGCCCGGTTGAGCCTTTGTGCCTATCCCTACCGCTATATCCTCGCTAGCCCAGTTGTGCCTACCCGTTCTTTGATTCAGCCCCACTTTTATTTCACCAAAGCCCAAAAGCCAATCCTAGTCGCACACCCAAATCTGAGCTTTAGCTGTTTATTATTTTCATGAGTTGGGTTGTTGATGTGGTAATATGTTTGTGAAGATGTGGATGTGTCCTTTTGTTTATTTGCTGAAAATGATAAGAAAAGAAAAAAAAATGAGAAAAAGAAAAGAAGTTAAAAAGAAAGGTAAGAGAAGGAATGTTTAATTGAAAATCTTTATGTTTAGATTTATGTTTGGGAGTAGGCGGTGCACACACCCATGCTGTTAAGTCCAAGTCTGGGGGTGTTGTGTACCCGCATGTTTGTGTGGTGAATGAGGATAGTTTCCTGCATTAGCTCATTTGGGTTTAGTGCTTTAACCGTCGTTTTTATCTTTGTTTTTCCTCACCTAAACCCAAGCCCCATTCAAAACCTAAAGTCCTATTGATTCACGCATTTGAGCCAAACCAGTGCAGTGGAGAGAATGTGACCGGGCAAGCTTATGGTCACCGACACTGATGGATTTCAGTGGAGTTTTTCCCGCATCCCGATCTTGAGCAATGCTCGTCTCAGCGCTTAGTTTACTTTCTCCGTATGCATGACCGAACGATTCACCGCTGTTCACCATTTTGAGTAGTTGTAATATGCTTTTACTCTTTTAGAAATATATAAACTGTTTATATAATCAGAAATCTTCTCTACTATTCTTCTTATGCACGTGAGCATGCGACTTCGCATGGTACTCTGTACTGTAGTTTTAAGCTATCTACTTTTCTTTCCCCGTTCGCTTAGAATTTGTTTGCTCGGGACGCGCAAACAGGTAAGTCTGGGGGTGTGATGAGTCCTGATCATATACACTTTTACGGACTCATCTGGGCCATTTATTTAGTCATTTCACCGCACTTTAGCCCTGTTATAGTTCATATTGATCAGTCTATGCTAGGTGCACTTCTAGGCCCATTTTGGTGTGTTTTCATGTTTATCTTCATTAGTAGTTTTCATGCACTGTTAGGTGCCACTTTCAGTAGCTGGATTCGTGGTTGTATGCTAGAACAGGAGTCGTACAGGTGCTTCCGGTGCAATTCTGCACAGGAACACTGCGCACGATCACCGGTTCTATTGCGCACGACCACTGGTCGTGCGCCACTGATCGTGTGCACTTAACACCTTTTTCACGAGTTCTGTTTGGTGCAGTGCGCACGACCACCAACGCCAGTGCGCACGACCACCGGTCGTGCGCCACTGCTCGTGCGCACTTATCATTAAAATTCTGAGTTCTGTTTGTTGTATTGCGCACGACCATCAACGCTAGTGCGCACGACCACCGGTCGTGCGCCACTGGTCGTGCGAACTTGTTGTTTCATAATTTCTGTCTTTGCAGGGCCCGTCCAGGCAGAGCGCACGATCACAGGATTCTAGTGCGCACGACCACTGGTCGTGCGCCAATGACCGTGCGCACTGTTTATTCCAGCGCCTATAAAATGACCTGCTCGCGATTTTAGGTCGGATACCCGATTTCAGCCGCCGTTTTCCGCCCGGTTCCGCCCAGTTTCGCCCCTCCACCGTCGCCCACCATATGGAGGTGCTCCGGGCTTGCTCTTCACGCCAATCTTAAGCCGGAGTCTCCTCTCGGCCTCCTCCTTCATCCAAGAGCTCCAAAGAGAGATCTAGCCGCCATTACCGTCAAGCAAGAGGAAGTTTGCAACCTCCACCGGATCGTGACACGAAGAAGACGGGTCCATTGGAGAGTCGTGACAGCTCTCTCTACCCCGGACGTAGTTGCGGACCGAGCTTGGACGCGGATTGACAACCCGGCGATTCCAACTGTGAATCTACAACGAGCCTTCGGATTCGGTCGATTTCTTGCCTTATTCTTCTCTTATTGATGTATATGTAGTTAGATCTAACATTATGATGAAGCATTCTTGATTATTAGCATTTATACTTGATTATGTCTATGTGATTTGAGTATTCTTGCTTATTATTTTGAGGTGTGCCCCGTGGTGTGGATTGTTCGTTGTGTTGTGCCGCCCTAACAATTGTTAGTGGTGTGCTTTGCGAAGAGGTGCTTACGACCCTCATTCCGCTAGCCTTCTCGTCCATCCGCCTACCGAAGCGTGGCATCGCGGCCCGTATTCCATCCCGCCTAACGAAGCAGCGCGCTCAAGGCCTGCATTGTTCAATTCCGCTTGCCTTCTCGTCCATCCGCCTTTGCGACGCAGCGCGCTCAAGGCCTGCCTAGTCTCCATCCCGCCAAGCGAAGCATTGCATAGCGGCATTGCATAGGAGTAGTTGTAGCTTTTTCTCTTTATTTTCCACAAACCAAATCAACCCCCGTGTCCGCAATTCATCCGACCCAAAGGACTTCGATCTCAAGTCCTTCCTCGAACGTTAACTCCACCTTACTGTGTTCCTTGAGAAATTCGATACTCGGGGATTACTCCTCGTTTTATATTACTTGAACGATCGGTACACTGCCGTTTCGTGTCGCAGTCGAGCTACCGCCTATAGCGGTGTGTGAGATTTGCGCCATCAGCTGGCAAAGTAACAAGGGTTGGTGCTGGAATGCCCCAGATCGATTCCGCTCCCGGGCTCTCACTAGACTGGGGGTTCAGGTTGATCTCTGGAGAGGCTGGCAAAGTAACAAGGGTTGGTGCTGGAATGCCCCAGATCGATTCCGCTCCCGGGTTCTCAATAGACGGGGGGTTCAGGTTGATCTCTGGAGAGGCTGGCAAAGTAACAAGGGTTGGTGCTGGAATGCCCCAGATCGATTCTGCTCCCGGGCTCTCACTAGACGGGGGGTTCAGGTTGATCTCTGGAGAGGCTGGCAAAGTAACAAGGGTTGGTGCTGGAATGTCCCAGATCGATTCCGCTCCCGGGCTCTCACTAGACGGGGGGTTCAGGTTGATCTCTGGAGGGGCTGGCAAAGTAACAAGGGTTGGTGCTGGAATGCCCCAGATCGATTCCGCTCCCGGGCTCTCACTAGACGGGGGGTTCAGGTTGATCTCTGGATAGGCTGGCAAAGTAACAAGGGTTGGTGCTGGAATGCCCCAGATCGATTCCGCTCCCGGGCTCTCACTGGACGGGGGGTTCAGGTTGATCTCTGGAGAGGCTGGCAAAGTAACAAGGGTTGGTGCTGGAATGCCCCAGATCGATTCCGCTCCCGGGCTCTCACTAGACGGGGGGTTCAGGTTGATCTCTGCAGAGGCTGGCAAAGTAACAAGGGTTGGTGCTGGAATGTCCCAGATCGATTCCGCTCCCGGGCTCTCACTAGACGGGGGGTTCAGGTTGATCTCTGGAGAGGCTGGCAAAGTAACAAGGGTTGGTGCTGGAATGCCCCAGATCGATTCCGCTCCCGGGCTCTCACTAGACGGGGGGTCCAGGTTGATCTCTGGAGGAGCCGGGAAAGTCATGCATAGGTTGAGCAGGTAAGACAAGATACTCATGCCAGGGGATTCTGGCTCGCGAGTGACCCCAAGACCCGGGCGAGGCGAGAACAGAGGATCACTCGCGCACGAGGATCAGTCACGGCAGGGTAATAAAGTCGATGGCTCGCAAGCTCGCAAAAGGTATCGAAGCGAATAAGGAAAATGACCCGGGAGGAGTCCGTTCTCGCGACGAACCGCGGATACCGGAGGGAACCCGCCAGTGGCGAGTGCGAATGAGGTAGGCGAGAGCGACCTAGGTATAATACAACGAGAAAAGGCCGCCGACAAAATAGGGGCGAGCGCGAGCGCTAAATGAAGTTCCACATACACGAACATAAAAAGATAGGGACCTCACGGACACAATGGAAAAGACTGCGTGCGAACCATGAATAAAACATAACACAGAAAAAGATTGACAAAACGTTCCCCTTCATTCCTCAAAAAAGATTACAATTCGGCGGCGGTCTCGCCGGAAACAAAAAGGATAGGAAAACATTTACATCATTAACAAAAAGAAAAACCAAGGTGGCTCGCCAGACAGCCCTTCAATCGCTCTCTCGACCCTCCGCCTCGGAGATGGGCGCGAACAAGTCGGGAACGACTTGCTCCGCGGTGAACTCCATGGCATCGGGGATGATCATGCCCGCTCCCTTGAGAATGTCGAGGACAAGCTCCGCGATCTCCATCGACCTCTGGTGGTCGGCTTCCTTCTCTTCCCGCGATTGACCGCGAGTCCCAGTTCGCGGAGGAGGAGGAGGTAGCACCGCCGAGGCCAGGTCGTGGACCTGGGCCTTGAGACAAGTATTCTCCAACTCCAAGTCAGCGATCCGCGCGTGGAGCTGACTGACGGACTCGGCGTCCTGCAAGAGGTGGGTTAGCAAAAGGAGAGCGAAGCCAAACTGGAAGAGACTTCCACCGAGCAACACTTACCAGCCCGCCTTGAAGGCTGGCGAGGAGGCCCTCTGACAAGGCCTCTTTCCCCTTAAGCTCTGTGACTTCATCCGCGGACTTCTGAAGCTCGACTTTGAGCTCCTTGATCTCCCTATCCGCCGTGAGGTACCGACGACCCACCATGTGTGTTAGCTCCATCGCCCGGAACTGGGCTCGCATCGCCTCGTACACGACCCCTCTCGGCATGAAGGATCGAAAGAGGGAGGCGTCCTCGCGACCATAGAGACCAAAGGCGAGGGCGAACGCCTCACCCCCGGCCTTACCGGCCTCTACCCAGGAAGGGAGCAGAGAGGACCAGGTGATCTTGTTCTGATCAGGGTCCCACGCGAGTACCGGTTCGCCTACCGCATCTACCAGCTTCATGCTGAGCCCGAAGTTGGTATGGCTTGACGGCTTGGGCCGAACGACAGCCTCCCCTGGCTCGCGCCCCTCTTTGGCGAGCTCCTGATCCGCAGACGGAGAGGGGAGGTCGGGCTCAGACAGGTCCACAACCTCCTTCGCCTTGGCAGCAGAGGGAGTCTTCCTGGGTTTCTTCCCCGCCCCCTGCGAAGTAGGCCGGCGTTGGGAGGGAGGACGCTTCTTTTTTGATGAGGAGCTCGGGACGTCGCGGCAGGCCTCGGCGGCCACGCGTGCGAGCAAGCCAGGAGAAAGAGTAGAGGGAGGCGCATGAGGCGGATTGAGGGGGAGATCGCGTTCTCCTACAAAGATAACGAGCGTTAGACGATAAAAGGAAAGAGGATTAAGAAAGTGGGCGAGTTCAAGCAAAACCTTCTCCCGGAAGGACAGGTGGCAGGAGGTCCACTCGCTCTCGGAGGAAGGCGACCTCGAAGTTTTTTCCTTTAAGGAACTGATACAGCGTCGCGTCGCAACCACCTAGCGAGATCGGAGGGTGGTAGGCAGCCTCGTCTCGCTGAATAGGGGTGTAAGAGATGTTGCCGAAGGGACCCTTCACCAGGATGAACTTTTGCGTCCAGTAATGAGTTTTGTTCACCGTCTCGCAGACGGTAACATGCTGGCTCGCAAAGTGAGCCGTTCCGTCCCTGTTCGCGCGAAATGAGAAGATCTTGCGGAAGGCGAGCAGGCTGAACTCGATCCTCTCCGCCCTGAGGTAACTAGCGAACGCGACCACCACGGCGATCGCGTTCGACGTCAGCTGGCACGGCAGGACGCCGAAGTACTTTAGCACCTGGAAAAGCCGACAAACATTAAGCGCTGTTCGCAAAGCAATTCAGGAAAGCCAAGGATGAGAAATAGATGATACCTGGCGCACTTCCGGCCAGAGAGGGAGTCGAAGCCCATTTTCGAAATGGGCAACAGGAATCGCGAGCTCGTCCGGGTGCGGGTCGCTGAGGGAATCCCTATCGGTAGGACAGCGAGCCGCGAAACCGGAGTGGATGAACTGGTCAGCGGCGGCCCGATATTCCTCCTTCTTGAGGTTGGCGCAGTAGAAAATGCCGTCGAGGAAAGCCTTGGCGCACTTGGCTCGCCCCTCTGTTTCCGCCTCGCCAACCATAGTATGTGATCCGCCGAGTCACGAAGGTCGCAAAAATGAGCTAAAAATCTGCGAGAGAAACAGAAAGAGAAAGAGCGCGAGGAGGAAACAGTAAATGCGGTGGTTGAAAAGAAAAACGGTCGGCTATTTATAGGAATAAGGAGGGCGGGAAGAAGCCGAAGCGTCGTTATCTGCGGATAGCGGATCCGCGCGGTACTCTCCAGCCTCCAGGGATCCAATTCACTCCTTGCGAGTCGGCAACCTGATAAAAGCTTTTCCCCACTGGCGAGCTAACACTAAAGACAATGAATCATAAGGGAAAGAAGCGAGGGAGGTGCGCGAGTGCGAGTAACAGAGATGTAATTCTCATGAGAGAAAACCAAGCGGGAAAAAGAACGAGATAAAAAGCAGAAAACATGATAATAATAACAGGCTCGCAAGCGAGTCAAAGTACTGTTATTACAGATTCATAAAGATTGTTCGCGACCCCTCCTAATAAAGAGGATGGGGGAAGAAAGACAATAGAAAAGCAATACGAAGAGCCTCAATATCGCAACCACTTCCAGCGACCGCGACCCCGGACACCAGAGCGGGGGGGGGACTCGCTGGTAATGATACTCGCGGAGTGACCTTTTCGCCTGGCCCGTCAGCCGCATGTAGTCATCGATGCGAGCAATATACACCCCGGGGGAGGTCGCGTTTCCCTGATCGTTCGGTCGTATCTCAGCAAGAACGCGCGCGTTTGCGTCCTCCATCGCGGCAAACCTTTCTTCATTGGCGAGCCGGTCTAACCGATTCTGCTCGTGTAGATCCCTCAGCAGGGTGGTATGCTTCTGAAATATTTCCGTGACCCGCCTCTTCATTCGCTCCGGATCGCTGGGATCCCCCAAAAAGTCAGCGACCTGGCTCGGCGAAGGGGGTGGAGACACCTCCAGCGCTCCAGACTCTGACTCGGAGAGAGGGGTCGTCGAGTTACCTGCGAAGTAAGAATCAGCGGCAAAGAGAAGATCAACACTCAATGACAACAGTCTAACCTAGTGGAGGAATTGGAGTACTGGGCCGCTGGCGGGAGGTGCCCGGCTGACCCCGGAATGCCTCAATAAAGGCAGGGGTGAGGGCCTTACCCAGACCAGGGGCGAGCGCGGGTCTGGAGCCGAGTCCAGGCTCGGCAATCAACGTCCCTCCTGGGCTCCTCTGACCCAGGACGCCGAATCCGGGAGTGGGGATCTTTTGATTCGGCAATCCCTGCGAGTTTGCTGGAGGAGGAATTTGATCCTCTGGCACAGCGAGGGAAGACACTGCATGAAAAGTAAGTACGACTTAGCGAGTCAAGGAATGTAAGGGAAAAACGAGGTAGTTCGCTCACCTCGTTGCGAAGGCGAGTCCTGTCTATCAACAGCCCTCGTGTCCGCGAGAAGAACGTCACCCCCACCCGTAGAGGAGAGGCGGATCTCCGTGTTTGGCCTTCCCGATTCGCTCTCGTCCGGAGGATCATTCTGCGAACATGATAAATAAAGACGAAAAGGGAGAACACCAAACAAGCAGTTGGGCGATAATACCTGAGAGGCGCGCTCGTCATCCGGAGAATGCGGCGAAGAGGAAGGCCCACCCCCACCAGCCGGGCGCCGGACGGCCTTTGCCGTCCTTAGGGAAGGGGGAGGCAGAGAGCGTCGCGGAGAATTCCAGGAGGCGATGACAGCGGTCTTCCCCTTCTGGGCCGCCTGCGAAGCCTTTAGGTGGGCCAGCATCTCGTCCTTTTTCGACATTGCGTTAGGGGGCGAGAGACCGAGCAAGAAAGGTCAGAGAAAAATGAAAAGGTCAAGTGATAGCTAAGGAGAGTGGTATTTATAGTAGTAGGCATGGGACCCACCGAAAGATTCTCGCCACGTCACCAAGGGGCCGACGAATATCCAGGGTTGGACGATACTTCGCGAGCCTGAAAAGCCTCGCGAAGAGCGGGGATTGTGTACAACCCCGATATTCGCCTAGTGAACGATCGAACAGGAGTAATGCGAGCCAGCGCTCGACGAAGTCCAAACAGCGCTCGATGGTCCCGTCTCAGCGGATCCGCTGGGGCGAGCACTTGACCGGCTACTCGCAAGAGGGCGAGCGAGTCCGGAGTGCGGACGAGGTCTTCACGGGCCAGTCGCCCGCGGGAAGAGTCGCGAGTCAAGTTTTCGCGTGCCAGAGCCCCAAGGTCGACCAGCAAGAAAGCGAGCGAGCTAGAAACTCGCCGAAGGATCGCGAGAAGACAAGCGAGCCAGATTTCTTCCAAGGTCTCCGTGATCGACGAATCTCAGTCGGGATCGACGAGCTCAGCCCGACGCCCGACGAAGCGCCAAAACCCTGTGTCCGACGAACTCTCCAAGCTGCCACACTCAGCAAATCTGCCGATCATCTCTGACCGACGAAATCATCCGTTGGCCTGCCATTAGCCCGTCCAAACAGCGGAGTTTGGCTAGTAGTAGACCCATTTGGGGTGCGGATAGTAAAATCAAGAGGCGGAATCCTGCTATTTGCAGGCCAGATCAGAAAATCTATAAATAGGGCCTCAAGGGCACCTTTGGAGGGGATCTCACTTCAGCTTCCCTCTCCTTAGGCTTTCTTTGGTTAGCATTTACAGAGCTCTCCAAGGTGCCCAAGTCTCAGCTTTGGCTTGGGAGGGGAAGCGCTCAACGATCTTCCGGGTTAGTGGAGGGACCTCCTCGCTGTGACTAAGGTCTTAGTCAAATTCTTAATCTTTCGTCCACCCTCCTCGAGGGATCAGTAAGGGCTAGCCGCCCCTCATTTCGGTGAGGGCCCCGAGCTCTACGAGAGACCGAGAAATCGGTTTCAACAGTAACCACTACTGATGGTGGTTTTCAGAGATACTTGGTTCGTTGGCATGGCAGACCAGAGACCGAGACTAGCTGGGTCTTGGTCGAGGAGTTACAGCGTATGGATGCCGATCTTCTACAACACTAACGGTCGGAACACTCACCAGAGATGAGTGATTTCGAGAGGGGGAGAGTTGGTGGAGACCAGCCTAGAGCAGCTCGACGCAAAAGTGTCCGACGCCACACCTGTTCGGACCTCTACCGGCCCTGAATTATTGCATTTTAAATTTTGTTATTTTGCAATTTATTTTAGTTTGCGTTTTATTTTGCACGCTTGCGTGCGTAGTCATATATTTGGAGCTTTTATTGTATTCTATGTGTGTGTATATATACATGTATATATTTACACATGTATATATTTACATATATATATATAATATATATATATATCTTTAACTACTATATAGAAGAAGTTGCCCTTGGTGCAACATTCAAAATTGTCAAATATATCCGCATTCTTTTACTCCAATGACTTAACATATATTATAAAAAAATGAAAATTCATAAAATGTAATGACTATTTGTGTAATTACACCATATCCCTATAATAAAAAAAATGATGGAAATTCATAAAATACAAAACTTTTTTAGTAGACCTCCTAAATTTACTATGGTAGATTATCATTAGGCCTCCAAAAACTATTTTCAAAATATAATGGCTTACTTTAAAATGATATTTTGTTAAAATATAAATGTTTTTGAAAAAAATAATTATAAAATATTGATATATATTTTTTTACGATCATTTTGAGTACTCATATGTATATGTTGCGGGAGAAGCCCGCCTACACCAGCCGTATACTGTCGTATGCATGCGCAACCCGCTCGAATGGGGGCGCAGCCCGCGAAAAGTCAGCGAGCACGGGCGAAGCCCGTGCGGAGCTGCTCGTAAATATATATATATATATATATATATATATATATATATATATATATATATATATATATATATATATATATATATACATATATATACGTGGAGAAGTTGTTCAGCCATCCCCAGCCGGTCCCTCTTCTCATTCGGCCGGAAGAGTTCTCGCATATGCATGCCCACGACGCCGCCCACGTCCGCCGCCTGCAAGAGCTCTCCTCCAGGCGGTTACGTCAACTCCCGGCCACAACCGTCTACTCCACGAGGCCGACCAGGGGCGACGGTGTTAGTTTTCTTGTTCGTGTTCTCCGTTGCTACCCTATAAAAGGGGACGATGATGAATAGTGACGGGAGGAATGTTTTTTTTTTTCTTGAAGTTTGGTTTGAGTTCTGTAAGAAGAATTTATTGTTTTTTATGATAGTGCTTCCGTGAGATTTGATATTGATTGTTCGATTGCTGTGTAATGTTTCCGTGGGATTGTGTTGGCTTCCTATTGAGTGCTGAGAGGGATGTTGGCTGTTTTCCTGTTCCATGAGAAGGGTTGAAGCTCGTTCTTTCCATTCGAGTCCTGTAGATGAGTGAAGGAGATGGTGAATAGTAATTTTAGATATCCTGTTGCTGTTTGCTTCTCGTACGAGTCCTAATGATACTGTTTGAATAGGAGATTTCATTTTGTGTTCTTGGGTGAAGTTTATTTGTGATTACCTGTTTAGGAGTAGTCGATTGATGAGAATCTTGTTTGGACTGCTGTTTTCCATTTGGGAAGATGAAGAACAGTAGCTTTAATGTTATTGTTTGAGCCTTAGTATTATTAAAGAAAATAGTAAAATGTGTGAAGTGAGTGAATTTTAGTTCTTGTGTTCGAGATTACGTTGGATCACGTTCGTGTGGGAGAGTGAATTTTGGGTTGTTAGTTTATGGCTTCCTTACACAGTGAGTTTTGAGATTCCGTGGAGTCACGTAGTGTGAGGGTGAGCGAATTCGTTCCGTGGTGCCCTTGTGCGATAGCGGCCGACCTCGGAGCGGGAAATCGAAGGTGACGAGGAATTCCTCGCGGGATCGCCGTTGACTTCCATTGCGGAAAGACACCTCTTTCCGTGGGTAAGTTGTTTCTTCTCTTCCTTTGCGTGCGTCTAAATTTTCTCTTAGGATTTAGATTCATTTGTTAGATTTTCGATTGGGTTTTGTCAGCAAACGTCGTTGAGAACTCCAAACGGAAACGTATTTGGAGTTCACAATTTCCGTTTCGCCATGACAAGGGGAACAAAATGAAAGTTGCGAACTTCCTTCCCTGAATTTAGAGTTGAACCATTATTTTTTAAAGAAGATTCATTTTAAAAACAAAATAGTTATTTTATGCTTTACAACATTCTAAGTTGATGCATTTCTTAAAGTACGTGCAACGCCCGCTCAAACAACATTCAATTCTTCATTACATGCATTTAGGGTTTCCTTGAAAGAGCCGACAGGCGCGCAAACCCTACGAGTCGTCTTGCATCACTAGGGCTCTGATACCAATTTGATGCAGTGGTATGTCGACTCGGGGTGGACGCTCTAAATGCAACCCTGTATGCAATGAAAAATGTTTTAACTGCAAGAGAAGGTCTGCATTAAAATTAACGATAGTAATTAATTACTATAAAACCAACAATTACACAAGCATTCACAAATTTTGATTTAAAGAAGCAAGCTTTGTTCGGAAGCAACCGAGCTACAAATAACTTAAGCGTGTGCGGAATAAACCATGCAAATCACATCGATTCCAGTACTAATAACAGATAATAATAAAAATCCACAACATATATAGTGCCAAACATACAACGGTAGAAAATAACAACTCAAACGACGACTTACACGTGTTGGCGGAGGCAAATGACAGCTGATTGCGGGTATCCATGGTCGCTACGAGGGCAGGTGGTGTCGGAAGGCGGTCTTCGGGCTGATGGGGTCGGACAAGGTACTAGAGGGGTTAAGGGTGGGAAGGGTGGCTTGTTATTGTAGTGTTCACGTAGGGAGGTGGGCTGGGGATGAATGGCGGAGGGGATTCAGGCCGGCGTAGCTGTCGGGTTGGGGAAAGGGCTGAGCGGGGGTTCCGATTGCAGGGAAGTGGACAGGGGAAGGCTCACAGGTGGAGTTGGGGCTCGAGAGGTAGGGCCGCTGGATGCGACGGGATGGGGTGAGAAGGACGGACGGGGTAAAGGCGGGAGATGCTGGATCGGGGGAGTGGTGATTTGGCGTCGACGATGATGATATACGGGAAAGGGGAGGGCAGCGGGTCAAGAGGCGCGAGAGAGGCAGGGGGGTAGGGGGTGGGAAGGAGATAGGGGTTCACCTTTGGCGTCGCACCAAGAGGGAGGAGGTGGAGAAGCTTCGGCGTCGCACCAAGCCGTGACCGACGACGGTTGCAAAACTAGCATCCAATCTTCGATACCCACAATGAGCCATTCCCGCCTTATTTATACTTAAAACAACATAGGGCACCAGAATCGGACGGCTCATATTGTCCGCGCCGATCGAGCGTCAAATACAACTGAAAACATATAAAATAATATATCAAATCGACTCGGAACGACCATCCGGACGCAACCGTGGACTCTGATCGCCCGAACGGGTAGAGGATCACCGCCTCCTGCGGGAATAGACGTACTTCGGGCGTTGCGCATCATCAGGAACCCAAAGAGTCATTTTAGGCTTTTGAAATTTTCTATTTAATTCACATAAATCTGAAAATAGTTATTACATAACTATCAAAATTGAATAATAACATTAATTATTCAGGATTAGTAATGGTGAGTTGTACAAATTTGTTTTATAGAAGTTTAGAAAATTCTGTGTGTATTTTAGCATGCTTGCTTACCACTCTCACCTGCAGTGACAAACTGATTTACTTAAGAAAAAATTTTAGGTGAGTATCTCTCACCTAAAAATAGGTGCGAGAGATAAATAGGCGGCTTGGACCGAACCGGGCCCCAAGCCCTTTCGAAATTTTCCGCGGCCAAACCATGCCCTCCTCGTCCTTCTGCGCCAAATCGAAGCCCTCGTCTTTCTCCCGCTGCAAAACCACGCCATCTTCCTCCTCCGCCGGCATAAAACCTGCTCGTGCAAGACGGCTACCCTCTGAAACCTCCTCTCCCACCACGGCGATTTTGACGTCCCTTTGTCTTCCCTCTCGAGCAACGGCGGTCTCGACTCCCCTCTGAAACCTTCTCTCCCACGAAGCCGATTTTGACGGCCTCCTCTCCCACGACGGCGATTTTGACGGCCCGTCGTCTCCCTTCTCGAATAGCAGCAGCCTGGTATGATTCTCCATTATCCATGAACCTACTTTGCGGGAGGTGCCCTAAAGGCCATACAACGTCTGTATTTCCAGAGATATTTTTTTGCCAGTATATTGAAATCAAGACATTCGTAATTGACTTTCTATAATTTACAAACTTCCATAAATTACAGTATTATACGGAAATACTGCCCAGAACATTATTTACTTGCAAACACTTATTTATCGGAATTCTTTTTTTGTAGTATTTGTGCACACCCGCAAGTGCGACCGAAAAACTGGTGCTTTTATAAGGTAACTTATAAAATACTGTCGTATTTTATACCGCTTTTGTCACTAAAATACTGCCTATTTGGTTGTGAAATGTACAATATTAATTTTATCTGATTATCTTGATACTGACACGAGAAGGAATGTTTGCAATGGAAGAAGATGAATCTTGGTACTTAGTTGTGAATTTTACAATATTAATATGATGTGATTATATTGTTTGTTTATTAAGTTTAATGTTCAATACTGTTGGATTAGCAAAAATACTGTCGATTATTTATACATACTATGAAGATAGCAATAATACGTCCATATATTTGTAATTTAGTTATGAAAATAATGATCTACTTTTCAATGTTGTATGGCGAATGATGTTTGATTTTGTATATTTTCATATTTTAGGATATATGAAAATAGTGTGTTCAGTTATACGCGGACTCATTTGTAGATTGTATTTGCAGATGAGTCGTTCCCAAAGTCTAAATTGCAGTTGTGGTGTATCTTCGTTCAAGGAGCGTGTGAAGCCTCTTCTAGATGTAATTACTGAAAGGTCTAAGACTGATCTTCGTCAAGCGGGTATATTACAATTGTTTTCCATCCCGGACCTAAAGCAAAACATCTCACTGCTCAGCACCTTGCTGAGATCTTACTCAACCAAGAACAAGGCATTCCTTCTTGGAAATGTTTACGTCAAATTCACCGCTAATCATGTAGCGTTGCTGTTAGGAATGCCGAATCGCGGGGTTGAGTTTGATTTCCAACGACGTCCTTTTTCTTCCTCACAACAGAAGGATTTAGTTGCAGAGATTGATATGCTAGCCGATGAGTATTGGTCGGAAGATATAGAGAAGAGGAGGGTAGACACCTTAGTGAAGTATGTAATTTGTAAGTTTCTTTTCCCACTAAATTTTTTAAAAATACCGACTTGCATACAAAATTTTGGTGGACTTGAAGAGTTTCGAAGGTACAACTGGTCGAAGATAGTTCAAAAATTTATGCAAGCACAGTTCAATTTGTTAAGTCGAAAAGCATGTAGAAAAGGAACAGAGGATAGTATAGGATATTTGGAGGGATGTTCAGTGTTGCTCGTGGTATGTATGTGCATGTTGATTATTATTGAAATTTTATTTAAGTGAAAATTAATGTCCATATTTACAATTATTTTTGGTAGGTATGGTTCCTACAGATAACGAAGGTTACAAAAAGCTTAGATGACTTAGCTAGACCACGACTATCCCAGTGGTCTTCTAAGACGAGCTTTACTGCCAAGTATTGCATGTCATTAAAGTTGAATCTAAGGGGTGCTCATAAGGTTAGTGTTATCATATTCGATATTATTTTATGATTCCACAATTCCATTAAGTTGTGTCAACAATTGGTAGATTTGTACCGCCTTCGAGAATGTTCTTCCATCTGAGGAGCAACTTCTTGCAGTCGAAGACGAAGAGATTTCTGATTTTGAGAATATTTCAAAAGAAGAAGAGGTGGCAGAGGAGGTGGAATAGGAGGACGAGGATAAAAAGCAAGAAAATATTGAGAAGCATATCATGAGTTTTGTTAGTAGTAGATTAGGGAAAATTAATGATGTTGGAGGGAGTAAATTAAGCAAAAGTGAGAGTAGAAGAAATGAGATGGAGAAGAAGGAAAGTCAAGAACTTAAGAGGAAGGAAATGAAGAAGGCTTTACAAAGAGAGTGCAAGAAAACAGAAATTGAAATGGATTCTAGAATACGGCAATGCATAGACGAAGTCCGTTAATATGTTGATGAAGAAGTGTTGAAGTTACGTCGCTACTGCGATGAAAGGTTTGATGCGTTGGCTTCCAAACATACCTCTCCTTTGCATCCGACATCATGTAGTGAGTCATCACCTGACGGTCAATTAGTGATTGCCACACCATTATCATCGCTTTAGTATTTGCCATCGCCGCGTCTTTTGACTAACCCAGAAACCGTAGATGAAAGTAGTTTGATTAAAGGAATTAAATGGCGCCCAAACAGGAGAAAGAAAGTGATATTTTCTCCATCTGTAGGTGTATTTCCATTTCCTGGTAGAGCGATGATTTCACCAAAGGTTCGGTCAGTAATAGACCTATTTATGATCCAATTCAAAGCTAGGTATTCATGTACTAACAAATTTATGAAAAATATAATTATATATGTAACTAACCTAACATATATTTTATTTGTTTCATTTCTGACATAATTTTACACTGTTTAAACTGACCTTATTTAAACGAATTCGAAAGTTTTCTTCATTTTATGAAATTATTGTTCTTATGTTTTTTGAAGATTGTTTACATCATTAATTAATTGTAAGGTTACTAATACTGTCGAAAATACTGTAATATTTAACAGTATTTGAAGTAATACTGTTAAAACTGACAGTATTTATAACAATTCGAAAGTAAGGTTTGTGCATAGATATGAAATTATTAATTTGCTGATTTATTATTAGTCCTTCATTTTATAATTAAATTTATAGATAGTATACTCAAAATAATTGTGGTAAAAGCATTTGTTTACAATTTCCCCAACTCATACAGTACGTCAATATGAATTGAACACTGATATGCTAAAATATTCGTTGTGTAATATAACTATTATTACTGTGCTTGTACAACCCTGTATTCGCCGAGTGGGCCCTAGGGACCCAGGAGGTCTTTGGGTCAAGTGTTATTCTTAGCTCTGTCCCAGGCAAAGAAAGAAGCGAGCAGGGAGGGCGGCCTGCCCCGTGCTCGCCCAGCCCTTGGAGGGGGGCGAGAGGAGAGGGCGGCCTGCCCCCTCTCGCCCCAGTAAGGGGGCGAGAGGAGAGGGCGGCTTGCCCCCTCTCGCCCCATCCCTGCAAGGGGGGCGAGGGAGACGGGCGGCCAGCCCCCTCTCGCCCCCATCCCTGCAAGGGAGGCGAGGGAGGCGGGCGGCCAGCCCCCTCTCGCCCCCATCCCTACAAGGGGGGCGAGGGAGGCGGACGACCAACCCCCTCTCCCCCCCCCCCCCCCCCCCCCCCCCCCCCGCCCCAGCTAGGGGGGCGAGAGAGGAGGAGGTCGCTGGCCCCCTCTCTCCCCCGCCCCAGCAGGGGGGCGAGACCGGAGATGGCCGACCTCCCAGTCTCGCCCAACCCCAGCAGGGGGCGAGACCGGAGGTGGCCGACCTCCCAGTCTCGCCCCGCCCCAGCTAAGGGGCGAGCCGGAGAGGGGCCAGCCCCCAGTCTCGCCCTGCCCCAGCTAGGGGGCTCGCCCAGCACCAGCTGGGGTGCCCCCTCTCGCCCAGTTCCGGGGGGAGGGGGCGGTCTGCGTTTAGCGCCTCAGAATGGCGGAATTTGGTTATTGGCAGGCCAAATCCGTGGGCATTTTCGTAATCTTATAGGCCAGAATCTGGCTATTGGCAGACCAAGTCCACAAATCTATAAATAGGACCAAGGGAGCACCATTTGGAGGGATCTCTCTTTTGGCCTCTCTCTCCCCAAGTCTCTTTAGTGGGTGAGGAGAGCCTCCAAAGGTGCCCAAGCCTGACATTGGCTTGGGAGGGGAAGCGCTCTAATATCTTCCGGGTATGTGGTGGGACCTCGTCGCCGAGCCCTTGGTCTTGTTCTTTGTCCCTAAGCCTCCAACTTTGTGCTCTCCCTTGGGAGAAGTAAGTGCGAGGTCACCCCCCAACTTGTTGAGGGCCCGAACTTCACAGAGGCTAAGTCTTGTTCTCAAGTCTTGGTTTCAACATTTATGGTGCGGTGAGCGTGGAGAGTGATCAGCACAAGAAAATCTCAAGTTGAGCTCCCTGGATGGAGGTGGAGGAGAATCCAACCCAGGTCACTCACAACCCCCGGTGGCTGGAGTGACGTTGGAGATGTTGGAAAATTTCAAGCAGGAGGTCCTGCACACCATGCATCTGACTTTCGCCGCGATAGGCGAAGGTAGGAGAGGAGATGGTCCGAAGGTCCCGCCCCAGCAGGTGGATGGGAGCACTCCCGGCCAGCAGTCCAGGAAGGAGGTACCAGCAGGGGGAGTGGGGAGGTTCCTTTCCCCCACTCGCCCACCCCCTAGGGTGGGAGTGGGGAGTTGTCAGTCCACCACTCGCGCAACCCCAAAGGGGGGCGAGTGGGGAGGCATCCGGCCCCCACTCGCCCCGCCCGCCGCCCCAGAAGGGGTCGAGCAGAGGCGATTTGGCGAGACCTCCCCGTGCGGCAGCTGTTCGGTAGTCCGGCAAGTGCAGAGGTCAGCGACCCGACTCCGCGAGAACGAACTACTCGCCGAGCTGGGGAGGGAAGCCCCTTTTGTGAGTTGGTCCTCTCAGCCCCGGTTCCGGAGGGGTTGAGGGAGGCGGAGATGTCTTACTACTCCGGCAAGGATGACCCAATCCTACACCTACAGTGGTTCGAGGATATGACCTCTATCAGGCCTATGTCGGATGCCTTCCAGTGTCGGTTCTTTGCTACCATCCTGAAAGAGAAGGCAAGAGACTGGTTCCACTAGCTCCCCATGGGTTCTATCTATGCCTTCGAGGATCTACGCCGAGGCTTCCTGTTGCGCTTCTTGGCGTCCAAGAAAAGGAAGAAGGGTGCGGAGTTGTTGTTCGCAGTTAAGCAGGGTCCGGAGGAGACGTTGGGAAGCTATAGGGACAGGTTCCTGGAAGAGGTCCTGCAAGTCCAGGAGGTGCTCGGGTTCACCCTCCAGCTCGCCTTCATAGTGGGGCTGCGGAAGGGCTTCTTCAAAATGGACCTGAAGTGGAAGGCCCCTCTGTCCTTCGAGGAATTGATGGAGAGGGCGGCGGAAGAAGTCGAAAGTGAGGAGGCCAACCCTGAGTTCGCAAGAAGGTTGGCCAAGCTGAGTGAGCCGGAGGCAGGCTGCAGGGAGGAAGCAAGGAGGATCCTGAAAGAAAGTTTGTCCGAAGAAAGGGTATCTTCCAAGGACCCGACCCCCCAAGGTGGGGGCAAGAGCCTAGGGAACCCCCTCTCCCGCCTCAGCAAACCACGGCGATCGGCCAAAGAAGAAGAAGAAATCGTACGGGAGGAAGAGGGGGCGTCCGAGTGGAGTTACCTTACTGTGACTTCCATCAGGAGGAAGGTCACGCGACATCCACCTGCCCAGAATTTCTGGAGATGAGGGCCAAAGTTCAACAATGGCAACGACAGGAATAGAGCAATCTCCAAGAGTGAGCATTCTGGGGGAATCTTGTATCGGCAAGTTCTTAGTTAAAATTAATTTTATCCCTGACTGATTACGCCATAATGTATTATGCTAAGTATTTTCCCCTCGTTTGGTTCCGCTGACCGGGCTCTCTCTAGCCGGCAGGGCAGGTTGACCTCCCAGGGAGGGTAACTTTTTTTCCCCTCGGATGGTTCCGCTGACCGGGCTCTCTCTAGCCGGCAGGGCAGGTTGACCTCCCGGGGGGGTAAGTGGTTTTTTCCCCTCGGACAGTTCCGCTGACCGAGCTCTCTCTAGCCAGCAGGGCAGGTTGACCTTCCAGGGGGTAAGTGTTTTTTTCCCTCGGATGGTTCCGCTAACCGGGCTATCTCTAGCCGGCAGGGCAGGTTGACCTCCCAGGGGGTAAGTGGTTTTTCCCCTTGAATGGTTCTGCTGACCGGGCTCTCTCTAGCCGGCAGGGCAGGTTGACCTCCCAGGGGGGTAAGTGGTTTTTCTGCTCGGACGGTTCCGCTGACCGGGCTCTCTCTAGCCGGCAGGGCAGGTTGACCTCCCAGGGGGGTAGGTAGTTTTTCCCCACGAACGGTTCCGCTGACCGGTCTCTCTCTAGCCGGCAGGCCAGGTTGACCTCCCAGGGGGGTAAGTGGCTTTTCCCCTAGGACGGTTTCGCTGACCGGGCTCTCTCTAGCCGGCAGGGCAGGTTGACCTCCCAGGGGGGTAAGTGGTTTTTCCCTCGGACGGTTCCGCTGACCGGGCTCTCTCTAGCCGGCAAGGCAGGTTGACCTCCCAGAGGGTAAGTGATTTTTTCCCTCGGATGGTTCCGCTGACCGGGCTCTCTCTAGCCGGCAGGGCAGGTTGACCTCCCAGGGGGGTAAGTGATTTTTCTCCTCGGATGGTTCCGCTAACCGGGCTCTCTCTAGCCGGCAGGGCAGGTTGACCTCCCAGGGGGGTAAGTATTTTTCCGCTCGGATGGTTCCGCTGACCGGGCTCTCTCTAGCCGGCAGGACAGGTTGACCTCCCAGGGGGGTAAGTGATTTTTTCCCTCATATGGTTCCGCTGACCGGGCTCTCTCTAGCCGGCAGGGCAGGTTGACCTCCCAGGGAGGCTAAGTGTTTTTTCCTCTCGGATGGTTCCGCTGACCAGGCTCTCTCTCTAGCTGGCAAGGCAGGTTGACCTCCCAGGGAGGGTAAGTATTTTTCCCCTTGGATGGTTCCACTGACCGGGCTCTCTCTAGCCGGCAGGGCGGGTTGACCTCCCAGGGGGGTAAGTGGTTTTTCCCCTCGGACAGTTCCGCTGACCGGGCTCTCTCTAGCCGGCAGGGCAGGTTGACCTCCCAGGGGGTAAGTTGTTTTTTCCGCTCGGATGGTTCCGCTGACCGGGCTCTCTCTAGCCGGCAGGGCAGGTTGACCTCCCAGGAGGGTAAGTGGTTTTTCCCCTCGGACGGTTCCGCTGACCGGGCTCTCTCTAGTTGGGAGGGTAGGTTGACCTCCCAGGGGGTAAGTGGTTTTTTCCCTCAGATGGTTCCGCTGACCGGTCTCTCTCTAGCCGGCAGGGCAGGTTGAATTCCTAGAGGGTAAGTGGTTTTTCCCCTCGAACGGTTCCGCTGACCGGGCTTTCTCTAGCCGGCAGGGCAGGTTGACTTCCCGGGAGGGTAAGTGATTTTTTCCCTCGAATGGTTCCGCTGACCGGGCTCTCTCTAGCCGGCAGGGCAGGTTGACCTCCCAGGGGGGTAAGTTGTTTTTCCCCTCGGACGGTTCCGCTCACCGGACTCTCTCTAGCCGGCAGGGCAGGTTGACCTCCCAGGGGGGTAAGTGGTTTTTCCCCTCGGATGGTTCCGCTCACCGGGCCCTCTCTAGCCGACAGGGCAGGTTGACCTCCCAGGGGGTAAGTGGTTTTTCCCCTCGGGCGGTTCCGCTGACCGGACTCTCTCTAGTCGGCAGGGCAGGTTGACCTCCCAGGAGGATAAGTGGTTTTTCCCCTCGGACGGTTCCGCTGACCGGGCTCTCTCTAGCCAGCCGAGCAGGTTGACCTTGTTGAAATTGTTGAAGTGAAGTGGAAGGGAGTCCGGCCGGTCTGAGGCTGGAGACCGCAGAGACCGCGCGGCCTGTGCTGGTGCTCTGGCGGTTTGGTTCTGCGATCTCTCCCTGCTGTTCTGGCGATCTGCTGTGATCGGCCAGTTTGCTTCTTGGTTTGGTCGTTGGTTCTGGCGACCTGTTGCGAGTTCTTCCGGTCTTGTTCTGGGCGGCCTGTTCTTGGTTGACCGCAGTGACCTGGCAGCTTGTTTGGGCTGTTCTGGCGACTTGGTTCAAGTCGGCCAGATGTTTGTCTCTTCTTAGGCGATCTCAGGAAGGGTGGTCGCTGTGTCTGTGCGGCTTGTGCGCGGGCTGCTGCTGTCTTGCGGACTTGGGCTGGATCTTGTCCAAGTGTTGTGTCCGCGCGGTCTGTTTTATAAGACCGCTCGTGATCTGATGGGCGGTTATTGTATCCCGGTTTGTGCGGTGACGCCATCCATCTATCCGCCTATAAATAGGGGTGCAGGGCCCGTCATTCCTAACAAGAACTGTAAGAACAAGAGCCCGGATTGTTTCTTGCGGACTCAAGTTTTGAGGTCGCGCGACTTGGATGCGAGTTAACCGTTGTTGTGTTCGCAGATTTGCGGTCAGCAGGGTGCGGTCTCCTTCCTTGGTGATTTCTGGTGGCTTGAATAAACAGTTCGTCTGCGGTCTGTCAGCGAACTGGTTTATTGTGTTCTTGTGCTATTCGCAGCGAGCTCAGCGATCAGGCGACCTTCAGTGGTTAGGCGATCAGAGTTGTGGTCTGGCGACAGCTTCAGTTCTATGTTCAGTTCAATAAAGCTTCAGTTCGTGCGGTCTGGGATTGCGGTCTGGCAGTGCAGGTTCTCTGCTTCTGTTCACGCGGTCTCAAGGTGTTTCTGCGGTCTGACTGTGCAAGCGGTCTGGGAGTACAGCAGAGCAAGCCGGGCAACCTGAGCCTTTTTGCGGTCTGTGCGGTCTCTGCTTTGGCAGACCGCCAGTTTTAGTTTTGGTGTGTTTTTTTGTTCTTCTCATCTCCGTGATTCTTATGAATCATGTCTCGCCATTTATACCTCGAAGTGTAAAGCAGTTCTGTTTCAATAAAGATTTCTTGTGTTACTGTTTGGCATTGTGGTTGTTTGGCTATAACTCTTGTTGATACAACTCCTGCTTATTCCTAAACGGTCTTTCAAAAATTTTAACAGACCTCCCAGGGGGTATGTGGTTTTTCCTCTCAGATGGCTCCGCTGACCGGTCTCTCTCTAGCCGACAGGGCAGGTTGACTTCCCAGGGGGGTAAGTGATTTTTCCCCTCGGACGGTTCCACTGACCGGGCTTTCTCTAGCTGGAAGGGCAGGTTGACCTCCCAGGGGGGTAAGTGATTTTTTCCTCGGATGGTTCCGTTGACCGGGCTCTCTCTAGCCGGCAGGGCAGGTTGACCTCCCAGGGGGTAAGTGGTTTTTCCCCTCGGACGGTTCCGCTCACCGGGCTCTCTCTAGCCGGCAGGGCAGGTTGACCTCCTAGGGGGGTAAGTGATTTTTCCCCTCGGATGGTTCCGCTGACCGGGCTCTCTCTAGCCGGCAGGGCAGGTTGACCTCCCAGGTGGGTAAGTGGTTTTTCCCCTCGGACGGTTCCGCTGACCGGGCTCTCTCTAGCCGGCAGGGCAGGTTGACCTCCCAGGGGGTAGGTGGTTCTTCCCATCAGACGGTTCCGCTGATCGGGCTCTCTCTAGCCGGTAGGGCAGGTTGACCTCCCAGGAGGGTAAGTGGTTTTTCCCCTCGGACGGTTCCGCTGACCGGGCTCTCTCTAGCCGGCAGGGCAGGTTGACCTCCCAGGGGGGTAAGTGGTTTTTCCCCTCGGACGATTCCACTGACCGGGCTCTCTCTAGCCGGCAGGGCAGGTTGACCTCCCAGGGGGTAGGTTGTTTTTCCCCTCGAACGGTTCCGCTGACCGGGCTCTCTCTAGCCGGCAGGGCAGGTTGACCTCCCAGGGGGGGTAAGTGATTTTTTCACTCGGATGGTTCCGCTGACCGGGCTCTCTCTAGCCGGCAGGGCAGGTTGACCTCCCAGGGGGGTAAGTGGTTTTTCCCCTCCTACGGTTCCGCTCACCGGGCTCTCTCTATCCGGCAGGGCAGGTTGACCTCTTAGGGGGTAAGTGGTTTTTCCCATCGGATGGTTCCGCTGACCGGGCTCTCTCTAGCCGGCAGGGCAGGTTGACCTCCCAGGGGGGTAAGTGGTTTTTCCCCTCGGACGGTTCCGCTGACCGGGCTCTCTCTAGCCGACAGGGCAGGTTGACCTCTCAGGGGGTAGGTGGTTTTTCCTCTCAGACGGTTCCGCTGACCGGGCTCTCTCTAGCCGGCAGGGCAAGGTTGACCTCCCAGGAGGGTAAGTGGTTTTTTCCCTTGGACGGTTCCGCTGACTGGGCTCTCTCTAGTCGGTAGGGCAGGTTGACCTCCCAGGGGGGTAAGTGGTTTTTCCCCTCGGACGGTTCCGCTGACCGGGCTCTCTCTAGCCGGCAGGGCAGGTTGACCTCCCAGGGGCGGTAAGTGATTTTTTCCCTCAGATGGTTCTGCTGGTCGGGCTCTCTCTAGCCGGGAGGGCAGGTTGACCTCCCAGGGGGGTAAGTGTTTTTTCCCCTCGGATGGTTCCGTTGGCCAGGCTCTCTTCAGTCGGCGGGGCAGGTTGACCTCCCAGGGGGGTAAGTATTTTTTCCCTCGGATGGTTCCGCTGACCGGGCTCTCTCTAGCCGGCAGGGCAGGTTGACCTCCCAGGGGGTAAGTAATTTTTTCCTCAGATGGTTCCGCTGACCGGGCTCTCTCTAGCCGGCAGGGCAAGTTGACCTCCCAGGGAGGCTAAGTGTTTTTTCCCCGAGATGGCTCTGCTAGCCGGCAAGGCAGGATTGACCTTTTTGGGAGGCTTAGGTGAATTTTTTCCCCGGGATGATGTGGGGTCTCCTCAATTTCACTCAGCGCCACTTGCCGAATATGCAGGGTTGGACTTTTTTTTCCGAGCGTGTACCCCGCTCGAAAAGAGCGGGGATTGTGTACAACCCTTTATTCGTCGAGTGGGCCCTAAGAACCCAGGAGGTCTTTGGGTCAAGTGTTATTCTTAGCTCTGTCCCAGGCAAAGAAAGAAGTGAGCAGGGAGGGAGGCCTGCCCCCTGCTCGCCCAGCCCTTGGAGGGGGGGCGAGAGGAGAGGGCGGCCTACCCCCTCTCGCCCCATCCCCAGTAAGGGGGCGAGAGGAGAGGGCTGCATGCCCCCTCTCGCCCCATCGCTGCAAGCGGGGCGAGGGAGGCGGGCCATCTCCCTCTCGCCCCCATCCCTGCAAAGAAGGCGAGGGAGGCGAGCGGCCTGCCCCCTCTCGCCCCCATCCCTGCAAGGGGGGCAAGGGAGGCGGGCGGCCAGCCCCATCTCGCCCCCGCCCCTGTAAGGGGGGCGAGGGAGGCGGGCGGCCAGCCCCCTCTCGCCCCCGCCCCAGCTAGGGGGCGAGAGAGGAGGAGGCCGCTGGCCCCCTCTCGCCCCCGCCCCAGCAGGGGGGAGACCGGAGGTGGCCGACCTCCCAGTCTCGCCCAGCCCCAACAGGGGGGAGAGACCGGAGGTGGCCGACCTCCCAGTCTCGCCCTGCCCCAGCTAGGGGGCGAGCCGGAGAGGGTCCAGCCCCCGGTCTCGCCCCGCCCCAGCTAGGGGGCTCGCCTAGCCCCAGCTGGGGTGGCCCCTCTCGCCCAGTTCCGTGGGGAGGGGATGGTCTGCGTTTAGCGCCTCGGAATAGCGGGATTTGGCTATTGACATGCCTAATCTGGGGGCATTTTCGTAATCTTATAGGACAGAATCTGGCTATTGGCAGACCAAGTCCAGAAATCTATAAATAGGACCAAGGGGCACCATTTGGAGGGATCTCTCTTTTGGCCTCTCTCTCCCCAAGTCTCTTTAGTGGGTGAGGAGAGCCTCCAAAGGTGCCCAAGCCCGGCATTGGCTTGGGAGGGGAAGCGCTCTAAGATCTTCCGGGTATGTGGTGGGACCCCCTCGCTGAGCCCTTGGTCTTGTTCTTAGTCCCTAAGCCTCCAACTTAGTGCTCTCCCTTGGGAGAAGTAAGTGCGAGGTCACCCCCAACTTGTTGAGGGCCCAAACTCCACAGAAGCTAAGTCTTGTTCTCAAGTCTTTGTTTCAACAGTGCTAATTTCTAATAATGCTGTGTTATTTAACAGTCTATAAACTTATACTGTTTACAGTGACAGTATTTAAACGAATTCGAAAGTTGTCTTCAATTGTAAGGTTAATGATGCAAATTTATTATATTACTTAATAATAATACTACAATTGCAACAATATAAAAAGGCTTCAGTCAAGAATACCAAATTGCTAACAAGCCACATTATATATGATAGCGTGAAATACTCAGATTTACTTCTTATACCTATTCACGTTGATGGCCACTGGGCTTTAGTAGTTGGTAACATGAAGATGAAGTCTGGGATTTTTATGACTCCTTGCCAGACAGAAGGCATATGAGGAACATGGACGAAGTGGTAACCATGACATGTCTATAAATATCAATTAGGTTATTTATATCTCTACTATTTCTGAACATATTTTTTTTGAAGCTTCGATGCCTATACGATGATGTTGGAGATTGTCTACCTGAAAAAGGTTATTGAATGGCCTATCCAACCTGTGTGTGAAGTTCCTACGCAAGATAATGGGAATGACTGTGGAGTTTTTGTGCTAATGTATATGAAAACTGTGGTTAGTAGGCTGAAGACTTGCTGGAGTAGAAAGAAAGGTTGGCCAAAAAAATGCCAGCCTATCGTGCAGAATTAGCGGCTGAAATTATCGAGACATTTTGTTCATTAAAAGACTAGTATGGTTGTTGAGGAAACTATTTGGTTATCACTACTTCATTTTAGTTTCAATTGAGACAGAAATATTGTTGTCATATCTTCGTTGGTGGGCAATAATTATAATTTTAGTGCTTAGCTCTTTTTGAACAATATGTTTTTCACGTTGATACTATCAAACTGATTTATGTCAAACATGGTGGTAATATACTGTTGATTTCTATGTGCTGGTTGAAACAAAATTAAGTTCTTTTCTTGTTCAATTTACGTTGTTGTTAAATCTGATGTGTTGATCTTGTTTATGTTGCTCAACTTTTTCTCAATTTATATGAGTAATGCTCAATACTGTTGGATTATCATAAATTCTGACAATTTATCATAAATTATGTGAAGATAGATATAATTTTGGTAATCCCACAGTATTACTGCTCTACGAATGTAAGAAATACTTACAGTATATTGCTATCTTCAACACTGATATACTGACGGTATATCATAATCTTCACAGTATTATTAATGACATCACAGTATTATTAATGACAGTATATAAGAGCTGAAGAAACAAATAATACTGACAGTATATCAGACCTGAAAAAACCCATATTATAGGTTTTATATACTGACAGTTATTTTTCGTACAGTATTATTGCTCTATTTTACACAGTAACACGGAATACTACTGTATGTTACAGTATTTAGCTTAATTGTCACATTGATATACTGACAGTATATCACAATCTTCACAGTATTATTAATGACAATATATAAGAGCTGAAGAAACAAATAATACTGACAGTATATCAGACCTGAAAAAAACCCATATTATAGGTCTTATATACTGACAGTTATTTTTCGTACCGTATTATTGCTCTATTTTACACAGTATCACTCGGAATACTGCTCTATGTTACAGTATTTAGATTAATTGTCACATTAATACTATCAAACGCTGCCAGTATTATAGAGAAATTAATAGAACAATCATCAGTAATATTGTCTGCTGGTTTAAGTACTTATACACATCAGGAATACATTAAAATTGGAAAGGAATATTAATAGAGAAATCATCATTAATAGAGAATTCATCAGTTAGGTCCACAGAAGCTGGTGTTGCTAGTGAATTAGACACCCCGTAATATTGGTCCTTATGTACTCTCATTGGTCCTTTATCCTTTGCAGCTCTAGTCCGCTCTGTATGACATTATAAAATGTCAGACACCGAATCATAACATTGAATTTGAAAAAAAAAATTATTTGGAAAAAATTACTTGTTTTTTTCGAAGAAGTCTCCCAAAAATTCTTCAAACGTGCATTAGGCCTTCCTTTAGGTCGCATAGAAGGTGGATCCTTGAGGAAGTTTTTCCCTTTGTAATTTGAGTAGGGAATTCCCTTCTTAAACATCTCATCATAATCCACCATTTCCTCTATAGTTTGACTCACATCATTCATCACATTAATTAGATGTTCATTGGCAATCTGACAATTTGTAATACGATTACACAAATCATAAGTGTATCGCATTATTTGATTTCTATAAATCACATTAGAATCATAGTCATTCAATGTAGTGTCATGTTTTAGATAGAATCCCTGTTTTGCATGCACTGTAAATCGCTTTAGTATATATTGCGGTTGAATTTCCTTCTCATTCCTAATATTATAAACTCGTAGTACATGTTTGCATAAAAGGCATGTTGTTTGAAAACCCCGACAAGAGCACTCTACATCATTAGTCTTTGTATGAAATGTCACAAACCATTTCTTACCAACTTCAGTATCATTGCAATTACTGACAATGTATACTACATGATCTGTTTCGTAACGAGTTTCATCAGCAACCATCAAACTAATTGCTGCTTCCATATAAGCATTCTCAAAAAGTAAATATATTTTTCTTGTGTACACTTTTGACATTTGCTTCAGTATTAAACAATTTGGGAATTTAAGTGTAATACTCCCTTGTTTACATTTAATGTCCTCATGTTCGTTCCGGCACCATCCAGAAATTAAATTCTTCATTCCAAGAAAGCATTCAACAAGTGAACTTGTTGATTTAGAGCATCCATGCAAACGATTATTCGCCGACTCACTTCGTTGCGTGGATAAAATGCCAAGATGTAATACTTCCTTGTTATATGCGGTGGACCACTTCATCCTAATATTGAAAAGATCATTTAGCCATCGATTGTCATGCAAGTTGCCACGCATTATCATCCTTTTCCAATGTGTTTCAAATTCCATTTCATTCTCACATTTGCCCATGCAATTGCAAAGTAAAGATCGAATATACTTTTCTTTATTGAAAGTTGGTATCTTTGATGGTGCTTTCTTCGAAATATGTCATTGACATAAACGATGTCGAGTTGAAGTTAATACTCTCTGAATAACTACTGACATTGCTTGATCTTGATCTGTGAAAATTGTGATTGGTTGCTTACCACCAACAAATTTTAAGAAACACTCAAAAACCCAGCAAAATGACTCAATCGTCTCCTCTGCAACAAAAGCCCCGCCCATAAAAACATTTTGTCAATTGGGGTTTACTGCAATAAAGGGGGCACATGCCAAATTGTAATTGTTCAAACGATACGTGGTGTCGAGAATAATAACATCTCCATAACAATCATAATCTATTTTTTCATGACCGTCAATCCAAAAGAAACTCCGCAGCCTGTTGGACTCATCTATCTTCACATCAAAAGAGAACATGTTATCCTCGCACTGTATTTCTTTAAATATTTTCAACAACCGCGTTGCGTCGCCGGACTCTATTAGTGCTCTTTTCTCTCGATGTACATAATTATACGCATCTAATTTAGAGAACCTCACATTCTATGCACCGCCAACTTGTTCTGCTAAGAAGTTATATGCATCAATGGTTCGAATTTCCACTCTTGTCATATTTTTAATAAGAGATGCTTGATGATTAGATATATGACGATGCGTCCTCAAAAAATGTGAATCTACCTGTGGAGCAAGTGGGTGATTGTGTTCTTCCACAAACTTGGAAATCTCCCAATTCTTCCCCTCTTTATCAGCTGTGAAGTGCATGCACGCCAAACATCCGGTTCGAGTATCAAGTTTATGAAATTTCCTTTGCACCTCACTTGTCGGTTTTATAACCTTATGACCTGCTTTTGCGCAAGAATATTCTCGGCCCTTTATGATCTTTGTATGAGTCCAATAATAAATATGTTGTTTTCGGATACCAAAACCCATATTTCGAGCATACTCAGCGTACATTTTGTATGCCTCTTCTTCAGAATGCACTGTATGGAAAACTGTTGCATCCTTGCTTTCCTGCATTGAAGAAAAAAATTACTACAGTTAGACATTCTTAACAATTTCAACAATATTAACATATTACTAAAGTCTAATAGCAAAAAACTATTATTGTAATACTGTTATTTTTTTCATAAATATCGTGTCAAAGCTTAGATTAATTCAACAGTATTTATCTGTGTTAATGTAAAAAAATACCGCTGCTAGTAGCAATTTTTATAAATATATGGTGATAACATACCGAGTTACAAGCATGATCAAGTTTCTCTGATTGTACATTTTCTGCCTCTTCATCAGAATGAATTATATTATAAACTGGTGAATCCTGCCTTCCATTGATTCCATGTATTGAACAAAACATAATTTATGCTTACCGATAATTGCTAGGAAGTTAAGAATCAATTTATGCAGTATTGTTGGCTTACCGTATATATTACGTGTTGCAATAGTAAAATACATCAATACTTACGTACAATATAGTAATAAATATCCCATCTAAAGAAGGAAATTCGTGTGATAACATACCGCATTGAAAGACTGATCTACTTTTTCATATTGCAGATCTGTTGCTTCTTCATCAGAATGAATTATATAAATGGGTGCATCATTGATTCCATTGCTTTGCTGCATTAAACCAAACAAATTTGCTGCAATAATACTACAGTCCAACATCACGAAACGATTTAGAGAATACAGTGGTATTTTACCAATAATACAGTCGTATTTCACCAATAATACTGTTATAATAACTACGTGATTCTAATGATATTTACAGAAGTACGCCAGTATTTATCCAATACTACTTAGATTTGCAATAATACGGCAGCATACAAACCTAATAATAATGTTACACGGTCCATTTATTCCATTGCTCCTATTGCTTTGCTGCATTAAACAAATAATAATTTACTGCAATAATACTACAATCCAACAGCACGAAACGATTTACAGAATACTGTTGTATTATCCAATATAGTTCATGTTATCATAGAAAATACGTCAGTATTTTTGTGCGGTATAGTAATAAACATATTTAATACGGCCGTATTTTACCAATAATACTGTTATAATAAGTATGTGATTCAGATGATATTTATCAAAGTAAGACATTATTTTTCCATTAATACTATTCTATATCTAATGAAGTTCATGAAAATTTAGTGATAACATTATAGTTCATGAAAGTATTCTGATAACATACCAAGTTAGAAACATGATCCATTTCCTTCCTCTAATGCTTCCTCCTCCCGTCGATGAACTACTCCCGTCAAAGATGGCCTCCGGTCGACCCCCTTTGTCGCGAGAGTACAATGAAAGGAAGCAACGAGTTGGACCGCCGGAGAACTGGAATGACACGGGTCGCCCACCTTAGGAGGAGAAGGGAGCAGGTTTTATGCCGGCGGAGGAGGAAGATGGCGTGGTTTTGCAGCGGGAGAACGACGAGGGCTTCGATTTGGCGCAGAAGGACGAGGAGGGCATGGTTTGGCCGCGGAAAATTTCGAAAGGGTGTGGGGCCCGGTTCGGTCCAAGCCGCCTATTTATCTCTCGCACCTATTTTTAGGTGAGAGATGCTCACCTAAAAATTTTTCTTTGCTTAAAGTCTTATTGGTTGGTCGGACTAATATGCGGAAGCCAAAATACAACTTGTGGGCAAATAGCGCGTAATCTTATACAACTTAAATAAAAAGTATAATTAAAATATAACCACTACGGAATCCGGAAACCTTATTACAATCCTAGGAAAAAGTTGATAAACCCAAGGTCGAAGATGGGACATAGACAGTAATTTTCAGTCACTTGAGCTGGTACAAAAGCAGATTTTTCATGGGCAGTTCTAACATGCTTCTTATCGAAAACAGCTTCGCAGAAATAACCGTAGAGGGTGCGCCACCACCTTGAAAGACAGCTCAACGGTAGAAATCGCAGCAGGCTTTTTTTTTCCTTTTTGGCGTTGCCTCATGTTCTCGACCTTCAACAGGATGAGCTCTGAGCTCTCTAACTTAGAAGTGCACTTGAATATTTGGGGAATCCATAAGGAATTACTGGAGATAGAAGAATTCAAAATATTGGAAGCAGGAGAAAGTAGAGAGATTGAATGTGGCGGGCGGGCAACAACCTAACCAATATCTAAGGGTTTTGGGGCCACCGTCGGAATTTTGGCATTTTTTGGTTTTATAATAAAATTGAGAAAGACGGTTTAATTGTATAGCCAAATTGGATTGTCACTTTTTTATGCAGGAGGA
This sequence comes from Dactylorhiza incarnata, assembly GCA_033032865.1. Lineage (NCBI taxonomy): Eukaryota > Viridiplantae > Streptophyta > Magnoliopsida > Asparagales > Orchidaceae > Dactylorhiza > Dactylorhiza incarnata. The sequence goes on from JAWHQI010000036.1 coordinate 2,667,194, forward strand.
ATCTATAGATGGAGAACTCGTGATGCCATAATCCTAGATGCAATGCAAGCAATCACAAATAAATACAAAGCGCGTGCAATAAGTATAAACAGCTGAACCAAACCTTAAGCCTTCAATCTAAAACACGTTTGTAGGCATAAACACCATTGATTAGATATTTGTAAAATATGTTGTAAGCGCGTAAGGTTTGCCTACATTTCACCCTGGAAGCAGCCTCTTACAAAAATGCAGGGTAAGGTTTGCCTACATTTCACCCTTGTGGTGGCACCCTTCTCCGGACCCTCGCTGCGCGGGGATGCTTTATGCACCGGGCTGCCATTTTATTAGCCAACCCCACTGTAATGGGATAAAGGCTTGAGTGTTGTTGTTGTAAGTTGTAAGCGCGTGCAATAAGAGTAGTGCTCAAACGCACATTTGCCTGTAGTTGTTATGAATGCTCATCGATTAGGGGTCTCCTAGAGGAAAGATAACCAATTTTCAGATCTTAATGACTCATAATAGTCCAACCATCTGCAAATTTTGGGTTTTTGTCGGGTGAGTAGTTTTATACTTTTTGATTAGCAGAGAGACCTCCAAAAAAACATTTCTCATCTTTTTCTTCTTCAGGCTTTATAGTGTTATGACTTTATAATTTCATGATTAGATTAATCCCCCTGATTCAATTTCAACAATAAGGTACTCGGATCAAGGGATACATCACATGTGAGCTCTAGGAAACAAACCATATTGTGAATTAGAGAGGGAAGCTAGGGCACATGAGCATTTTCTCATGATATTATAATCTCAAAGTAGTACCCATTTGACTCCTGTTTATCTCACTATTAGTTTTAGGTTGTCCATCTAGTCTCTAACCCCAAAGTTTGGTTTACAGTTACGTCGACAATATTCCGCACTTTTAATTTATATCCATATGCAGACCATTGTTTGGCTTATCCCCATTACTTCGATCATTCTCGAGGTACCGCTAATGGAAGAATTCACATTTATTTCCAATAGTTTCGCCGAAAGATCGATAGTATTTTGATCTGTGTGCCAGAAGGTTTTCAATGAGAACAAGAACGAAATCTGAAACCTTATATTTTCTTCCTTTTCTATTCTCCTTTTAGATTTTTCTCCGGCTAAACTGCCGTCAACTTATTGTTGCAGGTAATGGGTTGGAAGTAGGGAGCTGGGGAAACTGATAGAAGAAGATAGAAGCTCCGCTGGAGAAGGAAGGCCTTCTTCTCCATGAATAATTAATGGGTTTGCTCTTTTACTCCTATGTACCTAGAATAATTTTTAGTATTAATGTTCTGTGACCATGTGCTTTTGCTGAGCTGAACCGTGTGCATGCGTTGTCCATGAGAATTATCTAGACATAAGATATGAATCAGGATTGCTAGGATTTAAGATATATGGTAGGGAACATAGATAAGCAGGACTAACAAATACGAGCGAAACACGAATAATAATCATAAGTTTAACAAACAGAACACAAACAATAGCTATGGTTGGCCCCATAGGTACCACGACATCTATTCGGTGGAATGGAACGCAGCTACCTGCTGCAGGTGCCACCGCGGTCGACCATTTCTTTGAATGCCGCGTGCAGTGGATCTGCGGAAAGCCACGGATTCTGCGGCCTGTAGCGGTTGCAGCCCTGCGCCAAACGGGCCCTAGTCCCACATTGAATGCACAAAATAGATGTTAATGTAGAAACAATGAAACATCATCATTTTGGTCATCATTCATGTGCTAGGATCGATTTTGGACTAGCTTGAAATACCTTCGATTTTAAGTTGGGTCAATAGTATAATAGCTGGTCAATAGTATAATAGCTGTATTGGAATTAAGGAATCTACAACGGCTGAATGGACTTTAAACTTCGGAATGGAATTGGAATTGGATTTCAATTTCATTGAAAATGATTCTCCTATTCTAATTTCAAGTCAATTCCGTCCAAATGAACGGACAAAGGACATGTTATAATATTTACAACAACACACTTACAGTTGATTTGAATCTTGTGATTAAATAATTAACAAATAAAACTATTGATAATGTAAAAATATTAGGATCATTTGTATTAATATTTTTAATAATTTTTCACTGCCAGTATTGTATAATGCTTAGTGTGTATTATGAAAACAGCAAAGTGAACAAATTTCTCCTTGGATCTTGTTATGCTTGTGAAGCTACTTTCTCAGAAATGTTGGAAGCGCGACCCTTTTGCACACGTCCACCTTTTGTCCAACACTCCTCCGGCATGCACACGACCACTCGCACGCACTCCCTTCTCGGCGAGCACTACCTCCTTGCGAGCACTCTCCAGGCCGAGCACGCACACTACACCACTCGGGCGAGACGCAGCACCTCACTCACTCCGGCGAGATCACATACACCACTAGGCTCGGCGAGACCACTCCTGCGAGATGCACACACGCCAACAACCCCGGCAAGATCCTCCAGCATGCGAGAACCTGCTCCTCACTTCCACGTCTAAGGACTGCGAGATGTACAGCTCCGGCTAAATCAACTTGGCAAGATGCTCCTCCACGCGAGTACTCCAGGCGAGACCTTCACTCCACGCCGGCGAGATGACTGCAGGCGAGAGGGCTGCCCCGGCGAGACTCCTGTAGGCGGGATACGAATGACGAGACCCTCCTGCGGGAGGTGGCGGGCGAGAAGATAGAGGTGAGAATGAAATTTAATTCCTGCGGGAATATAAATTTCTCTCTCAAACTCTCCCTCTTACACTCTCTCTCTCTCTTTCTATTAAAACTGCCGAAAGCTTTTCAATTTCTATTTCCACCACTTCAACAATTTACAAAAGGGGGGCCTATTTATAGGCAAAATAAAACACCTATCATCTCTCTCCTCATTAAATGCTGTTCTCTCTCCTCAAAACAATAATAAAATACAACTTTAAAAATGCATATTAAAAGATGTTGACCTGGTCAACACAGCTCAAACCAACAAACTCCCCCTCAAGCTTGGCCGCACATGCCGAGCTTGCCTTTGAGCTTCGTGAACGTGTCTGCCTTCAATGCCTTAGTGAATATGTCTGCGACTTGCTCTCCGGTAGGGCAATACACGACCTCCACGGTCTTCTGCTCCACTTGCTCACGAAGAAAATGATATCGAGTCTCGATATGCTTGCTCCTCCCATGCAGCACTGGGTTCTTCGCGAGCTGGATGGCCGACATGTTATCCACTAACACTGTCGTTGGTCCTTCCTGTCCATGATGCAACTCCTCTAATAAGTTCCTCAGCCAGATGGCTTGGCAAGTACATGCTGCAGCTGCGATGTACTCCGCCTCACATGAAGATAAGGCTATCGTAGCCTGCTTCTTCGAACTCCATGAGAACGTCGCGGTTCCCATATTGAACGCATACCCGGAAGTGCTCTTCCGATCGTTCACGTCCCCTCCGTAGTCGCTATCCGAGTAGCCGACTAACTTCAACTCCTCTCCAGTGGAGTACATCAGACCATGACCTCTCGTCCCGTTCACATACCTCAGGATTCTCTTCGCAGCCGTGAAGTGATCCTGCTTTGGCTCCTCCATGTACCTGCTCACTACTCCAACAGCGTACATAATATCTGGTCGGGTGAAGGTCAGATACCTTAGACTCCCAACCAGGCTCTTGAACGTGGTTGGGTCAACTCCTTCCTCCTTCGAGTCCTTCCTCAACTTTGTTCCGGGGTCAGCGGGAGTGGAGATAGCCTTGCTATTCTCCATCCTGAACTTCTTCAAGATCTCCTCCGTGTACTTCTTCTGCGAGATGAAAATGCCATCTTCATCCTGCTTCACCTCGACGCCAAGAAATAGGTCAACTCTCCCAAGTCCGTCATCTCGAACTCTTTCTTCATCATCTTCTTGAACTCTTCGAACATGGCCGGATTGTTCCCGGTGAATATCATATCGTCTACGTACAAGCATACGATCATGATGTCACCATTCTCTTCCACCTTCAGATACAAAGCATACTCGTAGGGACATTTCCTGTAGCCAAGCTTATGAAGGTATGCATCTATCCTTCCATTCCATGCGCGAGCCCCTTGCTTCAAGCCATATAGCGCCTTGTTCAACTTGCACACCTTCCTCTCTTGCCCCCTCACTTCATATCCAGGAGGCTGCTCGATGTACACATCTTCCTCCAAGTAGCCATTGAGGTAGGCCGACACTACGTCCATCTGCGAGACCTTCCACCCATGGTGAGCTGCCAGTGCGATGATCAACCTGATGGTGTCAATCCTCGCCACTGGGGCATAGACCTCGTCGTAGTCCACTCCTTGGACTTGTCTGTAGCCCTTCACGACGAGTCTCGCCTTGTGCTTCTCCACAGCTCCTTCCTTGTTCTTCTTCACCTTGTAGACCCACTTCACCCTGAGGGGTTTGTGGCCTGCGGGTGGATCAACCAGCTTCCAAGTATCATTCTTCTTTATGGAAGCCATCTCAGCATCCATCGCCGTCCTCCAAGATTTCTCCTGGGCTGCTTCATCATAGGAGTGCGGCTCGCAATCTGCCAACAAACAATACAAAGAAAAATTGTTAAGTGTTGGTGCCGTCTCCTCGTAGATCTCCTCCATCCTTCTCATCCTAGGTTGAGGACGATCATCCTTGCTTCCACTAGTGCTTGCTCCACTAGAACTTCCTCCACTTGAGTTGGGAGTGCGAGCTCCCCCTGAACCTCCACTCGGTGGTGATGGTGGCTCCACTCCACCATCCTCGGCCCCAGCCTCATGACCACCTTCATCTTCATCCTCGAAGAACATTCCCTTCATGCTCCTCGTCTTCTCATCCCAGCTCCAGCTGCTGCCTTCTTCAAACACCACGTCTCTCGAGACTATGGCCTTCTCTGTTACCGGGTTGTAAAGCTTGTAAGCCTTGCTCTCCAGAGCGTAGCCAACAAAGATACACTTCTCGCTCCTATCATCGAGCTTCTTCCTTCTCTGTTTCGGTATGTGAGCATGAGCTACACACCCGAAGACCCTTAGGTGCTTCACGCTTGGCTTCCAGCCACTCCATGCTTCAAACGGCGTCATGAACTTCACGCTCTTTGTGGGGCATCTGTTCAGTAGATACACCGCACACTGCACTCCTTCCGCCCAGAAACTCTTCGGTAGCCCCTTCTCCTTCACCATGCTCCTCGCCATGTTCATGATGGTGAGGTTCTTCCTCTCTGCTACTCCATTCTGCTGCGGTGAGTACGCCGCCGTCAGCTGGTGTGAGATCCCATTCTCCTTGCAGAAAGTATCAAACATCCTCGAGGTGTACTCCCCACCTCGATCTGTCCTCAGCACTTTCAGTGGCTGACCACTCTCCTTCTCAGCCATCGCCTTGAACTCCTTGAACTTGTCAAGGGCCTCAGCCTTCTCCTTCAAGAAATACACCCAACACTTCCGAATGAAGTCATCCGTGAAGGTGATATAGTATCTGCTTCCGCCCACTGAGGTGGTCTCAAACGGACCCGCAATGTCCGAGTGAACCAGTTCAAGTTGCCTCCTTGCTCTCCAGGACTTCCCTCCTTCAAAACTCTGCCTCTTCTGCTTCCCCTTCGTGCAAGCTTCACACACCTTCTGAGGTGGTGAGATCATTGGCAGATCTGTCACCATCCTTGAGTTAGATAGCAGCTTCAACCCCGTGAAACCCAAATGGCCCATCCTATGGTGCCATAGCCATGCTTCTTCCTCTTCCTCCGATCTCGCGAGACAAGCTGTCTCTCGAGAATCCATCTTCAGCGTGAAGAGTCGGTTCGCCGTCATCTCCACCTTCACTACTTCCTTCCCTTGACCATTCTTCATTGCCAGAGACCCATCCTTCATCTGGACGCAGTAGCCTCTCTCCACTAACTGCCCAATGCTCAAGATGTTGGTCTTCAACCCTGGCACATAGTACACGTCGTTCAGGTGCACTCTCTCCCCATTCAGCTTCGTTTCCACCAAACCCTTTCCTTCCAAGGAGATCTTTGACGCATCTCTGAAACTAACCTCACCCCCAATGGGTTCAAGGTTTGTGAACATCTCTCTATCTCCACACATGTGGTTACTCTCCCTTGTGTCCAGGTACCACACTTCACTTCTACCTTCTTCCGCACCTCGGTAGGTTAGGAACATCATCGGGTTTCCACCCCCAGCATTGTCCTCATTGTTCCTAGCCTCCGCATAGTGGTTAGCTTCTTCTCTCTTCCTCGGACTCCAGCAGTCGTAGCTCATATGCCCATACTTGTTACAGTTGTAACATTGTATCTGGGACATATCTCCTCGGCCTCTTCCTCGGCCTCTTCCTCTTCCTCTTCCATCTTGCCAACCTCCTTGAGGTCGCTCTGCCTCTTTCTGGAAATTTTGGTTTCTACCTCCTCTTCTTCCTCTACCTCTTCCTTGATGACCTCGGCCACGCTGGCCGCCTCCTCTTCCTGAACTTTCCCCAAAGTTCAACTGGGTCTGGAGTGCTTTTCCCAAGCCACTCGCTTCTTCATCATCCTGCAGCATCCTGTACTCATGAGCTTGCAAAGAGCCTACAAGCTCGTCAACGGCCATCACGCTGAGGTCCTTCGATTCTTCGATCGCCACCACTATATGGCGGAACTTCTTGGCCATAGATCTCAGCAACTTCTCCATGAAGCTCACATCTTCGATCGTCTCCCCATTTCTCTTCATCTCATTTGTGAGCGTCCGCAGACGAGTCACATAGTCACCGACCTTCTCGGTGCTCTGCATCTTCGTTACTTCATACTCAGCACGGAGGGACTGTAGCTTCACCTTCTTTGCCTTCTCAACCCCTTGCATGGAGCGTTTCAACACCTCCCATGCCTCCTTAGAGGTTCTCGCATCTGAGATCTTCTCGAAGGTCGCCTCGTCAACCCCTTGATATAACAAGAAGAGAGCCTTCTTGTCTCCCTTCCTTGCGTCTCTCAACGCCGTCTTCTGCGCGTTGTTCAACGTCGCCTCTACTGCGGCAGTACGCTCCTCATACCCATTCTCCACTACATCCCACAACTCCTTTGATGCGAGTAGTACTTTCATCTGGATGCTCCAGTTCCCATAGTTGGTCTTTGTCAGCTTGGGGACTTGCCCCGGCATAGCTCCACCCATCTCCATGGCTAACTCCTCAAACCTTCCGAGTCACCGCCAAAGGTTTGCAACCTAGCTCTGATACCACTTGTTGGAAGCGCGACCCTTTTGCACACGTCCACCTTTTGTCGAACACTCCTCCGGCATGCACACGACCACTCGCACGCACTCCCTTCTCGGCGAGCACTACCTCCTTGCGAGCACTCTCAGGCTGAGCACGCACACTACACCACTCGGGCGAGACGCAGCACCTCACTCACTCCAGCGAGATCACATACACCACTAGGCTCAGCGAGACCACTCCTGCGAGATGCACACACGCCAACAACCCCGGCAAGATCCTCCAGCATGCGAGAACCTGCTCCTCACTTCCACGTCCAAGGACTGCGAGATGTACAGCTCCGGCTAAATCAACTTGGCAAGATGCTCCTCCACGCGAGTACTCCAGGCGAGACCTTCACTCCACGCCGGCGAGATGACTGCAGGCGAGAGGGCTGCCCCGGCGAGACTCTTGTAGGCGGGATACGAATGACGAGACCCTCCTGCGGGAGGTGGCGGGCGAGAAGATAGAGGCGAGAATGAAATTTAATTCCTGCGGGAATATAAATTTCTCTCTCAAACTCTCCCTCTTACACTCTCTCTCTCTCTTTCTATTAAAACTGCCGAAAGCTTTTCAATTTCTATTTCCACCACTTCAACAATTTACAAAAGGGGGGCCTATTTATAGGCAAAATAAAACACATATCATCTCTCTCCTCATTAAATGTTGTTCTCTCTCCTCAAAACAATAATAAAATACAACTTTAAAAATGCATATTAAAAGATGTTGACCTGGTCAACACAGCTCAAACCAACAAGAAATAATAGAGATGCAAGTTTTATGATCGCATTTGAGAATAGGATGCGTTTACTGGGTGCTTGCCGCATCGATTCCTCTTTGTAGGAGAAATTTGTTATGCCGGGGAGTGATCTTGTGGTAGATTGATCGCATCGCGAGATCAAATAATCAAAGATGCTTCTTGTGTTGACCCCGGGCCCACGGACAAAGTAGTTCTCAACTGTCATAACTGTTGGTGTTTAGGGCTCAAAGTATTCTATATCTACCCATTAAGTTTGGAATGAGGTTTTATAGTACTTCCAGCATAGAACCGAGTCCTAGTGTGACACGAACCCGTTAGGCTATTTTGAGTCGGTCTTGACACGGCAGGACATATTAATACACATTAACAATCTCCTCATATGTCCGTCGTGAACCCAGACTTCGGGTAAAGGGGTGGTTTGTATTGTATTCAATCAAACATGAGTCAATTACAACCGTGTCCAGCACCTGTTTTAATCAATTTGGACTATAACACAAGATCAGTATGCACGCATAAGTAAACAAAGAAACTCAGCTGCAACACAATAAGAGTCTCAGGAACGATCAAGACACAGGTCATATACGCCTGGCGTCCAAAATCAAACAGAGATCTAAAAAAGTCCAAAACAAACGGTGCTATAATAAAGAAAGAGCTAAACAATGCTCTGAGCAGAAGTACATGAAATAAACAAAATAACACTCAAAAAACTAGTCATCCAAAAGATCATCCTTCTCCGGATCCCAGTCAACCAGTGCTCCTCCTATCCCAGAAACTCCTGTAATTTCAACAGAGAATTTCATTTTAGAATGAATTCTATCCTTTGCAAATTTGCAGATATCTAGTTTTAGCATAAAAATTGGTATTGATTATTATTATTGGCTGGGAGAACACGTTCACAGAGTATTATAGTTTAACCTCAGAATCTGTTATTTGTTTCCAAATGAAATGATTATCAGACTTCTGGACACCGCAGTTATATCTGTAATCCTATATGGAATGTCACGGTTACTGCCCTTCTAAAGTCAATTGGAACTCATCAAGTTTGGAATGGAACCAATCTTCAGAAGAAGAGACAAACCAAGTCAGATTGTGTTATCAAGTTTGGAATAACACTCTCCTCCAAGGCAAAAGCCGAATCCGATGAAGCTGTTAACATCAAGTTTGGAATGAACAGCTTACCAGATCCGAGCTCAGCAACCAAGAGCATCAACGGACCACAACATGCTTGCATTGACAAAGGAAATATGGAATAATTAAAAACGCCTGGACTAAGGCTGAACTGAATCGCCTGATACTGAACTAAGACCGAACTAAATCGCCTTTAGTCCCATTTCCCCCACTATTTTGATTAACCGATCTTTGGGCATTCCTTTCGTCACTGGATCAGTCAGGTTATCCTTTGAACGCACATCGATCAAAGTGATAATTTCTTGTTCTTTCAGATAATTCAGTAAAGCATGTCTCAGTCGTACATGTCTCCTTTTAGTGTTATAAAGGCATTCTTAACGACTTGAACTGCTGCTTGATTATCACAATACAAGCTCAGCGAGTTGACTTGTAACTTAGACAATGGAATGTCTAAAATCAAGTTCCTGATCCAATCTGCCTCTTCACTAGCTGAAGCTAAGGCAAACAACTCGGCCTCCATGGACGACAAAGCTATACAGGTTTGTCTTTTGGATTTCCAAGTGACAGCAGCTCCTCCCAAGGTGAATATGTATCCACTGGTGGACTTGCTATTCCTGACTTCTGAACACCACGAGGCATCAGAATGTCCTTCCACTGTAGGTGGGTAATCAGTGTAGCATAGAGCATAGTCTTTAGTACCTCTCAGGTATCTCAACAGCCTATCTACGGCAACTCAATGCTCTTTGCCCGGACTGCTGGTAAAGCGACTCAGCGTGCTAACCGAGAAAGCAATGTCTGGCATCGTACAAGTTGTAGTGTACATGAGACTACCAATTATTTTGGAATATTTCACTTGATCAATGTTGGCCTCTTCATTAGGACTCAACTTAACATTATGATCAAACGGTGTCTCAATCGGCCTACACTTATCATATCCCGGGGTAGAAAGAAGTTGCTCAATATAATGAGCCTGGCTAAGGGTAACACGACCCTTGTCAACTCTAACCTTCATACCTAACAGGGTATCAACAGGACCGAGGTCCTTCATGTCAAATACTTCTGCCAGAGTGGATTTAACATCCCTAACTGCAGCAAGATTAGACCCTAAAATCAACATATCATCCACATATAAGCATATGATAACTGTTTGATTTGACAAGGAGCGGTAATAAAGGCATTTGTCAGAGAGATTGGACTGGTATCCAATGCTCTTTACCACCTGATCAAACTACATGTGCCACATCTTAGGTGCTTGTTTAAGACCATAGATTGACTTATCGAGTTTGCACACTTTGCCTTTTTGATCTTTGTGTACATAACCTTCAGGCTGAGTCATGTAGATCTCTTCATTAAGCTCTCCATTTAAGAATGCATTTTTGACATCCATCTGATGAACTATAAAGTTCTCAATAGAGGCTAATGCAAGAAGAATCCTGATAGTCGATAGATGACACACAGGTGAATAGATGTCAAAATAGTCAATTCCCCCTTATTGCTTATAACCATTAGCTACGAGACGCGCTTTATACCTGGCTATAGATCCATCACTATGTAATTTCTTCTTTAAAACTCACTTGCATCCTAAGACTTTAGCACATTTCGGTAAGTCAACTAGATGTCAGGTATTATTATATAACAGCGAGTCCATCTCATCATCAATGGCTTCTGCCCACATCAACGAATCTCTAGACCTCATTGCTTCCTGATAGGAGAATGGATCATCCTCTAAGTGATATGTGATGAAATTCTCACCAAAATCCTTAGGGATTCTCTCTCTGGTAGATGCTCTAAGTGGAATAGGTTCCACCTCTACAGGTTGGGGAGCAGTGCCAGAAGGGCCAGCTTCAGGTTCAACGATAGATTCAGTAATCATATCATTGGACCCGGAGACAGACAATTCATGATCTTTGACAAATTTGTCTTCAAAAAATATGGCATCTCTAGACTCTATCACGGTATTCGTGGATAGATCAAGAAATCTGTCTGTTGTACTATCTTTTGCACTACCTAGATAGACGCATGTTGTCGTCTTAGGTCATACCTAAGGCCTCTTAAGGTCTTGTATACGCACATAGGCAATACAACCCCAAGTCTTTAGAGTATCGTACCTGCACGGATGACCGTGCCACAACTCATACGGTGTAGAAGTGAGCTGAGAGTGAGGTACTCTATTTAGAATTTGATTTGCAGTACGGACTGCTTCTCCCCAAAAGGAATTAGGCATGCCAACTGTTAGGAGCATAGAGTTTAACATCTCTGTTAAACTCTATGCTTGCGCTCGGCAACACCGTTTGACTGAGGTGAGTAAGGATCAGTAATTTCTAGAATTATTCCCTCAGAGGCACAGAATTCCTTGAATCCAGTAGCAGTGTATTCTCCTCCTCGATCACTACTAAATATCTTAATTTTCAGGTTTAACTGATTTTCAACACGAGACTTAAAGGTCTTGAACGCCTCAAACGCTTCGTCTTTCGATTTCAACAGATACACATGACAATATCTAGAAAAGTCGTCTATGAAGGTAATTAGATACTTCCTTCCCCCTCTGGTGGCATGACTGCGGAAATCACAGAGGTCTGAATGTATCAATTCAAGAAGCTTTGTGCTCCTAGAAACTGACTTGAAAGGCTTTTTAGTGATTTTGGTTTGAGCACAGACCTCGCACTTGTCAAAACGAATCGACAGATCTAAGGGGATGTTTTGACTCTTAGCTAGATCTAGCATCTTCCTATAGTTTACATGTCCAAGTCTGTTATGTAACAACTTAGGATCTATAAGGTTGGAACTTACTTGGTTGATGCTATCATTGTTTAAGCTAAGTCAATACATTCCATTGATCAGATACGCACACCCAAAATAATGTGAATTGACCATAAGGGTCATTCTACCGTTTTGAGTTGTGAAGGTCATCCCAGCCTTGTCTAGTAAACTTATTGAAATCAGATTTTTAGTTAAAGAGGGAACTACTTTAACATATTTTAAAATTAAATTTTTACCTGATGAGAGAACCAGCTCGGCTGTCCCAGCATGGGTCACCTGAGTCTCTCATCCATTGCAGTTCTCCACTCTCTCCTTAACCGCCTTAACCTCAGTCAGTAATCCTCTGTCATTCGTTACATGACAGGTAGCACCGCTATCCAGCCACCACTCAGCAGACGAACTGCGGTGACTGCTCCCGATCATAGCCACGAAGGACTTGGGATCTGAAGCATCTGTCAGCATGTTCGCCATATTTTGAGGGGCTTCCTCCTTGTCTTTCTTAGGGGCCTTACAATCAGCCGCCCAATGTCCCCACTTACCACAGTTGTGGCACTTTCCCCTCTTCTTTTTGAAAGAGGGCTTTTAGGCACTAACTGGGTAGAAGCATCACTTTTGGGCGCTGGTGGCTTCCTTCGAGGTTTGTTAGGTCGAGACACAAAGTTGAGAGTCTGTGAGAACTGCCCACCTTGTTCCTGTCTCTTCCCTGCAATGTTTTGATCCTCGATATGAATGAACCTTTTGAGTTCATCGAGTGCGATCTTTTCCTTCAGTCTGTGCATTTCAGTCTTGAAGGTCGACCACTCAGGAGGTAGCTTGCTTAAAATTAAACACACACAAAAATTATCGGACATGTCGGACTTATCATCCGACAGCTTAAGACGTAAACTTTCCAGTTCAATAATTTGAGAGGTGATCGAGGAGTTAAGTGAGTTAAGTGAGTTAAGGAGGTAGTCTCTACAGAAATCTTCGTCTTTTCTCCACTGATATTCATCCACGTCCTCTTCGGTTGTGGCGAAATCGCTCAAAACATTGTAGAAGATCTCTCGTTCCTTCATTCCAAGCTAGACGTACAGTCTCCAAGCATGGAACTCAGAGAGATCGAACGACTGGAGCTTGATGATGTCGTAGGATGTAACATTCGGCATCTCGCTAAAGCTATAGACTGAACAACTGAAAAGAAATCACCTGAGCTGCGCAGAGACGAGTCTTCGGATCCAATCCAGTATTGTTTGTTCCTCCAATCGGCAATCCTTCACCGAAAGGTCTTCTTTCTCCTTCAATCAGCAACCTCAAGCAAAACTGGCACATATCCTGTCTTGGGAAAACTCTTGGATTCACAATTCTTCAAAAGAACAGAACTCCACAGGATCGAAAACTCCAAGCAGTTGGATCTGCAATTTCTCTGATCGTTGCCCTAGATCTGAGAACTTCTCTTGCCGGGAACAGACGGCGCGCAGCAAAAAATAGGCAAAAACACTTCCTGATCGTGCTATTTGCTTCAAAAGGAAACAACGATTAGATTTGCTTCCAAATGGCAGTGCAAGCAGCAGATCTACGAACGACGACAGGGAGGAAGAACTCTTTTCCGATCTGCGACAGAGACAGATCAAAGAAGACCAGATCTCGCTCGATCCGAAGCAATCCCAGGATCCCGACGAGTTCTCCAGAGATCGATATGAACCCAGATCCGGTGGTGGAAACCCAGATCCGGTGGTGGAAACCTAGATCCAGCAACCAATCGAGAAACCTCCTCGCGAACGGCGTTGCTGGAAGAAAACGAACACCGGAAAATGGCGATCTCCTTCGCAATCGGCTTTCAAAAGTCCCGATCTCTATCCACGAACGATGGCTATAACTGTCAAGAACGAGCGATGGGAAGAAGATCGCAGAAAATGCGAAGAGCATACAGGAGCGGCGCGAGAGAACACCGAGCGGAAAAGCCCTAACCGAGTACTTTGAGAATGTTGGGGTTTAGGGCTCAAAGTATTCTATATCTACTCATCAAGTTTGGAATGGGGTTTTATAGTACTTCCATCATAGAACCGAGTCCTAGTGTGACACGAACCCGTTAGGCTATTCCGAGTCGGTCTTGACACGACACGACATATTAATACACATTAACAATAACCTGATTGGTCCCTGATGGTGAGGGTTCTTGACCCAATAATTTCCTCTTTGCCACTGCTGTTACCACTCTCTCTTCTATGAAACAAAACTGTAATGTGCACAAAAAACTCAGTTCTGCACAAAAAACTCTCATGTAAGTTTACATTTCATAGCATCTATGCACAAAATTGTTGTGAATTGTAAATTTTACAGGAAGTGTTATTTTAATTTCAAAAGTAAGAGGGGTGCATCCTGTAATTATGCTAGGGGAAGTTTTGATAATTATTCCTATATATACATGGGAGAGGGAAGTCATCCGACTGATAGGGCGCTCAGAAGATTTTTTTTTTTTTTTTAATTTCCATTTTGTTTTCAATTAAAACGTACAAGGGTCATTAAATCTACTTATAGAGAATATATAACGACAAGGGTTAATATCTTTGATTGAAAGTATATTTTTGACACATTTGGGGATAATTAAAAAAAAATTAGCCAACATACACAACAAAGAAACCTTTGATAACAGTATGAAAATGAGATTTCTGTTTAATTCCTACTGCATTGATATATGAATGACCCCCTCCTATATGGGTACCTTTAATTGAAAAATTAATAATTCACTGCAAGCACGCAGGAGGCTAGCTGGACCATAACTTGCTAATTATTGAGCATTAAACATTCAGTGACTAAATTTTACATACGGTCACAAATTAATCACTCTTAAAAATTTACTGATCAAATATAAGATTAGTCACAAAAAGTAAATTATTAGTGACCAAATTTTTTTCGTCACTAAAAGACAGTTTTCTTGTATTTATAATATAGAGTTGACCTTAATTACATTTGGAACCTGACACTGTCACAACGAACTTGAATTGAACAGGTCGGTTTCACTTTTTGGTTTTTCGGTTCTTCTTGCATATTCTGATGCCCTCGTTTAGGTCGGTTTCGCTTGAGTTCAAACTCAATGAAGTGGGCCCTCATCTTGGGATCAAATGACTATATGGGGATGAGCAGGATTGCGGGAGCTAGGGGCCGGTGTACGTGGAGAGGCGGTGAATTTGATCGATTTAGGATTATTTTCTTATATTATGAATCAATCGCGTAAGTTTTGATGAGGATGTGTAATATTTTGGGGGGGCTAGAAATCTGGGGACAAGATTGAATTCGATGAGAGCAGACTGACGAGTGCGAGGACTATTATTCGGGCAAAGAAGTTGGTAGAAAGTATTGAAACTATGGAGGGCGTCCTAATGAGTCCAGAGGTGTCTTTTGGAAAAAGAAGCCCAAAAGAAAGGCAGTTCTAAACATACTTTTAGGATGTCATACATTTAAGTGAAATAAGAGACATAAATGAATTTAATTTTACATAAGAATTGAAAAAAAAATTACTAGCCTCAAGTAAAAGTATAAAATCACGAGGCTCAATTTAGGGTGCGTTTGATTGGGTTGTTGCTGATGGAAAGCTGCTGATCTGAAATGGAGTTTTCAATAAGTGCTTTTTCTGAAAAACAGAATTTTATTAAAAAAATTGTTTTGATGAAATGAAGTTTGCAGAGCTGATGGAGATAGAGTTTTGAAAAAACAGTTTGGTAATAAAATAGAGTTTTGAGATTTTTTTTTTTTGAAATATTAAAAACTATAATTAAATACTCATTATATTTAAAAAAGATATTACTCATTATAGTTTTGAATGAAATCAGGGCTAAAATTTGATTGAAATCTCAATAAATCTGAATGAAGCCTATATAAATAAATATATATGTAAATCTGAATGAAAATCATGGCTGAAATCAAGCAGATTTCTGAATGCCACTGAAGCACGGCTAAAATATGAATGAAATCAGCGCTAAAATATGAATGAAATCAGGGCTAAAATCTGAATGGAAGCGGGAATCTGGCAACTATGGCGGCGGAAGGCGACGAATCCTGCGTCTAGGGCGTAGACTCCGGCGGAGGGAGCGGCGGTTGACATCGGAAAATCTATGAGGTGAGGGAGGTGGCTGGCGTCGAGGGCGAACAAAGTGGAGGCAATCGAAAAATCTTCGGCCATCCCTGTCAGGTGAAGAAGGAAGAGGATATATCAAAATGTTCAGCATGATGTTGTTGAGGAAAGAAGAGGATGGCGAAAGTTTCGCTGATGTCGTTAAGGAAGAGGATGACGAAGGTTTCGCACTCGGAAGGATGTCGCGTGAAGAGGATGCCACGTGAAGATGATCCCAACTGCGCGGTTGAACTGGGGTCGAGGCGTCCGTCTGCGGGATATAAGGAAACACCAGTTTTAATTAACCGGCGTTTCCAAGTAAACGTCGCGCCAAACGCTACGTTCGAGGCAAATTTCGTTCCGGTCCAGCCGCAATGGTGGGAAAATGCCCAACCAAACGGGGCTTTAGTATGAAATAAGCTGCATGAATCATAGCAAACAAATGTTTAAATAATGTGGGTTATGTTTTGTAAGACCCTCTTTTTTTTGCTTTTAAAACCGGGTCTTACCGCCCAGAACCGCCGTCTTGCGGCGAGACTATTACACCCAATAGTCGTCGCCACAATACGCCGATCCTGCCCGCTATCCATCATCATCCAGGCCAACCATAATTCATAGTAATAGAAGCAAATAGAAGAAACTAGTCCACAAATCATATTAAATATGCAAATTACATGATTACAATGTCCACGATGAGAATTTAAGTAAAAGAGAGCTAAACGAAAAGGGCTTATGCCCAGTACATGTTTAAGTATAGTGCAACGACACTCTCACTCTACACATATGCGGAAGCTATCAAACACTGTCTTCATGCATCGGTAGCTGCTGCTGCGGCGACGTGTAGTGACTACTCTGCTTCATCCCATCCTCCTGTCCTGTCTCCTGAACGAGGTCCTGCTGTTCCGACGCGTCATCCCTAAAATGATGAGGTCCGCCGACCGTCAGTCTATAAGACTCAGCATATTCCTCACCGCCTCCACCCGCGACTCCTAGGCACCGTGCGGGAGGAGGAAGCGGAGGACATCAAAGGGTAATTCAAAAGCAGGTGACAGCGGCGAGACTAGCAAGTATAAGGTACTAAACAAGTAATGAAAACATCTCTACTCTAGCAGGAGTATGTATAAAGGCAATAAGTAAAAGAGCAGGTATAAGAAATAAGAGCATCTACGAAAGTAACCTTAACTTATATGCACACACACAAAGCACATAAGCTAAGGGATCTGGCAAGAAGTAAACTCATCGTATAAAAGAGCCCACACTAATTTATACGATGAGGTCTCTGTTTGTGCAGAAATGCTATGCTATGATGTGCAATGCAATGATGCAATGTTAGTATTATTATTTCATACACATGCAACTCACCCACACGACTCTGTACGTACAGACCTTTAGTTCCCACTTTTCGGAGGTAGCAAAGCTCTCGGGCACCTCCCGTCGTGGTCAAACGGTGGCAGAGGAGTGGGCGTCTCCTCACCTAGGTGGGTAAGTCACACTACCAGACCTAGGCCCTAACGTACGCTGTGATACCGGTACCCGGTACTCACGAGCTCCTGCGTACTAAACTGAATTGGCCAGGCAGGGTTTAGGGATTCTGTCCCGTCGGACGTGCAGTAAGACAACCTGGCCCCCATAAAACCACTAGCACTGCCGAGTCAACGAACTGCTGGCGGTGTGACGACTAAGACAGAACCGAAGACCCACCACATCTTACACACAAGCAACATGTATTAACCATGTACTACCGAGCCTCCAGCTCACAAATCTACATCATCATTTATAAAGTAGAGCCTACCGTTCGCCAGACTATACCAGTCTTACATTTAAACTACGAGCCTACCGCTCGCTAGACTACACTAGTCTTATCTTTAAGCTACGAGCCCACCGCTCGCAGGACTACACTAGTCTTATATTTAAACTACGAGCCTACCGCTCGCAGGACTACACTAGTCTTATATTTAAACTACGAGCCTACCGCTCGCTAGACTACACTGGTCTTATGTTTAAACTACGAGCATACCGCTCGCTAGACTACACTAGTCTTATCTTTAAGCTACGATCCCACCGCTCGCAGGACTATCTCAGTCCTTCCTTATAATTCGAGCCTACAGCTCGCAGGACTATCCCAGTCCTTCCTTATAAACCTGAGCCTACCGCTCGCAGGACTATCCCAATCCTTCCTTATAATCCGAGCCTGCCGCTCGCAGGACTATCCCAGTCTTTCCTTATAAACCTGAGCCTACCGCTCGCAGGACTATCCCAGACCTTCCTTATAAAATGTTCCGGTTTGGTATGGAAGTTAACTTATCATGTTCTCCTACTTAACTAGTCTTGTCTATAATTTAGTTGATCTTAGAAGCTTTAGGGTTAGCCTTGGACTTCCGGAGGGTTACCCGGTGAGGGGCTCGCAGCGGTACTGGGAAGTGTGACGGGCTGACACCCCGAACTTCCTCTTCCCAAGGCGCTTAATCTTGTTGGTATCTACCCCTTTTTACTTGATCCCCATTTTCCTCTCCACTTTCATTAAATCTCTAAGATGAGTTAATTTGGCACTTAGGAGTGGGGGAGTTCATTTGAACTCCAACACCACCAACTGTGACCGGGTGCTGACTCTCCCGTCGTCACAGTTTAAGCTCGAGTTCCCTTCTTCACCGAGGAACTGCACACATACACTTAGCACTCTCAACCTTACTTGGACCCACACTCCTATTCTCCGACATCCTTAACCCGGGGTTTGCCTTAGATGTTTCCCGACTTCACCCTTGAGATTTACCCTAAGATGGCTCACCCGGCTAAGGGCAGTTCTACTTTCATATGATCACTTAATACCGATGAGTTGTGTGTGAGGCCCCTGATGAGGTCTAACCTATTTTTCATATCACTGTAAATTCATACACTTATAGTTTGCTAAACGCACCCCAATCCTTATTTCCCATGATGGCCTTAGATATGCTCTCCCAAATAATTTGAATCTTCATAATAATCAAAGAGTTAATTGATCTATGTGTAAAGGTTAGTGGTGGTCTAAATCACATAAATCAGTTTTGCTATTTGCAGACCAAATTAAGATTGAGCTAGATTAGACTCTTATGTGCGATCTTGATCACCTCATATCCAAAGGAGTTCCAATTATTAGCAAAGGTTCGCAATGAGTAGTGATCTAACAACCCCAATTCCTAATTTCATAAATTTTCTAGGGAATCTTTAATGATAGATTCTATTAAAATAGGAGATGTGCAAATAGAGATTTCTACATCGAGTGTCAACTAACGATCTCCATAAATTCTGATAAATTCACTGTAACATAATATTGGTCTAAAGACCTCAAACCCCAAGTTTCACATTTCTACAGGAATTATTTAACCATAATTTCTATTTAACATAAATGGGGTGCAAATAAGGATTTACACATCAAGTATTAGATTATGACCTCAATAAGTTCTGGTGAAAATTACCATGGCATAATACTGATCTAAAAAATACCAGATCCTAAGTTTCATAATTTACCAGGGAGTATTAATCCTTAAATTATCAATTATTGCATTTTTGCTAAACGCACCCAATTTTCCTACACTCTTAAGTCCAAAATTTCAACTTGGAGATCAGAGGAATCCACTCATGCACATGAGTTGAATTCATAACTAGAGGTGGTTGATATCATGCCCAAGGCATGGACAAATATACAAGGTATTTGCATGAGTCAAACCACTAAACGCACCGGATACACTTTCATACATGTCTCTCTAATAGTGACCTAGGAGGAGCTACACTTGACCAAATGTCATGAAGTCGGTGGCATCTTAAAGGTAACCAAAAGGGCTACAAAGTTCATGTTGGTTACAATATTCAGAAATGAGTTTAACCTAGATGAATTCAACATGCAAGTGTGATGATGATTTTGTTTTTTGGGTTGGACTTCTTCTTTTGTTTTATAAATAAAAGATAACCTTTATATTAAGAGTTTAGAATTGGCGGATGTTTTCGAAGAGTCTCGCAAGTACTCCTACTTTGAGAAATTAACTGTTATCCTATTGAAGGATAGAAGTAACGGTCTTTTTCTTCTTCAATTACGCCTCGGCTACAACGCCGAATTCTATTTATTGAAAAGTAGAAAAGGAGAGTTTTGCACTAAATGAGTTTGGAAAGCTGTGTTTGAATTCTTAGTCCAAATTAATCATTTGATAAAGGCAAGTATACATTATCGCAAGTAATACAGGATATTTTTTTTTTGAAAATATCGGGATCGTATATTTCCGCGGGTCGTGTTGATTATGCTACTTCGAGGAACGAACTATTATTTTATCGGAATAATATTTTTAGTTGGTTTAACTAGAGTTCTAAGTGATAAAATGCGAAAGACGATAATAAGCGATTAACTAAAGTTCTAAGCGATGAGAAAGATAGCGCGCGACGTCGAATTACCTTGAGACGAAAATAGATTTTTTCGTAGAATTAAAAGTGATGACTTTTCAAAATATTAAAATGACTTGGCCGTGGAGGTTCCATAATTATGAACGCTCCTCTCTCGAGGGTACGCCCACCTGAGATTATGAATATTCGACCGAACTCTCGTTCTACAATCGAATCTTCTTAATACTCGCTTTATGTTGTGAACCCCGCTATTGGGTTTTTATTTCCAATTTGGGAGAATTACTTCGTCCTCTCTCGAGGGTAGAGCGCAGTTCTCTTTACTCGTGAGCGATCAATCCGTACGCACGAGCTTCTCGGCTAACTAGGTACGAAAACGGAAATGAAAACCACACATCGATTATGTGGCTCCACTCAACGTGATTCTCGGGTAAACCTTAAGCGTTAATTATTTTAGAAAGAGATGTTTTAATTTTATAGAAAAACTATTTTTGTGTCCCAATGCTCTTCGACGTCGTGTGCTAAAGGAAATTAGCCACTCATCGGAATGGAGACGGCATTATCGGTTGAAAAATACATGTTTAATAATTAAAGCGGATATAAGCGGATAAAAAGGAAATAAAAAGACTTATATAAAAACAGTAATAGTATCCGTCCCAACCACCTTAAACAAGCGCTAAAAAGTTCTTAGCCTCTTATTCAAGAAGAGGGTGGTATAGAAATGAAAAGACTTATAAAGGTGCAGAAATAATATCCATCCCAACCGACTTAAATAAATGCTAAAGTAAATTAGCTTCTTATTCAAGATGGGGGTGGTATATCGCAGTTATATAAAGACTGAAATAAAACTAAGTTACAAAAAAGAAAAATATAATCTCATACACGCACACACTCTAAAAAAACTGAAAAGAAAGCGTTTAAAATGAGAGCGATAAAATAAGGCGAAAAAGAAAACGATAAAACTATTTTATGATAACTTGTAAATCTAAGCTATGAAAACAACAAACCTAGATTATGAAAGCAATAAACCTAACTATAAAAGCAATAAAACTAAATTATGAAAGCAATAATGCTAAACTCATACACGCACACACGCTAACATTAATAAAAAGAAGATGATCCAAATGAGAAAAACATTATTTTATTTCTGAAATCAGCATTACAACTAGACTAGGAAGACGAAAAAAAACTAAAAACGAACTTAAACTGAATTGCATAAGAGAAGCTCACAATCACTCAAAAGAACTCACAATACCACAAGAACTACTCAAAATTTGGATGAAAAAACCTCAGCTGAGCCCCTCTATTTATAGGGAAAATTTGAGTTTTACACGCCCTAGGTCACGGGCGTGACTTGAATGTCACGGCCGTGACTTAGGGCGTGACATTTGCTCGGCTGTATTCGTCGCCTTCTGGAAGGTCTGGCCGTCAAACATGGTTGCACACGGGCGTGACTTGGTATGTCACGGGCGTGACTTTGTGAGTCACGGGCCTGACTATGGGTGGCTGATGTCGGCAGCATGGGCGCGGCTTCGAGACGTGACGCACTGGCGGCTCACGGGCGTGACTTGTAGAGTCACGGGTGTGACTTGGTCAACTGGAGTGAGCTGGAAAGGAATTCGTCGGGCGCAGAGCTTTAAATTTACACGCCCTTGGTCACGGGCGTGACCGAGGGCGTGACTTGAGCGATTTGTCGGGATTTGATCTGAATTGAGCCGTCCCATTGATATTTGATCTTTAAAATTACACGACCTTGGTCTCGGGCGTGACCGAGGGCGTGACCTGGGAAAATTTTGCAAAAAAATGCAAAAACAAAAATAAAACTAAGTTAGAAACCAGAAATAATAAAGAAGCAATTTATTCATTAATTTACATAGAAAATTCACAATATTAATTAAAACTATACTAATAATTATACTAAAAATACATATATTTTATTACTTATCAAATACCCCCATACTTAAGCTTTTGCTATTCCAGAGCAAAAGTAAGAGAGATCTATACGGGATTAACATAAGTTCTAATTTTTTGCTATCGTTTTATTTTAATCATAAGAGACTGAAAAATAAAAATTCGGAGTAATAAGAGTTAAGTCCTAAATTATGCAAATGATTTAAGTAGAAAGAAATGTCCTAGCCAAAAGACTTCTTAATTAACCAAATAGTAAACAAAATTGCAATCATTAGTAAACGAAATTAGATCGGAATTATAATAACCTTTGTTTAAAGAAACATGAAGGAAAAATATAAGTTACTAATTATGCTCTCAAATGATTTTTTGAATTAAAACTAGAAACAATAATGTGGTTAATGGAAAAGCGGGTAAAAAGTCATGACAAATTGAAGAGTACTTGAATTAGGGGTGAAGAATTTTATTTTTCACCCCTCTTAAATAGTTTCCTTTGACTCCCATCGTTGGTGTACGAGGGAAAATTGATCTTTTTAATTAACCCAATGCCTATGTTTACGGAATTTTCAATTCCCATTGACATAGGATCTCTTTTAACAAATATTGGGTGCCTATGTTTACGAAATTTTTGTATTCCCATTGCCATAAGATTTTTTTGTTTTCTTCTTTGGTTTTTGCCATGCTAAATTGGTGTATACAAGGGGTTTTCAAGAGAAATTCTAGAATAATAAAAAAAAAGTTTTGAGAGCAACCTTAGTAAGTTGAATATTCCTAGATTCCTGAAGACATAAAGTAGGGATAATTGCAGTCTAAAGTTGTTTTGCCAACATAATACACATGTCTCTATTTTAGCTAGTAGAAGTAGTGCTTGATAACAAAGCCTCTATTTAAATTAAAAACACAAGATATTCTTTAAAACATAACTCCGGACGTTTAAATCTATCGATCTTAGATAAACAAACAAATAATAAAACTAGCAATTATGAAAATCCACAAACATATACTCTCGAAACTAAATGCTTTAAGAATAAAAGTAAAGTAGGGTATATTATTTTGGAACTTTTTTGGGGGGTTTTGGGGTTTTGCTAATTTTTTTTTTTTTGGAATTTTTTTTGTATTATGACAGTAAAAAAAATACATATATTTTTTTGTAATAAATTTTTTGTTGTTTTTTTTTGTATTATGACAGTGTAAATTTTTTGATTTTTTGTAAAAAGAAGCCCCCTTTTTTTTAAATGAAAACGGTAAATACACCCCCATACTTAAAACCCAACATTGTCCTCAATGTTGTAATGTAAGTATGAAGAAGATAAAATAACATTTCAATATATACAAAAGGAAAGAGGAAGCAAAGAGGCTTCCCTGAATTAAAGCTGGCGGGGTCGTAAGAACCCTGCAAAAAGAGATAAAAAGCATAATAAAAATTTTAGATAAATATGGGGTGCCTCCCACGAGCGCTTTGTTTACCGTCGCGTAGCTTGACGCATTTGGTGTGGTGAGATTATAAATTGGGGAGGGTTAAAGATTTTGTATGTCCGTCCACCGGATCGCCCGCAAGATATAGTTTTAAACGGTGGTCGTTGACTTTAAAATCGCCTTTTTCGGGGTGAGAGATAAGAACGGTCCCATACGGCCAAACCTCTTTGACTTCAAAGGGGCCAGACCAGCGGGATTTGAGCTTACCCGGAAAAAGACGAAGACGTGAATTATAAAGAAGGACAAGATCGCCCGGCGCGAAAATTTTTGGAAATTTAATTTTTTGATCGTGGTAGAACTTAGAACGCTCCTTATAAAATTTATTACTCTCATAAGCATTCGCACGCCATTCATCGAGTTCATTTAGTTGGAATTTCCTATTCTCGGAGGCTAAGTTCGAATCGAGATTTAAAAATTTTAAGGCCCAAAAAGCGCGGTGTTCTAACTCTACCGGTAAATGGCACGCTTTGCCGTAGACTAATCGATAGGGCGTACAACCGATAGCGGTCTTGTATGTCGTACGATACGCCCACAACGCGTCGTCGAGTTTTGAGGACCAATCCTTCCTATTTAAAGAGACGGTTTTTTCCAGAATGCGTTTTATCTTGCGATTTACTACCTCTACTTGGTCGCTTGTTTGGGGGTGATAGGCGGTGGCGAGCTTATGCGTGACGCCGCACTTAGATAAAATTTTTGAAAACTGGGCGTTGCAGAAGTGCGTGCCCCTATCACTAACTATTGCACGGGGCGTGCCAAAGCGAGAAAATAATTTTTTTAGAAAATGGACGACGACTCGCGCATCATTGGTGGGCAGAGCTTGCGCTTCCGCCCACCTAGATACGTAGTCGACCGCCACTAAAATATAGCTATTATTAAAAGGAGGTAGGGGGCCTACAAAGTCTATGCCCCACAAATCGAAGATTTCGCATTCTAAATAAAAGTTTTGGGGCATCTCGTCACGACGAGAGATGTTACCCGACCGCTGGCAGCTCTCGCATATACTCACAAAAGTGTGAGCATCCTTAAAGAGAGTGGGCCAATAAAAGCCTGACTCTAACGCTTTTCGCGCGGTCCGGTTGGCTTGATAATGCCCTCCAGCCGGCCCCTCATGGCAGTGTCGCAATATTTGCGCACCCTCCTTGCTTGAAACACATCTTCGTATCACTTGGTCTGCGCAGACGCGAAAGAGAAAGGGGTCCTCCCAAAAGTAGTTTTTCAAGTCAGAGAAGAATTTCTTCTTCTGCTGAGTCAACAAATCTTTTGGAAGGACCCGTGCGACTAAATAGTTCGCGTAATCTGCGAACCAAGGGGTAGAAGAAGTTTTTGTATTATTTATGATTAAAAGGCGCTCCTCAGGAAATCGATCGTCTATTTCTGGTTCGACGAGCGCTTCTGCGACGGGGTGTTCTAAACGTGAGAGGTGGTCGGCTGCTAAATTTTCAGCCCCCTTCTTATCCCGGATCTCTAAGTCAAATTCCTGTAAAAGGAGGATCCATCGAAGTAAGCGAGGCTTGGCATCAACTTTGGCCAAAAGATATTTCAGGGCGGAGTGATCAGTGAAAACGATCACGTGTGAAAGTGTTACGTAAGGCCTGAATTTATTAAAAGCAAAGATGACGGCAAGAAGTTCCTTTTCCGTCGTTGTATAGTTAGCATGTGCGACATTGAGTGTGCGAGAAGCGTAATATATTGGATGAAAATATTTACTTATGCGTTGGCCTAAGACAGCTCCTACCGCGATATCGCTCGCGTCGCACATAATCTCGAACGGAAGGGACCAATCTGGCGCCACCAAAATTGGAGAATTGATAAGTTGCTTTTTAATAAAATCAAATGCCTCTACGCAGGCCGTGTCAAAAATGAATGGGGAATCCTTTTCCAGGAGGTGAGTTAGCGGTTTGGTTATTTTTGAAAAATCTTGAATAAATCGCCGATAAAAACCTGCGTGGCCAAGAAAACTTCTAATTGATTTGACGTTCGAAGGAACAGGAAGTTGTTCAATTATAGCGACTTTGGCCCTATCGACCTCCATCCCCTTGGAAGAAATTTTATGGCCGAGGACTAAACCCTCTCGGACCATGAAGTTGCATTTCTCCCAGTTCAAGACTAAGTTCGTCTCCTCGCACCGTTGGAGGACTCTATCTAAATTTTTTAGACAATTTTTAAAAGAGTCTCCAAAGACGGAGAAGTCATCCATGAAGACTTCCATTATGTCTTCTACTAGCTCGTCAAATATTGTCAGCATACATCTTTGGAATGTAGCTGGCGCGTTACAGAGGTCAAACGGCATCCTTCGATATGCGAAGGTGCCGAAAGGGCAAGTAAAAGTCATTTTTTCTTGGTCCTCGGGTGAAATAGGGATTTGGAAAAATCCCGAGAGACCATCAAGGAAGCAATAAAAAGGATGACCGGAGAGACGTTCTAAGATTTGATCAATAAACAGTAACGGAAAGTGGTCTTTTCTGGTGGCATCATTTAGTTTTCTGTAGTCGATGCACACCCTCCAACCCGTAACAGTACGAGTTGGGATTAATTCATTATTCGTGTTTGCCACGACCGTTATACCGCCCTTTTTTTGGACGACTTGTACGGGGCTTACCCACGTACTGTCAAAAATAGGATAGATAATCCCCGCGTCGAGGAGTTTAATAATTTCAGTCTTAACGACTTCCCGCATGTTCGGGTTAAGTCGTCGTTGAGGCTGAATTGTTTTGCGGGGGTTTTCTTCGAGAAAAATTTTGTGGGAGCAGAATGAGGGGTTAATTCCCCTGATATCGGAAATTTGTCATGCAATTACACGGCGATGTTTAGATAAAACTTCAACCAATTCGGATGTTTCCGAATCGGTTAAAATAGACGATATTATAACCGGAAGTTTTAAGTTCGCGACTAGAAAAGCATATTTTAAATGGTCGGGGAGTTGCTTAAGCTCCAAGACCGGAGGTTCTTCATAGGAAGTGGAGATTTTTAAATCTTTCGAATCAAAAGGCTCGAAAGGCGAATTTGACGGTAATTCGTCTAAAGGAGGTTGATTCGCCAGATCTGAATCGTCTATCATTAAAAATAATAATTCCGAAAGAGAAGAACACTCGTCCATAAACGCGGATTCCAAATTGAAACATGAATCATCATTCGATAGTGAGTTCCGCATGGAGGGGTGGATATGTAAAGTAATTTCGTCGTCTCCAACTCGAAGGAGGAGGCGATCGTTACTGACATCGATTAACGCACGGGAGGTTGCGAGGAAGGGGCGACCGAGGATGATGGGTACCTCGACGTCCTCCTCTATGTCTAGGATGACAAAGTCTACCGGGAAGATAAACTTGTCGACCTTGACCAGAACATCCTCCGCTACCCCTATTGGGTACTTTACCGAGCGATCCGCGAGTTGGATGCTCATTTTTGTTGGACTTGGGACGCCTAAATCGAGTTTTTTGAAAAGAGAAAAAGGCATCAAAATGATGCTGGCGCCTAAGTCCGCAAGAGCGTACTTTATTTACATATTGCCAAAGAGACACGGGATGGAGAACCGTCCCGGGTCGTTCAGTTTTGGCGGCAATTTGTTAAGGAGAACAGCCGAACATTCTGCGTTAAGGGAAACACGCGAAACATTCTCGAGTCGCTTTTTATTAGAAAGCAACTCCTTAAGATATTTCGCATATTTCGGCATTTGGGAGAGTGCCTCGCAGAAGGGGACGTTTATTTGAATTTGTTTTAAAATACGCAAAAATTTTTGATAATTTTCGTCCTCCTTCTCTTTATTAATTTTAGACGGGTAAGGAATTCGAGGACTCGAAACATTCGGCGCAGCCGGAGAATCCGGAGCAA
Organism: Dactylorhiza incarnata; assembly: GCA_033032865.1. Classification (NCBI taxonomy): domain Eukaryota; kingdom Viridiplantae; phylum Streptophyta; class Magnoliopsida; order Asparagales; family Orchidaceae; genus Dactylorhiza; species Dactylorhiza incarnata. Next base: position 2,694,663 of record JAWHQI010000036.1, read on the forward strand.
TTAGAATCGAAGAAGAGGGTGGAGGGGTCGGAGGCGAAATGCATACCTTAGGCTCAACCCGCAATGGGGAGACGACCTCCTTGCCGCTTCGAAGGGTTATAGCGTTGGCATTTTCCTTGGGGTTCGGCTCCGTATTCCCTGGTAGAGCTCCGTATGGCCGCTCGGAGACCATCTTTGCAAGTTGTCCAACCTAGTTTTCCAAGTTTTTAATCGATCCGGTAAGATTCCGGATATTTGAATCGTTGGGCGCGATGTATTTAGACAAAACATCTTCGAGCGGCGAAGGTTTTGGAGGAGGAGGCTGGAATCCCTGCGGAAATCCTTGAGGATTCATATTTGAGGGTCTCTGAGCATTGTTAGGATTGCTCCAGGAGAAATTAGGGTGGGTCCTCCAACCCGGATTATAATTATTACCATACGGGTTGTTATTAGGGTTGAAGGGGGCCTAACCGGATTACCGAGGTAATCCACCGATTCTTCGATTACGTTATTATTATTATTATTATTCCAAGCGGGAGTGAAGGAGGAAACAGTCATCTCCGCCACCTGCTTACTTAGCCGCTCTACCTGTGAGGCTAAGAAAGTACTGGCGTCCACTTCAAAAAGACCAGCCGGTTTATTAGGGCGCGACCTTGGCACGTTCCATTGGTACGCGTTCATGGCCATTTCGTCGATCAGAGCTTGAGCGGTCTCCGGGGTTTTGTTGTTTAACGTTCCCCCGGAGGCCGCATCAATCATCTGCCGCGTAGAAAAATTTAAATCATTATAAAACGTCTGGACCTGTAGCCAAGTTGGTAGCGCGTGATGAGGACACCTACACAAATATTCTTTAAAACACTCCCAAGTCTCATAAAGAGACTCGGAATCGAATTGCACAAAGGATGTGATATCCGTGCGTAGTTTTGCGGTTTTTGACGGAGGAAAATACTTAGTTAAGAAAAATTCCGTCAATTGGGCCCACGTGGTTATGGACCCTCTCGGAAGAGAAGTCAACCACGATTTGGCTTTTAACCGTAGCGAAAATGGAAATAAGCGTAAACGAATGGCGTCATCAGTGACGCCATTAATTTTAAAGGTGTCGCATATTTCTAAAAAGTTTGAAAGGTGCTGATTTGGGTCCTCATCTGGCAAACCGTCGAACTGAATCGACTGTTGTACCATTTGAATTATGCTGGATTTTATTTCGAAATTATTATTATTAACTGTTGGGCGAGTAATATTTGATCCTATATCGTCCAAATTCGGCCGGGCATAATATGCCATGGTCCGGGCCAGGGCCGCATTTGGAATTGGATCGCCCATATTTGCAGTATCTCCGATTGACTCTTCGGGGGTTTCGAGTAAGTTTTGATCACGAGATCGGATACGCTCACGAAGAGTGCGCTCGATTTCGGGGTCAAAAGGAATAGTCGAATCGTCCGACGAGCTTCCTCGGGTCATATACTAAAAACAATTTTTTTTTGGAAATTTTTTTGTTTTCTTATTATTATTAATTTTTTATTAAATATAAGTTTTTATATATATTTTTTTATATTACTTTTTTGTATTTTTTTGTTTTTTAGTAAAAATATATAAATAAGGAATAAAATTAATAGCAGTTCCTACTTTCAAATAACAACACAAAGGTCCCCGGCAACGACGCCAAAAACTTGATATTGATTTTGTTTTTTGGGTTGGACTTCTTCTTTTGTTTTATAAATAAAAGATAACCTTTATATTAAGAGTTTAGAATTGGCGGATGTTTTCGAAGAGTCTCGCAAGTACTCCTACTTTGAGAAAGTAACCGTTATCCTATTGAAGGATAGAAGTAACGGTCTTTTTTTCTTTCGGAATATTGACAATTACGCCTCGGCTACAACGCCGAATTCTATTTATTGAAAAGTAGAAAAGGAGAGTTTTGCACTAAATGAGTTTGGAAAGCTGTGTTTGAATTCTTAGTCCAAATTAATCATTTGATAAAGGCAAGTATACATTATCGCAAGTAATACAGGATATTTTTTTTTTGAAAATATCGGGATCGTATATTTCCGCGGGTCGTGTTGATTATGCTACTTCGAGGAACGAACTATTATTTTATCGGAATAATATTTTTAGTTGGTTTAACTAGAGTTCTAAGTGATAAAATGCGAAAGACGATAATAAGCGATTAACTAAAGTTCTAAGCGATGAGAAAGATAGCGCGCGACGTCGAATTACCTTGAGACGAAAATAGATTTTTTCGTAGAATTAAAAGTGATGACTTTTCAAAATATTAAAATGACTTGGCCGTGGAGGTTCCATAATTATGAACGCTCCTCTCTCGAGGGTACGCCCACCTGAGATTATGAATATTCGACCGAACTCTCGTTCTACAATCGAATCTTCTTAATACTCGCTTTATGTTGTGAACCCCGCTATTGGGTTTTTATTTCCAATTTGGGAGAATTACTTCGTCCTCTCTCGAGGGTAGAGCGCAGTTCTCTTTACTCGTGAGCGATCAATCCGTACGCACGAGCTTCTCGGCTAACTAGGTACGAAAACGGAAATGAAAACCACACATCGATTATGTGGCTCCACTCAACGTGATTCTCGGGTAAACCTTAAGCGTTAATTATTTTAGAAAGAGATGTTTTAATTTTATAGAAAAACTATTTTTGTGTCCCAATGCTCTTCGACGTCGTGTGCTAAAGGAAATTAGCCACTCATCGGAATGGAGACGGCATTATCGGTTGAAAAATACATGTTTAATAATTAAAGCGAATATAAGCGGATAAAAAGGAAATAAAAAGACATATAAAAACAGTAATAGTATCCGTCCCAACCACCTTAAACAAGCGCTAAAAAGTTCTTAGTCTCTTATTCAAGAAGGGGGTGGTATAGAAATGAAAAGACTTATAAAGGTGCAGAAATAATATCCGTCCCAACCGACTTAAATAAATGCTAAAGTAAATTAGCCTCTTATTCAAGATGGGGGTGGTATATCGCAGTTATATAAAGACTGAAATAAAACTAAGTTACAAAAAAGAAAAATATAATCACATACACGCACACACTCTAAAAAAACTGAAAAGAAAGCGTTTAAAATGAAAGCGATAAAATAAGGCGAAAAAGAAAACGATAAAACTATTTTATGAAAGCTTGTAAATCTAAGTTATGAAAACAGTAAACCTAGATTATGAAAGCAATAAACTTAACTATAAAAGCAATAAAACTAAATTATTAAAGCAATAAAGCTAAACTCATACACGCACACACGCTAACATTAATAAAAAGAAGATGATCCAAATGAGAAAAACATTATTTTATTTCTGAAATCAGCATTACAACTAGACTAGGAAGACGAAAAAAAACTACAAATGAACTTAAACTGAATTGCATAAGAGAAGCTCACAATCACTCAAAAGAACTCACAATACCACAAGAACTACTCAAAATTTGGATGAAAAATACTTCAGCCGAGCCCCTCTATTTATACGGAAAATTTGAGTTTTACACGCCCTAGGTCATGGGCGTGACTTGAATGTCACGGCCGTGACTTAGGGCGTGACATTTGCTCAGCTGTATTCGCCACCTTCTGGAAGGTCTGGCCGTCAAACATGGCTGCACACGAGCGTGACTTGGTATGTCACGGGCGTGACTTTGTGAGTCACGGGCGTGACTATGGGTGGCTGATGTCGGCAGCATGGACGCGGCTTCGAGACGTGACGCGCTGGCGGCTCACGGGCGTGACTCTGCTGGAACACGGGCGTGACTTGTAGAGTCACGGGCGTGACTTGGTCAACTGGAGTGAGCTGGAAAGGAATTCGTTGGGCGCAGAGCTTTAAATTTACACGCCCTTGGTCACGGGCGTGACCGAGGGCGTGACTTGAGCGATTTGTCGGGATTTGATCTGAATTGAGCCGTCCCGTTGATATTTGATCTTTAAAATTACACGCCCTTGGTCACGGGCGTGACCGAGGGCCTGACCTGGGAAAATTTTGCAAAAAATGCAAAAACAAAAATAAAACTAAGTTAGAAACCAGAAATAATAAAGAAGCAATTTATTCATTAATTTACATAGAAAATTCACAATATTAATTAAAACTATACTAATAATTATACTAAAAATACATATATTTTATTACTTATCAAAGTGTTGTACAAAATGTTTTACACAGCAAAACACTATTATAGACATGTCACACCAAAAATGACATAGAGAGAGCTATACTTAACCAAATGGCATGAAATCAGTGGCATTTTAAAGGTAACCTAAACCTAGGTGAATTCAACATGCAAGTGCTGTACAAAATGTTTTACACAGCAAAACACTATTATAGACATGTCACACCAAAAATGACATAGAGAGAGCTATTGTACAACCCCGATGTTCGCCAGGAAGGGTCTCTGGTTCGCACGCCCAAGGGAGCGAGCCAGGATGAGCGAGCCCAGGCGGGGCAAGCCCAGGGATAGGGGGAGGCCATAGAGGCAGGCGAGCCAGCCGGTCGAAGGAGTTCGCTAGGCAGGTCCGGGACCTTGGGGTGCAAATAGTCATTTCTGGGGTACAGTTAGCCATTTTGACGAGCCCGACCCGCTAAGGAGCGGTTCGGCAGGCGAGCCAGCCTGTCGAAGGAGTTCGCTAGGCAGGTCCGGGACCTTGGGGGTGCAAATAGCCATTTCTGGGGTACAGTTAGCCATTTTGGTGAGCCCGACCCGCTAAGGAGCGGTTCGGCAGGCGAGCCATAGAGACAGGCGAGCCAGCCGGTCGAAGGAGTTCGCTAGGCAGGTCTGGGACCTTGGGGTGCAAATAGCCATTTCTGGGGTACAGTTAGCCATTTTGGCGAGCCCGACCCGCTAAGGAGCGGTTCGGCAGACGAGCCAGCCAGTCGAAGGAGTTCGTTGGGCAGGCGAGCCAGCCAGTCATTTTGGCGAGCCCCGTGTTCGCTGAACGGGTCAAGGGTCTCTGGTTCGCCGGTACCTGGGGTGGTCTTTTACCAGAAGACCCCTGGTGGTCTGCGGTTAGCCCCTCCGAACAGCGGAGTTTGGCTGTTAGCAGACCAATTTGGGGTGCGGATAGTAAGAATGGACAGCGGGAGTTGGCTATTGACAGACCACAAAACCAAAATCTATAAATAGACCTTAAAGGGAACCTTGAAGAGGATCGGTTCAGAATCTTTGAGCCTTCTTCTCTCCTTAGGTCGCTTTGGTTTGGGCTCTCTAGCTCTCCAAGGTGCCCGAGTCTTAGCTTTGGCTTGGGAGGGGAAGCGCTCAACGATTTTCCGGGTTAGTGGAGGGACCTCCTTGCTGAGACCAGGGTCTTTGTTCTTTGTTCGAGTTACCTACATACCTCTTCCGAGGGACCGGTAAGGACTAGCTGCCCCTCAATTCGTTGAGTGCCCCGAGCTCCACAAGAGACCGAGAAATCGGTTTCAACAGCTATACTTAACCAAATGGCATGAAATCAGTGGCATTTTAAAGGTAACCTAAAGGTCTACAATGTTCATGTTGGTTACAATATTCAGAAATGAGTTTAACCTAGGTGAATTCAACATGCAAGTGCTGTACAAAATATTTTACACAGCAAAACACTATTATAGACATGTCACACCAAAAATGACATAGAGAGAGCTATGCTTAACCAAATGGCATGAAATCAATGGTATTTTAAAGTTAACCTAAAGGGCTACAATGTTCATGTTGGTTACAATATTCAGAAATGAGTTTAACCTAGGTGAATTCAACATGCAAGTGATGTACAAAATGTTTTACACAGCAAAACACTATTATAGACATGTCACACCAAAAATGACATAGAGAGAGCTATACTTAACCAAATGGCATGAAATCAGTGGCATTTTAAAGGTAACCTAAAGGGCTACAATGTTCATGTTGGTTACAATATTCAGATATGAGTTTAACCTAGGTGAATTCAACATATAAGTGTTGTACAAGATAATTGACATAACAAGTACCTATATATAATTAAAAATGGTGCCTAAAGGGGAAATATTATGTAACAGTCCTGGCCCAAGCCTCACTAGGTCTTGCCGCCCCAGGAACTGTCGGCACCGGCGGCCCAGGCCCATTCTGGGATCGGCCTGACCAAGCCCATCCCGGGTCACTGGCCCCGTCCTAGGACACTGGCGCCCCACCGGTTCAGCCTGACCACAACCGGTCAACAACAAGCCTGCAGGCTGTACACCCCAACGCCTCTCTGGCCCTGTTTCTCAGGCGCAGCGCGTTGTTGGTGGGGGGTCTCGAACCCACAACCTCCCTTGATAAGAACCTCTTCAAACAGGTCTCAGTTGGTGATGAGACCTGTTTGAAGAGGTTCTTATCAAGGGAGGTTGTGGGTTCGAGACCCCCCTCCAACAACGCGCTGCGCCTGAGAAACAGGGCCAGAGAGGCGTTGGGGTGTACGGCCTGCAGGCTTGTTGTTGACCGGTTGTGGTCAGGCTGAACTGGTGGGGCGCCAGTGTCCTAGGACGGGGCCAGTGACCCGGGATGGGCTTGGTCAGGCCGATCCCAGAATGGGCCTGGGCCGCCGGTGCCGGCAGTTCCTGGGGCGGCAAGACCCGGTGAGGCTTGGGCCAGGACTGTTACATATTAAACGACCTAGAAATTATGAGCCCCAAAAATTTCCAACATACCAAAAAGTGATGCATTTAGTCATATCATATGCATGGACAATATCTCTGAAAGTGCACAATTAACCTCACTAGAATTCTCTAGAGGGGGGTGAATAGAGATTTAAAATATTTTGTGCTAATTTAATATATATATATGTGTATGATCACAAATTAGAGCTTGCCACACACCAACAAGAATTAGACAAGTAATTAAAGTAAATGCAAGAGAGAAAATCACAGCACAACACAAGAAAATATAGTGGTTCCCCAAACTTTGGGTAGTCCACTCTTCTACCCCCTTGGTAGGAATTCACTATCTTGCACTGAGTCTTTTGATAAGGAGACTCTTAGAACCACCCTGAGTCTTTTGACAAGGAGACTCTTAGAACCAACTGAGTCTTTTGACAAGGAGACTCTTAGAACCAGTACACTGAATTTTTTTGAAGAGAGATTCTAAAAACTCTTTTACAATATTTAAGTAAGAAAGAAAGAAAGAAACAATAATGAATCTTCTTCCTAGCAAGAAGATTGGAAGCACAAGAAGTGAATTAAATCTTTCTTCTATAGAGAGAAGAAGATTTGTAGCCTTTCTCTCTTTTAGTGAGAGCAATCAGATTTTGCAGCAGTGAGCAGAAGAAGAAATGGTTGAATATTGCTGCAGAGCTTTTTCTCAATTTCTCTCTTTTCTCTTGGGAGCTTTTCCTCTATTTCAAAATGTATGTGGTAGATCACTCAACTCTGTATTTTCTGCCGACCTCCTCTTTATTTATAGCTCTGTGTATTCAAAATAATGTTATAGGAGGATAATTAATTAGCAGTCAGAGAATTTGAAAAAATAGAAATGTTTCTATAATTAGCATACCAAAAGAATTCATTCCAAATTCAAATAATATCCATAATGAGTTTTATCAGATTAGCCAAGAATCAAATAGAAGGAAAGAATAATTCAGAACGGCTATAAAATATTAACATTATTCCATATAGATTAGATCTACTGAAAGAAGGAAAGAGATCTGGCGCATATTTAAATCTGTCATATAAATCGACGTGCGTCGATTACTATTCGACGTAAGCGTCGAATTCATCCTGGCTGGACGTCGAGAGAAGAATAAGGAAGGTGCGTCGACTAAGGTGCGTCGACTTCATTAGATTCGTCGACTAGAAATCAGAGTAGCGTCGACAACATTAGATGCGTCGACTAGAAATCAGAGTAGCGTCGACAACACATACGTCGAAATCTTCCTAAAGTTACTTCGACATAACCTGAAGAAAACGTCGACTTCATTTCGACGTTGCGTCGAATACTATTCGACGCATATTTACTTAGTCTTGTTTTTCATTCATAAACCTCTTTCTTTAACTCATTTCTAGGGGTTAAGAGAAATCATTTCCCCAACAATCCCCCCTATTTGTCTTAACCCTATTTAGAGAGAAATTGTATTATCATATAATCAACCCAGCACAGCATTTGTAAGGATAAGAAATATATTGAGTAACCAAAAAGAGATTAGGAAAAGAAAGCACATGTCAAGTATTTGTCTTTCATAAGAATTAAACTAGAAACTTCTTTTTGTACATGAAGTTGACAAAAGCAGAATAAAGTTTCCTAGATAAGTCATGAATGACATCAAAAATGTATCCCCTGGCTCTATCAGGTCTTTCCTGAACATTCCTGATGATTGTATGCAGTTTTTCCAAGAGTTTATCACCATCAGGGATAGTGTCATTAATGGAGTAGCCTTTGCTGATGATGATTGCTGCCTTTTCATCAATCATCTCAATGGTAATGTTGTGAGATTCTTTTTGTGCAGGCTTGGGCTCAGGAGGTCCTTTGTTATCAACCTTTGTTTTCTTCTCTGATTCCTGTTTCATAGGACTCTCAGTCATTTTTCCTTTCCCTTTCCAGGAATCTAACTTTGCAGGTCTTGATGGCTTTTTATAGGGAATGTATGTATCTTCTGTACATCCTATACCCTTCTTGTCCTTTTGACCCTTATCCAGGATAATCCCTGCCTGAGGATTTTTCTTTTGATAAGCTTCAATATCAAACAACTTATTTGGAATTCTGATGGAAGATTCAGCAAGGATTTGTTCCTTAGTCATTCCCTTGTTAATCTTTTCCATCCAAGCTTTCCTTTTATCTTCCACTTCTTTTCTAGCTGCTTCATATTCATACAGTTCTCTTTCTCTTATCTCTTCATGCCTCTTTTCCATGTCAGGATCATGGTACTCCTTGACAGGACTGTTAGGGCAGATACTAGGCATCTTTTCAAATCTTTTTATTTGCTCACATGCTTTTCTATACTTCTTTTCTTTTGCAAACTCCTTCCTTTCTTCTTTAGAAAATTTTTGCCAGTGGGGAGTGACTTCCCTTTTTCTCTTTATCTGTCCTCCTGGACTTTGCCTAGGTATGATCTGTTTATGGAGTCTTGCTGCTTGTGGGGGTAGAGGTAGCAGAGGAGGTAGAGAAGAAGGTAGAGGAGGAAGTTGAGGAGGAGTTTTCTCTTTGGGTGGAGATGGAGTTATTTCAAGAAGAGTTCTTAGATGGTCTGCAGTAGAGGGCAGAGTGATTTCTGGTAGAGTGATCTCTGCTGAGGGATGATTGTCTTCTCCAAGCTCTGTTGCAGGGATGTCCTCAAGCAGAGGTGTCTTTAGCTTGAAGTAACTGGCAGAGAAGCCAGGAGAATGATGCTGCTGTTCCTCATCACAGGGAGGTGCATTAATCCATACCTGGCCATTCCAATCATCTGAGGTGGCTGCTTCTTCCACCCCCTGGATTACTGGGTCCTTTACTACAGTAATCTCCCCCTGGGTATAAGGATCATCAGTCCTGAATGCTGAATCCACAGCATGCTCCCCTTCAGTGTTGTAAGAGGATTCACCAAAATGTTTGATGAAAGTGTAGTCAGAGTGATTTGAGAGGAGTGGAACCTATAATGAAAGAAGTTGGTGTAATCTATAATGTGTAGAATTAAAAAGGAATTTAATCCTGATCTTTTTAAGATAGATAGATGACCTGATAAGAGGGGTTTCTGGAGCAACTCTCCCCCTGGTTTACATCCTTCATGAAGGATTTAAACCTTTCTGGCGACAGAGGCCGTTCTTGAATGAGAGCATGTAGCTCAGGAAGAGAAGAAGAGAGGGTTTCGAGTTTGACTGCACAGGTGTTGATCATGGCAGCGCATTCATTGGCGAAGGTATTCAGGCAAGTCTGGAATTCACTAACTAATTGTTCAAGAGCATCATTCATCTGTTTGACGAGGGCCGAGTGATCAGAAGTTGGTGTCATTGTTGCAGAGAAAGAGAGACAGAGGTAGAAGACGAAGTTTTGGCGGGTTTTAGGAGAGCATATGTTATGAAATAAATAGCATTATTTAAAAGGAGATGAAACGTCGAGAAAGGAAATAGAAATCAATGTATATTAGGTAATCCGATCGTCAAAAAGAGGAAGGGAGGATTCAATTCCAATTGTAGGCAGAAGTCGACGGTAAGTCGAGTGAATGTCGACCTATGCGTCGATATAAAGTCGACGCTACGTGGAGATTTGTCCACGAAGCGATCTGTCGATGTGTTCATAGCCCTGCATCGATATCAACTCGACGGAGCGTCGATAGGTTATCGATGTATCTTTGCCGAGAAGAAATCGACGCCAGCGTCGAGTTCTTCTCAAGGGTGCGTCGATAAGTATTCGACGCATATTCAATTACTTTCTTAGATTTCCTCATTTCTTTTAGGCTTCCCCACAATGGTAGTTACAGACTACCATCAAGCATTCCTAAGGTGTTGATGAAATAGTTATGCTTGGTTTCATCTAAGGGTTTTGTAAGAATGTCTGCTCTTTGATTGTCTGTGGGAATATATTCTAGGGTTATTTTACCCTTCTCAACATTGTCTCTAAGGAAGTGATGTCTGATCTCTATATGTTTGGTCCTACTATGAAGGACTGGGTTGGATGCTATGGAAATAGCACTAGAGCTATCACAATAGATCTTAGAGTTATGTATTTCCAATTTGTAATCAAGTAGTTGATTTTGCATCCATAGGATTTGTGAACAACAGCTCCCAGCAGCTATGTATTCAGCTTCAGCTGTTGAGGTTGAGACTGAGGTTTGTTTCTTACTAAACCATGAGATTAATCTGTCACCTAGGAATTGGCAGGTACCAGATGTGCTTTTTCTATCAACCCTACATCCAGCATAATCTGCATCTGAGAAACCTATTAGTTCAAAGTTTGTTTCTACTGAGTACCATAGTCCTAGTTCAGGGGTTCCTTTTAGATATCTAAGAATCCTTTTTGCAGATGTGAGATGGGATTCCTTTGGATCAACTTGGAATCTAGCACATATGCAAGTGGCAAACATGATATCAGGTCTACTGGCTGTTAGATATAGAAGGGATCCTATGATTGCCCTATAGGTCTTTTGATCTACTGATTTCCCTTTATCATCTTTTTCTATAATGGCATTGGTTGCCATGGGTGTTTTCATGGTAGATGATGACTCCATACCAAATTTTTTGATTAGTTCTTTAGTATATTTTGATTGTGAGATAAAAATTCCTTCACTACTTTGTTTTACTTGGAGTCCTAGGAAATAGGAGAGTTCACCCATACTACTCATCTCAAATTTGGATTGCATAAGATTAGCAAATTTTTTACATAGTTTAGGATGGGTTGAGCTAAAGATAATGTCATCTACATATATTTGAACAAGGAGGAGTTGGTTTTTATGAGTTCTTGTAAATAGTGTCTTGTCTACTTTGCCTCTTTCAAAGGAGTTTTCTAAAAGAAAATTTGATAGAGTTTCATACCAAGCTCTAGGAGCCTGCTTAAGACCATATAATGCTTTGTTAAGTCTATAAACAAAGTTAGGAGAGGAAGGATTAACAAAACCTGGTGGTTGCTCCACATATACCTCTTCTTGCAGATCTCCATTTAGAAAAGCACTCTTGACATCCATTTGGTAGACTTTCATCTTCATGAAGGCTGCATAGGCAAGAAAGAGCCTGATTGCCTCTAATCTGGCTACTGGAGCAAAGGTCTGGTTATAGTATATCCCTTCTTCTTGTCTATATCCTTGTGCTACAAGTCTTGCCTTGTTTCTCACAATTACTCCAGTGGAATCTAGTTTATTCCTGTATACCCATTTTGTACCAATTACAGGGTAGTTTCTTGGTCTTTCAACTAGGTTCCATACTTTGTTTCTCTCAAATTGGCCTAATTCTTCTTGCATGGCCACAATCCAGTGAGGATCACAATTTGCTTCTTCAAACTTCTTTGGTTCAACTTGTGATAGGAAGCATTGGAGCATCATCTCATTTGAGACCTGATGTCTTGTTCTTATTCCTGTGTTGAGATCTCCAATTACTTGAGCTTGTGGATGATCTTTCAAATTGATTCCTGTTCTGCTTGAATTTGTCAGTTGTTCTTCTTCTTCATTCTCAATGGGATCATTGTTCAATTGTTCTTCCTGAATCATGTCCTCTTGTGGAAGTGGGTCTTGAATGCTCTTTTCTGAGGTTTCTTGTTCAGACTCTTCACTTGGTTCCTCTAATTGATTTTCCTTTCCTTTATCTAGAGCTAGTTGCTCAAGCTGGGTTTCTATACTGTTATTTTCCTGTGGAAAAGAACTGGTGGAAGTCTCCTCCCCCTTAAGAAGCATGTTAGTTTCATCAAATACAATGTGCATAGATTCTTCAATTTTAAGAGTTCTTTTGTTATAGCACCTATAGGTTTTACTAGATGCTGAATATCCTAGAAATATTCCATCATCAGATTTCTTGTCAAACTTGGCAAGATGATCTTTTCCATTATTTAGGATAAAACAAGCACATCCAAAGATCTTAAAATATTTAACTATGGGTGTTTTTCCTTTCAAGAGCTCATATGGAGTTTTTGATTTAGTTTTGTGTATTAGGCTTCTATTTAGTGCATAGTTGGCAGTGTTGACTGCTTCAGCCCAGAAAGTTTTTGGCAAACCTGATTCTATAAGTAATGTCCTTCCTGATTCTATTAATGTTCTATTCTTTCTTTCAGCCACTCCATTTTGCTGAGGAGTTCTAGGGGCTGAAAAACTTTGTTTGATACCTAATTCTTCACAGAAACTACTCATAAACTGATTTTCAAATTCAGTCCCATGATCACTTCTGATTATGGATACCTGACTATTGAGTTCAGATTGAATTTGTTTTATGAATTTTGAGAGAGTCTGATGGGTTTCAGACTTAGCCCTTAGAAAGAATACCCAGCTGAATCTAGAGTAGTCATCTACAATGACTAGGGTATAGGATTTTCCACCTAAGCTCTGAGTGGATATGGGACCAAAAAGATCCATGTGTAACAAGTGAAGGATCCTTGGAGAGTCATCCTTACCAATTGGTTTGAAGGATGATTTGGTTTGTTTTCCTAGTTGGCAAGGTCTGCATGGAGAATCCTTAGAGTATCTACCCTTTGGTAAGCCTCTAACTAGGTTATTTTTTGCTAGTTTACTAATTGTTTTGTAGTTTAAATGACCTAGTCTCCTATGCCATAATTCACTTTTATCAATAATATTATTGAATAAACAGACTTCTGTGGGTGAAGAACTAAAGTCCACTACATATACTTTTCCTTTTCTAATTCCTTTAAGTACTGTGGCACCAGTCTTGATATCAATAATATGGCAGAATAGTGTGGTGAATTTTACCTCATACTTACCATTATCACATATCTGACTTATACTTGTCAGATTATGCTTTAGTCCTTTGACTACTGCCACATTCTTGAAGGTGACTTTCCCTTCATTGAAATCTCCAAAGCCCTTGGTTTGGCCACAGCTAGAGTCTCCAAAAGTTACTGATGGTCCAAGTCTGTCCTCAAAATTGATTAACAGGTTTTTGCATCCTGTCATGTGCATGGAGCATCCACTGTCCAAGTACCACACAAGCTTGGAGATGTGATACATCTGCACATAAAATTTCAAACATTAGTTTGAACCCTGCTCAGCTGGGGTCCCTTCCTATAATCAGTGAAAGAGCTAATGAAGGAATAAGTAGGTTTTACAGGATATCCTTCCTCCTTTTGGGGCATTGGTCTATCATACCAATCTGTTTTGGTAATGTCACAAAAATGGTGTTCATAATAAAAGGAAAGGGAAGGAGACTTTTTGAACAGAGAGACATTTCTATCAGATTGGTTGCGTCGATATGAATTCGACGTATATTTAAGGTTGCGTCGATATGGAGTCGACGCTTTCTTTATTCTGTGTTTACTTTCAGTCGAAGTATGAGAAGGGTTGCGTTGAGAAGAACTCGACGCATTTTGGTGTAAGCGTCGATTAGAAATCGACGCACGTTGATAAGAGTTCGACGCATGTTCAAAATTTTTGTGAGGATTCTTTCCTAAGATTCCTTTATTTGTAATGGGATTAGGTTGATTGAAAATAGTGGTTATTTCTTGACCTACTTGTGATCTTGCTTCTGCTAGATGATTCTCCCTAGTGAAGTGAATGGGATGTTTCCAGACAGGTTTGCTAGATGATTGAGATTTAGATGCTTCATTAGTTTTCAGTTTTAGTTGACTAAATCTATTAGTGAGATTCTCAGAAATATTTTTGATCTTCTGACCTTTTCCATTTAGAGAGTCCTCAAAGGCTTTAGCCTTTGCTAGCTCTTTTCTTAGTGTTAGATTTTCTAAATAGATTTTGTTTAGGTTTTCCTCTGAGAGTTCTAGATTGAGTTTATAATTTTTATGGTGTATATTTACTTGTTTTAGAATTTTTAATTCCATCCTTAATTCTTTTACTTCTTTTTCAGATTTGATTAAATCTAAACAGAATTCTTTGAAATCTTGTTTGAAATCAGTAGAGGAGAAATCTATATTATCAAGTATATTTACCATAGATGTATCATCAAGCTTCTTAGTGGCCATCAGACATGTTTCTTCTTGCTTGACCTCTTCTTGATCAATATCTGATGAGGTACTTTCTTCAGATTCTGAATCACTCCAGGATTGAGCAATGAATCCTCTTTCTTTCTTTTTCTTCTTTGGATCTGTTCTTTTCAGATCTTTCTTGCTGCGTTCTCCTTGGGACATTCAGGAGCAATGTGTCTAGGTTTCCTGCAAGTGTAACAGATAATCTCTTTAGTGGGTGTTTTGTTATACCTGGTTTTTGAGTCTCTTCTTCTGGATCCTTCTGTTTTGATCCACTTTTTGAACTTTCTGGCCAGCAAGCTGATTAGCTCCTCATCATTAGTAGATGATTCACCTTCAATAACCTTCAATGCAATACTCTTTTCTTTTGACAGTGGAGATGCCTTTTCTTTTTCAGCTCTGGTTTTCAACAGTTGTTCATAGGATTTTAATTTACCCAATAGGGCATCTGTTGATATTTCTTTTTGACTTCTGGAGGCTTTAATTGGCCAGATTCTTGAATCCCAAGAGCTGGGAAAGCAAGTCAGCAATTTATCATTTATCTCAGTGAGAGATATGTCCTTCTCAAGTGTTCTCAATTCATTGACTATGAGGCTGAATCTTGAGTACATGTCAGCAACACTTTCACTTTCTTTTTTTTGGAAGTTTTCATATTGGGAGATCAGTAGTGCCTTTCTATCCTTTTTCTCATCAGCACTTCCCTCTATCATTTTGGTGAGAGCTTCCCATACTTCCTTAGCTGACTCACAATCAGCAATCTTTTGGAAAATTTCATCTGAGAGGGTTGAGACTAAGATATTCATAGCTTTGGCATCATGTCCTTGGGCTTTCTTCTCATCCTCTGTCCATTCAGCTCTTGGAGCAAGTGTTTCAGTCACTTTTCCACTTGAGTCCTTCCTGAATGGCTTGGGGGGACCTGTCAAGATAATATTAAACAATTCATCATCGATAGAGTTTAAATAAATTCTAACTCTTGTCTTCCAAAGTGCAAACTTTTCAAGGTTGCAAATTGGTGGTCTGGTGGAAGCATAATCTTTGATTTGTGCCATGAAAAAAAATAGTTTTGAAGATATATATATATATAAGAGGTGGAATCTTTTGATCAAGGAGTTATCCTTTTTAGATCAACCTGCCTCTGATACCAATTGAAAGTGCACAGTTAACCTCACTAGAATTCTCTAGAGGGGGGTGAATAGAGATTTAAAATATTTTGTGCTAAGTTAATATATATGTGTATGATCACAGATTAGAGCTTCCCACACACCAACAAGAATTAGACAAGTAATTAAAGTAAATGCAAGAGAGAAAATCACAGCACAACACAAGAAAATATAGTGGTTCCCCAAACTTTGGGTAGTCCACTCTTCTACCCCCTTGGTAGGAATTCACTATCTTGCACTGAGTCTTTTGATAAGGAGACTCTTAGAACCACCCTGAGTCTTTTGACAAGGAGACTCTTAGAACCAACTGAGTCTTTTGACAAGGAGACTCTTAGAACCAGTACACTGAATTTTTTTGAAGAGAGATTCTAAAAACTCTTTTACAATATTTAAGTAAGAAAGAAAGAAAGAAACAATAATGAATCTTCTTCCTAGCAAGAAGATTGGAAGCACAAGAAGTGAATTAAATCTTTCTTCTATAGAGAGAAGAAGATTTGTAGTCTTTCTCTCTTTTAGTGAGAGCAATCAGATTTTGCAGCAGTGAGCAGAAGAAGAAATGGTTGAATATTGCTGCAGAGCTTTTTCTCAATTTCTCTCTTTTCTCTTGGGAGCTTTTCCTCTATTTCAAAATGTATCTGGTAGATCACTCAACTCTGTATTTTCTGCCGACCTCCTCTTTATTTATAGCTCTGTGTATTCAAAATAATGCTATAGGAGGATAATTAATTAGCAGTCAGAGAATTTGAAAAAATAGAAATGTTTCTATAATTAGCATACCAAAAGAATTCATTCCAAATTCAAATAATATCCATAATGAGTTTTATCATATTAGCCAAGAATCAAATAGAAGGAAAGAATGATTCAGAACGGCTATAAAATATTAACATTATTCCATATAGATTAGATCTACTGAAAGAAGGAAAGAGATCTGGCGCATATTTAAATCTGTCATATAAATCGACGTGCGTCGATTACTATTCGACGTAAGCGTCGAATTCGTCCTGGCTGGACGTCGAGAGAAGAATAAGGAAGGTGCGTCGACTAAGGTGCGTCGACTTCATTAGATGCGTCGACTAGAAATCAGAGTAGCGTCGACAACATTAGATGCATCGACTAGAAATCAGAGTAGCGTCGACAACACATACGTCGAAATCTTCCTAAAGTTACTTCGACATAACCTGAAGAAAACGTCGACTTCATTTCGACGTTGCGTCGAATACTATTCGACGCATATTTACTTAGTCTTGTTTTTCATTCATAAAACTCTTTCTTTAACTCATTTCTAGGCATTAAGAGAAATCATTTCCCCAACAATCTCATTGTCAAGTAGTGAGCCATTAGAGAGAGATCCATCAAATTCCACTTTTATGCTAAATGCACCCCATTTTTCCATACATTATTTTGCATGCATGAGAAAAATCCCAATCATGCACATGCAAAAAATTTCTGGGATTTTTACTAGAGCCATATCATGGCCTAATGGATCCCCCACCAAAGACTTGAGGTCTTTAAGGATCTTATACCCACTTAATTTCCACATGCATGAATAATTAAATTATTACCAAAACTATAGAAAAAGATTATCCAAAAATTCTCATTTTTGGTCAGGGGCTGTATTTGGGCATGACACATGCATGTTTAAGATCTCAGCCTAATTGGAGTTGTAGAACTCCCTAAATTAATTATTTTGTGCCAAGGGCACTCTATGTACACAGTCCACTAAAATCATTACTGAGGGAGATACAGGTCACCAAATGGCCTGATTTTAATTCCTATGTAAAGTAGACTCAGAGGTCTATGAGTTTTGTCTCTGGGCATTTTTTTGATTTTTGGCCTCTAAGGGCTTCAAATCCAGCCTACAAGGTCGGGCTAATAAGTGTGACAGATTTCATGAATACATATAATAATTAAAATGTGGTCTGCGTTTAACCGATCTCCCAGATCCAACGGCCACGGGTCGTCTTCCCCGATGAGCCAACCGCCCAGATTTCACGCGCCTGGGCCGTCTTCTCCGGCCATTTCCCGGCAACCTGCAGCACCCCACCGCCGGCCACCGCCTCCACCACCTTTGTTGAGGTAGTGGCTAACGCCAGGCGGCGACACGGCCACCGGAGATGGCCTCTCCGGCGATCCCGAGCAAGAAGAAAAGCCAAAGAGAACTCCCACTATCTCACAGGAATCGTGCTCCTTTGAGCCCGATATTTCTCCTAGATGGGTCTAGAATCTAGCACAGATGGAGGGGGGAAGGAACTTGCCTGACTTCGGGCTTGAGGTTGAGGGGATCCCGAGCTTGCCATGGCCGTCGAGCTTGCTTGAGTTCCACCTCCCGATCTCGTTTCTCCAGCGAAAAGGATGAAGTAAAGCTTGGTTTCGACTGCCAGGAGTGCTTTGGAGCTGATGGAGGGGTCCATTTCGGCTAAGGATGCTCCTTTTGTTAACAGCCATTGAAGAGGGCAATTTCTCTATGCTGCCACCGCCCCAGCCAGCCAGTTGCAGGCCTCCAGCTCATCAGGGAAATTACTCCTGAGCTCGAATTGATGCCAGAGGAGGGGAGATTTGGCTGTATTGCATTGGAAAGGGGAGTTTGTCATTATGGTGGCCGGCAAGGTGAGCTCTTTCTCTCCTCCCCACCCTCTCAACGGCAGCCAGCTCAGCCCCTTGTTCTGCTGGAATTCCTTGGGAAGGTAGGGGCAGGCCAGGGATTAGAGAGTGGTGGCCAAGTGGCCACCTCTCCATGAATTCCTCTTGAACTCAATTCCTTTGATGGTGGCCGGCCACCACCATGGAGGACCTCCCTTTGGGCTCAATTAGAGTTCAAGGAAGTTCAGCCCCCTTGTGGGCTTGATTAGGTGGGGTTGAGCCCAAAGGTTCTAAGGTTGGGTTGAATTCAATATGCTTGGGTTTGGGTGAGAGTTCACTTGATCAAACTAGCCCAAATTGGGGATTTTGGATTTTGGGCTTGGCTCAAGCTTATCACATTCAATGTGGCTGACCCACATTGTTTTCTAAGACTTTATGGACCTACTCCAAGAAGAATTGAGTTATGGTGGGGTCATATGGGGCTTGATTGCACTTATTTGCCTATAGGGGCAATTTGGGTATTTTTGTGATTTTGCCCTAATCCTCCAAGATTGAATGTGCACTTTGGCTCATATAGGTCTCATTTAATCCCCTTAGTGTTTATGGATGACCAATTTGATCACACTAGGTCAATTGGAGATCAATTTGGGCTTTTAGCACATTTAGGTCAATTTGGGGCTTTTTATAAATTGGCCCAATTTCCCCAAATTGATGGCCCTAGGACGGGGCTTTTGGGTCCATTAGGTCTCACATACTTCCCTTGGTACTTTAGGAAGGGCTGAGCTAAATCAATTTGGCCAACTGAGGCCAATTGGACCATAAATGGCATGAGTTGTAATTTAGGGTAATTTGGTACTTTAGCCTAGGTTCCAAAATTGACTTGTCCCATGGGTCCAATGTGGACCCACTAGACTCCCTAAATGATCTTGGGGGTGTTAGGGATGATCAATTTGATCACATTGAGTCAATTGAAGGTTAATTGAAGGGAATTAGTTCAATTTGGCCAAATTGGGGTTTTTGGTAATTGACCCAACTTTCCCAAAATTGGTCAATTCCAATTGGTCCATTTTGTCTCATTAGTCTATCTTAGTGTTTAGGAAGGGTTTGATGTGGTCAATTTATCATTTAGGAGCTAGATATCAAGTCTTAAGCCTTGGGCTCAATTTGGCTATTTGCACACCAAGGTGATTTTTACCTATTCACCTTGGTTCTTAGGGCCATTTTGGCCTCTTAGAGCTATGCCATGTCCTTTTCAAGACAAGGTGCATCTTAAGGGTCTAGTTGTTTTGGGGATGTTACATGTTTTGTCATTACAAATACTCCTATCTTGACTAAGACCTCTTATCATATCGTATGATGTTGGCTCAAACAGAAGTTTGTGTGCATGTAATGACATGATTCAGACGAGAGCCGGCCGCCCTAGGAAGGCGAAGAGTGTTTTTTTAACAAAAAAACCTAGAAAAAAAATCGTTGTTGGCAAACTTTTACAGGCACAAAGTTTTGGTGAAATGAGATGCGAAAATAAGCTAAATCTCGTAACAAAATTGAAGTCAAAGTTACCGAAATTATGTAATAATATTGGACGCTTCATTTTAAAGAAAATGATAGAATTCTGCTAAGAGCTTCATTTTATCAATGAAAAATTATAAAACTGAATCTAACCGACCAATATATCAGTCGTGAGTTTGGTCCTTGCAAAATAAACGTGCAAAAAAATCATGGGTCTGGTTGCCCTACCCGGGCATGCATGGTTAACAGCCCGAAAAGACTCAGGCCCGACTTGGGCCAGGATCGTTCCCAACATGTTAAGCTTACGTAGAGGTTTGTGAAACAGATTAAAAAGAGGGTAATTAATTAAGTAATTATTATATTAAATCAAATGGTTATTGATGGCTTTAATATCCCACTTAAAATTTGCTTTAACTCATAAGAATTGATAGTAAAACATTCTTCCTGAAGTTACACAAACACACATAATTTCATTTCCTCGTTGTAATGAAATCATTACATACATAATTTTATAAAATCGAATATTTCAACGGAAAAAAAATATAATCACTGCATGCATGCAGACGTTCAGCGTCATCAAATCATGCATGCGAACTAATTAAGGCGGACCTTATTTTTAATGAACCAATATATATCCGCACTACCGTTTTGGCTATCCGCACTTTTTTGTATGAGTTATTGTGTGCCTTTTGGAAATACTTTATGTACATGCATTTTTAGGAAAAATGTTCAACACGAAAGTTGTACATCTCGTGGAGATCTACAACTTTCATGTTGAACATTTTTCCTAAATACTGAATGTACAAGACGTATTTCCAAAAAATCGCTATAGTTACGCTCATGTTTTAATCAGAACGACAATACGTCTTGTGCGTGTATTTTTAGGAAAAATATTCAACACGAAAGTTGTAGATCTCGATGAGATCCTTTCATGTTGATCACTTTTCCTAAAAATATATATACAAGATATATTTCCAAAAAACATGTAATAACTCATATAAAAAAAGTGCGAATAGCTAAAACTGTAGTGCAGATATCAATCGCTCATCTCTATTCTTTCAACCGATGATGTCTTTAAAATTTTTTTTTTTAAGTTACTGCTACTAAATTTTAGACAGAACTAGTGAGAGACCGATGATGTCCTTTACATTCTCCTCTTCCTCTCTCTCTCTCTCTCTCTCTCTCTCTCTCTCTCTCTCTCTCTCTCACTACTTTCTCGGTCCTGCTTCCCAACATTAAAACATCTTACTCCCCAAATTAAAGCATCCGAAACTCCCTTTTGATCTCCTCTGATTAATTTACCTCTTATAAATATAACCCCTTTCTCCTAATGAAAACCCACGCCCACTAGCTACTCCCTATTTCTCTCTCTCTATCTCTCTCATGGGAGAAGACAAATGTGATACAGCACTCGGCCTAGCTACAGGACATGGAGAAGACTCAACGGCAGGCAAAGGCTGCCGCCGCCGCCGCCGTGAACCCGAGCCGCCGAAGGTGAGACTTCATCTCTGGTTCTCTTCCAGTACCACTGGAGAAGTCGATGAGGAGAATAACCAGCCCTCCATGGAATCAGAAAACTCTGAAAAGTTCCCAAACACAAAAAACAAAAGTGACCAAGACGGCGACGGAGGCGGCGCTAGGAAGAAGCTCCGGCTGAGCCCAGAACAATCCGCACTCCTCGAAGATAACTTTCGAGCCCACAACACCCTCACATCCCTCCAGAAAGAGGAGTTGGCTCACAAACTCGGCCTTCGTCCCCGCCAAGTCGAAGTCTGGTTCCAAAACAGGAGAGCTAGGTACGTAATTAAGATCGCCGGCGATGCATTCGAACTAAAACATCGCTTTCATAATAGGGTTGACTTCTAATTGTCAAAATTGACTCAAAATGGAAATCAATTTCTAGTATGCTATTCTATTCGAAATGGCTTGATTGTGATCCGGTACGAAATTGAATCGCGTCAACTTGAAATTTAGCATTTTTTTTCTTTTTATTTTGTCAGTCAAAAATTAAATTGAGTTAACTTCAATTTAATTAACCGGACTGAAAATTTAGTAAATATTAGTATTTTTTAATTTTAAAATAATAATATGTTAATAAATATATTATATTTTAATCAAATTTAGCTATTTCGAATCATATTTAAAACAAGTCAATACAATCTCCAAATCTACTCAATATCCTATTTATATTCTAGCCGGGGACTCAGGTTTAATAGTAGGAAACAATATAATTAATGGGTGGTATATAATTAATAAAGTGCGTGGTTGGCAGGATAAAGCTGAAACAAACAGAAGTGGAGTGCGAGGTTCTGAAAGGGTGGTGCGAGAGCCTGAGCGAAGAGAACAGGAGGCTGAGGAAGGAGATGCAGGAGTTGAGGATCTCTGCAAGCTGCTGGACCCCATGCCCTTCACACAATAAAGAGAATGGCGGCGGCCGCGGCCACGCCGCCGGCGATCTTCGGAAGGAGGCTGGAAATCTTCAGTTGTGCAGTACTACTACGTATCTGTGTAAATAATATACAGGACTTGTAGGGTTAGGGTTATGACATTTCAAAATGCATTTTTCATTTCTTTGGTGAAAATAATAGCTGGTACTATTTACTTGAGCGCGCGGTGACAAGGCCAGCGAAATATTAGATATTTAGGCTTCGTTTGGGGGGATTTATTTTCACCGGTCAAGCGGTTCCGACCGCATGAACCGTACCTTAATTAAGGTCTGGTTCATGCGATCGTAACCATATGACCGGTGAAAATAAGTCCCCCCAAACGGAGCCTTAGAAGTTAGATGAACGACGATATATTATTTTTTTAGTGAGAAAATTAAGGAGAGAAAGAAAAGAGAGATCGAGTGCAAATTACATATATATTTGCATATTAAAAAAAATAAATAAATATTAATAAATAAAGGGCATTGTTAAGCGGACCGCACTTTCGGCTATGAGCACATCAAATTCATTAAATTTTAGGTCTAAAAGGCTCTCCAAATAAAAATCTATGTCAATCTTCCGCATCTCCTGTGCTAGAACGACGGACGGGATGAGAGCCGCCTGATCTCCTGTTCATGAGGAGGGCGTACATGGCCAAAATGATGGCCGGAGTTCCATGCGCTAGGGAAATCAAGCAGCTTGTCACTTTCGGGCATTGCTTAGAATTCCAATTTTGGAACGCAACGAAATAGCCATGACAGAGAACATCGAGAAGAAAGCGGCCGGGGATGTGGGAGTTATCCTGACTTAGTGAAAGTATCTAGTCGCAACCTAAATCACCTAGAGGGGGGTGAATAGGTAGATTCTGCGTCTTTTTGCGGAATAAAAATATCGGAAGTAAAAGCACACAGAAAAGTAAGCACATCACAACACAGAGAATTTATAGTGGTTCCCCGATGTGGGTAGTCCACTTTCCCGCCTCGCCTATCTAGCACTTCAAGGCTAGATTCAGCTACTTCACCAAACTCGGATCAATCAATATCCTACTACTCGAAGTTCACAACTCCTACAAGCTCAGAGCAAGAATACTCCTACAACAACTCGGAGAACAAACTTCTCCTACAAACTCGGAGCACACAAGCTCCTACAACTCGATCCTCAAACAAGGATCTACACAATAACTCGGAAGCAAGCTTCCTACAAGATTTAGGTGGCGTTTGGCGCGGCTTATGGGCTGCTGTGCGGTGAAAACGCACCATTGTTTAGTGCGGAAGCGGCGTTTGGCGCGGCTTATTTCGAAAAAGCCGTTTAATAATATCCGTGGTTTTCTCTTATGGCCTCGCCGCGGGTTTTCTTCGCGTCCATCAGCAAAAGCATCCGCGGCGTTTTCGCGTCTTCTCTTCTTCCCCGTCCCAGCGGCGATTTCCTCTTCCTCCCCCAAAACCGCCGTCGATTTCCCTTCCCCCCCCCCCCCCTTCCCAGCGGCCATTGCAGAGTGGCGTTTTTCGATTCTGCGAATTCCCTACAGTTGGTAAGTATCTAGGGTTCCGTTTTTTCGGCTAGTTCCTGCTCTCGCAGATCTGGTTCCGTTTTCCGATTCTCCTCGTCTTTGGCTCCGTTTGTGTTAGGGTTCGGGCTCCAGATCTTCGCACTGATCCACCCCCTTTCTCCTCTTCGGGCTCCAGATCTTGACTGTAAGCATCCTCCTCCTTATTATGGCTATATTTTTGTGGATTTATGGTTGGCATATTGATTTTGCTTGCTGCTTGTGTGATGTTGGTGTGTGTTTGTGCGCTGTTGGTTTGTGTATATTTGTTGATGTGTGTATATCTGTTGATGTGTGTGTGTGTGTGGGTTGTTGATGTGTGTGGGTTGTTGATGTGTTCACATATGTGTATGTTGGTGTTGATGTGTGTGTTGTGCTGTGTGTTGGCCTATTGCTGTGTGTTCATATACTGTGTGTGTGTGTATGTTGGTGTTAGAGCAATGTGTTGTGCTGTGTGTTCATATACATGTGTGTGTGTATGTTGGTGTTAGAGCAATGTGTTGTGCTGTGTGTTCATATACATGTGTGTGTGTATGTTGGTGTTAGAGCAATGTGTTGTACTGTGTGTTCATATACATGTGTGTGTGTGTGTGTGTTGATATGTATATGTGTGTGTGTGTTCATATACATGTGTGTGTATGTGTGTGTGTTTGTGTTGTTTGTATAATATGTTGTTTGTATATATGTGTGTATGTATATGTGTATGTTGTGTGTATATATGCGTGATGTGTGTGTACATATATATGTGTTGTGTGTGTGTGTGTTCATAGTTGTGTGCTGTGTGTGTGTGCTGTGTGTGTTTTCATATGTGCTGTGTGTGTGTGTGTTTTCATGTGTGCTGGGTGTGTGAAATGTGTGTGTTCATGTGTGTTGGGTGTGTATATGTGTGTGTGTGTTTTCATGTGTGCTGGGTGTGTGAAATGTGTGTGTGTGTGTTCATAGTTGTGTGCTGTGCTGTGTGTGTGTGTTTTCATATTTATATGTGTGTGTGTGTTTTCATGTGTGCTGGGTGTGTGAAATGTGTGTGTGTGTGTTCATAGTTGTGTGCTGTGCTGTGTGTGCGTGTGTGTTTTCATATTTATATGTGTGTGTGTGTGTGTTTTCATGTGTGCTGGCTGTGTGAAATGTGTGTGTGTGTGTGTGTGTGTTCATAGTTGTGTGTTGTGCTGTGTGTGTGTGTGTGTTTTCATATTTATATGTGTGTGTGTGTGTTTTCATGTGTGCTGGCTGTGTGAAATGTGTGTGTTCATGTGTGCTGGGTGTGTATATGTGTGTGTGTGTGTGTTTTCATGTGTGCTGGGTGTGTGAAATGTGTGAGTTCATGTGTGCTGGGTGTGTATATGTGTGTGTGTGTTTTCATGTGTGCTGGGTGTGTGAAATGTGTGTGTGTGTGTTCATAGTTGTGTCCTGTGCTGTGTGTGTGTGTGTGTTTTCATATTTATATGTCTGTGTGTTTGGAATGTTTATATTTGGGTGTTTGGAATGTTTATATAGTAGGGATGTTTATTTCTATGTAAGAATGTTTGTATTATTTTGTTTGTTAAGGATGGGCAAACCAAAAGAGGGTGGGGTTGTTGCTATGTGGGACAATACCGATGTCTTGCACTTCTGTGATTTATGTATTAAAGAGGTAGAGCTTGGGAATCGGCCAACAACACATTTTAATAAAGTGGGTTGGAGTAATCTTGTGAAAAAATTTGAAGAACTGACAGGGAAAAAATATAATAAAGTCCAACTTAAGAATAAATGGGATCATTTGAAGAAAGAGTGGAAGTTATGGACAGAGTTGAAACGCGGTGACACCGGGTTGGGTTGGAATGCATCAAGAAAAACTATAGACGCCTCAGATGAGTGGTGGGATGAAAGATTGAAGGTAAATGAAATTTCTTATTTTCTTTGTTTAATTTTATTTAAATTTCATTGGCTAACTTTAAATTTAATTGTTTAATTTTTGTAGGTTGTCCCGTCGGCTAAGAAATTCCGGTTTGCAGGGATCCCCCTAGAGTTAGAGGAGAAACTGAACATGATGTTCAGTTCTGTTGTCGCTACTGGACATCATGCTTGCACACCGCACACCAGGAATCTTGCTACAGAGTCTATTGATGAAAGAGCAATGTCAGAGGATGAACATGATGACGTTGAGGATACCGGTGCTCCTCGTCCAGCTGAGACAACAAATAGAGCAGAATCAAGTAAAAAAAGAAAGAAAGGAAAGCAGAAACCTACAAGCTCGGTGTTAGAAGATTTGGCCGAGTCCTCGAAGATCATTAGTCGATGCATCCAGGAGCCACCCCAGAGGCTGTCATCTCCGTTTACTATTGCACTTGCACTGGAAAAATTAGGCACCTACTCAGAAGTGCAGTCTGATGAAGACTTCTATGATTTTGCCATCACATATTTGATGGAAACAAAACATAGAGAGACTTTCATGTGCCTTCCGGAAGGGATGAACATAAAGTGGCTGAAGAATCGCTTTACTCGTGGGGCGTAGTAGGATGTTATCATTTATGAACTATATGTGTTTTTTTTATTGATGCAGACACTGTTATATTATTTGCTGCGGACACTGTTATTTCATTGATATCATTGTTATATTTTTATTTGCTGCTACCACTATGAATGTTATCATTATGGTATTGTATTTTTTTAACAGAAAATGTCTAGTGATGAATCTGAGAATAACAGAACATTAGAAGAAATTAGGCACGAGGAGCACGAGAACATTAGAAGAAATTATGCTATCGCCCATCACCATAATGTGGTAGCAGCAATAAGTTTTCTCTCCGAACACCACAACCAGCCAGTTCCATCGATGACTTCAAAGCAAACAGGTGATAAGTGGGTGGGAGAGCTACTTCTTGGTACTCGGGTGAGATTTCATGACTCATTCATGATGAGTCAAGAAATTTTTATCGATCTATTGCATTCGTTGGAAGAGAAGTGTGGTTTTCAGGGCACAAGAAGAACAACATCCAGAGAAGTGTTAGCATTGACCGTATACATATTGTCACATAATGAATCAATGAGAAAAACAAAAGAGCGATTTCAACATTCAACGGAGACAACTAGCAGGTTTTTTGCACAAGGTCTTCGCGCTTTGTTGAAGTTAGCCGAGGAGGTGATTCAGCCATCAGATAGGTCTTTCAGCTGCACTCCGCCAGAGATTATGTATGACAGACGGTATATGCCTTTTTTTAAAGATTGCGTTGGGGCAATAGATGGGACACACGTTGATGCGTGCATACTAGTTGGAAGTCAAGTACCCTATATTGGGAGAAAGGGTAGACCAACACAAAATGTCATGGCGGCTTGTGATTTTAATATGTGCTTCACTTTCGTTATGCCGGGATGGGAGGGATCTGCGCACGACAGTCGTATTTTCAATTATGTCATGTCTGATCCTCGTTATAAGTTCCCTCATCCACCTGAAGGTAAATAATTAAAATTCAGTTCATCCATTTGCTCCTCGTACATATGTTTTTCTTGGTAATTTTTTTTTATTCTGCAGGAAAATATTATTTGGTTGATTCGGGCTATCCTCTACAAAAAGGATATTTGAAACCATATCCGGATACAAGGTATCATCTGCCTGACTTTGCACGTGGTGGTCGTCGAGCTGAAGGACGTCGAGAGTTGTTCAATCATGCGCATTCATCCCTTAGAAGTGTGATAGAACGGTCGTTCGTCGTTTGGAAGAAGAAGTGGGCCATACTGCGGGACATGCCAAGCTATAGCTTTGAAAAACAGGCGGATATTGTGATGGCCACGATGACTTTACATAATTTCATTCGCCGCCATCCTTCGCACATTGATTTTGATTTCAGTGAGAGCGAGCAGGGGGGTCGAGATGGAGTGGCTACACAAGAGCAGCAAGATAGATGCTCTGACACTGCAGGTGGCGTAGAGGAGATGATCACGCTACGTGATATTATAGCGGATCAATTGTATGAATCTAGATCGTAGAACGAGATGTCGTGTGTAACTGATTCAAGTAAACATTAATTTTTGTGTTTGGTATCATATTATGGAAAATATATATTATTTTCATATATTTTATGGGAAAAAAAAATTCACTCAAAACTCCGTTTTGTATCCAAACAACTTTTTCAAAACTCCGTTTTACAAACTCCATTTCACCCAAACAGTTTTTTAACAAAACTCCGTTTTCCAGAATCAGCAATTTTCCAATCAGCAGCTTATCATCAGCAACTTTCCATCAGCAACAGCCCAACCAAACGGAGCCTTAAAATAAGGTTCTTACAATTAACAACACAGTAAATTGAAAAACAATCTTCTTAAACTTCCGATGAAGTTCTTCTTCAGATCTTGAGAGATAGATTTCTTCTTCTTAGCAATAAACTTCAGTCCTTTGTGAATGAAGAATGAAGAAATCTTGAAAACGATTTGAAGCTAGATCTGAGAACTTGAATCGACTTGATC
Source organism: Dactylorhiza incarnata (assembly GCA_033032865.1). Taxonomy (NCBI): domain Eukaryota; kingdom Viridiplantae; phylum Streptophyta; class Magnoliopsida; order Asparagales; family Orchidaceae; genus Dactylorhiza; species Dactylorhiza incarnata. The sequence continues at coordinate 2,722,820 of JAWHQI010000036.1, forward strand.
AACAGAAGATGGGAGCTAATTGGATCTTGATCTTGTCGGTTGAATCTTTAGAAGACGAATCACGAATCGCTGGCTTTGTCGGAGACGAAACACTTGCGTGAGAACAGTCAGCCGTCAGTAGTAATTTGCGATTTATTTTTCAATTCACGATTAGGGTTATCTGGAAATAATCCTTAGGTATTTATAGAGTCTTCTTCCAACGGTCATAAGCGCGAATTAGGGATCTAGCTCCACGTGTACTGTACATGGAGAAAGCCCTAAAGAATACGTTGTCGAATTGAACCGGAGAATACCTGCAGACCGATTCGGCGAAATGGATTAACCGAATGGCATTAACCGAATTTATTCGGTTAAACCATATAGTCGAATTCGGCAGATCTAGGGATTCGACTAAACAGATTCACTAAATTTCAATAGTCGAATTCGACTATTCTTTTACTTAGAAAAATAAACCTTTCGGACAAAGATTAGCCGAATTCGGTTATATCCATTCAAACCATATAGTCGAATTCGACTATATGTTCTAAATGATATAGTCGAATTTTACTTAAGTTATTTTCCTTTCTCAAATGATTCCATCATCAACTCCAGTTCTTCTTCTCTAGCACATTGTAAATGAAGTACATCTCAATAGAGAGATTTCACATGAGCCAACACTTTGGTCTATACAATGAGGGATTACATTGCACAGGCCTGTGTTTGACGACTCATTGAAACCTGACATTGGTTTGTACTTAGAGTGGAATAACCTGTCACATCACAGCTAAAGTGCATAATCAAATACAATTACAATTCGTCTTAGTTTGAAGGGGACTTCTTCAAATCAGGGCTATTGTGGATACAATACCCAACAATCTCCCCCTATTTGAAGAAGTCAGAACCCTATCTACTAAGGTGAATTGCACATGAAATAATAAATATAAGCAAGTAAAGAACTGAACTATGTGGATATATAAAAGCATCACAAACAAAAACTTAAGTCCACCAAAAATTAATTAGACAGCAATATATAAATGTTCTTAAAAGAGAAATAGAGTCTAGCGATCAAGCATCCATCATTTCTCTTTTGTCTTTCCCTTTTGAATCTTCTTCAATTGTCTGGTAAAATAGGCCCTTGGCTTTGGATAGTATCTTGGAGGAGGAGAAGGAGGCTTTTCATCATCTTGATGGTTCCTATAGTGAATTCTTCTCTTGAGCCTAGCCATCTCCCATTTGTGGATCTCATCTCTATCATAGTGATTGTCAACAGACTCATTAGAGTTCATAACAAGATTATAAGTGTCCAAAATAATATTCCTGGATTCCGGACTCCACAGTTCTCCAACAATCTTCCTGGGATGAGGTGCTCTTGGTTCTAGAAATCTGGGACCTGCAGCCCTTCTAGCATCTTGCATAAAACCACCTGAGCTTGATCCTCCTTGATCAACTCTAGCTCTTTTCCTGAAGTTTTCTTCTTCATCGTCTGACCAATGATAATTTTCAGGAGGAATAAAAGGTTCAGATGGAGCAGCAAATTGAATTTCTGGATGGAATTCTTCAGACGGAAATGCTGGCTGCGCAGAAGATTGGCCTGGCCCTTGGAAACCATGGGCATAGCCTCTTGACAATTCATTGTGCAACCACATTTGATTTTGATGCAATTCATTGTGCAACCACATTTGATTTTGATGCAGATAACCATATAGATCTTGAAACTTGACATCAATACCTCTTGAGATTTCTGAAAGCTGGGATTGAACATTTATATATGATTCTTGAATTCTTCCTTCTATCTCTCTATTCAAATCAAAAATTTGCGTTTGAATCCTTTCATGCAATCTTTCCTCCCCCTTTCTGACTTCTTCAGTCAGGGTTTGGATAATTTTATTCTTCACACTTTGGAGAGAGTTCTGAACGGCCGATCTTCCCCTCACTGCATCCTCAAAAATATATTGCTGATTTTCAGAGAGTTTGTAGTATTATCACAAATCGAGTGTAATCCATCCACTACATGCTTTAGGGTGGAAGCACCCATCGAGAAATATTCATCTTGCTTTTCTTTGACCTTGTCTAAACTGTGAGCTACTGAATGTAAATAATTGCCCGTTCCCTTCTCTATGGCTCTGGTCTCTCAAAAACCTGACGGAGAGCAAATTCAAAGAATCTTTTCTGCTTTACAAGCAGTTCTTCCAAATTTATCATCATGGAGTCTTCAGCAGAGGGAGGTTGAGCTTGGAATCGAGAAGATATTCCAAAATCATCCTCAGCGACCAGAAAATCACTTGAATCTACATCATTCATATAGTGATAAAATTGAAGAGCATCAATGGTATCATCATTTTTAACTGGAGGAGGGGTGGAGCCTTCATTTCTCTTATCTTCAACAGTGATCTGAATTTTGTGAATCTTGGGGTGTGGCACTGATTTCCCTTTATTCTTGGATGAAGAGGCAGAAGGCCCTGCTTCATGTTCATCTCCAATAAATGATTGTAATATTTTCAGGAGACGGAGTTTGCTCTGTCTTATCTTGCTTGTCTGCTGTAGAATGAGAATGAGCAGAATGGACATTCTCCCCCTCAATCTGAGCAGGGATTTCATCTTCTGGAAGAGAATATTTCCCCTTTGCTAACTTATCTATCTTCACTGCATCAGCTTCAGGGTCATCTCCCCCTTCATCATTATCATCACTATTGTCATTTGCCTTGGAAGGAGAGCTGTGAGGAGTAGAAATCTTTGGAGATGGAGCTGGAGAAACTACAGGAGAATCTCATTTGCCTGATTCTGGTAGCATAGAACACTCCCCCTTGGAGGGTTCACGTTCTTTTTCACTGTCTTTTTCACTTTCTCTGTCACTTTCTTTTTCAGGAGAGGAGACTGGAGAGTTACTGTCGAAGCTCCTTTCAGACTCATCACAAAGGATCTTTTTAGCTTTTGAAACAACGGGAGTTAGCACCTTGGTCTCACCAACTTTCCTGGACCATCTTTCAATCATGGAGGTGTTGAAATTATTGAAGTGGAAGTGGAGGAGGCTTTTGGACCTGGGCGGTCTGGGAGGAGACCGGGCGGTCTGGCGTGACCGCACGGTCTGACGGTCTGACAATGGCGATCTGTTCTATTGGTCAGCTGCGGCTTCCAGGGTTGACCGCTGGTCTGGTCCAAGGGCTGCTGAAGGTGGAGGTCGTGCGGTCTGGCTGTGACCGCATGACGGGTGATCATCCTCAGGGTCGCGCGGTCTGTCTCTGACCGCGTGACAAGTTGTTCTCTTCAAGGACGTGCCGGTCTGGCGTGACCGCACGGGTTGGCTCTTGAATCCGGTCTGGTGGCTTTCCAGAGGGTTCTGAAGGAGTTCGCGGACTAAGTCATTTTAGTCGCGCGGTCTCAGTTCGCGGTCTCAGGAGGAGACCAGGAGGGCGAGCTGGCTGTGTTTGCGGTCTCAGGCGAACACAGGTGGTGGGTGACTTCTAGGCGGTCTGGCGATCTCCGTGTGGAGTCGTGTTCAGACCAAGGGAGTAGCGATCTCCCGCGGTCTGGAGTGAAGTCGGCGCTCACCAAAGTGAAGCAGGAGGGTTGCTGTGATCGCGCGGGTTGACCGGTAAGGTCGCGCGATCTGATGGGTGGTGACTCTATCTCATAGGGTGGTGACTGGATCAGGTCTCACGCCTATAAATAGGGAGCCACTGTTGCAACAAAAGAAGAACACACCAAGTGTAAGCCGAGTTTGCCTAGTTCCTGCGGTCTGTGTTTATCTGACCGAGCGGTCTCTGATTGAATTCTTCCTTGTGCAGCTTCTGCGGATAGTGCAGGCAGCAGCGATCACCTCTTCCTCTGAAAGTGTTCGGGCGGTTTGCGGCTTGGAGTTGTGGTGCTGGAGTTCGGGAATCAGGAGATCGGCAAAGGAGCGGTCTGGTGCAGCGGTCTGGTGGTGCTTCGAGATCGGGAGCGGTTGCGGTCTGGCGAGCTGCTGAGTTCGGCAAGAGACCGTGCGGTCTCAGTTATCTTCAGTTTCTGTTTTTCCTCTTTGAAGTTTTGTGCTGACGAAATCATGTCTCGTCGAGCATGTCTTGCCCTGTAATTGAAGTGTTGCTATCAATAAAGATCGTTTTGTTCGCCTAAGATTGTCTCTGGTTGTTTGGCTTGCATCTCTAGTTGTTATTCCTGCTTGCTCTCACAAGGTCCGGAAAATTTCACATGGTATCAGAGCCAGGTTGGAGTTGAAAGAGCAGTGAATAACTTAGAGTAGTCATCGCCTTTGTGAAGAAGGAACCAGAGGAAGAGCAATGGAAGGTGGTTTTGCAAGAGGTCTTGGTATTGAGATGCTTACATCGACTAACTTCAAGAAGTGGAAGTCGTGTATGCAGAGCTATCTTCTGGGTGAGGACCTCTGGGAGGTGGTAGGAGGAGATGAAACAGAAGAGGTGAAGGCAGTAGAAGGAGGTGATAATGGACCGGCCGTGAGGGCATGGAGGAAGACCAACGCCAAGGCCGAGTTCACCTTGAAGCGTGCCATTTCACCTGATCTCTTTGATCACATCTTGGGGTGTGGATCAGCTGCTGAGATCTGGAGAGCCCTGGATGGGCTGTTTAACAAAAAGAATATAGCAAGGCTACAGTTCTTAGAGAATGAGTTGGCAAGGTCAGCTCAAGGTGATCTTTCTATCTCAAACTTCTTTTTGAAGATGAAGAATCTCTGCGCTGAGATATCAGCACTGGATCCTGATGAGCCAATTTCTGAGGCGAAGCTGAAGAGGCACATCATCCGCGGCTTGCGGAAGGAATATGTGGCCTTTGTGACGTCGGTACAGGGATGGGCAAATCAGCCGTCTCTGCTAGAGCTGGAGAATCTGCTAGCTTCGCAGGAAAGTCTGGCAAGGCAGATGGCGGGGGTGTCAGTGACTGGGGGAGATGGCGAGGTTCTCTTCTCAGGGAAGAAGAAGTGGGAGAAGAAGAAGAAGACCACGGGAGGCTATGGGCCTTCAACTTCTGGGCAGCAGGAAAGGGGGTATGCTCCCAAGGCTGACGGGAAGAAGAAGGGGGAAGGTCCGAGATGCTTCAAGTGCGGGAAGGTTGGGCACTTCAAGAAGGAATGCCCAGTTGTTACTCAATCGGGGCATGTTGCTGGAAAGGTGGAAGTGGAGGCCAGGCACTTTGATGGAGGATGGGGAGGAGCCTTCTCGGCTTCGGTTGAAGCCTCGGCTACTATCAACTATCAAGAGGACTGGATCGTGGACTCGGGGTGTGGTCATCACCTCACCGGAGATGAGTCGAAGCTTTCATCAGCACAACCCTATACAGGTAACAATGCTATCATCACCGCTGATAATACTGTGCATCCAGTCGAGAAGGTGGGGGTTGTTTCTTTGGGCAGTGATAGAGGGCCACTTACCTTGAAGAGTGTCTATCATGTGCCCGGGATGAAGAAAAACCTCTTCTCAGTTACCAACGCTGTTGACGCTGGGTATCACGTTCTGTTCGGCCCAACAGAAGTGAAATTTCTACGAAATGTAGAGGCCGTGAAGGCGGAGGTCGTTCATGTTGGGAGACGGGCAAAGGACTTGTTCGTTTTGTCGACAAGTTCCTACATCGACAAGATGAAGACGAATGATGGTGCCGTGATATGGCATGAGAGGTTGGGGCATGTAGGGATTGACAAGCTGAAAGCAATGGCGGTGAAAGGTCTTGTCAAGGGCCTGCCAAGTCTATCTTCCTACGGAGAAGGTCACGTTTGCGCGGGATGTCAGTTCGGCAAGTCTCATCGACTACCGTTTGACAAGTCACAGACAAGGTGTAGTCAGCCGTTGGAGTGCATCCATGGTGACTTGATGGGACCAACTGCTACCCCAAGCCTCGGAGGCAACAGGTATATGCTGGTGCTGATCGATGATTACACCAGATATGTCTGGGTTTATTTCCTGAAGGAGAAGGCGGAAGCGTTTGCCAAGTTTGTGGAGTTCAAGGAGCTCGTGGAAGGTCGGCTGAATCTGCGGATCAAGAAGCTGAGGACGGACAACGGAGGAGAGTTCACCTCTGCTGAGTTCTCCAGTTTTTGCAGGAAGGCAGGCATCCGGAGGGAGCTTACTTGTGCACATACTCCACAGCAGAACGGTGTTGCAGAGCGGAAGATCCGTCATCTGACGGAGACCTGCAAGTGTTGGCTGCATGCCAAGAGTATCCCAAAGTCCTTCTGGGCGGAGGGAATGTCTTGTGCTGCTTACGTCATCAACAGGATGCCTCTGAGCCCCATCAACATGTTGACCCCGCATGAGATGATGTTCAAGGAGAAGCCAAGCGTGGCACACCTTCGGGTGTTCGGTTCCACCTGTTACGTGCACATCCCTGATGCTCTTCGGACAAAGCTAGAAGCGAAGGCTAGGAAGCTAGTCTTTGTGGGATACGATGAGAGGAAGAAAGGGTGGAAGTGCATGGACCCGGAGACGCGGAGATTTGTTGTATCTCGCGACGTCGTGTTCGATGAGGTGACATCTTACAAGGGGTCTTCTGATGTGGAGTTACCAGAGAGCAGGGTGGAGTTGCCAGATAAAGCTGTGGAGAATCTTCAGGTGGAGCTACCTGTGTCACCAGGTGGTCCATCTTCTTCTAGTTCCGAGACGGGGGCTTCTGGTTCAGGGAGCAGGGGGAGCAATGCTCCTAGCACGTCTGGAAGGGGAGCTAGGGAAGAAGCAGCTGGAGATGAAGCGGTTCAGGGGAAGGAGCTGAGGAGATCGAAGCGATCTATCATTGCCCCTGATCGCTATACAGGAGGAAACACAGTGAGCTTTGTCTCATGTTTCTTTGCTGGTCCCTTGGATGAGAGGGAGCCATCGAGCTTTGAGAAGGCCCAAGGTGTGAAGGAGTGGGATGTTGCGATGCAAGAAGAGATGGCAGCTCTCGAGAAGAATGAGACCTGGTCTCTTGTGCCCAAGCCGAAGGGCATCGCTCCTGTGACATGCAAGTGGGTCTACAAGCTGAAGAAGAAAGCTGACGGCAGTATCGAGCGTTACAAGGCTCGTCTTGTAGCTCGGGGGTTCTCGCAGCAATACGGTGAAGACTATGATGAGACATTCAGTCCGGTGGCAAAAATGACTTCAGTTCGGTTCATCATTGCCTTGGCGGCGTTCAGTGGATGGGAGATTTGGCAGCTCGACGTCAAGAACGCTTTCTTGTACGGCGAGATTGACAAGGACATCTTCATGGTCCAGCCACCAGGTTTTGTGTCTGAAGATTTTCCGGAGCATGTCTGCAAGCTGAAGAAGGCCCTGTATGGGTTGAAGCAAGCGCCGAGGGCGTGGTACGGGAAGATCGCAGAATATCTCCTATTCTGCGGATTTGTTGCTTCAGACTCAGACTCGAGCTTGTTCGTCAAGAAGAGCGGGGAGCTTCAGGTCATCGTGCTGCTATACGTTGACGATATGATCGTAACAGGGAACTCGAAGGAGGAGGTAGCACAGCTTCGGGCCGAGCTGGCTATCAGGTTCGAGATGAAGGATCTTGGTGAGCTTCACCATTTTCTTGGACTTGAGGTGCAGAGGAAGGAAGGTGGAGTGCTGGTGACCCAAGCCGGATATGCGGAGCGGATCGTGGAGCGGTTCGGCATGAAGGAAGGGAAGTGCACTTCCACACCTCTGGAGAAGGCTATGAAGCTTCGGAAGGATGAGGGAAGGATCATGCAAGATCCGTTGGTGTTCCGAGCTCTGGTTGGGAGCTTAATCTATCTGACGATCACGAGGCCGGACATTGCATATGCAGTGGGCAGGGTGAGTCGGTTTATGGCGGAACCACGAGTACCTCATCTGCTAGCGGCCAAGAACATTCTGAAGTATGTCAAGGCGACCTCGGACATGGGTCTCCTATACAGGAAGGATGCGGGCTTCGAGGTGCAAGGATACATGGATGCCGATTACGGGGGAGATTCGGATGATCGAAAGTCGACATCTGGATTCGTCTTCATGGCGGGCCCTACGGCTATATCATGGTGCAGCAAGAAGCAGGATTCCGTGTCAGTCTCTACCACGGAAGCAGAATACAAGGCTTCGGCCTTGGCAGCTCAGGAAGCCATCTGGCTTAGGAGGTTGGTAGGAGACGTCCACAAAGAGGTTCGGGAGCCGACTCTGCTACGCGGTGACTACGAGAGTGCTCTCAAACTGGTAACCAATCCAGTTTGTCACGCGAGGACCAAGCATATTGAGATCGAGCATCACTTCATACGGGAGAAGGTGCTGGAGGGATCTCTTTCGGTCGAGCATGTGCGGAGTGCGGACAATGTCGTCGACATCTTCACAAAGGCGCTGGCAAAGGGGCCGTTCACACGGCTAAGGGAGCTACTTGGGCTAGTATCCACTTCCCACTTCAAGGGGGAGTGTTGAAATTATTGAAGTGGAAGTGGAGGAGGCTTTTGGACCTGGGCGGTCTGGGAGGAGACCGGGCGGTCTGGCGTGACCGCACGGTCTGGCGGTCTGACAATGGCGATCTGTTCTATTGGTCAGCTGCGGCTTCCAGGGTTGACCGCTGGTCTGGTCCAAGGGCTGCTGAAGGTGGAGGTCGTGCGGTCTGGCTGTGACCGCATGACGGGTGATCATCCTCAGGGTCGCGCGGTCTGTCTCTGACCGCGTGACAAGTTGTTCTCTTCAAGGACGTGCCGGTCTGGCGTGACCGCACGGGTTGGCTCTTGAATCCGGTCTGGTGGCTTTCCAGAGGGTTCTGAAGGAGTTCGCGGACTAAGTCATTTTAGTCGCGCGGGTCTCAGTTCGCGGTCTCAGGAGGAGACCAGGAGGGCGAGCTGGCTGTGTTTGCGGTCTCAGGCGAACACAGGTGGTGGGTGACTTCTAGGCGGTCTGGCGATCTCCGTGTGGAGTCGTGTTCAGACCAAGGGAGTAGCGATCTCCCGCGGTCTGGAGTGAAGTCGGCGCTCACCAAAGTGAAGCAGGAGGGTTGCTGTGATCGCGCGGGTTGACCGGTAAGGTCGCGCGATCTGATGGGTGGTGACTCTATCTCATAGGGTGGTGACTGGATCAGGTCTCACGCCTATAAATAGGGAGCCACTGTTGCAACAAAAGAAGAACACACCAAGTGTAAGCCGAGTTTGCCTAGTTCCTGTGGTCTGTGTTTATCTGACCGAGCGGTCTCTGATTGAATTCTTCCTTGTGCAGCTTCTGCGGATAGTGCAGGCAGCAGCGATCACCTCTTCCTCTGAAAGTGTTCGGGCGGTTTGCGGCTTGGAGTTGTGGTGCTGGAGTTCGGGAATCAGGAGATCGGCAAAGGAGCGGTCTGGTGCAGCGGTCTGGTGGTGCTTCGAGATCGGGAGCGGTTGCGGTCTGGCAGAAGCGGTCTGGCGAGCTGCTGAGTTCGGCAAGAGACCGTGCGGTCTCAGTTATCTTCAGTTTCTGTTTTTCCTCTTTGAAGTTTTGTGCTGACGAAATCATGTCTCGTCGAGCATGTCTTGCCCTGTAATTGAAGTGTTGCTATCAATAAAGATCGTTTTGTTCGCCTAAGATTGTCTCTGGTTGTTTGGCTTGCATCTCTAGTTGTTATTCCTGCTTGCTCTCACAAGGTCCGGAAAATTTCACAGGAGGAATCTATTCTTTTGAAATGGTGGAGAGGGGTTCCTGTCTTCATACTGAATCTGACTTTGTCCAAGCGATTGAGATATAAGGAGAGGATTCTTCCAAAGTTAGGAGTGTTCAGACTAGCTGAAATTTTGTCAAACAACACGCTGCCCCAATCAACCCTTTTCCTGCAGATCACTGAACCGAGCAATTTGAACATATCATTTGAAATGTAATCATGAGAGCCAACTTTACACATTAGAACTTTCCCCATAATATCTGAGAGCAGTTTCCCTTCCTCATTCATTTGCTTCCTATAGATGGATTTAGTTCATTTAGGCAATCCACAAAATGACAATGCCTTCTTGAAGTCCTTGGAAGAGAAATCATCTGATTCAGTTTCCACTGGTAGTTTGAGAAGTTTAGTCAATCTAGAGGGAGAAACTTTGACTGGGAAATCACCTATCCTGCTCTTGATCACTGACCCTTGCTTCCCGAGCTCTGCATGCTTGAAGAACTTCAACACCTCTTTCTCAAGAACCTTGCACAGATGCTCGAGAATGAAGCCTAGTCCTGCAACTTCAAGAGCCAACACAACATTGCGAAATTCGTCCATGGAGCTGTCAAATCCTGTTCTTACGAGCTCACTGCCGGAGAGCAACTTGCTCGACTGCTTCTTAGACATTGCGAACGGAATTTTGGAGAAGAAGGATCGAGGGAGACGAACCGGCGGAAGGATCGCACGAACGGAGTTCGGAGTCAGAAATGAAGCGATGGATGAATTCGGGGGTGCGAAGCGTTCAGATTTCTCTTTTAAGAATCATTTATATAGAGTTGGAAATTATGAGAGAGAGCGCGTACCTGGTATTTTGAATCGAGTCTCTTCGAATTCCAGTAAGTGATAAGAAGGAAATAGGAATTCCGAAAGATTCGTCATTCGGCTATTGGGATTAGTCGAATTCGATTAATAGGATTCGCCGAATTCGGTTAATAGGATTCGCCGAATTCGGTTAAAGGGTTTCGATTAGCCGGATTCGGTTAATTGAAATCGCCGAATTCGACTAAATGGTATAGTCGAATGCAATTCGATGATATCTTCTGAAAAATTCGACTATTCAAATTTCTGTCTTCTGGGAGAAGGAATTTTCTGATTTTCTGAGCTTGTTTCTAAGATTCTTTGTTTAACATGCCAAGCTCCATTTTGAAATAGTTGAACTTCGATTCGTCGAGCGGATTTGTGAAAATGTCTGCAATTTGCCGATCCGTCGGGACATAGCTAAGATCAATGTCTTTATGCTCCACATGCTCCCGGATGAAGTGGTAACGGATCTCAATGTGCTTCGTCCTGCTGTGAGACACAGGATTATTGGCAATTGCAATAGCGCTTGATGAAGCACAGTACATAGGAATTTCCTTAAGCTTCAAATTGTAGTCTTCAAGTTGGTTTCTTATCCACAGCAATTGTGCACAACAATTGCCTGCGGAGATATACTCCGATTCAGCGGTTGAAATAGCAACACAGTTCTGTTTCTTGCTACTCCAGGAGATAATCCGTTTCCCTAAGAATTGGCACGTTCCTGAAGTACTTTTCCTATCGTCTTTGCTTCCTGCAAAATCAGCATCTGAAAAACCTATTAGCTCAAAATCATTACTTCTTGGGTACCATAAGCCAAGATTTGGTGTGCCTTTAAGGTATCTCAAAATCCTCTTTGCAGCGGAGTAGTGAGATTCCTTAGTGTTCACCTGAAATCTAGCACAAACACATGTTGAGAATATTATATCCGGTCTACTCGCAGTAAGGTAGAGCAAGGATCCAATTATGCTTCTAAACTTGGTTTCATCAAAAGGTTTCCCTTTCTCATCCTTGTCTAGAGACATAGATGAACTCATTGGAGTCCTCATAGAGGTTGCATTCTCCATTCCGAATTTCTTAATTAACTCTTTGGTAAACTTCGTCTGAGAGATGAAAATTCCATCCTCAGATTGCTTTACCTGAAGTCCTAAGAAATACTTCAGCTCTCCCATACTGCTCATTTCAAATTTCCCTTGCATCAAGTTAGAGAACTTTTTGCAGAGGTTATCATCGGTAGATCCAAAGATGATGTCGTCGACATAGATTTGCACTAGCAGAATCTTGCCTTTTACTTCCCTAAGAAATAATGTCTTGTCTATCTTTCCTCTTGTGAATTTGTTCTCAAGAAGAAAGCTAAACAGCGTTTCATACCAAGCACGGAGAGCTTGCTTGAGACCATATAAAGCTTTTCGTAAGAAATAAACATAATCAGGAAGAGAGGAGTCAACGAAACCTGGGGGTTGTTCTACGTATACTTCTTCCTTTATATCACCATTAAGGAAGGCTGACTTCACGTCCATTTGATAGACCTTAAATCCTTTGTGAGCCGCATACGCTAGAAACAACTGAATCGCTTCGAGCCTTGCTACGGGAGCAAATGTTTGATCGAAGTCGATCCCTTCTTCTTGTATGTACCCTTGAGCAACAAGTCTGGCCTTGTTCTTGATGATCACACCATCTTCGTCCAGCTTGTTTCTGAATACCCATTTTGTTCCGATGACATTCTGTCCTTTGGGTCTGGGTACCAGCTTCCACACCTTGCATCTCTTAAATTGATTGAGTTCCTCTTGCATTGCGATGATCCATGAAGCATCGTTCTTTGCTTCATCGAATTTCTTTGGCTCAAACTGTGATAGAAAGCTTAAATGCAGAACTTCATTAGCTGTACCTCTTCTAGTTCTTACACTGACATGGGTATCTCCAATAATTTGCTCAGCAGGATGGTCCCTTAAATGTCTGAGCATTCCAGCATTTAGATGACCATGTGGTTCCTGCACTTCAGGTACATCTTCATCTTATTGAGGTTCATCTTCCTCACATGTAGACGAAATATTTACTTCAATAGACTTTGGGACGTCTTCCTTTACAACTTCTTCTAAGTTTAGTTCTTTGAACCTTGCATCTGCATCTTCAACAAAGACACTAGAAGAGCTGCTTTGAAGCATACTCATCTCATCAAATATAACATTATAAGTTTCTTTTACAACCAGGGTTTTCTTGTTGAAAATCCTGTATGCCTTACTATGGCTACTATAACCTACAAAAATACCTTCAAAATATTTTTCACTAAATTTAGTTTTGTAATATTTCCCGTTGTTAAGTACGAAGCATTTACTCCCAAAAATTCTAAAATAAGACATGGTTGGTTTCTTGCCCTTCAGAAGTTCATAAGGAGTCTTATGATGATTCTTGTTGATCAGTGCTCTGTTTTGCACGTGGCAAGCAGTGTTGATGCCTTCAGCCCAGAAGTATTCTGGTAGTGAAGAGTCACTCAACATTGGTCTGCAAGCCTCTATGAGTGTTCTATTCTTTCTCTCAGCTACTCCATTTTGTTGTGGAGTACGGGGAGAGGAAAACTCATGAAAGATACCAAGGCTTTCACAAAATTCGGTCATAGCTCCAGACTTGAATTCTGTACCATGATCACTTCTGATTTTGACCACAGAACATTCCAACTCATTCTGGATTTGCTTGATGAATGTGGTGAAAGAAGCAAAGGTGTCTGACTTGTGTTTCAAAAAGAATACCCAAGCAAAACGTGAGTAGTCATCAACAATAACCAACGTATAAGACTTACCTCCTAAACTTCGGATTGGCATGGGACCAAATAAGTCCATATGGAGCAGATATAAGCATCTGGTAGAATCTTTGCCACTAATGATTTTAAGGGTAGCCCGAGTCTGCTTACCCATTTGGCATGCATGACACGGTCTTTCTTTAATGCACTTAACATCTGGAGCATCACGAACTAAATTGTGAGAAAATAACATACTTATTGTTTTGAAATTTATATGTGCTAGTCTCTTGTGCCACTGGTCACAAAGAGATGCACTATCTTTTGCTAAAAGACACACTGGTGTAGAAGAGTCTAAACAAAGGAAATTTAAGCAGAAAATATTCCTACTCCGAGTGTCTGTTAAAATAGTTTCTGACGTATCAGACGACTTTATCAAGCACTTGTCCTTGTAGAACTCAACCATATAGCCTTTGTCACATAGTTGACTTATGCTAATGAGATTATGTTGTAATCCTTTAACATAAGCTACATCTGTGAAAGAGACTATACCGTTGGTAATCATACCGTAGCCTTTCGTGATTCCCCGATCAGACCCGCCAAAAATAACTTTTGGTCCATCTTTCACAGGGGTATACTCTTGTAATAAATTTCTTGTTCCGGTCATGTGCCGAGAACATCCACTGTCCAAGTACCATATTGGATTTGAATTGACCTTTGGACATACCTGCAATCAATAATCAATTGCCCTTAGGAACCCAAACAGATTTGGGTCCTTGGCTTCTTGTCAGATGACCGCCATTTGGAGTGTTAACACTGCGAGGAGTCACTCTTGCATTGTTACCTCGTGGGGTCTTAACATAACTATAATTAAACCAGCAATCAATGGCGAAGTGACCAACTTTGCCACAGCACCAACAATCGAACCGATTGTACCTTCTCTTTGTCTCCTGTTTTACTTTTTGAACGGGAGGTGCAACAGGAGTAGCTTTCTTATAAGATGCTTTCTTATAAGATGCTTTCTTAGAAGTGGGGGCCTCATGGTGGCAGCACACACATGGCTCCAACTTCTTCTCAACAGGTTTGGGTGCAATCGTTTTAATTTGTGGGGCCTTCTTAGCAGCTGATCCGTGAACAAATGGACTGTGATCCTTGAGGATTACTTCTTCATGAGGAGCTTTGAATGGAGACACATCAAAGTTCCGGGGTCTGGTCCATCCTTGATATTTGTTGCTAGATTCAACATGTGTTGGTCTAGCAAAGTGACCAAAGGATGAGTCAAGGTCGAATGGATTTGTCGGAAAAACTACCTTCCTGAATGAAGGTTGACCTTGACTTCCAGTCCCTTTTCCTTTCATGGCCCTTTTCTCAGCAGCCTTACTAGTTTCAGCCTCATGACCAACGCCACTACCCTTCGCAGGAGCAGAAAACCTATCAATGAGTGGAAGAATAGTCTTAGGCTTCGAGAAGCTTTCTACGAGCTTTCTTTCTACCTTCAACTTATCTTCTAGTTCATTTATGGTTTTCTCCTTAAGATCCAACAACTCAGTGGAGCTTTTCAGTTCGTCTTTCAAGAGTTGGATTTCATCTTTAAGAGGAGTTAATTGTTCAATTTCCTCCCTCAAAGCTAATTTCACCGTCTTGAGAGATTCAATTTCTTTTGACTTGGATCTGACAACCTTGCGGCATTTGTCAAATCCCTTCACAAGGGCTTTGTACTGAGTCATTAAATCTGAATCCTCCTCTGATGAGTAGCTGTAATTTGCAACGGATGCAGCCTCACATTCAGAAGCGGAAAGAGGAGTATGAGAGTTTACCTTCCCCTTATAAGAGGAGTCGCCTACTTCTTCATCTGATTGTGCCATAAGCCCAAAGTAGGCTTCTTCTTCTGAGCTTGACGCATCAGTGTCGATGTCGCTCAGAGTCTTGGCCTTTTTAGCGAGGAAGCTCTTTTCCTTCTTCTTTCCTTTGAAGAATCTCTTTTCTTCCTTCTTCGATCCTTCCTTCTTCTTATATGGACACTCGGCAATTACATGTCCTGGCTTATTGCAGCAATAGCAAATAATGTCAGTAGAATCATGTTTGTTCGGTTTAGATTTATACCTGTCATTATTGTAGTCCTTCTTGTGATGATCACCATCACGTCTTGATCTTCTGTGATCTGAAGCAGAAGATTGGCCTCTTTTCTGCTTTCTTTTATTCAGAAGTCTTTTGAATTGCTTGGAGAGAAGTGAAAATTCTTCGTCAGACATGTCAGAGTTTGATGAGCAGCTTGCAGACTCATCATCCTCTTCAGATAACGGAGTTCTTATGGATGTCTTGATTTTGCTTTTCTTTGATCCTTCAGCTTTCAGTGTCATAGATCTTTCCTTCCCGGAGGTCCTGTTGCTTTCTTCCTCACCTTTCCTAATGCTGAGCTTGAGTTCATGTGACAACAGTTTTCCAAATAAGATTTGCGGCTCCATAGTGGTCAACTTGCCGAATTCTCTGATTGCAATGGCCTTGGTATCCATTCTTTCGTCAGGGATCTCAAGAACTTATCTTTCAGTTCGCCAACAGAAAATTCACGGTCATAGTTCCTAAGACCATTTACGATCTTAAAGAACTTCTCATAGGTTTCAGAAATGGAGTCTCTTGGATCTTGCTTGAAAGCTTCGTATTCTTGGTTCAGCAACGATCTTCGGTCATCCCTCACTTCTTCAGTACCTTCCATCAGAACAACTAGAGAATCCCACATCTCTTTGGCAGATTTGCAGTGAATCAGATTTTGCAGCATCGAGTCATCCACTGCACCGGCTATGATATTTTTTGCCTTCTTGTCTAGAGCGACAAGAGCGATCTCATCTTTAGTAAGTTCTAACATCTTCGAAATCATGATTGTAGAGTTTATTGAAGATGGCTTTGTAGGAACATGTGGACCTTCTTCCACTATTTGAAAAATCCTTGGATCGGCGGCCTCCATGTAGAATCTAACTCTTTCCTTCCACATGGGGAAATTCTCTTTGGTGCAAACTGGCAACTTGACAGAATCCTTTGATCTTTCCATTCCAGACATGCTTGACCAAGCGACTAGATTAGGAGATCTTGTTCAAGGTGTTAGCCTTTTGTGAACAACCTCGCTTTGATACCAATTGAAAGTATCTAGTCGCAACCTAAATCACCTAGAGGGGGGGTGAATAGGTAGATTCTGCGTCTTTTTGCGGAATAAAAATATCGGAAGTAAAAGCACACAGAAAAGTAAGCACAGCACAACACAGAGAATTTATAGTGGTTCCCCGATGTGGGTAGTCCACTTTCCCGCCTCGCCTATCTAGCACTCCAAGGCTAGATTCAGCTACTTCACCAAACTCGGATCAATCAATATCCTACTACTCGGAGTTCACAACTCCTACAAGCTCGGAGCAAGAATACTCCTACAACAACTCGGAGAACAAACTTCTCCTACAAACTCGGAGCACACAAGCTCCTACAACTCGATCCTCAAACAAGGATCTACACAATAACTCAGAAGCAAGCTTCCTACAAGATTTAAAATAAGGTTCTTACAACAACACAGTAAATTGAAAAACAATCTTATTAAACTTCCGATGAAGTTCCTCTTCAGATCTTGAGAGATAGATTTCTTCTCTTAGCAATAAACTTCAGTCCTTTGTGAATGAAGAATGAAGAAATCTTGAAAACGATTTGAAGCTAGATCTGAGAACTTGAATCGACTTGATCAACAGAAGATGAGAGCTAATTGGATCTTGATCTTGTCGGTTGAATCTTTAGAAGACGAATCACGAATCGATGTCTTTGTCGGAGACGAAACACTTGCGTGAGAACAGTCGGCCGTCAGTAGTAATTTGCGATTTATTTTTCAATTCACGATTAGGGTTATCTGGAAATAATCCTTAGGTATTTATAGAGTCTTCTTCCAACGGTCATAAGCGCGAATTAGGGATCTAGCTCCACGTGTACTGTACATGGAGAAAGCCCTAAAGAATACGCCGTCGAATTGAACCGGAGAATACCTGCAGACCGATTCGGCGAAATGGATTAACCGAATGGCATTAACCGAATTTATTCGGTTAAACCATATAGTCGAATTCGGCAGATCTAGGGATTCGACTAAACAGATTCACTAAATTTCAATAGTCGAATTCGACTATTCTTTTACTTAGAATAGTCGAAATCACATGAACGGTGAAGAATAGTCGAATTCGACTATTCTTTGTTCTCCTTCGTCGTCGGGCCCTGCTCAGGAGAATAGAGATATTGAATGCTCAAGTCTAAAATTGGTCTATGGATAACAATTTGTATAGAAAAAGTTGGTCTGCGGATAGCCATTTTTAGTCTGCGTATAACAATTCCCTTTAATATCCTATAGGATAGATGTTGCATTAATTAATTAATATTTGAATAGTTCTTCAAATTTACAATATCAGCAATTTAGTTGAATTAAGGCTCTGTTTAGTACTATAGTTGTCACCGTAGAAATGGAAATGACGAAGAAAAAAAACATGAGTGAAAGGTAGAAATATTTGTGGTGTGAGAAAAATTCAGCCCATTTTTAGTGTTATCCCACTCTGCATGCTAATGCCTAGTGACGGTAAGCGCAGATTTAAACAAGCGTCGTGTGACGATCTTTCAAGTTTTATAATGTTAATTATCTCTCCATTGTGTATACTATAATAATAGTAGAAGCACAATTTGTTTCCTTGTTTTAAAAATGTTAAAGAGCTTTTAGATTAAAAATTATATACAAAGTAGAGCAACCATTGTGAAGGGTAACAAACACAATTTCCATAATGGTCAGAGAATGACTAGAAATGAGAACAAATGAATAACATTTCTCATACTTGTGTTATGAAAGCTTGATGTATGCTCATATTTGCAATAGGCCTTGCATTTATTGTGGGAATGTTGGACCATTAATTGTAGAGTTGCAAAATTGAGATGGGATATCTTCAAAGTCCCAAAATTTACATACTTATTGTGTATAGATAGAATGAAAAACATAAAGCTAATTGGTTATTTGTACTTTAATTGTGTTTGTTTGCGGTGATTCTCATAAATCATTATTTAGATATATTTTATGTTTACTAGTGGAGCTTTGTACTTGAAGAATGTAAAGCAGATTGACTTTGACATATTTTTCACTGTGGAGGTTGTATTCATATCTTATTTTGGATTGGCGCCCTAAAAGAGAAACTTAGAAAATGGAATAAATCAAGAACATTTATAATGCTTATGTTGTCAAAGCGAATGTAGAGCCACCAATTAAGAAGGTTGACTTCAAGATACCAATATATTACACGCTTATGTTATCGGATTTGAAACTATTTGTGCTGATTTATGCGATCAACGTCTAAATATTTTTCTATGTTTACTTATTGAGCCTGTTTTGGCGAAGTTCAAAGCAAAATTTGACAATTGCCTCCACTATGGAGATTGTAATTATTTCTTGTTTTGAAGCTAGCTTGTTCGGTATATGATTGAAAAGTTTTATATCTAGGCTTAGAATTATGTATTTTATCTAAAAGTCATCGAGGAATTAGTATAATTGAATTTCAATTTTTCTGTGTAAGGCTAATGCTCTGGATGCTGAATGAAGGAAGCATGGTTATGTGCACATAAATCAAAATGGATTCTTGGATCTGCCCTCTCTTATGTCTTTGGCTTTGATTTGAGGGCATGATTCTGCAGCAAACGTTACGGTATAGGGGGCCACTATTTCAGTGGTAATCTGTGAGCAGCCACTTTGTGCATTTATTGTCAAAGGTTCGGTTTTTCTCCTCTGAGAAAAGCCACTTTGTGCATAGAGCCAAAGATTAGGTCTGTTTCTAATCTTCCCCCGCTCATACCCCCAATGATTGGGGACTATATGAGTTCTGTTGTTATTGTTGTTGTAAATAATGAAAGCTGTAATGGAAATAAGTATATCTACATTAAATATTTACTAGTAAGAAACTCTTATGATTTTTTCTAAAACCATTATCTTCAGAGTATTTATTTTGACTCTTCATTATTTATAGTGATACATGAAAGATAAATTATTAAAGTACTTTTCATAATGATTAATAAATTATTACATTTTTTTTTAAATAGAAGAGTGGTGTTGCGGAACGCTTAGGGCTCTTGGTAGACTGGTTCACTTGAACCGCCTTAGCTCGTGAGCGAGCTAAGCGCGCAAACAGTCAATTAGAGGTTCGATGAGTACGCAGGGACTTTTTAACGTGGAAAACCCGGAAAGGGTAAAAAACCACGCGGCCGGAGCTGTGCCGACCAAACTTCACTATCTTCTGGAGGAGTTACAACTTGGAAGCTAGAGCTCGAGCGCGACAGGCCGCTGCTCGTTACAATACTTGGAGAAAGAGAGCTTCGAGGGTGACAGGCCACCTCTCGAAAAAACTAAGTCCTTTTCCCTTCTAAGACTGCCGGTCGCCTTTCGGAAGCGGGAAGGCCAGTCGCCTTTTCCTTCTGAGAATGCTTGTCGCCTTTCTGGAAGTGAGAAGGCTAGTCGCCTTTCTGGAATTGAGAAGGCTAGTCGCCTTTCTCTTCTGAGAACTGCTCGTCGCCTTTCTGGAATTGAGAAGGCTAGTCGCCTTTCTCTTCTGAGAATGCTTGTCGCCTTTCTGGAATTGAGAAGGCTAGTCGCCTTTCTCTTCTGAGAATGCTTGTCGCCTTTCTGGAAGTGAGAAGGCTAGTCGCCTTTCTGGAATTGAGAAGGCTAGTCGCCTTTCTCTTCTGAGAACTGCTCGTCGCCTTTCTGGAATTGAGAAGGCTAGTCGCCTTTCTCTTCTGAGAATGCTTGTCGCCTTTCTGGAAGTGAGAAGGCTAGTCGCCTTTCTGGAATTGAGAAGGCTAGTCGCCTTTCTCTTCTGAGAACTGCTCGTCGCCTTTCTGGAATTGAGAAGGCTAGTCGCCTTTCTGGAAGTGAGAAGGCTAGTCGCCTTTCTGGAATTGAGAAGGCTAGTCGCCTTTCTCTTCTGAGAACTGCTCGTCGCCTTTCTGGAATTGAGAAGGCTAGTCGCCTTTCTGGAATTGAGAAGGCTAGTCGCCTTTCTCTTCTGAGAACTGCTCGTCGCCTTTCTGGAATTGAGAAGGCTAGTCGCCTTTCTCTTCTGAGAACTGCTTGTCGCCTTTCTGGAAGATGAAGGTCTTCAAGTCCCGAAGGAGATCTTCAAGTCCCGAAGGAGATCTTCAAGTGCCGAAGGAGAATTCCGCAAAAGTCTGCAAGGAGCTCTCCCGAGTCCAGAAGTCCAGGTCCTTTCAAATGAAGCCATGGGGCTCCTTTTATAGTTTTTGCCGGGGGCGGCCCGGTAATTTTGGCGTTGGCAGTTTCCATAAATGCTCGGTGGACGAATCATATTCTCCGGTTCGGGGCCCTCGGATCACCATTTTTCGTAAATGACCACCTTGCCCTTCGGGCAGCTTGGGCAGTTTGGGCAGTTCGGGCAGTTCTGTTGGAGGTGAAAAAGGCGACTAACTGTTCCTGAAAAGTGAGAAGCCTGAAACCCAAAATGTGAGAAGCCGGAAAGACAAAAAGTGGGAAGCCGGAAAGACAAAAAGTGGGAAGCCGGAAAGACAAAAAGTGAGAAGCCGGAAAGACAAAAAGTGAGAATACTTCCTGACCGCGCTCAGAGACGTTCTGAGCGCGTGCTAGTGCTAAAACGCTCTAAGTGCGTGACGAATTGCAGAGGTGTCCTGGTTAAGCCGCGAAGTGTTCCGGGCGAGTAGCGGAACAATGGGCCATACCCTTGAAGAGCACACAGGGGCGTGATGCTTCTGACGAAAAGTACGCCCGCGAGGGTTTCTCGCGAGCCCCCCCCCCCCCTATTGGGAAAGAGGGAAAGGCGGGCGGCTGTACCCTGCGCGGAGAGAGGGGCGGGCGACCGTGCCTCAAGGGCGCGCAACGCGACCGCTCCCCGAGGGGGTGCGGCACGGGCGCACCCAAGAGGAGGTGCGGCCCGAGCGCACCTCGAGGAGGGGCGGCTTGGCCGCACCCCAAGGGGGCGCGGCCGAGGCCGCACCCCAGGGGGCGCGGCCGAGGCCGCACCCCAGGGGGCGCGGCCGAGGCCGCACCCCAGGGGGCGCGGCCGAGGCCGCACCCCAGGAGGCGCGGCCGAGGCCGCTCCCCGGGTGGCGCGGCCGAGGCCGCTCCCCGGGTGGGGTGCGGCTAGGCCGCACCCCGCGTGGGGTGCGGCTAGGCCGCACCCCGCGTGGGGTGCGGCAAGGCCGCACCCCCCGTGGGGTGCGGTTTGGCCGCACCCCATGCGCGTGGGGTGCGGTTTGGCCGCACCCCATGCGCGTGGGGTGCGGTCCGGCCGCACCCCAAGGGGGTATGGCCAAGCTCGCGTCCTGAGGCCGCGCCCCTCTTGAGACGCGGCGCGGCGGCGAGGATTTTTCTCGCGATGCAAGGGGGAGTCTCGGCGGTGTTCGTGGCGGCTTTGCGCAATTTATTCTTCCTGCCGAATTTAGGAGGGGAGAGTTTTTGGAAATGATCCGTCTTTGGAGATAATCCGTCTTTGGAGATAATCCGTCTTTGGAAACGCCTGTTCTTGGAAATATTTTGCTGCCTTTTATGAGCATTTCCGCCAGATTCCTTTATAAATGCTAGACTCTTATCATGAATACCCATCATAAGCCCCCCAAAACCGTCGGAGTCCAGAACTTGAGAAGGAGTGCGAGGGTTTTTTGAACGTTTGCGTGTCGGAACCGGTTTGGCGTTGAACGATGGTTGGGGTAAGTTGATTTTTCCTTCTACTTTTTTGAAAAAAGGAGCGGAGGAATCAAACGGCAAGCGGCGGACGAGAGGGCGCGGTGAGCGGTGCATGGGCGGCCGGTGCCCGGGCACCCTTGCGCGCGGCCGGAGCGGTCGAAAAGGCGGTGCCTGGGCGTGATCGCGCGCAGCCAGAGCCGGCGGTGGGGCGCCCGGCTGGCGCGAGCGCGCCCCTGCGCGCGCGTGCGGCCCCCCGCGCGCGGGCGCCGCGTTGCGCGCTCCTGCGCGCGGGTGCCGTGCGCTCGAGCGCGCGGGTGCCGTGCGCTCGAGCGCGCGGGTGCCGTGCCGCGCGCCCGCGCGCGCGGGTGCCGCGCGCCCGCGCGCGCGGGTGCCGCGCGCCCGCGCGCGCGGGTGCCGCGCGCCCGCGCTCGCGGGTGCCGCGCGCCTGCGCGCCCGCGCGCGGGTGCCGCGCTGCGCGCCCATGCGCGCGGGTGCCGCGCTGCGTGCCTGCGCGCGCGGTGCCGCGCCGCGCGCTCCCGCGCGCAGGCGCTGCGCGCACGGGCCCGTGCGCAGGTGCCGCGCTGCGCGCTCCCGCGCGCGGGTGCCTGCGTGCGGTCGGTGTGCGTGGGCTCCTGCGGGCGGACTTTGACGTTGCGCGCGGCTGTTTCTTGCGTGCGGGTGAGGCTGGCGGTGCGGACCTCTGGTGCTTGCGTGCTTGGTGCGCGGAGAGATGATTCGTAACCTTTTGGATTTTCTGATACGGTTTCTTTTTAACGCTCGTTTTTATGTGTTTGCTCTTCCTTGCAGGCTTCGAAGCGGGGCGGCCAATCAAGGCCGATGCGTTTACGCTCTTCTCTAGATGGTGCGCGAATCGAGGTGTGGCGCAAGCGGTTCGGATTGCCTCCGAGCGTCGAGATTAAGATCCCAGGGGCGGAGGAGCGTGTTCAAAATCCGCCTACGGGTTACATAACACTATCCGAAAGCTGCCTGAAGTCTGGATTCCGAATTCCTCCACCGGAGGAGGCTATTGAAATATTCCGGTTCTGCGGCGTCCCGATCACCCAGTTCACGCCTGCTGGAATGTCAAATATCATGGGGCTGGTGGTGCTTTTTCGGGAACACAGTACGCGTTTTTCACTCGAACTTTTCAAGGATTGGTGTGAGGCTACAACTGACTTGGGCGGACGGATTGAGGTGCGGAGCAACAAGAGTTGGTTCCACTTTGGCGAGAAGGCGGACTATCGCCACGGGAATACCCTTTATGGATATGTTCGGAATCATTGGGAGCTACCCGAGCTTTGGAGGTCGCTTCCTGGACGCTGCCGCCGACTGACCGGTCGGGAGGACGAGTTCCTTCCTCTCCCCGGCTTCCCTGGCCGAGATGGGCTGTCAAAAGCTTTGTTTAGTGTGTACAATTGTGTGGAGGAGAGTCGGTTGCTCGCGGTGGGGCTTTCTTGGGATCCTGAGCGGGAGGCTGCGGTTCCCCTGGAGCGTGGGAAAAAGAGAAAGATTGTTTTCAGGAATGGAACTCCTAATTCGGGCTCTGCTCCGCCGGAGCCTAGGAGCCACGATCATGAAGCCGGTCCGAGCCGCCGTCGGGGGGAGCCGATTGCTCCCGACCCGGAGGTCGAGATTCTGGCATCCCCAACTGCTGAGCAGGTTGCGCAGGGAGACTTGCCGCCACCTCCCCCTCATCCGCCGTCGCGGCGAGTTTCCTCGTCCCTCCAGGCGATGACTTCTGCGGTAAGTCAATCTTTCCTTGTCTGGGTCTTGACTTGTCTCTGCCATCGTTGTTCATGTTTCCTGATTGTTTCCTTCGTGTTGGCAGGCGAACGCTCTGACCAACGTTGCCCTCACGTGGAATGACTGCTACGTGGGCCTCAAGGACAGTTACATCTCTCTCCAGGAGGAGCTGAGCGTGATGAAGAGGGACATGTCTGCTTTACAGAAGAGGAGGGATCGCGATCTGTCCCGCATCAAGCAGCTGGAGGCGGACCTTTCTTCTTCCCAGTCCGAGGTTGAGAAGCTGCAGGAGGCGTATGGTGGTGATAAGGCGCTTGCCCAGGACGCGCTTCGTTAGCTATCCGAGGCCCAAGGGGAGATGTTTCGCATGGAGGGGGAGCTGGGCTTTCTTCGGAGCGAGGTGGAGCGGCTGTCGTCGGTCGAGCGCAGCCTTGAGGATGCTAAGGCGGCCGGAGTGGCCGAGTTCCGAGACTCTCTTGCTTTCGTTGAGGAGCGGTTCCAGATGGCGGAGGAGATCTGTGCCGAGGTCATGACGAAGGAGGTCGAGCCCCTGTTGGAGGACGAGCGTGAGGTCGCCTTCCAGCGCGGTATTCAGAAGACCCTTCGCTTGGTGGGGAAGAAGTTCGGGTGTGACACTGCTGGTCTTGGAGCGGGAGATCTTTCGGAGGATGAGTGCTCGGACATGGCCGAGGATTGATGCCGATCGCCCTCTGTTTTCTTGATTTCCGTGCTGTTGTTTGCTCGTGTGTCGTTCTGAGTTTTGTTTGCATTTTGCTTTTCCGCTTTCTGTATGGTTGTCTGCTTTGCGCGCAGCGTTGAGCTGACGCGGTTGTATCCTCTTATTGAGCTCGTCGTGTTTACTTCTTCGTATGATTCTGCTTATCTGGTTGTTAGCACCTGCATAGTTTGGTTGTTTTCAAAATGAGTTTTGCACGAGACAGTGCCCGCGGCTTTCAGATGAATACGTATATAATGAGTTAGTTTGCGCAAGTCTGTGCTTGCGGCTTTCTTGCACGAGTCTGCGCTCGCGGCTTTGGTGCACGAGTCTGTGCTCGCGGCTTTAGTGCACGAGTCTGTGCTCGCGGCTTTTTTGCACGGTTCTGTGCCCGCGGCTTTTTTGCACGGTTCTGTGCCCGCGGCTTTGGTGCACGAGCCTTTGCTCGCGACTTTTTGCACGGTTCTGTGCCCGCGGCTTTGGTGCGCGAGCCTTTGCTCGCGACTTTTTGCACGGTTCTGTGCCCGCGGCTTTGGCCGGTGAATAGCGGGGTATTCAAACCGGGGGTGAACGCAGGGGGGGGCAGACCCCTACGACACCGGGACTCGACGGCGGAGGAGAAGGGCGAACCTTCAATCGACGGCGGTGCAGAGTCCCCGGGGCAGGGCCCCGAGGCGGTACCTGCAGTAGAATAGATTGGAGCAAGTAGGATTTTATTAGAAAATTAATACTGATACACTCGCAAATGCAGTCTTGCGATAAGTTTTTGATACAGGCTTTAGGGAAGATGGCGCCGAGCCTTGCTTGCGTTGCGTTTATCCGAATCTTCTTAGCTGTTCAGCTTGGCGGGCAACGGCGGCCCGGAGATTGGCCTTTGCTGGCCGGCGTCTTTTTGCGGAAGGCCTCCAGGTATCCTAGCTGGATAAGGCGTTCGATTTCTTCTTTCAGTCGGGCGCATTGCTCCGTTTGGTGCCCTCGGCCCTTATGGAAGTGGCAGAATTGAGACGAAGCTCCCTTGTGCAAGGAGAGCTTCCTGGGCCAGTGGATGAGTTTGCTATGACAGATTATGGACAATATATGCTCGCGTGGTGTGTTTAGCGGGGTGAAGTTCCGAAGGCCTTGACTTGCTAGCTCTCGGGAGCGGTCTGCTTGGTTCTGAGTGGGCAGTTCGGCTTCCTCAGGCTGCTGTTGCTGTCCCTTTCTCTTGCGGACTGGGTCGAGGGGCGGCGGGTCTGTTAGTGTCTGAAGTTTTTCTTTTCCAGCTATCGCAGGAGCTGTTTGGCCTTCCCGTGAACCCTGTATCTCGGCCCTTGATTTTGGCGACGGGTCGCTGCTGATCCAGGAGGGCCAAGGGGCGGTCGTGCTGAGACTATGCATTACGCTCTTGATGGTATTTCCTTTGCTAGCCATGCGTCCTGACATGGAGACGTCGTGGTCCATGGCGTCCAGTAGGAGGCTCCCGAATATTGCGTCGTAGGGGGAGTCCGCTTTGGCGACGATGAATTGTACGTCGTACTGGATCGGTTCAGCGTGCGCTCCTACTTGGACGGGGAGGGTGATGACGCCTATAGTGGGTACCGTGGTTCCATCTGGGAGCTCTGCCTTGCTAGCCCTAAGCTTGAGGTTCCCGCTTAGGAGCTTGAGCCGAACTATTGCTGCCAAGAACAGGACGTTGAAGGAGATGTGGTGGGTTATCAGCGCCTTCCTCAGCTCACAGGGCGGACTCCCTATGCTTGCATCCAAGATGAAATCCATCCATGCGCAGGGGCGTTCTTGGTGAAAATTTGGGCCGACTTTCTCTGATTGCACGCTCCGTTCCCCCTCTCCTAAGTGGGGTTGTTTGTTCGCACCGGGCCTATCTCCTTCCTGGATCTTTGCTGAGTAGGACTCGTGTTGCTTGATGAACAGTCGGGACAACTCGGAGAAACTATGGATCGCTCCGTTAGGCAGGGATTGATACCAGTGGAGAGCGTCTCCATGCAACGTTTTGGTGAAGATTTTGCAGCTAGCTGGGTCGGGAAGTCCGAGCTCCCGTGTTATTATCAGAAAACGATTAACGTACTCATATGGATCTTCTGCTCCGTGGAATTCCTTGTTGTACGGGAGCTTTAGCCATGACGGAACTGGGTACTCCAAAATTGACTTGGAGAGGGGTGATCGCCTTTGTTGGCATTGGTCATTGCTCGAATCATGCCCTCCTGCCGGAGGGGCTGGTTTGCCTGTCGACTCCGGCCAAGGGGGGCGGATGGGTGCGGCAGTGAGCGCTCTCTTCGCCTGGCTTTCTGGAATCGAGGAGCTGTATGCGTCGGACAGTTCAGGGGAGGTGTCCACTCTTGCTGGCTTCGAGAATTCAGGTGAAGGGGGGATTGCGCTCGGGAATCCTTTGCTTCGGATTTGGGAATCCATTCCCACAGACGGCGCCAAACTGTTGCGGAACGCTTAGGGCTCTTGGTAGACTGGTTCACTTGAACCGCCTTAGCTCGTGAGCGAGCTAAGCGCGCAAACAGTCAATTAGAGGTTCGATGAGTACGCAGGGACTTTTTAACGTGGAAAACCCGGAAAGGGTAAAAAACCACGCGGCCGGAGCTGTGCCGACCAAACTTCACTATCTTCTGGAGGAGTTACAACTTGGAAGCTAGAGCTCGAGCGCGACAGGCCGCTGCTCGTTACAATACTTGGAGAAAGAGAGCTTCGAGGGTGACAGGCCACCTCTCGAAAAAACTAAGTCCTTTTCCCTTCTAAGACTGTCGGTCGCCTTTCGGAAGCGGGAAGGCCAGTCGCCTTTTCCTTCTGAGAATGTTTGTCGCCTTTCTGGAAGTGAGAAGGCTAGTCGCCTTTCTGGAATTGAGAAGGCTAGTCGCCTTTCTCTTCTGAGAACTGCTCGTCGCCTTTCTGGAATTGAGAAGGCTAGTCGCCTTTCTCTTCTGAGAATGCTTGTCGCCTTTCTGGAATTGAGAAGGCTAGTCGCCTTTCTCTTCTGAGAATGCTTGTCGCCTTTCTGGAAGTGAGAAGGCTAGTCGCCTTTCTGGAATTGAGAAGGCTAGTCGCCTTTCTCTTCTGAGAACTGCTCGTCGCCTTTCTGGAATTGAGAAGGCTAGTCGCCTTTCTCTTCTGAGAATGCTTGTCGCCTTTCTGGAAGTGAGAAGGCTAGTCGCCTTTCTGGAATTGAGAAGGCTAGTCGCCTTTCTCTTCTGAGAACTGCTCGTCGCCTTTCTGGAATTGAGAAGGCTAGTCGCCTTTCTGGAAGTGAGAAGGCTAGTCGCCTTTCTGGAATTGAGAAGGCTAGTCGCCTTTCTCTTCTGAGAACTGCTCGTCGCCTTTCTGGAATTGAGAAGGCTAGTCGCCTTTCTGGAATTGAGAAGGCTAGTCGCCTTTCTCCTCTGAGAACTGCTCGTCGCCTTTCTGGAATTGAGAAGGCTAGTCGCCTTTCTCTTCTGAGAACTGCTTGTCGCCTTTCTGGAAGATGAAGATCTTCAAGTCCCGAAGGAGATCTTCAAGTCCCGAAGGAGATCTTCAAGTGCCGAAGGAGAATTCCGCAAAAGTCTGCAAGGAGCTCTCCCGAGTCCAGAAGTCAAGGTCCTTTCAAATGAAGCCATGGGGCTCCTTTTATAGTTTTTGCCGGGGGCGGCCCGGTAATTTTGCCGTTGGCAGTTTCCATAAATGCTCGGTGGACGAATCATATTCTCCGGTTCGGGGCCCTCGGATCACCATTTTTCGTAAATGACCACCTTGCCCTTCGGGCAGCTTGGGCAGTTTGGGCAGTTCGGGCAGTTCTGTTGGAGGTGAAAAAGGCGACTAACTGTTCCTGAAAAGTGAGAAGCCTGAAACCCAAAATGTGAGAAGCCGGAAAGACAAAAAGTGGGAAGCCGGAAAGACAAAAAGTGGGAAGCCGGAAAGACAAAAAGTGAGAAGCCGGAAAGACAAAAAGTGAGAATACTTCCTGACCTCGCTCAGAGACGTTCTGAGCGCGTGCTAGTGCTAAAATGCTCTAAGTGCGTGACGAATTGCAGAGGTGTCCTGGTTAAGCCGCGAAGTGTTCCGGGCGAGTAGCGGAACAATGGGCCATACCCTTGAGGAGCACACAGGGGCGTGATGCTTCTGACGAAAAGTACGCCCGCGAGGGTTTCTCGCGAGCCCCCCCCCCCCCCCCTATTGGGAAAGACGGAAAGGCGGGCGGCTGTACCCTGCGCGGAGAGAGGGGCGGGCGACCGTGCCTCAAGGGCGCGCAACGCGACCACTCCCCGAGGGGGTGCGGCACGGGCGCACCCAAGAGGAGGTGCGGCCCGAGCGCACCTCGAGGAGGGGCGGCTTGGCCGCACCCCAAGGGGGCGCGGCCGAGGCCGCACCCCAGGAGGCGCGGCCGAGGCCGCACCCCGGGTGGGGTGCGGCTAGGCCGCACCCCGCGTGGGGTGCGGCAAGGCCGCACCCCCCGTGGGGTGCGGTTTGGCCGCACCCCATGCGCGTGGGGTGCGGTTTGGCCGCACCCCATGCGCGTGGGGTGCGGTCCGGCCGCACCCCAAGGGGGTACGGCCAAGCTCGCGTCCTGAGGCCGCGCCCCTCTTGAGACGCGGCGCGGCGGCGAGGATTTTTCTCGCGATGCGAGGGGGAGTCTCGGCGGTGTTCGTGGCGGCTTTGCGCAATTTATTCTTCCTGCCGAATTTAGGAGGGGAGAGTTTTTGGAAACGATCCGTCTTTGGAGATAATCCGTCTTTGGAGATAATCCGTCTTTGGAAACGCCTGTTGTTGGAAATATTTTGCTGCCTTTTATGAGCATTTCCGCCAGATTCCTTTATAAATGCTAGACTCTTATCATGAATACCCATCAAGTGGAAAGTGGATGCTTTTATTAGGCCACCTTCTTACATTTAAGAATTTGAACTGTATAGATTGTATTCTATCCAATTCATTTATTGGTTAAGATTCGATGTAAATTCCTTTTAGGACATAGTATATCATTAAGTATTAGGGACGAATTGAATTTAATAATCATGATATATACTCGATTAGTTGATGTATTATCATCTTTCTTGGACCATTTAAAGCAAAAATGTTTTTGATGGAAGATCAAAACTGTTGTTACGGGAGTAAGCGTTGTTTAAGACGACTGTGATGATGGCAGGAAAAGCAAGGGTGGGATACCAGTAGGAGATTTGAACTTTGTTTGGGACAGTGATGTCGGGGAAAAACGTTATTCCCACAATCATCGTTGTTTTAGAGGCGTTTGATTTCTCGATGGTTGCAAAAGTGTATTAAATAAGTATTTTCACGTTTATGGAAAGCAATGAGCTCTCTCATTTAATTTTATGTTTCTCTTCCTCTTGGTCCACGTCTCCCTACTATTCCTACAGTTTTTCCTACCACTTGTCATGGACACAACGCTTGACTAGCGCTCAAACTTTGATCCGCGACCTTAGCTTTTTTTTTGCGCCCTTTGCAGTGGCTAAGTCAGCCTTCACCTCTTCTCTAGCAGTGAAATTAGATGCACACACAAGCAAATATAAGTTTTGGATAAGCAATAGAGTTCTCTGGAGTTCATTCACTTGTGAGCATTCTCTTGAGTTATTTCTTCACACTTCTTTTCACCACCACATAGATCTTGCAGGAGGAGGTTGACTTATCTAGGTTACGCAGAGTGACAAAGAGGAACTAAGGCCGCACGGGAACTTGTAAAGAGACAAGTCCGTGACACTGCTTATTTGGTAGCTCTAGTACTAATCTCACCATTGATTTTCCACAATTGTTTTTTCTGCAGCTACAGCCAACCCAAACAAAGCTTAGAGCTGTTAGAAAAAATAGTGGTAGGAAAAACAATTGGAAGAGAATGAAGTGTTGAGCTACGTGAAAAGAAATATGAAAATATAGAAAGTTGCTTTTAGTTTTTTCTGAAAGTCAAAGAGTTCACTGCTTTTTCAAAAAACCTGAAAATACCTTATAATCATCATTTATAGTCTTGTTCTTCTTGATTGTTACCAGAAGAAAAGAGTATTAATTCATTGGAGGGAAAATTTTAGTGTCCAAAAGTTCATTTCTTCACATACAAAAAACTCACATAAAAAGTTGTTTATCTAAAAATAAGCTTGTCAATGAGCAAAAGGTGCATACAAGTCATACATGGCGGCTGGCGCAAACTCATCAGCTAAGTTGTGACGGATTTCAAGATGCAAAATATCTGAACATAACGAAAACATAAGGATGGTGCGCCTTCGCGTACCCCATGGAACACCTATGATCTTTCATTCTTTTTTCTTCACTTAAGCTCCGTATTGGTCGGTGAAACTTATAGCAGGCATTGGCGTTTCAACTGCTGAATGTTATTTCAAAAAGCCTACTCAAATTTGAAAAAAACCGCATAAGCAATCAACTGAAAATGACGTAAAATTCACAAACATTTGGATTGAAGGAGTGCACAATGATGGAGGTAGAACAAATACTCAAAGTAAAGACCGCTCGACAACATGGGTGATGAGAAGACATTATTCTAGGCTGCAAAGAGCAAAGGACGATGCAAACTACAGGACACGAAGACCACTCAATCCGCAGGATGCTCAATATCCTCCCGCATGCCCGACATGAAAATTGTTTAGCCCTTGAGAGTTGAGACACGAAGATGACAGAACCTCTGCGCGGTGAAGAGTGTGCATCTATGAGCAACTGAAGGCCGCCCCCTCCTGCGCACCATGTCAAAGTTGTTAGGATGAAAGAATCTATTGAATATTCACACTTAAGGGTACATATATATATATACACAGGAGGTGTTCCCAACACCTAGAGGTGAGCCTAAGAGGGTCTACCACCAGAATATACATAATACATCTAACACCCCCCCCCCCCCCCCCAAACTCACGGGGGGTCATACACCGAGAGTTTGAATAATAGATAAGCATGTTGGGACCGAGTCTGCAGCTTAGTCATCAAGTCTGCAAGTTGCTGCTCAGAAGGGACAAAGAGAGGAGCAAGAGTACCCCGACCATACTGCTCACGAAGGAAGAAAGCATCCACCCCGATGTGCTTGGAAAGAGAATGCTTCACCGGATTCAAGGTGATCTGAATGGAACCGGTGTTATCACAGTGGAGTGGAGTGGGGT
This sequence comes from Dactylorhiza incarnata, assembly GCA_033032865.1. NCBI lineage: Eukaryota > Viridiplantae > Streptophyta > Magnoliopsida > Asparagales > Orchidaceae > Dactylorhiza > Dactylorhiza incarnata. Next base: position 2,754,172 of record JAWHQI010000036.1, read on the forward strand.
CCGGAGAAGAGACACCAAGATCCTCAAGGAGCCAGCGGAGCCAAATAATGTCCTCAGTAGTAGTAGCCATGGCACACAGCTCAGCCTCAGTACTGGAACGAGAAACCCCAGTCTGTTTCTTGGACTTCCAGGAAATAAGTGAAGTACCCAAGAATAGACAGAAATCAGTGATAGATCGGCGGTCAACGGGATCACTGGCCCAAGTAGCATCTGAGTAAGCACGAAGTTCGAGAGAACTGCTACTGGAGTAGAAGAGACCACGTGAAGTCGTCGCCCGGAGTTAACGCAATAGCCGCAGTAGATGACCATAATGCACAGAGGTAGGCGCACCAACAAACTGGCTCAAAGCATGAACAGTATGTGCAATGTCGGGCCGAGTAATAGTAAGGTAGACGAGGCTCCCGACAATGTGACGATAACGAGTAGGATCAGAGAGTGGAACCCCATCATCCGGTCGTAACCGAAGGTGAAGCTCCATAGGGGTGTCCACCGCGCGAGAGTCAGAGAGAGCAGCCCGAGCTACAAGATCTGATGTGTAACGCCGCTGAGAGAGTTGAAAACCACGGTCTGTAGAGGTGACCTCGAGGCCCAAGAAATAGCTCAGCTGTCCAAGATCAGTCATCTGAAACTGTTGCTGGAGGTGATGTTTGACGAATGTCACATGAGTAGGGTCATCACCTGTAATGATCATGTCATCCACATAAAGTAATAGAAGAGTCCGGCCACGAGAAGAGGAGTGGACAAACAAGGCTGGATCATGCGGGCTCGGCTGAAAACCGGCGGCAGTAATGGCCGAACTGAAACGAGCAAACCACGCGCAGGGCGCCTGCTTGAGCCCGTAAAGAGCTCGTCTCAAGCGGCAAATAAGTCCTGGAGGAGAGGAAAGACCGGGAGGAGGGAGCATGTACACCTCCTGCTGAAGATCACCGTGAAGAAAAGCGTTCTTCACATCGAGCTGGAACAGAGACCAGCGACGAACAGCTGCAACAGCAACAAGAGTGCGGATCGTGGTCATATGAGCAACTGGAGCAAAATTCTCGTCACGGTCTCTCCCCTGCTCCTGCTGAAAACCATGAGCAACAAGTCGAGCCTTGTACCTCTCCACAAAACCATCGGAGCGAGTCTTGACCTTAAAGACACACTTGCAAGTAATAGGAACAGCACCAGGTGGAAGAGGAACAAGCTCCCAAGTACGAGTGTGCTCAAGCGCCTCAAACTCAGCAGACATAGCAACCTGCCACTCAGGTATCTGGGCAGCCTCTCGATAGGAAGTCGGCTCTGGAGTACTGCAGGCAGTGGCGGGAAGGGCAGGTAGGTCCAGCGGTTGGGTAGCTAGGCTAAGACGGTCAGGAGGACGCCTCTCACGAGGTGGGTTGCGGCGCACAGGAGGTGTTGAAAGTGTTGAAGTGGAAGTTAGAGTGCTTTTGGACCTGGGCGGTCTGGGAGGAGGTCGGGCGGTCTGACGTGACCGCACGACTTGGCGGTCTGCCTCTGCGGTCTAGCTTGTATTAGCCTAGCTGCGGTCTCCTGGCTTGACCGCTGGTATCTGGTCCAAGGCGGCTGAAGGTGAAGGCCGAGAGGGTTGTCTCTAACCGCGTGGCGGGTTGATCGTCTTCAGGTGTGCGCGGTCTGTCTCTGACCGCGTGGTAGTTTGTCTACTTCAAGTTTGTGCCGGTCTGGTGTGACCACATGGATTGATCCAGGTGTTCAGAATGCGGTCTGGTGATTGACCGGGCTTTCTGGTGATGTTCGCGGACTAAGGTACTTAGTCGTGCGGTCTCAGTTCGCGGTCTCAGGAGGAGACTGGTATGCGAGCTGGTTGCTGTTCGCGGTCTCAGGAGGAGATCGGCATGCGGATAGGAGTTCGCGGGTTGTTAGCGGACTGGCTATGTTCGTGGTCTCTGGCGAACACGGGGTGAATAGCTTCGGGCGGACTGGCGGGCTCTTTGTGGAGTCGCGGTCTGCTGTGAGAGCGGCGGTCTCTCATGGTCGATGTTGAAGCTGGCGAGTTCACCAAAATGAAGCAGGAGTACTGTTGCTGATCGCGCGGTGTGACCGGTCAGGTCGCGCGGTCTGGAGGGTGGTGATCCTATCTCATAGGGTGGTGACTGGATCAGGTCTCACGCCTATAAATAGGACCCATCGGCAGCAATAATAGAACACACCAAGTGTAAGCTGAACTTTCTTCTTTCCTGCTGTCTGAGATTATCTGACCGGGCAGTCTGCTGATTGAACTCTTTTTGTGCAGCTTCTGCGGATAGTGCGGGCAGTAGCATTCACCTCTTCCTCTGAAAGTGTTCGGGCGGTCTGCGTCTTGGAGTTGTGGTGCTGGAGTTCGGGAGAATCAGGAGTTTGAAAGGAAGGGTGCGGACTGATCAGCGGTCTGGTGTTGTTCTGAGGTCGGCAGCGGTTTGCGGGTTGGCGAGTTGCTGAGGTCGCAAGGGGAGACCGGGCGGTCTCGTGTTATCTTCAATTCTGTAATTTTCCTTTGGTGTTTGTGCTGGCGAAATCATGTCTCGCCAAGCATGCCTTGCTTTGTAATTTGAAGTTGCTATCAATAAAGATCACTTGTTTGCCTCAAGTTGTTTCTGGTTATTTTGGCTAGTATCTCTAAGTTGACTAGCTCCTGCTCACTCCACAAAGATCTTTCAAAACATTTCACAGGAGAATCATCCATAGGGCACTCGCTGGAGGAGGTAGGCATTGAGTCTGGGGGCACTGGAGGCGAGGAGATAGGAGGATGACGACGAGTATAGTGATAGGGAAGAGGAGAGACATGATCCCAAGTGGACAGCTCATCAGAGAAAGAGGAAGTAGACTGTGGCAAGGGAGATGAAGTAAACTGCGACAAGGGAGAACGAGGTGACAGAGTAAACTGGGGCAAGGGAAGAGGAGGAGGACATACCGGAGGGGAGGATACATGAGGCAGAGAGATGGGAAGAGTGAGAAACTGCACTTCAGAGGGAGTAACGGATGAGTGTGATGTCGAGGAAACACGGGACACAAAGAAAGGGTGAGACTCATCAAAAGTGACATCACGTGAAATGCGAAGTCGACGTGCAACAGGGTCATAGCATCGATAGCCCTTGTGCTCAGTACTGTACCCAAGAAAGGCACAAGGAACAGACTGAGCAGAGAGCTTAGTGCGCTCGCGTGGAGAGAGAAGAACATAACATCGATAACCAAAAACACGAAGATGAGTGTAACGTGGTGGTCGAGAGTACAGACACTCACCGGGACACTGACCCTGAAGGAAAGTGGAGGGCTGCAGATTAATAAGATAGACAGCAGTGGAAACAGTCTCAGCCCAGAAGTGAGGAGGAACGTGAGAGGAGATAAGAAGGGTGCGAGCTGTCTCAATAATATCGACAACCAAAAACACGAAGATGAGTGTAACGTGGTGGTCGAGAGTACAGACACTCACCGGGACACTGACCCTGAAGGAAAGTGGAGGGCTGCAGATTAATAAGATAGACAGCAGTGGAATCAGTCTCAGCCCAGAAGTGAGGAGGAACGTGAGAGGAGATAAGAAGGGTGCGAGCTGTCTCAATAATATGACGATGCTTCCTTTCAGCGGTGCCATTCTGAGCATGGGCACCGGGACAGGCAAGCTGAGGGAGAGTGTCGTGAGTAGCTAGCAAATCTCGAAAAGCATGAGAGAGGTACTCCCCCCTCCCCCCTGAGTCAGAACGGAAAAATGCATATGGAAGCAGAGAACTGTGTGCGCACCATAGCAGAAAAAGTAACATAGATCTGAAAAAATTCAGATCTAGAACGCATAAAATAGACCCAACAATAACGAGAGTAGTCATCAACGAAAAGTACATAGTACCGGTGTCCACCCTTGGATACAAATGGTGCGGGTCCCCAGACATCAGAATGAAGTAGATCAAAGGGACGTTGAGACCTGCACTCACTAGACTGATAGGGGAGTTGTAGCTGTTTACCGAGCTTACAACCTGAACATGAGTGAGACCGATCAATAGAAACACGACCAAGAAAATCATGACTAATGAGGGAAGCTAGACGTGAACCACTGGGATGACCAAGACGGTGGTGCCACTGAGAGAAACCCACCGAAGGAAAACAAAAGGAGGAAGCTGCAGGTGACCGTGAAGTGGATGGAAGGTGGAGACGATCAAGGACGTACACCCAGCAACGACGACGACCAGCCCCATGGAGTGCTCCAGTCAGACGATCCTGCACACGGCATGTGAACTCATCAAAGGTAACCAGACAACCATGGGATGTGAGCTGGCTGGCGGATATAAGGTTCATGGATAACTCTGGTATGTAGGCAACATCGGGAATGTGAAAATGTGTGGTGTGAAGGAGGCCACGACTGGTGATGGGGTGAATGGTGCCATCTGCTACTATGATACTAAGGGCAGGAGTAATGGGATGACATGACAAAAGGTGTGTAGCATCATAGGTCATGTGAAAAGAAGCTCCAGAGTCAAGCAACCAGTCGGAGGCGGAGATACCTGCAGGGGCGGAGGCAGCCGGCTAAGAGACAGAGGCAGAAGAGCAGATCAGAGAAGACTGTTGCGCCCGCTGAAGCTTGCGGCACTCAGATCTGTCATGACCAAGGCACTGATAGTGGTAGCAGCGGGCAGGCGGGCGGCGAGAAACACCGGACTGAGCTGCAGAAAGTGTCAGAGGAGGACGAGCACCTGAGGCCATCGAGAAAATCAACCGAGGATGTCGGGGCTGCGGGATCAGCCAGAGGAGAACAAGGCCGACGGTTAAGGTTTCGATGTCTGACACCGGATGGGGACAAGAGCATGCAGTGGCTGGAAGCAGTGATCGGGCTGCAGGGAGGCAGCGTCGAGCTGCAGCGGAGAGGGAGAAGACAGCGTCGACGGGATCCGGAGCAGCGAGACTGAACAGGAGCTGCGTCGATCGATCGGGATCTAGCAAGAACAGGAGCAGCGTCGATCGATCGGGCTGGGAGAAGTCGGGATCGATCGGGATCAAAGGAAGAAGGATCGATCGGGATCGACGAAGACAACGTCGATCGATCGGGTTCAGAGGAAGTCGGGATCGACGAAGCAGGAGGAGCTTCGTCGATCGGGAGCAGAGACGACGTCGGGATGCTCTACGGGATCGACTGGATCGGCAAGGCAAGGAAAGGTAGCAGCTCGGCAAAATGCTCTACGGGATCGACTGGATCGATCGATATCGGCAAAGCAGCAGCTCGACTGGATCAACGGGATCGGGCAGTAGCACGACTGGATCGACGGGATCGATCAGCAGGATGCGGAAGCGGCGGGATCGGGAAGACAACGGGAAAACCCTAGCTCTCTGATACCATGTTATGATGAAAGAATCTATTGAATATTCACACTTAAGGGTACATATATATATATACACAGGAGGTGTTCCCAACACCTAGAGGTGAGCCTAAGAGGGTCTACCACCAGAATATACATAATACATCTAACAAAAGTATCAGTTATCAAGTCTCTAAGGACCATTGCTTGCAGCCCAATCAAAATATATTTAATATTTCGTAACAAGATCTGGCAATTTGTTTTTCTTTTGGGATTTTCAAACACCGAATATTAATGTAAACTCTTTTAGTACAGCGTGTGAATCCAGTTAACTCTAAAGACGGAGAGATTATTGTGTAATATTGGTCCTAGAGTTAGTCCAGGACTAATGGTAATATTTTAGAGCATTTACATAACACTGGAATCTTCTAGAATTTATTTTACATTATTCTAGAATCTTTTTTTCATCTTCAGGATTTTATCTAGTCTTTTGGAGACATTGGCATCTTTAATTCTACGGCATAGAATATCACGACTGCGCTCAAATCTTGCGCACTGTGACAACATCTCTTGCTCGTATCTAAACTTCTTGTAAGTACCCCTACGCTCTTTAGTGTAATCCTTGCCTTGAACAACAAATCTTCATACAAAGCTTCTTTAGTCTTGACGTACCCCATGCCATCTCGCCGCCCGGCTGATGTTGCAATCCTTTGCAGTCATCCTCGACCCCCGTTGCTAAGCCTTTGAACTAATTCCTAGCACCATATGTCACGGCAATTGTGGGCATGTCCTTATTTTCTCTTCATGTTGATTCTCATTTCAGAATAGTGCTCCACTCCATACGTCCACCCAAGGAGGATGCATTATTCTCCTTCGCTGCTTGATTAACACCTACTACCTGTTTTGGATTCTACATCAGCAAGGTCTCTCAATTTCCTTAGATTCAAGCAGTATTTTCTTCCTGATAATCAGTTCGCTTTCTTCTTCGTGCTCTGTTGATGTTTTTGCTGTTATTAATTTGTATAGACATTGAAAATGAATGTTTTTATACCACTTCGTTTTCCTGAAGCCAAACTTCTATCTGATTTTGATCTTCATTAGACATGGTTTTCTTAGTTTAGACCTTTAGCATTGTATCATTTAGTATGTGATCAAAATAAAATTTTATTATTTCTTTATTTGATCTTCATTAAACCGAAAGGTTTGAAGCTGCATACAGATGTTATTCATTTGCATACATGTTGAGACAGGGGTTAGACATAACAAGATAATGCTCAGGCAGAAAGAAACAACAGTTAACAATAAAAACATGGAAATTTGAAAGCGAGCGGATTGAAAGCGCGGCTAGCTTCACCTCCGGGGACCCTGACCGCTCATTTGCATCCTGGCCTCGCCTCGCGAAGGCGTACTCGCGAGCGGCAACAATCTCCTATTGGAGGGCGAGCACGCATTCGTCAATTCGCCTGAAGTGGTCCTCCAGCGACGCTGAAGCACCTCCTGCGAGTCGCTGCACTTCTCCCGCGAGCAGAGTATAATCCCCCTCAAGGGCCTCCTTTCGTCGTTCCAGATCAAGGATGCGAGGGAAGGGGTTATTATATTGTTCGTCGAAGCCCTCTCCTCCAGGATCTCGCGGAGCATGTATCCATGCTTCAGCATGATGCTCGCCAGCCGACTTTTCATCTCGGCAGTGTTGGAAGGGTCGCCGAGGTACTCGTCAATCATGTCCGGAGAAGGCGGTGCCGAGTAGAGCACTCGCTCATCGGACTCGCCAGTCTTTTGAGTGTCATCTGAAGAAAGGTAAAAAGTTAGTGCCGCATCGAAAAACAGGAAGGTGTGAGGGAAGTTCCTTACCGAGCAAGTCCTCGACAGCTTTCCCCTCGCGGTGCGGGACGAGCTCGTTGTCCCGAACGGTAAGGTAGTTGGGCCTCCAACCGAAGGGACAAGAGGAGGGAAGCACCAGGGATTTACCCGAACTGTCGCATGGGAGTCTTGTCGGGATCCCGCGTTTCAAGGGGAGCGACAGCACCAGCCGTAGTGCTCGCGGGGCAAGGGCTATTTTAGCGAACTCCTGGGTCAGGTCCCGAGTGGGCAACTTCGGCCGCAGAGAGTTCGCCGAGAGGTCGATGTATTTGGGCACTGCAAAGTACAGACATACCCATGAAGCGCGAGCTGAAGGCAATGAGGGGTGTTGATTCACTTATCAAGGGCGTGACTGATATCAGGGTTGGCCCGATTACTCGCTTCCTCCTGCTCATCGATCCGCTGATCGCTCGCGCCACCTTCCGTGGCAGTATTGATCTGCGAAACGTATGACTCAAGATCGATGTCACCTCACGAAGGTTATCATAAGCGAGTGCATTAGGGAAAAAGTCTGCACCTAATCCGAGACCCCGAGGCCCAAGCTGAATGCGGGTTGCGAGGGAAGCTCGATCAAAGTTACTCCCTCCCCCACGGACTCTCGTCTCGCCCTCTTGGTGGCGCGCTTCTCCACTCGCTTCGGCGTAGCCCGCTAGGAGTGTTCAGTGATGAGCCCCAGTAGACCGGCAGAAGTCGCTTCATTTTTCTTCTTAACAGCGGCGAGACGGGCTTGGAGTTCTTGGGAGAGCGACATGTTAATCAATCAAAGGGCAGCAAATGAATTGGGGAGTGGGAACGGGGGAGGGGAGGGTTTCCTCCTGGTATATATAGCCCCCGGTGGGACCCACTAGAAGATTCTCCTCAAAATCGGGGCACTCTCCAAACAGTCGGGGCTGAACCATCTCTCTGAGCTTGAGGCAAACTCGCAAAGAGCGGAGATTGTGTACAAACCTGTGTTTGTCGAGTGAGTTTATCAAGCCATCAGGCGATCTGGAGCAAGACTGGGCTCTGGCGAGTCAGCTGAGCGAGTGGCGGGTCTCAGCTCGCACTCGCCTCTAGCAGGCACTCGCCCCCAGCTCAGTGCGAATGGCGAGTCCCAGCTCTACTGGGCACTCGCACCCCGACGATTCGGTTTAGAGTAGCCTGAACTCGCCTGTTTGGTTGGGGATCTGTTTTTCCAAGGGATTTCCATTTTGGCCTGCAGTTAGTCTTTCCAAACTGCAGGATTCCGCTGTTTGCAGACCAGTTTTGGTTGCTTTGAGTAAAACCAAGAGGTGGGATTCAGCTATCCGCGGACTATTTTGAGAAAACTATAAATAGACCCGTAAGGGCACCTTTGGAGAGACTCTCACTTGTTTCTCTCTCCTCTGGTTTGCCTTGGTCGGTTAGCGAGTTCTGGCTTGCTGCTCACCGTGGTTTCCGGGTGGGTAGATAAGGGCTCTTTAGCACTCTCCAAGGTGCCCAGCTCAGCAATTAGCTTGGGAGGGGAAGTTCTCCAAGATCTTCCGGATTAGTGGCAGGACCTCCTCGCTGCAACTCAAGGGAGCAGTTTGAAGTTTTCCATCCTCTGTGAGTGAGGTTCTTTGCTTTGAGTGCTCGGACTAGTGACTGAACTCAGGAGAAGTAAGAGCGAGCTACACCAGTCTGAACTCCTCTCGAGCTGTGGTTTCTAGACTGAGAGGTTGAACCGTGGTTTCCGAGTTCAACAATTTACATAACAGAAATTTGTTGCCAGAAGTGCGAAAACAAATGACACTTGAGCAAGTTCACATGACAAATTATTCAAAGCTACTGCTAACAATCTTCAATTCCAATTAATAGTGCTGAATTAAAAATAAAATACAATAGTTTTCTCTCACCTGCAACATTAACAACAAATTGCAAAATTGAGTAAAAATTGATCTTAATGTTCTCCTACCGCTTTTTGATGAAAATATAATAAATTATTGTCGTCCGGATTACATACAGAACAACAAATGTTAAATATTTAAGTGAATCTAGTGGAGGTCGTCATCGAGAGGGAGAGTCGTCGTCGAGAGGGTGTTGGATCGAGCGGAGATTGTCGAGGGAGTTGGAGGGAGCTCGTCGTCGCGAGGGATCGGAGAGGGCTCGTCGTCGAGAGGCGAGAAATGATGAGCGGAAGGGATTCACGTATTTAGGGCTCCAACGCGCGGATGGAGGAGCGGAAAGCAGTGTCTGGCGTGTTATTCAAAAAAACACGTATCGGCTATTTTAAGATAAGCGTTTTTCTAACATCTACACAACCAAACAGTTTTAATATAGCGTTTGCGTTTGGAATAGAACTTATTCATCAACATAAGCTCTCCCAAACAGAGTCATTGTTAAATTTTATGCTGCTACCAATCAAGTATACCAACGATGGACAAAGAGAGATGTATTATAACTAGGCAAACAATTTACACGAAGACAAGCTGAATACAAGGTGCATACACCTTGATTCACAACAGCTGAAATATATGAAAACAATAACAATAACTTGTCGCGGACAAGGTCCGCTTCTCCACTCTCCCCTTCACAGTGCACTCTGCACTCTCCACCTCTCGCCGAGATATGGATTGGGGTCTCCTGGGGTGTAGGCACACTCCCACTCTCACTCCTCAACTCAAACCTCTTCTCTCTCACACTCTCTTGTGTGTTCTCTCTCTTCACTCTCTATCTCATCAACTCTCTCTTGGGGGGGGGGGGGTATTTATAGAAAACACAAACACAAGAGGGGGGGGGGGGGGGGGGGGGGGGGGGGGGGGGGGGGGGGGGGGGGGGGGTACTTGCCACAAACCATGCAAGCACTCGCCAACACACTTCTCCTCACATGCACAGCACTTCCACTCGCCACCTTTGCATGGTCTCCTCGCCAACCCCCCCTCATCACCCACTCGCCAAACATAGCAGCCCCCCTCCACACCTTCCACTCGGCAAGGCTCCACTCGCCAAACATAGCAGCCCCTCTCCACTCTTCCACTCGCACAGATTTACTCATAGGTGCACTCGCCACCTTCAAGCCTTGCACTGCTTCATCAAGGCAGCAGCACTTTCACCCCCCCCCCCCCCCTAAGTTCCACTTGCCCTTGGACAAGAGCTCCACTTGCCCAGCAGCCTCAACTCACCTCCCCTCTCACTTCCACTCGCCTCCCCCGCTCTCTAGCTCCACTTCAAACTTCAACACTCCCCCTTGAAGTGAGCTTCAGGGACGACTCCGTGGCAAGCGCGAAGCTTCTTGAACGGCCCCGCAGATAGGGGCTTTGTAAAGATGTCCGCCAGGTTCTCTTCACTCCGCACGTGCTCCACCGCAAGCGAGCCTCCCAACACCTTCTCTCGGATGAAGTGGTGCTCTATCTCTATGTGCTTTGTCCTTGTGTGACACACTGGGTTGGTTGCCAGCTTCAGAGCACTCTCGTTGTCGCCACGCAGTACAGTAGGTCCTCTGACCTTCTCATCCACATCTTCCACCAGCCTCCTCAGCCAGACACACTCCTGAGCTGCTAAGGACGACGCCTTGTACTCGGCCTCGATGGTGGAGAGGGAAATGGAGTCCTGCTTCTTGCTGCACCAGGAAATGGCAGTGGCTCCACACATGAACACGTAACCTGATGTCGACTTGCGATCATCAGCGTCACCTGCGTAATCTGCATCTGTGTAGCCATGCAGCTTGAAGTCGGTCCTCCCTCCATAGAGTAACCCCAACTCAAGGGTCCCCTTCACATACTTCAGTATCCCCTTGGCTGCCTCCAGATGAGGCTTCCGCGGCTCCTGCATGTACTGACTCACTCGGCCGACAGCAAAGGCGATGTCTGGCCTTGTGATGGTCAGATAGATAAGGCTCCCCACCAGTACCCGGAAGATCTTCGGATCAGGAAGAATCCTCCCTTCTTCCTTCCGAAGCTTCAGCCCAACCTCCAGTGGAACGGAGCTGCTCTTCCCCTCCTTCATGCCGAATCTCTCGACGATCTTCTCGGCATACGCCTTCTGGGTCATGAGCAGCCCGCCACTTCTCTTCTCCACTTGAAGTCCAAGGAAATGGTGCAGTTCACCAAGATCCTTCATCTCAAATCGGATGGCTAGCTGCTGTCTCAGCGTCGCGACCTCTTCACCGTTGTTCCCTGTCACGATCATGTCGTCGACGTACAGCAGCACCAGCACGTGAAGATCTCCACTCTTCTTCACAAACATGCTAGAGTCTGAGTTTGAGGCATCGTAACCACAGAACTGCAGATACTCTGCAATCTTCCCATACCAGGCTCTCGGCGCCTGTTTCAACCCATAGAGGGCCTTCTTCAGCTTGCAGACATGACGCGGCTGAGACTTGGACACGTATCCAGGTGGTTGCATCATGAATATGTCCTTGTCTATCTCTCCGTATAGGAACGCGTTCTTCACATCCAGCTGCCACATCTTCCACCCTCTGCACGCTGCTAGGGCAATGACCGTCCTCACCGACGTCATCTTCGCCATAGGACTGAACGTCTCCTCATAGTCCTCTCCATAGATTTGTGAGAAACCTCGAGCGACAAGCCTAGCCTTATACCGCTCTACTTCTCCGTCAGCCCTCTTCTTCACCTTATACACCCACTTGCAGGTGACAGGCTTGATGCCCTCCACCATGGGAACAAGGTCTCATGTATCATTCTTCTTCAGGGCCTCCATCTCCTCATCCATGGCCACGTCCCACTCCTTGATGCCTACAGCATCCTCAAAGCGGGCAGGTTCTCTCTCATCGAGTGGTCCTGCAAAGAAGCAAGAGACCAAGCTCACGAAGTTCCCCTCCTTATAGCGAGCAGGCGGGACGATGGTCCTCTTCGACCTCCTCAAGGCTTGGCCGCCTTCTACCGCTCCAGTAGACTCCTCCTCTCCAGCTCCTCCTTCAACTTCTCTTGAAGCAGCGCTCCCCCTGCTTCTAGAGTTTGAAGCTCCACCTGAGCCAGATGCTCCCCTTGAGCCAGATGGCGATGGGGCACTTGGAGATACCTCCAACTCCAGCATAGAGTCCTCAGCGACTCTCTCTTCTCTCCTGCTTGAATCTCCACTCTCCGGCAGCACCACAGAAGAGACTCCCTGATACGAGATCAGTTCATCAAACACTACGTCGCGCGAGACGACGAACTTGTGGGTCTGCGGGTTCATGCACTTCCATCCCTTCTTCCTCTCGTCGTAGCCGATGAAGACACACTTCTTCGCTTTCGGCTCCAACTTGGTTCTCTCAGCCTCTAGAACGTGCACGAAGCAGGTTGAGCCAAACACCCTCATGTGACTCACATCTGGCTTCTCCCCGAACATGAGTTGGTGTGGAGACACCATCCTGTTGGGACTCAGAGGTAGCCGGTTGATCACATGGGTGGCACATGCCATTCCCTCCGCCCATAGGGCTTTGGGAATCCCCTTGGCATGTAGCCAACTCCTGGTAGTCTCCACCAGATGGCGGATCTTCCTCTCTGCGACCCCATTTTATTGAGGGGTATGGGCGCAGGAGAGATCTCGCCGGATGCCGAACTTCCTGCAAAAAGAGTTAAAAGCGTTAGAGGTAAACTCCCCCCCCCCCCCCCCATTATCACTTCTTAACTTCTTCACCCTCAGGTTCAGCCTCCCCTCCACTAGTTCCTTCCACTCCTGGAACTTTTCAAACACCTCCGCCTTCTCCCTCATGAAGTAAACCCACGTGTAGCGGGTGTAATCATCCACCAGGACCAACGCATACTTGTTTCCTCCATAGGTCAGGGTAGAGCACGACCCCATCACATCAGCGTGTACACACTCAAGAGGTGCCTTACACCTGGTCTCCGACTTGTCAAATGGAAGTCGATGTGACTTGTCAAACTGACAGCCCTCACACACATGACCGTCGCCGCAAGAAGAGAGATTGGGCAGGCCAAACACTAGACCCTTCGCCGCTATCATCTTCAACTTGTCCATCCCTACGTGACCTAACCTCTCATGCCAGATCGATGTGCTGTCGTTCGTCTTCAGCTTGTCCACGTAGGCACTTGCAGATAGAACAAACAAGTCCTTCACCCTTCTCCCGGTGAGCGTGATATCAGCATCAACTGAAGACAGGTTCTTCAGGAACTTCACCTCCTTCGGTCCGAACAGCACGTGGTATCCTGCATCCACTGCATTCGCGACTGAGAAGAGGTTCTTCTTCATGCCCGGCACATGATACACACTCTTCAGTATCACGGGCTTCTCTTCACTTCCCAGGGACACCAACCCTTCCTGCTCAACTGGATGCACCGTATCATCCGCCGTGATGATAGCATCAGTTCCACCATACGCCTTCAAGGAGGCAAACTTTGACACATCTCCAGTGAGATGGTGCCCGCAACCGGAGTCCACTATCTAGTCGTTCTCGAAGTTGACGGAGGCTAAGACATCGACTGACGTTGCCGTCATCTCAGCCAGGAACCAGTTGTCTCCGCCTTCACCACCCTGGTGACCTCTACCTCTTCCTGCACCTCTTCCTGCACCTCTTCCTCCACCTCTTCCTCCACCTATCTGATGGTCTCCACCTCTATGATGGTCTCCACCTCTCTCAGCAACATGACCGGCCTTGAGATTAGACCGGCACTCCTTTGCCATGTGCCCGTACTTCTTGCAGGCAAAGCAGAGGGGTCTCCCCCTCTGGTCATAAGGAGGGAGAAAGTTCTCCCTAGCTCCCTGAGAGAACGTTGAAGGTCCATCTCCGAAGTTCTTCTTCTTCTTATCCCAAGGCTTCCTCTTGCCTAAGAACAACGCCTCGCTATCTCCCCCTGAGATAGACACTCCCGTCATCTGCTTCGCCAAGCTCTCCTGTGACGACAGCAGGTTCTCTAGCTCCAGTAAGGTGGCCTGATTAGCCCATCCTTGCACAGAGGTGACAAACAGAACATACTCCTTCCGCAGGCCTCGGAGTATGTGCCTCTTCAGCTTCGCTTCTGAGATCGGCTCGTCAGGATCCAGGGCCGAGATCTCAGCACACAAGTTCTTCACCTTCAAGAAGAAGGTGGATATCGATAACTCTCCCTGAGTGGACCGCGCCAACTCATTCTCCAGGAACTGTAGCCGCGCTACATTCTTCTTGTTGAATAGCCCATCAAGGGCTCTCCAGATCTCTGACGCTGACTTGCACCCCACGATGTGGTCGAACAAGTCAGGAGCAACAGCTCTCTTCAGAGTGAACTCCGCCTTGGCGTTGGTCTTCCTCCAAGCCCTCACATCTGGACCGTTGTTCTCGGCCGCAACAACCTCCTCCTGCTCATCTCCCCCAACGACCTCCCATAGGTCCTCTCCAAGAAGGTAGCTCTCCATACATGACTTCCACTTCTTGTAGTTGGTCTGGGTGAGCAGCTCAATGCCTAGTCCTCTCGCATAACCTCCTCCGCCGTCCATCTTGGTTGTCAACCTTGAACCTTGATAGCACACGCCGCTTCAGCAACCTACCTCTGATACCATGTTAAATTTTATGTTGCTACCAATCAAGTATACCAACGATGGACAAAGAGAGTTGTATTATAACTAGGCAAACAATTTACACGAAGACAAGCTGAATACAAGGTGCATACACCTTGATTCACAACAACTGAAATATATGAAAACAATAACAATAACTTGTCGCGGACAAGGTCCGCTTCTCCACTCTCCCCTTCACAGTGCACTCTGCACTCTCCACCTCTCGCCGAGGTATGGATTGGGGTCTCCTGGGGTGTAGGCACACTCCCACTCTCACTCCTCAACTCAAACCTCTTCTCTCTCACACTCTCTTGTGTGTTCTCTCTCTTCACTCTCTATCTCATCTCTCTTGGGGGGGGGGGGGGGGGGGGGGGGGGGGGGGGGGGGGTATTTATAGAAAACACAAACACAAGAGAGGGGGGGGGGGGGGGGGGGGGGTACTTGCCACAAACCATGCAAGCACTCGCCATCACACTTCTCCTCACATGCACAGCACTTCCACTCGCCACCTTTGCATGGTCTCCTCACCAACCCCCCCTCATCACCCACTCGCCAAACATAGCAGCCCCCCTCCACACCTTCCACTCGGCAAGGCTCCACTCGCCAAACATAGCAGCCCCTCTCCACTCTTCCACTCGCACAGATTTAATCATAGGTGCACTCGCCACCTTCAAGCCTTGCACTGCCTTCATCAAGGCAGCAGCACTTGCCCCCCCCCCCCCCCCCCCCCCCCCCCCCCCCCCCCCCCCCCCCCCCCCCCCCCCCCCCCCCCCCCCCCCCCCCCCCCCCCCCCCCCCTAAGTTCCACTCGCCCCTGGACAAGAGCTCCACTCGCCCAGCAGCCTCAACTCACCTCCCCTCTCACTTCCACTCGCCTCCCCCTCTCTCTAGCTCCACTTCAAACTTCAACAGTCATTGCCTCAAATAAAAGAAGAAAAGAAATACTTATTTAAACTTTTAAGTCTTGTTCCACAGCTTCAGAAAGACCATCATTGTTGATTCTTTCCCAAGGCTTTCATCAATGCCTCTTTTCAATGTAATAAAGAAGCGCATAACAAACACAAATAATGCTCATGCACATTCAAAATACCTGACCACCAAATAGAAGACCCCGAAATCGCAAATGTTTAACCTCGCTGTTACCGTCGAGGAGAGCGTTTTCTAGCTTAAGATCCATGTGACATATTTACTGCAAGCAATAAAAATTTAATGGCAGGAGTAATCTTGGAGAATACCATGGAATGGAAGTAGCAGACACCAAAAATTAGTTGTTGAAAGAAGAATCTTAGTTTCTTATTTTGTCGCCCCCACTGAACCTCGCGGCATTGAAAATTCTTTGAAATATTTCGCTGCCTGAAGCGTATTCCATCACTAGTGCTAGATGCGTTGGTGCCAAGAAGACCTGAAGATGAAATGCTACAGGTTTTATGATCAACGAAAGATTGAATCAAAAATATTACTTGGCTCCAATCTAAATGTTGAATATTTAAGTGAATCAAAATGTTGAACTCTTTTGAGTGATTCTAAATGTTGGTTCAAAGCAGAATATTTAAGTGAATCTAAATGTTGAACTCAATTGAATCAAAAATCTAGTTTAGAATCTGAATTTCATTCTCAATTTTAAATCTGGATTTCTTATAAGGGACTTCGTGTGCACACACAAAACTAGATGGGCAGGGTTCACCCGGCCAACATTGGACTCAATATAGCCCAAACTACTAGAAAGCAGACATCAGATATATCATATATATGAGCAATCCCTTACTCGACTATCTTCATGGTATAAAACAACCATGAACAGATTTGGTGGTGGTAAAAAATGGTTACTTTCTAAGTAGTCTATGTCAACAAGGGCACAAAGGATGGATAAAAAGGGCAGGCCGGTGCAGAAAGCATCCCCATCCCCGTGCACTGAGGGTCTGGGGAAGGATCCCATCACAAGGGTGAAATGTAGGCAAATCTTACCCTGCATGTTTGCAAGAGGCTGCTTCCAGGACTCCAACCCATGACCTCAAGGTCAAACACAAAGGATGGATAATATGGGGAAAAAAGATTATTAGATAAGAAACAATTTTTTTTTTTACAATGTGTTTGCTTGAGGAGATAGCTATGACGCACGAGAGCATTGAGTTAGTTCCACATCTGATAGGTGAAATATGTGGGTGATGAAATACTATGTAACTAGCTCTCTCCCACATCAATGATAGCGTTTGTAAGAGGAAGAATATCAAACTCCTTACAAAGACAACCGTAATGCAAACCGACGATAAAATTTGAAGATTTATCATAAGGCATACAAACATTCTTGAAAGCAAATAACTAGTGCTGTATTTCATAGCGCTGATCAATTTGCCTTCAAAATTCTAACAGGAACGCGTGAAATAGTCATCTTTTAAATAGTGTAGCTTGGGAGAATGGATAAAATTTTGAATGTAAATTGAGGTGTTACAAGGTGTAACAGCTAATGAAATAATTAATTATGAGTTCATCAAACAAAACTATTGAAATAATGGTAGAAGAGACCTAACTTAATCACCTAAAACTATGAAAATAATTAATCATGAGATAATTTTTCATTATAATGGTGTAACCTTCATAATTTCTCGTTAATGTTGTATGAAACACCCAGGTTTAAGAGTTCATTCAACAACACTTTTTCAAAGTAAAAGCAAAAATATTACAAGCAAATATATTTAATCAATGTACGTAACAAAACATGATGTCATTAAGCCATCATCATAATCTTAAACTCTTCGTAACTAAGCACACCATCGTTGTTCATGTCAAACTTATTGATCACACCATGACAAATATCTATATTTCTGGAAAAACCCAATCCGCTCAACATCCTTTTGAGGCTCAATGCTGTGATATATCCCTGACTATCCATCTCGTACATTCGGAAAGCCTCCCGCATCTCCTTTTCGTTTTGACCGTTCTTTTCTCCGATTTCAACAAATTTGATGAAGTCATCTAACCCAAGCAACCCATCACCATCGGCATCCAGCAGCTCGACCAAGGCCTTGGCTTCTTCCAACGATAGCTCGTCATTGATCACAGTCATACACGCCCTGAGCTCAGACGACGAGATCTTTCCATCATTGTCTTCATCGAAGTAGCAAAACACCTTCTCGAGAGCTTTGTGGTTGAGGCTCATTGTGTTTAATCTGGGTGAGGAAAAATTCAGCTTTAGGATGAAAGAAGAAAGTAAAAATGGGAGGAAGCTTGTGTTTGTACTTTTTACAGCTCTGGACTTGGGTATATATAGAGAGAAAGTTTTAGCCGTTTCTTCTTTATTTTTGTCTATTTTTTAAGATTATTATAAATTATTTTTTCAGGGCCGTGACAATAAAGTTCGAAATTACTTCTCGTGTTTTTTAAGTTAGGATTTATAATAATTAATATAACGTAGAATCACTATTAATTTATTCTGCTGTTAGTTGCCTGATTCAACCCAAAATAATAATAATAATAACAATAATTATTAATTTTGTGAAGTTCACCTTTAGCTTCACTTTTAATGACCCTTTTGTTATAAAATTTGGATAGGCGTCACCAATAATTGTGCAATCAAAAATTCAGGACAACACAATATAAAACTAAAGTGGCGACGATACAATATAGGATCATTCTTAACCAAATGCTATGGATCTCTAATTGGGGTTTATGTATAAATTTATTTTTCTAATAATCAACAACACACACAAATAAACTAAAGCTTGAGCAAGCGGTATATTTACTGAAGTGCGGAAATTAATTTATACCGTTCTTGGATTCTTGCTCGTTCTTCATGATGACGGCGATTCTGAGAAGTCTTGACGTATTCTTCCTTATGAAATCGACAGCGTTGGCGGATCCCGCTAACATACAAGAATTTCTAAATATGTGATCTTTACAACGAAAAGAGTTAGCACGAATGACTATGAAATCTGAATTTTATAACATGTAGGTGCGAAATCTTCTAGATCCAAACAAGATCGTTGTACACTCAGAAGTTTTATGATTAAACTTTAAGTGCCAAAGATGGATCTTAAAACCAATATAAGATCCTTGATCTTGTATGATTGAGTAAGATCTACAGATCCAAATTATCCAATCCATTCCAATAAAATAAATGGAGAAAACATGCTATTAATCATCTTTACCTATGCTGAAATTTATAAGAGAATTAAAACTCTTACCAAGCAATAATGATTCACGGCTTAGGGGAAGTCAAATCATATCCAGAAAAATCCTTCTTGCCCAATATCTGGATACGGACAAAACCACCTGACAGAGAATCAAAGCCTAGACAGGATACTCTTGGAGTTGTTGCGTGTAGGAGGAAAAGTGGCTATCACTGCTTGCATGCACCGAAGGACATGAAGACCTTTTTGGCGGTCTGCTGTGTTTTCCTCTCCAGAGGACCGAATGGAGGAATAGGGAATAGAGTGCGGCAGTTACAAACCGTGAGAGAAGGAAGCCCGATTCTTTTTAGCCCTACTTCACGCTTTAGATGGTCAAGAAAATATTTTTCATTCTTAGCTTTAATAGGAAGAGCCCATGAATTAGAGTTACCAAAATAATTAATTGCAAACAATTAATTCTCCAAAATGAATGAAAAATTGAACTCCTTAAGTAAATTGAGTTTCAAAATCATGCCAAAATTCGTGCCTAGAGTGAAACCGAGTTCGCATGAAGTTACGAGACGATCTAGCCCACCTATCACAGGTTTCGATCGTTCGCGCGACTGAATTAACACACGCTCGCATGAGTCCGAATAGACTCAAATAATCACGTGCGACTCCACCAGGACGTCTCGATGAAATCAAGTCCACCAAACGGGGAAATATCTAACATTCTCCCACTTGGACTTTATTCATCGTAATTTATGACGTTCCGACAAAATCTTCAATAAACTTAAGGGTACCAATTAGCGAACGCGATATTGAGTCTACTCCCACGTCAATCCAGTCCAACCAAAACCTTCACTCCGAATCATGGCGGCAACCGCATCATTGAGCGACACGGGACCTTCCATGGTCACAGCAGCTTACGGATTCAATCGACATGGACAAAGCGCGGTTATATAAAAATTTAGATCAACATAATGAAAATGTGCACATGATGGTTGTTCTAATTTGGTGGTCAACCAAACTTCTCAAATGAATGCACTAAACCATGCTACGAGAAGTTCTTAAGTGTTCATAAAAGAACATATATGTCCAATCTTAAGATTTTAAATTCACGTGTCAAAAGACATACAAACAGGCCCTAATCCAAAATGTAGTGCCCTGGGCCTTATGCTCTGACTGACACAAGTCATGGGACTTTTTTATGAAGTGTGACGTGTCACAGAAATTCTATGAATATCTAATCTTAATGATATTCCTAAATGAATATTCTTTATTATTGATGAAATAATTAAAGTGCGAAATTGACAGATAAATGAAATGGAGCTCCATGCAGCCTCCCACTAATCTAGCACATCAAATGACTCCTTAAGCCCCATATTGAAGACATGCTTCTGAAACACATTGGGGCGAAGTCCTTTAGTAAGTGGATCGGCTAACATGTCATCTGTCCCTAAATGCTCCACTGTAATGTCACCCTTCTTAACCAATTCCTTAACGGTCAAGAACTTTATTTCCATATGCTTAGACCTTGTGATACTTTTATTGTTCATCGAGAACAAAACTGCAGAAATATTATCACAGTATATCCGAATGGGTCCAGCTATAGAGTCGACGACCTTCAACTCAGTAATGAAGTTCCTAAGCCACACCGCGTGAGTAGAAGCTCCAAAGAGAGCAACAAACTCCGCATGCATTGTGGATGAAGTGATGAGCGTCTGTTTGACACTCTTCCACGAAATGGCCCCGCCAGCAAACTTAAAACGAAACCTGAGGTAGACTTTCTATTATCCTCACACCCCGCAAAATCAGAATCTGTATACCCCACTAACTCAAGGTTCTGCACTCTATGGTAGACCAATTTCACATCCTTAGTTCTCTTCAAATACCTTAAGACTTTCTTGGCAGCCACCCAATGAGCAGGTCCTGGGTTCGACTTATATCTGTCTAAAAGTCCTACTGCGAAGGCAATGTCCGGTCTGGGACAGACTTGGGCATACATTAAGCTGCCTACCGCACTAGCGTAAGGTATATCTTTCATGCACTCTCTTTCCGTATCGTTCCTGGGGCATTGTGCTAAGCTAAGCTTATCACCCTTGAGCACAGGTACGTCACCAGACTTACAATCAAGCATGCTAAATCTCTCAAGTACACGCTCGATGTAGGCTTTCTGAGAGAGTGCTAAAGTATGGTGAGATCGGTCCCTAATGATCTCAATTTCTAGAACGAAGGATGTCTCTCCAAGATCTTTCATATCGAAGTGCTTTGACAGAAATTGCTTAGATTCATGCAATAACGACAAATCACTACTCGCAAGCAAGATATCATCTACATAAAGAATTAAGAAGATGTATCTACTCCCACTGATCTTGAGATATATGCAACGGTCTACCTTATTTTCTACAAAACCAAAAGAGGTAACCACCTCATCGAATTTCAGATACCATTGTCTAGAAGCATGCTTTAGACCGTATATGGATTTATTAAGTTTACACACAAGCTGGTCGGAATGACCAGACTTGAATCCCTCAGGCTGCACCATATAGACTTCTTCGACAAGATCGCCATTCAGGAATGCGGTCTTTACATCCATCTGGTGTAGCTCCAAATCATAATGAGCTACAAGCGCCATTATTACTCTGAAAGAGTCTTTAGAGGAAACGGGAGAAAATGTTTCGTTATAATCGATTCCCTCTCTCTGCGTAAATCCTTTGGCAACCAGTCTTGCCTTAAACCGCTCGACCTTTCCTTTGGAGTCTTTCTTGGTCTTAAACACCCATTTAGAACCAATGTGCCTACAGCCTTTGGGTAACTCAACTAACTCCCATACTTTATTCAGCTTCATAGACTCCATCTCGTCTTTCATCGCATCCCACCACAAATCAGTTTGAGGTCCAGACACAGCCTCCTGAAAAGTCAATGGGTTAACCACATGACCTATGTCAAAATCACTCTCGCCCAGATAGACTTCATAGTCTGAGGAAATTGCAGGCCTTCTCTCCCTAATGGATCTCCTAATGGGTGGATGATCCTCCTGAACTTGCGGAGGAACCTCAACAGGGATCGGTGGTAAAACCGGATCCACAGCCTCCACGTGCTCTATCACGGGTTCAGGCACCACAGGATTTCCCACCAAGGGCACAGATAAATTAGTAGGTACGATTTCCTCGACTTCATTAATAGTGCGAGAGCAACTTGGTTCATCAGCGACATCAAACTCTAAAAATTTGGCTGTCTGAGACTCCACAATTCTGGGGCCTCCTGAAGGGGAATAGAACTTAAATCCCTTAGAGTGATCTGGGTAGCCTATGAAGTAGCAACGACAAGACCTAGGGTCAATCTTACTTTCAGATGGGTTGTATAAACGGACTTCTGCAGAACAACCCCAAACACGTAAATGATTAAGGCTGGGTCGTCTACCAGTCCACAACTCAAAAGGTGTTTTAGGTACTGATTTAGACGGGACTCTATTAAGGATATACACTGCAGTCTTAAGCGCCTCACCCCACAAAAACTCAGGAAGATTTGTCTTACTCATCATACTCCTCATCATCTCCTTAAGGGTGCGATTACGCCTTTCGGCCACACCATTTTGCTCTGGACTACCCGGCATGGAGTACTGGGCAACAATGCCGCAGCTCTCTAAGTATCTGGCAAACGGACCTTTATGTTGCCCGGAGGCATCATGTCTACCAAAATAGTCGCCACCTCTGTCAGACCTAACAATCTTGATGACTTTCCCTATTTGCTTTTCTACTTCAGTCTTGAAAATCTTGAACTTGTCAAGAGATTCAGATTTTTCTTTAATTAAATACAAATATCCGAAACGGGAGTAGTCATCTATGAAAGTAATGAAATATGTGTTCTTACAGAGGGTAGTGGAATAAGGACCGCTGATGTCCGTATAAATAACCTCTAATAAATCTGAGCTACGAGTTGAGCCTTTCTTTTTAATCTTGGTCATTTTACCTCTACAACAGTCCACGCATGTCTCTAAGTCACTGAAGTCTAGTGTAGGAAGAATATTTTGCTTAATTAGTCTCTCTACTCTTTCCCTAGAGATATGACCTAATCTTTTATGCCACAGCATGGAGGACTGTTCCTTAATTAGAGGTCTTTTGGTGGCAATGTTTTCAACACTATAAGAGGTAGCACAATAATTAATAGGTGCAAGACATATTCTATATAAACCATTAGATAGAGAACATTGGCCAATAAACTGTGATTCATAAAATAGCTTAATCAAACCAGCAGAAATATTAAAACCATAACCAAGTCTATCTAATGCAGAAACTGAAATCAAATTCCTTCTAAACGAAGGAATATAAAATATGTATCTCAATAAAAGTTCATATCCTGAATCAAGGACTAAACAAATGTCCCCGATGAACTCCACCTCCACCTCAGCATTGTTTCCGACCGTGAGTCTGCACTCACCCTTGCTTGGCCTCCTCCTTTTGATGAATCCCTGTAGTGTGTAAGCAACATGATTAGTTGCTCCACTATCGAGCCACCAAGAACTTGATGGGGCTTCAATTAAATTGGATTCACAAAGGACAAAAGCTAAAGGGTTACCTTTAGGTGCGAATCCACGTTTCTCCATCCAAGATTGGAATTTGTGGCACTCGCTCTTCATATGCCCCTTCCTTTTGCAAAAGAAGCAGCTAAGAGGCTTCTTTACACCAGCGACGTCCTTAGTCCCTGAAGTTTCTCCAGGGTGCACTTTAGTAGGAGCTTTGGACTTCTTCTTCTTCTTGAAGAGAGACTTGACTACAAGTAGTGCAGTGTTCGTCTTCTCATTCTTCAGCTTCTCCTCCTCAACAACACAGCGCGTAATCAGATCATTTATCTTCCACGCCTCATCCTGAGAATTGTAGGTAGTCTTCAAGATGCTGAACTCTGCAGGGAGGGTGTTGAGTGCCTGGTGCACAATCAACGCTTCAGGGAGAGTAATCTCCATCTCCTGCAGTTTGGTCTGGAAATAGACCATCTTCAGTATGTAATCGCGGACTCCGCCTCCTCCCGAATACCTCATGGAGAAGAGGTCCTGAATCAGAGTCCCAATTTCAGCATTCGAAGACACCTTGTACCTCTGCCCAACGGCAGTCAGAAAGTCCCTAGCGACGGTCGTGTCTGGAAGACCACTCAATAGGTGCTCTGGAATGGAACGCTTCATAGTCAACAAGCAGATCTTGTTGGACTTGTTCCATGCACCATAAAGATCATTCTCAGCTTGAGTGCTGGTTTCTGTGAGGGCTGCAGGCTAGGCGGTATTCATGGCCATCTCTATGTCCGCCATCTCTAACGCAAACATGATGTCGGATTTCCACTTCTTGAAATTTGACCCAGTGAGTTTCTCAATGGTCGTCATATTATTGTGAACTGTAAAGGTGACTGTATAGAGAGAAATGAAAAATATTAGAAACAAATAGGGCAACAGTGGCTATAAAACCCTAAATAGCACACTAGGTAGAGAATCCTGACGTGTCAGCGCGCAACACCTTTGGGCAGACTACGCGCCACACAATTAGTGATTCTCAACACAAGAACGAGCAACAGTTATGCTTGAGCTTTTCGCGGTTCTACCACCTTTGGGCGAATAGATTGCTAGAGCCCCGCACTACCGTCCAAATGTCCGTGTGTATCCCTCTGAACCTATTGCGCAAGCACCACCTTTGGGAGAATGATTGCGCACTAGTCTCAGAGAACTCCCTAAAACATGTGAAACCGTAATCTCACAAACTGACTCGAAAAGGCCACTTTGGCGGCTACAGTTCTTATCAATCCACGAGACCCTTTCACACCGGGATATCTGAATATTGCCCTAAATTAATATCGTGTTTCTTTTGCTTAATGACGTGTGGGCACTTAATCGTCCAAAGAAAACACAACGGCTTTGTCGGGGATTGATTAATTAATGCACTTTGTTTTCAATCCCAAATTTTATTTCTCTCTAATTTTCTTAATGGGTTTTTGAAAATTGTGTTCTTTAATTGAATTAATTAGAAAAATAATTCACTCCAAAATTATGAATGAGATCAATAGATTTGAGTTAAGTCCCTCTGATACCAACTATTATAAAATTTGTGTTGGCGTCACCAATAATTGTGCAATCAAAAATTCAGGACAACACAATATAAAACTAAAGTGGCGACGATACAATATAGGATCGTTCTTAACCAAATGCTATGGATCTCTAATTGGGGTTTATGTATAAATTTATTTTTCTAATAATCAACAACACACACAAATAAACTAAAGCTTGAGCAAGCGGTATATTTACTGAAGTGCGGAAATTAATTTATACCGTTCTTGGATTCTTGCTCGTTCTTCATGATGGCGGTGATTCTGAGAAGTCTTGACGTATTCTTCCTTATGAAATCGACAGCGTTGGCGGATCCCGCTAACATACAAGAATTTCTAAATATGTGATCTTTACAACGAAAAGAGTTAGCACGAATGACTATGAAATCTGAATTTTATAACATGTAGGTGCGAAATCTTCTAGATCCAAACAAGATCGTTGTACACTCAGAAGTTTTATGATTAAACTTTAAGTGCCAAAGATGGATCTTAAAACCAATATAAGATCCTTGATCTTGTATGATTGAGTAAGATCTACAGATACAAATTATCCAATCCATTCGAATAAAATAAATGGAGAAAACATGTTATTAATCATCTTTACCTATGCTGAAATTTATAAGAGAATTAAAACTCTTACCAAGCAATAATGATTCACGGCTTAGGGGAAGTCAAATCATATCCAAAAAAATCCTTCTTGCCCAATATCTGGATACGGACAAAACCACCTGGCAGAGAATCAAAGCCTAGACAGGATACTCTAGGAGTTGTTGCGTGTAGGAGGAAAAGTGGCTATCACTGCTTGCATGCACCGAAGGAGATGAAGACCTTTTTGGCGGTCTGCTGTGTTTTCCTCTCCAGAGGACCGAATGGAGGAATAGGGAATAGAGTGCGGCAGTTACAAACCGTGAGAGAAGGAAGCCCGATTCTTTTCAGCCCTAGTTCACGCTTTAGATGGTCAAGAAAATATTTTTCATTCTTAGCTTTAATAGGAAGAGCCCATGAATTGGAGTTACCAAAATAATTAATTGCAAACAATTAATTCTCCAAAATGAATGAAAAATGAAACTCCTTAAGTAAATTGAGTTTCAAAATCATGTCAAAATTCGTGCCTAGAGTGAGACCGAGTTCGCATGAAGTTACGAGACGATCTAGCCCACCTATCACAGGTTTCGATCGTTCGCGCGACTGAATTAACACACGCTCGCAGGAGTCCGAATAGACTCAAATATTCGCGTACGACTCCACCAGGACGTCTCGATGAAATCAAGTCCACCAAACGGGGAAATATCTAACACCTTTTTCCACGCATACTGAAAATTTGGTTATAGCCTTCAGTTTGTTGGACGAGGATATGAATACTCTCCATTTGGGAGCCCAAATAGAAGTCCATTTTATGATGAGGAAAAATAAAATAAGATGAGATTGATTAGTGTACTCGTCCGATCAACTACGAATAAATCTGGACCGTGAAATGAATACTATTCATTTGGAGTCAAATGGAGAGCATCGTGGTACGTTAGACGACAGGTTCTTCTACGCCAACACAAGTTAGGGGCGTCGGAAATAGAGAAGAACAAGATCTGGCAAATAAAATCTATCGAATATTTCATAACAAAATCTTACAATTTTTTTTGACTCTCAAAGCTTTGATCTTTGAGACTTTAGCTTCTTTTTTCGCTCTTAGCAATAGCTAAATTACACATCTTCTCAAGCAGCAGAATTATGTGTGCACAAACATGTGTATGGTGAAAAGAAAACTCAAGCTTTTATTCACAACTTCAAAACATTACAACTATAGCTCTATTTGCAACTCTCCTTTTACCAATTCTATTTACAACAATCAGATTCCTATAGCTCTATTTGCAACCCTCCATTTACAACCACTCCTTTCACAACCACCACTACTCTTCCAAACAAACCTTTAATATTATGCATCATTGTAGTTTGCGGGGTCATTTCATGTCCACCGTGCACTACACCCTTTTGTCCCCCGGGTACAAGGAAGTGATACGAGATGCAATAAATAAACAAGATTCATGATAAAAAAAAACATAAATAGAAGATACATTTTAGAATTTTATAAGAGGCATTTACCGGAACCTCCTCTCTAAGATTGCAAAATTATAGATTGCACCCCTCTTATTATTGAATTTACAAAAACCTCCCCTCAATGTTACAAAACATAACATTTACCTCCCTAGAAGTTCACATTTCATAACATTCATGCACAAAAATACCCCCTTCGAAGTACATTTTCAGAGAAGTATTTTCGCTCTTAGCAATAGCTAAATTACACATCTTCTCAAGCAGCAGAATTATGTGTGCACAAACATGTGTATGGTGAAAAGAAAACTCAAACTTTTATTCACAACTTCAAAACATTACAACTATAGCTCTATTTGCAACTCTCCTTTTACCAATTCTATTTACAACAATCAGATTCCTATAGCTCTATTTGCAACCCTCCATTTACAATCACTCCTTTCACAACCACCACTACTCTTCCAAACAAACCTTTAATATTATGCATCATTGTAGTTTGCGGGGTCATTTCATGTCCACCGTGCACTACACCCTTTTGTCCCCCGGGTACAAGGAAGTGATACGAGATGCAATAAATAAACAAGATTCATGATTAAAAAAAACATAAATAGAAGATACATTTTAGAATTTTATAAGAGGCATTTACCGGAACCTCCTCTCTAAGATTGCAAAATTATAGATTGCACCCCTCTTATT
Source organism: Dactylorhiza incarnata (assembly GCA_033032865.1). Lineage (NCBI taxonomy): Eukaryota > Viridiplantae > Streptophyta > Magnoliopsida > Asparagales > Orchidaceae > Dactylorhiza > Dactylorhiza incarnata. The sequence continues at coordinate 2,781,676 of JAWHQI010000036.1, forward strand.
ATTGAATTTACAAAAACCTCCCCTCAATGTTACAAAACATAACATTTACCTCCCTAGAAGTTCACATTTCATAACATTCATGCACAAAAATACCCCCTTCGAAGTACATTTTCAGAGAAGTATTTTGTGCATAAATTTTATGAAATATGAACTTCATGAGAGAGGTAAATGTTAATGTATAAAACATACAGGAGAGATTTTTGAAATTTCAATAATAAGAGGTGTAATCTGTAATTATGCTATCTTTCTTTAATAAAAGAGAAGTGAGTAAAAGTGAGTAAAACTTTACTCCAACAAGTTATCATCCAACACTATCCAAGAGTATTCAGAAGCATCCAAATTTTTTTTAATTTACAATTAAAATAAAAAGTTTCTAATTAAGAGTTTCAATGCCGGTTTCGAAAGACTCTCGACTCCAAAATGGCATGCGTTGAATAAAAACAAATCTTGAAACAACATGACATAATAATAATAATAAGCCTGGTGATAAAATAAATAAATTTAAGATCTGGGCTTCTCCTTCTTCTCCTTGAAAAGAGCTAGAAGAGAGACGCCAGAAACCTTCACAACTTTGAACCTAACTCCAGGAATATCTCCCACTGCATGCCCTTTCCGTCCAAATCCGGCAATTAGCACCTCGTCCTGTGCACACACAGATGATTTAGGGTTTATAATTAGTTTTTTTTAATTATTTGAACTAACTAAAGGAAAACAACAATAAATCAGGGGGGGGGGGGGGGGGGGGGGGGGGGGGGGGGAGTGCACACCACATTAAAATTCACATCAACCAAATAACTTCCAGCATACATCCATCGTTTTTCCATAGCAGCAATAAGAACATAGCCAGCCATATTATATAGGCTGGACAGGGGTACAAAGGTAAACTACTTAAATAAAGACACAACATTGAAATAGTAATAAAAAGGATTGTGCCCCCAAAAAGGCAGCGCCGGCACTCCATTCTATTCTCGTGAAACCTGTTCTTCTTCTTCCTTTTCTTGCTGCAGGTAGCCTTCCTCTTTGGTGTTCTGCAAGTTGATTTCCTCAGGGCTGGCCCGATTGTCGTCCAACACCCTCCCACAATCGCGACAGTCCGTCATCATGATTCTTCCCCTCAGATCTGTGATGCCAATGTTGGCTGGATGTCATTTCAGTGACCTTCATGCTCTGGCAGACATGAGGTAGAACAAGGGGGAATACTTTGTCACTAGTCATTTTTACTTTAGCAATAATCTGGGAGGAGGCTTTCTCAGATATAGTGCATCAGTGCTCATCAAAGACCAGTTTATAGCCTTTGTTCAGAAGCTGGCCCACACTGAGCAGGCATTGAGCCAGCCCAGGTACATACTGTACATCTGTTATGTGCTTGGTCTTTCCTGAGAGGCTTCTCACAGCAATGGTACCTTTGCCTTTAATGTGCTTGGTGCTCCCATCTCCAAGGATCACTTGAGAGTTCTCACTTTCATTTAGGTACACAAAGGCACTTTTGTTGTTGGACATGTGGTTAGAACAACCACTGTCAAGATACCACACATCATGAACTTCAATGGGCCCTTGATCATTGGTATAGAACAGAAATTCTTCTTCTTCTTCTTGACTGCCAAAGTTAGCTTCTTCCTTAGTGTCATTAGTGGGTTTCAGTTTTGACCAGCAGTCCTTAGCTAGATGAGTTGGTCGTTTGCATCTCTTGCACCTATAATAGCAATGCTCAGCATCGTGATTGTACCTCTTGCACAGGTTATAGAATGTAGGTGGCACATCTGATGATTTTCCTTTTTCTTCTGTGTTGAACTGCACAGTTTGTTGTTTCTTTGCTGGCTGGAAGTTAACCTTGCTCTGAAAGGCTTGCTCCAAGGTTTGAGTATCATACCTTTTGATGCGTTCTTCTTGAGCTTGAAGTGATCCTTGTAAATCAGTCATGGTAAGTGTGCTCACATCTTTTGTTTACTCAATAGTGGTGACAATCACTGCATACTTCTGGGTAAGTGTCTTGAGAACCTTTAAAATGATTTTCTTTTCCTCAATGTTATCTCCATAGTTCTTGATTTGATTTGTGAGGGCAGTGATCCTGGATAAATAGGATTGAGCATTGTCATTGTCCTGCATCTTTAGGGTGTCAAATTCCTGCCATACGTTTTGAAGCTTAATAGAAAGGACCTTTGCTGAACCTTGAAATTCATTCTTCAGGATCAGTCAGGCATCCTGTGCTGAGTTGGCCCCCATGATCTTAGGAAAGACACTGCGACCAATTCCTTGTTGAATGTATAAGAGTGCTTTTGCATCTCTTTTAAGATTGTCAGCATAGGTCATTGCCTCTGCTCCATCCCATTCTTCTAAGGGCTTGTCGACAGTGGGTTTTGTGTATCCGGTTTGAATGAGATCCCAGAGCCCTTGAGAAATGAAGAGGGTGCGCATTTGGACATGCCACATATCAAATGCCTCCCCTTCAAAGATCGGAACTCCACTAGGAGAGTAAGAAAAGTTGGAAGAGGATGGGAAACAGCTGGATGAAGTCATATGAGGAAAAACAAGAGAGATGAAGCTAAGAGCTAGATACACACTTGAACAAAAAGGATCCTCTTGTGACTGATGGCAGACAGCAGGAGATAACCTCCCTCTGATACCATAAAGGAAAACAACAATAAATCAAGGGGGGGGGGGGGGGGGGGGGGAGAGTGCACACCACATTAAAATTCACATCAACCAAATAACTTCCAGCATACATCCATCGTTTTTCCATAGCAGCAATAAGAACACAGCCAGCCATATTATATAGGCTGGACAGGGGTACAAAGGTAAACTACTTAAATAAAGACACAACATTGGAATAGTAATAAAAAGGACTGTGCCCCCCAAAAGGCAGCGCCGACACTCCATTCTATTCTCGTGAAACCTGTTCTTCTTCTTCCTTTTCTTGCTGCAGGTAGCCTTCCTCTTTGGTGTTCTGCAAGTTGATTTCCTCGGGGCTGGCCCGATTGTCGTCCAACACTAACATCAACCCTAGACGAAAAAATATATTGATGTGAAAAATCCTAAGCCCAGGACGTGCACAACCATCAGAAGAAAAATCACCAGAACAATGCAAGAATACATGAAATCATGGATATAAGTTCGCTACAACCACACAGCAAAATAAACGGACATACACCGCGACATACACGGTTGTATGGTTCCGAATAAAATCCACAAGAACGAAAAACAGGAAATCCAAAAGGAACGAAAAACAGATAAATCTTCAGATCCTCCTTCAGTCTTCACGCTGCACTGTTTCAACAAGCCAACTACACCACGACGTAGATCTCGTCGACGGCTACAGGATAGAACCAAAGAACGCTGAAAACAGAGGTCCGAGGCGATGTCGGTTCTAGAGAGAAGTTTCTCTCTCTACAACCTTCTTTCCAGAAATCTGCAACTTCTTGAATGGTCGGAGAGCACTGTTCAGGCGGCCGCTTCTCGCCGGGAAGGGAGGAGATCCTCTTGCGATGATGGAGAACAATATTCGGCGAAGGAGAGAACCAGAAAATTACTTGGCGGCTAGGGTTGCGGGATGAGAACGATATACGCGGACAGTTTTTTTTTATAACTGACTGCAGACTTCACGTGAAGGGGTTAATTTATAATAACTGTAGAAATATATAATCATATATAGCGGGAGAGAGAGAAAGGCCATGCAGTCAGAAATCATCCATCGAGTTCGGTGAAATGCTTCCATCGAAATGGCAGAAAGAACCCCCGAGTTCGGCTAAACCAATATGAATATATAACCGAAAATTATATATATATATCCGAAAATTATATATATATATATAACCGTATCTTATTTTTACTTCAAAAATTTAACACTCCCCCTTGAAGTGAAAATAAGATACAAGTCCGAGCAGCCCGCGAAGGCGCTCAACGGCCCCTTAGACAGAGGCTTCGTGAAAATGTCGGCGACATTGTCCTGACTCCGAACATACTCCACGACAAGAGATCCACCGAGTACTTTCTCCCGAATAAAATGGTGCTCGACCTCGATATGCTTTGTCCGCGCGTGACAAACAGGATTTGTAACAAGCTTCAGCGCACTTTCATTGTCGCCGCGGAGCAAAGTAGGATTGCGAACCTTTTCATGAATATCCTCCACCAACCTGAGCAACCATATGCACTCCTGAGCCGCCAAGGACGACGCCTTGTACTCTGCCTCAGTGGTGGAGATAGACACCGAGTCCTGCTTCTTACTACACCACGATATCGCCGTCGAACCACACATAAAGACGTACCCCGACGTCGACTTCCGATCGTCAGTATCTCCTCCGTAGTCGGCATCCGTGAACCCATGTAGATTGAAATCGGTGTCTCTTCCAAAGAACAACCCCATATCCGAGGTTGACTTGACATATTTCAAAATTCCCTTCGCCGCCTCCAGATGGGGCTTCCTAGGCTCCTGCATATAGCGACTCACTCGGCCAACCGCAAATGAGATATCCGGTCGAGTGATCGTCAAGTAGATCAAACTTCCTATCAGAGCCCGGAAAGGCTTAGGATCTGACAAGATCCTCCCTTCATCCCGACGAAGTTTCACTCCAACTTCAAGTGGAGTAGAGCAGCGCTTTCCATCCGCCATGCCGAATCTCTCCACGATCCGCTCCGCATAGCCCCTCTGAGAAATCAGCACCCCACTCTTCTTCCTCTCCACTTCAATACCAAGGAAATGGTGAAGCTCCCCCAGATCCTTCATTTCGAACCGGATTGATAGCTCCGCCCTAAGCATTGCCACCTCTCCGTCGTCATTCCCTGCACGATCATATCGTCGACATACAACAGCACAAGTACATGAAGTCCACCCTTCTTCTTCACAAACAGACTCGAGTCGGAGTCCGACGCATAGTACCCGCAAAACAACAAGTATTCTGCAATCTTTCCAAACCACGCTCGAGGCGCCTGCTTTAAACTATAAAGGGCCTTCTTCAACTTACAGACATACTCCGGATGTGACTTGGAAACATATCCAGGTGGTTGCTCCATAAAAATATCCTTGTCAATCTCGCCGTAAAGAAAAGCGTTCTTCACGTCGAGTTGCCACAACTTCCAACCTTGGCATGCCGCCAACGCAATCACCACCCGCACCGAAATCATCTTCGCCACCGGGCTGAATGTCTCATCATAGTCTTCCCCGTACTGCTGTGAGAATCCCCGAGCAACAAGGCGAGCCTTGTACCGCTCTACACTGCCGCCCGCCTTCTTCTTGACCTTATACACCCACTTGCAAGTGACAGGAGTAACACCAACAACCTTGGGCACAAGATCCCAAGTTTCATTCTTCCTGAGGGCAAGCATCTCCTCATCCATGGCATCTTCCCACTCGTTCACTCCAGTGGCTTCCTCAAATCGTGACGGCTCCCGCTCGTCAAGAGGCCCTGCAAAGAAGCATGAACACATGCTAACAAGATTACCTTCTCGATAGCGAGCCGGTGGGACGATAGTCCTCTTCGACCTCCGCAAAGACGAACCACTCTCCACCGCTCCATCAACATCATCACCACTAGCTCACCCGCCAGAATAATTTGGAGCGTCGCTCCCCCTGCTTCCAGAACCCGAAGCTCCTGACCTGAAGCCTGATGAAATAGGAGCACCTGGGGACACAGGTAACTCCACCAAAGAGTCGTCAGTAACTCTCTCTTCTCTTCTTTCTCATGAACTCTCCTCCAAAGCAACAGTAGAAACTCCCTGATATGAAATCAGCTCGTCAAACACCACATCACGAGAGACGATGAACCGGCGTGTCTGTGGATCCATGCACTTCCATCCTTTCTTCCGCTCGTCATAGCCAATGAATATACACTTCTGTGCATTCGCATCCAACTTGGTTCTGAGAGCATCAGGGACGTTCACAAAGCAAGTAGCTCCAAACACCCGCAGGTGCTTCACACTCGGCTTCTCTCCAAACATCATCTCGTGTGGAGACTTCAGCTCAATCGGACTTTGCCGCAACCTGTTGATCACATACGTCGCGCAAGCCATTCCCTCCGCCCATAAGGCTTTGGGTATGCCCTTCGCATGCAGCCAACACTTGCATGTTTCCGCTAAGTGACGAATCTTCCTATCCGCTACTCCATTCTGCTGCGGAGTATGAGCACAGGATAACTCTCGCCTGATACCGTGCTTCCTGCAAAAAGTAGAGAACTCATTAGAAGTAAACTCCCCTCCATTGTCCGTTCTCAACTTCTTAATCCGCAACTTCAGCACGCCTTCAACTTTCTCCTTGAACTCCATGAACTTCTTGAAGACCTCCGACTTCTCCTTCACGAAGTACACCCATGTGTATCGAGAAAAGTCATCCACAAGTACAAGCATGTACCGATTTCCTGAGTAAGTGGGCGTGGCGCACGGTCCCATCAAGTCACCATAAATGCACTCCAATGGCGCCTTGCTCCTGGAAAGAGACCTGTCAAATGGGAGACGATGTGCCTTCCCAAACTGACAGCCTTCACAAACATGACCGTCACCAAAAGAAGATAGGCTAGGCAAACCTTTCACTAGGCCTCTTGCCACCATAGCCTTCAACTTATCCATCCCCACATGACCCAGCCTTTCATGCCAGATCACCGCACTATCATTGGTCTTCATCTTGTTCACATATGAGTTTGTAGAGAGCACAAACAAGTCCTTCACACGCCGCCCTGTGTGAGTAATATCTGCCTTCATGGAAGAGAAGTTCCGCATGAACTTTACCTCCTTTGGTCCAAATAGAACATGGTAGCCTGCATCAACCACATTAGTCACTGAGAATAGGTTCTTCTTCATCCCGGCACATGATAAACACTCTTCAACTTGAGTGCACTTCCTTCACTGCCCAAGGTGACAGTCCCCTCCTTCTCCACTACATGCACTGAATCATCTGCCGTCACAATAGCATCATTCCCTTCGTACACCTGAAGGGAGGAGAACTTTGATTCATCGTCGGTGAGGTGATGACCGCACCCAGAATCAACAATCCAATCATCCTGAAAGTTTATGGAGGCCAAGGCATCCACCGACGTTGCCGTCATTTCTGCCAAGAAGCAATTCCCCCATTCTTCTTCATCCTTGGATCCTTCTCCTTTCTCCGCTACGTGCCCCGACTTCAGATTCACCTTGCAATCTCTTTTAAAATGACCCGGTTTATTGCACCTAAAGCATTTGAGCCCTTTCTGCCCTCCATCAGACCTTGGAGGAAACTTGCCTTCATCTCCCTGTGATGAGGTAGAAGGTCCCTCCCCCATGTTCTTCTTCTTCCGCCTGTCCCAATTCTTCTTTCCTGAGAATAGAACCTCGCTTTCTCCTCCAGAAATGGAACACCCAGACATCTGCTTTGCTAGGCTCTCCTGCGAAGCCAACAAGTTCTCCAACTCCAACAAGGATGGCTGAGTAGCCCACCCCTGCACTGAAGTAATGAAGGGCACATACTGTTGAAATTGTTGAAGTGGAAGTGAAGGAGGTTTTTGGACCTGGGCGGTCAGGGAGGAAGTCGGGCGGTCTGGCGAGTTCACGCGACTTGGTGGTCTGCATCCGCGGTCTGGCTGATCTTAGCCTAGCTGTGGTTTCCCGGGTTGACCGCTGGTCTCGTCCAAAGTCTGCTGAAGGTGAAGCCGCGCGGTCTGTGCGTGACCGCGTGGCGTGTTGTCCTCTTCAAGGCTGTGGCGGTCTGGTGTGACCGCACAGTTTGTTCCAGGTTCTCTCTGGAATGCGGTCTGGTTGCTGACCGGGCTTTCTGGGGGTATTCGCGGACTAAGGGTCTTAGTCGCGCGGTCTCAGTTCTCGGTCTCAGGAGGAGACTGGTATGCGAGCTGGTTGTTGTTCGCGGTCTCAGAAGGGGATCGGCATGCGGACAGGAGTTCGCGATCTGATGGCGAACTGACTGTGTTCGCGGTCTCGTGCGAACACAGGTGGTGAATAGCTTCGGGCGGTCTGGCGAGCTCTTTGTGGAGTCGCGGTCTCTCATGGCGATATTGAAGCTGGCGGGTTCACCAAAATGAAGCAGGAGTTATGTTGCTGATCGCGCGGGTTGACCGGTCAGGTCGCGCGATCTGGAGGGTGGTGATCCTATCTCATAGGGTGGTGACTGGATCAGGTCCCGTGCCTATAAATAGGAGGCCACTGTAGCAGCAAATATTGACACACCAAGTGTAAGCTGAGTTCGCTTGTTTCCTGCGGTCTGTGTTATTCTGACCGTGCGGTCTGCTGATTGAATTCCTCTTGTGCAGCTTCTGCGGATAGTGTGGGCAGCAGCGATCACCTCTTCCTCTGAAAGTATTCGGGCGGTCTGCGGCTTGGAGTTGTGGTGCTGGAGTTCGGGAGGATCAATAGGTCGGAAGAAGGGTGCGGTCTGATCAGCGGATTGGTGGTGTGCTGTGATCGGCAAGGCGCTGCGGTTTGGCAGTGTGTTGAAGTCGCAGGGAGGTCGCGCGGTCTGGAGCGATCTCAAGTTTTCCTCATCTTCTTGTATTTCTGTTTGGTATCTGTGCTGGCGAAATCATGTCTCGCCAAGCATGCCTTGCCCTGTAATGAAGTTTATGCTATCAATAAAGATCAATTGCTTGCCTAAAGTTTGTTTCTGGTTGTTTGGCTTGTATCTCTAAGTTGCATAATCGACTCCTGCTTGCTCTCACAAGGTCTTTAGAAAAAATTTCACATGGTATCAGAGCTAGGTTGGAGTGGATAGAGCAGGTTGCAACTTAGAGTAGCCATCGCCTTTGTGAAGAAGGAACCAGAGGAAAAACAATGGAAGGTGGATTTGCAAGAGGTCTTGGTATTGAGATGCTTACATCGACTAACTTCAAGAAGTGGAAGTCATGTATGCAGAGCTATCTTCTGGGTGAGGATCTATGGGAAGTTGTTGGAGGAAATGAGACAGAAGAGGTGAAGGCAACGGAAGCTGGTGACAATGGTCCGGCCGTAAGGGCGTGGAGAAAGACCAATGCCAAGGCCGAGTTCACTTTGAAGCGTGCCATTTCACCTGATCTCTTTGATCACATTTTGGGATGTGGATCGGCTGCAGAAATCTGGAGAGCCCTGGATGGGCTGTTTAATAAGAAGAATGTAGCGAGGCTGCAGTTCTTGGAGAATGAGCTGGCAAGGTCGGCTCAGGGCGATCTGTCTATCTCCACTTTCTTTCTGAAGATGAAGAACCTCTGCGCTGAGATATCAGCACTGGATCCTGATGATCCAATTTCTAAGGCGAAGCTGAAGAGGCACATCATCCGCGGCTTGCGGAAGGAATATGTGGCCTTTGTGACGTCGGTGCAGGGATGGGCAAATCAGCCGTCTCTGTTGGAACTGGAGAACTTGCTTTCTTCGCAAGAAAGCTTGGCAAGACAGATGGCGGGGTTGTCAGTGACTGGGGGAGATGGCGAAGTTCTCTTCTCGGGGAAGAAGAAGAAGTGGGATAAGAAGAAGAAGACCACTGGAGGCTATGGGCCTTCAACTTCTGGACAGCAGGAGAGGGGCTATCCTCCTAAGGCTGAGGAGAAGAAGAAGAAGGAAGGTCTCAAATGCTACAAATGCGGGAAGGTTGGGCACTTCAAGAAGGATTGCAGAGTGGTCACTCAAGCAGGGCATGCTGCGGAGAAGGAAGAAGCTGAGGCCAGACATATAGATGGAGGATGGGGAGGAGCCTTCTCGGCTTCTATTGGAGCTTCGGCTCCCATCAACTATTTGGAGGACTGGATCGTGGACTCGGGGTGTGGTCATCACCTCACCGGAGACGGGACCAAGCTTTCTTCTGCACAGCCCTACACAGGTAATAATGCAATCATTACTGCTGATAATACCGTGCATCCAGTAGAGAAGGTGGGGGTTGTTTCTTTGGGCAGTGATAGAGGGCCACTTACTTTGAAGAGTGTCTATCATGTGCCCGGAATGAAGAAAAACCTCTTCTCCGTGACCAACGCTGTTGACGCTGGGTATCACGTTCTGTTCGGCCCAACAGAAGTGAAATTTCTATGTAATGTAGAGGCCGTGAAGGCCGAGGTCGTTCATATCGGGAGACGGGCAAAGGACTTGTTCGTTTTATCGACAAGTTCCTACGTCGACAAGATGAAGACGAATGATGGTGCCGTTATATGGCATGAGAGGTTGGGGCATGTAGGAATGGATAAGCTGAAAGCAATGGCGGTGAAAGGTCTGGTCAAGGGCCTGCCAAGTCTATCTTCCTACGGAGAAGGTCATGTTTACGCAGGATGTCAGTTCGGCAAGTCTCATCGACTACTGTTTAACAAGTCGCAGACAAGGAGTAGTGTGCCGTTGGAGTGCATCCACGGTGACTTGATGGGACCAACTGCTACCCCAAGCCTCGGAGGCAGCAGGTATATGCTGGTGCTGATCGATGATTACACCAGATATGTCTGGGTTTATTTTCTGAAGGAGAAGGCGGAGGCGTTTGCCAAGTTTGTGGAGTTCAAGGAGCTCGTGGAAGGTCGGCTAAGACTGCGGGTGAAGAAGCTGAGGACTGACAACGGAGGGGAGTTCACCTCCAGTGAGTTCTCTACTTTTTGCAGGAAGGCAGGCATCCGGAGGGAGCTTACTTGTGCACATACTCCACAACAGAACGGAGTTGCAGAACGGAAGATCCGTCATCTGACAGAGACCTGCAAGTGCTGGCTGCATGCCAAGAGTATTCCAAAGTCCTTCTGGGCGGAGGGAATGTCTTGTGCTGCTTACGTCATCAACCGGATGCCTCTTAGTCCCATCAACATGTTAACTCCGCATGAAATGATGTTCAAGGAGAAGCCAAGCGTGGCACACCTTAGGGTGTTTGGTTCCACCTGCTATGTGCATGTTCCAGATGCTCTTCGGACGAAGCTAGATGCGAAAGCAAGGAAGCTAGTCTTCGTGGGATACGACGAGCGGAAGAAAGGATGGAAGTGCATGGACCCAGAGACGCGGAGATTTGTTGTATCTCGCGACGTTGTATTTGATGAGGTGATATCTTATAAGGGGTCTTCTGGAGTGGAACTACCAGAGAGCAGGGTGGAGGTGCCAGAGAAAGTAGTGGAAGATCTTCAGGTGGAGCTACCTGTGTCACCAGGTGGTCCATCTCCTTCTAGTTCCGAGACGGGGGCTTCTGGTTCAGGGAGCAGGGGAGCAATGCTCCTAGCACGTCTGGAAGAGGAGCTAGGGAAGAAGCAACTGGAGATAATGCGGTTCAGGGGAAGGAGCTGAGGAGGTCGAAGCGAGCAATCGTTGCCCCTGATCGCTATACAGGAGGAAACGCAGTGAGCTTTGTCTCATGTTTCTTCGCTGGTCCCTTGGATGAGAGGGAGCCGTCAAGCTTTGAGAAGGCCCAAGGCGTGAAGGAGTGGGATGTTGCAATGCAAGAAGAGATGGCAGCTCTTGAGAAGAATGAGACCTGGTCTCTTGTGCCCAAGCCCAAGGGCACTACTCCTGTAACATGCAAATGGGTCTACAAATTGAAGAAGAAAGCTGACGGCAGTATCGAGCATTACAAAGCTCGTCTTGTAGCTCGGGGGTTCTCGCAGCAATACGGTGAAGACTACGATGAGACATTCAGTCCGGTGGCAAAAATGACTTCAGTTCGGTTCATCATTGCCTTGACAGCGTTCAGTGGATGGGAGATTTGGCAGCTCGACGTCAAGAACGCCTTCTTGTACGGCGAGATTGACAAGGACATCTTCATGGTTCAGCCACCAGGTTTTGTGTCTGAAGATTTTCCGGAGCATGTCTGCAAGCTGAAGAAGGCCCTGTATGGGTTGAAGCAAGCGCCGAGGGCGTGGTACGGGAAGATCGCAGAATATCTCCTATTCTGTGGATTTGTTGCTTCAGACTCTGACTCGAGCTTGTTCGTCAAGAAGAGCGGGGAGCTTCAGGTCATCGTGCTGCTTTACGTCGACGATATGATCGTGACGGGGAACTCGAAGGAGGAAGTAGCTCAGCTTCGGGCCGAGCTGGCCATCAGGTTCGAGATGAAGGACTTAGGTGAGCTTCACCATTTCCTTGGACTCGAGGTGCAGAGGAAGGAAAGTGGAGTGCTGGTTTCCCAGGCTGGATATGCGGAGCGAATCGTGGAGCGATTCGGCATGAAGGAAGGGAAGTGCATCTCTACACCTCTGGAGAAGGCTATGAAGCTTCGGAAGGATGAGGGGAGGATTATGCAAGATCCGTTGGTGTTCCGAGCTCTGGTTGGGAGCCTGATCTATCTGACGATTACGAGGCCAAATATTGCATATGCAGTAGGCAGAGTGAGTCGGTATATGGCGGAGCCTCGGATACCTCATCTGCTAGCGGCCAAGAACATTCTGAAGTATGTCAAGGCGACCTCGGACATGGGTCTCCTATATAGGAGGGATGCGGGCTTCGAAGTGCATGGATACATGGATGCTGAATACGGGGGAGATTCGGATGATCGGAAGTCGACATCTGGATTCGTCTTCATGGCGGGCCCTACGGCTATATCATGGTGCAGCAAGAAGCAGGATTCTGTATCAGTCTCCACCACAGAAGCGGAATACAAGGCTTCGGCCTTGGCAGCTCAGGAAGCCATCTGGCTTAGGAGGTTGGTGGGAGACGTCCACAAAGAGGTTCGGGAGCCGACTCTGCTACGCGGTGACAACGAGAGTGCTCTCAAACTGGTAACCAATCCAGTTTGTCACGCGAGGACCAAGCATATCGAGATCGAGCATCACTTCATACGGGAGAAGGTGCTGGAGGGATCTCTTTCGGTCGGGCATGTGCGGAGTGCGGACAATGTCGCGGACATCTTCACAAAGGCACTGGCAAAGGGACCGTTCACACGGCTAAGGGAGCTACTTGGGCTGGTTTCCACTTCCCACTTCAAGGGGGAGTGTTGAAATTGTTGAAGTGGAAGTGAAGGAGGTTTTTGGACCTGGGCGGTCAGGGAGGAAGTCGGGCGGTCTGGCGAGTTCGCGCGACTTGGCGGTCTGCATCCGCGGTCTGGCTGATCTTAGCCTAGCTGCGGTTTCCCGGGTTGACCGCTGGTCTCGTCCAAAGTCTGCTGAAGGTGAAGCCGCGCGGTCTGTGCGTGACCGCGTGGCGTGCTGTCCTCTTCAAGGCTGTGGCGGTCTGGTGTGACCGCACAGTTTGTTCCAGGTTCTCTCCGGAATGCGGTCTGGTTGCTGACCGGGCTTTCTGGGGGTATTCGCGGACTAAGGGTCTTAGTCGCGCGGTCTCAGTTCTCGGTCTCAGGAGGAGACTGGTATGCGAGCTGGTTGTTGTTCGCGGTCTCAGAAGGGGATCGGCATGCGGACAGGAGTTCGCGATCTGATGGCGAACTGACTGTGTTCGCGGTCTCGTGCGAACACAGGTGGTGAATAGCTTCGGGCGGTCTGGCGAGCTCTTTGTGGAGTCGCGGTCTCTCATGGCGATATTGAAGCTGACGGGTTCACCAAAATGAAGCGGGAGTTATGTTGCTGATCGCGCGGGTTGACCGGTCAGGTCGCGCGATCTGGAGGGTGGTGATCCTATCTCATAGGGTGGTGACTGGATCAGGTCCCGTGCCTATAAATAGGAGGCCACTGTAGCAGCAAATATTGACACACCAAGTGTAAGCTGAGTTCGCTTGTTTCCTGCGGTCTGTGTTATTCTGACCGTGCGGTCTGCTGATTGAATTCCTCTTGTGCAGCTTCTGCGGATAGTGTGGGCAGCAGTGATCACCTCTTCCTCTGAAAGTGTTCGGGCGGTCTGCGGCTTGGAGTTGTGGTGCTGGAGTTCAGGAGGATCAACAGGTCGGAAGAAGGGTGCGGTCTGATCAGCGGATTGGTGGTGTGCTGTGATCGGCAAGGCGCTGCGGTTTGGCAGTGTGTTGAAGTCGCAGGGAGGTCGCGCGGTCTGGAGCGATCTCAAGTTTTCCTCATCTTCTTGTATTTCTGTTTGGTATCTGTGCTGGCGAAATCATGTCTCGCCAAGCATGCCTTGCCCTATAATGAAGTTTATGCTATCAATAAAGATCAATTGCTTGCCTAAAGTTTGTTTCTGGTTGTTTGGCTTGTATCTCTAAGTTGCATAATCGACTCCTGCTTGCTCTCACAAGGTCTTTAGAAAAAATTTCACACATACTCCTTCCGCAGACCGCGAATAATATGCCTCTTCAACTTGGCCTCCGAGATAGGTGTTGGGTTTTTCTAGAACCATACATCACATGTAGGCGCAGCGGAATAAAAGAGAAACAACCCAAAAAGACTTGGATTGGCCATGAATATTGAATCAGGAAGTAAATCAAAACTAGGTATGAAATTACCTTTGCGGGATTGGATCAAATCCAACCAAGATGCTTCAAGAAGAAGATTCCTGTCAGCGGCTATGCGAGTCCTCACGTAGAATAATGTCTACGTCTCTACAGCAGTCCACACGAGCCGGGAGAACACCAAGTCACGTCGCACGCAACTCGGAAGGGAGAACAACTGCACCTTGCACTTCCACGAACTGCTAGGTTCGCTCCAGGAAGAACAATCACGACGACGATCGCCGGAGAGGAGGTCGGCGGAGGCGAACTGGGCGGCGGAACGCTTTCCGTCTAGGGTTCGAGCGAGAGAGGAACACTTCCGTCGGCTAAACCTTTTGTAAGTTATGAGAACCCTAAAAGAAGATCTATTTATACCCAAAGCATAAACAGGCTTCTAGAAGAATCACTATCCGCAGACCACACAGCAGAATTGGGGTTTCTGTTACAATTCGTCGGGATTTCACAAATCAGCATTCGTCGAGTTTACACGGGACAATCCGACGAATTCCGACGAATCCAATCAGACGGCAACATTTGCCGAGTGAAGGGTCTCTGTGACAATTCGTCGGGATTCCACAGAATGATCCGACGAATTCCGACGAATCCAATCAGACAGCAACATTTGCCGAGTGAAGGATTTGTGTGACAATTCGTCGAGATTCCACGGAATGATCCGACGAATCCGACGAATCATATCCGACGAATTCCGACGAATCCGACAAGTCATATCCGACGAATTCAGACAGCAACAATTGCTGGACTTCCCCATTCTATATGATGATTGGTAACCTTTACCAACACAGTTAATCTTCCAACTTCTCCACATGCTCTTATGTGCGACCCTGCAGGCTCATATCGCGTTGGCAGTGACATTACATGTTTGACCACTTCTAGATCACAATGGTAACTCCAACAATAGGCTCATCCGGATCCAACGCTGATATCTCCGCGCAAAGGTTCTTCATCTTCAAGAAAAAAACTGAAATCGACAACTCTCCCTGATTGTCTAATCATGTCATATAATGTAAAGAGTTTTTAGCTCTGGAAGTAGTTTTGGATTCGTTTTGGGGGAGAGGGTGGTCTAAAAATGTGTAGATATATACTAAAATAGTAACAAAAATGAACTCTACAGTTTAAAAGCTACTAGAATCAACTTAAGAGGAAAAACACTAAAAATGTTTTGAAACAAAAGAAATACAATGTACAGTACTCAAACAACCATATGTCATATAGTCAAGTTATAATGATTTTTTTAAAACTTTTAATCTTAAATAGATATAATTTCTAATATTTCTCAAATATCATCATTTATTCTTACTGTAGAGAAACACCGAATCTTGAATATATTTCCTCTTAACCTTAAATACAGAGTATGAATACATATATATAGGAGGGAGAAAGAGAAAATAAATCTTATACAAGATGTGGAACTAAACAGTAAGAGGCAACATGGGCTCCCGTATGGGCCTTTACATGGGCTTTTCTAACACTCCCCAGCAAGCTGGAGCGTATAAGTCATAAGCACCCAGCTTGGACAGGAATTGATAAAATAGGGTACTTGGTAGGGCCTTGGTGAGAATATCAGCAACTTGGTCAGTACCCGGAACATGCTTTAATTCTATCTTCTTCATTTGAACTTTCTCCCGAATGAAGTGACAGTCTACTTCAATGTGTTTCGTTCGTTCGTGGAAGACCGGGTTCTTAGCTATGTGTATAGCAACTTGACTGTCACATAGTAAGATAGCTGGTGAGGAAAGTTTTACTACTAGAT
Organism: Dactylorhiza incarnata; assembly: GCA_033032865.1. Classification (NCBI taxonomy): domain Eukaryota; kingdom Viridiplantae; phylum Streptophyta; class Magnoliopsida; order Asparagales; family Orchidaceae; genus Dactylorhiza; species Dactylorhiza incarnata. The sequence goes on from JAWHQI010000036.1 coordinate 2,797,665, forward strand.
CAGCGAGGAGACTTTCAAGCCATGTGAGTTCAGAAACAACTAATGTCATCGAATGGTATTCTGCCTCAGCTGAAGATCGAGCAACCACAGCTTGTTTCTTATTACGCCAGGTAACCAGGTGACCTCCAAAGTATGTACAAAAACCACTAGTAGACCGCCGATCATCCAGGGACCCCGCATAATCTGCATCTGAGTATGCAACCAATGTTGGAGTAGAAGACGAGGTTTTATATACCAGCCCTTGACCAGGGGCTGTTTTTAGATATCTCAGGAATGTTATGCCGGGCGTCACTACCAGATTCGGAGAATATTACTGTGCACGTCGACCAAAGGAGAAGGCGGAGGAAGACCGGGCTGAACCATCCCGTTCAGCCCGCCAATACTAAATAGGGAGCATTGGGGCTGATCCACACCAGTTCAGCCCCTATGGGGGCCGGCCGGCCCCCATGGGTCTGGGTGCTATATATTACCGGACCCTCTTTGGAGGAAGGGATCAAATGAAGTATTATTCAGGTTTCCTTCTTCCTTGTAACCCTAGCTTACTTTTGCCCTAGTTCTCCTCTAGTTTCCCTACTTTCCCTAGCAAGTTCATAACATTTGGTATCAGAGGATCTTTCCTCCAACCATGGTGACACGTACCGAAGCCGAGAATGCGCGCTTGGCCACCATCGAAGAAAACTATGTGGGCTTGTCGGACACGGTGGAGGCGATCGAAGAACAAGTGAAAACATCCCAAACAAATCTGGAGGAACGCTTGGATGCGCGTATGGAGGAGATCAAAGCCATCCTAGTGCAAAATCTGAAAGGGAAAGCCACTGTCGCTGAAGGATCGGAGGCTGAAGCGTCCTATCAACCGCCCGCATCACACATCGGAGGCGGAATGGCCGAGAAGCTGCGGCAGTCACACATCTGGACTTCTCCTGCGCAGGGAATTGTCGGACCGATGCCGTCGACGAGCGCGGGAGGCGATTTCGATCCGTCCAGAGTTGTCGACCTTCAAGGCCGTTTGACGGAGGGGCTTCCGGCTTATCACGCAGAGCTTGGAGCTCTTCCAGGAAGCCGCATGGAGGGCGGCAGCAGCCGATCGGGAGTCTGAAGATTGGCATATACAACGTCTGTGCCAGCGGGTCTCGGATCCTACCAGCCGGTCTGGAGTGCAGCCGGACAGCCACCGGGACATGGTTGGCGACTGTCGGGTCAAGGCACAGGTTCCCTTTGACCTATGAGAGCGCAGGGCGCGCCGATGGGGGGCATGTCCGGAAGTTGCTGGAGTTGGAGGCAGGCATCTTAAAGGTCAGCACGAGTGGCAGAGGGACTGTCGGCGGCAATATTTGCAGCAGGACGAGGAGGAAGACCATGTTTGCGGTAGCAGGTCGCCTCGAAGTGTCCATCCTTGCCACAGAAAGAGCACTTAGGACGTGTCCGGCCACCACGACCCCTTCCCTAAGAACCTGAACGTCCCCCACGAGCAGGAGGAGGGAGAGGTAGTAATGGTGCAGAAGCTTTCTGAAGGAGAGCTGGTGAGTGAGGTCCCGGAGTATCAGGAGGCGGTGATACCTTTAGGAGCATGGAGCACACATCAGAGAGAGACAGAGTAGCAGCGGATGAGAGTATCTGGGCTCGAAAATGGACCGAACAAAACCATGGCGAACGAGGAAACGAAACACTCTTACCCCATTTTGAAGAAAGAAAGAAAGAAGACGACTCTTCGATGATCTGCTTTTGTTACTCGGAGAGGAGAAGACCACTGGCCGATGCCGCTCTTTCGCTGATCAGGCCCCGTTCTCGTTAGGGCATCAAGTATACGACGAAGCTATATATACGCCGAAGCTCATTAGGGCATCAAAGAAGCAAAAGCATCATCCGAAGGCTTCGTTCGTATATAACGCACCGTACCGGAGAATATCTGACCGTCCACTTTGTTCGTATTTTCACTCAGAATCTTTACCATAAAATTGCAAATCTTAAATAAAAATTATCTCTGGAGATCACAGAAACTTAACTCTGGAGATCACAGATTAATCAGTTGATCTTTGTGGTGGGGGTTCAGATCCACGGTATCCACCGTGACTTACTAACATTAATCAGATAATTACCATTGTTGAATTGGTTAGAATTCTATACATCTATTTATAACATGCAGTGTGTTATCAACATTAATATCGCAATGGGAAAATAATTTCAAAAGACAAAATTTCTCGATTCAGCAAATTTTTTAAGTAGTTTTTTAACATTAATTTTGCACCGCTGTTTTACCAAACATCTAAAAAAATGAGCAGCATTGCAAACGGAGATCATACAAACAGATTTTCATTTGAAACAGTTAGATTTTTACGTCTCCATTTGCAACTCTACATTTATTACCACTCCTTTCACAACCGCGACCGCTCTCCCAAACAGACCCTTAATATAGTTATAACCTAACTTTGAAGTGATTTTCTTGCCTCATGGTAGTTTGCGGGGATCGTTTCATGTCCAAATGGCACAGCACCCCTTTGTTGCACGGGTACTGAAACTTGATATGGAATACTATACGTAAGATACAAGATTCGTGATTTTCAAATTTTTTAATTATTATATTTCACATAACATATACTATATAAAGTAATAAATGGAAGTGAGTAAAACTTGACTCAAACCACTTATCATCATTCATCCAACACGTCCTCTTTCATGTTTCTTTCTCCTATCAACATCATCACAATTTACATTTTTTTAAGCATTTTCAAGCATACTCAGGCGTATTAGGAAGTATCCAAAACTTTTTTAATTTACAATTAAAATAAAAATATTTTAAAAGTTTCAGTGACGGATTTTCTAGAGTTTCTCGATTCCAAAATGTCACGCGTTAAATAAAAACGAATCTTGAAATAAAAGGACTAGGAAACCACACTGCGTTAGAAACAACGTGTCTGGTAATAAAAAAAATTAAGACCTGGGACATTGAAAGTGCATTATAATGATTACCTAGTTCTTTACTATCAAAGTTTAATTTGTTGCCCGGATCTGTTTGGGAGAGCGGCCGCGATTGTGAAAGGAGTGGTAGTAAATGGAGAGTTGCAAATGGAGACGTAAAAATCTAACTGTTTCAAATGAAAATCTGTTTGGATGATCTCCGTTTGCAATGCTGCTCATTTTTTTAGATGTTTGGTAAAACAGCGGTGCAAAATTAATGTTAAAAAAACTACTTAAAAATTTGCTGAATCGAGAAATTTTGTTTTTTGAAATTGTTTTCCCATTGCGATATTAATGTTCATAACACACTGCATATTATAAATAGATGTATAGAATTCTAACCAATTCAACAATGGTAATTATCTGATTAATGTTAGTAAGTCACGGTGGATACCGTGGATATGAACCTCCACCACAAAGATCAACCGATTAATCTGTGATCTCCAGAGATAATTTTTATTTATGATTTGCAATTTTATGGTAAAGATTCTGAGTGAAAATACGAACAAAATGGACGGTCAGATATTCTCCGGTATGGTGCGTTATATACGAACGAAGCCTTCAGATGATGCTTTTGCTTCTTTGATGCCCTAATGAGCTTCGGCGTATATATAGCTTCGTCGTATACTTGATGCCCTAACGAGAACGGGGCAAGATCAGTGAAAGAGCGGCATCGGCCAGTGGTCTTCTCCTCTCCGAGTAACAGAAGCAGATCATCGAAGAGTCGTCTTCTTTCTTTCTTTCTTCAAAATGGGGTAAGAATGTTTCGTTTCCTCGTTCGCCATGGTTTTGTTCGGTCCATTTTCTCTCCTTCTTTCATTTTTAGTAAGGACTTGGGTTAATTAGTTATATTTGCGTGCGATTTGTATGTTTTTTGTTGTTTACCTTCGGCTCTTTTCAAGTGGAAGGAGATGCCCAGATCTTAATTCTTATTGCCTGGATTCATCTTCCTTGTATTATATTTGGTGTTTCTAACATTTGTTTTATTTGTCCTTTTTATTCCAAGATCTGTTTTAATTTAATGCAAGGCATTTCTGGTGAAATTTCAAACAACGTGAACAATCTATATATCTTGCCCGAACTGGCGGATTAGAAGAGCCGTTTTCTCTTTTTTAGGGCAAGGAAGCTATCAAGTTCGGGGTCCGACCGAGTAGATGCCCGAACTGGCGGAAGCAGCCCCATCAGGTTGGCCATAGCGACATCAACTTCTTCAGCAGCACTGCGCGGCATCTTGAGCGAGATTAGAAGAGCCGTGCCATCAGAGACCCCTCACCCTCTATATATATAGTCCAGGCGGCGACCAGCGAGATGTCGAGTATAAGCCAATAGTCGTCAGTATGGCAAATCGTCGAATGAAGATTGGATGATTCTTTCCGAGCAACTACGTTACTCGCAAAGAGCGGGGATTGTGTACAACCCTCATTCTCCGAGGGTGGACCCACTCAAGGCCACATAGGCAGAAGTCAAAGGTCAAAAGGCCAACACAAAAACTAGCAGTCCAAGACACAAGACAAAGCCAGCCAGCAGAAGCCAATAACGGTCTGGGCGAGTATTGAACAAAGCTCGCCAGGTAGGCGAGTATGGGATGAATACTCGCCTCAAGAGTTCGTCGAACGCAGTCCAGAGGAGTTCGTCGAACACAGTCCAGAGGAGTTCGTCGAACGCAGAGCCTTCAGAGTTCGTCGAGCGCAGAGCCTTCAGAGTTCATCGAACGCAGTAGAAGACCTAGACGAGTATTGGCCCGGCGTGTGCGAGCAGCATCCAATACTCGCCAGATGGGCGACTATGACATAAGTGCTCGTCGAGTATCCCATAATCGCCTGGGCAGGATGGGGGTTATAAAAGGCCCCCTCTCCCCTTTGGTTTTCCTATAAATAGGACCCCAGGGATACTTGGATTGGCACCTGGACTTGAGCTTTTGGATCCCGATTTCCGAACTCTCGAGCCCGTCACCCTTGCTTCTAGCCAAGTCGGTGCCTTCCCTGTACCAAGCTCGGCCATTTTGGTTTTGGAGGGGAAGACTCCCTTGAGCTTCTGGGTACGTGGTGGGACCTCCCTACCGCAGAACCTGGGGTCCTGTTTGTTGCTCTTCTAGCTTCTTCGTCGTTGCCAGCCAAGCCATCTCGTTGAGTTGCTGGGCGAGTAGCCTCCGGCTGCATTGGTCCGAATCTTGAGGTCAGGATTTTCCTGGCGTCAACAAGATTATAAATGTATATTTGCATAAATTATAACGGGTCGGAGGCATAATGGGTACGAACGGATACTGGGATATTCGTCACTCGTTACCAGTTTGACTATATAAACCCCTAGGGGAAACGAAGAGGGTATTCCACTTAGATGCGCCTCCGGATGCTCCGAGGAAACCTTGTTCCAACTAGGGGGCTTCGGCAGGGGGATCCACTCTCCCCGTATTTATTTCTGATTTGTTCTGAGTTTCTTAGTAGGTTGTTACGTTGGTCTAAGGAGTTGGGCTCTATTGCAGGTGTTGTGATTTGCATGTTGGCGCCCCGGATCTCTCATTTGCTCTTTGCGGATGATATGTTGATCTTTTCTACTAGGATGTTCCGGCTATGGTGGGCTAAAATCGTCGGGCATGCTTTAGATATATTAAAGATAAAATCTGGGCGCGCTTGCAGTCTTGGAGGGTCAAATTACTCTCCCAGGCCGGTCATGAAATACTAATTAAGGTGGTCTTGATCGTCATCGATCCCCTCCTATGTGATGAGCTGCTTTCGGTTACCACTGGGTTGGTACGTGAGATTGATTCCCTTTTTGCGAGCTTTTGGTGGACTGGAGGCAATCGAAATAGGTTGCATTGGAGGTCCTGGAAGCGGTTATGTTTGCCAAAATCTCTTGGCGCGATGGGTTTTCATTGTATTTCAGCATTCAACTCGGCTCTTTTGGCTAAGCAGGTTTGGTGACTTTGGACTCGACCTGATTCTTTTATTGGGTGACTTTATCGGGCACAGTACTATCCCGATTGGGACTTATTTTCGGACACATTGGGGGCTAGACCCTCATTTTGTTGGTCGGGGTTTCTTCATGCAAGGGAAATCCTTGCCGCATGGTCTCGTCGTGCAGTTGGTGATGAATCCTCCATAAACATTTGGGAGGACCCTTGGATTCCACGACCGTTTTTTATTTCGGATGACCACCCCCGTCCCTCCTTCCTACATCCTACTACGGTGGCAGAGTTGTTTATGCGGGGTCGGCCAGAATGCGATGTTGGGATTGTTCAATCACTTTTCACGCCGGCGGATGCATCTGTTGTTGGAGCATGCGTTCCGCACTCGTCCGGTTTGAGAATAACAAATCCCGAATGTATTTGATCCTATTTTTGATTAATGGTGTGCAAATAACAGGTGCAAGAATAACATGATTTCAATTGAAGCAAAATGACATTTTCCAGAAATTTGAGCTATCGGATTTCCGACAGTGCTATCGAATTTCCGACAGCGCGTTTATTTGATCTCTGCGCAGCGGTTAGGATCTATCGGATTTTCGATATCGCTATCGGATGGTGATAGCCCACGATCTTCCGATAACGCCAGGACGTGCAGCAGTTACCACACAGCGGTTAGGATCTATCGGATTTTCGATATCGCTATCGGATGGCGATAGCCCACGATCTTCCGATACCGCCAGGACGTGCAGCAGTTACCACACAGCGGTTAGGATCTATCGGATTTCCGATATCGCTATCGGATGGCGACAACCCACGATCTTCCTATAACGCCAGGACGTGCAGCAGTTACCTTGGCTATCGGATATCCGACAGTGCTATCGGATATTCGACAGTCCACGTCTCAACCACGACCTCAACACGACGCAGAAACTTCGTTTTAGTGGAACACGTGGCAGCCTCTGGAGATATCGGATTTCGGCGACAGCGGCTATCGGACGGCGACAACTCCTTTTTATTAAAAGGGCTCAAAACTTCGTGGAATGAGGTTTTTTCAGATTTCTAAGCCTCCTTCCTGAGTGTTATCGTCCAGAGAGCTCCAGAGAACGAAAATCCCCATCCTTGAAGAAGAAAAGAGAGAGCGAAGCCGAAGATTGTACACGCATTCCAAGGAGACTGTCTCAAGGGATCTTCGCTGTTTTGCTCCAGAAATTCTAAGGGGGTTTTTCATATTGTATTTACATTCATTCACTTTTCATTTTGTAATCGTTGGAGAAATCGTCGTCTTGCGTGCGGCGTCTAAGTCCTTGCGCGGCTTAGGGGAAAATCGCTTCCTTGTGCGGAGCGTCCAAGTCCTTGCGTGGCTTGGTGGGAAATCTTGGCCTTGTGTGCTACGTCTAGATCTTGGGAAGATCTAGAGGATAAGCTTGGGCTTGGTCTTGGGAGAGACAAGTGATAGCCTTCCGATCCTTGGGAGAAGGATTGGTAAACCAAAAATTATTGTATTTTTTATTATCATAATTGTGCCTTGATCTTAAGCATTGTTAAGATCATTTTTTATTGTACACAAATTTCATGATAAATATAATTATGCTCTTTTCACTAATTGCAAATTTGTTTGCTTAAATCTTTATCTTAGAAATTTGTATTTGGTTTAATACAAAAATTGCATTGGTTTAAAATTATTTATAAGTAACTTTTTAGTAAAGTAAAATTTGTCTAAAAATTATTAAGTAAAAATTATATTTTTAAACACACCCTTATTCACCCACCCCTCTAAGGGCGTCACACGATCCAACATCTGTTATTCTCTCTATTCTGATTGGTCGGGTGGATATGAATGATTATTGACTTGACATTTCACACGACATGACGCCTTTTCGGTTCAGAGCGCTTGCCATTTGGCGCATCGTCTTCTCGTTACTGATGACGCCTCGTCTTCTTCGGCTCCGGCGTCGTGGTATTTTTTGTGGAAGGTCGTGGCACCCCGAAGGTTCGTTTGTTTTTGTGGCTAACGACTCAAAATATTTTACCAACTGCCAAGAATATGATGAGGAGACATTTGCTGGATGCTACTGCTTGTCCTTTGTGCAGAGATCCGGAGGAGGATTTGTTTCATGGGTTGCGAGACTGTGTGGTGGTCTCTCCGATTTGGTCTCTCCTTGGGCTCTCCGATATTGTTTCATCCCGCGGTGGGGGGTCTCCCGAGGATGGATTCGTGCTTGGCATAACTGTCTCTCACAGGATCAGTAAGAGCTTTTCTCGATGGTGTGCTGGTCGATTTGGTGGCGGAGGAATTTGATGTTGTGGGAGGGCGTGTTGCAGCCCCCTGGGGTCACGACCTCTTTTGTGCGTTCGTCCTTTCTTGCTTTCACCGCATTCCCCCATCCATGCTCTCACGTTGACCCTCCTGCTCATTCACCTATCTCTTGGGTTCCTCCGCCGAGTGGTGTGATTAGTATCAACTTTGATGGTGCGGTGCGGCGGCATCCGGGTCGGGTGGGTGCATGTGTTATTTCCCGGGACTCATGGGTGTTTTGCTTGGCCTGGCGCACGTCCTTAGCGGAATTCTTGGAATGCCCGGTAATTGCAGATGCTTTTGCAGCTAGATTGGTAGTTGACCTGACTCTTGACCATGGGTGGGGCTCGGTTATCTTTGAGGGAGATTGTGCAACTCTCATCACATCCGTTTCATTTGTGTGGAACCTCTCTCGGTGGACCGCGCCTTCATCTTGGATATCTTGCATTTGTTGGCACGCATTGAGATCCATGCATTCTGTTTTGTTCGGAGAGATGCGAACCGAGTGACTCATGCCCTTGCCTGTACTTCTTTTGATAGCCCCTATGCGAAATTATATTTTTCAAAATAAAATAGCCGGACTTTCATAAAATACCTACCTAATCATTCGTAACAAATATTATTTGATTTTATGAGCCCGCGAGTATTGATTTTCTGAAATTAGCATTGAAAATTATTAATTCATTTCTTGAGCTCGGCACGATGGAATTGAAGCGGATATTGTCTTCGAGGCCAAAACTCATGACTTTAGCTTTAACTTAAAAAACAAAATCCAATTCTTACTTCCCTCCATCGTTTTTTCGCATAATTGAGCATTTTTGCCTGTGCGAGTTTTTTTCGAGCGGGCGAGCATTCTTGCATGAGCATGTTTTTTTGCCCGGGAGAGTATTTTTTTTTCCCGAGCGCGTTTTCTCTCAAGATCACATTTTTCGCTCACAACACACATTTTTTACAGTGCATATTTTCGAGCGGATTAACGTTTTCTGTGCGAAAACAAGAAGAAATGGACGGTCAGATATTCTCCATTGTGGTGCGTTACATCCGATGCCCTAACGAGGACGGCGCTTATATTGCTTCGGCGTATGCTTGACGCCCTATTACATCCGAAGCCCTAACGAGAACGGCGCCTGAGCATCGACTCATCTGCGACGGGCGACGGCATTGGAGAGTAGTCTTCTCCGCTCCGAGTAACAGAAGCAGATCATCGGAGAGTCGTCTTCTTTCGTTCTTCAAAATGGGGTAAGAGTGTTTCGTTCCCTCGTTAATGATATCTACGTCTCAATCTGTTGAATCTCCTACAGAGAATCACTCATGTTTGACAATTTTATGCTCAATAAACATATGAAACTGTTTTCCTACCCCTTTGGGCATCATGCCCCATACCTTTATCTACTTGCCGTTGGATCCTAAATTGCGTTGAGGTCTCAGTGTTCCCTTACTCTCCCATACCCACCCACCTTCTTCCTCTATGGTTGCAGAAATACAAAAAATGGAAGTTTTGCTACTCTCATAAGCTGCAGTTATAGGTCTAATGATTAGAGGAATCTTCCATCCACTAAAAATGTTATAAATTTGGCTTTTTGCAAGCAAGAAGCCCGAGAATGATCCTAACATGACAGGCTTAGATTTCTAGCAACCTATTTTTGGGGCTCGATAATTAATAAAAAAACTTCTTTCTTTTATCATCATTGAGAATCATAAATTAGTCTCTTAGTTCTCACCCTAAATATTACCCTCGTTAACAAGTATACAAGAGTGAAATTATTCTCTAAAGAATGAGTGGTTGATCTTGAGATCAAGTCCATTGCGATTAGGTCAATGAATGGAAAATCAATCACCCAATTTACTTCCCATCCAAGTAGAAAGACAAATAATTTGAGTATTAAGGCGTGTAAAACAAAGCTATATGTATTCTTGGACATTTTGTAATATTTTGAGAAAATTCAACATGGATTCAAATTTTGATAGCTCACAAAAACTATTTAGCGATCCACCGATTACAAAAAGTCATCATAAAACATGTAGAATGGCATGCCAGGACATGATATATTTGGTATGAGAAGTTAAATGAGTTGGCCATAAATCAACTTCTAAGCCTAGCAACCAACATCAAAGATTAGACGTGGCAACAACTTACACGAATTCGCTAAAGATCAACTTATAAACGTAGCAAAACCTAAAGAAAAAGAGAGAACTACAAGGAGTTAAGTCGACAAGATGAAAAAATCATAGTTTTAATGAAAGCTTGAATTATTTCATTTGAAAGGGCTGGTTATGTAGAGTAGTCTTTGATTAAACGGGGTAATATACCCGTTAATGAACCAATTATGGCTAGAATCTTGTAGAAGATTGGAATGATTCTCATAATAATATTGCCATCGTAGATCATTAATTATGTAATTATCATGCATGAATCTCATAGTTATTTGGCAATACTCATAGATTAGTCTCTCAAGTTTGCTTGCTTTAGGAAATAGGTCCCTAATTTTTTTTCACATGAAATTGGTCCCTAAATTTTATTTGCTTTATGAAATTGGTCCATTTAACGATTTCCGCCCAACTACGTAACAATCAGTTTCTTCTGCTCAAGTCATCGACAATTTAAAATGCGACTTCGTCAAAGTGAGCTAGAGAACTAACATAAAGTTTAGATTAAAATGCATAAATTAAATAATAAATTATCGTAACTATTGTAGTTGGAAGCGAAGTAGAGGGGCGACATCCATGTCGTCAGTGCATGCATCTACCGCACGGGGGCAAGCATCCTTCCGCGATGCTGCAAAGTCGATGCAGATTGTCGAGTGAATATGTTGGTTTCATCCAGGAATTGAATATTGTCCATGGCTCGAACAGATGAAGCTGATCGCCGGCGGCGGCAATCTCTACATTGCCAACTGTTACATGCAATCTCTACGATCCCACCATGGACACTGATGCCCTCTCCTTTGAGCGCCCTCTGCATCCCACCACCCATGTTCTGGACTTGCTAGTGGCGGATCTGGTTGTGGACTTGCATAAGCGTTCTGTTCTTTACTCCGCTTCTGCTTTTCTGCTTCTAATTCATAATATATAAGGTATATAATTTTCACTCAGCTTATTTTAGTTTCCAATAATAAACTAGTAACCGTTTGTAGGGTCTATAAATTAATACAGCTCCGAGAAAAATCTTTTATTCCCTGATTTCTTTCTCTCAAACGGTCGCCGCCGCCGGTGATCAGTTTCTTTTACTCAAGGCATGGACAATATTCAGTTCCTGGAAAAAGCCATTATATTCACTCGGCGCTCTGCGTTGGCTTTGTCGCACCTCGGAAGGATTCCTGCACCGCCGCCATGGATGTCTGCCCCGACGCTGTAGATGCCTGCGCTGGTGACATCGATGTGGCCCCTCTACTTCACTTCCTACTACAATAGTTATGGTACTTTATTATTTAATTTGCGTTTTATTCTTAACTTCTTGTTAGTTCTCTCCCTCACTTTGACGAAGCCCACCTTAATTTGTACATGGCCCTAGCAGAGGAAACTGACCGTTACATAGTTGCATGGAAGCCGTTAAAGGGACCAATTCCATTAAGCAAAGAAAATTTAGGGATCAATTTCATTTGAAAAAGTTTTTGGGACTTTTTTTCCTGAAGCAAGCAAACTTGAAGGACTAATCTATAAGTTTTGCCTAATTATTTATAATTTTCTTTCAACAATCTCATCAGTTTTTAACAGAAAGGAATTCTCAGGGTTGAAGAGGGATCGATGCTCTAAGGATTAAGAATAAGAAAAGAAGAATTTTTTGCTATCGCAAAATTGTTCCTATTTTATTCGTGTGCGCCGCTGCACCAACCATAATAGTGTAAGAGAGATTTCAGAAGTATAGCAGGCTAAACCTTCCATAAAATACTCTACATTTGCTACGACACCCTAATTTTCTGTGTTTAGCATCCTGTGCTGAAGCTTGCAGAGAGATTTTGAATCAATTGTGTTAAGGGACAATCATCTTACGTTGGATCTTTTTCATCAATTCTACAGTACTTAAGAATGGAGTCTGAGCTTTCCTTAATGCGTGCATATGCAACATTTTGCATCGCCTTGTAATAGCTAAGGAAGCACATAGCTACATATTATTTACACATTCAAGTATTTGCATGTTTTATTGATTATTGATATGGCGATAATAAAGATGACAACCTTACAGATGCATCAAGGTGCGACGACTAGATCATACTTACAAGTGTGAGGGAAAATCTTATCCTTTTAATGAACTTATGATATTTAGGAGGTTCATAGCGCACAAAATTGAAATTAAACCACGTGATTCAACATCTCTGCCTGACCCATTATCAAACAATGAATTAATGTAATCCAATGAATTAGGAGGTTCATAGCGCACAAAAATGAAATTAAACCACGTGATTCAACATCTCTGCCTGACACATTATCAAACAATGAATTAATGTAATCCACGTGAATACAGTAAATGTTTATATTTATTTATTTGGATAATTGAACAAACTTAAACAAAATTATTTAGAGTTTGACTGAATAAGCTTGACCACTGCTCTCCTTGTTCATTATGTCCTAAATCTTAGTCATTGTGAATCCACTTTCAATTTGATTACTACAAAAATTTAATATGCTAATAAAAAACTAAGAAGAAAAAACATCCTAAAAATCATCATTGGGTGTTGACTACTACTCCAAAGGCATATTTGGTTGGTTGAACCTAATTTTCCACTATAACACCAAATTTATTCACATTCAAAGAAAAATATGTTAAATTTCTTTAACTTTATTTCTGTTTTATTACTACTGGAATATATGCATTCGAACTAAATCAAATGTTTTTAGGTGGAAGAGCTTAAGATCTATAGTAAGTGTACAATACTACACGAGTTTGTTAAAGTTGTATTAAATTCTCATCTCACCCTTAATGTGTAGTATTTGATCTCAAATGATGTCACTTACTGCCATAGTATTACTACTGGAATATATGCATTCAAACTAAATCAAATGATTTTAGGTGGAAGAGCTTAAGATCTATATTAAGTGTACAATACTACACAAGTCTGTTAAAGTTGTATTAATCTATCATCTCACCCTTAATGTGTAGTATTTGATCTCAAATGATGTCACTTACTGCCATATGCATCATGAATGTGTATATAATTATAATATATATGTGTATATATATATTAAGAAAATGAAATCCTATATTTTAAAATACCCATGATAAACATGGGTCTCAAAGATGTATTTTTGACACACTTCTGTTATATATGCTTATTGACGGTCCTGTGCTGATTCATCATTGACTATCAGCACCTAACATAATCATAAGCTATAAAATATTGTTGCTTCATGTATCTGGAAGTCCTTGTTGTCGCTGTATCACAATGGACAAGATACACGATGCATATAAAGTAAGTATTTTCAAGTGCATATGTTTCCCCTTTTTTATTTTGCATTTGCAATTCAGATGGTGAGAACATTTTTGTGCTCGAAATATTATTGAGCCTGAGATGCTGGACATCATAGGGTAATAGGGTTCGAATAACTGGTCTTTGTGGATGTTTCTGAGCCAAATATTAACTACATGAATTGAATTGTTGATTTTTTTTCTTCTTTTTGAAAAAAATGTTTAGCATGCCCATTGATCCTCTTTAAGAATGATTATGTTAGGAATCCTTGTTGTATACTAGTTCATCGACATGATTTAAGAAGTTGAATTCCTCAGTTAAACTAAATAAATATGAATAGAAAATGAATTGAAAATAAATATTATTCATAATGCTGACCTGAGACTTGGGATATGAGTGATGTAAATGGTCCCATGTTTTACTTAATGCTTTTGTAAATATTTGTTTTTGAATAACAGGAAAACTCGTGGAATGGGAGCCGGTCGTAAACTGAAGACCCATAGAAGGAACCAGAGATGGGCTGACAAATCCTACAAAAAAAGTCACCTTGGAAATGAATGGAAAAAGCCATTTGCTGGCTCTTCTCATGCCAAGGGTATTGTGTTGGAGAAGATGTAAGCTAATATTTGCAATGAGTTTTAGCCTCTGCATTACGATAATCATTTAGGCCCTGTTTGTCACTGCGGTGGCGGGCATGTACACGGTGATTATGAATGCCCGACCTCACCTAAGGAACTTCATCCACTTTTATGTTCAAAATTAGTTTTCTTTTCTTGGTGGCGGTTATAACCATTGTCTTGTCAAACAGGCATTCTATTATGGTGACCCATTTGTCCAAACCCTACACCACTCAATTCTTTTAACTTCTAATATATATCACAAGAGTTGGTTTATGATTCCAAAAGAAAATATTCCAATAATTTAGATTTTTATATTCATGTTAAATATTTCTGATGGTATATTAGTAATTGTAAAGAATTGGAGGATGTGCTATTAAATATTAATAGTTCTATAGGGGAACCATAAAATCCTTTCTTTAGGTTAGGTACATGCATAATATAGATATAATTGATACGACACTTTATGTAAAATCTTCTATAGTGGCATAGAAGCCAAGCAGCCAAATTCGGCTATCAGAAAATGTGCTAGGGTTCAGTTGATCAAGAATGGGAAAAAGATTGCAGCTTTTGTTCCCAACGATGGTTGTCTGAACTACATTGAGGAAAATGTAAGTTTCAATATAATTTTTCATCTAGAGTTGATGTTAGTTCAAATAATTTGAAACAATACTAATTATAAACCCTAAATCATCTGTGTGCGTGTGCAGGATGAAGTGCTGATTGCTGGATTTGGAAGAAAAGGGCATGCTGTGGGAGATATTCCTGGAGTTAGGTTCAAAGTTGTGAAGGTTTCTGGTGTCTCTCTTCTAGCTCTTTTCAAGGAGAAGAAGGAGAAGCCTAGATCTTAGCTTTTTTTTATAATTAGTTTTATGATTTTTTGTTTGAATGAAATTGGGGCCTTTGAATTGAAACTGAATGTTGAATTATAATTTTATGGCTCAGCTATGTGCTTGAATTATAATTACTCTTAAGTGTAATGTTTTT
Organism: Dactylorhiza incarnata; assembly: GCA_033032865.1. NCBI lineage: Eukaryota > Viridiplantae > Streptophyta > Magnoliopsida > Asparagales > Orchidaceae > Dactylorhiza > Dactylorhiza incarnata. Next base: position 2,812,830 of record JAWHQI010000036.1, read on the forward strand.
TAGTTAAAACATTATGTGTTTCATGTTGTCCATATTATACGCTCTGCTAACTAAAGGCAGCAATGTTGCCGGCCTCCCCGAAAAGATTTTTGTGGAAGCTTCTCTTCTTCGTTCTGAGACTGTTGGCGGTCACAGTTGCCAATCCAATCTTCGGATATTTGGAAATCGCTAATAAATCAATGGTGACAGTTCCAATCCAATCTTAGTGCCTTGCACTGCTTATATTTTCAATGGTGATATTTGGAAATCGCTAATTAATGCAAGGCACTGCTTATATTTTCAAGCATGCGATCACAATACACTGAATAAGAGCAGAAGTGGTGTCGCCCCCGCAAGGGGCCCCTCTATACATGGATGCTTATACTTTTCCAATGTAACTTATCATAATAGACTTATAATTATTAGTAAGATCATAAATAAAAACTTTGATAGTAAAAAACTAGGTAGTCATTATAATGCACTTTCAATGTCCCAGGTCTTAATTTTTTTTTAATACCAGGCATGTTGTTTCTAACGCAGTGTGGTTTCCTAGTCCTTTTATTTCAAGATTTGTTTTTATTTAACGCATGACATTTTGGAATCGAGAAACTCTAGAAAATCCATCACTGAAACTTTTAGAAACTTTTTATTTTAATTGTAAATTAAAAAAGTTTCAGATACTTCCTAATACACTTGAGTATGCTTGAAAATGCTTAAAAAATGTATATTGTGATGATGTTGATAGGAGAAAGAAACATGAAAGAGGACGTGTTGGATGAATGATGATAAGTGGTTTGAGTCAAGTTTTACCCACTTCCATTCACTACTTTATATAGTATATGTTATGTGAGATATAATAATTAAAAAAATATGAAAATCAAGAATCTTGTATCTTACGTATAGTATTCCATATCAAGTTTGAGTACCCGTGCAACAAAGGGGTGCTGTGCCATGTGGACATGAAACGATCCCCGCGAACTACCATGAGGCAAGAAAATCACTTCAAAGTTAGGTTATAACTATATTAAGGGTCTGTTTGGGAGAGCGGCCGCGGTTGTGAAAGGAGTGGTAGTAAATGGAGAGTTGCAAATGAAGACGTAAAAATCTAACTGTTTCAAATAAAAATCTGTTTGGATGATCTCCGTTTGCAATGCTGCTCATTTTTTTTAGATGTTTGGTAAAACAGCGGTGCAAAATTAATGTTAAAAAAACTACTTAAAAAATTTGCTTAATCGAGAAATTTTATTTTTTGAATTTTTTTCCCATTGCGATATTAATGTTAATAACACACTGCATATAATAAATAGATGTATAGAATTCTAACCAATTCAATAATGGTAATTATCTGATTAATGTTAGTAAGTCACGGTGGATACCGTGGATATGAACCCCCACCACAAAGATCAACCGATTAATCTGTGATCTCCAGAGATAATTTTTATTTAAGATTTGCAATTTTATGGTAAAGATTCTGAGTGAAAATACAAACAAAATGGACGGTCAGATATTCTCCGGTACGGTGCGTTATATACGAACGAAGCCTTCAGATGATGCTTTTGCTTCTTTGATGCCCTAATGAGCTTCGGCGTATATATAGCTTCGTCGTATACTTGATGCCCTAACGAGAACGGGGCCAGATCAGCGAAAGAGCGGCATCGGCCAGTGGTCTTCTCCTCTCCGAGTAACAGAAGCAGATCATCGAAGAGTCGTCTTCTTTGTTTCTTTCTTCAAAATGGGGTAAGAGTGTTTCGTTTCCTCGTTCGCCATGGTTTTGTTCGGTCCATTTTCTCTCCTTCTTTCATTTTTAGTAAGGACTTGGGTTTATTAGTTATATTTGTGTGCGATTTGTATGTTTTTTGGTGTTTACCTTCGGTTCTTTTCAAGTGGAAGGAGATGCCCAGATCTTAGTTCTTATTGCCTGGATTCATCTTACTTGTATTATATTTGGTGTTTCTAACATTTGTTTTATTTGTCCTTTTTATTCCAAGATCTGTTTTAATTTAATGCAAGGAATTTCTGGTGAAATTTCAAATAACGTGAACAATCTATATATCTTGCCCGAACTGGCGGATTAGAAGAGTCGTTTTCTCTTTTTTTGGGCAAGGAAGCTATCAAGTTCGGGGTCCGAGCGAGTAGATGCCCGAACTGGCGGACGCAGCCACATCAGGTTGGCCATAGCGGCATCAGCTTCTTCAGCAGCACTGCGCGACATCTTGAGCGAGATTAGAAGAGCCGTGCCATCAGAGACCCCTCACCCTCTATATATAGAATTCAGGCGGCGACCAGCGAGATGCCGAGTATAAGCCAATAGTCGCCAGTAGGGCAAATCGTCGAATGAAGGTTGGATGATTTTTTCCGAGCAACTACGTTACTCGCAAAGAGAGGGGATTGTGTACAACCCTCATTCTCCGAGGTTGGACCCACTCAAGGCTACATAGGCAGAAGTCAAAGGTCAAAAGGTCAACACAAAAACCAGCAGTCCAAGACACAAGACAAAGCCAGCCAGCAGAAGCCAATAATGGCCTGGGCGAGTATTGACCAAAGCTCGCCAGGTAGGCGAGTATGGGCTTAATACTCGCCTCAAGAGTTCGTCGAACGTAGTCTAGAGGAGTTCGTCGAACGCAGTCCAGAGGAGTTCGTCGAACGCAGAGCCTTCAGAGTTCGTCGAGCGCAGAGCCTTCAGAGTTCGTCGAACGCAGCAGAAGACCTAGATGAGTATTGGCCCGACGTGTGCGAGCAGCATCCAATACTCGCCAGATGAGCGACTATGACATAAGTGCTCGCCGAGTATCCCATAATCGCCTGGGTAGGATGGGGGTTATAAAAGGCCCCCTCTCCCCTTTGGTTTTCCTATAAATAGGACCCCAGGGGTACTTGGATTGGCACCTGGACTTGAGCTTTTGGATCCCGATTTTTGAACTCTTGAGCCCGTCACCCTTGCCTCTAGCCAAGTCGGTGCCTTCCCTGTACCAAGCTCGGTCATTTTGGTTTTGTAGGGGAAGACTCCCTTGAGCTCTGGGTACGTGGTGGAACCTCCCTACCGCAGCACCTGCGGTCCTGTTTGTTGCTCTTCTAGCTTCTTTGTCGTTGCCAGCCAAGCCATCTCGTTGAGCTGCTGGGCGAGTAGCCTCCGGCTGCATTGGTCCGAATCTTGAGGTCAGGATTTTCCTGGCGTCAACAAGATTATAAATGTATATTTGCATAAATCATAACGGGTCGGAGGCATAACGGGTACGATCGGATACTTGGATATCCGTCACCCGTTACCAGTTTGACTATATAAACCCCTAGGAGCAACGGAGAGGGTATTCCACTTAGATGCGCCTCCGGATGCTTCGAGGAAACCTTGTTCCAACTAGGGGGCTTCGGCAGGGGGATCCACTCTCCCCGTATTTATTTCTGATTTGATCTGAGTTTCTTAGTAGGTTGTTACGTTGGTCTGAGGAGTTGTGCTCTATTGCAGGTGTTGTGATTTGCCTGTTGGCGCCCCGGATCTCCCATTTGCTCTTTGCGGTTGATACGTTGATCTTCTCTAGTGCTACAAGGGGGTGGCTCTGGCCATTTCTGACTTATTACGTGATTTTGCGACGGCATCGGGGTTGTCTATAAACCTCTCGAAGTAATCAATGGTGTTTAGTCACTTAACTTCGCCTTCTATGGCAATGGACATTGTTGTGACGTTGGGGGTGGTGCGCCGCCCACATGATTTCTACTAGGATATTCCGGCTATGGTGGGGTAAAATCATTGGGCATGCTTTAGATATATTAAAGATAAAATCTGGGCACTCTTGCAGGCTTGGAGGGCCAAATTACTCTCCCAGACCGGTCATGAAATACTAATTAAGGTGTTCTTGACCGTCATCGATCCCCTCCTATGTGATGAGCTGCTTTCGGTTACCACTGTGGTTGGTACGTGAGATTGATTCCCTTTTTGCGAGCTTTTGGTGGACTGGAGGTGTAACACCCCAAAACTTCGAAGCAGATTTGGGCTGCTGGGAGCTAGCGCGGGCGGTAGTGCTACCGCCTGGCGCTAGCCATCTCAACGGTTGCAAGCGTCGAGACGGAAGCCTTAAGCGTCGACAGCTGCTAGCGTCGAGATGGAAGCTAGCGCAGGCGCTAGCGCTAGCACCGGCGCTAGCGCGCGATTCAGATCCCCGATTTGAAATCGTGGGCATTGATGGCACTTTGACTTTGGGGGCTGTTTTGGACTGAGGTGGCTCGGGAGGTGTCCTTAGGAGGCCGAAATTCACTTGGCTTCCTTATTCACTTAAGGTTTTGGTTTGGAGAGAAGGAGGGCTTTGGAGATGATGATGAATAGGGCTTCCTAACCCTAGGGCTTGGATTTGGTGGAGCTACACTCATCGAAATCCCTCAACGTTGGTTGCTACGCGTAGAGGAGGGCTAGACGCTCCTTTCTAACCGTGCCAAAAATCAAGCTATGGCCTCGAAGCGACGTCTAAGGGTAACGATCCTTTCTACCCTTTTTTGGACATGTGTTAGTCCATTTCCGTGCATCTTTGAGGTCCCTACCCAAAAGGGTGAGGTCGTGACCTCCGACAGGTGGATTCGTGTTATCCCCGTCAGATCTTGCATACATGTAGAGTCCATGCGTAAAATAGATGTAGGCGCGCTATGTGAAGCCCATTCGAGACGGTTCGTCCGGATTGGTGATGCTTTTTGATATTATGCGTGCCTGGGAAAACTCCGTGTTGATATCCTGCTTCGTAAGACTAGAGGGTGCTACTGCATGCGCAGCAACGCCTGGGGGTGTGCCCCGGGAAGCACCCGAAGTTAGAAGCAGAAATGGAGTTCTGTTCACTACCGCTGGCGCTAGCGTTATCGCCGGGCGGTAGCTCCCAGACTTGGTTTTGGTGATTTTGTGCGTTCTGAGGCAGTGGGAGTGCTACTGCATGTGCAACAATGCCTGGGGGTGTGCCCCGGGAAGCACCCACAGCTAGAAGCCAAAATGGGGTTTCTGTGCTCTATCGCCAGGCGTTAGCGCTAACGCCGGCGATAGCTCCCAGACTGAGTTCTGGTGATGTTGTTGTGCCCACCTGTTGAGGGGACCTGAGGCCTGTGTGCCCGACCTGTGAGAGTGTCCTGGTGGATGACTTAGCAGCCCGTAGAGCCGGCTAATTGAGAATACCTGGGCTGAGGGGACGCCATACCCGCTTTTCGTGTTGTACAACGAGAGCTGTGAACAACGGGCATTTGACGAACCTGAAACCGCACCATTGCATCACCTGTTTAGTAAGTCTCATACAGCATGTCGGGAAGCGATGGGAAAGAGTCTTCGGACTACGGGATGTTCATAATTAAAGCACGGGAGAGACCTGGTATTCGGGCCACCGACTTTAGCCTCGAAGGGCAAAGCCATCAAGAGTGGATAGTGGTGGAAGGCGGAGTACACCAAAGAGTGCCTGAGAGCACGAGACGTGGAGGCCATTCCCACATTTGTGATTGATGCATATGTATGAATTGTTGTGGTCCGTGTCAGCCGCTTCATTCTATTATATATATATGTGTGATGCTCTTGCAGGGACGGGAAACTACCACCCCCTCGAAGGGGTGGGGTCGTTATAATTTGGTCAGCCGTTGCTGACCGTTGCCCTGTTTTACCACCGTTTTTGGTGGGCTTGTTGTACAGGTGCTGGACCGAGCGGGAACATAGCGGGCTCATAGCGGGCTGAAGCCCCTACGCTGCTGCGGCCCTTGAAGGCCTTTTTGATGTTCTCTTGTTTTCATGTATGGCCGGCCTGCGCGCCGATGTCGGTAATTTGTAAGGCCGTTGTGCCTCTTTTGTTGTGTAAAACATTTTATTCCTATTAATAGAAGTGGACATACCCGGGTTCGGGTTTTGTGGTTGATATATCTTGTCTCTCTCTTTTGCTTCCGCATAGAATGCTCTGAGTTAGGTTCGTTGTTTAGAGTTGAATGATATTCCTTATTGTGACGTTCCTGTTCGTTTTGTTGTATGTGGCGTGGGGCCCCGGCCGGACCTTCTGTCATATGCTTCTTAACGGATGGGGGTGTTACAAAATTGGTATCAGCTTCTAGGGTTTCGTGTCCTTCTAAGGAATTCGTGGACGAATTCTTTTAAGGGGTGGTGAGCACGTGTGTGCGCTACTGTCGAGACGTAAAATAAACCCAAAAAATGTCCACTTAGGAATAAAATGTAACAACAAACCAACAATTATTGCATGATTTTGGAACCTGAGTGTTCCTTTTGTTGTTAGTTGCGACTGTGCTGTCGCCTAACTGTGTGATGCACTCGTGTAGGGCGCTCGAAGTGCAGCGGGACCGTCGCGTCGCCGTGACGTGGTTGAGAGTAGCGGGTCTGCTGAGGCTCCTACACCTCCGTCTGCTGAGATGGTTCGGCGAGTTACATAAGCCATCCTAGCTGCGTTGAATGGCCAGCCTGGAGGGCAAGGTCAACCGTCGGTGCAGGAAGTGGCCCTAGAGCCACTAAGAGTGGAGCAAGTCCCCGTAAGGCGTGCTGTTGAGCAACAGCTGAAGCACTTCCTAGGATTTCGACCTCCTCCGTTTTCCGGGGTTGAATCCCCAGCTGAGGCCGAGGTCTGGCTGTTGCATATGGAGCGAATTCTGACAGCGACACAGTCGGATGAAGCGTAGAAAGTGACCTTCGCTACTTTCTTTTTGGAAAAGGAAGCCAGGCGGTGGTGGGATGAGGTAGAGAGGCGCCAATTTGCGGGAAGGCGACTGGTTGATGTGCCAATGGAAGAGTTCTCGAGAATCTTCCTGGCAAGGTATGTGCCTCCGTCGCAGCAGATCGCGATGGAGAACCAGTTCCTGGCTCTGATGCAGGGTGATAGACTGGTTGACGACTACCTGTATGAGTTCACCCGCCTCGGGCGTTACGCTGGAACTTCTTTTGATGACGAGGGAAGAAGGGTGAACAGGTTCTACGGAGGTTTGCGTAGTGAGTTGCGGTACCTTCTGACAGGGCCGTTGACGCAGGGTTTCACGACCCTCGTTAGTTCAGCCCGAGCGCTTGAGCAGGACATGCTCATGGAGAAGGGCAAGGTGGCTGTGGTCGAGGCAGTGCCGGAGGGCAAGGCGCCGAGTGCGGCGAAGTTGCGGGGGTTGAATCGCTGGAAGAAGGCTCGATTATCTGGGCCAGCTCCCTCTGCTTCGGGCGCGTCGTCTGGACGTGGCCCTCTTATTTGTTTTACTTGTGGCAAGCCTGGCCATTTCTCTCGGGATTGCCGCAGTGGGCTTCCAAGGTCAGAGAAGAAGACTGGGCCATCTTATTCTGAGAAGGGGAAGGCGGCAGAGTCCACTGCCTCCCGTATGGCTCCCCCGCAGCCCAGAGTCTTCAGTCTTGGTCAGCAGGAGGCTATCAAAGCCAAGGACGTCGTGACAGGTATAATTTAAGATATAGTCCTTACTGTTTTGTATACCTGTTTTAGTGTTCATGCTAACCTTGTTTGACGGCGTAGGCTTTGTAAATGTTTTAGGCGTTCCTGCGAGAGCGCTTTTCGATACTGGAGCTTCGCACTCCTTTTTATCGTCGGACTTCGTCCAACGTATTGGTGCGCCGTCGATTGCTTCTGCAGATGGACTGGAGGTCCTACTGCCGAATGGATATTCGATGCGTGTGGAGAGGAGTTGCTGCGTGAAGGTTCTAGTTGGAAGCCAGGAGTATGACATGAAAGCATCGTTACTCCCCCAGGTTGAGTTCGATGTAATCTTCGGCATGGACTGGCTGTCGGAACAGCGTGCGTGCATCGATTGCACCACCAAGGAGGTGAGGTTTGGGCAGTGTGCCGATCGTGAGATGGTCTTTGCGGGCATGCGTGGATCGAGCAAGATGCTGATGTCTGCTCTCCAGGTGTCCAAGGCAGTGCGTCAGGGAGCAGAGTTATTCTTTGCTCTAGTGGAGGCTTCAACGCCGAGGCCCAGCCTAGTGGATGTTCCGGTAGTTTCAGAGTTCCCCGATGTGTTCCCGAGCGATCTCCCCGGTGCCCCACCGCAGCGGGAGATAGATTTCAAGATTGAGTTGGTGCCAGGTGCTAAGCCTGTGGCCCGCTCGCCGTATCGTATGGCTCCGAAGGAGTTGGCGGAGTTGAAGCTGCAGTTGCAGGAGCTGCTTGAGCAGGGCTACGTGCGTCCGAGTTCCTCACCTTGGAGTGCACCGGTCCTCTTCGTCAAAAAGAAGGACGGTAGCCTGCGGCTTTGCATCGATTATCGGGAGCTGAACAAGCTGACCGAGAAGAACAAGTATCCTCTTCCGAGGATAGACGACTTGTTCGACCAGCTCGTTGGTTCGACAGTATACTCGAAGCTGGACTTGAAGTCCGGCTATTATCAGGTGCGGATCAGGGAGTGCGACATCTCGAAGACTGCCTTCAGTACAAGGTACGGGCAGTATGAGTTCACCGTGATGCCGTTTGGGCTGACTAATGCGCCTTCGGTGTTTATCGACTTGATGCACCAGACTTTCCGAGAGTACCTTGACCGGTTTGTGATCGTCTTCCTTGACGACATACTGGTCTACTCTCAGTCCGAGGAGGAGCACGGTGATCACCTGCGAGTAGTCTTGGAGGTTCTGAGGAGGAACCAGCTGTATGCCAAGTTCTCGAAGTGCGAGTTCTGGCTACCTTCCGTGGCGTTCTTAGGCCATGTGGTTAGTGGAGCGGGTGTCGCGGTAGATCCGGTGAAGGTTGCGGCCATCAGGGAGTGGCCTGTTCTTTCTACTCTAGCGGAGGTCCGTAGCTTTCTCGGGCTGGCCGGCTATTACAGGCGCTTCGTGGAGAACTTCTCACGGATCGCGCCGCCTCTTACGATGCTGACACGGAAGATGCGGGAGTTTATTTGGACGCCCGCGTGTGCGCAGGCTTTCGAGGAGTTGAAGTGGCGGCTTACCACGGCTCCGATCTTATGTTTGCCTTGCGGCACGGAGGGCTACGAGATCTACACCGACGCTTCTGGGAGCGGCCTTTGCTGTGTTCTGCAGCAGCATGGCAAGGTAGTAGCGTACGGCTCTCGCCAGCTGAAGGTGCACGAGCGGAACTATCCGGTCCACGACTTAGAGTTGGCGGCCGTGATTTTTGCCCTGAAGCTTTGGCGGCATTATGTGTATGGCGTGAAGATCGACATCTTCACGGACCATAAGAGCGTGAAGTACCTTCTGACGCGGAAGGGGCTGAATATGCGACAGCAGAGGTGGATGGAGTTCCTTGGGGACTACACCTTCGAGATCCACTACACTCCCGAGAAGGGGAATGTTGTCGCAGATGCACTCAGTCGCAGGGCTCCAGCGCAGGCCAACTGGATTCAGATGCATGATGAGCACCTGATACGTGACCTAGAGGCCTTGGATATTTCTTGCGTGGAGAAGAGGAGCAGTGCCGGTGCCTGTTTGAGTTAGACTAAGGTGCAGTACGACCTCGCAGTTAGAGTCCGCCAGGCTTTAGAACTCGATCCGAGTTTAAAGCGCTAAACGGAGGAGGCTGGTGGTGGGCCGGATGCCCAGTTTCAGGTGCGTGACGGGTTGCTGTGGAGAGGCGACCGTTTGTGCGTCCCCAAGGTGGGTGAGCTGCGCGATGAGTTGATGTACGAGGCGCATCGTACCAGGTATTCAGTTCATCCGGGGAGCACGAAGATGTACAAGGACATGATGGTCCTTTTTTGGTGGCCGGGTATGAAGAGGGACATCGCTCACTACGTGGCCAAGTGCCACACTTGTGCGCTAGTGAAGGCGGAATGCCAGAAGCCCGGTGGCTTTTTGAAGTCATTACCGATTCCAGAGTGGAAATTCGATGACGTTTCCATGGATTTCGTGCATGGGCTGCCGAGATCGCAGCGCGGGAACGATGTCATCTGGGTAGTCATAGACCAGCTTGTTGGAACATGGTCTTCCGCATCTCCTAGGTTGGAGAATAACAAATCCTATGTGTATTTGATCTTGTGTGTTCAATTGTGCAGGTTAGCATAGTCCACATGACTCAAGGAGTACTCATGATGTCTGCCCCCAAAATTGAGGCCAAAATTCGAAGAGGCTCACTAGCGCCGGCGGTAGCGATAGCGCCCGGCGCTAGCGTTGATCTGCGTGATTTCGGCATCGTTTTTAGAAGGAGCTAGCGCCCGGCGTTAACTACTAGCGCTGGCGGTAGCATGGCGCACAAGAGGCATGGAGCAATATGTTGCCGCGGATTAAAGATCCTGCCGCGCAAAACGTTTCCTAATCCGGGCTAGCGCTAGCGTCGGCGGTAGCTCTTGGGCTATAAATTGGATCGTTTGGCTCCGAATTCTTCATCCTCCTCCAATCCCAAACTCCAGAGCTTCGTGCCATAGCAGAGAGAGGAAGATTCAGAGCGATACTCCCACAATTCCATAAAGCCTTAAGGAGATCCGTGGAGAAGATTTCAACACGCGTCATCATCGTGACGAAAGGCCGCATCGACTATGATCATACTCTGCGGGCCTTCGTCCACTTCTCCAAGATATCCACATAGAGGGAGTTTTTATATTATTGTCTTTTCATTTCATATCTTTTCTGTAAACGGTAGTGAAATCGCCTCGTGTTGGCGACTAGGTCTAGGGTAGACTTAGGGCTGAAATTCGCCTCGTGTTGGCGACTAGATCTAGGCTAGTTCTAGGGGGTGCTCGAGGCCACATCCGGGGAAGGATTGGATAGAGCAGCTTGAGGCCGAATCCGGGGAGGATTAGGCTAGGGCCACCGGTTCGCGGGGAAGCGAGTCGGGATAGAAAACAAAAAGAGCTTTTATTATTCGCCTCCGATCTCTAGCGTCATCGAGATCAAGTTTTGTAAAACTTATTTATTATTAATAAAGCTTGTCTCCTTTTTGTTTTACTTCACTTATTTCATGTCTTTAATCTTGCAATAATTCAAAGTTTTTTTTATAATCTATAGTTTTTTTGAAAACCCTTATTCACCCCCCCTCTAAGGGCGCCGACCGATCCAACACGGCTGACGAAGGTGGCGCACTTTATCCCCAACCGGAGGGATGACTCAGTGGAGAAGTTGGCGAAGCTGTATGTTGATACAATAGTACGATTGCACGGGGTGCCCCGTAGCATTGTCAGTGATCGAGATGGACGCTTTACTTCGAGCGACTGGAGGCTAGTCAACCGTCTATTGGGTACAAAGCTGCAGTTTAGCACGGCCTTTCATCCTCAGACGGATGGCCAAACTGAGCGTACCAATAGGACGATGGAGGACATGCTCCGGATGTGCGTCCTAGATTTCGGCAAGGGGTGGGAAGATCACCTCTTTCTTGTTGAGTTCGCGTACAACAACAGCTACCAGGCGAGTATTCAGATGGCGCCTTTCGAGGCCCTCTATGGCAGGAAGCGCCGCACTCCCTTAGCTTGGGCGGAAACGGGCGAGACGAAGCTCTTCAATAGGAAAGACGTCGAAGAGGCGACTTCGACGGCACGCATGATCCGGGAGAGGCTTTTGGTTGCGCAGGATAGGCAGGCGAAGTACTATAATGCGATGCACCGCGACGTCCAGTTCCCCATTGGCAATTGGGTTTACTTGAAGATCAGGCCGTTCAAGGGTGTATCCAAGATTCGACGCTTGAAAAAGCTGAGTCCGAGATACCTTAGACCGTTTGAGATCATCGAGTGCATCAGCGAGGCGGCTTATAGGCTTGCACCATCGGCGGAACTGAGCGGGCTGCACGATGTATTCCACATCTCCGTGTTGCGGAAGGCAGTGCAAGAGCCTACGCTTGTGGTCACGGAGGATCAGGTGCCCGTGGATAGTGGGCTTAAGACGGCGGTCAGGCCCGTTAGCATCGAGGATGCTGAGGTGCATCAGTTGCGGAACAGGGCGATCTGTATGGTAAAGGTCCGTTGGGACAACTGCGGTCGCGAGGAACTCTCATGGGAGCGTGAGCAGACCATGATGGAGGAGTTCCCCGAGCTGTTTCGGTGACGTCTAGCTCTCTTTTTTCCCCCTTTTTGTAAAGACCTTTTTGTATATATATATATGCCTGTTTTTACAAATTTCGGGATGAAATTTTTATAAGGAGGGGAGAGTTTTAACACCCCAAAACTTCAAAGCAGATTTGGGCTGCTGGGAGCTAGCGCGGGCGATAGTGCTACCGCCTGGCGCTAGCCATCTCGACGGTTGCAAGCGTCGAGACGGAAGCCTTAAGCGTCGACAGCCGCTAGCGTCGAGACGGAAGCTAGCGCAGGCGCTAGCGCGCGATTCAGATCCCTGATTTGAAATCGTGGGCATTGATGGCACTTTGACTTTGGGGGCTGTTTTGGACTGAGGTGGCTCGGGAGGTGTCCTTAGGAGGCCGAAAATCACTTGGCTTCCTTATTCACTTAAGGGTTTTGGTTTGGAGAGAAGGAGGGCTTTGGAGATGATGATGAATAGGGCTTCCTAACCCTAGGGCTTGGATTTGGTGGAGCTACACTCATCGGAATCCCTCAACGTTGGTGGCTACGCGTAGAGGAGGGCTAGACGCTCCTTTCTAACCGTGCCAAAAATCAAGCTATGGCCTCGAAGCGACGTCTAAGGGTAACGATCCTTTCTACCCTCTTTTGGACATGTGTTAGTCCATTTCCGTGCATCTTTGAGGTCCCTACCCAAAAGGGTGAGGTCGTGACCTCCGACGGATGGATTCGTGTTATCCCCGTCAGATCTTGCATACATGTAGAGTCCATGCGTGAAATGGACGTAGGCGCGCTGTGTGAAGCCCATTCGAGACGGTTCGTCCGGATTGGAGATGCTTTTTGATATTATGCGTGCCGGGGAAAACTCCGTGTTGATATCCTGCTTCGTAGGACTAGAGGTGCTACTGCATGCGCAACAACGCCTGGGGGTGTGCCCCGGGAAGCACCTGAAGTTAGAAGCAGAAATGGAGTTCTGTTCACTACCGCTGGCGCTAGCGTTATCGCCGGGCGGTAGCTCCCAGACTTGGTTCTGGTGATTTTGTGCGTTCTGAGGCAGTGGGAGTGCTACTGCATGTGCAACAATGCCTGGGGGTGTGCCTCGGGAAGCACCCACAACTAGAAGCCAAAATGGGGTTTCTGTGCGTTATCGCCAGGCGTTAGCGCTAACGTCGGCGATAGCTCCCAGACTGAGTTCTGGTGATGTTGTTGTGCCCACCTGTTGAGGGGACCTGAGGCTTGTGTGCCTGACCTGTGAGGGTGTCCTGGTGGATGACTTAGCGGCCCGTAGAGCTGGCTAATTGAGAATACCTGGGCTGAGGGGACGCCATACCCGCTTTTCGTGTTGTACAACGAGAGTTGTGAACAACGGGCATTTGGCGAACCTGAAACCGCACCATTGCAGCACCTGATTAGTAAGTCTCGTACAGCATGTCGGGAAGCGATGGGAAAGAGTCTTCGGACTACGGGATGTTCACAATTAAAGCACGGGAGAGCCCTGGTATTCGGGCCACCGACTTTAGCCTCAAAGGGCAAAGCCATCAAGAGTGGATGGTGGTGGAAGGCGGAGTACACCAAAGAGTGCCTGAGAGCACGAGACGTGGAGGCCATTCCCACGTTTGTGATTGATGCATATGTATGAATTGTTGTGGTCCGTGTCAGCCGCTTCATTCTGTTATATATATATGCTGTGATGCTCTTGCAGGGACGGGAAACTACCACCCCCTCGAAGGGGTGGGGTCGTTATAATTTGGTCAGCCGTTGCTGACCGTTGCCCTGTTTTACCACCGTTTTTGGTGGGCTTGTTGCACAGGTGCTGGACCGAGCGGGAACATAGCGGGCTCATAGCGGGCTGAAGCCCCTACGCTGCTGCGGCCCTTGAAGGCCTTTTTGATGTTCTCTTGCTTTCATGTATGGCCGGCCTGCGCGCCGATGTCGGTAATTTGTAAGGCCGTTGTGCCTCTTTTGTTGTGTAAAACATTTTATTCCTATTAATAGAAGTGGACTTACCCGGGTTCGGGTTTTGTGGTTGATATATCTTGTCTCTCTCTTTTGCTTCCGCATTGAATGCTCTGAGTTAGGTTCGTTGTTTAGAGTTGAATGATATTCCTTATTGTGACGTTCCCGTTCGTTTTGTTGTATATTGCGTGGGGCCCCGTCCGGACCTTCTGTCATATGCTTCTTAACGGATGGGGGTGTTACAGGAGGCAATCGAAATAGGTTGCATTGGAGGTCCTTGCCGCATGGTCTCGTCGTGCAGTTGGTGCTGACTCCTCCATAAACATTTGGGAGGACCCTTGGATTCCACGACCGTTTTTTATTTCGGATAACCACCCCCGTCCCTCCGTCCTACATCCTACTACGGTGGCAGAGTTGTTTATGCGGGGTCGGCCAGGATGCAATGTAGGGATTGTTTAATCAATTTTCACGCCGGCAGATGCATCTGTTATTCTCTCTATTCTGATTGGTCGGGTGGGTACGAATGATTATTGACTTGACATTTCACACGACATTTCGCCTTTTCGGTTCAGAGCGCTTGCCATTTGGCGCATCGTCTTCTCGTTACTGATGACGCCTCGTCTTCTTCGGCTCCGGCGTCGCGGTGTTTTGTGTGGAAGGTCATGGCACCCCGAAGGTTCTCACGTACCAACCCCAGTGGTAACCGAAAGCAGCTCATCACATAGGAGGGGATCGATGGCGGTCAAGACCACCTTAATTAGTATTTCATGACCGGCCTGTGAGAGTAATTTGACCCTCCAAGCCTGCAAGCGTGCCCAGATTTTATCTTTAATATATCTAAAGCAAGCCCGACGATTTTACCCCACCATAGCCGGAACATCCTAGTAGAAATCATGTGGGCGGCGCACCAGCCCAACGTCACAACAATGTCCATTGCCATAGACGGCGAAGTTAAGTGACTAAACACCATTGATGAATTCGAGAGGTTTATAGACAACCCCGATGCCGCCGCAAAATCACGTAATAAGTCAGAAATGGCCAGAGCCACCCCCTTGTAGCACTAGAGAAGATCAACGTAACATCCGCAAAGAGCAAATGGGAGATCCGGGGCGCCAACAGGCAAATCACAACACCTGCAATTGCGCCCAACTCCTCAGACCAACGTAACAACCTACTAAGAAACTCAGAACAAATCAGAAATAAATACGGGGAGAGTGGATCCCCCTGCCGAAGCACCCTAGTTGGAACAAGGTTTCCTCGAAGCATCCGGAGGCGCATCTAAGTGGAATACCCTCTCCGTTGCCCCTAGGGGTTTATATAGTCAAACTGGTAACGGGTGACGGATATCCCAGTATCCGTCCGTACCCGTTATGCCTCCGACCGGTTATGATTTATGCAAATATACATTTATAATCTTGTTGACGCCAGGAAAATCCTGACCTCAAGATTCGGACCAATGCAGCCGGAGGCTACTCGCCCAGCAACTCAACGAGATGACTTAGTTGGCAACGATGAAGAAGCTAGAAGAGCAACAAACAGGACCCCAGGTGCTGCGGCAGGGAGGCCCCACCACGCACCCAGAAGCTCAAGGGAGTCTTCGCCTCCAAAATCAAAATGGTCGAGCTTGGTACAGGGAAGGCACTGACTTGGCTAGAAGCAAGGGTGACGGGCTCGAGAGTTCGGAAATCGGGATCCAAAAGCTCAAGTCCAGGTGCCAATCCAAGTATCCCTGGCGTCCTATTTATAGGAAAACCAAAGGGGAGGGGGGGGGGGGGGGGCTTTTATAGCCCCCATCCTGCCCTGGCAATTATGGGATACTCGGCGAGCACTTATGCCATAGTCGCCCATCTGACGAGTATTGGATGCTGCTCGCACACGCCGGGCCAATACTCGCCTAGGTCTTCTGCTGCGTTCGACGAACTCTGAAGGCTCTGCGCTCGACGAACTCTGAAGGCTCTGCGTTCGACGAACTCCTCTGGACTGCGTTCGACGAACTCCTCTGGACCGCGTTTCAGTGATGGATTTTCTAGAGTTTCTCGATTCCAAAATGTCATGCGTTAAATAAAAACAAATCTTGAAATAAAAGAACTAGGAAACCACACTGCGTTAGAAACAACGTGCCTGGTAATAAAAAAAATTAAGACCTGAGACATTGAAAGTGCATTATAATGACTACCTAGTTTTTTACTATCAAAGTTTGTTGCACGGGTCTGTTTGGGAGAGCGGCCGCGGTTGTGAAAGGAGTGGTAGTAAATGGAGAGTTGCAAATGGAGACGTAAAAATCTAACTGTTTCAAATGAAAATCTGTTTGGATGATCTCCGTTTGCAATGCTGTTTTTTTTAGATGTTTGGTAAAACAACGGTGCAAAATTAATGCTAAAAAAACTACTTAAAAAATTTGCTGAATCGAGAAATTTTGTTTTTTGAAATTGTTTTCCCATTGCAATGTTAATGTTAATAACACACTGCATATTATAAATAGATGTATAGAATTCTAACCAATTCAACAATGGTAATTATCTGATTAATGTTAGTAAGTCACGGTGGATACCGTGGATATGAACCTCCACCACAATGATCAACCGATTAATCTGTGATCTCCAGAGATAATTTTTATTTAAGATTTACAATTTTATGGTAAAGATTCTGAGTGAAAATACGAACAAAATGGACGGCCAGATATTCTCCGGTATGGTGCGTTATATACGAACGAAGCCTTCAGATGATGCTTTTGCTTCTTTGATGCCTAATGAGCTTCGGCATATATATAGCTTCATCGTATACTTGATGCCCTAACGGGAACGGGGCCAGATCAGCGAAAGAGCGGCATCGTCCAGTGGTCTTCTCCTCTCCGAGTAACAGAAGCAGATCATCGAAGAGTCGTCTTCTTTCTCTCTTTCTTCAAAATGGTGTAAGAGTGTTTCGTTTCCTCGTTCGCCATGGTTTTGTTCGGTCCATTTTCTCTCCTTCTTTCCTTTCTAGTAAGGACTTGAGTTTATTAGTTATATTTGTGTGCGATTTGTATGTTTTTTGGTGTTTACCTTCGGTTCTTTTCAAGTGGAAGGAGATGCCAAGATCTTAGTTCTTATTGCCTGGATTCATCTTCCTTGTATTATATTTGGTGTTTCTAACATTTGTTTTATTTGTCCTTTTTATTCCAAGATCTGTTTTAATTTAATGCCTGGCATTTCTGGTGAAATTTCAAACAACGAGAACAATCTATATATCTTGCCCGAACTGGCGGATTAGAAGAGCCGTTTTCTCTTTTTTAGGGCAAGGAAGCTATCAAGTTCGGGGTTCGAGCGAGTAGATGCCCGAACTGGCGGAAGCAGCCCCATCAGGTTGGCCATAGCGGCATCAGCTTCTTCAGCAGCACTCGCAACATCTTGAACGAGATTAGAAGAGCCATGCCATCAGAGAACCCTCACCCTCTATATATAGAGTCCAGGCGGCGACCAACGAGATGCCGAGTATAAGCCAATAGTCGCCAGTAGGGCAAATCGTCGAATGAAGGTTGGATGATTCTTTCCGAGCAACTACGTTACTTGCAAAGAGCGGGGATTGTGTACAACCCTCATTCTCCGAGGGTGGACCCACTCAAGGCCACATAGGTAGAAGTCAAATGTCAAAAGGCCAACACAAAAACCAGCAGTCCAAGACACAAGACAAAGCCATCCAGCAGAAGCCAATAACGGCCTGGGCGAGTATTGACCAAAGCTCGCCAGGTAGGCGAGTATGGGCTTAATACTCGCCTCAAGAGTTCGTCGAACGCAGTCCAGAGGAGTTCGTCGAACGCAGTCCAGAGGAGTTCGTCGAACGCAGAGCCTTCAGAGTTCGTCGAGCGCAGAGCCTTCATAGTTCGTCGAACGCAGCAGAAGACCTAGACGAGTATTGGCCCGGCGTGTGCGAGCAGCATCCAATACTCTCCAGATGGGCGACTATGACATAAGTGCTCGCCGAGTATCCCATAATCGCCTGGGCAGGATGGGGGTTATAAAAGGCCCCCTCTCCCCTTTGGTTTTCCTATAAATAGGACCCCAGGGGTACTTGGATTGGCACCTGGACTTGAACTTTTGTATCCCGATTTCCGAACTCTCGAGCCCGTCACCCTTGCTTCTAGCCAAGTCGGTGCATTCCCTATACCAAGCTCGGCCATTTTGGTTTTGGAGGGGAAGACTCCCTTGAGCTTCTGGGTACGTGGTGGGACCTCCCTGTCGCAGCACCTGGGGTCCTGTTTGTTGCTCTTCTAGCTTCTTCGTCGTTGCCAGCCAAGCCATCTCGTTGAGTTGTTGGGCGAGTAGCCTCCGGCTGCATTGGTCCGAATCTTGAGGTCAGGATTTTCCTGGCGTCAACAAGATTACAAATGTATATTTGCATAAATCATAACGGGTCGGAGGCATAACGGGTACGAACGGATACTGGGATATCCGTCACCCGTTACCAGTTTGACTATATAAACCCCTAGGGGCAACGGAGAGGGTATTCCACTTAGATGCGCCTCCGGATGCTTCGAGGAAACCTTGTTCCAACTAGGGGGCTTAGGCAGGGGGATCCACTCTCCCCGTATTTATTTCTGATTTGTTCTGAGTTTCTTAGTAGGTTGTTACGTTGGTTTGAGGAGTTGGGCTCTATTGCAGGTGTTGTGATTTGCCCGTTGGCGCCCCGGATCTCCCATTTGCTCTTTGCGGATGATACGTTGATCTTCTCTAGTGCTACAAGGGGGTGGCTCTGGCCATTTCTGACTTATTACGTGATTTTGCGGCGGCATCGGGGTTGTCTATAAACCTCTCGAAGTCATTAATGGTGTTTAGTCACTTAACTTCGCCGTCTATGGCAATGGACATTGTTGTGATGTTGGGGGTGGTGCGCCGCCCACATGATTTCTACTAGGATGTTCCGGTTATGGTGGGGTAAAATCGTCGGGCATGCTTTAGATATATTAAAGATAAAATCTGGGCGCGCTTGCAGGCTTGGAGTGTCAAATTACTCTCCCAGGCCGGTCATGAAATACTAATTAAGGTGGTCTTGACCGCCATCTATCCCCTCCTATGTGATGAGCTGCTTTCGGTTACCACTGGGGTTGGTACGTGAGATTGATTCCCTTTTTGCGAGTTTTTGGTGGACAGGAGGCAATCGAAATAGGTTGCATTGGAGGTCCTGGAAGCGGTTATGTTTGCCAAAATCTCTTGGCGCGATGAGTTTTCATTGTATTTCAGCCTTCCACTCGGCTCTTTTGGCTAAGCAGGTTTGGTGACTTTTGACTCGGCCTGATTCTTTTATTGGGCGACTTTATCGGGCACAGTACTATCCCGATTGGGACTTATTTTCGGACACATTGGGGGCTAGACCCTCATTTTGTTGG
The DNA here is from genome assembly GCA_033032865.1 of Dactylorhiza incarnata. NCBI lineage: Eukaryota > Viridiplantae > Streptophyta > Magnoliopsida > Asparagales > Orchidaceae > Dactylorhiza > Dactylorhiza incarnata. The sequence goes on from JAWHQI010000036.1 coordinate 2,832,022, forward strand.
TCGGGTTTTCTTCATGCAAGGGAAATCTTTGCCGCATGGTCTCGTCGTGCAGTTGGTGCTGACTCCTCCATAAACATTTGGGAGGACCCTTGGATTCCACGACCGTTTTTTATTTCGGATGACCACCCCCGTCCCTCCGTCCTACATCCTACTACGGTGGCAGAGTTGTTTATGCGGGGTCGGCCAGAATGCGATGTTGGGATTGTTCAATCAATTTTCACGCCGGCGGATGCATCTGTTATTCTCTCTATTCTGATTGGTCGGGTGGCTACGAATGATTATTGACTTGACATTTCACATGACATGACGCCTTTTCGGTTCAGAGCGCTTGCCATTTGGCATATCGTCTTCTCGTTACTGATGACGCCTCGTCTTTTTCGGCTCCGGCGTCGTGGTTTTTTTTTGTGGAAGGTCGTGGCACCCCGAAGGTTCGTCTGTTTTTGTGGCTAACGGCTCAAAATATTTTACCAACTGCCAAGAATATGAGGAGGAGACATTTGCTGGATGCTACTGCTTGTCCTTTGTGCAGAGATTCGGAGGAGGATTTGTTTCATGGGTTGCGAGACTGTGTGGTGGTCTCTCCGATTTGGTCTCTCCTTGGGCTCTCCGATATTGTTTCATCCCGCAGTGGGGGGGGGGGGGGGGGGGGGGGGTCTCCCGAGGATGGATTCGTGCTTGGCATAACTGTCTCTCACAGGATCAGTTTGAGCTTTTCTCGATGGCGTGCTGGTCGATTTGGTGGCGGAGGAATTTGATGTTGTGGGAGGGCGTGTTGCAGCCCCCTGGGGTCACGACCTCTTTTGTGCGTTCGTCCTTTCTTGCTTTCACCGCATTCCCCCATCCATGCTCTCACGTTGACCCTCCTGCTCATTCACCTATCTCTTGGGTTCCTCCACCGAGTGGTGTGATTAGTATCAACTTTTATGGTGCGGTGCGGCGGCATTCGGGTCGGGTGGGTGCATGTGTTATTTCCCGGGACTCATGGGGGTTTTGCTTGGCCTGGAGCACGACCTTAGCGGAATTCTTGGAATGCCCGGTAATTGCATATGCTTTTGCAGCTAGATTGGCAGTTGACCTGACTCTTGACCATGGGTGGGGCTCGGTTATCTTTGAGGGAGATTGTGCAACTCTCATCACATCCGTTTCATTTGTGTGGAACCTCTCTCGGTGGACCGCGCCTTCATCTTGGATATCTTGCATTTGTTGCCACGCATTGCGAGCCATGCATTCTGTTTTGTTCGGAGAGATGCGAACCGAGTGACTCATGCCCTTGCCTGTACTTCTTTTGATAGCCCCTATGCGAAATTATATTTTTCAAAATAAAATAGCCGGACTTTCATAAAATACCTACCTAATCATTCGTAACAAATATTATTTGATTTTATGAGCCCGCGAGTATTGATTTTCTAAATTTAGTATTGAAAATTATTAATTCATTTCTTGAGCTCGGCACGATGGAATTGAAGCGGTCTTCGAGGCCAAAACTCATGACTTTAGCTTTAACCTAAAAAACAAAATCCAATTCTTACTTCCCTCCATCGTTTTTTTCGCATAATTGAGCATTTTTGCCCGTGCGAGTTTTTTTCGAGCGGGCGAGCATTCTTGCGTGAGCATGTTTTTTTTGCCCGGGAGAGTATTTTTTTCCCGAGCGCGTTTTCTCTCGAGATCACATTTTTCGCTCACAACGCACATTTTTTACAGTGCATATTTTCGAGCGGATTAACGTTTTCTGTGCGAAAACAAGAAGAATTATTGGATTCGAAACATAGACCGAATTTTCGATGAATCAGGAGAAATGGACGGTCAGATATTCCCCAGTGCGGTGCGTTACATCCGATGCCCTAACGAGGACGGCGCTTATATTGCTTCGGCGTATGCTTGACGCCCTATTACATCCGAAGCCCCAACGAGAACGGCGCCTGAGCATCGACTCATCTGCGACGGGCGACGGCATTGGAGAGTAGTCTTCTCCGCTCCGAGTAACAGAAGCAGATCATCGGAGTGTTGTCTTCTTTCGTTCTTCAAAATGGGGTAAGAGTGTTTCGTTCCCTCGTTAATGATATCTACGTCTCAATCTGTTGAATCTCCTACAGAGAATCACTCATGTTTGACAATTTTATGCTCTATAAACATATGAAACTGTTTTCCTACCCCTTTGGGCATCATGCCCCATACCTTTATCTACTTGCCGTTGGATCCTAAATTGCGTTGAGGTCTCAGTGTTCCCTTACTCTCCCATACCCACCCACCTTCTTCCTCTATGGTTGCAGAAATACAAAAAATGGAAGTTTTGCTACTCTCATAAGCTGCAGTTATATGTCTAATGATTAGAGGAATCTTCCATCCACTAAAAATGTTATAAATTTGGCTTTTTGCAAGGAAGAAGCCCGAGAATGATCCTAACATGACAGGCTTAGATTTCTAGCAACCTATTTTTGGGGCTCGATAATTAATAAAAAAACTTCTTTCTTTTATCATCATTGAGAATCATAAATTAGTCTCTTAGTTCTCACCCTAAATATTACCCTCGTTAACAAATATACAAGAGTGAAATTATTCTCTAAAGAATGAGTGGTTGATCTTGAGATCAAGTCCATTGCGATTAGGTCAATGAATGGAAAATCAATCACCCAATTTACTTCCCATCCAAGTAGAAAGACAAATAATTTGAGTATTAAGGCGTGTAAAACAAAGCTATATGTATTCTTGGACATTTTGTAATATTTTGAGAAAATTCAACATGGATTCAAATTTTGATAGCTCACAAAAACTATTTAGCGATCCACCGATTACAAAAAGTCATCATAAAACATGTAGAATGGCATGCCAGGACATGATATATTTGGTATGAGAAGTTAAATGAGTTGGCCATAAATCAACTTCTAAGCCTAGCAACCAACATCAAAGATTAGACTTGGCAACAACTTACACGAATTCGCTAAAGATCAACTTATAAACGTAGCAAAACCTAAAGAAAAAGAGAGAACTACAAGGAATTAAGTCGACAAGATGAAAAAATCATAGTTTTAATGAAAGCTTGAATTATTTCATTTGAAAGGGCTGGTTATGTAGAGCAGTCTTTGATTAAACGGGGTAATATACCCGTTAATGAACCAATTATGGCTAGAATCTTGTAGAAGATTGGAATGATTCTCATAATAATATTGCCATCGTAGATCATTAATTATGTAATTATCATGCATGAATCTCATAGTTATTTGGCAAAACTCATAGATTAGTCTCTCAAGTTTGCTTGCTTTAGGAAATAGGTCCCTAATTTTTTTCACATGAAATTGGTCCCTAAATTTTATTTGCTTTATGAAATTGGTCCATTTAACGATTTCCGCCCAACTACGTAACAATCAGTTTCTTCTGCTCAAGTCATCGACAATTTAAAATGCAACTTCGTCAAAGTGAGCTAGAGAACTAACATAAAGTTTAGAATAAAATGCATAAATTAAATAATAAATTACCGTAACTATTGTAGTTGGAAGCGAAGTAGAGGGGCGACATCCATGTCGTCAGTGCAGGCATCTACCGCACGGGGGTAAGCATCCTTCCGCGATGCTGCAAAGTCGATGCAGAATGTCGAGTGAATATGTTGGTTTCATCCAGGAATTGAATATTGTCCATGGCTCGAACAGATGAAGCTGATCGCCGGCGGCGGCAATCTCTACATTGCCAACTGTTACATGCAATCTCTACGATCCCACCATGGACACTGATGCCCTCTCCTTTGAGTGCCCTCTGCATCCCACCACCCATGTTCTGGACTTGCTAGTGGCGGATCTGGTTGTGGACTTGCATAAGCGTTCTGTTCTTTACTCCGCTTCTGCTTTTCTGCTTCTAATTCATAATATATAAGGTATATAATTTTCACTCAGCTTATTTTAGTTTCCAATAATAAACTAGTAACCGTTTGTAGGGTCTATAAATTAATACAGCTCTGAGAAAAATCGTTTAATCCCTGATTTCTTTCTCTCAAACGGCCGCCGCCGCCGGTGATCAGTTTCTTTTACTCAAGGCATGGACAATATTCAGTTCATGGAAAAAGCCATTATATTCACTCGGCGCTCTGCGTTGTCTTTGTCGCACCTCGGAAGGATTTCTGCACCGCCGCCATGGATGTCTGCCCCGACGCTGTAGATGCCTGCGCTGGTGGCATCGATGCGGCCCCTCTACTTCACTTCCTACTACAATAGTTATGGTACTTTATTATTTAATTTGCGTTTTATTCTTAACTTCTTGTTAGTTCTCTCCCTCACTTTGACGAAGCCCACCTTAATTTATACATGGCCCTAGCACCACAAAAGACAAAAGAAGAAAGAAGCACAAAAAGCATCTTGCAGCAAGACCCAAGGAAGCTTTTGATTACAACTAGTTCTTAAGAATAGCTATAGATGAACAATATAAATTTTGCACAAACTTTCATATATGAATGCATATAAGGCATATGTCTGGGAATATTTTGCCGCATTATTATTTTTGTATGCAATCTGCTATGCCTGTGCTTGCTGACAAGTGCCTTGCACTTTGTATGCCTGTCCAGCCAAATGTCATACAATCATATATATGCCTGTGCTAGACATTAGATGCAAACTATGCAGAATGCAGGAAAAACATGTAAAGCATCTCTTGGAGCAAGCCTGTAAGCTATGAATGCAGGCAAGAAGTCAGAAAGGGGGAGAAATGGTGCTCAAGAGGTGGTCTACTGACCTTAAAGCTAGGGGGTGGAGCAAAGCAGAGACATCAAATCAAGGGGGAGCTATCAAGGGGGAGCTACAATCAAAGATAAGTTATATCTTAGACACGGGTTCATTTAAGATTATGATATTTATTGTCAAGTGAAAGTAGTCTTGAATTAAGAGATTCTGACTTCTTTAGTGGGAGATTGTTGGGAATAATGCCCATATGATTCCTGATTTAAAGAAGTCAGAATGTCAAGAACACTTCACTTTGTATTTGATCATTCATCTAGTTCATAATCTCAGGAATCTAAGTACAATATCGTCGAGAAGCGCAGGGGATGTCGTCGACAAAGTATGCTTGTCGTCATATTGATGAGCAAAGCAAAGGCAGAGAAACTGTCGAAGAAAGGCATGTCGTCGAGAAGATGGAGTATCACCGACATCAACTCAGTGGCCATATCGTCGTATATGCAAGAACGCCTGTATGCCACGTATCGTCGAAATACAAGCATAAGAGGCAGAAGCAAGGAGACTTGAAGGTTTGCGAAAGCACAAGGCGCCGACAAAGACATGTCGTCGAGATATCATCCATGTCGTCGTAACAATGGATATATCGTCGAGATAGATTCAAATGTTGCGGACGCGCTGTCAGTAATTAATGGCGCCGCCTGGCTGTCCAATCAGCGCATGCTTTGAAGGATGGGCAACTGACAGGAAAGGAAACCGAATATGACCGTTATGCTGGTTTCCTATAAAAAGGAACAATGATGCCCTAGAAAACTCTCTCGATCACGGAAAATAAAAAGAAGAACAAGGAAGAATCCCTCCGTTGGTCAATAGAACAGTACATCTGTGCGGAGAAGATCATGTAAGCAAGAACTCTAAGAAGAATCAGTCACCTTCATCGACTGAAGAGAAGCCGTTCAACATCAGGCTGAGGTAGAAGATTGAAGAAGGAGCTGTGCCGAAAAGATCTGATCTGAAGCGTCCTCTTCAACCTTAAGAAGCCAATCTCCATCCGGCTAAGTTGCCGATCAACATCAGGCAGAAGAAACAGATCTTATCTGTAATTTCCTGTAAGTCTTGCGGGCCAACATGTCTAGCTTGAGGGTTGGAGAGCTGTGAGGATTGAGGGCCAGGGCAGTGCACTTGCGGGTGCGATTTGTCGAGCTTGAGGGCTCAGGGGCAGTAGGGGCTTGCGGGCCTAGGCTGTTGGACTTGCGGGTCAGTGTTGTAGGGCTTGAGGGCCTGAGTGTCGAGCTCGCGGGCTCGGGGGCAGTAGGGGCTTGCGGGCCTAGGCTGTTGGACTTGCGGGTCCGTGGTGTAAGGCTTGAGGGCCTGAAGATTTGGCGGAGTTTGCCGGACCTAGCACACTGTTGGGTAGGCGCAGAGGGAAAGATGACTACTCAAGACACCCGGTCTTGAGGAACCTCTATAGATTCTTGTGTGTTTTTCTTGTTGTGCTTCTTATTCTATAGATCTTCTAACCAGAAAATTGGAACAACTAAATGGGATAATTTATTTTGAAAAACCTATTCACCCCCCCTCTAGGTAATTAAGTAGACTCTCCATAAACAACAACCCTGGCTCTCATTAGACGAGGGGTTTAGGTTGATCCCTGGAGAGGCTGGCAAGGTAGTAAATGGTTAGTGCTGGAATGGCCCAGATCGATTCCGCTCCTGGGCTCTCACTAGACGGGGGGTTCAGGTTGATCTCTGGAGAGGCTGGCAAGGTAGTAAATGGTTGGTGCTGGAATGCCCCAGATCGATTCCACTCCCGGGCTCTTATTAGACCGGGGGTTCAGGTTGATCTCTGGAGAGGCTGGCAAGGTAGTAAATGGTTGGTGTTGGAATGCCCCAGATCGATTCCACTCCCGGGCTCTCACTAGATGGGGGGTTCAGGTTGATCTCTGGAGAGGCTGGCAAAGTAGTAAATGTTTGGTGCTGGAATGCCCCAGATCGATTCCGCTCCCGGGCTCTCACTAGACGGGGGGTTTAGGTTGATCTCTGGAGAGGCTGGCAAGGTAGTAAATGGTTGGTGCTGGAATGCCCCAGATCGATTCCGCTCCCGGGCTCTCACTAGACGGGGGGTTCAAGTTGATCTCTGGAGATGCTGGCAAGGTAGTAAATGGTTGGTGCTGGAATGCCCCAGATCGATTCCGCTCACGGGCTCTCATTAGACGGGGGGTTCAGGTTGATCTCTGGAGAGGCTGGCAAGGTAGTAAATGGTTGGTGCTGGAATGCCCCAGATCGATTCTGGTCCCGGGCTCTCACTAGACGGGGGGTGGGGGGGGGGGGGGGGGGGGGGGGGGGGGGGGGGGGGGGGGGGGGGGGGGGGTTCAGGTTGATCTCTGGAGAGGCTGGCAAAGTATTAAGGGATTGGTGCCGGAATGCCCCAGTTCGATTCTGCTCCCGGGCTCTCATTTGTCGGGGGGTTCAGGTCGATCTCTGGAGAGGCAGGCAGAGCGACGATCTGTACTGATAGGCCTGGTTCGTAAGAACTTACGAGAGGGTACCTAGCTGGCTGAGCCCCAGAGGCTCGCTCTCGTGAAACTAAGGGGTTTGGCAGGAACAAAGTGGCCGCTTCAACAGGTTATAAAGTTCTCCGCCGGCGGGTTACTGGCTCGCGAGCACTTCAAGAACATTTCTTAGTAACAACTGAGTCCATGATAGAAATAAAGATCAAAGTAAAAAAGGCGAGTTCGAGTAAGACAGTAATGTTGACAAAAGAATCACCTTCATTCCATAGACGAGGTTCATTACAAACAGCGGCGTTCTCGCCATCCAAAAAAGAAAATAAATATACATTGAGAAAAAGGGGGAGAAGAAAAAGATGGGATCTAAGGTGTTTCTTCGGAAGACTCCTTCTCGCTCTCGCGAGCCCCCAGCTCGGGGACGAGGTCGAATAGGTCGGGGACGACGTCCTCGACTGTGAATTCCATCGCGTCCTCGGCAAGGAGACCCGCCCCCTTAAGGGTATTGAAGACGAGGTTGGCGACGTCCTTCGAGTCCTTTCGTCTCACCTCCTCTCGCCCTCGCGCCCTTCGGCGAGACCCAGCCTGCGGAGGCGATGTAGGAAGTGCGGCCCGAGCCAGCTCGTGCGCCTGGGCCTTCAACATCGCGACCTCGACCTCCAATTCGGCATTTCGAGCGAGGAGCTTAGTTGCGGTCTCGACATCCTGCAAAAAAAAAGAAATATATAAAATAAGCCAAGTCAGACTTAAGCGATCGCGGATGAGACAAGGTAGGGGAGTTGAGGGCCACTTACCATCATGCCCTGGAGACTGGCGAGGAGACCCTCGGAGACCTCTTCCCTCTCCTTGAGGCCCTTGATCTCCTCCGAAGCTTTCTTAAGCTCTTCTCTATATTCGCGGGTATCCCTGTCAGTCTGCAGGTACCGGCGCCCGACCATATGCGTGAGCTCCATTGCATAGAATTGAGCTCGCATGGCCTCGTAGACCAGCGGCCTCGGCTTCAATACATCGAAGGCAACGACGTCCTCGCGGTCATAAAGGCCAAATGCGATGGAGAATGCCTCGCCCCCCGCCTTATCGAGCTCCACCGAAGGGGGGAGGAGCGAAGAGTAGGAGATCCTGTTGTACTTGGGATCCTAGGCGAGCAGAGGCTCGCCGAGCTCATCAGGCAGCTTCGCGCCAAGGCCGAAGTTCCTATGGCCATCTGGTTTGGGCCCTCCCGAGGTGCTCCCGGCACCCTAGCTTACTGCGGCGACCTGTGGTTTCGCAGGAGAAGGGGACGAGCCATCCGTCTCGCTCAGATCGACCACCGCTCCCTTAACCTTGGCAGCGTCAGGGACCACCTTCACCTTCTTCGTAGAGGTTCGTGAGCTGGGTTGGCTCGCAGGCGCATGCCACTTCTTACCGGACCTTATGTTGGGGGGGGGGGGGGGGGGAACCTGACTTGCCTCAGCCGCCGCAGCGGCGAGAGAACCCGCTGTAAGAGTGGTGCTCCGCACGTGTGGAGGATTGAGGGGGAGGTCGCGCTCGACTACAAATGAGGGCGTTAGGGGTTAGCCAAAGAGGAAAAGAAAAAAAGGGGGTAAGGCGAAAGCGAGCCTGACCTTCCCTATGAGGCACGGCAGGTAGCGAGTCCACGTTTTGCCTGAGGTAGGCGACCTCGAAATCCTTCCCTGTGAGGTATTGGAAGAGCTTGGCGTCGTCACCACCCAGCGAGCAGGGAGGGCGGTAGGTAGCCTCATCCCGCTGAAGGGGAGTGAAGTGGATGTTGCCGAAAGGCCCCTTGACGAGAATAATCTTTTGGTGCCAATAGTGGCTCTTGTTCACCGTCTCGCAGACGGTGACATGATGGCTCGCAAAGTAGGTCATTCTTTCCTTGTAGGCACAAAAAGAGAAGACCTTGCGGAAGACGAGGAGGCTTAATTCTATCCTCTCTTCTCACATATAACTGGCGAATGCGACCACCGCGGCGATCGCATTCGGGGTCAGTTTACTCGGCAGAACCCCATAATATCGGAGCACCTGCAAAAAATCTAGAAGGTTAATGTAAGTTCGCGAGCGCCAAGAAGAAGTAGTGAGGGGGTCGAGTGGAATACCTGGCGAAACTCCGACCACAGAGGAAGCCGGAACCCATTATCAAAGTGACCGATGGGGATGGCGAGCTCGTCGGCTCGGTTTCGTTGAGCGCAGCCATATCCTTGGGACAGCGAGTCGTGTACCCCGCGGGGAGGTAGCGGTCCACGGTTTGCTTATATTCTTCGGCAGTAATGTTCGAGCAGAAGAAAGTATGGTCGCCAAAAGCCCAAGCACATTTGGCTCGCCCCTCGCACTCGTCGTCTGCTACCATTATGAAGTCGTTCTTTGCAAGCTGGGAGTAGCGAGTGCAAGCGCGGTATTGCGAGAATGGAAAAATCGAGAGAAGCGAGAAGGCTTGGAGAATAAATGTGGTGGTTAAAAAGAGAATTTTAGAACTATTTATAGGAAAATGGAAGAGGCGAGGAGAATACGAAGCACCGCGGGGTGCGGATAGCAAAAATAAGGCGAATTTTCCTTCGGCGATCCACGATCCTGCGAGGGCTGGCTCGCAATAGCGCGACACCCTGACCTCACCGGGGGCAGGTCAGCGAAAGACAGTAGCATGGGCACATCATCGTTTAATGGTTTGCGAGCACAAGACAACGGAAATCATCGCGAATATGGCGCGTATATAAGAGGTTCATAGGTACATCATAAATAAATTAGTGGTGAAAGAAAGAGCCATATGAGATGTGTGAGTGCAGGAAAAAGAATAATAATTATAAGCGATTCGCGAGGAATCAGCAAATATTGTAAGAGTCACAACCAATGTTCAACGCGGGCATAAAGGAGAAAATAAGTAGCAGAAGACGAATCAATACTACAACACAACAACTTGGGGGAGACGAGAAGTAAAAAGCAGCGGCGGACCCAAGGCAAGGAGTGGAGTTTAGTTGCTAAACCACCTCCAGCGACCGCGACCTCGCACCCCCGAGCGCGGGTGGCACCTTCGGGTAGTGGTAGTCGCGAACTGACTGGACCTTGCGTAGGATCAAGCGCACTTGGTCCTCAATTTGCGAAAGGTATACCCCAGGCGAGGTAACCTCTCCACCAGTCACCGGCCTCGCTTCAACGAGAAACCGCGCGTTCGCATCCTCCAGGGAGGCCAACTTCTCTTCATAGGCCGCCCGGTCTCCCTCGTACCGCTCTTCCAGGTCGCGCAGCATCATCCGGTACTTCTGGAGCACCTCCGTCACCTGCCTCTTCATCTATGCGGGATCGCCAGGGTCACCTAGAAAATCAACGATCTGGCTTGGTGAGGGCGGAGGCGACATCTCCTCCCTTCTATGTTCTGACTCGGGGGTGACTTCGGGAACCCCTGCGAAAGAGAAAATTAACAGGGCCAGATTGCGAGCAAAAGGTAGGCTCGCAGGAACTAACTAACTTGGAGAGATCAGGACCGCACAGGGTCGCTGCGGAGAGGAGCCTGGCTGACTCTTGAAGGCTTCACAGAAGGCGGGAGTGAGGGCCTTCCGCAGGCTGGGAGCATGTACGACCTTCTCCGCGACCTGGGTGTCGCCCAGTAGTGGCCCACCGGGGCTTTGTTGACCTAAGAGTCTGAAGCCAGGTGTAGATAGAGTCACCCTAGGTGGGGTAGGCGAGCACGCTGGAGTGGGGGTCCGTTTCCCAGGACTCTTAAGGGAGGTGCCTGCACGAAAGTTGTCACGTTGGAGTTGCGAGGAAGGTTTCATAAAAGGGGGGAGCGAAAGGGGTTTTCAACTTACCGGGTTGCGAGGGAGGCACCTGCAGGGTTGTGGTCCCCGCTCCTGGAGACGCCGAGCCCGACCTCGCTGGGGTCCGAACGCGCGTGGAAGCCAGGATTAGGTCAACCGCACCTTCCCCAGGGGGAGGGTTCTGTGAGCAAGAAAGACAAATTAATCACATGAATTCGAAAAGTGCGGGTTTTCAATAAGGGTACCTGCAAATCGAGCCCGGTATGAGGTGGCGAGTGTGAGAGCGGAGGCGACGACCCATCCTCTCCCGGCGATCGCCGGACGGTTTTGGCCCTCTTAGATTGAGGAGGGGGAAGCAGGTTGCCTGAACATCCAGGGGGTGAGCTCGGTGGCTTTGGCCCTTTGGATCGCCTGCGAAGCCCTAAGGTGATCCAGAGCGCTCTCTTTGGTGGACATTCCGAAAATTGAAGTATTGGAAGCGAGGGAAGGGAGGTAAAGAAAATGTTCATGCACTAGCCGGAGAGGATGATATTTATAGTTTTGGGCATGGGACCCACCAGAAGATTCCTGCCACGTCAGCAAAAATCAGCGAACACCAGGGGTTGGATGTTTCTTCGCGAGCTTAAAACATCCTCGTGAAGAGCGGGGATTATGTACAACCCCGATGTTCGCCAGGAGGTATCAAGGAGTTCGCACCTAAGGAGTTCGCACCTAAGTAAGCAAGCCAAGGGTAGGCGAGTGGCCATAAAGGCGATCCCGACTCGTTGGGGGTGCATTTAGAGCTTTTGGGGCTCGACAAGCCAAGGGTTCGCGAGCCCGGCTCTTTGGGGTGCGTTTAGAGCCTTTGGGGCTCGGCCAACCCAGAATCTCGTGAGCCCCGCTCGCAGGGGAGACGCCAAAGTAGGCTGGCTCGCCCAGTAAGGGTCCAGGGATGGACTTTTACTAGGAGGCCCCTGGCAGTCTGCGGTTAGCCCCTCCGAATAGCGCAGTTTGGCTGTTAGCAGACCAGTTTGGGGTGTAGATAGTAAAAGTGGAAGATGGGTTTTGGCTATTAGCAGACCAAAAAAACAAAAACTATAAATAGACCCTCAAGGGCACCTTGGGAGAGGATCCAGATCTCAGTTTTCTGAGCTTTCTTCCTCCCTAGGCTACTTTGGTTTAGCTCTCTAGCTCTCCAAGGTGCCCGAGTCTTAGCTTTGGCTTGGGAGGGGAAGCGCTCAACGATCTTCCGGGTTAGTGTATGGACCTCCTTGCTGCGACTAAGGTCTTAGTCATTTTCCTAGTCTTCGGTCTGCCTCTTCCGAGGGACCAGTAAGGGCTAGCCGCCCCTCAACTTGTTGAGGGCCTCGAGCTTCACAAGAGACCGAGAAATCGGTTTTAACAATTACGCCATATCTTTAATAATAGATGTTGGATCTTAAGGTGCCCTTAGAGGGGTGGGGGGGGGGGGTGAATAAGGGTTTTAGAAATCATTATATTTTAAAAGAAAACTTTTGATATTTTATAAGAATGAGATTAGATCAAAAGTAAAGTGCTAGGAATAAAAACAAAATCAATTTTATTGAACAAATAGAGACATGTTAATTATTGTTAAACTTGATTACAAAAAGGATTTCTATGACGCTAGAAATCGAAGCGATGAATATAAAGATTTGGGTTTTCTATACCAACTTTTCTCCCTATGAACCGGATGGCTTTAGCCGATCTATCACCAGATACGACCTCAAGTCGCTCTGGCCTTTTTATCTCCAGAACGGCATCGAGCTCCCCCTAAATCTAAATCCTAGACCTAGTCGTCAACACAAACGATGAATTCCATCTAAGCCACACATAGACCTAGTTGACAACAACCACGGTGAATTCTTCATTTAATGATCACAAAGACAAATTTGAAAGGGATAACAAAATATGAAATTCAAAATGAAAACTCCCTATGAAGAAATTTGAAGGAGACGACGAAGAACCGCTGATGATCGTCAAAGTCGAAGCATACATTCTTCTTGCATTGATCTGATCCTTCTTTGATTAGTTCTCTTAAATTTTAATGGGAGAACTTTGGTGGTCTGGAAATACGACCCTCACAGAGATTTCAGAGTGGTGGATTCGGGCTCTAGGAGTTGTCCCTTTAAGGAGAATGAATGCCACCTTTTTATAGGAGAGGAAGCTAACATTGGCGTTAGATCTAACGCCAGGCATTATCTCTTTTTGGTAATGCTTGATGGTGCATATCCTTATTCTAGGAAGGAGATAATGCATGCCCTGAAGGTTCTAATTTTAGGCAACCCTAATTTTGGCGTTAGGGCTAATGCTGGATCATGCACAAGTTGTAACACCCCCATCCGTTTGGGAGCATATAGCAGAAGGTCCGGCCGGGGCCCCACGCCATATACTACAAAACAAACGGGAACGTCACTTAATTGAATATGCAATGACACTATACAACGAAGCCTAACTCAGAGCATTCTATGCGGAAGCTGAAAGAGACAAGATGAATAAACCACCAAAACCCAAACCCGGGTATGTCCACTTCTATTACTTGGAATAAAATGTTTTACAACACAAAATCTAGGCACGACGGCCTTACAGTTTACCAACATTGGCGCGCAGGCCGGCCATACATGAAAAGCAAAAGGAACATAAAAGGGGCCTTCAAGGGCCACAGCAGCGCAGGGCTTCAACCCGCTATGTTCCCGCTCGGTCCAGCACCTGAACAACAAGCCCACCAAAAACGGTGGCAAAACAGGGAAACGGTCAGCAAAGCTGACCAAATTATAACGACCCCACCCCTTCGAGGGGGTGGCAGTCCTAACCGTCCCTGCAGAACAGTCTCAGCATTATATATATATATATAAGAGTGCGACTATCAAAGCCCACAACAATTCATACATATGCAACATCATAAACGTGGGAATGGCCTCCACGTCTCGTGCTCTCAGGCACTCTTTGGTGTACTCCGCCTTCCACCACCATCCACTCTTGATGGCTTTGCCCTTCGAGGCTAAAGTCGGTGGCCCGAATACAAGGGCTCCCCCGTACTTTAATTGTGAACATAGCGTAGTCCGAAGACTCTTTCCCATTGCCTACCGACATGCTGTACGAGCCTTACTAATCAGGTGCTGCGATGGTGCGGTTTCAGGTTCGCCCAATGCCCTTGTTCACAGCTCTCATTGTTCAACACGAAGAGCGGGTATGGCATCCCCTCAGCCCAGGTATTCTCAATTAGCCGGCCCTACGGGCCGCTAAGTCATCCACCAGGACACCCTTACAGGTAGGGCACACCGGCCTCAGGTCCTCTCAATAGGTGGGCACAACAACATCACCAGAGCTCAGTCTGGGAGCTGTCGCCTGGCGACAGTCAATGTCGCGCCAGCGACAGTAAACAAAACCCTATTTTGGCTTCTAGCTGTGGGTGCTTCCCGGGGCACACCTCCAGGCATTGCTGCACATGCAGTAGCACTCCCACTGCCTCAGAATGCCCAAAATCGCCAGAACCAAATCTGGGAAGCTATCGCCTGGCGACAGTCACTGTCGCCAGCGACAGCTGAACAAAGCTCCACTTCTGCTCCTAACTTCATGTGCTCCCCGGGGCACACCCCCGGGCGTTGCTGCTCATGCAGTAGCACCCTCTAGTCCTACGAAGCAGTATAATAACATGGGATTTTCCCCTGGCACGCACAATACCACAAAGTATCACCAATCCGGACGAACCGCCTCGGATGGGCTTCACACAGCACGCCTACGCCCATTTTACGCATGGGCTCTATATGAATGCAAGCTTTGACGGGGATAACACGAATCGACCCGTCGGAGGCCACGACCTCACCCTTTTGGGTAGGGGCCTCAACGATGCAAGGAAATGGACTAGGACATGTCCAAAAGAGGGTAGGAAAGATCGTTACCCTTAAACGCCGCTTCGAGCCCATGGCTTGACTTTCGGCACGGATGGAAAGGAGCGCCTTGCCCTCCTATACGCGTAGCCACCAACTTTGAGGGGATGGGATGAGTGTAGCTCCACCAAACCCAAGCTCCAAGCTAGGGTTTACTATTGGCTTCTTCTTCTTCAAGCTCCTCTCTCTCTCCAAATTAAAATCCTTAAGGAAATAAGGAAGGAAGGAGGATTTCGGCCACCCTATGCATCCACTGAGCCACTCAAGACAAAACCAGCCCCCAATGTCAAAGTGCAATCAATGGGCACGATTTCGGATGCAAAGTTTAACTTTGAGCTGTCGCCCGGCGACAGCCGTTGTCGCCCTGGCGACAACGATAATGAACCGACATTGACCAGTCAACGCTGTCCGACAGCTCACAACAGAACCTTCTCAACAGAACGCTATCGCCGGGCGACAACTCTGGATTCCAGAATTCTGATTTTTTGATTTGGGGTCTTACAACCCTCCCCTCCTTATAAAAAATTTCGACCCGAAATTTGTAAAAACACGCATATATATACATATCCAAAAATGTCTTTACACAAAGGGGAAAACAAAGATAAACGTCACCGAAACAGCTCGGGGAACTCCTCCATCATGGTCTGCTCACGCTCCCATGAGAGCTCCTCGCAACCGCAGTTGACCCAACGGACCTTTACCATACGGATCGCCCTGTTCCGCAACTGACGCACCTCAGCATCCTCGATGCTAACGGGCCTGACCGCCGTCTTAAGCCCACTATCCACGGGCACCTGATCCGCCGCGACCACCTGCGTAGGCTCCTGCACTGCCTTCCGCAACACGGAGATGTGGAATACATCGTGTAGCCCGCTCAGTTCCGTCGATAGTGCAAGCCTATAAGCCGCCTCTCCGATGCGCTCGATGATCTCAAACGGTCCAAGGTATCTCGGACTCAGCTTTTTCAAGCGCCGAATCCTGGATACACCCTTGAACGGCCCGATCTTCAAGTAAACCCAATCGCCAACGGCGAACTGGACGTCGCGGTGCTTTGCATTATAGTACTTCGCCTGCCTATCCTGCGCAACCAAAAGCCTCTCCCGGATCATACGTACCGTCGAAGTCGCCTCTTCGACGTCTTTCCTCTTGAAGAGCTTCGTCTCGCCCATTTCCGCCCAAGCTAAGGGAATGCGGCACTTCCTGCCACAGAGGGCCTCGAAAGGCTCCTTCTGAATACTCGCCTGGTAGCTGTTGTTGTACGCGAACTCAACAAGAAAGAGGTGATCTTCCCACCCCTTGCCAAAATCCAGGACGCACATCCGGAGCATGTCCTCCATCGTCCTATTGGTACGCTCAGTTTGGACATCCGTCTGAGGATGAAAGGCCGTGCTAAACTGCAGCTTCATACCCAATAGACGGTTGACTAGCCTCCAATCACTCGAAGTAAAGCATCCATCTCGATCACTGACGATGCTACGGGCACCCCGTGCAGTCATACTATAGTATCAACATACAGCTTCGCCAACTTCTCCACCGAATCATCCCTCCGGTTGGGGATAAAGTGCACCACCTTCGTCAGCCGGTCTACGACTACCCAGATGGCATCGTTCCCGCTCTGCGACCTCGGCAGCCCATGCACGAAATCCATGGAAATGTCATCAAACTTCCACTCCGGAACAGGCAATGACTTCAAAAAGCCACCGGGCTTCTGACATTCCGCCTTCACTAGCGCAAAAGTGTGGCACTTGGCCACGTAGTGAGCGATGTCCCTCTTCATATCCGGCCACCAGAAAAGGACCTTCATGTCCTTGTACATCTTCGAGCTCCCCGGATGAACTGAATACCTGGTACGATGCGCCTCGTACATCAACTCATCGCGCAGCTCACCCGCCTTGGGGACGCACAAACGGTCGCCTCTCCACAGCAACCCGTCACGCAACTGAAACTGGGCATCCGGCCCACCACCAGACTCCTCCGCGTAGCGCTTTAAACTCGGATCGAGTTCTAAAGACTGGTGGACTCTAACTGCGAGGTCGTACTGTACCTCAGTCCAACTCAAACAGGCACCGACACTGCTCCTCTTCTCCACGCAAGAAATACCCAAGGCCTCCAGGTCACGTATCAGGTGCTCATCATGCATCTGAGTCCAGTTGGCCTGCGCTGAAGCCCTCCGACTGAGTGCATCCGCAACAACATTCCCCTTCCCGGGAGTGTAGTGGATCTCGAAGGTGAAGTCCCCCAGGAACTCCATCCACCTCAGCTGGCGAGAGCCGTACGCTATCACCTTGCCATGTTGCTGCAGAACACAGCCAAGGCCGCTCCCAGAAGCATCGGTGTAGATCTCGTACCCCTCTGTGCCGCAAGGCAAACATAAGATCGGGGCCTTGGTAAGCCGCCGCTTCAACTCCTCGAAAGCCTGCGCACACGCGGGCGTCCAAATAAACTCCTGCATCTTCCGTGTCAGCGTCGTAAGAGGCAGCGCGATCCGTGAGAAGTTCTCCACGAAGCGCCTGTAATAACCGGCCAGCCCGAGAAAGCTACGGACCTCCGCTACAGTAGAAAGGACATGCCACTCCTTGATGGACGCAACCTTCACCAGATCTACCGCCACACCTGCTCCACTGACCACATGGACTAAGAACGCCACGGAAGGAAGCCAGAACTCGCACTTCGAGAACTTGGCATACAGCTGGTTCCTCCTCAGAACCTCCAAGACTACTCGCAGGTGATCACCGTGCTCCTCCTCGGACTAAGAGTAGACCAGTATGTCATCAAGGAAGATGACCACAAACCGGTCGAGGTACTCTCGGAAAGTCCGGTGCATCAAGTCCATAAACACCGAAGGCGCATTAGACAACCCAAACGGCATCACGGTGAACTCATACTGCCCGTACCTTGTACTGAAGGTAGTCTTCGGGATGTCGCACTCCCTGATCCGCACCTGATAATAGCCGGACTTCAAGTCCAGCTTCGAGTAAACTGTCGAACCAACGAGCTGGTCGAACAAATCGTCTATCCTCGGAAGAGGATACTTGTTCTTCTCGGTCAGCTTGTTCAGCTCCCGATAATCGATGCAAAGCCGCAGGCTACCGTCCTTATTTTTGACAAAGAGGACCGGTGCACTCCAAGGTGAGGAACTCGGACGCACGCCCTGCTCAAGCAGCTCCTGCAACTGCAGCTTCAACTCCGCCAACTCTTTCGGAGCCATACGATATGGCGAGCGGGCCACAGGCTTAGCGCCTGGCACCAACTCAATCGTGAAATCTATCTCCCGCTGCGGTGGAGCACCGGGGAGCTCGCTTGGGAACACATCAGGGAACTCTGAAACTACCAGAACATCCATTAGGCTGGGCCTCGGCGTTGAAGCCTCCACAAGAGCAAAGAATAACTCTGCTCCCTGTCACACTGCCTTGGACACCTGGAGAGCAGACATCAACATCTTGCTCGATCCACGCATGCCCGCAAAGACCGTCTCACGATCGGCACATTGCCCAAACCTCACCTCCTTGGTGGTGCAATCGATACACGCACGCTGTTCCGACAGCCAGTCCATACCGAAGATTACATCGAACTCAACCAGGGGGAGTAACGATGCCTTCAGGTCATATTCCTGACTTCCAACTAGCACCTTCACGCATCAACTCCTCTCCACACGCATCGAATATCCATTCGGCAGTAGGACCTCCAGTCCATCTGCAGAAGCAATCGACGGCACACCAATACGTTGGATGAAGTCCGATGATAAGGAGTGCGAAGCTCCAGTATCGAAAAGCGCTCTCGCAGGAATGCCTAAAACATTTACATAGCCTACGCCGCTAAACAAGTTAGCATGAACATTAAAGCAGGTATATAAAATAGTAAGAACTGTATCTTAAATTATACCTTTCACGACGTCCTTGGCTTGGATAGCCTCCTGCTGACCAAGATTGAAGACCCTGGGCTGCGGGGGAGCCATACGGGAGGCAGTGGACTCAGCTGCCTTCCCCTTCTCAGAATAAGCTGGCCCAGTCTTCTTCTCTGGCCTTGGAAGCCCACTGCGGCAATCCAGAGAGAAATTGCCAGGCTTGCCACAAGTAAAACAAGTAAGAGGGCCACGTCCAGACGACGCGCCCAAAGCAGAGGGAGCTGGCCCAGATAATCGAGCCTTCTTCCAGCGATTCAACTTTCGCAACTTCCCCGCACTCGGCGCCTTGCCCTCCGACACTGCCTCGACCACTGCCACCTTGCCCTTCTCCCTAAGCATGTCCTGCTCAAGCGCTCGGGCTGAACCAACGTGGGTCGTGAAACCCTGCGTCAACGGCCCTGTCAGGAGGTACCGCAGCTCACTACGCAAACCATCGTAAAACCTGTTCACCCTTCTCCCCTCGTCATCGAAAGAAGTTCCAGCGCAACGCCCGAGGCGGGTGAACTCATACAGTAGTCATCAACCAGTCTACCACCCTGCGTCAGAGCCAAGAACTGGTTCTCCATCGCGATCTGCTGCGACGGAGGCACATACCTTGCCAGAAAGATTTTCGAGAACTCTTCCATCGGCACATCAACCACTCGCCTTCCCGCAAACTGGCGCCTCTCTACCACATCCCACCATCGCCTGGATTCCTTTTCCAGCAAGAAAGTAGCGAAGGTCACCTTCTGCGCTTCATCCGACTGTGTCGCTGTCAGAATTCGCTCCACATACGACAGCCAGTCCTGGGCCTCAGCTGGGGATTCAACCCCGGTAAACGGAGGAGGTCGAAATCCCAGAAATTTCTTCAGTTGCTGGTCAGCAGCATGCCTCACGGGGACCTGCTCCACTCTTAGTGGCTATGGGGCCACTTCCTGCACCAGCGGTTGAACTTGCCTTCCAGGCTGGCCATTCAACGCAGCTAGAACGGCTTCTGTAACTAGCCGAACCAACTCAGCAGATGGAGTTGTAGGGGCCTCAGCAGACCCGTTACTCTCACCCACGTCACGGGGACGCAACGGTCCCGCTGCACTTCGAGTGCCCTACACAAGTGCAACACACAGTTAGGCGACAGCACAGTCGCAACTAACAACAAAAGGAACGCTCAGGTTCCAAAATCATGCAATTATTGTTGGTTTGTTGTTACATTTTATTCCTAAGTGCACATTTTTGGGTTTATTTTACGTCTCAACGGTAGCGCACACACGTGCTCACCACCCCTTAAAAGAATTCGTCCTCAAATTCCTTAGAAGGATACGGAACCTTAGAAGCTGATACCAATTTGTAACACCCCCATCCGTTCGGGAGTATATAGCAGAAGGTCCGGCCGGGGCCCCACACCATATACTACAAAACAAACGGGAACGTCACTTAATTGAATATGCAATGACACTATACAACGAAGCCTAACTCAGAGCATTCTATGCGGAAGCTGAAAAGAGACAAGATGAATAAACCACCAAAACCCGAACCCGGGTATGTCCACTTCTATTACTTGGAATAAAATGTTTTACAACACAAAATCTAGGCACGACGGCCTTACAGTTTACCAACATCGGCGCGCAGGCCGGCCATACATGAAAAGCAAAAGAAACATAAAAGGGGCCTTCAAGGGACACAGCAGCGCAGGGCTTTAGCCCGCTATGTTCCCGCTCGGTCCAGCACCTGAACAACAAGCGCACCAAAAACGGTGGCAAAACAGGGCAACGGTCAGCAAAGCTGACCAAATTATAACGACCCCACCCCTTCGAGGGGGTGGCAGTCCTAACCGTCCCTGCAAAACAGTCTCAACAACATATATATATATATATATATATATATATATAAGAGTGCGACTAGCAAAGCCCACCACAATTCATACATATGCAACATCACAAACGTGGGAATGACCTCCACGTCTCGTGCTCTCAGGCACTCTTTGGTGTACTCCGCCTTCCACCACCATCCACTCTTGATGGCTTTGCCCTTCGAGGCTAAAGTCGGTGGCCCGAATACTAGGGCTCCCCCGTTCTTTAATTGTGAACATAGCGTAGTCCGAAGACTCTTTCCCATTGCCTCCCGACATGCTGTACGAGCCTTACTAATCAGGTGCTGCGATGGTGCGGTTTCAGGTTCGCCCAGTGCCCTTGTTCACAGCTCTCGTTGTTCAACACGGAGAGCGGGTATGGCGTCCCCTCAGCCCAGGTATTCTCAATTAGCCGGCCCCACGGGCCGCTAAGTCATCCACCATGACACCCTTACAGGTCGGGCACACCGGCCTCAGGTCCTCTCAACAGGTGGGCACAACAACATCACCAGAGCTCAGTCTGGGAGCTGTCGCCTGGCGACAGTCAATGTCGCCAGCGACAGTAAACAAAACCCTATTTTGGCTTCTAGCTGTGGGTGCTTCCCGGGGCACACCCCCAGGCATTGCTGCACATACAGTAGCACTCCCACTGCCTCAGAACGCCCAAAATCGCCAGAACCAAATCTGGGAAGCTATCGCCTGGCGACAGTCACTGTCGCCAGCGACAGCTGAACAGAGCTCCACTTCTGCTCCTAACTTCGGGTGCTCCCCGGGGCACACCCCCGGGCGTTGCTGCTCATGCAGTAGCACCCTCTAGTCCTACGAAGCAGTATAATAACATGTGGTTTTTCCCCTGGCACGCACAATACCACAAAGTATCACCAATCCGGATGAACCGCCTCGGATGGGCTTCACACAGCGCGCCTATGCCCATTTTACGCATGGGCTCTATATGAATGCAAGCTTTGATGGGGATAACACGAATCGACCCGTTGGAGGCCACGACCTCACCCTTTTGGGTAGGGGCCTCAACGATGCAAGGGAATGGACTAGGACATGTCCAAAAGAGGGTAGGAAAGATCGTTACCCTTAAACGCCGCTTCGAGCCCATGGCTTGACTTTCGGCACAGATGGAAAGGAGCGCCTTGCCCTCCTCTACGTGTAGCCACCAACTTCGAGGGGATCAGATGAGTGTAGCTCCACCAAACCCAAGCTCCAAGCTAGGGTTTACTATTGGCTTCTTCTTCTCCAAGCTCCTCTCTCTCTCCAAATTAAAATCCTTAAGGAAATAAGGAAGGAAGGAGGATTTCGGCCACCCTATGCATCCATTGAGCCACTCAAGCCAAAACCAGCCCCCAAAGTCAAAGTGCAATCAATGGGCACGATTTCGGATGCAAAGTTTAACTTTGAGCTGTCGCCCGGCGACAACCGCTATCGCCCTGGCGACAACGATAATGAACCGACATTGACCAGTCAACGCTGTCCGACAGCTCACGACAGAACCTTCTCAACAGAACGCTATCGCCGGGCGACAGCCACTGTCGCCGGCGACAGCTCTGGATTCCAGAATTCTGATTTTCTGATTTGGGGTCTTACACAAGTCATTCCCAAAATGCTCCTACAATCACGACAGTTTCCCTCCTTTAAATTTTCACTTTGGCAGGATCGAGGGTCAACACGTACTTTATCTCTAACACCTGGCGTTAGGCTACTTTCTTCTCTTTTAGCAATTTGAGCTAGTCCAGACAAAAATATAGCATCATAGTGTTATCCTTGTTCAATCCTGCATACTAAAAACATAATCGCAAACTTGATCAAATACAAGTAGGATTTATTATTCTAAAACCCAAGAGATGCCAAAAACCATGTTCCAGCAATCTCTCCTTTTGATTATAACAAATCCAATTAAGATACATCAGATTACTGATGAGTTGTTTTCATATAGGACATTTTAGACTCATCTAGGCATATTTCTTATTGTCATAGCTTCATTTTTATATGAAAAGAGCTCGGATCTTACTTAATCACTTTTCACGCTTGAAGTACTCTCGACGCCATTTTATGTGCGAAGTGTTGATTTCTTACAAATGTGGAGACATCACTTTTCTCTCTCATTTATTCACTTTTATGCACTTCAAAATTCTGCACATGCCGGCAGCTATTCACCTCAGTCCATTTTCGTGTCGCAAGCATATGTTACGCTGTTTAGGTTTAATGTCGTTGCTCACGCATGGTCATGTGTTTTCCTTTGCTCACGGGCTTAAGAGTGTACAAGTCTAGTCGAATGTGGAAATTGCACGGTCCTGCATTTTCCTTCGCGCACAGGCATGCGTGACACGCTGTCCCACCGCACCTCTATAGGCGGGAGCGAGACTGCGGTCCGAATGGCAGTGAACCAATTGTTGTCAAGTAATAAATTTGAGGAAGCAAATCCCCAAATATCAAATCTCTCGAGGAACACAGAAAGGTGAAGTATGTTAAGATTTTTGAAGTGAAGTGGAAGGGTGCTCGGCGGTCTATAGATTGGAGATTACAGAGACCGTGCGGTCTGCGCTGGTGCTCTGGCGGTTTGTCTCAGGCAGTCTTGTGCTCTGGACGGTCTGTTTCTTGGGTGACCGCTGAGACTGGGTAGCTTGCGCTAGGTTGTCTGGCGACTTGCTTAAGTGGGCCAGATGTTCTTGATCTGCGGTCTAAGGAAGGGAGATCGCTGTGTCCGCGTGGCTTGTGCGCGACCTTCTACTGGTTTGCTGTCTTGGACAGGTTATTGTCCAAGTGTTGTGATCGCGCGATCTGCTTTGTGAGACCGCATGCGATCTGGATGAGTGGTAACCACATCTCTCTTTCGGTGGTGACGACATCTGTCTCCGCGTCTATAAATAGGGGTGTAGGGCCCGTCATTCTTAACGAGAACTGTAAGAACTAGAACCTGGGTTGTTTTGTGCAGTCTCAACTTTGAGGTCGTGCGATCTCGGAAGCGAGTTGACTGTTTGTTGTGTTCGCAAGTTTGCGGTCAGCAGGTTGCGGGCTCCTTCCTTGGTGATTTCAGTGGCTTGAATAAACAGTTCGGCAGCGGTTTCTCTACGAACTGGTTTATGTTGTTCTTGTGCTGTTCTCAGCGAGCTCAGCGATCAGGCAACCTTCAGTGGTTAGGCGATCAGAGCTGCAGTCTTGCGACCGTTTCTGTTCTTTGTTCAGTTCAATAAAGCTTCAGTTTGTGCGGTCTGGGGTTGCAGTCTGGCAGTGCAGGTCATCATACCTATATGCTGTTCGCGCGGTCTCAAGTTGTTCCTGGCGGTCTGACTGTGCAAGCGGTCTGGGAATACTGCAGGACAAACCGGGCGGTCTCTGAAGTGCAGCGGTCTGTGCGGTCTCTGCTTTGTCAGATCGCCAGATTGTTGTTTTGGTGTTTTTGTGCTTCTCTCCTTCATGATTCTTATGAATCATGCCTCTCCATGTATACCTCGAAGTGTAATCAAGTATTTGTTTCAATAAAGACGATTGTGTTGTTGCTATTTGGCATTGTGGTTGTTTGGCTATAACTCGGTTGATAATACTCCTACTTACTCCTAAACGATTCAGAAAATTTCACATGGTATCAAAGCAAGGTTGTTGGAGTGGATAAGCAGTGTTCAACTTGAGTTGCCATCGTCTTTGTGAAGAAGAAACCACACAGTTTGCCATGGAAGCTGGATTCGCAAGAGGTCTTGGTATTGAACTCCTCACATCGACTAACTTCAAGAAGTGGAAGTCGTGTATGGAGAGTTACTTGTTAGGTGAGGATCTATGGGATATAGTTGGAGGAGAAGATACGCAAGAAGTATATCTAGTAGGAGATAATATGGCAGAGGTGAGACTTTGGAGGAGGGCTAATGCAAAGGCCGAGTTCACACTCAAAAGGGCTATCTCACCAGAGCTATTCGATCACATCATTGGATGTAAATCGACTACTGAGATATGGATGTCTTTGGACGGGTTGTTCAATAAGAAGAATGTAGCTCGGCTACAGTTTCTTGAAAATGAGTTGGCGAAGGCCTCTCAAGGTGATCATTCTATTTCTACCTTCTTTCTCAAGATGAAGAACCTCACTACAGAGATTTTTGCATTGGATCCTGATGAGCCTATCTCTGAGGCGAAGCTCAAGAGTCATATTATCCGCAGCTTGCGGAAGGAGTATCTTGCCTTTGTGACTTCTGCACAGGGTTGGGAAAATCAACCATCTTTGTTGGAGCTGGAAAACTTACCTGCTTCGCAGGAAAGTTTGGCAAGACAGACGGGGGGATTTCTATCTCTGGGGGAGAATGTGATGTGGTGTTCTCTGGGAAGAAGAAGAAGTGGGAGAAGAAGAAGCCGGGTCATGATGGACCCTCTACTTCAAGTCAGCCGGATAGGATATATGCTCCTAAGTTTGATGGGAAGAAGAAGGGAGAAGGACCAAGGTGCTTCAAGTGCAACAAGATCGGGCACTTCAAGAAAGATTGTCGGGTTAATCTTCAGCCGGGACATGCAGCGGAGAAGGAGAAGCCAAATTCTGATGAAGCTGGATGGGGAGGAGCCTTTGCGGCTAATATGACAGCTATGCCCATTCAAGCCTTGGCTTCCATCAACTTCGAAGAGGATTGGATCGTGGATTCAGGGTGTGGGCATCACCTCACCGGGGATGAATCAAAGTTCTCTTCTTTGGCGCCTTACTCAGGTAATGATGCAATTATTACGGCTGATAATTTGGTTCATGCAGTAGAACAAGAAGGTGTTGTCTCTCTGGGCAGTGATAAGGGTCCACTCACATTGAGGAGTGTTTATCACGTGCCGGGTATGAAGAAGAATCTCTTCTTAGTGACCAATGTGGTCGATGCCGGTTATCACGTTCTGTTTGGCCCAACAGAAGTGAAGTTTTTTAAAACTCAACCAGAGATAAAGGGAGATGTAATTCACGTTGGGAAGCGGATAAAGGACTTGTTCGTTTTATCGACAAGTACCTTTGTTGACAAGATGAGGACCAATGATAGCGCGGCTATCTGGCATGAAAGGTTGGGGCATGTTGGGATGGACAAATTGAAGGCTATGGCGGTAAGGGGCCTTGTCAAGGGCCTGCCTAGCATGTCATCCTATGGAGACGGTCATGTTTGTGTGGGATGTCAGTTTGGTAAGTCTCATCGACTACCATTTGATAGTTCACAAACAAGATGCAAAGTGCCATTGGAGTGCATTCACGGTGATTTGATGGGACCGACTGCCACCCCAAGCCTTGGAGGCAACAAATATATGTTGGTGTTGATTGACGATTACACCAGGTATGTCTGGGTGTAGTTTCTGAAAGAGAAGTCGGAAGCTTTTGCTAAGTTCATGAAGTTCAAGGAGCTGGTGGAAGGTCGTTTAGGCCTGCGGGTTAAGAAATTGAGAACTGACAATGGTGGGGAGTTCACCTCTGGTGAGTTCTCAAGTTTTTGCAGGAAGCACGACATTCGGAGAGAGCTCACTTGTGCACATACTCCATAGAAAAACGGTGTTGCAGAGTGGAAGATCCGTCATCTGACGGAAACCTGCAAATGCTGGCTTCATGCCAAGAGTATTCCAAAGTCTTTCTGGGCAGAGGGAATGTCTTGTGCAGCATACGTCATCAACATGATGCCTCTAATTCCTATCAACATGAAGACCCCTCACGAACTGAAGTTCAAGGAGAAGCCGAGTGTTGCACACCTTCAAGTGTTCGGCTCAACTTGCTATGTGCATATCCCTGATGCTCTTCGGATAAAGCTAGATGCAAAAGCAAGGAAGCTAGTCTTCGTCGGGTATGATGAGCGGAAGAAGGGGTGGAGATGCATGGATCCAGTAACACAGAGATTAGTGGTATCTCGGGATGTGGTGTTCGATGAGGTGACTTCCTACAAGGGGAGTTCAGAATTTGAACTGCCGGAGAACAGGGTTGTTGAAAAAGGTAAGGCTACGGAGAATCTTCAAGTGGAGTTGGATGTATCACCAGGAGCTCCAGCTGTGTCTACCTCAGAGGCAGAGGCTTCAAATTCTGCAAGCAGGGGGAGCGATGCTCCAAGTCCGCCTGGAAGGGGAGCTAGTAAAGAAGAAGTAGCTGAGGAGGTGGTTAGTCAGGGGCAACCTCTTAGGAGGTCGAAGAGGACTATCAAACCGCCGAATCGATACACAAGAGGGAACATGGTGAGCTTTGTCTCATGATTCTTTGGTGGTCCCCTGGATGAGCAGTAGCCGTCGAGCTTTGAGAAGGCCAAAGGCGTGAAGCAGTGGTACATAGCTATGCAGGAGGAGATGGATGCTCTCAAGAAGAATGAGACTTGGTCTTTAGTGCCCAGGCCCAAGGGCATTACCCTTGTGACATGCAAATGGGTCTATAAGCTCAAGAAGAAGGCTGACAGCACGATCGAGCGCTACAAGGCTCGCCTTGTGGCTCGCGGGTTCTCACAGTAGTACGGAGAGGATTATGATGAGACTGAAAGTGCACAGTTTACCTCACTAGAATTCTCTAGAGGGGGGGGGGGGTGAATAGAGATTAAAAAATATTTTGTGCAAAGTTAATATATATATGTGTATGATCACAGATTAGAGCTTCCCACACACCAACAAGAATTAAGCAAGAAAATAAAGTAAATGCAAGAGAATAAATCACAGCACAACACAAGAAAATATAGTGGTTCCCCAAACTTTGGGTAGTCCACTCTTCTACCCCCTTGGTAGGAATTCACTATCTTGCACTGAGTCTTTTGATAAGGAGACTCTTAGAACCACCCTGAGTCTTTTGACAAGTAGACTCTTAGAACCAACTGAGTCTTTTGACAAGGAGACTCTTAGAACCAGTACACTGAATTTTTTGAAGAGAGATTCTAAAAACTCTTTTACAATGTTTAAGTAAGAAAAAGAAAGAAGAAAGAAATAAGAACAAGAATGAATCTTCTTCCTAGCAAGAAGATTGGAAGCACAAGAAGTAGTGAATGAAATCTCTTTTCTATAGTGAGAAGGAGATTGTAAAAAACGTTTCTCTCTTTTGAGAGAGCTTTCAGAGTTTGCAGTAGAATGGCTTCTGAAGAAGAAGGAGAAGATGAAGGCTTTTTCTCTGCAGCACACTATCTCTTTTCTCAGCTTTTTCTCTCTATTCTCTTGGGAGCTTTTTCTCTATTTCAAATGTATGTGGTGGATCACTCTACTAACTTTTTCTGCCGACCTCCTCTTTATTTATAGCTCTGTTAATTCAAAATAATACTATAGGAGGATAATCAATTAGTAGTCAGAGAAATAGAAAGATGAAAATGTTTCCATAATATTTATTTCTGTAGAAGGAAAGAACCAATTCTGATTTCAAATAATGTCCAAATAAGTTTAATCAAATTAGCCAAGAATCAGATATAAGGAAAGAATGATTCAGAACGGCTATAAAATATTGATACTTATTCCATACAAATCAGATCTACTGAAAGAAGGAAAGAGATCTGGCGCATATTTAAATCTGTCATATAAATCGACGTGCGTCGATTCCTATTCGACGTAAGCGTCGAATTCATCCTGGCTGGACGTCGAGAGGAGAATAAGGAAGGTGCGTCGATTAAGGTGCGTCGACTTCTCCATATGCGTCGACTTCTCCATATGCGTCGACTAGAAATCAGAGTAGCGTCGACAACACATACGTCGAAATCTTCCTAGAGTTACTTCGACTTAATCTGAAAAGAGACGTCGACTACCTTTCGACGTTGTGTAGAACACTATTCGACGCATATTTACTTAACCTTGTTTTTCTTTCTTAGAATTCATATTCAACTTAATTCAAGGGGTTAAGAGAAATCATTTCCCCAATAGAGACGTTTAGTCCAGTGGCAAAGATGACTTCGGTTCAATTTTGTTATCGCTTTGGCGGCATCTTGTGACTGGGAGATTTGGCAGCTCGACGTAAAGAATGCTTTCTTGTACGACGAGATTGACAAGGATATCTTCATGATCCAACCGCCAGGCTTCATATCGGAGGATTGTCCGGACTTTGTCTGCAAACTGAAGAAAGCCCTATATGGGTTGAAGCAAGCGCCTCGGGCGTGGTATGGAAAGATCGCGGAGTATCTCCTATTCTACGGGTTCTTTGCTTCAGACTCAGACTCTAGCTTGTTCGTCAAGAAGGAGGGGGTGCTTCGGGTTATTGTTCTGCTGTACGTGGATGACATGATTGTCACCGGGAACTTGAAGGAGGCAGTAGCAAGGCTGAGAGCCAAGCTTGCTATGAAATTTGGGATAAAGGATGTGGGTGAGCTTCACCATTTCCTTGGACTCGAGGTGCAGAGGCGGGAGAGCGGAGTGCTCATTTCTCAGGCTGGGTATGCGGAGCGAATTGTTTCACGATTCAGCATGGAGGAAGGGAAGAGCAGCTCTATACCTCTGGAAAAGCATCATAAACTTCGGAAGGATATGGGGAGAGTTTTATCTGATCCGTTGGTGTTCCAATCTCTGGTTGG
The DNA here is from genome assembly GCA_033032865.1 of Dactylorhiza incarnata. NCBI lineage: Eukaryota > Viridiplantae > Streptophyta > Magnoliopsida > Asparagales > Orchidaceae > Dactylorhiza > Dactylorhiza incarnata. The sequence goes on from JAWHQI010000036.1 coordinate 2,861,010, forward strand.
GAGCTTGATTTACTTGACGATCACGAGGCCAGATATTTCTTATGCTGTTGGCAAAGTGAGTCGGTACATGGCGGAACCACGGAAGCCTCATCTACTGGCGGCAAAAGGAATTTTGAAGTATGTGAAGTCGACCTCTGATCTGGGTCTCCTATATTGGAGAGGGTTAAGCTTGGAGTTGCATGGATACATGGATGCTGATTATGGGGGAGACGTGGATGATCGGAGATCAACGTCTGGTTATGTATTTATGGCGGGCCCCACATCTATCTCCTTGTGCAGCAAAAAGCAGGACTCAGTGTCTGTATCTACCACAAAAGCGGAATACAAGGCTACGACCTTGGCAGCTCAGGAAGCCGTTTGGCTCAGGAGGTTGGTAGAGGACGTTCATGAGGAGGTTTGAGGTCCCACTATGCTATGCGGGGACAATGAGAGTGCTCTCAAGCTGGTTAACAACCCAGTCTGTCACGCGAGGACCAAGCATATTGAGATTGAGCACCATTTCATTCGTGAAAAGGTGTTGGGAGGATCTCTTATGGTCGAGCATGTTCGGAGTGTGGACAATGTTGCTGACATCTTCATAAAGCCGCTGGCGATGGGACCGTTTACTCGGTTGCGGAGTTTACTCGGGCTAGTTTCCACTTCCCACTTCAAGGGGGAGTGTTAAGATTTTTGAAGTGAAGTGGAAGGGTGCTCGGAGGTCTGTAGATTGGAGACCGCAGAGACCACGCGGTCTGCACTGGTGCTCTGGCGGCTTGTCTCAGGCGGTCTTGTTCTCTGGACGGTCTGTTTCTTGGGTGACCGCTGAGACTGGGTAGCTTGCGCTGGGTTGTCTGGCGACTTGCTTAAGTCGGCCAGATGTTCTTGATCTGCTATCTAAGGAAGGGAGATCGATGTGTCCGCGCGGCTTGAGCGCGGCCTTCTGCTGGTTTGCCATCTTGGACAAGTTATTGTCCAAGTGCTGTGATCGCGCAGTCTGCTTTGTGAGACCGCATGCGATCTGGATGGGTGGAAACTGCATCTCTCTTTCGGTGGGGACGACATCCGTCTCCGCGTCTATAAATAGGGGTGCAGGGTCCGTCATTCTTAACGAGAACTATAAGAACTAGAGCCTGGGTTGTTTTGTGCGGTCTCAACTTTGAGGTCGTGCGGTCCCAGAAGCGAGTTGACTGTTTGTTGTGTTCGCAGGTTTATGGTCAGTAGGTTGCGGTCTCCTTCCTTGGTGATTTCCTAGTGGCTTGAATAAATAGTTCGGTGAGGTTTGTCTGCGAACTGGTTTATGTTGTTCTTGTGTTGTTTGCAGCGAGCTCAGCGATCAGGAAACCTTCAACGGTTAGGCGATCAGAGCTGCGGTATGGCGACAGTTTCTGTTCTTTGTTCAGTTTAATAAAGCTTCAGTTCGTGCGGTCTGGGGTTGCGGTATGGCAGTGCAGGTCATCATACCTGTATTCTGTTCGTGCGGTCTCAAGTTGTTCCTGGCGGTCTGACTGTGCATGCGGTCTGGGAATACTGTAGGACAAACTGGGCAGTCTCTGAAGTGCAGCGGTCTGTGCGGTCTCTGCTTTGTCTGATCGCCAGATTGTTGTTTTGTTGTTTTTGTGCTTCTCTCCATCGTGATTCTTATGAATCATGTCTCGCCATGTATACCTCGAAGTGTAATCAAGTATTTGTTTCAATAAAGACTATTGTGTTGTTGCTATTTGGCATTGTGGTTGTTTGGCTATAACACAGTTGATAATACTCCTGCTTACTCCTAAACGATTCAGAAAATTTCACAAAGTAATCTATTGAGGCGAGACTTGAGATAAAAGTCTTTTTATGTCGGTGTTTTGTGGGGGGTTTGATTTTGAACTAACAATTACTTTGCAATAAAAGAAAACAAACTAATTATGTGGGTATCCAACACCGCTTCATTCCTCTGCGGGTCGCCGGCCTCCGCATCGCACTTCTGCGGGTCGCCTTCCTCTGTTTTGCTCCTTCGCGAGTTGCAAGCCTCCGCTTTGCTTGTTGCTGTAGCAACACACAACACAATCACAAGCATATCACGACCACCCAACCTCCAAGCCAAGACTCATGAACATAACAATAATGATTTTCAATTAAGATTAAACACATATAAATGAATATAAGTGCATGTTACGTTCATACAACTCCACCATCATATATATGAAGAAATCCAAAGGACCAAACCTAAATGAAATGAAAAATAGGAAAACAATACAAACGCTGCCCAAGTCACTTCCTCAGAAGTGAAGGAGGTAACAAGGCTCCTAGCATGATCCTTGGCTGTCATCCGGGGTCCTTGATGTTTTCACACCCTCTCACCTATCTTCTCGTTGTTGTTGCAGCGATCACGTTGAAATCCACGAAATCACCTTCAATAGAGATTGAATCCTTGGAGGAAGTCTTGATCTTTGAAGCTTTGGTGATGGGGAGGAGCCTAGGGGTAAACCTTATCTTGGAGGGGCAAAAAATGGTGCTGAAAAGTCGAACAGAAAATACGGCAGACGGAAGAAATCGTGAAACATGCTATTTATAGGTCATGCAGAATTTTGAATGCGCACGAGTAGGTGCACGACCAGTGGTCATGTTGGAAGGAAAGTCCTATACTCGTGAGCGAAGGAACCTTTACCAAAATTTTCTAGTGGAGAAAAAGTGATAAACATGCACGAGTAGGCGCACGACCACTAGGAGTGCGCAAAGGAAAGTCCTCTACTCATGTGCGGAGAATCTTACATCGACTTGAACTGGTGGAAGGCAAAAGCGTCGAGAAGATTTTTAAGGCACAACCCCTGGTCATGCGTGAAGAAATCCTATACTCATGCGTGAAAGGGGGCCAATACTCGTGTGATTGTCTGGAAAATTATGGACAAATAACGCACACAACCACTAGTCGTGCGCGAAGGATCCACTTATTGTGCATGAAGAAAAATGCACGATCAGTGGCCAATGATGCAAATTGGGGCCGAAACTCCCTGGAAATTCTACACAAGTCTGTACCTACATGAAAAGCAACCATACCAACTAGAATAATGCATCCACACAGCCACACATCTCAAAACTAAATATATAAATGAAATGAGAGGGAGAAGATGTCTCCCTCATGCATGAAAATGAAAGCTAACTTGCTCTAACTAGCTACAAAAAACTCACATGACATACAATTTGAATATAATAGGTTTTATGACGAAACTTACAAATAGATGAGTGAAATCAATGGAAAAGCAAGCTAAAATAGAGCCTAAAACACTATAAAATGCGCTCGTAAAAAACCCCCAGACTTGAATTATTGCTTTTCCCAAGCAATCCATCTACCTACAGGGAGTATGATAGTCTAATTACAAATCAAAAAAGAAATTAGAAAGTGAACCGGGAAGTCTCGTGTCCATAGGGAATAAAAATAGGTTAAAGAAAATTTCGAAGCATATAATCTAATTACACTGCATTTAAACAAACTATCATACAAATATATCCACTCCTAAACAAAAGAACTAAGCAACCAGTCCTACACATAGCACAAGCGAAAGTAGTTCTACTACGTGTGAAATTACGGACCCAAAACTACAAGGATGGCCTCCAAAGAAATCCATCAATGACGATGGCCATTGGATCGCCCGGTCATACCTTCTCCACTACACTCAATACCAAAAAACTCTACAAACCATTAGGACTTAGATTAGGATGACGTGTAGGCAAAGGTTTAAGGGTGAGATATAACAATGATAAATATGAAGGCTTTTTACACTTAAACAAAATGTTTTGAGCTTAACATAATAAAAAATTACCACAAAAAGAAGAGAGTGAAACCCCCAGACTTTCTTTTTGAAATGGGGCCACTCTCCAAAGCCTAAACCAAAAAAAATTTCTTTTCTTCTCTTTTTCTTTTCTTCTTTTCTCAGATTTTATTTTCATTTCAAATTTTTATATTTCTTTCTAAATAAGCACCCAAATGTACCACATATTTTTGCTTTACACCACATCACAAACTTACAACTCCAATTATTTTTTAAAATATGAAAAATATAAAATTAAGCTCAGAAATTTAAGTGGGCGATTGGGTTAACATTTTAACTTTGGTGAAGTAATGGTGGGGATAAATCAACAAAAATGGTGATAGGCTCAAAATTGTGTTTGCAATGGTAGTGAATGTAGGCTATGATGCATAGGCTCAAACTATCCAAAGAATGGCCTAAATTGTTTTCATAGAGTTAATCACTATTTAGTGCATATGCTTCGAAGATCGCTAGGGGCGAGTTCTAAACACCAAGAAAGGACACCTCTTCGTCGTAAGCCTATAATACAGCACTAGTGACATTACACGCAACACTACACTAGCATTGGACTCGACCGCATTCTAACGAGGAGTGGATATAAAACCAATGATAGTAAGTAAAAATATAATGTATTTAACATATGCAGAAAAATTAACTCTAAATCTATTTCTATTCGAGAACATGGGCACTCGACTAGGAGCACTCCACGAGTCTACGGTTCACTACCAAATTCCAAATTTTTGATTATAAATTAATTCTAAGCTACACACCTAAAGATATTGGAAAACACGAGAATAATAATAATTAAAGTTATAACATCATGGGTGTGAAAGTGAGATGCAAATGAGCGAAGAAAATTTAAATTTGTTAGCAAAAATTGGAGCAGTTTTGAAAAATAAGCACTAACGAAATGCAAAATGGTGTGTGCTCGAGCAATCAGATAACCTAATCTATCCCCCAGAATTAAATGATGCATTGTCCTCAATGCAATTATATATGCTAATGAACCTTAAGGAATGTAGGAAAATAAAGAAGGATAGAAATGCATTACCCAATGCCTGAGAATGAGGCATTCCGGAAGTTACCAAATCTGAATCTGAACATTGCTCCCGACTTCGGCTCGGCTAAAAGATTTCCCCGATTTCACCAGAATCCTGCTCTGAGATTAGTGTCGACAAAACAAAATAGAAAACAAACTAAAAATGGATTAGCAGAAAAGAAAAACAAACATGTAAACTAAAACAAAACTGAAATTTAACTAATTAAACAAGATTGGAGAAATAAAATGCAAGTGAAATTAAGATAAATATTGGAGTTATTGTCCTCCCAACACAACTTATTTAAAATTTTAACAGTTCTATCTTATGGGAGTGTGGAAAAGGAAATGAACAAGTAACTATTCTAATATTCGTGACGGTAATGGGTACCGATACGATGAAAAAACAGTTACTCCACTACCTAAATATTAATACCTGCTCTTCACTGGTAGAGGAAGCAGAAAGTAAGAAGTGGAGGAGGAGTCTTCCTCACTTATCTTACCAAAATAAATTTCCTTGCCTAGCAAGGTGTCATCGTCAAGGAGGATACATGAGGATAAAGAAATAAATGGAGCATCCACTATGGAGGGGGCGGGGGGGGGGGGGGGGGGGGGGGGGTAACCTCCTTAAATAAGGGGATACTCACGTCATTGACTTGAGCACAAAGCTCAATGTCCTCCTAAAGTTCCTGTGACAAATCCTCCTGCACATGCTTAGAAACTGAAGGGGGTTAGGAAATAAAAGAGAAGAAAGACATAAATTATCAATAATCGGGGGAGTGGTCCCAGTCTCACTCCCAGCAGGATACAAAGATAGATCATTGTCAGTGTCATAAGAATCATAGGGAGTGAGACCTGAAAACTCAAGGGCCTCGGTGATGTGTTGGAACTCCATGTCAAATGAAGACATGAAAAATTCCTCATCAAAAAGGGCATCCTCCTCATCCCACTTTGGCACACCAATGTGCTCAAAGTAGTTATTCTCCCCATCGAAGAGAGCAAAATCCTCATCCCACTTTGGCACAACCTCAGGTTCTGGATCATCACACTGCTCAATAACTTCGACAGGATCAATACAAATAGGTGTAGAAAAACTATGTAAAGAAGACGGAGGAACAGAAATATCACAATCAGAGAACATAAGATCGGGTTCCTCCGTAGGTGAATCCAAAATAGGTGAAGAATGCATAATAGGAAACAGTTCCACATTATTAGAGTACGAATTATGAGTTAAAGGAGTGCAATCAAGAGGGGAGGGAAACACGATTCAGATAGCCGGTTCATCTTCTTCTCCATTTTTCATTTAAAAGCGACGCAATCCTTCAAAACATGATTCTTACTTTGACAAAACAAGCACACGTGATTAACCCTTGTCCTCAAAAGAGGTGGGAAACAATATTGGTGTGGTGCCCGTGGTGGAGGGGTGTGGTTATGTTAATTAGGTTGATCGTATGGGGAATTGTATGATACCGATTCCCCATTGGAATAGCCGTAAGAATCATAACTACAGTTTCCAGAATAACATTCTCCAGATGGATGATTGGATGCCCCGCGCAATCTACATTGCGAATTTGAATACATATTTATGTAGGGTGATTCACAAGAAATTAAAATCTTTGCAAGAACTTTTAAAATAAAGAAAACCTACTAAAAATTTTAAACAAGATAAGAAAGAGAGAAATTTAAAAGCTCCTAATTAGACTTAAAAATAAGAAAGACAGTAAAAAGAAAAAAAATCAAAACAAATGGTATTTATAAATGGAAAAAGCTTTTATCTCTTGACTCTCTCTCCAGATACTCACACGACTGTATTCCCAGGCAAGGGTGCCAAAAACTTGACATGCTGTACCACCACATCGCTATAGGCGGGAGCGAGACTGCGGTCCGAATGATACTGAACCAGTTGTTGTCAAGTAATAAATTTGAGGAAGTAAATCACCGGATATCTAATCTCTCGAGGAGCACGTCAATTTAGAGTAATCTATTGAGGCAAGACTTGAGATAGAAGTCTTTTTATGTCGGTGTTTTGTGGGGTGTTTGATTTTTAACTAACTACTACTTCGCAATAATTGAAAACTAACTAACTATGCGGGTCACCGGCACCGCTTCACTCCTCCGCGGGTCACTAGCCTCCGTATCGCACTTCTATGGGTCACCTTCCTCTGCTTAACTCCTCCGCAGGTCACATGCCTCCACTTAGCTCATTGCCGTAGCAACACACAACATAATCACAAGCATATCACCACCACACCACCTCCAAGCCAAGACTCATGAACATAACAATAATGATTTTCAATTTAGATTAAACACATATAAATGAATCTAAAGGCATGTTATGTTCATACAACTCCACCATCACATATATGAAATCCAAAAGGAGCAAACCTAAATGGGATCAAAAATAGGAATGCAATACAAACACTACCCGAGTCTCTTCCCCGGAAGTGAAGGAGGTAGCAAGACTCCTAGCATGATACTTGGTTGTCATCTGGGGTCCTTGAAGTTGTCACACCCTCTCACCCATCTTCTCGGTAGTGTTGGAGTGATCACGTTGAAATCCACGAAATCACCTTCATTAGAGATTGAATCCTTGGAGGAAGTCTTGATATTTGAAGCTTTGGTGATGGGGAGGAGCCTAGGGGCGCACCCTATCTTGGAGGGGCAAAAACAGCACTGAAAATTTGAACAGAAAAAGGGCAAATGGAAGAAATTGCGAAATAGACTATTTATAGGCTTTGGAGAATTTGGAATGCGCACGAGTAGGTGCACGACTAGTGGTCGTGCGTGAAGGAAAGTCTTATACTCATGCAAGAAGGAACATGCACCAAAATGTTATGGCGGAGAAAAAGTGATAAAGACGCACGAGTAGGCATACGACCACTGGTCGTGCGCGAAGGAAATTCTGCTACTCTTGCGCGAAGATGTTTGCATCGACTAGAACTGGTGGAAGGCAAAAGCGTCGAGAAGATTTTTAAGGCACGACCCCTGGTCGTGCGTGAAGAAATCCTATACTCGTGCACGTAGGAGGGTTAGTACATGTGCGATTGTCTGAAAACTTCTGGCCAAATAGCGTGCATGACCACTGGTCATGCGCGAAGGACCCACCAATCGTGCGTGAAAAAAATGCACGATCAATGGTTAGTGATGCGAAATGGGGCCCAAAAACTCTCCAGAAATTCTACACAAGTTTGTACATGCATGAAAAACAACCATACACACCAGAATAATGTGTCCACATAGCCACACATCTCAGAACTAAAAATATAAATGAAATAAGAGGGAGAAGAGGTATCCCTCATGCATGAAAATGAAAGCTAACATACAATTCAAATATAATAAGTTTTATGACGAAACCTACAAATAGATGAGCGAAATTAATGGAAAAGCAAGCTAGAATAGATCCTAAAACACTACATAAAATGCGCACAACAGTGAGTGAGCAACCTTCTAGTAAAATTCATATTTTAATATGAAATTAGTTGTTTTGTGCGCACTCGTGCATTTTCTTCTTGCATGGCCAGGTTTAACCGTGCGTCAAGATAATCGTAAGGGTGGTATGCATTTAGACAAATCGCACAGTCATGTGATTTCCTTAGCGCACGATCACTTAAGACCGTGCACGTTTGTTCCTTGAGTTTTGAGCATTCTGTCCCAGATCATGTATTTTCTTCTCGCATAGTCGGTTTTGACTGCGTGTGAACAAAACACACGTGTATGGGCAGCTTTTCGGTGAAGTGATTGATGCGCCGAATTTCAATGCCATATTTGATTTAAATATTACCCTTCGCGCACGATCAAAATGCATGACCGTGCATCCGACCGTGTGCCCTCTGCCTGGCCCCTATTTAAGCTATTTTCCAACAAATTTTAAGAGGATCCCAATTTTCTTCCGAGAAAACCCCAAGGGGTTTATCTCTAGCTCCAGATTTTATTCTCCAGCAGCTAGGGTGTTGGGAAATGTGCCCTTAATGTTCCTAGATTTGAATAAGTTACATAAGTATAGATAATCCAAGTTGTCTTTGATGCTACGTTTAAGTTCATGTTGTGACAGATTGTTGGGAAAATGATTTCTCTTAACCCCTGAAAATGAGTTAAATATGAATTCCAAGAATGGAAAATCAAGGTAAGTAAATATGCGTCAAATAGTATTCGACGCAACGTCGAAGTTGTATCGACGTTCCTTTCAGAATGAGTCGAAGTACCTTTAAGAAGAATTCGACGTATCCTATGTCGACGTAGCTCTGACTTCTAGTCGACACATCTTGAGAAGTCGACGCACCGTAGTCGACGCACCTTCCTTATTCTCCTCTCAACGTCCAGCCAGGATGAATTCGACGCTTACGTCGAATAGTAATCGACACACGTCGATTACTATGATTAATTCAAAAATCGCCAGATCTCTTTCCTTCTTTTATAGATCTGATTTATATGGAATCAATTTATTTTTTATAGCCGTTCTGAATCATTCTTTCCTCTAATAGATTCTTGGCTAAATTGATTAAATCCTTTATGGACATTATTTGAAATTAGATTGAATACTTTCCTTCTATGGATATAACTGTTATGGAAATTTCTCTTTCTTTCTAATACTTTGCCTGCTAATTGATTACTCTTCTATAGTGTTATTTTAATGAACAGAGCTATAAATAACAAGGTGGTCGGCAGAGAGCAATAAGAAGTGATCCACCATATACACATTGAAAAAGAGGAAAAACTCCCAAAAGTGAAAAAGGGAGAGAATAGAGAAATTGTTCTGCAGCAACCATCAAGCATTCTTCTTCTTCTGCTTCTAAAGCCATACTGCTGCAAAATTCTGAAAAGCTTACAATCTTCTTCTCACTATAGAAGGGAGATTTAATTCACTACTTCTTGTGCTTCCAATCTTCTTGCTAGGAAGAAGATTCATTCTTGTCTTAAATACTTCTTTTCCTTTTTCTTATTTTCATTCTCACATATTGTAAAAGAGTTTTTAGAATCACTCTTCAATAAATTCAGTTGTACTGGTTCTAAGAGTCTCCTTTTCAAAAGACTCAGTTGGTTCTAAGAGTCTCCTTGTCAAAAGACTCAGGGTGGTTCTAAGAGTCTCCTTATCAAAAGACTCAGTGCAAGATAGTGAATTTCCTACCAAGGGGGTAGAAGAGTGGACTACCCAAAGTTTGGGGAACCACTATATTTCTTTGTGTTGTGCTGTGATTTCTTTTCTTGCATTTATTTTCTTTACTTGTTTAATTCTTGTTGGTGTGTGGGAAGCCTTAATCTGTGATCACCACATATAAATATATATATTTGCACAAAATATTTTAAATCTCTATTCACCCCCCTCTAAAGAATTCTAGTGAGGTTAACTGTGCACTTTCAATTGGTATCAGAGGGAGGTTGATCTAAAAAGGTTAACTCCTTGATCAAAAAGATCCTACCCCTTATATATATATATATTTTTCTAACAATTATTTTTCACATGGCACAAATCAAAGATTATGCTTCCACCAGACCACCAATTTGCAACCTTGAAAAGTTTGCACTTTGGAAAACAAGAATCAGAATTTATATGAATTCTATTGATGAAGATTTATTTAATGTTATCTTGACAGGTCCCCCCAAGCCTTATAGAAAAGACTCAAGTGGTGAAGTGACTCAAACACTTGTCCCAAAGGCTGAGTGGACAGTTGAAGAGAAAAAGGCAGGAACATGTGATGCAAAGGCTGTAAATATTCTGGTCTCAACCCTCTCTGATGAAATCTTTCAAAGGGTTGTTGATTGTGAATCAGCCAAAGAAATTTGGGAGGCTCTCATAAAGATGGTAGAAGGAAGTGCTGATGAAAGAAAAGATAGGAAGGCTCTATTGATCTCTCAATATGAGAACTTCCAAAAGAAGAATGAAGAAAGCATCTCTGAGATGTATGACAGATTTAGTCTGATCATCAATCAACTAAGGGACTTGGATAGAGAAATCTCTCTTACAGAAATCAATGACAAATTGCTGATGAGTCTCCCATGTTCATGGGACTCAAGGATATGGGCAATAAGAGACACAAGAGGACAAAGGGAAATTTCAACAGATGCTCTCTTAGGAAAACTCAGATCCTATGAGCAACTGCTGAAAACCAGAGAAGAGAAGAAGAGAAAAGAAAACACTCCAACTTCTTCAAAAGACAGGAACATTGCATTAAAAGCAACTGAAGAAGGAAGCTCTATCACTGAAGAAGAACTATTCAGTTTCCTAGCCAGAAAATTCAAGAAATGGGTCAGGACAGATGGATCAAGAAGGAGAGAGTCAAAACTAAGGTATGACAAAACTCCTACTAAAGAAATTATTTGTTATTCTTGCAGGAAACCTGGACATATTGCTCCAGAATATCCAGAAAATGCTGAGACAAAGAAAGATCTGAAAAAGAAAGATCTCAAGAAAAAGGGGAAGAAGAAAGAAAGAGGCTTTATAGCAGAAGCCTGGAGTGATACAGAATCTGAGGACAACTCCTCTTCTAAGAGTGACAATGAAGAGCCTAAGCAAGAAGATCTGTGCTTGATGGCCCTTGAAGGCTTAAAGAATGATGATGGTGCTAAATCATGGAGTGAGACAGGATCAGAAGAAAGCATATCTTCTGAAGATGAAAAAGAAGATAGCATTATTCTCATAGAGGAATCTGAGGATAAGGATGAGGTAAGCATTTTTGATGAAATAGATTTTTAAAGTGATAATTTCAGAAATGATTTTATGGGAATGTGTCTAGATCAACTAAAAGCTACACAAGAAATTAAAGATCTAAATGAACAAATTAATGTGGCTAAAAACCAGAGAAATAGAGAGGATAAATGCTCTAAAATTTTTGAAGTAAACATCATAGAAAAGGAAGTAGAAAGGGATAGAATAGAAAACCAGCTCCTTAAGGATAAAGTATCCCAGGCAAAAGCCTTTGAAGAATCAATAAACATGAGAAGCCAAACTCTCAAGGAAATCACTGAACAACAAACAAGGAGACATAAAAATCTTGGTCTAGGGGCTGATCCCTCAACCAGCCAAGTTCCATTCAACAAACCTGCTTGGATGATCCCTGTAAAATTCACAAAACCCATCAAATCAAACCAAGAAAAAGACTCACTAAATAAGGAAGAAGACTCCCTCAAGGAAATAAAACAATTTGATGAAACATCATATTATTCAGCTGATGACTCTCAAACTTCATCTAAAGAAACAACTAAGCCAAGAGAAACAATACATAAAAGAACAAAATCAGAAAAAGGGAAAAAGAAAATGTGTGAAGATACAGTTGCGTCGACTTTATATCGACGCATGAATGATAGTGCGTCGACTTTTACTCAACGCAACCTCTCAGATGCCTCGACCTCTACTCGACGCTTGATTAAAAGTACGTCGACTTCCAATCAACGCAACTTTTTCCATGCGTCGATATCAGATCAACGCTATCGGGAGAAAGCGCCGAATATAAATCGAAGCATCTATCAACATGCGTCGAATAGATATCGACGCACAAAAATTCAGAGCAACTTAAATGCCTATTCTCCAAAAACCTTATATAATTCCCATTCAGGATCCATTCATCCTAACCATGATTTCCATCCTAATCAACACCTCTATCCTAACCAAAATTTCTACCCTAAACCTGGTAACCAAAATTCCCATCCTAATCAAACTTTCTATCCTAATCAACCCTTCTATCCTTCTCTAAACTCAAATTATCATAAGAATAAGATAATCAAGTGCCATATATGTAACAAAACTGGCCACCTTGCCAAACAATGTTGGCACAACCAATCAAACTATCTGTAAAAATTAGTCCAAGTCTGACTTAGAACTAGGAAGAGATAAAAAGAAATAAACACCTAAAATTCTTCAGGAAAATCAAAAGTCACATCGACTTCTAATCGACGCACCGTCGATGACTCAACTCAATAAGTGAAATCGACGCATACGTCGATTACAATCGACGCATACGTCGATACGAAACCCTAACATCTTAACGCGGGCTGTATCGACGCTTACGTCGAATTCCACTCGACGTAACGTCGACTTCATAAAAACGAGCGGCAATGCTAAAATATTTTCGGTCACATCCACTGAAGTACCGAATAAGCCTCGAATTGAGTCCCGTTTCGACGCTTCACCTGACTTAAAAAGACTCTTCAGTTAGAAACCTTCACTACTCTGCATCCTTTATCCTTCTTGCTCCTTAGTCCAGCCATTTCCTCCTCTCTTTCACTGACCTAAAATGGCTCCCAAGATAAACTCTGGTTTCGACATTGACCTCGACTCCTTCCAAGCCGCTGCAGAAAATTATAAGAACATCATAGCTCTCTTCACTGAAGCTGGATTGGACAAACTCATCTCCACAAGATGCAAGCTCTTGGAAACAGCTCACTGAGCTGATGACTCATGTTCAGATATCTGAACAAGGAGAAATCCAGAGAACAATCTATGAGACACCAGTCTCAATCTCTGCAGAACATATTAGGACCACCTTTGATCTTCCTTCAGGTATATCCTAATATTATCTTTGTTCAAATAAAATAGGGAAAGGAAATCAATTTCTAAAGAGTAACCTCATAAGTCTTTATCATTCCCCTATTAGGTGATGAATCTATAGACCTCACACCTGATGAAATCAAGCATCTGCTAACCACCATGAAGTTTTCAAGGGGTAAACCAATCCATCTAAAGAAAATAGACTTTTCTGAGGAGTACAAACTGCTAGCAGATATAGTAGGAAAGATACTACTATGCAAAATTTCAGCCCATGATGCAGTACCCAAGCAGCAACTGAACATCATGGGGGTCCTTGTATTGAAGAAGAAAATAGACTGGGCCAGCTGTCTGCTCAAGATGATAGGCTCTAGATATTCTCACAAAGAGAATGCCTACATGAGGATTATGAGTCAAGTACTCTTCCACTCCTTCCCTGACCTCTGTAGGTCAAAAAGAATTCCTATCCCTCCTGGAAAGAGGATGTGCATTGCCCTCTTCTCCAAATGGACCAGGAAAATCCCCAAGCCTGGTTCCATTCCTGACAGAACTCCCTCTCCTCCTAATTCTCCTGGTCATCCATCTTCTCCTCCTCCTCCTCCTCAAAGAAACACTCCTTCTCTACCACCATCATCTACTCTACTAGTCTCTTCCACTCTCACAACTCCTACTCTACCTACCTCTTCTCAAACTCCTGCTCAAACAACAGTTTCTCCATCTCTTCCTCCTCCTACTTTCTCATCCTCTCCACCTCCTTTATCACCCATACCTCATGTATCAACTAACTTCTCTCCAGCTTCATCACCACCTCCACCACTCTCTACTCATCACCAACCACAACATGAACCATCTGCATCCACTGAAGCTCTCCTCACTCAGTGCATTGCATCAGCAGCTCAAACATTCCAAGCAATGCTGGATGAGCACTGCTCCCAAATTCATTCCTCCATCCTACACATGCACACCCAAATAGATGGGGTCAGTGCCTCTGTGCAAAGTTTGAAGAACTCTCTCTCTTCCTCAAGAGTTACCAAGTCTTTCTTAACCTCCTTGGCCAAGAAGGTCAAGAAGGGGGAGAAGCTAGATGAAGAGCAGCCCTCCAATCTTAAATCTCCCTCACACAAATCCCCTCCTTATTCAAAATCTGACAGTCTTGCACTGCTCAAGACAATTGGAAATGAGAAAGTACCTGAGCCACATATTGAAGAACAAACAATAGAGGTGCTCAATATAGCAAGAGATGCTGCAAATTAAGTGGTACTATTACAAGGGGAGGCAAGCAGGGCAGAAAATGAAGTTGAAAAGGAAGATGTGGCAGATGGTGAGAATGACAAAGAAACTGAAACTCAGGGGGAGCTGGATACTGCAATGAATGAAGCTGAAAATGAAAAAGGACAGCCAGATGCTGTGTTGGCTGAAGCTGAAGCTCAGGTGGAGCCAGATGCTGTTTTAACTAATGCTGAAATAGAAATAGAAGGCTATGTAGTTCCATTCCAGGGGGAGCACACCACTGTGACTTAGGGGGAGCTGAGGGTACAATCTGCTACTGAGAAAGAGCAACCCACCAAAGCATTCAAAAGAAAAAGAAAGACTCCTCCTACCCCTCCTGAATAATGATTAAAAATAATGCTGATATACTTTACCTTATAATTGAATACTAAACATGAAGTCTGTTTATATAATTCTGGGAAGCTTGTTTATATGATCTCTCTTTGTAATTTCTCTTCTGATTGTTTGGCATATTTCTGTTCTATATAATTGCCTTGCTGAGTTGATTAAATGCTAGTACAATTTCCCTCTAAATAGGGTTAAGAAAATAGGGGGAGATTGTTGGGAAAATGATTTCTCTTAACCCTTGAAAATGAGTTAAATATGAATTCCAAGAAAGGAAAATCAAGGTAAGTAAATATGCGTCGAATAGTATTCGACGCAACGTAGAAGTTGTATCGACGTTCCTTTCAGAATGAGTCGAAGTACCTTTAAGAAGAATTCGACGTATCCTATGTCGACGTAGCTCTGACTTCTAGTCGAGGCATCTTGAGAAGTCGACGCACCATAGTCGACGCACCTTCCTTATTCTCCTCTCGACGTCCAGCCAGGATGAATTCGACGCTTCGTCGATTACTATGATTAATTCAAAATTCGCCAGATCTCTTTCCTTCTTTTATAGATCTGATTTATATGGAATCAATTTATTCTTTATAGCCATTCTGAATCATTCTTTCCTCTAATAGATTCTTGGCTAAATTGATTAAATCCTTTATGGACATTATTTGAAATCAGATTGAATACTTTCCTTCTATGGATATAACTGTTATGGAAATTTCTCTTTCTTTCTAATACTCTGCCTGCTAATTGATTACTCTTCTATAGTGTTATTTTAATGAACAGAGCTATAAATAACAAGGTGGTCGGCAGAGATCAATAAGAAGTGATCCACCATATACACATTGAAAAGGAGGAAAAGCTCCCAAAAGTGAAAAAGGGAGAGAATATAGAAATTGTTCTGCAGCAACCATCAAGCATTCTTCTTCTTCTTCTGCTTCTAAAGCCATACTGCTGCAAAATTCTGAAAAGCTTACAATCTCCTTCTCACTATAGAAGGGAGATTTAATTAACTACTTCTTGTGCTTCCAATCTTCTTGCTAGGAAGAAGATTCATTCTTGTCTTAAATACTTCTTTTCCTTTTTCTTATTTTCATTCTCACATATTGTAAAAGAGTTTTTAGAATCACTCTTTAAAAAATTCAGTTGTACTGGTTCTAAGAGTCTCCTTTTCAAATGACTCAGTTGGTTCTAAGAGTCTCCTTGTCAAAAGACTCGGGGTGGTTCTAAGAGTCTCCTTATCAAAAGACTCAGTGCAAGATAGTGAATTTCCTACCAAGGGGGTAGAAGAGTGGACTACCCAAAGTTTGGGGAACCACTATATTTCTTTGTGTTGTGCTATGATTTCTTTTCTTGCATTTATTTTCTTTACTTGTTTAATTCTTGTTGGTGTGTGGGAAGCCTTAATCTGTGATCACCACATATAAATATATATATTTGCACAAAATATTTTAAATCTCTATTCACCCCCCTCTAGAGAATTCTAGTGAGGTTAACTGTGCACTTTCACAGATACATCAAAGCTACATTAGTAATGTCAAGACTTTAAAAGTAATAAAGATTCACAAAGAAAATATCATCTCAAGGCTCAGTAGAAATATCATTGAGAACGGAAGCATATCGTCGAGACAGTTTCAACAAATCATTTTGAAGAAGCTGTATTGCTGAGAAAGCTAAGTTCAGGTGTCTCGATGATATCATCTTGAAGAAGACATTTTATTTTTTAATATTGAAGACATATCATATAGAAGAAAGCATCTCGACGACATCGTCTTGAAGTTTGGAGATATATCGTGTAGAAGAAAACATCTCGACGATATCATCTAGAAGAAGCAGTATCGTTGAGATAACTCATTATGTCTTGAAGAAAGAAGTATGTCGACGATATCGTCGTGAATATTACATATCGTCGAGACGATCAAGACGATATCAGTTTGAAGGAAATTTATCATCGTAGCAGATGCTGAGCTACACTTAATGTGTCGATTTTCTCGGGAATTGATATACAGGGAATGTGCACTCAGCATATCATGTGTGCTATTCAAGGATTATTAAATGATATTTTCTCCACACAATATAGCCATTACCCATCATTAATGAAGAATAATATTCACTTCCATATTCTGCAAGTTCCAAGAACGGCAAAGCATTTATGATAATATATTATACCGTGTCTATGTATATTCCTTCTATTCAATTAAATATGGAATAAATTCTAAGGGCATTTATGCAAAGTTCCAGAAGAGTATAAAAGAGAGAAATTTTCAATTTTAGAAGACACTTGATACAGTTATTCTCTTTCACTCTTATTCTCATACATACAAACAGAAAAAGCGAGAAAGGTTCTCAAAAGGAAGACTTCATTGCTGTGCTGTGAAGATCAAAGAAAAATAAAGGAAGAATCTTCTTCCCTGGTTGAAAAACTCATATGAAATTTTCTGAAGAAGATTCTCAAGAAAAGTTCAGTAATTCAAAAGATCTCTAGGCTTAATTCTGCAACAGCAAAACAATCTTTTCATCTTGTAGGGTTCTTTGTGATCCCGAGCTTATAAGTTCTTGTAACAGATCTGAGTGTTGGTAGGGTTCTGTTTGAGTTCGAGTTGGTAGGATCATGGTGAAGATCTGAGTTATTATAAAACTTGCAAAGTCTGAGTTAGGTAGGGCTTTTTGTGAGACTGAGTTGTAAGATCTGCATAGTGAGAAGATAACTGAGATTTTGGAGAAGTTGCCTAGTATAGCATATTGATATATAGGTGGGAGGGACAATGGACTACCTCTTGACGCATTGTCTTGAAGGGAATCACTATAAATCCTGTGTGTTTTCTCTTTTGTTTTTGCGTTGTGCTAGCTAAAATTTAAAGTAGCAATTAACATTGAGAACACCTATCACCCCCCTCTAGGTGTATTATAGACAACCTAAATCTTTCAATTGGTATCAGAGATAGATTGAGTTCAAAGGCTTAACGGCTTAGAACAAGATCTACACATTTATTGGTCTGTGATTAAATACAATGGCTGGTGAGCATCATAAGGAAATGAGCTCAATGAATGTTCCCATCTGCACCAAAGAGAACTTTGCCATCTAGAAGCAGAGAATCAAGTTGTACATGGAAGATTCTGATCCTAGAATCTACATGGTTGTAGAACAGGGACCACATGTTCCCATGACTATCCTTTTAAATCCCACAGAAGCACCAATTTCCAAGACTCTATCCCAGTTCACCAAGGATGAAATATCCTTGATCATTGTAAATGCAATTGATGATACAACATTTCAGAATCCGATTCATTGTAAAACAACAAAGGAAATGTGGGATTCCTTGGTTGTATACATGGAAGGAACATAAAAGGATAGGGATGACAAAAAATCCCTTCTGAATCAGGAGTATGAATCCTTCAGACAAGAAAAGAAGGATAACATAGCTGCCTTCTATGAAAAGGTCTTCAAGATTGTTAATGGGCTCAGAACTTATGAAAGAGAGTTCACTAATTATGAGCTTAATAACAAATTCCTGAGATCTCTAAATAAGAATGGGATATGAAGCTGTGTGCCCTCAGGGAAGTTGGTAATCTAGGAGCTATGGAGCCTCAACAACTATATGGCAAGCTTCTGTCATATGATCTGCAGTTAAATACTAGAAAGGCTGAAGAGGAGAGCTCCAAGGCTCACAACAGAGAAAAAGTAGTGGCCTTGAAAGCTAAAGTTTCAAGAAAGCACAAGTCAGTGGAGCCTGATATGTCTCATAGGAAGAGACCTTAATCAACTCCAGCTCAGAGCTCTCTTATGCAGATCTCTCTCTATTCACCAAGCAGCTTAATAAATTGTTGAGAAATAGAAGAAGAGGAAATGGAAGATATGAAGCTTCTTCCTCTTGTTTCAGGAGAGAAGATGAGTTTGGGAGCAGACACAGATTAAACATGTATGATTCCAAATTCAACAAACATATTACTTCTAACATTGTTTATTATAGCTGCAAAAGTCTGGACATATCATTACCGAATTTCCATTCAAGAGAAGAAAATAGTGAAGAAAGAAAGCACTCAAAGAACATGATGACAGATAAAAGCTTTGTGGCGAAGAAAGTGAGAACACTCAGTGATAGTGACACTGAGTCTTCTTCATCAGAATCAGACAGCTACAAATCTACAATGGCTTTCTCAAATGAAGAATGTTGAGATAAATCCCAACATAATAAGGTAATCCCCAAAGCCTCTCTTACCATATCTGACACAGATTCAGATGCCAGCTCCTCTTCAACTATAAGAGAAGATGACACTTGATATATTGAGAGACTCAGTGCCCTGCTTGATGCCTGATGCGATGTTCGGCAAGTGCACCGGTCGCGCAAGTAATAAATGTTGGGGATAGGATCCCCGAGTATCGAATCTCACAAGGAACACAGTAAGGTGGAGTTAACGTTCGAGGAAGGACTTGAGATCGAAGTCCTTGAGTCGGATGGAATGCGGAAACGGGGTGATTTGGCTTTTGGAAAATAAAAGAAAACAACTACAACTACTCCTATGCAATGCCGCTATGCAGTGCTTCGCTTGGCGGGATGGAGACTAGGCAGGCCTTGAGCGCGCTGCGTTGCAAGGGCGGATGGACGAGTAGGCAAGCGGAGTCGAACTGTGCAGGCCTTGAGCGCACTGCTTCGTTGGGCGAATGGATTACACGGGCCGCTATGCCACGCTTTGCTAGGCGGATGGAAGAGTAGGCAAGCGGATGGAATGGTTTGCACCGGTGGAGTCGGAATGGATTACACGGGCCGCTATGCCATGCTTCGCTAGGCGGGTGGAAGAGTAGGCATACAGATGAGGGTCGCAAGCACCTCGTCGACAAGCACGCCACTAGCAATTGCTAGTGCGACACATGAACGTGACGGCGGGATGGAGGATGGATGGTGGCGCACCTCAAGCAACTCAAACAGTAAAGTATTTCACATAGACATGAAATGTATAGAAATGCAAATAAAGTTAAGTGCTACTTCATCATAATGTTAGCTCTAACTACATATACATCAATAAGAGAAGAACAAGGCAAGAAATCGACCGAATCCGAAAGCTTGTTGGAGATTCACGGTTGGAATCGCCGGGTTGTCAATCCGCATCCAAGCTCGGTCCGCAACTACGTCCGGGGTAGAGAGAGCTGTCACGACTCTCCAATGAACCCGTCTTCTTCATCTCACGATCCGGTAAAGGTTGAAAACTTCCCCTTGCTTGATGGCGATGGCGGCTAAACCTTCCTTGAAGCTCTAGGATGAAGGAGGAGGCCGAGAGGAAGCTCAGGCTCAAGATTGGCGTGAAGAACAAGCCCGGAGCACCTCCAGATGGTGGGCGGCGATGGAGGGGCGAAATCGGGGCTCTGGAGCGAGAAAACGGCGGACTGGAGCTGAAGAAATGCGGAGCTCCGACCTAAATCACGAGCAGGAAAATTTATAGGCGCTGGAATAAACAGTGCGCATGGTCATTGGCGCACGACCAGTGGTCGTGCGCACTAGAATCCTGTGATCATGCGCCTGCCTGGGGGGAGCCTGCAATGTAAGAGATTTAAAAAATAAAATGTTCGCACGACCAGTGGCGCACGACCGGTGGTCGTGCACACTATCGTAGGTGGTCGTGCGCACTGGTCGAAACAGAACTCATAAAATTGATGTTAAGTGCGCACGAACAGTGGCGCACGACCGGTGGTCGTGCGCACTATCGTAGGTGATCGTGCGCACTGTCCGAGACAGAACTCATCAAATTGGTGTTAAGTGCGCACGAATAGCGGCGCACGACCAGTGGTCGTGCGCAATAGAACCAGCGATCGTGCGCAGTGTTCCTGTACAGAATTGTACCGGGAACACCTGCACGACTCCTGTTCCAGCACAACCACGAATCCAGCCACTGAAAGTGGCACTTAACAATGCATGAAAACTACTAATGAAAAAGAACATGAAATAACACCAAAAACGGGCCTAGAGGTGCACCTATCATAGAATGACAAATATGAGCTAAAACAAGGCTAAAGTGCAGTGGAATGACTAGATAAATGGCCCAGATGAGTCCATATATGTGTATATAATTGGGACTCATCACACCCCCAGACTTAACTGTTTGCGCGTCCCGAGCAAACAAATTCTAAGCGAACGGGGAAAGAAAAGTAGATGACTTAAAATTACAATACAGAGTACCATGCGAAGTCGCATGCTCACGTGCATAAGAAAAATAGTAGAGAAGATTTCTGGTTATATAAACAGTTTATATATTTCTATAAGAGTAAAAGCATATTAAAACTACTCAAAATGGTGAACAACGGTGAATCATTTGGTCATGCATACGGAGAAAGTAAGCTAAGCGCTGTGATGAGCATTGCTCAAGATCCGGATGCGGGACAAACTCCACTGAAGTCCATCAGTGTCGGTGACCATAAGCTTGCCCGGTCACATTCTCTCCACGACAATTGATTGGTTCAAGGCGTGAGTCAGTAGGACTTTCAGGTTTTAATTGAGGCTTGGGTTACGGTGAGGTAAACAATGATAAACAAAATGGATTAAAACACATAACCCAATTGAGCTTTTAAAATAACTACCCGCGCACCAAAATCGAATGCAAGTGCACCACACCCCCAGACTTGGACTTTTGCAACATAGGTGTGTGCACCGCCTACTCCCAATACATAATTTTCTACATGATTTTTCAATAAAACTCATTTTTCTTTTTTCTCTTTTCCTTTTCATTTTTTTTCTTTCTATCTTCTTTTTCTTGTCTTTTTTCTTTCAGCAAAATTTTCAAATGAGCATATCCACATATTCACATAATAAACACCACAATCAACACCCCCCACAATGTAAATAAAACTACAACTAAAGCTCAGATTTGGGTGTGCGACTAGGTCAGGCTTTTAGGCTTTGGTGTGATATATGCGGAGCTGAATCAATGAAAGGGTAGGCACAAAGGGGCTAGCAAGGGTAGACGTTAGGCATGAAATAAAAAGTTCAACCAGGCCAAAATAATGGCCTACGTCATTCTCACGCACTAGAACTTATCCTATGCCAATGCTTCAAGAATCGCTTGGGGCAAGTTCTAGCCACCGAGAAAGATTCTCCTTTCTCCCGACTCAAGCAATACGAGTCTAGCGATCGTTTACACACATCCCTATGCTACCGTTTGATTCCACCGGATTCACCATTTGAGTAGAGTAAACAACATTTACACTAATAGAAAAAATATAAAACCATAAGTATAAAGAGAAGTCTAATCTACACAAATTTCTATGCACCCGAGCACTCGACTAGGAGCACTACTAGAGTCAACATTTTACTCTGCTACATAGTCCTAAGCCATCACCTAGACTTTCCCAAATAGCTGAAGAATTCAATTCACAACAGAGCAAGCAAACAGATGAGTACGCGCTCAAGTGGTTGCTGTGGTGTGCAATGAAAATGGACAACAATTTCCAATAAGCTAAAATAAAAGTACTTCTAGCATGCTATGCAAGAGTGCACGTGAGTGGGCACAAAAACTGCTCTCCCCCAGACTTAAACTAAACAATCCACAAAATATATGACATGACAATCAGAAAAGGCTAGGGAAAGAGAGTACCCAGTGCTCAGAAATGAGCACACCAGAGGATTGGCGTGTAAGCTAAAATGAGCCGCAGCATCCGCCATCCAGAAAAGATACCTGCAGGGGTCAGCTCCGCAGAAACAGAAGAAAATAGAAAACTGAAAAAAGAATACTACTAACTAAACTAAACAAGATGAAATAAGAAATGCAGGAAAAGGTAAGATAACTACTGGGGTTATTGTCATCCCAGCACGACTTATTCAGATTTTATACAGTTCTAGCTTATAGGCCTATGAAAAGAAAAGTGGGCAGGTAACTGTTCTAATATGCGTGTAGGTAGCGGGTACCTATACGGAGAAAGAACAGTCACACCTCTACCCGAATATAAATACCTGCTCTTCACAGGTAGAGGGAAAAGAAAGTAAGAAGAGGAGGAGGCCTGGTCCTCACTCATCTCACCAAAACTATCCTTGCCCAGCAAGGTGTCGTCAACAGGGAGGTGGCGGGAGGAAAAGGCAATGAGTGGAGCTTCCTCTACGGAGGGTGAATCAACCTCCTCACATAAGAGGATGCTCTCATCATTGACTTGGGCAATATGCACCAAATCCTCCTGGGGTACCTGTGAAGACTCAACCTGCACATGCTCGAATGAAGAGGGGGGATCGAGAAATAAACAAGACGAAGAACATAAATAATCAAAAATCGGGGGAGTGGTCCCGGTCTCACTCCCATCAGGTTGGGTAAGTAAAAGAATGTTTGCATTGTCATCAATGCTACAAGGCTCGGCGGGATCAACAGTGGCCATGCCTAAGATTTGGACTTCCTCCACCGGTGCTGAGGAAAACTCCTTTTCACCTAGAAGGTTGTCCTCCTCCATAGGAGTAGGCACAATACTAAGATCAACCGCCTCCTCTTGTGACACATCATCGACAATGTCATCAGAGATGAATGTAGTACGCACAACAGGGGGAAGAATAGTGCTCGGATAAAAGTCGAGCACCGATTCCTCACAAAGAATCGAATCCACTAGGGGTGGTGGATGCACTGGGAGAATAGGCTCAGCAATGTCGGTGCCCAGATCAGCCACACATCTGGTGACTGTGTCAACGCCATACCCTTCAAGATGTGAAGGTGGCAAAGACACAAAACCGAATGTTGAAGGTGTGCCGCCAGAGTTAGGATTCGGGACGATCCGGATATCCGGCTCGTCATCCTCATCCAATTGACGCCGAAAAGCAGCACAATCCTTCAGGGCATGATCTGTGCTCCGACAAAACTGGCACTGCCTAGCGGGCTTCTTTGGCACAGCGCGTGCTGAAGCCGAAAAGAAGTAAGACGGTAAAGGCTCAGCAGAGTAGCCATAAGACTTACACACACCATATGGAGTATCAGACGAAGTCGATGCTCTATATGCTGGGCGAGAAGAATTATGCCCACCATTCTCCGCAGGGCATTCATCACTAGAGTGGGAGGTAGCTCCACACCAACGACAACGGATATTAAGATGTGCCCACATAGTGCAAAGATAAAATGATTCAAATAGAAAAAACACTATTGTGCGAAATACCACACCTAACAAAAATTACTAAAGCAACCTAATTAAAACAGGAAAATGGAATCAAAAGAAATAAAACAAAGAAATGAAATTTACAAATGGAAGGGCTTCTCTCTCAGGTTCTCCCTCTCCAGAAAACTCACACGACTGTGTTCCCCAGCAACGGCGCCAAAAACTTGATGGCGCAAATCTCGCACACCGCTATAGGCGGTAGCTCGACTGCGGCACAAAACGGCAGTGTACCGTTCGTTCAAGTAATATAAAACGAGGAGTAATCCCTGAGTATCGAATCTCACAAGGAACACAGTAAGGTGGAGTTAACGTTCGAGGAAGGACTTGAGATCGAAGTCCTTGAGTCGGATGGAATGCGGAAACGGGGTGATTTGGCTTTTGGAAAATAAAAGAAAACAACTACAACTACTCCTATGCAATGCCGCTATGCAGTGCTTCGCTTGGCGGGACAGAGACTAGGCAGGCCTTGAGCGCGCTGCATCGGAAGGGCGGATGGACGAGTAGGCAAGCGGAGTCGAACTGTGCAGGCCTTAAGCGCACTGCTTCGTTGGGCGAATGGATTACACGGGCCGCTATGCCACGCTTCGCTAGGAGGATGGAAGAGTAGGCAAGCAGATGGAATGGTTCACACCGGCGGAGGCGGAATGGATTACACGGGCCGCTATGCCACGCTTCGCTAGGCGGATGGAAGAGAAGGCATACGGATGAGGGTCGCAAGCACCTCGTCGACAAGCACGCCACTAGTAATTGCTAGTGCGGCACACGAACGTGACGGCGGGATGGAGGATGGATGGTGGCGCACCTCAAGCAACTCAAATAGTAAAGTATTTCACATAGACATGAAATGTATAGAAATGCAAATAAAGTTAAGTGCTACTTCATCATAATGTTAGCTCTAACTACATATACATCAATAAGAGAAGAACAAGGCAAGAAATCGACCGAATCCGAAGGCTCGTTGGAGATTCACGGTTGGAATCGCCGGGTTGTCAATCCGCGTCCAAGCTCGGTCCGCAACTACGTCCGGGGTAGAGAGAGCTGTCATGACTCTCCAATGAACCCGTCTTCTTCATCTCACGATCCGATAAAGGTTGCAAACTTCCCCTTGCTTGATGGCGATGGCGGCTAAACCTTCCTTGAAGCTCTAGGATGAAGGAGGAGGCCGAGAGGAAGCTCCGGCTCAAGATTGGCGTGAAGAACAAGCCCGGAGCACCTCCAGATGGTGGGAGGCGATGGAGGGGCGAAATCGGGATTCTGGAGCGAGAAAACGACGGACTGGAGCGGAAGAAATGCGGAGCTCCGACCTAAATCGCGAGCAGGAAAATTTATAGGCGCTGGAATAAATAGTGCGCACGGTCATTGGCGCACGACCAATGGTCGTGCGCACTAGAATCCTGTGATCGTGCGCCTGCCTGGGGGGATGCTGCAATGTAAGAGATTTATAAAATAAAATGTTCGCACGACCAGTGGCGCACGACCGGTGGTCGTGCGCACTATCGTAGGTGGTCGTGCGCACTGGTCGAAACAGAACTCATAAAATTGATGTTAAGTGCGCACGAACAGTGGCGCACGACCGGTGGTCGTGCGCACTATCGTAGGTGATCGTGCGCACTGTCCGAGACAGAACTCATCAAATTGGTGTTAAGTGCGCACGAACAGCGGCGCACGACCAGTGGTCGTGCGCAATAGAACCAGCGATCGTGCGCAGTGTTCCTGTACAGAATTGTACCGGGAACACCTGCACGACTCCTGTTCCAGCACAACCACGAATCCAGCCACTGAAAGTGGCACTTAACAATGCATGAAAACTACTAAAGAAGAAGAACATGAAATAACACCAAAAATGGGCCTAGAGGTGCACCTAGCATAGAATGACAAATATGAGCTAAAACAAGGCTAAAGTGCAGTGGAATGACTAGATAAACGGCCCAGATGAGTCCATATATGTGTATATAATTGGGACTCATCAATGCCCTTAAGAGAGCAAAAGCTCTCTGTAAGGCACAAGCAACAGTTATCATTTCCTTGAGTGACAATAGAGATGAATTTCTTGAGAAAGTAACCGAGCTAGCTCAAGCTAAAACCAAACTATCAATATCTCCTATGAGCACTACCACTCTAACTGAGGTTATTAAGAATAAAAAAAATTGAATCAAAGAGTTAAAGGATAAGTTCTTAGAGGAAAGGAGAATTGTGGCTAGTTATTCCAAGACATAAACTGTTCTTTCATTGATTGGTGGCTTTTCACAAACAAATAAGGAAGGTTTGGGCTCAAGGGAAGACAGTCTTTTGAAAGGTGATCATACCCACAAATTCATATGATCATAGTAGCATCTATGGATACAAAGAAAGCAAAGAGATAGAGAGTGGTCTTAATCTCCCTTCTACTTGGCTTAGCAAAAGACAAACTTTCCTTGGGAAGAGTGCACTATTTGCACCACAAAAGAATCCTCCTTTGAAGGTTTTCAGAAATTTTCATGTTGGGGAAATTTCTTCAGTTTCTAAGAAGAGAGGGATGGCTGCCAAACAACAGCTTAACCCAGTCAGACCAAGCTCAACAAGAAAATCTAGATACAATAGATTTGAATGTTGGTGTTGTGGTAAGGTAGGGCAATTTGCCTTAGACTGTTGGTTTAATCCAACTATCCAGAACTCTTCCTACATGAGAATTAGTAAGAAAGCTGTTAATCTTCCATTTGGATCTCCTTCAAACAAGCACCTAGGACCCAAGAAAGTATGGGTTCCTAAGGAAGTGTAGTTATCTTGCAGGTATGTTTAAAAACCACCAAGACTCCTGCGTGGTATTTGGACAGCGGGTGTTCCAGGAACATGACTGGAACAAGAAGCCTATTGAAGGAATTTGCACCTGCAGAAGATGGACCCAAAATCAAATTTGGAGGATCTGACAGAGGTGTAGTCAAGGGCTATGGTAAGATCACTAATGGTAGTATCACTATCATAAGGGTAGCTTATGTTGAAGGGTTACAACATAACCTTATAAGCATAAGTCAACAATGTGACTTGGGATATGTTGTTTCCTTCCACAAGGATAAGTGCCTGATCAAGGATTCTAAGAATGCGGAATCAATTCTAATAGGCACTAGGAGTGGCAATAATTATTGTTTGAATTTGATTTGCATTCGGAAGAATGAGCCTGTGTGTCTTGTAGCAAATGATGGAGTGTCTATTTGTGTAAAGTGGCACAAGAGACTAGTGCACATTAACTATAAGGGTCTTAAGAAATTAATGACAGAGAAATTGGTATGAGATGCTCCTAAGTTGGGTTGCATAGAAACGGGTCCTTGTCATGCATGCCAAAAGTGTAAGCAAACAAGAACTTCATTTAAAAGCATACAGGACAAACAATCCACTAGGAGCCTATACCTTCTACACATGGACCTATATAGTCCTATGACAGTGCACAATTTAGGAGGGATGGCTTATACATTAGTTATTGTTGATGATCCCTCTAGGTTTGCCTGTGTTTTTTTTAAAACACAAGTCTTATACCCTAAGTATATTCAAGAATTTTGTCAGACAAATTCAGAATGAAGTAAACAGCTCTATGGTCAAAATTAAAAGTGATCATGGAACTGAATTTCAATCTGGTTCAATGACTAAATTTTATGAAGAGGAAGGTATCCTACAAGAGTTTTCTTCTCCCAGAACTCCACATCAAAATAGAGTTGCTAAGAGGAAAAATAGAACACTTATTGAGGCTGGTAGGACTATGCTAAGTGACTCCTCACTTCCAGAATATCTCTAAGCTGATGCAGTTAGCACTTCATGTCATGTGCAAAATAGAGCACTCATCAATAAGAACCATAATATGACTCCCTATGAGCTAATTAAAGGTAAGAAGCCAACACAAGCATACTTCAAAATTTTTGGATGTAAATGCTATGTGCTGAAGAATAATAAGCATTACATTACCAAATTCTCTGAAAAGAGTTATGAAGGTGTCTTTGTAGGATATAACAAAACTAGCCAAGCCTACAGAATCTTCAATAAGAATGCTCTTACAGTCGAGGAATCTATTCACACAATTTCTGATGAGAGCAGCATGCTACATAACCCTCATTCTAGTTCATCCAGTGAAGGAATTGAAGCAGGATTAGAGACCCTCAAAAGCAGAGAAGATGAAACAATTGAGAAGAAAGAACTTTCCACATAGGAATCTATTCCAGAAGTAGCAGAAAAGAATACTGAAGAACCAAATCTTCAAAATGAAAATCATAAAGCAGCAGTTGAAGAAGTTACTGAAATAGAAGAACCACCAAGAATGCTGCATACAGCTGTGAGACACCTCAGAAATCATCCAGCAAATCAGATAATTGGTGAGCTTAATCATGGAGTTAGAACCAGAAGAAATGCTCCGAATGAGAACTTGCACCTCAGTTTTCTATCACAACTGGAACCAAAGAAATTTGAGGAGGCCAACCAAGACCAATTCTGGGTTATGTCTATGCAAGAAGAGCTCAACCAATTCAAGAGATGCAAAGTTTGGAAGCTTGTTCCAAGGACACAAGGGCATATTGTCATTGGAACAAAGTGGGTTTACAGAAATAAAATGGATTAAGCTGGAGTGATTGTTAAGAATAAAGCATGCTTGGTGGCCCAAGGTTACAGACAAGAGGAAGAGATAGACTTTGATCAGACATTTGCTCCTGTAGCTAGACTAGAGGCAATCAGACTCTTCCTAGCTTATGCTACATACAAGGGATTCAATGTCTATCAGATGGATGTAAATTCAGCATTTTAAATGGAGATTTGAAAGAAGAAGTCTATGTAGCTCAACCACCAGGTTTTATCTCTCCTACCTTTCCTGACCATATTTATTTTTTAAAGAAAGCATTGTATGGCTTGAAGCAAGCTACAAGGGCTTGGTATGTGACACTGTCTACCTTTCTCTTAAAAAACAAGTTCTCAAGAGGGAAAATAGAAACACTCGTTTCTTGAGAGAGTGGAAGGGCCAGATCTTATTGGTTCAAATATATGTTGATGACATCATATTTGGATCAACAGATGGGAGTCTTTGCAAGAAGTTTGCTAAACTCATGCAAAGTATGTTTGAGATGAGCAGTATGGGAGAGCTCAAGTATTTTGTAGGTCTCCAAGTAAAGCAATCTGAGGAAGGAATTTTCATTTCTCAGACCAAATTTACCTTGGACATCATAAATAAATTTGGAATGGAGAACTCTACCCATATGAGAACTCCTATGGATACAAATATGTCTCTAGATAAGGATGAAAAGGGAAAACCCAATAATGAGTCCATGTATAGAAGCATAATTGGCTCATTGCTCTACCTCACTGCTAATAGGCCAGACATCATGTTTGCTATATGTGTTTGTGCCTGGTATCAAGTTAACCCCAAAGAATCTCATTACTCAGCAGTGAAAATAATTTGGAGATATCTGAAAGGTACTCCCAATCAGGTGCTCTAGTATCCTAAGTCAGATGACTTTGAGTTGTGTGGGTATTCAGATGCAGACTTTGCTAGGTGCAAAGAGGACAGGGTAAGTATTTCAGGAACTTGTCAGTTCCTAGGGAGAAAGCTTGTGTCCTGGGGTAGCAAAAAGAAAAATAGCATTGCTATTTCCATAGCTGAGTCAGAATATATTTCTGTTGGTAGTTATTATGCACAACTCCTTTGGATTCAACACCAATTGAAGGATTACAATATGCGGATAAAGAGAACACCTCTCTTTTGTGATTCCTCCAGTGCCATTTCAATTGCTAAGAATCTCGTAGCACATAGTAGGACAACGCATATTGATATTAGATATCACTTCATTAGGGAGCATGTTGAAAGAGAGGATATCTGCCTTGAATATGTCAATACAGAAAGGAAGATAGCTGACATCTTTACTATGTCCCTTTATGAATCTAAGTTCAATCAATTCAAAATTGAATTGGGAATGTTATGTTCTTGAATTGGGCATGTTGAATTCCATATGTCTCATATTAGAGGATTTAAAGTAATTTGATAATGGGCTATATCTCTCACAAGGTCTGCCCTAAAGTAGTCTAACAACTTTAGTCTTGAAGACAAGATCCTCAGGAAAATGCCTAAGACAGAAGGGCAAAAACGTCTAAAGAAAAGTAGCATAAACAAAGAAAACTTGTCTTGGTGATTGATGCGCAAATCCCGCCCGCCGCTATAGGCGGTAGCAAGACTGCGACACGAAACGGCAGTGTACCGATCGTTCAAGTAATATAAAACGAGGAGTAAATCCCCGAGTATCGAATCTCGAAGGAACACAGTAAGGTGGAGCTAGCTATTGAGAAAGGACTTGAGATCGAAGTCCTTTAATCAGATGGAATGCGGAAACGGGGGTTTTGGTTGGCGGAAATAAAGAGAAAATTTTTACAACTACTCCTATGCAATGCCGCTATGCAAAGCTTCGCTTGGCGGGATGGAGACTACATAGGCCTTGAGCGCGCTACTTTGTAAGGGCGGATGGACGAGTTGGCAAACGGAATGAGGGTCATAAGCACCTCGTCGACAGGCACGCCACTAGCAATTGCTAGTGCGGCAAACGAACATGACGGTGGAATGGAAAATGGATGGCGGCGCACCTCATGTACACATATAAACAAAAGATAACTTCACATAGACATGAAATAGCTTTTAATAACAAGGTTTACATCATCAAAATATAAGAGATCTACTAACTACAACTACCAATACAAAGATAGAGAGAGCAAGGAATCGACCGAATCTGAAGTCTTGTTGAAGATTCACGGTTAGAATCGCTGGGTTGTCAGTCCGCGTCCAAGCTCGGTCCTCAACTGCGTCCGGGGTAGAGAAGGCTGTCACTACCCTCCAATGGCCCGTCTTCTTCGTGTCACGATCTGGAAACGACCTAGCTTCCTTCTCCTTGGATCTTGGTGGATGTAGGGTTGAATCCCTCTCCTTAGAGCTTGAGGATGATGGAGGAGGCCCAAAGGGACGAAACCTCAGTGGAAATGGCGAAAACGGCATAGCTGTACGGCGTGTACGGTCTCTCCCGGTTTAGGTCGAAAGCTGCAGCTTTTATAGAAAAAGATTAGAAAATTGGTCACGCACGGTCGAACGCATGACCGTGCGTGACCCGTGCGAAACTTAAGCACAATAGGAGTGCCTGAGAAGGAGGAACGCGCCCGTGTGTTTTACTCACGCACGGGCAAATCCGCCCGTATGTCAAAACGCACGGGTAAACTCCGAACGACGAAGAATCAGGAGAACGATGAAAAGATAAGCGAACAGGGGGCTCGTGCATTTTACTCACGCACGGGCGAATCCGACCGTGCGTAAAAACGCACGAGTAAACTCCGATGGTCCATTTTGTCGGTTACCATGAACGCATGATCGCAACCATCTGTGCGTCAAGGAAACACACGACCGTGTGATTCATGCAGACGTGAATTCAGGCACAAGCAGATCTGCCCCTATTCACAGCACAAGCACGCGCTGGGAATACACTTCCAGCAACAACAAATAAGGAACATACAAGTGGGAGCACAATGTGCTTACCCATAACAATAAAGTGAGCACTTGCACACAATAATGGGCATAAGCATGTACTTCAAACAAAAGCGTGAACAAAGAGAATATGGACAAAAAATGAAGTATAAATGCAGGAAAACTAGCCCAGATGAGTCCAAAAATGTGTATATAATTGGGACTCATCACACCCCCAAACTTACCTGTTTGAACCTCCCGAGCAAACAACTCCTAAGCAAGCGGGAATATGAAGTAGCTAACTAGAAATTACAAAATGGAATACCATGCGAAGTCGCATGCTCATGTGCGTATAAGAATACTAGAGAAGATTCCTAATTATACACAAAGTTTATGAATTTCTAAAAGAGTAAATAAGTGTTACTTCTACTCAAAATGAGAATCACGGTGAATCATCTGGTCACACATATGGAGAAAGTGAAATAATTGCTGAGATATGCATTGCCTAAGTTGAGATTCCAGACAAACTCCACCGAAATCCATCGGTGCGGAGACCATAAGCTCACCCATTCACAATCTCTCCACGACACTAGATTGGTTCACAGCGCGAGTCGGTAGGACTTTAGGTTTTCAATGGCGCTTGGGTTAAGGTGAGGTAAACAAATATAGAAACGACGGCTCAAACACTAAACCCAAATGAGCTTTTAAAACAACTCCTCGCACACCAACATCGAATGCAAGTACACCACACCCCCAGACTTAGATTTTTGCAACATGTGTGTGTGCACCGCCTACTCTTATTCATACATTTACACAGATTTTCAATTAAGCTCATCTTTTTCTTTTTCTTTAACCTTTTTTTTTTTCAATTTTTTTTTTTTAATTTCAGCAGATTTTGGCAAGGGAGCATAGCCACATTTTCACAAAATAAAACACCACATCAACACCCGAATTATGAAAATGATAAACAACTAAAACTCAAATTTGGGAGTGTGACTAGGATTGACTTTTAGGCTTTGGTGAGATAGAAGTGGGGCTGAATCAAAGAACGGGTAGGTACAACTGGGCTAACGAGGATAAGATGATATGAATGGTACAAAAGCTCATCCAGGCCAAAATGATGGCCTACGTCATTCTCACGCACTAGAACAATCTTATGTCAATGCTTCAAGAATCGCTTGGGGCAAGTTCTTAGCCACCGAGAAAGATTATCTTTCCTCCCAGCTTGAGCAATACATATCTAACAATCATTTACACACATTCCGATGCTAGCGTTTGATTCACACCGAATTCACCATTTGAGTAGAGTAAATAATATTTATACTAACAGAAATGCATAAAGCTAATAGTATAAAAAGAAATCTAATCTACATGAATCCCTATACTCACATGAGTACTTGACTAGAAGCACCGGAGTCAACATTTTATTCCACTACATAATTTAAAAGCTAACACAATCATTTTCCCATATTCAAAAAGGAATGAGTTATACTCGTGATGCACTAATGGTTAAGTACGCGCTCAAGTGGGTGCTTTGTGTGCAGACAAAATGAACAAAATGATTCTTAGATAAAAACTTCTAGCATGCTAAATAACTATGCCCGTGAGTGGGTACACAAACAGGTCTCCCCCAGACTTAAACTATGCATTAAGATATTCTAAAACAAAGTTAGGGGAAGAGGGTACCCACTGCTCAGCAAGTAAGCATACCGAAAGCCTGGAGTGAAGTTCTACGAAGAATCATGACCACCACCTTCACAAATAGAAAATACCTGCAAAGGGTGGTCTCCGCACAAGAAAACTAAAATAACATAAAACTAACTAGTTTTTGCAGGTGATAAATTAAAAGACAAGAAAAAGTAAGATAACTACTGGGGTTATTGTCTTCCCAGTACGACTTATTCAGAAAGAAAAGGGTTTTAGCTAATGGGAGTATGGAAAGAGAAGTGAACAGGCAGCTGTTCTAATATCCGTGTCGGTAACGGGTACCGATACGGTGATAGAACCGTTACCCCTCTACCTAAATAATAATACCTGCTTAACACAGGTAGAGGAAATATGAAGTAAGGAGAGGAGGAATGTTGGTCCTCACTCGCCTCACCACTAAATAAATCCTTGCCCAGCAAGGTGTCATCAACAGGGAGGCAGTGGATGGGGAATACAATATATGGCATGTCCCCTGTGGAGGGGGGATCACCCTCCTCACACAAAGAGACGTGCACACGATTGGCTTGGGCACATTGCACCAAGTCCACCAGCATGACCTATGCTGACTCAACCTGCATAGGCTCAGAAGACGAAGAAGGTGGGTCAAGAAATAAAGAAGAAGAAGAACATAAATAAAAATCAATCGAGGGAGTGGTCCCGGTCTCACTCCCATCTGGTTGGGGAAGTAAAATAATGTTGGCATTGTCATCAATGCTACAAGGTTCGGCGGGATCGACAGTGTCGATGCCTAAGACTTGGACTTCCTCCACTGGTGCTGAGGAAAACTCCTCTTCACCTCGAAGGTTGTCCTCCTCCATAGGAGCAGGCACACTTATATCACCGACCTCATCTTGCAACACATCCTCAACAATGTCGTCAGAGATGAATGTAATAGTATGCACAACAGGGGGAGGAAGGGTTCTTGGATAAAAGTCAAGCACTGATTCCTCACAAAGAATCAAATCTACGCTAGGAGATGGATGTGCAGGGGAGATGGGCTCAGTCATGTCAGTGACCAGATCAGCCACACATCTGATGCGCAAATCTCGCACGCCGCTATAGGCGGTAGCTAGACTGCGACGTGAAACGACAGTGTACCGATCATTCAAGTAATATAAAATGAGGAGTGGATCCCCGAGTATCGAATCTCAAAGGAACATAGTAAGGTGGAGTTAACTAGTGAGGAAGGACTTGAGATCGAAGTCCTTTAATCGGATGGAATGCGGAGGGGGGTTGATTTGGTTGTGGAAAA
The DNA here is from genome assembly GCA_033032865.1 of Dactylorhiza incarnata. Taxonomy (NCBI): domain Eukaryota; kingdom Viridiplantae; phylum Streptophyta; class Magnoliopsida; order Asparagales; family Orchidaceae; genus Dactylorhiza; species Dactylorhiza incarnata. The sequence continues at coordinate 2,895,421 of JAWHQI010000036.1, forward strand.
TAAAAGAAAATGCTACAACTACTCCTATGCAGGCATTGAGCGCACTGCTTCACCGGGCGGATGGATTACTACACGGGCCGCTATGCACCGATTCGCTGCGCGGAAGGGCGAGTAGGCAAGCGGATGAGGTGGATGTAACTGCGGAAAGGTTTTGAGGGCCGTTAGCACCTCTTGGCTAGGCGGATGGATTACACGGGCTGCTATGCACCGCTTCGCTACGCGGATGGAAGAGAAGGCATGCGGATGGAGTGGGTCGCACCGGCGGAATGAGGGTCGCAAGCACCTCGTCAACAAGCACGCCACTAGCAATTGCTAGTGCGGCAACACCAAACACTCACACCACAATCACCACGAAAGCACACCTCAAGCACTCATAAAGCATGAAAACACTTCATAATATATAGCTTGAAGTTCAACAAATATAGAGTGCAACATCATCAAGATATAAGAGATACTTACTACAATCATAAGGAGGAAAGGAGGAAGAGCTAGAAATACAACCACATCCAGAGACTTGTTGGGATTCACGGTAGGAATTGTCGAGTTGTCAATCCGCGTCCTAGCTCGGTCCACAACTGCGTCCGGGGTCCAGAGGAGCTGTCACCTTCCCTCCAATATACCCGTTTTCTCCGTGTCACGATCTGGCCGCCACAGAAGCTGTGTACTCCTTTCGCGGTTGATGAGAGTAGGCTAGGATCTCTCCCTTGAAGTGCTTGGATGATGCGAGGTGGCCTAGGGTGAAAGGGGAAGGAAGAAACCTTCAAAAACGGAGCTTTTCTCCCTGACGACGGAAGAAATCGCGGAACTCTTCGGGTCCGTCAAAACCTAAAAAATCGCAGCTTAAATAGAAAAGTTGAAGAAATTTGTTCATGCACGACCAAACGCACGACCCTGCGTAAAAACGCACGACCAAAACCAGAATGCTGTTTTGGGCCATAAATGAACGCGCACAATCGCAGCAGACCGTGCGTGAGTAAAACGCACGACCATGTGATTCATGCAGACATGAAAACTGGGCATAATTGATGATCTACCCACCTGCACAGCACCAAACAAGCTGGGGAACATACCACCAGCACACAGAAATATATAATAACAACAAAATAAAGACATGGGGAGCACCATGTGCTTACCCCCAGCAGAATAGTGCGCAAATGCACACCACACTGGGTAAAAATTTGCACTTCGTGTGAGAATAGTGAAACAGTGAAATATAAGAACTAATGTGCTAAAAGTGAAGTGCATGTGCGTGAAAACAAATCTAGATGAGTCCGAAAATGTGTATATAATTGGGACTCATCACACCCCCAAACTTACTTGTTTGCTCGTCCCGAGCAAACTATCTCCCTTGTGGACTAGAAAAATCATAAGCTGGCGTAGTAATTGAATATACGGAGCACCATGCAAAGTCGCTTACTCGCGCTTGTAGAAACTTTAGTAGAAAACCTTTTAAACCTGCGAAGTAGATAAAAATTTTCTAAATTGCGTATCTACTTATTATTATTACTCGTAATTTGAATCGCGGTAAATCCTTCGGTCACGCATAGGGGGAAAGTAGTTTGATCACTAAGTGGAATATTACTTAAGATCGAAGATCGGGATAACCTCCAAAGAAATCCATCAATGACGATGGCCATAAGCTTGCCCGTTCACACTCTCTCCACAGCACTGGTTACGTTCAAAGTGCAAATCAATAGGACTTTAGGTTATGATTTAGTTTTAGGCTACTGTGTGGTAAACAATGATAAATGTGGGGGCTTAGCACACATAACCTAAATGAGCTCGCAATAAAAACACTATCCCAGCAATAATAAAAATATGTACACCACAACCCCAGACTTAAACATGAACCTATGGGGGGTGTACACTGCCTATTTACATCTCTTTGCACATTTTTTTTTTACTTTCATTTCTTTTCACATTTTTTTTTCAACTTTATAACTTTGCACAATTAATAACAAAGACAGCTATATCTTCAATAACGCATTTACACCACAATCACAAATATACACCGCATCAACACCCAACTTTTTTAAATGCTCAAATTGCTTGAGCTCATAATTTGGTGTGCGATTAGGATAGTCATTTTGGCTTTGGTGAAATGAAGGTGGAGCTGAATCAAGTGGTGGGGGTTAGGCACAAAATGGCTAAGCAAGGATAGAGCGTGTAGGAATGGTGCAAAGGCTCAACCGGGCCAACGAATGGCCTATATCACATTTGCACAAATGAACTGACTTATACCCATGCTTTAAGAGTCGCTAGGGGCAAGTTCTTAGCCACCGAGAAAGAAAATCCTTCCTCCCAACTCAAGCAATACATCACTAGTGATCGCATACACACTCACCTACACTACCATCGGATTCTACTGGAGTCACGAATTATGAGTAGAATAAATAGTATTCACGCAATTAGAAAATTATAAAACTAAATGCACGAGAAAAAGCTAATTCTACACGAATTCTACACGTAACACGAGCACTCGACTAGGAGCACTACAAGAGTCGACATGTTACTTCACAACTCAATCCTATGCCAGCACAAAAAAAATACTTTCCAATCGAACATGAAAATTTGGGTTTGACCCAAGACGCTCAAAACGAGTGAGTACGTGCTCAAGTGGGTGTAGTGATGTGCATGGAAAAAGCTGAAAATTATTGAATTTTAAAAAGTTAAAATGAAATTTGCTTTTGGTATGCAGATGAAGTTGTGCACGGGAGTGTGGGTAATAAAGCTCGTTGCACTCTCCCCCAGACTTATGACATGCTATGCGTGGAAATAATATAACAATACAGTCTAAAGCAAGGAGAGGAGAAGAGGTTACCCAATCAGTAAATGAGCATACCAGAAGACGCTTGAAGTTCAAGACAACTACAGCATCCCCGAACAAGATAATCGCCGCGCACCTGCGGGCAGAAGACTCCAAGCAAAAAAATATCTACAACTAAACTATTAGCATATTAGAGAAAAATTAAAAGCAACAAAAACTTGGGTTGTCTCCCATCAGCGCTTTCGTTTACCGTCCTTAAGCTGGACTTAATACCTGTATTAAGCAGTTTTAATAATATTGTCTAAACATAAAAGAGAAAACTAAAATATCCTAATTATTACAAGCATGCCAAAAAGATCAACTATAAGTTGATTTAAAATAGTAACTAGAAATAAAAGAGATGGGCCCGAAGACCCAATAGTAGAAGTCAAGAGGATCAGGAGCTTTCCATCTCCATATTTCATCTTTCTTCATCCTCTTCCTCTCCTCCACTCGGCGGTCATGGATGAAGTAGTGTTTACCACCCCGCACCCAGTCTTTCAAGGAAAATGCAAGCAATGATGATGAGGGAGAATATGATATTAATTTCATCATTGCCATCTGTTTTCCCTTCCATGACTGCCTCTCAAAATTACCCAAGAATGGGTCTATAAATTTATGCACCTGCAAAGGAATATATGCAATATTAGAAATTAAAGCAGGAGGGGAAGCAGGAAGGATGAACTTATCAATATCTGCATTATAAGAAGGTTGATTAGGAAATAAAATGGACGAAGAACTAAAAGAATCAAACAAAGGAGGAGTGGCCCCGGTGTCACTCCTGGCAGGTTCCACAAAAGACTCAATGCCGATTGCAATAGAATCACTGCAGGCATAATATGAGCAGCTAGGAACTTCGATGATGAGTTGGACCTTCTCCTCCGGTGATGAGGTAGAAACCTCATCATTAAGGAAAAAGTCCTCCTCAGTGCAACTCAACATAGCTTCAGGCTCCATAGGCTTATCCTGCACATCTAAAAATTAGGCAATAAGAGCAGAAGATACATGCATACTGATACAAGATAATATCTGAGTAGAAATAGGACTCAAGATAGAGTCCGATAGAAGGGAAGAAATATCCTCAGATACAGAATCCACAGAAAAGGATGGCATAGTGGAGGAAGAAAACTCCAAAATATCATCGTAGTGATCAACAACGATGCTAGTGGACACATCCGTCATGCTCCCAAGATAACCTGGGGGACTAACACAAATGTCATCAGAGATGGAAGGAACGGTGGCATAAGAAGGCAGTGGAATGGAGATAAGTGCTGGCTCATCATCCTCTGCCAATTGCAATTTCCATTGCTCACAGTCCTTCAGCGCTTGATCAAAACTTCGACAACACAAGCAGCGCTTCCCAGTAGGTTTTGACTGTGGAAAAGCCAAACCACCTGGTGAAGGCGATGCTCGCGATGGGGCCGCATAATTATAATACATAGGTTCATTGTATGAAGATCTAGATTCTCCATACGATGAACTATATGGATTATAATTATGGCTTCCTAAATAGCAATCATCACTAGAATGAATAAACGATTTACACCATCTACATTGTTGATAAGCATACATATTGGTGCAAAGATGGATTCACAAATAATATAAGCTGAAAAATAACTCAGTATGCACGAAGGAAAAATTAAATCAACAGAAACCTGATTTAAAAAAAAAACCGTAAAATTGATTAGGAAGAAATAAAACAAAAAGATGCAATTTACAAATGGAAGAACTTCTACCTCTCGGCTCTCCCTCTCTAGAAACTCACACGACTGTGTTCCCCGGCAACGGCGCCAAAAACTTGATGCGCAAATCTCGCACACCGCCATAGGCGGTAGCTGGACTGCGGCACGAAACGGCAGTGTACCGATCATTCAAGTAATATAAAACGAGGAGTGGATCCCCGAGTATCGAATCTCACAGGAACACATTAAGGTGGAGTTAACTAGTGAGAAAGGACTTGAGATCGAAGTCCTTTAATCAGATGGAATGCGGAGTGGGGTTGATTTGGTTGTGGAAAATAAAAGAAAATGCTACAACTACTCCTATGCAGGCCTTGAGCGCACTGCTTCACTGGGCGGATGGATTACTACACGGGCCGCTATGCACCGATTCGCTGCGCGGAAGGGCGAGTAGGCAAGCAGATGAGGTGGATGTAACTGCGGAAAGGTTTTGAGGGCCATTAGCACCTCTTGGCTAGGCGGATGGATTACACGAGCTGCTATGCACTTCTTCGCTACGCGGATGGAAGAGAAGGCAAGAGGATGGAGTGGGTCGCACCGGCAGAATGAGGGTCGCAAGCACCTCGTCAACAAGCACGCCACTAGCAATTGCTAGTGCAGCAACACCAAACACTCACACCACAATCACCACGAAAGCACACCTCAAGCACTCATAAAGCATGAAAACATTTCATAATATATAACATGAAGTTCAACAAATATAGAGTGCAACATCATCAAGACATAAGAGAAACTAACTACAATCATAAGGAGGAATAGAGGAAGAGCTAGAAATACAACCACATCCAGAGACTTGTTGGGATTCACGGTAGGAATTGTCGGGTTGTCAATCCGCGTTCTAGCTCGGTCCACAACTGCGTCCGGGGTCCAGAGGAGCTGTCACCTTCCCTCCAATATACCCGTCTTCTCCGTGTCACGATCTGGCAGCCATAGAAGATGTGTACTCCTTCCGCGGTTGATGAGAGTAGGCTAGGATCTCTCCCTTGAAGTGCTTGGATGATGCGAGGTGGCCTCGGGTGAAAGGGGAAGGAAGAAACCTTCAAAAACGGATCTTTTCTCCCTGACGGCGGAAGCAATCGCGGAACTCTTCGGGTCCGTCACAACCTAAAAAATCGCAGCTTAAATAGAACAGTTGCAGAAATTTGTTCATGCACGACCAAATGCACGACCGTGCGTAAAAATGCACGACCAAAACCAGAATGCTGTTTTGGGCCATAAATGAACGCACACGATCGCAGCAGACCATGCGTGAGTAAAACGCACGACCGTGCGATTCATGCAGACATGAAAATTGGGCATAATTGATGATCTACCCACCTGCACAGCACCAAACAAGCTGAGGCACATACCACCAGCACACATAAATATATTATAACAACAAAATAAAGACATGGGGAGCACCATGTGCTTACCGCCAGCAGAATAGTGTGCAAATGCACACCACAATGGGTAAAAATGTGCACTTCGTGTGAGAATAGTGAAACAGTGAAATATAAGCACTAATGAGCTAAAAGTGAAGTGCATGTGCGTGAAAACAAATCTAGATGAGTCCGAAAATGTGTATATAATTGGGACTCATCAACATCCGGTGACCGTGTCTACGCCATACCCTTCAAAATGTGAAGGTGACACGGACACATAACCAGATGTTGAAGGTGTGCTGCCAGAAGTATGAGTCAAAATGATCCGGATATCTGGCTCGACATCCTCATCCAATTGGCGAAGATAAACAACACAATCCTTCAAAGCATGATCTGTACTCTGACAAAATAAGCACAGCCTTACGGGCTTCTTTGGCACAGCAGGTGCTGAAGCCGAAAAGAAGTATGACATTAGAGGCTCGGTAGAATAGCCATAGGACTTCCGCGCAGCATAGGGAGTACCAGACGAAGTCGGTGCTCCGTATGCTGGGCCAGGAGTGCTAGGGCTACTATCTCCCTTTGGACATCTATCACTAGCGTGAGAGATATCTCCACACCAATGACAACGAATATTAAAAGATGCCCACATAGTGTGAAGATAAAATGATTCAAAATAAAGAGACTATTGTGCAAAATACTACACCTAACAATAATTTACTAAAGCAAACTAATATCAAACAAGAAAATAGAATACAAAGAAATAAAACAAAATGATGCGATAAACAAATGGAAAGGCTTCTCACTCAGATTCTCCCTCTCCAGAAAACTCACACGACTGTGTTCCCCGGCAATGACGCCAAAAACTTGATGCGCAAATCCCGAACGCCGCTATAGGCGGTAGCAAGACTGCGGCACGAAACCGCAGTGTACCGATCGTTCAAGTAATATAAAACGAGGAGTAAATGTAATACCCTGCCAGTATGAATAACATAACAGTAGGTCTGGCTGGGACCCCACGACATACTAACCACACTAGCTAGGCGTTAAAAGGAGATATACAGAAAGAACTACACCAAAGTATAATAAACATAAGCGGAAGCATAAGGATTTAACATTTCTTTAGAACTGTCCACTATCCCAGTAATGAAATCATAGAGTTACGGCCTTAAGGCCTTACATTTACCAAATGTACCAAACTCAAAACATACATCGGCACGCAGGCCGGCAATACATTGAAAGCAGAAAAGAGGCTGGCCTTCGTGGGCCAACTCAGCAAAAGGGCCACCGCCCACTATTTCCCGCTAGGCTCACCTGCACCTGCATAAGAACATTCCACCAAGCGGTGGCAAATAAAGCAACGGTCAGCACAGCTGACCAAATTATAACGACCCCACCCCTTTCTCGGGGTGGCGGAGCTTCTTCCCTGCAAGTAAGCCGTACTAGCAACTTGTAATAATATAAGAAAAGTGCAAACTACACAAGGTGAGGTTTCAAGCACAATCAATCTTCTAGGTTGAGCATCAAAGAAAAGGGAACCTAGGTATGCACATGATGTTGGTTGGGTTCACCCGAAGGTTCCCCAAAACCTCCTAAGCAACCGCATGAGGCTAACATAACATCAATTTATCAAAACACTCCACCCTAAGGAACATAGACTTAGGTGGGAAAAAGAGCTTTTGGTCGGTCTAGGTAAGCCACCTTCCACGACCTCTCCCATGATCACATGACTTTCAAAAGGTAGGGACCTCTTACCGATCTGCATGGAAACAGGTTCGGTTCAGCTTTGCCCATGCTCTAATCGTCGCGGTCTATCACACGACGCGGGTACGGCTTCACCTCGGCCCGTAAGGTTTTAGCACTTGAAAGTGCTACACAAAATATAAGTTACGTACCTAACCCATTCACGAGGGCCTATGCTTCACAAATACTTAAAGAAGGAGGTACAAGACACTCCACTTCAAATCGCGTGGTGAAGATTTGCATTCAACCACTCTCAAGCATGGGGCTTCCGTTAGGCTCTCCGAAAGACACCTAAATCTCAAGTCCCGTAACACAATAGCAATATCACGGAGTCATTCTCCAGCAGGCATTCCAGGCTTAACCTAAATGCAACGTCGCAATCCAAGCATCACCGATCCGGGCTCACGGCCACGAATTGGCTTCACGCAAAATGCCTAAATCCGCACGACTACCAGATTTATAAATGTAATATGCCGGGGATGGACACAATCGACCCGGAGTTCCGAAGAACTAGAGGAAATACTACACTTCACCCATTTGGTGAAAGGGATTCCTCATGCAAGCATAGAAAAAGGAATGAAAGGACAAATAAACCATCCTAAGACCGGGAGGAAGAATCGTTACCCTAGGAGCTTTCTTCTTTGCCATAGATCTGAGATTTCACTCGGAGGGAAAGGACTGCACCGGGCTGCACTTTCCAGATCTGGGAACACCTCGCGAATCGGAGCTCCGGAGCTCCGTCAATGGCGAAATCTCCTTCTTCTTCCTCCTTGCCCCCTTCTTCTTTCTCAAGCTTAGGATAGAGAAAGGGCTTGAAGTTATGAGGGATTAACCCCTGTACCAAGCCCTAAAACCCTCCAGCAACCCCTCTCAGCTGTTGGATCAAACGACAAAGGATTTGACCGCTCCGATCGGCGATTCCGCATTTTAACACGGAGCAGAATAAACAGGGCGCACGATCAGCGGCGCACGACTGGTGGTCGTGCGCGAAGAACTTCCCCTGATCATGCGAGTCGTTCTGTAGCAGATCCGACAAGCCAGATAAACGTACAGTCAGAGACGCACGATCAGTGGTCGTGCGCGAAGAGGACAATGGTCGTGCGCAATGCCCGTTCAGCCGACCCCTCTCACCTCGACAATTACCGCACGATCACTGGCACACGACCACTGGTCGTGCGCAAAGAGGCCAATGACCATACGCGTGGATCTAATAGGGAAATTTTAGCCTACTTCGAGCGCAACACAACCACTCCGCCTACCTCGCTGAACTACGATTTATGGGGTGTTACAACTCCACCTCCCTTAAAAGAATTTTGTCCCAAAATTTCAAAAACCGTAGTAGAAGTAATTACAGTTAAAATTACCTGTGGGAAATAGCTCGGGGTACTCCGCAAGCATCGACTGCTCTCATTCCCAAGAGAGTTCCTCTCGCCCGCAATTATTCCAACGGACTTTCACCATCCGAATGGACTTGTTTCTCAACTGCTTCACTTCAGTGTATTCAATGCAAATGGGCTTGAATTTCGCCGTTAGCCCACCATCTACCGACACTTCATTGACCGCAACAACAAGATTAGGCTCTTTGACAGCCTTCCGCAACACAGAGATGTGGAATACATCATGCAACCCGCTCAGCACCGAAGATAGAGCAAGCCTGTAGGCGGCTTCACCAATGCGCTCCAAGATCTCGAACGGTCCTAAGTACCTCGGACTTAGCTTTTTCAAGCGTCGGATCCTCGATACTCCTTTGAACGGTTTGATCTTTAAGTAAACCCAATCACCAATGGCGAACTCGATGTTCCGATGATTTACAAACCCACCAGGACTTAACAATTATTTGCTGACAATCATTCATAGTTTTTGTTGGGTCCAGTGTCTCCTCACTTGACCCGTAGCGCCCTTCCATTGATATAAAGATCAAGTTGCGCCTTCACCAACAGTCTGGGCTTTTGGTGTAGTTGGTTGCGCTGGGTCCTCTCAATTGGTATCAAAGCAGGTTGCGGGTTCGAGACCGGGGGGGCGCTGATAATTCCTGAAATTCTCTCTACCTGTGTGGGTCCCGGTGGGTCAGGCGGCCGCAGCCATGTGTCAAGCCACCTCTGAGCCTGCGGGCCATGTGGAGCACCTCTGAATTGCGGGTCGTGCTGGACGCTGGGGGGGGGGGGGATTGTTGGGTCCAACGTCTCCTCACTTGACCCGTAGCGCCCTTCCATTGATATAAAGATCAAGTTGCGCCTTCACCAACAGTCCGGGCTTTTGGTGTAGTTGGTTGCGCTGGGTCCTCTCAGTTTTTAATTACAAATAAGTTAATTATTAATAATATGTTAGCACATGTTAAGTATGTAATAGAATAAAGAAATGAGTACATAACCAAGTACTTCGTAAACTTCAGCAAGATTTTATAAGTAAGCCAAATGTTTTTAAATTGAGTCACAACAACATTTGCTTTTAACTATCACATGTGCTAGTACTGTTCTAGTAGTCCATTTTCTTTCCTGAATCTTTCTCCTTGCTCTGTATTTTCTGCACTTGTCATTCAAACTAGGAAAATGGCTTTGGGTTGTACTTATTAGGAATATGAGTTGAATTCTCTGGCAGTGTTCCTTCCTATTCGTGTCTTGTATAAAGCCTTCTCCTAGCTTCTGTCCTCTCGTATTTTCTACTCTTGTCATTCGAAATAGGATAATGGCTTTGGGGTGTACTTATCAGGAATAGGAGGTGAATTCTCTGGCAGTGTTCCTTCCTGTTCGTGTCTTGTATAAAGCCTTCTCCTAGCTTTTGTCCTCTCGTATTTATCCCATTCACTTGAGGGGTTGTGTCTGGAGATGTCTTCTCCAATATCTCCAGAATCTCTCCATATGTTGAAGACAATGTCTCTAGACTTTCGACTTAAGCTTTTGAAGTTTGGATCATTGGCCCATTCTTCGTCACTTTTCATGATAAGAGATATTCCATCATCTGATAGTTTGGGATTCCTTTTATGACTTAATTCACCAAGATGTCTTGAAGGGTTCTGAGGCTTTGTTGATTGTTCAGGATTGTACACTATAGGAGGGAGCCTTAGAGAGTGATGAAGTTGGTTCACAGTCCAGATTGCTTGATTATCTCCCGTCTTCTCTTTTCTTCCTGACTTCCTCAATAGAATTTTGTATAATTTCTTGGGTAATCTGCTCCATCTTGGTGTTGAGAATTTCATGGGTGAATTCATTTGAATTGATACATCTAGTAATAATCACCTTCTGACTCTCAGCTATCTTCCCAGTGATCCATCTAACTGCATCTCCCAGATTCTTTTCTCCCCTTTGATTCTATTGAAGATAAGTGTCTATTCTTTGTACTATAGAATGGGGAGCATTCATGTTGCTATCCACAACTTCTCCTGCTCTGGTGAACCAGCTGGTTATTTGATCATTGATGCGATCAACATCTGCTTTTAATTCATTTATCTATGCACGCATATCATCTCTGACTTCTTTGACAGCTTGGTCCACATAGGCTTGTTATTGCTTTCTTTCCCCAGTGACCAGATTTTTAATTTGATCTACTATGGAGTTTGGTCCTGGATCATGAGAGGCTTGTGTGGATGATCCTTGATGACCATAATCTTTCTCAGTTACTTTCCCTTACAGGTCTTCAACCACACCAACTATGATCTCATCGTCAAGAGTATTATTAGGGGAATCCTGTCATTGACGAGCTTCATCAATTTCTTTTACAGCTTCTTTATCTAGACTTAAAATGAAATTTAAGCATAGATTCTCTTGCTCAATACAACCCTTCTCAAGGAAAATATTCTCAGCATCCATCCTATATCTTCCTAGGACTTATTGGACAACAGCCTCAGTGTGAGTGGCTTCCTCAACCTCTAGATTAGGGAGTTCATTGTGAGACTCCCCCTGAACAGCATCCATGTTTTTGACAGGCAATACAATCTCTTGGGCTGAGAACTTAGCATGAGCCCCCCATCAATTAGAGCACTTCTTTGAATAACAGAAGAGTCTTCATCATTGTCATAGTAGGAATGAAGGCATGTACATGTGGTTCTTGATTTGGTATGTTGTCACCACTTACAGATGAGTTGTCCTCATTTTCACTGATCTTCTTCCCTTTCCTTGTAGTTTTAGGGATGAATTTCTCCTACTTCACCAGAATCTTCAAGTCTATCTTCTTCGTGTGATGGATGGGTGATCCCATATTTTCATTCAGCTAAAGAGTGTTAATAAGATATAAGGATATGATTCTTCCAAAGTTTGGTGCTTGGAGACTTGCCTGGATCTTTTTGAATAGTAACTGAGCCTAGTAGGTTTTCTTGCAGAGAATTATTTTGGTCATAATTTTGAACATGTCCTTGGATATTCTATCGTGAGATCCAGGTTTGCATATCATACCTTGCCAATAAAATCAGCCAAAAGTGTCCCTTTTACATTGAGGTCCGCCTTCTTCAAGGAGCCATGAGATTGTCCTTTATGTTTGAACCACTTCTATGATGTCGAAAGATCTTCCTCTGAGATCTCATCTTCTATCTCGTCCCCTGAATGTCTAGGAAGTCAGAGTGCCACGTAGAGTCCTTCTGCAATTACTCTCAATAGGGTATTTCCAACCCTAGTTTTAATGGAATTTCCAGAGGTACTCTTCTTAGGCTCAGCGTAGAACTCCAGATGCTCTCTATGCATGATGGCAGTTGGCTCTGAGAGTGCGTATTCTAGCCCCACTACATCAATTTGCCCGATCATTAACTTTATCTCTACATCTACGTTGATGAACCCGCCGCGCACCAGCTCTCATCTAGTATCGTAGGTGTCGTCATTCTTCACAGGTGCCATTTCCTTTGAATCATCGAGTTTGTAGAGGTTCGGCGTCACGATAATTCGAGAACTTGTCGTGATGGCTTAGAGCAAATGTAGGTTGTACTCTATATCTAAACATGTGACCTATTTATATATGTTTACTTTAGAATGTGATGAGGAGCATACCTGAGCTAGCAAACATACGGTATTTTTCTTACAATCATCGACTGTGATTGCAAGATCCAATATACTTATTAAAAATAATGTTTTTCTTTAATAAAATGCATCTTAATCCAGACTTATGCCTGGATCATCTATTGTCCAACAACCACATTTTCCTTTGGTTGGCCATTGGACAAACCTGTAAGACAAAGATTAGTATTCCTTAGGATCCCAAATGAATTTGAGTCCTAGGTTCTTGTTAGCCTTAACTACTAAACTACTTGCAGGCTTCTCATACCATGCTATAGGCAATATTGGGTTGAACCAACAGTACATAGCAAAGTGTTGTACCTTGCCACAACACCAGCATTCAAAATTTTAATACTTACTTTTTTGAGTCACCTTCAAAATGGAGGGAAGGTGACCAGAAGAGTAGGCTGCTTTACAGCAAGCATTTCTACTAATCATGTGGCTATGCATTAACTTGGGAGTTGGTTGCATGGTCACTGATATTACTTTAAGAATAGGCTTTTTAGGTAAAGATTTTTCCTTCTCTTTTGCTGATGGTGCTTGTGGAGAGACAACCTTTTAGAAGATAGTTCTAGCTTGGGAAGTCTCTCCAACTTCCTTATTATAGCCTTCTCCACCTCTATATTGTGTGGAGAAGCTATCAATAATAGGGAGAACAGTATTGGGCTTAGAGAAGCTAGCCACAAGCCTTCTTTCCAAAAGAAGCTTGTTCTCCAGAGATTAAATTGTCATATCCTGAGCTTCAGACCGCTTTTGGAGTAGGATAAGCTCATTTGACAATTTAGTCACCTCCTTGGTCTTCTCATCTATTTGAGATCTGAGTGATTTCAAGATCCTTATTTTCTCAGATTGAGATTTGACCAACTTCTTGATTTTCTTGAGAGCAACCAAGAGAATACCATATTGTTCCATTAGATTAGTATGGTCCTCATTGTTGCATGACGAGCAGTCTTCTGCTTCACCATCAATATTGCTTTCATCAGATGTTGAGAAATAATCTGATGTACTATTGGTCATTTAAAATGAAGCATATAAAGAAAATGTGTGAGGAGTGCATACCTGATCAGGATGAGAATCATTCTATTCTTCTTCATTAGATAGGGCTACAAACCCATAGAACTCTTCATCATCAGATTCACTGTCTGAGAGAGTGAGAGGTGCTCTTATCCTTCTTCTAGCAACAGAGCAACCTTCATCTTCAAACTCACTACCTGAGAGAGTAATGTGTGTTCTTACTCCTCTTGTACTTAGCCCTACATAGGCTTCTTCTTCAGAGTATGAGGAGAAACAACTGTTTTCACTAAGAGATTTGAATTTCTTGGCATTAGATCTTCTTTCCTTCTTCATGGAGCTTAACTTTTTGTATTTTTCTCCAGGGGAAATGGTGATAACTCCACACACCCAAGGACAGATCTGTTCAACCTATTAAGCTTTCTTTGAATAACCTCCCTATGATACCACTTGTATGTCTAGGGTGTAGTCATATAACATAGAGGGGCGGGGTGAATACGTGTTTTAATATTATTTTAGTCTTTTAGAGTTTGAGGCTAAACCTGCTTGAGAGAACACACCCAAAAATCACATCACAGGAAACACAACAATATTTATAGTGGTTCCCCATTGTGGGTGCTCCACTATCCCCCTTCACCTATATAGAAGTACGCTAGACTCGGCCAACTCCTCCAAATATCAGATCTCTTTCACAGATCCTACACCTCAGGCACAAAGGACCTACAGCTCAGGCACTCCAGGCCCTACAACTTAGATCCAGTCAGGATCACACCTCAGGTTCTCAGAACCCTACAACTTAGGCACAGTGTAACACCCTCCCCATCACATAGAACATAACAGTAGGTCCGTCTAGGACCCCACGCCATATTAAATGAACAGTACAGAGAGTTACGTAATTAGTTTTTAAATTGTTTACTACAAAACCATCTCAGCACACAAAGAGTCATTTACACAACAGAAGCATGATTTATTTAAATTAAAACCATATTACATATGTCCACTTGCACACTAAGAATGAAGATAGAACAAGAGTTTTTTACTTAATGTATACAATAACACGTGGTTTACTAACATCGACAAGCATGCCGACCACACATGAAAACAAGTAAACACACACTTGGGCCATCGAGCGCCAGCACAATGTAGCAGCTGGGCCACCAACCTGCTATGTCCCGCTCGGCTCTCCAGGACTTGTAGAAACACATACCACTAATATGCGGCAAACAATTAACCTATCAGCTTTAGCTGACCAAGACTTATAACGAACCCACCCCATTCCGGGGGCAGTGGTTTTGTACTCCTTACCTGCACGCAAGCATTAGCAACATATATCTCAAAAGTGCGTCTAATCACTACCCATATATGTAATCATCATCAACATAGGCACGCATGTCCATATGTATTGTGCTCTCATTTCACTCTTTCGGTTTCTTCCCCGAGAAACACCACCAACAAAAGTCTCTTTTAACTTAGTTCGCTATGAGCTTTCCTGTCAATGTTGTCACACCTTATGGTTTCTTTCCCAAAATGCCTTCAGTTCACCAAGGGGCGACCACCTCACTGTCTAGCTAAGGGTCGGATTCGGTTCGGCTTCTCCCATGCTCATAACGTCAGGATCAAGTCTCCTAACGTGGGAACGGCTTCCCCTTATTCCCGTTACTGCCACATAAGGCCAACGATGGAAGGATCATCAGGCCCTCCTCTTTTGCTAATAAGCACCCAGTCTCCAGGACACAGGTCTCACAGTCTCATCAACCCATCTGAAGAACCTCTAATCAGTGAAAATCTTCCTACTCATATGCCAATCAAAGGACTAGCATGTCCAAATAATTAGAAGGAGATTTTTTACCATTGATGCTTATTTTGTTACCATAGAATCGATGTTGAGTCAGACGGCGTCATTCAGATTACCTTCCTCTCCCCGGATTTAGCGTTGGCATGAGCGTTCAAGATTTATTCAAGGTTGATTTCAGCCTTCTCCTTACTCCTTCTTCTTTTCTCCTTTTCCTTAGCCATTAAAGAGAGAGAAGGAAAGAAGAGTAATGAAATATTTCATAAGTCCCCCTGACCTTACAGAATTTGGGACTAACCTCAGGCATAGGATCCCCAATCCAATGGAAATGGATGGACATGATATAAGTTAATAAATCTAATCTTGGCAGCTACCGCCCCACGGTAGCACTACATCCTGCGGTAGTGACTTAGGCGGTGGAGCTTATCATATCACCGCTTAATTCCTCTCGACGATATAATTCATCTCGACGATTCAGATTATCTTGTCTATATAGCTACCACAAGTGTTAGCGCTAACTCATGGCGCTAGTGTCACATTGATAAAACTTATCATGTTGATACCGAGATCATAACATCGATATAGATACCACCAACGGTAATGTTACTGCCTGTCGTTAGCTTGACAATCGTCGAGTCCTCTCGACGACAATAGGAGTTTCATGTTGATTAGACATGGCTTCACGTCGATATCTATCTACTATCGGTGTTAGCACTAACACCCAGTGGTAGCTCCTGCTACCAGATTGCTTTGCTTTCTTCAGTTCGGAAAATTTAGGTGTTACAAACCACATCCCCTTAAGCACATTTTGTCCCAATATTCTAGATTTTTAGAATGCATGAAAAGATACAAAACATAACTTGTACCTTAAAGGAATAGTTCGGGGAACTCCTCATACATGGTTTTCTCTCACTCCCATGTATGCTCCTCACAACCGCAATTGTTCCAGCAGACATTTACCATTCAGATTAAGTTATTCCTCAACTACTTGACATCAGTGTCCTCGATTCGAATAGGCTTAACTTTCATCTTTAGCTCATCATCGACCGACACTTGATTAGACACAAGCATTTGAGTAGGCTCTTGCACAACCTTCCTTGGTATGGATATGTGAAACACATCATGAAAACCACTTAACCCTGTCAAAAGAGCGAGTCGATACGCCGCTTCATCAACACACTCCAGTATCTCAAACGGTCCAAGGTATCTCAGACTCAGATTTTCAAGCATCGAATCCTTGATACGCCCTTGAAAGGTTTGATTTTGAGATAAACCCTGTCGCCTACGGCAAATGCAATTTTTCTGTGCTTGGCATTTTAGTACTTTGCCTGCCTATCTGGTGTAATCAATAATCGATCCCGGATTGTTTGAATAGTTAAAGTAGCATCTTCGACTTCCTTTCGCTTAAACAACTTAGTCTTGCCCATCTCCATCCAAGACAATGGAGTACATCACTTTCTTCCTTATATGGCCTCATAAGGAACCATTTTAATGCTAGCTTGGTAGCTGTTATTGTAAGAGAATTCAATCATAAATAGATGATCTTCCCACCTCTTACCAAAATCCAAGAAATGCATTAAGAGCATATCATCCAATGTCCTATTGGTCCGTTCAGTCTGCCCATCTGTTTGAGGATGAAGTGCAGTGCTAAACTTCAGTTTGGTACCAAATAGTTGTTGGATTAGCCTCCAATATTTCGATGTGAAGAGCTCATTTCAGTCACTAATGATGCTACGGGGCGCACCATGCAATCGTACAATGCTATCAACATATAACTTTGCCATTTTTTCTACTGAATAATCCCACCGGTTTGGAATAAAATGCGACACCTTTGTTAAGCGATCCATGATCACCCAAACGACATCATTCTCATGATGCTATCTCGGCAAACCAGGCAAAAAAACCATAGAAATATCATCAAACTTCCACTCCGGAATAGGTAATGACTTCAGGAACCCACCAGGTTTTTGACATTCTTCCTTCACGAGTGCACAAGTCTTACATTTTTCCACATAAAGGGCTATGTACTTATTCAAACCCGGCCAGCAAAATAACAATTTCATTTCCAGGCACATTTTTGTGCTCTCCGGGATTATTGAGTACTTCATGAAGTGAGCTTCGTACATGAACTCCTCCCGCGGTTTGCCAACATTCAGGACAAACCACTGATTGTCTATACGCAAAAGACTATCGTCAAACACAAACTCGGTTGTAGACCCATCCATAGTCTCCGCCACTTAGCGCTTCATGCTTGAATCAAGCTCCAATGCCTGTATTATTCTGTCGGCGAGGTAATATTGCACCTCCGTCTAGTTGAAGCATGCCTTCACGCTAGAGTTCCTTTCCACATAGGAAATCTCAAAGGCATATGAATCTAGCTGGCTTGCGCAGAAGCCCTCCGAGTTAAAGCTTCCGTGACAACAATTCCCTTCCCAGGAGTGTAATGAATCGTGAAGGTATAGTCCCCAAGGCACTCCATCCACCATCTCTATCGCATTTTAAATTTCTTCTGGTCTAATAAATACTTTTAGATCTTATGGTCCATAAAGATATAAATCTTCAGGCCATATAATTAATGTTGCCATAGTTGTGAGGGAATATCACAGTCGCTAACTCTAAGTCGTGGATCGATAGTTCCTCTCATGAACTTTTAGATGGCGAGAGACATAAGAAATAACCTAACCATTCTGAAGATGAACGCGGCCTAATCCGTTCCCTGACGCATCATTGTATATCTCTTAGCCTTCCATACCACATGACGAACATAATATTGGTGTCGTAGTCAGATGACTCTTTAACTACTCAAAAGCTCGTTCACACGATGGTGACCAAACAAACTTCTGAGCATTCCTTGTCAATGTTGTGAGAGGAAGAGCTATCCACGAAAAGTTCTCCACAAAGCGTCGATAGTAGCCGACAAGTCCAAGGAAACTCCTGACTTCTGCTACTGTCTTCAAAACAGGCCACTCCTGGATTGCAACTATCTTTATGGAATCTACTGCAATACCCTCTCCACCAACAATATGACCAAGGAATTCTACTGAGGCTAACAAAACTCATATTTTGAGAACTTTGCATACAACTGACTCTTTCTCAGGGTATCCTAAACATTGCGCAAATGAATTGCCTGTTCTTCTTCAGACTGAGAGGACACAAGTATATTGTTTATAAAGACGATCACATACCGGTCAAGACACTCTCAAAAAGTTCTGTTCATCTGATCCATGAACACCGATGGCGCATTCATCATGCCAAACGTCATCAATGTGAACTTATTATACCCGTAACGGGTACTAAATGACGTCTTGGGAATATCACATTCCTGAATTCTCAACTAGTAATAGCCGAACTTCAAATCCAGCTTCGAATAGATTGTGGACCCAACCAGCTGATCGAACAGGTCATTGATTCTCGGAATCAGATACTTATTGAAAATCCACAGTGTAACCTCTGAGTATTCTCTAGAGGGGGGGGGGGGGGGGATAAAGATTTAAACTTTTGCCCTAAATATGCATTCAAAATATAACTTCTAACAACTATGCAATCAGAAAAACTAGCACAGAATAAATTTAAACACAGAGTACAAAAATAATAAGAGGGACAGCACAGAAAAGCACAATCACAGAAGACACCAATTTATAGTGGTTTCACAAAATATTGGTACTCCACTCTTCTACCACCTTGGTAGGAATGCACTATCTAGTGCCTGAGTCTATTGATAAGAAGACTCTCAGAACCAGCAACTGAGTCTTTTGATAAGGAGACTCTTATAACCACTAACTGAGTCTTTTGATGGGGAGACTCTTAGAACTAAAGACTGAGACTTTTGATAAGGAGACTCTTAGAACCATTGAATCTTTTGGAGATGGATTCTTAGGACTCTTTCATAGTTACGGAATAAGACAGGAAAGAAAGAAGAAGAAGTAGAAGTTGTAGTTTCTTCTGTTAGTATTCTTCAGGAGCTATTTTGAATGAACCCTTGCTTAAGGTAGAGAAGAATGCAAGTGTTGTAAGATTGTGATACCGAAGATCTCTCTGTACTCTTGATGGATTTCTGCTGTAGATTGAGAAGAAGAAGAAGAAGCAGAGGCTTTGTAATTTCCTGTATAGAGATATATTCTCTTTTTGCTTTCTGAGAGAGAGAGAGAGATTTTTGAAAAAGGAAGACTGAATAATTCACCTGTTTTTCTTCTCTTCTTTCTTCAGAATACTTATTCTTTGTCGAATAGTGTTGGAAATTGTTTCATCTTCTGTTCTGTCCTCAGAAGGAATACTCATTGGACAATAAGTATTTCTTTCAATTTTTTTTCACGACCCGTCAATCTAATTTGAAAAACTTCCAAGAATTTCTTTGTTGTTTCTCTAGAGTACACCATTCCGTTCTGGGCAATAAATGAGTTGTTAGTAAACAAATTTTAGCCTTAGATAACTTATGGAAAAGCTTCAGAACAAGACAGCAGAAAAACATTCTATTTCTGTCTGCATTCAACATAGCGTCGAATTCATCTCACTTCTAATCGACGCACCTCTGAGTTCTTATAGAAGCATCTTTGAAATCCTTCTTAGCTTTGGCTGAACTTAGATGTCAACGTTGCGTCGAATACTTATCGACGTATCCGTCGAGTTGTAGACTTGGACTTTGAAGTTCATCTTTTGTGTCAAATTCAAATCGAAGTTGAGTCAACTTCTAATATTGCTTTGACTATCTCTTCTTCTGCGTCGAGTACATCTCAACATTGCGTTGACTTCAACTATACTTTGACTTCAGTCTGAGTAACTTCTACTTGCATTCAAAGTTGCTTTGACTTTTAGTCGAAGTAGCGTCGACTTCTAACGACCAAATTACCCTTACTTTGAACTCATATGTCATCTTTTGTGCTTATTTTGGATAGGTCTTGACAATCTAGTGTGTTAGTGATATCCTAGGACACCTAATGACTAAATTACCCTTAATATATAATATTGGTAATACATCCTCGATTATGAAATCACTTTTAAGATAATTTGTAAAATAATTCAAACGGTGTTTTTCCAACAATCTCGCCCTATTTATCTTCACAAATTTTACAAAAAAATTATGCATTTTCAAACATGTTAAATAAAAAAAATACATACAAATATATCATAGACATAAAATGAAATCATTGCACAGAAGCATAGATCAACATGATAAGCTTCCAAATGATCAGATTGTCTTCCATAATTATATAACTTCAAATATGTTTACTGAGAAGTTATTATAGAAATTGTTCACCTATATTGTTCTATTTCTTTGGATGAGTTTTCCTCTTCCTTGAGAAAAATTGTTGTTTTACTTTTCTTGGTGCAAACACCATAGGCTCATCTTCCTCTTCAGCAGTCCTGTTGGTTTCATTATAAATGTCATCTTCTTTGGGAGGCTCCCCCTGAGTTTGTGCATCATTTTCAGCAGTCTGGGCAACCTCCTTAGCAATTTTTGAGACTACATCCAAGGGCTGATCAACTTCTAAGGTCTCCACATAGATTTATGCAAGCATCTCCCCCTGAGTTACTACAGGAAGTTCCCACTGGATTTTTGTGTTGGGGTCAGGAACTTCAGCATCTGGGGCAATTTGAGCAATCCCTTTTTCCTTTTCCTGGGCAACCATATTTTCTTGAACAAGCAGCTCCTCCTCATGCTTATTCTCCCCTTTCTGAACCTTACTGACAAGGGAGGTTAAGAAATATTTGGTCACCATTGAGGAGGAAACAAAAGTTTTGAATGCCAGGAGTGTCACTTTTGATTCTTGAAGCTCAGACTCCATCTGAGAATACTTTCTTTTGAATTTTCTGTCTTGAGTCACCAACAAATCAGCAAATGTCCCAGTGGTCAGCCCCACTGATTTAGAGATTTTTTGATTAGCATCAAATGGAGGAGAGATAGAGGTAGAAAGTGTGTCAGGTGGGGTGTGGATTTGATAATTGGAGGAGGTGATGAGAGATGAGTTTGTTCAAAGGGATCAGGATGGATGATTGTAAGGTTTTCTTCAAGATGGGTGATATATGATTGTTATGTTAGGGGAGAAGAGTGAATTTCTGGGGTATTTTTAATAGTAGTGGTGAAGGAGGGTTGGTGTTGTTGTGGGGTGTGAATCTATGATGTAGGCTCTAATGTTGTGACAGGTACACTTGATTGGAATTCTTGAGCTGGAGTTTCATATGTATCATCTGGTATGACATTCTCAAGATCTTGTAAAGCTTGTGTTGGGGGGGGGGGGGGGGATGGTGAGGAGAGGTCGGAGCTTGACCAGGCTTCAGAATCAGCCTAGTCCACTTGGAAAAGATCCCTATGCTCATTCTCTTTCCTGGAGTAATAGACACTCCTTTTGACTTGCACACCATTGGATAATGGTGGAAGAGGACCTGACTCATAATTCTCATATAGGCATTCTCATTATGTGAATACTTGTGTCCAATCAGTTTCAAGAGGCATCTCCCCCAGTTCATTTTCTTGTTGAGGACTAAAACACCCATGATGTGTATCTGCTGCTTAGGGATATCATCATGTTTTGAGATTTTGCAAAGCGGCACTTTTCCCATAATGTATGTCAAGAACCTATACTCTTCAGATACATCATTATTCTTCAAATTTATTGCCTTCTCTTTACTGAATTTCATAATCTATAATGCCCTGCTTATCTCTTCTATTGAAAGTTCATCTGACTAACTACCAGCTGGTAGATCAAATGTTTGACATAACATCTCTTATGTGATGTTGATATCATTCCCATAGATTTCCCTATGTAGTGAACCGTCATCTCCAATGTGAATATTATCTTTATTCTCTGTTAACTCGACGTAATAGATCTTGCTCCTTGTTGAAATCAGATTTGTGAACCTAGCAGTTTGGAATAGTCCAAGAACGGCCTTGATGTTTTCAGATGCTGCATTGAAAGAGTCGACATCTACATCAAATCCAAAGTTGACCTTTGGAGGTGCCATGGAACCTGTAGTACCTATGTACACAAGATAAAGAGAGAGAGAGAGAGAAGAGAAAGAATGCAAGAGAGCTGGAGAGAAAGAATGCACGAGAGAAAGAATGAGAGAATTCGAAAGCGTAAAAAATTTGACGTCAAAGTTGCTTAAAAGAAAATGATTCGTCGCAACTTTGGGTTGTATTCGGAGCACCGCCGACAAAGATTAGTATTTAGTGAGCCAAAACGTGTCGAAGTAGCTTCTAGAAGCGACACTGTGCGGACTTGTTATGAAAACATTGCGTCGATTAGTAATCGATGCACCTTCGAGATTGTTTAGTCACTACTAAGTCGACGCATGCGTTGATATATAATTGATGCTGTGCTGAATGCAATTTGAATTGTCTAATCCAGGTTGCCCTCGAAGCAGGTGTCGAGTAGAACTCGATGGTGCGTCGAATTCTATTTGACGCAGTTTTGAATTAACATTTCTGCTTCTTTAAAAAAATTTGTCATTTTTCCCAGCTATTGTTAATATAGAAAATAATATTTATAAGAGTACTTTTATGAACAATAAAATATCATTGGATTTTAGAGAGGAGATCACCCCCCCCCCCTTTGAATATTTGTAGTTCTTTATTGAAGATTGAGTTCTTTTTTTTTCCTTCATCATTTCTAAGGAAAGAACCCTAAGTTTCCTGCACATGCAACTAAAACATTAGAAGGTACTCATGATACCTTGGGCCCTTTTCTTTTACCATTATATTGTGTTATAAAAGAATATCGGGGTCTTTCATTACACCCTTTGGGGTGACAGAAAATAGGTCTATTAGGCCAATGTTTATTATCTTGATATTTGAAATTTGCATAAAATGAATCTTGATATAGTAAGTCTGTAGAATGCCTTGATGAGTCCGATTTATATAGCATTTTTTGGACTCATCTGGGCTAGTTTTCTTGCATATGCACTTCACTTCTAGTTCATTATTGCTTATATTTCACTTAATCACATTTCTTCATGAAGTGCACATTTATGCCTGTTGTAGTGTGCAATTGCATACTATTCTGCTGGGGGTAAGCATATGGTGCTCCCCATGTCTTTATTTTTTTGATTATTATACTTTTTCTGTGTGTTGGTGCTCTGTGCCCCAGCTTATTGGTTTATATTGCAGGTGGGCAGATCTTCATTCTATTGGAATAGTAACCTGGAGAAATCGCACGGTCGTGCATTTCCTTGACGCACGATTTCTGCAACCGTGCGATTCCTACAGTACTTAAAAATGGTGATCTACCCCGCTCGTGCGTTTTATTCACGCACGGTTGGCCTCAGCCGTGCGTGAACAAAACGCACGACCTCCTATTGTTTGCCAGATTTTGACCTTTCTGAATTTGCTCGTGCATTTTTACACACGGTCTGCTTCGACCGTGCGTGAGTAAAATTGCACGGGCATTTTGGGTCATCTTCCCGGGCTTTCTTCTTAATTAATATCACACGGTCCACACACGGTCGTGCGTTCGACCGTGCGTGACCAATTTCTTACCAGTTTTCTATAAAAGCTGCAGATCTCGACCTAATCGGGAGTTGGCTTGATCCATCTTCTTTCCCGCGCCTAAGGGTTCCAACTCCATTACAGTCCGCTGTTCCATCACCGCCCACCATTTGGAGGTGCTTCGGACACATTCTCGGCTCAAATATTGAGCCGGAGCATCCACTTGGCCGCCTCCATCATCAAAGTGCTTCAAGGAGAGGATTCCGCCTCCATCTTCATCGCCAAGCAAGAGCTCTTCGCAGCAGACGTGGCCGGATTGTAGTTTACCGAAGAAGACGGGTCCATTGGGAGGAAGTGACAGCCCTCCTCTACCCCAGAATATAGTTGGGACCGAGCTAGGATGCGGATTGACAATCCGACGATTCCTGCCGTGAATCTACAACAAGCCTCCGGATTCGGTCGTATCTCTTGCCTTTTTTCTTATGTATGGTGATTTAAATGAATGTATTCCTTATTATTTGATGATGTGGCACATGTAAACCTTGATTTGTAGTGATTATTTCATGTCTATGTGAAATTTCTCTTTCGTTTATATATGTATGTGAGGGGCGGCACCAAATCGACTCCACCCTCCACTTCATTCCGCTAGCCTACACGCCCATTCCGTGTGCCTACTCTTCCATCCGCTAAGCTAAGCAGTGCTATCGGCCCATGTAATCCACCTAAACTCCACCGGTGCGAACCATTCCATCCGCAAGCCTTCTTGTCCATCCACCCTTGCGAAGTAGTGCGTTCAAGGCCTACGTAGTTTTCCATCCCGTCTGGCGAAGCATTGCATAGCGGCATTGCATAGGAGTAGTTTAATTTCTTTTCTTTTATTTTCCATTAGCCAAATCCCCCTTTTCCGCAATCCATCCGGCCGAAAGGAATTCAATCTCAAGTCCTTCCTCGATAGATAACCCCACCTTACTGTGTTCCTTCGAGATTCAATACCCGAGAATTTACTCCTCGTTTTATATTACTTGAACGATCGGTACACTGCCGTTTCGTGCCGCAATCTCTCTCCCGCCTATAACGGTGTGTAAGATTTTGCGCATCAAGTTTTTGGCGCCGTTGCCGGGGAACACAGTCATGTGGGTTTTCTGGAGAGGGAGAACCTGCGAGAGAAGTTCTTCAATTTTTAAATTACATTCTTTTTGTTGTAAAATTTTGTTTCCATATTCTGTTTTTCTTTCTTTTAATATAGGTTGCTTTAGTGAATTATTGTTGGGTGTAGTATTTTGCACAATAGTAATTTTCTTTTGAATCGAGTTACCTTCACACAATGTAGGCCGCATTTAATATTCGATGATTTTGGTGTGGAAATATATCTCATGCTAGTGATAGATATCCAAAGGTAGATAATAGCCCCAGCACTCAAGGCCCAGTATATGGAGCACCGACTTCATCTAGTACTCCATATGGTGCGCGTAAGTCCTATGGCTACTCTTTCGCTCCTCACGTGTCGTTTTTGCATTCATCTCCGACCCAATTTGAGCCGAAGAAAAATGCAAAACAATGCTTATTTTGTCGGAGCATGGATCATGCCTTGAAGGATTGTGCTGCATTTATTTGCTAATTGGACGAGGATGACGAGCCGGATATCCGGATTGCCCCGACTCCTAACTCTGACAACACACCTTCCACCTCTGATTACGTTGATGTATCACCTTCAAGTTTTGAAGGGAATGATGCAGACATGCTCATCAGAGTTGTGGCTGATCTAGGCTCTGACATGGATGAGCCCATCTCCCCGTTGCATACATCACCTTGCATGAATTCGATTCTTTGTGAGGAATCAGTGCTTGACTTTTATCCAAGCACTATTCCTCCCCCTTTTGTGCATACTACTACATTTGTCTCTGACGACATTATTGAGGATGTTTCGCAGGATAACGCAGGTGATTTATATGTTGTGCCTATTCCTATGGAGGAGGATATTTTCCAAGGTGACGAGGATTCTGACTCAGCATCGGTGGAGGAAGTCCAAATCATGGAGGAGGCCACAGATGATCCTACCAATCCCTACAGCATTGTCGAAGATGCCGACAATATCCTTTCGTTTCAACATATTGGGAGTGAGACCGGGACCACTACCCCGATTATTGATTATTTAAGTCATTCTTCTCTTTTATTTCTTGACCCCCTTCTTCAGTGTCTGAACCTATGCAGGTTGATTCTTCACAGGGACTCCAGGAGGACTTGGAGCATCTTGCTCATGCTAATGAGGAGAGCAGTCCCTTATGTGAGGAGGTTGACCCCCCCCCCCCCCCCCCCCCCCCCCCCTCCATGGTGGAAGCTCCACTCATTGCCATTTCCTCCTGCACCAGTCCTGAAGAAGACGATACCTTGCTGGGCAAGGACATATATTTTGGTGAGAATAGTGAGGAGGACAACTCCTCCACTTCTTACTTTCTTTTCCCTCTACCTTTGATGGGCAGGTTTTATCTATATTCGGGTAGAGGCGTGACTGTTCTATCGCTGTATCGGTACCCGCTACTGACACACATATTAGAACAGTTACCTGTTCATTTCCTTTTTATACTCCCATTAGCTAGAAATCTTAAAGTTCTAAATAAGTCGTGCTGGGAAGACAATAACACCAGCAATTATCTTACTTTTCTTGCAATTTTAGTTTATCTAGTTTGTTTAGTTAGTTGTACTTTATTTTAGTCTGTATATTTTCTTTTGTTTTTGCAGAGCTCACCCCCTACAGGTCCTTCTTCTGGATGGCGGATGCTGCTCCTTTGTTTTGGTTTACATGCCAATCTTCTGGTATGCTCACTTCTGAGCATTGGGTAACTTCTCTTCCCCTAGCTGTTATTTTAGTCTGTATTGTATATTTGGTATCAGAATGTTTAGATTAAGTTTGGGGGAGAGCTGCTTTTTGTTATCCACTGTGAATGCACATGTTGCATTGCATTAGAAGTAATTTTATCTCATTTATTTAGTATTGTTCACCTTTACCGCACACCACAACACCCACAATAGCGCGCACTTAGCCGTAGGCACGTTACGAGTTTAACTCATTTCTTTTTGTGTGATTGGGAAAATCTCTGTGCTGGCTTAGGATTGTGAGACGAGTAAAATGTTGACTCCCGTAGTGCTCTAGTCGAGTACTCGCGTCTTGTGTATAAATTCATGTAGAATTAATTTTTCTTTATGTTTATAGTTTTATATTTTTTCTATTTGCGTAAATATTGTTTATTCTACTCAAAAGTGGTGAATCCGGTGTGAATCCGATGGTTGCATAGGGATGTGTGTAGACGGTTGCTAGGCTTTTATTGCTCGAATCGGGAGGAAGGATTATCTTTCTCGGTGGCTAAGAACTTGCCCCAAGTAACTCTTGAAGCATTGGTACAAGTTAGTTCAGTGCGTGAGCGTGATGTAGGCCATCATTTTGGCCAGGTTGAGATTTTTTACCATTCTTAATGTTTTACTCTCGCTATCCACTTTGTGCCTTCCCCTTCCTCTTGATTCAGCTCCACCGCTTTCTAACCAAAGCCAAAAAGACGATCCTAGTTGCATGCCCAAAGATGATCTTTAGCTGTTTTCACATTTTTTATTTTGGGGGTGTTGATGTGGTAATGTTAATTTGGAAATGTGGATGTGCTTCTTTTGAATATGTGCTGATTATATTTTAAAAAGAAAAGAAAAAAGAAAATTAAAAAAATGAAAAGAAGTGAAAAAGAAAAGAAAATTGAAAAAAGAGAAAAGAGGCTAATTGAAAATCTTTATGAGATGTGTATTGGGAGTAGGCGGTGCACACTCCCATGTTTTCAAGTTCAAGTCAGGGGGTGTGGTGCACCCGCGCATATTGTGGGAGCTTAGTTAGCTTTGTTGCATTAACTCAATTGGGTTTAGTGCGTTAGCCTTCGAGTTTATCTTTGTATACCCTACCTTAAACCAAGCCTCATTTCTAACCTAAAGTCCTACTGATTTGCGCATTGGACCGAACTTGTGTCATGGAGAGAGTGCGACTGGGTGAGCTTATGGTCACCAACATTGACGGATTTCAATGGAGGTTGTTCCGAGCACCGATCTTGAGCAATGTTCGCCTCAGCGATTAGCCTACTTTCTTCTTACGCATTACCGACCGATTCACCGCGATTCAAATTTTGAGTAGTAATAATATATTGATACGCTTATAGAAAATATAAACTATTGTGCATAATTAGAAATTTCTTCTACTGTATTTCTACGCACGCGAGCATGCGACTTCGCATGGTACTCCGCATTTGCAAATTCTAAGCCAGCTTTTCATTTTCTTGTCCACTTGAGGAGTGATTTGCTCGGGACGAGCAAAAGGTTAAGTCTGGGGGTGTGATGTGTAACATTCCCCCAACAACTAGACCCCTAGACTGGTTTTTTCATGAATAGGTCATGACAAAACCCTAGGAAGCTTGAAGAGACCACTTGGCCTTAGCCAAGAAGAAGGAAACCACAGTGGTCTGCAAATATCAATTTCCAGTTAACAAGCATAGGGTTGGATTTAAGGGCCTCACCTTGACCATTTGACCCCACCATAGCATACCTAACCCTTTAGGGGTCCCCTTAGAGCACCAAGGACCCATTGGGGTCAACCAAAGAGGCCAAATTGACCAAAGTCAACCCTAACCCCAAATTGGTCAAAGTAGCCTAATTAGGGTCAATTGACCTCCAGCATGCCAAATTGACCTTGCCCCTTCCTTTATAAGGATATTAGGGACCCAATGGACTAAAAACCCCCCATCATGATGGGGCCACCAAAGAGGCCAAAATTACCAAAGTCAACTTTGGCCATGTCTTGGTCAAAGCAACACCTTTTGGATTCATTGGCCCAATTGGGGGCACCGTCATGACTCAACCAACTTTGGGTGGTGTCAAGGGACTCAAGACACACCACTTGGACCAGTCAACCCATCAGTTGACCAAGTCAGCACCTCAAGTCAACACTTGGTCAACCTTACCCAAAAAGAGGGGAAAAGACTAACTCAAGCTCAATCCACTTGGGCTAGGTCCAATTGAAGTGACACTTTAGCCTCATGAGGCTGACATTACATGGAATTCCATCCAATTTCTGGAGGGGGTGACTAGGAGAGAGAAATTGGGAGTTTTCCCCAATTTGAAGAGAGAGAAAGTGGCCATTCAAGGTGAATTCATGGCATTCAAGGCAAATTGACCCCCCCATTCATCTCCCCACACCCTCCATTCATCTCCCCATTGAATTCTAAGAAGTTTTCCAACCTTTCCCATGCCATCCGGTGGAGAATTCAAGAATTCTCAAGTGAAACCGAAATGGCCATTAATGGCACTCCACCATTAAGCCTTCCCCTCCTCAGATTGACCCTTCCATCACCTTCAGAAGGAGTATATCAGTTGAAATCGAGTCTTAGATCATTGCATTTGGTGGAGAATTGGGAGATCGGCAAGGAGCTCAAGGAGGGTGATCGACCATGGCAAATCTGGGAAACAACCACCATCAAGCCCGATGGAAGGTCTGGTTCTTCTCCTCTCCCTCTATGGATATATCTTAGATCAAAATAGGTGAGTAATCGTATCTTAGATCAAAATAGGTGAGTAATCGGGCTCAATTGAGCCCGATCCAAGTGAGAAAAATCTGAAATTTCCATGGATTTTCTTCCCATTGGGTTCGCCGAAATCGGCCCCTTCGGCGGCCGTGCCACCGCCCGACGTTAGCCACCACCTCAACGGAGGTGGTGGTGGTGGCCGGCCAGGGAGGTGACCGGATGGCTGGGAAAATGAGGGAGAAGAGGCTACATGTCCGGGATATCCTGACCGTCGGCTGGAGGAGGAAGATGAAGGGATGCCCTCCATTATTGCTTTAAGATTCGTGCTGCATAATTTTATTATTCCATTTTCTGTTTTATTACTGGCAGTAGATAAATTTAATTATTAAAAATACTTAGGTCCCTCTACAGAAAAGGTGGTCAACACCAAAGTTGTAGCCCTTGTAGTCTAATTTAATTTAAAATTTGTTTCAGCCCAAGTGGAGCACTATAGCTCCCAGTAGAGCCATTTTGGTGGGACTGGTCCCAAGGGTAGGACAATCACAAATTCTTGAATATCTTTTTATTGGTAAATGGTATAGCCTTGATATTTAAAACCTAGGCTATTTACACCTACCCACACATCATATCAAAAGATGGGAATTTTAGGAGAACATGTTTCTAAGGTTTTTGTAAGAATTTCATAATTTATATACTATTTAATTATTGGGTCAAATTACCTCCAATACTTTCCAATTTTTGGTTGGTGCTTCTTAGGGTTATTATATGACCCTGGTAAAAATCTCAGCCCAATTGGAATTGATTTGGTTTGGTAAATTGTCAACCCAAGTTAGGTCAAACTAGGTCAAAATAGGGTAATGTGCACCAATACTCTCTGATAAATTATGCAAATTGATTATAGGACATTTCAGAGTACTAGGAAGCTCTGTGAATTTTTATATAATTTTTGGAGACTTAAATCAGGAGGCTACTTCGCAACTTATCCTATTTGGAGTTTTCTTAAAGTATTCATTTAGGTGACAAAATGACTCCCATTAAATCTATAATTTGGTCAGTAGTCTTTTCTGATGATTAAAAAGGTCTTGTAATGTTCCCATAATTTTGGTGTAATCATTTTTGGTGGTTCCTTCATAAACTTTCAAATTTGGATAGATGTTATATATTAATTATAGAGGACAATTCCTTACTGTAAAAATATGATATGCTGTATTTGCTGTTATTTTGTCATCATAGATTTATCATAATTTTTGGGGAGCCATATCATAAGAAGATTTTACACTTCATGTTCAATTTCATACATGGCAAGTTTTGGAGAAAATAAAATAAATATCAAATAAATAGGGAAAAATATGATTCTTTGGATTTAGTCATATGATATCATGATAGACTCCCAGTAATAATCTTGTGTCATGAGGATAAATATTTGGAGTACTCCTACTTATTAGCTTCATATAGTTAGTTGGTCTGCGTATAGTAAAAGTGTGAAACTTGGGTATTTAGGGGCCTACCAAGTGGAAGTGGCATGAAGTTGGTGTACACGGTCAGGTTGAAGAGATTGAAGGTCACCAAAAGGAGCTTAAGTGATGAGTAAGTGATGAGAGCGTGCTTGGTGAGTTAGGGGTAAAATTGTGCTCAGGGTTGACGAATGATCGTCTTTCCCCTAGCGGGTCATAAAATATTTAGGGAAATCCAAGTGTAATAACAAGGAGGGGGTAATCTTATGGGTAGATACCAACAACACTAAGTGTCTTGAGAAAGGGAACTTTGGGGTGTCATCCCATTACATTTCCTAGTACCGTAGCGAGCCCCTTACAGGGTAATCCTCGGGAAGTCTAAGATTAACCATAAACTATAGGAGTAAGATGTTGTACAAGATTAACTAATGATACACTCACCCACACCCCGTGATTACGGGAGGTTAGTTGGCTTAGTGCTATGAGTTGTAGGCTCGGTAGTAGTAGGAGTGGAATGATAATCTGGTGAGCTTGTGACTCAGAAATGTTTGTTGATGACAGGCAGGTTAGCCCGGTGATCTTATGGCTCGGATATAGATAGTAAACATGTTTGCATGTGCATAAAGGTGGTGGGTCTTTGGTATTGTACGGTCGTTCACACCGACATCAATACGTTGACTCGGCAAGTGTGGAATTTACACTTAGCCATAAAAGTCTGGTGGTCCAATCAGTAAGAGTACGCAGATGCTCCGCGGTTTTGTGTTGAGGCGTACGATAGGTCTATGTTAGGTTGTGTGAATACCAACCTTGAGGTGGGCGTGGCCCAACCCACCGCTTCCATTTGCCACTACGGGAGTATCCTGGGAGTCTTGCTAGCTCCAAAAAGGGGGAACTAAAGGTCTGTGCATATAGAGTCAATGTGTGTGAGTTGCACTTGTATGAACATAGCATAAACTGCATAACTCTGCATGTCATGGCATAAGCATTGCATTTTAATCATTACCCTTATCGTATAAATTGTTTATGTGACTTTTTATACGATAGGCCCTGCTAAATGACCCCTTGGTCTATAGGTTTGTATGAGCATTCCTATAAATCAATGGTTACATTTCCATTATGTACTTATCTTTACTTACTGTTCTTTACTTGCTCTTTACCATGCTCTATTACTGCTCCAATTATTTATATACACATGTGTAGTTGTAGACATTTCCTGTAGACAAGATCTGTCGTCATCTGCTTTATTTTATACCCCTTGATGTCCTCCGCTTCATCGTCCCGCACGGTGCCTAGGATCCATTGGGGTTGGGGTGGGGAACATAAGGCTTAGTATTTTTGACTAACGGTCGGTGGACCATATCATTTTAAGGGATCGTGGAGACGCAACAGGACTAGAAGCCGGTGTAGACAGAGGCGGGCCAGTCTAGTACAGGAGCACCAGTTTTAGGATCAGTGAGTGATTAGTAGTTTGCTTCCGCGAGTGGCCATGTAGTGAGGATATGATGTACATGGCATTAGCCCTTTATTATTGTAACCTATCTTTTATTCAGTTATAACATGTGGACATTTATTATATATAAAGTGTTATTTGTGGACTTGAACTTCTATTTGTTTGATAATACTTTTCTTCTTCTGTGATCGATATGGCCGGCAGGATCAACATTTTCTGGTGGCGACCCTCCCGAGTGATGGTGTCACTGCAAAGCAGCGGTTCTGGGCATATGACCCGGGTTTCATAAAGAAAAAATAAGGGGTCTTACAAAGTGGTATCAGAGCAATCCTCGATCCTAATAAAAGAAGTCCACATGTAAGATCTCTTTTTCCAAAACCCGTTCGGGTACTTGAAAACTCGAACCTCTCCCGCATCGCACGGTTGAGGTGGATCTTCGCCCAGAATCGCTGCCTTGCAGTGTCACCGACACTCGGGTCGACTAACACCGCTCAGCACCAACCCTGCCGGCTTTACGATCATAAGTAAATTATGCCTACGAATAAGAACAGAAGAAAAAGGCATGTCCACAATGTCACAGCATCATACATATATATATAATGGAAATAGCAGTCCATAAGAGAAGTACAAGCAAAAGGGGGGCTTATGCCCGATACATATCCAAAATAAAGTACTAACTCTCTCTCACTACAACATGCGGAAGACTACATCAAAACTCTCAAAAATGCGGAAGACTAGCCGTCTAATCATCAACCTGTGGCGTCGTAGTAGTGCGCTGCATCTGCTGCTCAGGTCCTGCCATCACGTCCTGCTGCACGCGGGACAACTCTGTCTCCTCGGATTCCTGCGGTCACACCGACCGTTAGTCATAAAGACTAAGTCATTTTGTACTCGCCTCCCTCCACGACTCCTAGGCACCGAGCGGGAGGAAGAAGCGGAGGACAAACAAGGGGTAAACAAGAAGGGGTGACATGACACTAATCTAGCAGATATAAGTAAAGCAGTAAACTACCTAGCAGTATAGTGCAAGTATATGGCAGTAAAGTAGAGCAAGGAAATAAGCAGTAAATAGTAAGGAAATGCAGTGCAGTAAGTAAATCTAAACTACCATCACAGATTCGTACCTTAACTTATATGAACGCCCATACGACATATAAGTTAAGATTTCCAGGCAACCCATCATATAAAAGAGCCCATACTAATTTATATGATGGGGCTATGTTATGTGTATGTTATGTTATGCTATGACTATGATGTTTTAAATGAATTATGCAATGAGACTCACCCACACGACTCTATGCGCATAGACCTTTATAGTTCCCAATTTGTTTGAAAGGTAGCCAACCTTTTGGGTACCGACCATCGTGGTTCACGGTGGTAGTGGATCAGGCACTCCACATCCTAGGCGGGTATAGTCACTACCAAGCCTAGACCTCATGTACGCCTCAATGCTAAGAACACAACAGCGGAGCTCCTGCGTACTCTTGCTGGAATCCACCAGACTTTAAGGTCGGGGTGGGTTATTAGGGATTGTCCTCCAGACCGCGGTACTCAAACTTACCGGCCCTCTAAACCACACCCTCACCTGAGTCAACGTACTACTGTCGGTGACACGACTAGCCTAGTACCGAAGACTCGCCACTATTTGGATAGGTAACAAGTGTTAACATGTCCACCCGAGCTCCCGGCTCAGGGACTAACACCCAAGCTGATCCAACCCATCTCCTTCCGGGAGGAGATCCAAACCAGTCTGCATACCCACTTAGGCTACCCTTGCTTACATTTTGGTTCGTGTTATATTTAGGGTGAATCTTGGACTTCCCGCGGTGTACTCCGTAAGGGGCCCCTAACGGTACTACAGATCAATGGGCTCAACCCCACAATCCTCTTCAAGATAATTATTTTAGTTTGTGGATAACACTTGGTTCACCGTTAATCTTTTCATATAGTAAAGTGATTTAGCTCATCCCCCGTCCCACTCAATTGGGTTGGACGTACCTCCTATCCTTCTACAATGACCTTAGCAAAACCTCACAACTAACCCTAGAATTGACCCTCCTTGAAACCTGGTGGG
The DNA here is from genome assembly GCA_033032865.1 of Dactylorhiza incarnata. Lineage (NCBI taxonomy): Eukaryota > Viridiplantae > Streptophyta > Magnoliopsida > Asparagales > Orchidaceae > Dactylorhiza > Dactylorhiza incarnata. Next base: position 2,929,798 of record JAWHQI010000036.1, read on the forward strand.
CTATATCTCATTTACTGATTGGGTATAACTCCTACCCACTACTTAGGGATCTAAATTGTCAAAAACTCCAAATTCTGTTTTTACTAAACGTAGTCCACCAAATTCAGTTTTTACTAAACGCAGTCCACCAATTTGAACTATCCCTCAACCCCATAAGGGAATTCCTCTAAAAACTCACCTCCAGGGTCTGGTATAATTATCCTAGGCTACTACTGACCTTAATAAGGTATTGTCCAATTTCTATAACTTTCCATATTAATTTGGTATTTATTTTAATTCAAAATAGTTAAGGACTTAAGCCAAATTACACATGAACCACCCTCAAAATGATTCCTCATGTTACATGAAAATTATCAGTAAGGTAATATCCCAAATAAAGGTGGTTCACTGAGTATCATGACCCTAGGATGTCATTTGGCTTACCATAACATCATAATTGTATAATTACCAAAATGGCACCATAATTAGGAAAAATAGTAATTTCACTTCTGAAAATTCTACAGAAATTATCCAATGTTCATATGGGGACCTAGAGTCCTCTGCCAAAAGAATGTGTTGTTACCAAGTGATTTGACATTTTAAAAAGATTAAATACTCAAGTGTTGTAAATCTCAATTTCTGCATGAAGTATATGAAATACAATTCCAATAGCTTCCAAACAATTATCATGGGTATAGGTTAACCTAAAATCACAGATAACCAAGTATCATGACAAAGCCCTATGATTTGATATTTTAAAAAGATTAAATACTCAAGTGATGTAAATCTCAATTTCTACATGAAGTATATGAAATACAATTCCAATAGCTTCCAAACAATTATCATGGGTATATAATATCATTGAATGACAGTTAACCAAATATCACATTTTTGCCCCATGATTTGATATTTTTCAAAATTAAATTCACCTAAGCTAGCAAGTACTTAAAATTTCCTACACAAGGAATAACACTTCAATAAATTATAACAAAATTACTATAGTACAATTTCATCCCTAATCAGCCACTGATGGAGTTTCCACACCATACAAGGTCCTATGACCATGCATTTCAATTTATTAAGGGAAGGGGTGGCTATTTCATTTATTAGGTAGAAAATACTTAAATGCCTCTAAAATTCCCATTTAAATTTCCTAAGACATTTTATGCCCCCACAAACATATCCACAAAGTCTTAAGCAATGGCAAGAACATTTGATCCTAGGTTCCTCTCAAACCCCACCTTGCACCCTTAAGGGTTCACCCTTAGGGTTTTAGGTCACACCACCCTAATGGCTCCAGATGGACCATTAGGGTGAGCCTCAAGCATTTTCATGTCCATACCAACATATCCAACAGATAGGAGGAGGCTAACACACTCAACTCCTCAAATTGATGTAAACCCTACCTTGACCCTTAAAGGTCCTCATTAGGGTTTCAAAATTACCATAGCAAATCAACTCCACATGGAGTGAAATTTTAGGCAGGCACTACACATATACCAAAGAGCCATCGACCAAAGTTTGGTGTCATTTGGACATCATATGCTCCAAAAATCAACTTAATTTAAATATTCTAGTTACCTTAAAAACCCTAGGTAAAATTATCCACCAAGGGCTGCCCTTTTAGAAGGGGGTGACCCTATGGTATACCTAGCCATGGTTAAAAGCACAACTCCTAATGATGAAGGGTTTGACCTAGGTATTCTAATGGACTGACCTAGTGTAGGACCAGTCCTAGTAAAACAGCTCCCTAGGGAGCTTTAGGTCACCAAATGACCTAAACTTAAGGCCAAATGAAAGTTAAGACCAAGGTCTACAACTGTCATGTTGGGCACTTTTTCTAATTTGGCCATTAAGAGGCCTTAATATCTATTGGAAGTGGACTGAAAAATTAGGGCAGAAAAGCTCACATAAGGAATTAATTAATTCCAGAATAAATAGAGTAGCACGAATCTTGGCGCAGATCAAAGGGCAGCGCGTCGTCTTCCTCCTTGAGCCGACGACCATGATTGATCTGCGCTGGGCCGACTTCCTCCTCCATTTCCCGGCCACCTGGTGGCCACCACGGCCGGCCACCACCGCCACCACCTTCGTGGTGGTCGGGGCTACGATTTACCGGCGACATGGCGGCCGGAGGGAGGGTTTTCCGGCGAGCCTGGGTGGCTCAAAACGAGCCAATTTCCATGAAATTGACGGATGGATTTGGGCTCAATTGAGCCCGATCCTTCAATCTCTCGTGATGGGAAGCTAGCATGAGGGGAGGGGAGGAGAAACGAACCGTTGTTGGTGCGTGGCGGCGGCTCCGGCGGCGGTTTGCCATGGAAGTGTGCAGCTCCGGCGATCCTGCTCCCGATCCCGATTCTCCACCAAAATCTTAGCTCCAGGTATCGTTTCCGTCTGCTCTCAGAGCTCTGAAGCTAATGGAATGGGTAGGTTGTCGTGAGGAGGGCTCCTTGGTTGGTTTTGAGCTTGGGCCTCCTCGATTCTCCCATGGCTGCCACCCTCCTGCAGCTGCCAGCCTCCCTGCTTCCACCTGGGTCAAGGGCAGACCCCCAGCAATCAGGGAAGGGCCCTAGGTTGATTGGAGATTGAGTGTGGAGGAGGGGATGATAGCTTTTTCCTTTTTGCTTTTGCTTTTAGATCAAGCTTTTGGTCCCCCCCCCCTTCCATTGATCAATCCTACCATAGTTTAGGGTTCAGTCTAAGGGCTGAATGCAAGGCCTAAGGTCCATGATTAATGGTTTGATGATGGTGCTAAGGTTCATTTCAATTTAGGCTTGAAATTCACCTTTAAAGGGCTAAGTTGACCATGGTTGACTTTGGTCAACCATGGTGAGTGGGTTTACCCCACTTGGGGTTCATGGGTCCCTTAACCTCACACAACATAGGTTGGTCCATGGTGGGGCTCCAATTGGGTTAATTTTGCCTTAAGGTGTGATTTTGACCTAAATTGAGCTAAAGTTGACTTTGGTCAAATTGGTCAAAAGGGTGACCAAGGGATGGGGCTTTTGGGTCCAATGAGTTCCTTAAAGTGTTTAGAGTGTGGGGGTAGGGTCAATTTGAACATTTGGGGGTCAATTGAACCCTAATTGACTTGGTTTGGTTAATGTTGACCTATAGTTGACCTTGGTCAATTTCATGCAATTGGGTCCCACCCAAGTGCACTTCTCATCCCATAGGTCTCCCTTAGTGGTTAGGGCATCATAAGTGAGGTCAACTTGGACAATTGAGGGTCAATTGACCTAGTTGAGGGGCTTAGGGTTAGGTTAGTTTTTGAGCTTTGGTGTGCACTTAGCAATTTCCACCCTAGCCTAAGGCCCTTGTGGCCACCCACCTCACCCCTATGCCCTAACATTTCCAATGGGTCTAGGAGGATTGGGGATGTTACAAATCCTAATAAACAAAAAAATTATTTCGTCCCCGAAATTTAAGATCGGGTCTACGGGTTTTACGCAATATAAAGTAAAAGGAAATTTGCAAGGATGTTTAGGTTGTACCTGAAGTGAAGAGTTCCGGGTAGCGTTGTTGCATGAGGTCCATGGGCTCCCATGTGTGCTCCTCTCGCCCGTGGTTGGACCACAACACCTTCACCAATGGTACACTCTTCCGCCGCAGGACTCGGACCTCCGTATCGTCGATCCAGATGGGCTCCACCAAGACTGACCGATCGGGTGCCACCGGGCCTGAAGTAGATGTTACATGCTGCTCAGGACGAAGCAGGGCTCTCCGAAGTGAAGAGACGTGGAAGACGTCATGCAGGTTCTCCAACTCTGGCGGTAGCTCCAGCCTGTACGCCAAAGGACCGATCCGCTCCAGGATCAAATAAGGCCCCACGTACTGAGGACTGAGCTTCTTGTGCCCCCGCACTCGAGAAACCCCATGCATAATACGAATCTTCAAGAACACACGCTCTCCTACCTGGAACTCCACCATACGATGCCTCGCATCATAGTACTTCGCCTGTCTGCTCTGGGCCTCCAGCATCCGCTCCCTGATCAGTCTTACCTGCGCATCCGACTCTTCAATGTAATCTGAACCCAACGACCTCGGGTCCTCGTCCTGGACCCAGGAAAGTGGTGTGCGACACTTCCTCCCATACAGCGCGGCATAAGGTGCCATTCCAATACTAGCCTGGTGACTGTTGTTATAGGAAAATTCTATCAAAGGCAACAGTCTCTCCCAGGGCTTGCCCGTATCCAGGATGCACAAACGCAGTAGGTCCTCCATAGTCCGGTTGGTGCACTCAGTCTGACCGTCAATCTGTGGATGGAACGTCGTGCTAAATGTCAACCGGGATCCCAAGTAAGCCTGGACCGCCTTCCACTCCCTCGAAGTAAAGCGTCCGTCTCTATCTAAAACAATCGTCTTGGGCACCCCGTGATATCTGACCACCTGCTCCACAAACACCCTGACTAGGTCACCGACTCGCCCCTCCTTCTGTACCGGAATAAACCGAGCTACCTTCGTCAGCCTGTCCACTATCACCCATATCGAGTCATTCCCCGAGCGGGAGCGAGGTAGGCCATGCACAAAATCCATCGATATATCCTCAAACTTCCACTCAGGTACTGGTAAAGGCTGCAACAGACCTACCGGGCTCCTGCACTCCGCCTTCACGCGCTGGCAGCCCTCGCAATGCGTCACATACTGTATAATATCTCTCTTCATCCCTGGCCAAAACATAACCTTCCGAAGGTCTGCTGCCATCTTCGTGATCCCTGGATGTACTGAGTACTGGGAGCAATGAGCCTCCCTGAGCACCTCATCTCTAATACCTCCTCCAGCTGGGATGTAGACTCGGTCTCGATGGTGAAGAAGATCATCTCTCAACATATAGTCCCCTGCCACGCCGTCTACCAACGATCTGAATACTGGCTCCAATGCAGGGTCCTACAACTGTGCCTCCCGGATGCGGTCCCGAATATCGCAGACAATATTCAAGGACGCTAGATACTCCATGTACGTCTCGGGGTCGGCCCTGGATACCACTGTGATCTGCATGTCCTCCAAAGCCTGAATCAACTCCATAGCCATCACGCGGCTCTCTGCTCCTGATGCACCTCCTCTTCTGCTCAAAGCATCCGCTACGGTGTTGGCCTTACCTGGATGATAATGCAATGTGTACGTGTAGTCGCACAAGAACTCCAACCACCTCCGCTGACGTAGGTTCAAGTCCTTCTGCGTATCAATATACTTAAGGTTCTTGTGATCTGAGAAGATCTCACAATGAACCCCATAAAGATAGTGCCTCCAGGTTTTCAAGGCAAAGATGACCGCTCCGAGCTCGAGGTCATGCACTGGGTAGTTCCTCTCGTGTACCTTCAACTGCCGAGAAGCGTACGCGATCACGTGACCGTGCTGCATCAACACTGCTCCCAACCCCTGAAAGGATGCGTCTGTGTAAACCTGAAATCCTTCCTTCCCAGATGGAAGTGCAAGGATGGGGGAAGAGGTGAGTCGGCCCTTCAGCTCCATGTAGGCTGTCTCACACTGCGGGGTCCAGACGAATGGGGCATCCTTCTTGGTCAAAGAAGTGAGCGGAAGGGCAATCCTGGAGAACCCTTCCACAAACTTCCGGTAATAGCCCGCCAATCCCAGAAAACTCCGCAAATCTGAAGCTGACTGCAGTCGGGGCCACTCCTGAACGGCCCGCACCTTGGCCGGATCCACTGCCAGACCTGCTCCACTGATGATGTGACCTAGAAAAGCCACCTCCCGTAGCCAAAATTGACACTTGGAGAACTTCGCATACATCTGGTGCTCTCTCAGCTTCCTCAACACTAGGGCCAGATGCCCAGCATGCTCCTCCTCCGTCCTGGAATAAACTAGAATGTCGTCGATAAACACGATAACGAAGATGTCGAGAAAGGCCTCGAACACCCTGTTCATCATGCTCATGAAGGCTGAAGGGGCATTAGTGAGCCCGAAGGGCATCACTGTGAACTCATACAATCCATACCGGGAACTGAAGGCTGTCTTCGGTATGTCCTCCTCTCAGATCCGTAGCTGATAGTACCCTGATCTCAAGTCAAGCTTGGAGAACCAGTGGGCTCCCTGTAACTGATCAAAGAGCTCGTCAATCCTTGGCAACGGATAGGTGTTCCGCACCGTCAGTCTGTTGAGCTCCCGATAATCTATACACAGTCTGAGCATCCCGTCCTTCTTCTTCACAAATAACACCGGCGCTCCCCAAGGTGAGGAGCTCGGCCTGACGAAACCCGCATCTACCAGCTCTCTCAACTGTGTTGAAACCGATTTCTCGGTCTCTTGTGGAGCTCGGGGACCTCACCGAATTGAGGGGCAGCTAGCCCTTACCGGTCCCTCGGGAGAGGTAAGGCCGACGATTTGAGCAAAGAACAAAGAAGACCCTAGTCTCAGCTAGGAGGTCCCTCCACTAACCCGGAAGATCGTTGAGCGCTTCCCCTCCCAAGCCAAAGCTAAGACTCGGGCACCTTGGAGAGCTAGAGAGCCCAAACCAAAGCGACCTAGGGAGAGAAGAGCTCAAAGATAATGAACCGGGTTAGTGGAGGGACCTCCTCGCTGAGACTAGGGTCTTCTTTGTTCTTTGCTCAAATCGTCGGCCTTACCTCTCCCGAGGGACCGGTAAGGGCTAGCTGCCCCTCATTTCGGTGAGGGCCCCGAGCTCCACAAGAGACCGAGAAATCGGTTTCAACATTTTGGTGCGGTGAGCGTGGAGCGCGGCTGGTTCAAGAAAGTCCCAGAGAAGAGTTATGGCTGGAGATGAAGAGCAGGGTGAGGAGTTCGGCGAGACCCCTCAGGAGGCAATGGCTAGGATGTTCGCGGATTTCAGGAAGGAGGTGCTCGACACCTTGGGGTTCACGGTCACGGCCTTGCGAAATGAGTTTGCGACCCCGGCACCTTAGGAGACCACTCCCCCGACAGCAGTCGGCGAGAGGGCACCAGGAGGAAGGGCCGGAAAAGAAGTTGCCGTCGAACCAGGGCATGACAGGGAAGGGCGAGTGCTGTTCGCCAGTCCGGCGAGCCCGGTGTTGGCGAGCCCCGCGCCGGCGAGTTCGGTGCCGACAAGCTCTGCCCCAGCGAGCGCGGCGCAGGCGAGCGCGCGCCAGGAGGATGCGGCGACAGTCGGGGTGGTTCAGGCGAGCGTCGCCCTCGCGAGTGCGATCCCAAGCTTGGCGAGCGAGCTAGGTCCGCGAGCCGAGCGAGAGAAGATGGTAGGAGGGGGAAGTCCCTTCTGCGAGTTGGTGTTGTCTGCACCCGTTCCAGCGGGATTCAGGGAATGGGATAGAGTGTACTACAATGGCAGAGATGACCCAGTTCAGCATCTGCAGTCTTTCGAAGACTCAGTCTTCATCAGGCCGATGTCCGATGCCTTCAAGTGTCGGATCTTCGCCGTCACTCTCAAGGAGAAGGCCAGGGACTGGTTCCATTCACTTCCGGCAGGCTCTATCTATGCGTTCGAGGACCTGCGCCGAAGTTTTTTGTTGAGATTTTCAACTTCAAAAAGGAGGAAGAAGGACGCTGATTCCCTCTTCGCGGTGAAGCAGGAGTCCAGGGAGACGTTGGCTCAGTATGCGGATCGGTTCCAGGAGGAAGTGCAGCTCACTCAGGAGGTGCCTGGGTTTGCACTTCAACTCGCCTTCACGGTCGGGTTGAAGGAAAGCTTTTTCAAGATGGAATTGAAGAGGAAGGCCCCCGTCTCCTATGAGGAGCTGATGGAGAGGGTGGCAGAAGAGGTAGCAAGCGAAGAAGCCAACCCAGAGCTCACCAAGAGGCTAGCAAAGCTTAGTGAGCCGGAGATGAGGCAGCAAGAGGTCAGAAGAAGGGAAGAGCCCCGGGCCCCGGAGGGGGGATGGAGGCCGCAAGGTGGAGGAATGCAGGGGCAGGGAAGGGGTTACGGCCCAGGAAGGGGTAACCGTTTCGAAGGACAATGGAGACCCCCCCAGTTGGGGTGGAGGTAGGGCCCGATGCAGTTACCTCCCCCACCTCAACAGGCCATGGCAATTGGCCAGGGAAGAGGAAGGGGAAGGGGAGGAGAAGCGGAGACGGCGGCCGCTAGGAGAAGAAGGAACAGGATAGCGGAGACCGGGGCAAGGGAAGTAGCGGTGCCATATTGCATCTTCCACGATGTGGAAGGCCACTCAACGGACACCTGTCCGGAGTTCCTGGAGGTGAAGAGGGGCAGAGCGCCCGCGCCACCACAGCAGCAGCCATTAAGGATCGTGGAGGTGGAACCTCGAGAGGAAGAGGAGGAAAGATGTGAGGATAGAGCAGATCTGGGGAATAGAGGAGGGATCGGAGTGATCCATGGGGGGGTAGGGGTGGAGGCAACCCGCAAGGCTAGTCTCCATACCATCTACCGCCGGAGCGTGGCATCAACATCCACCGCTCCACCCCCGGCCGAAAAAATTATTTTCACCCAGAAGGACATGCCGAGCTACGAAGACCCGTTCTGCGACGCGCTGGTCATCCAGACGGCAATCGAGAACTTCACCGTCTCCCAAATCCTAGTGGACAATGGGAGTTCGGTCAATGTCATCTTCAAGAAGGCATTCGATAAGATGGAGGTGGAACCCAGAAGGGTGTTGGCCTCGGATGGCCCTCTGTTCGGATTTTCGGGGGAGAGGAAGGAAGTAGAAGGAGGGGTGGGGCTCCATGTGACCCTGGGTGGGCAGTCTCGGAACTGTCGCTTTGTCATAGTGGACGCCCCGAGCAGTTACAGCGCTATCTTCGGACGGCCCCTCATCAGCGCGTTCCGCTGCGTCCCTTCCACTTTTCATCAGTGCCTCAAGTTCAACGACGGAGGGGTCCAGGTGCGGATCAGGGGGGATCCCAAAGTGGCAAGACAGTGCTACGTGACGGCTGTCAACACCATCTCCTGGATGGGAGAAGCTGAGGAGTGGGATAAGGTGATGGAAGAGGCGGCCGAAGTCGGAGGTTTGGAGGTAGCCGAAGAGAAGGAGGGAGTTGAAGTTCATACCCAGGAAGGGGTAGCTGAGGTACCCCGGGCAGGGAGAAAGGAAGAAGAGGAGAAGGCCCAGGAGGGAAGGGCGGAAGAGCCTATGGTGGTAGAGGAGAAAGTCGAGGAAGAGACCCAGGCTCCCGCTTGTGCCGAAGAGGAAAGGGCTTGGGGAGAGCAGTCCCGGTTGGAGGCTGTGGACGAGGTCGTGGAGCTCGAGGTCACCACTCGGCTGGGGGTGGTAGAAAAAGTCCGGGTCAGCGGAGAACTCAGCCCAGGAGATCAAGCGGAGATTCTGGCTTGCGTACAGAAGAACGTGGATGTCTTCGCTTGGAGCGCCGCGGAAATGCCCGGGATCGACGCGGATGTGGCGTGCCATCGCCTCAACCTCGACCCCGGTGCCCGCCCCATCCGTCAGAAGAGGAGGGCTGTCGCGGACAAGCTAGAAGGGCCCATCCGCGAGGAGGTGGGCAAACTCCTGCAGGCCGGATTTGTATCGGAGATCCAGTATCCAGGCTGGGTCTCCAACGTCGTTATGGTAAAGAAGGGAGGAGGTAAGTGGCGTATGTGTATCGACTTTTCGCTTCTTAATAAATCATGCCCGAAAGATTGCTACCCCCTGCCCAGGATCGACGCGCTGGTTGACTCAGCCGTTGGTTTTTCTGTAATGTCTTTCTTAGATGCTTTTTCAGGTTACCATCAAATTCGCATGCATCCCCCGGACATCAAGGATGTTTCCTTCATCACGGGGGATGGATGTTATTGCTACAAGATGATGCCCTTCGGGCTCAAGAACGCAGGGGCTACGTACCAAAGGATGATGTATTGGGTCTTCCGCGAGCAGAAAGGAAGAAATTTAGAAGTCTATGTCGACGACCTCATGGTTAAGAGCCGAGACCTCGAGACTCACCTCCGCGACCTCGAAGAGACATTTGGGACCCTGCGGCGGTACAAGATGAAGCTCAATCCCTTGAAGTGTGTCTTCGGGGCGAGCCGAGGGAAGTTCCTGGGCCATTTGCTCACCCCCGCGGGAGTGGAGCCCAATCCAGACAAAGTTAAAGCGGTGATGGAGTTGGAGTCGCCGAGAAATCCGAAGGAGGTTCAGAGCCTTACGGGGAAATTGGCTGGGCTCAGCAGATTCCTCTCCAAGGTGGGGGAAAAGTGTGCGCCTTTCTTCAAAGTACTGCGGGGAAACAAGAAGTTTGAATGGACCCCGGAGTGTGAGGAGGCCTTCCAGGCTCTGAAAGAACAGCTCACCCAAACCCCTCTGCTCCAGGGACCGAGGCCAGGGGAAGACCTATCTCTATACCTAGGGGTAGGATCCGCAGCAGTAAGTTCCGTGCTGATCCGGGAAGAGGGAAAGAAGCAGCTCCCAATCTACTATGTCAGTCGGGTGCTGAAGAAGGCGGAACTCCGGTACCCGATCCTAGAAAAGTTAGCCTTCGCATTGGTGGTATCGGCCCGGAGGCTCCGGCCTTACTTTCAAGCCCATTCAATTAAAGTAGTAACGGACCATCCGCTCCGCAAAATCATGGAAGGGGTGGAGCACTCAGGAAGGTTGGCGAAGTGGTCCGTGGAATTAAGCGAATTCAATATCACGTTCGTACCCAGGACAACCATCAGGGCTCAAGCAGTGGCAGACTTCATGGCTGACTATGCGGCCGAAGTGGGGGAGCACGAGCCACCTCCCCCAGAAGCATGGAAAATGTTAGTGGACGGAGCGTCGGGAAAACACTCCTATGGAGGGGGAATAGTCCTGGTGAGTCCTCAGGGGACTCGGATTGAGCAAGCCTTAAACATCCAATTCCCAATCACCAACAACCAGGCCGAGTACGAAGCAGTGATAGCGGTCCTTCGGCTGGCCCGAGAACTAGGTGTGCAGGACATGGAGGTCTCCACGGACTCCATGGTGGTAGCGTGCCAGATCAAAGGAGAGTTTGAAGCAAAGGACCCAACCCTCCTACTATACCTAGAAAAAGTCAAAGGAGTCATCGGGCAGTTCTGCACCTTCTCCATCAGGCACGTGCCAAGGGAAGAGAACACCCAGGCGGACCTCCTAGCCAAGTTCGGTCCCCGAGCGGGGGGGGGGGGGGGGGGGGGACGACTTCGGAACTCTTCCGGCCCTCCATCGAGGAAGGAGAATTGATGGAGGTAGATCAACAAGCCTCATGGATGGATCCGTTCATCACCTTCTTATCCTCTGGGCAGTTCCCTGGAGATGATGTGGATAAAAGACGCTTCAGGTATAAGTCCGCCTATTACTCTTTGCATGCAGGGGGGCTATATAGAAAGACTCTCTCGGGACTCCTGGCCCGTTGTGTCTCCGAGGAGGAGGTCCCGAGAGTGCTGGAAGAAATCCACTCCGGGGAGTGCGGCAGTCACTCCGGAAGTCGGACCCTGGAAGGGAGGGTGTTGAGACAAGGCTATTTCTGGCCCACTCTCAGCAAGGACGCGGCAGAGTTCACAAGAAAGTGTTAGAAGTGCCAACTCTACGCTCCGCTCCAACTCCTCCCCGCTCAAAGGCTCCGTACCATCACGGCCCCCTGGCCCTTCGCCATATGGGGGTTGGACCTGGTCGGCCCCTTTCCCCAAGCCAGCGGCCAGAGGAAGTTCCTGTTGGTCATGATCGACTACTTCTCCAAGTGGGTAGAGGTGAAAGCACTTGCTAAGGTAACCTCTCAGGTTGTGAGGAATTTTGTATGGGGAGAAATAATTTGCAGGCATGGACTCCCTCTAGCTATAGTGACGGACAATGGGCCACAGTTCGCGAGTGAAGAGTTTGTCGGCTTTTGCACTCAGCTCGGCATCGACCTCAGGTTCGCTTCAGTCCACCATCCGAGGAGCAATGGGCAAGTGGAAGCGGCGAACAAGATAATCGTCAACCTGCTAAAAAAGAAAGTGGAGAACCTACGAGGAAGTTGGGTGGAACAATTACCCTCCGTTCTCTGGGCCATGCGGACTACTCCGAACACCGCCACCGGGGAGACTCCATTCAAGCTCTCTCACGGGTCCGAGGCCGTTCTCCCCATAGAGTTTGAGTTGAAGACCCCCCGGGTGATCGCCGCAAGCGAGGGGGATGAAGAGTGGTTAGAAGGTAACAATGCAGAGCAGAAGCTGTCCTTGGACTTGGTGGAAGAACTCCGAGACTTGGCTACCATCAGACAGGAAGAGGTCAAACGGCGGATGGCTCGATATTTTGACAAACACATCCGGATCAAGCACTTCCAGAAAGGGGACCTAGTACTAAAGAAGGTTGATGCGGCTGGCAGAGGGGCCGCGGTGGGTAAGCTTAACCCCAACTGGGAGGGCCCCTATATCGTAAGCGAGGTGCTCAAGTCGGGGGGGGGGGGGGGGTATCACCTCCAGGATGTGGAAGGGGTACCTCTCGACCGAGCTCGGAGTGGGGATGATTTGAAACGATTCTACCCTTGAAAGTTTTATTATGTTGCTTAAATCAATGTCTTACTTTCATTTGTTATGCTTCTAACTGCTGCGGTGCCGAGGTTGGACACATTGGTGCTGGAATGCCCCAGATCGATTCCGCTCCTGGGCTCTCACCTAGACGGGGGGTTCTGGTTGATCTCTGGAGAGGCTGGCAAGGTTGGACACATTGGTGCTGGAATGCCCCAGATCGATTCCGCTCCCGGGCTCTCACCTAGACGGGGGGTTCTGGTTGATCTCTAGAGAGGCTGGCAAGGTTGGACACATTGGTGCTGGAATGCCCCAGATCGATTCCGCTCCCGGGCTCTCACTAGACGGGGGGTTCTGGTTGATCTCTGGAGAGGCTGGCAAGGTTGGACACATTGGTGCTGGAATGCCCCAGATCGATTCCGCTCCCGGGCTCTCACTAGACGGGGAGTTCTGGTTGATCTCTGGAGAGGCTGACAAGGTTGGACACATTGGTGCTGGAATGTCCCAGATCGATTCCGCTCCCGGGCTCTCACCTAGACGGGGGGTTCTGGTTGATCTCTGGAGAGGCTGGCAAAGTGATAAGTATTGATGCTGGAATGCCCCAGATCGATTCCGCTCCCGGGCTCTCACTAGACGGGGGGTTCAGGTTGATCTCTGGAGAGGCTGACAAAGTGATAAGTATTGGTGCTGGAATGCCCCAGATCGATTCCGCTCCCGGGCTCTCACCTAGACGGGGGGTTCTGGTTGATCTCTGGAGAGGCTGGCAAAGTGATAAGTATTGATGCTGGAATGCCCCAGATCGATTCCGCTCCCGGGCTCTCACTAGACGGGGGGTTCAGGCTGATCTCTGGAGAGGCTGGCAAAGTGATAAGTATTGGTGCTGGAATGCCCCAGATCGATTCCGCTCCCGGGCTCTCACTAGACGGGTGGTTCAGGACGGTCTCTGGAGAAAATGATAGGGTGATAAGTCTTATGCTGGCAAACTCCTTCTCGCTCGCCGGGCGTGCTCGCTCGGCTAAGAGAGGTCGCGTGCGACAATACGCAAGTAACAAGGATTAATCTCATACGATCCCAAATATCCAGTCCTCGGCAGAAAGGTTGCCTGCACTGAGTAAGAAGCTAGGTCTCGCCAAGAGGAAAAATACCCTACGAAACCTAAAGAAAATACGCGTAGCTAAAGGCGCGACGAGCCCAAGGCAGACGGCGAGAGACCCGAGCAGCCGGAGCGCCCCGCGCGCACCTATCCAATAACGAGCGGCGCGAGAATGACCTCCGCGAAAACGAATCACGAGATGAGCAAGGGCGAGACGGTCGAAAAATGAAAATAACAACGAGAAAAGGAGAGCACAGTGAAAACAAAATCTGCATTCTATGTTTAATAATTCAGTTACAATCCTTGGCGATCTCGCCGATCAAAAATTACAACACGTTACAACACAAAAGGGGGAAGGGCGGCGAGCTTCAGGAATCGCCCGCAGATCCTTCTTCATCATCGCTGTCCTTCACCGGCGGGAGAGGGAGGAAGAGCTCTGGGACAATATCCTCCAGAGTCATGTCAGCCGCGTGCTCTCGGCGAGTACTCCCTGGTAGGCCCTCGCGAGCTCCACATTCTGAAGCTCCAGCTGTAAGCAACGCCTCCCAGTCATATGGGCGAGCTCGGCAGAACGCAGCTGTGACCTCGCGCTCTCATAAGCGAGGGTCCTCGCGGTCTCATCCTTGTAAGACCCTGCATCTTCGCGGCCGTAAAGCGCGAACGAAAAGTCGAAGGCGTGACCACTGACGGTCTCCTTCTCCACCCAGGAGGGGAGGATAGAAGAGATGTCCACCCTGTTCGTCTCTGGCTTCCAGGTGACAAGGGGCTCGCCAGTCTCGTCCCGACGCCTCTGGCCGAGCCCGAAGTTATAATGGTTCACCGGGATGGGGAGGACCGAGGCCCTGACCGCCTCCCGGCCATGATCTTCGTCCTCGCCCGCCGAAAGGCCGGTAAGGTCGAACTCGTTGAAGGCAGCCTCGCGAGTTTCCTTACCTTTTGACGAAGCGAGCGAGGCCGCGTCTTTCTTGCTTTTCTTTTTTGGCGGGGACTTCGGGACGGCACCATGACTGCCGGAGGCCCCCGATCTCTTGCGGGAGGAAGGCTCGGCCAGGGTGACGTCTCCTCGGCAGGCTTCCGCCCCCAAGGTAGCGAGAGCCATTGTGGCATCGGTCTTCCGGTTGCTCGCGTAAGGTGGATGGAGGGGGAGATCTCGCTCGCCTAAAAACAGAATCATAGGGATGAGTACGATAGGCTTGCGAATCGAGACGAATAGGTTAGACAGAGATCTTTAACTTCTCCGGCGAGGACCGGAAGCAGCGAGTCTAGGTTGCGGCGGAGGTAAACAACCTCGAAGTTCTTCTTACAGAAGAACTGATGGAGGAGGGCGTCATGGCCGCCGAGGGCGGTGGGCCGATAGGTGGTCTCGCTATGTTGAATCGGCGAGAAGGGAATGTTGTCGAAGTTCCCCTTGACGACGACAAACTTTTGGGCCCAGAAGTGGGCCTTGTTAACGGTCTCAACCACTTTCGGGCCTGTGCCCACGAAATAAGCTGTCCCATCTTTGTAGGCGCGGAAGGAGAACAGCTTCCGGAAGACAGGAAGGCTGAATTCTATCCGCTCCTCGCGGAGGTAGCAGGCGAAGGCGATGACCACCGCCATGGCGTTGGGTGTGAGCTGGCCGGGAACCACGCCATAATGCTTAAACACCTAACAGGTAGCGAGAACAAGATCAATCCACGCGGCGAGCGAGGCTCGAGTGGCAAAATAAACAACAAACAAGAACGATTGTTACCTGGCAAACTTCTGGCCACAAAGGAAGGCGCAGACCGACCGCGAAGTGGGCGATAGGGATGGCCAACTCGTCGACCAACGGGTCATTGATCACGTCGTCCTCGCTAGGGCGGCGTGCCTCGAACGGGGGGAGAACGAAATCAGCGATCGCGCTAAAGTATTCTTCGTCGGTCAGATTGCAGGAGAAGAAGCTGTGTTCGGCAAAGGCCATCGCGACCCTCCGCCGACCCTCTGACTCCGCGTCGCCGCCCATCTGGAAGATCTGCGAGAAGGGGAAGAACGCGAGAACGAGAAAGAGCGAGAGCTCTGCAGCAGAAGGAGAAGAAGATCGAGAATAAATGCGGTGGTTGGCTCAATAA
This sequence comes from Dactylorhiza incarnata, assembly GCA_033032865.1. NCBI lineage: Eukaryota > Viridiplantae > Streptophyta > Magnoliopsida > Asparagales > Orchidaceae > Dactylorhiza > Dactylorhiza incarnata. The sequence goes on from JAWHQI010000036.1 coordinate 2,945,309, forward strand.
AGGCCGCCTATTTATAGCCAAAACAAAAAGGCGGGAAGAAGTCCAAGCGTCAGCGAGCACGAGTATCAACGAAAACATCACGTCATGTCCGCGGGCGAGAAAAAAAAAACCCTGCGAGGTTAGTACGAACGACACTTTCGAGAGATAAATTTGGCGAGAACAGAGGGTCCGCCCAAGCACAATAGAATGTGAAAACGAAAGACTCGCTAGCACCAAGCGAGAAACAATAAAAAGCTAGTAATAATTGTCAGAAGAAATAAAGCCAACATATAAGTGGCAAAGATGCGAGTTGCGAGCCATGGCGAGATTGTCTAAAACAGCAATACCCATTAATGATAATCACAACAAAGCAGATTAGTGAGAATCGTGGGGGAGCCATTTCCACCGGCCACCACCCCGCGACCCTGACCTCGGCGGTGCCCTGGAATTATAATATTCCTCCGCCAGGCGACCCTCCCGATCCGTGAGGTAGGCGTAGTCCCTCATCCTCGCTATGTGTACCTCCGGCGTCGTGGCGACCTCATCCTGATCGCGGTGTCTCGCTTGCCGGAGTCTCGCACACTCCTCCATCAGGACCGCGTGCCTATCCTCCGCGGCTTCCCTATCCCGCCTCGCTTGCATATTGAGGTCCATCAGCATTCGCCCATGCTTCCTCAAGAGTTCCGCGGCTCGCTGTTTCATCGTCTCGGGATCTCGCGGATCACCTAAAAATTCCTCCACCTGATCAGGAAGGGGGGACATCTCGTCGTCGCCTAGTTCAGAATCGGTGTGCGGATTCTCGGCATTATCTGCAAGATCTCACGTCAGATAATGAGCACGAGGTCACGCAGGAGCTCGGCGAGGCCATAACGCTTACCGAGAGGGGGGCGAGAACCCGAAGGACGGCCCTGGAACACGTTTCCATAATGGGGGTAAAGAGACTTGCCCAGGCCGGCAGGATAAGCCGTGCTATTGGTCGGGAGAATCTTCGGAGGGGCGGAGCCACCAGTCTCCTCGCTCGTCAGAAGCTGGAACCCGGGCCTGTCAGCGATCCTACCTGGAGGGGACGGAGATGGAGGCCGCGACGATGGGCGGATCGGGGATTTCAGCGGCGAGACTGTAAGAAAAGGGTAACGGAGATCATATAGGGTTGACATAAGCATTACGGCATGCGAGATCCAGATCGTACCGATGGTGTCTTTCCCAGCGAGGTTCGTGTCCACCTGCTGGCTTTTCCGAGACCCCTCAGCACGCTCCTCAACGATCTCGCTCGGCAAAGTATCCTGCGAGGGGAAAGGAATGAAGAGCAACTTATCGGCGTGAATTCGAATAACTCATACCTTCTCGGGGCGGCGATCGTCCGGAGAGGAGTCCAGCACCACGGAGTCGTCCCCAGAGAGGCGGACTGCTTTCGCCTTCTTGACTTTTGGCGACTGGGCGGGGGGCGGCCGGCTCATCCAGGCGGGTACCTTGGTCGTGGAAGGTAGCCCGCCGGCTCTCAACGCCCTCAGGCGAGCCTCTGCTTCTTCGGAAATCGGCATCTCCCGGCAGCTTAGACAAGAAAGGAAGGGAAAGAAGCGACGCGCACCGGTGGGGGTTCGGGACGGTATTTATAACCTGCATGGTGGGTCCCACCAAAGATTCCTGACAGGTCATCTGGGGGCGGTCGAATATCCGTGGTTGGACGATTCTTCGCGAGGACATTAGTCTTCGCGAAGAGCGGAGATTGTGTACAACCCCGATATTCGAGGAGGCGAGCCAAGAAGGGCGAACCCTGAACTCCGGCGAGGCAGGCCAAGGAAGAGTAAGAGACTGCGCAGGCGAGCGAGCCCGGAACTTTGGGGTACAGTTAGCCATTCTGGGGTACAGTTAGCCATTTTGGGGTGCGGATAATACCTCTGGGGTTCGCCGACCCCGAGGCTCGCGAGCTCCACTCGCGAGGGAGGTCGCGAAGCGGGCTGGCTCGCCCCGTAACAGTCCAGGAAGGGATTTTTACCAAGAGGCCCCTGGTGGTCTGCGTTTAGCCTCTCCAAACAGCGGAGTTTGGCTGTTTGCAGACCAATCCGGTGTGCGGATAGTGAGAATGGACAGCGGGATTTGGTTATTGACAGACCACAAAACTAAAATCTATAAATAGACCTCAAAGGGCACCTTGGAAGAAGACCGGTTCATTATCTTTGAGCTCTTCTCTCCCTAGGTCGCTTTGGTTTGGGCTCTCTAGCTCTCCAAGGTGCCCGAGTCTTAGCTTTGGCTTAGGAGGGGAAGCGCTCAACGATCTTCCGGGTTAGTGGAGGGACCTCCTCGCTGAGACTAGGGTCTTCTTTGTTCTTTGCTCAAATCGTCGGCCTTACCTCTCCCGAGGGACCGGTAAGGGCTAGCTGCCCCTCATTTCGGTGAGGGCCCCGAGCTCCACAAGAGACCGAGAAATCGGTTTCAACAAACTGCACCCTAAACTCTGCCAGCTCCCTGGGTGCCATGCGGTATGGTGCCCGAGACACGGGCCTCGCTCCCGGCACCAGCTGAATCGGAAAATCTATCTCTCGATGCGGCGGCAGTCCGGGCAACTTCTCTGGGAATACGTCGGAGAAGTCCCGTACTATAGGAATGTCTGATAAGGAGGTCTCTACCTCCGCCATCTCGAAGCACACAAGATATACCTCGTCGCCCTGCTCGTGGGCCTTGACTACCTGGACAGAAGATAAATAAGAGCGGGGGATCGACTCAATACGTTCGAACGTCGCTGAGGTGGTGCCGTGGCGCACCACCACTCTCTTTGCTTGGCAGTCTATCTGGGCGTGGTTCCCCGCGAGCCACGTCATGCCCAAGATAAGGTCGAAGTCTGCGAGCTTCAGCACCGAAGCTGGAGCATCGAGCGTTAGGCCGTTGATGGTCGCCTTCAAGGTGCACTTGGCCGTCGTCTCGATCTCTGATCCATTGGGGAGGCGCACCCTCCTGGTGGGTCCCGTGTAATAATGGATCTGCTCCAAGCCCTTAACAAAGTCTTCGGAGACAAAGCTATGCGAGGCACCAGTATCGAATAGGGTGTGGGCGGGCTTGCCGCACACCACTATAATGCCTGGGAAATTGGGTTGTTTGTTTTATTTTCTAAACTAGAAGGTCAAAAATGCAGGTGATTCTAAGCAGTAAAAAAAAAATCAAAGTACTGAAAGCATTAAAGTACCTGCAATGACCTCCTCCGGGTTCCTCGGTTGTGCAAGATCCAAGGCGTAAGCCTGCTCCTGATGCCTTCCTCTGCCGTGATTTCCCCTGCCCCTACCCCTTCCTCGGCCTCGGCCCCGCTGTGCTGGAGGGGCTGCCGGAGGTGCTGCTGGTGGTGGAGGAGGTGGAGGGAATCGTCGAGGGCAATGGGCCTTGATGTGACCTGGCTGGTTGCACTCATAGCACACCACTGGAGCGCATCCCCGGTCATCAAATCTCTGAGGCCCCCAGGTACGTAGGGGCTGTGGGGCTAGTAAGGGCTGGGGCTGCTGCTGTACTGGTGCAATCTGAGGACGAGGACGTCCCCCACCCCTCCGGTGTCTCATAACTCTGCCCCGCTGTGAGCCTCTGCTGCTCTCCCCTCGGTACATGGCCTCAGCTGGCCTCTTCACGCTGCCCTGCACACCGATCTGATCTGCCTCTAGCTTCTTCGCTGTCTCTATGATCTGAGTCAGGCTGCCCTCAGAAACAAACAAGAGTGCCTGCCTCAATGGGTCTCGAAGTCCCTTGTAGAATCTCTTCGCAAGGGCACGATCATCTGGAGCATGAGACCTCGCAAACCTGGCTAAATGAGAAAACTCTCTCTGGTACTCAATCACCAAGCGTGTCCCCTGAGTGAGGCGTAGAAACCTCTCCTCCAGCTCATCCCTGTCCGTGCTGGATATGAAGTGCTCCAGGAATGTGGCACTAAACTCGTCCCAAGAGATATCTGAGTACTCCCTATCTCTGAAAGTGGTCTCCAGTAGCGACTTCCACCACCTCTTGGCATGTGCCTCAAGAGCTGACACTGCCAAAAATACTGCCTTGCCGATCAGGCAGCCGATGCAGGCCAGCATCTCCTGAATGGTGTTCAGCCACTCTTCAGTCTTCACTGCATCCTCTGTCCCTCGGTAAGTCGGTGGGGAAAGACCTCTGAAGGTGCTCAGCCAGTTCGCTCCCGGGTTTGGCAGTGGTGCCGGGACGGACTGGGCCCTGAAGGTCTCTAAGATGGCTCCTAACGTCTGTCCCAACTCTGACTGCTGAAAAGTAGTGGTAGTCGGAGGGGGAGGAATGCTGACATGAGGCTCCGTGCTCACTGGGGCCTACAAAAGATAGGGGTTTGGTCAAAAATTTGGCCTTACTTATTGGTTATTGGACTGTTTTATGTGATTCCATACATGGGCACACCATAGCTTCCGCTGCCTAGTTTGTCCGCAAACTAAGCTCGAGCGGGGTGACCCAGTACGTTGTGGACTGTTCTCTTATGATCGTTCGTTCAGTGATACCATTTGTAAGATCTCTTTTTCCAAAACCCGTTCGGGTACTTGAAAACTCGAACCTCTCCCGCATCGCACGGTTGAGGTGGATCTTCGCCCAGAATCGCTACCTTGCGGTGTCACCGACACTCGGGTCGACTAACACCGCTCAGCACCAACCCTGCCGGCTTTACGATCATAAGTAAATTATGCCTACGAATAAGAATAGAAGAAAAAGGCATGTCCACAATGTCACAGCATCATACATATATATATAATGGAAATAGCAGTCCATAAGAGAAGTACAAGCAAAAGGGGGGCTTATGCCTGATACATATCCAAAATAAAGTACTAACTCTCCCTCACTACAACATGCGGAAGACTACATCAAAACTCTCAAAAATGCGGAAGACTAGCCGTCTAATCATCAACCTGTGGCGTCGTAGTAGTGCGCTGCATCTGCTGCTCAGGTCCTGCCATCACGTCCTGCTGCGCGCGGGACAACTCCGTCTCCTCGGACTCCTACGGTCACACCGACCGTTAGTCATAAAGACTAAGTCATTTTGTCCTCGCCTCCCTCCACGACTCCTAGGCACCAAACGGGAGAAAGAAGCGGAGGACAAACAAGGGGTAAACAAGAAGGGGTGACATGACACTAATCTAGCAGATATAAGTAAAGCAGTAAACTACCTAGCAGTATAGTGCAAGTATATGGCAGTAAAGTAGAGCAAGGAAATAAGCAGTAAATAGTAAGTAAATGCAGTGCAGTAAGTAAATCTAAACTACCATCACAGATTCGTACCTTAACTTATATGAACGCCCATACTACATATTAGTTAAGATTTCCAGGCAACCCATCATATAAAAGAGCCCATACTAATTTATATGATGGGGCTATGCTATGTGTATGTTATGTTATGCTATGATTATGATGTTTTACATGAATTATGCAATGAGACTCACCCATACGACTCTATGCGCATAGACCTTTGTAGTTCCCAATTTGTTTGAAAGGTAGCCAACCTTTCGGGTAGCGACCGTCGTGGTTCACGGTGGTAGTGGATCAGGCACTCCACATCCTAGGCGGGTATAGTCACTACCAAGCCTAGAACTCATGTACGCCTCAACACTAAGAACACAACAGCGGAGCTCCTGCGTACTCTTGCTGGAATCCACCAGACTTTAAGGTCGGGGTGGGTTATTAGGGATTGTCCTCCGTACCGCGGTACTCAAATTTACCGTCCCTCTAAACCACACCCTCACCCGAGTGAACGTACTACTATCGGTGAGACGACTAGCCTAGTACCGAAGACTCGCCACTATTTGGATAGGTAACAAGTGTTAACATGTCCACCCGAGCTCCCGGCTCAGGGACTAACACCCAAGCTGATCCAACCCATCTCCTTCCCGGACGAGATCCATACCAGTCTGCATACCCACTTAGGCTACCCTTGCTTACATTTTGGTTCGTGTTATATTTAGGGTGAATCTTGGACTTCCCGCAGTGTACTCCGTAAGGGGCCCCTAACGGTACTACAGATCAATGGGCTCAACCCCACAATCCTCTTCAAGATAATTATTTTAGTTGGTGGATAACACTTGGTTCACCCTTAATCATTTCATATAGTAAAGTGATTTAGCTCATCCCCCGTCCCACTCAATTGGGTTGGACGTACCTCCTTTCCTTCAACAATGACCTTAGCACAACCTCACAACTAACCCTAGAATTGACCCTCCTTGAAACCTGGTGGGATATATCTCATTTACTGATTGGGTATAACTCCTACCCACTACTTAGGGATCTAAATTGTCAAAAACTCCAAATTCTGTTTTTACTAAACGCAGTCCACCAAATTTAGTTTTTACTAAACGCAGTCCACCAATTTGAACTATCCCTCAACCCCATAAGGGAATTCCTCTAAAAACTCACCTCCAGGGTCTGGTATAATTATCCTGGGCTACTACTGACCTTAATAAGGTATTGTCCAATTTCTATAACTTTCCATATTAATTTGGTATTTATTTTAATTCAAAATAGTTAAGGGCTTAAGCCAAATTACACATGAACAACCCTCAAAATGATTCGTCATGTTACATGAAAATTATCAGTAAGGTAATATCCCAAATAAAGGTGGTTCACTGAGTATCATGACCCTAGGATGTCATTTGGCCTACCATAACATCATAATTGTATAATTACCAAAATGCCACTATAATTAGGAAAAATAGTAATTTCACTTCTGAAAATTCTACAGGAATTATCCAATGTTCATATGGGGACCTAGAGTCCTCTGCCAAAAGAATGTGTTGTTACCAAGTGATTTGACATTTTAAAAAGATTAAATACTCAAGTGTTGTAAATCTCAATTTCTACATGAAGTATATGAAATACAATTCCAATAGCTTCCAAACAATTATCATGGGTATAGATTAACCTAAAATCACAGATAACCAAGTATCATGACAAAGCCCTATGATTTGATATTTTAAAAAGATTAAATACTCAAGTGATGTAAATCTCAATTTCTACATGAAGTATGTGAAATACAATTCCAATAGCTTCCAAACAATTATCATGGGTATATAATATCATTGAATGACAGTTAACCAAATATCACATTTTTGCCTTATGATTTGATATTTTTCAAAATTAAATTCACCTAAGCTAGCAATTACATAAAATTTCCTACACAAGGAATAACACCTCAATAAATTATAACAAAATTACTATAGTACAATTTCATCCCTAATCAGCCACTGATGAAGTTTCCACACCATACAAGGTCCTATGTCCATGCATTTCAATTTATTAAGGGAAGGGGTGGCTATTTCATTTATTAGGTAGAAAATACTTAAATGCCTCTAAAATTCCCATTTAAATTTCCTAAGACATTTTATGCCCCCACAAACATATCCACAAAGTCTTAAGCCATGGCAAGAAAATTTGATCCTAGGTTCCTCTCAAACCCCACCTTGCACCCTTAAGGGTTCACCCTTAGGGTTTTAGGTCACACCACCCTAATGGATCCAGATGGACCATTAGGGTGAGCCTCAAGCATTTTCATGTCCATACCAACATATCCAACAGATAGGAGGTGGCTAACACACTTAACTCCTCAAATTGATGCAAACCCTACCTTGACCCTTAAAGGTCCTCATTAGGGTTTCAAATTTACCATAGCAAATCAACTCCAAATGGAGTGAAATTTTAGGCAGGCACTACAAATATACCAAAGAGCCATCCACCAAAGTTTGGTGTCATTTGGACATCATATGCTCCAAAAATCAACTTAATTTAAATATTCTAGTTACCATAAAAACCCTAGGTAAAATGTCCACCAAGGGCTGCCCTTTTGGCAGGGGGTGCCCCTATGGTATACCTAGCCATGTTTAAAAGCACATCTCCTAATGATGAAGGGTTTGACCTAGGTAATTTTTCTAATGGACTGACCTAGTGTAGGACCAGTCCTAGTAAAATAGCTCCCTAGGGAGCTGTAGGTCACCAAATGACCTAAACTCAAAACAAAATGAAAGTTAAGACCAAGGTCTACAACTTTCATGTTGGGCACTTTTTCTAATTTGGCCATTAAGAGGCCTTAATTTCTATTGGAAGTGGACTGAAAAATTAGGGCAGAAAAGCTCACATAAGGAATTAATTAATTCCAGAATAAATAGAGTAGCACGAATCCTGGCGCAGATCAAAGGGCAGCGCGTCGTTTTCCTCCTTGAGCCGACGGCCATGATTGATCCGCGCTGGGCCGACTTCCTCCTCCATTTCCCGGCCACCTGGTGGCCACCACGGCCGGCCACCACCGCCACCACCTTCGTGGTGGTCGGGGCTACGATTTACCGGCGACATGGCGGCCGGAGGGAGGGTTTTCCGGCGAGCCTGGGTGGCTCAAAACGAGCCGATTTCCATGAAATCAACGGATGGATTTGGGCTCAATTGAGCCCGATCCTTCAATCTCTCGTGATGGGAAGCTAGCATGAGGGGAGGGGAGGAGAAACGAACCGTTGTTGGTGCGTGGCGGCGGCTCCGGCGGCGGTTTGCCATGGAAGTGTGCAGCTCCGACGATCCTGCTCCCGATCCCGATTCTCCACCAAAAGCTTAGCTCCAGGTATCATTTCCGTCTGCTCTCAGAGCTCTGAAGCTAATGGAATGGGTAGGTTGTCGTGAGGAGTGCTCCTTGGTTGGTTTTGAGCTTGGGCCTCCTCGATTCTCCCATGGCTGCCACCCTCCTGCAGCTGCCAGCCTCCCTGCTTCCACCTGGGTCAAGTGCAGACCCCCAGTAATCAGGGAAGGGCCCTAGGTTGATTGGAGATTGAGTGTGGAGGAGGGGATGATAACTTTTTCCTTTTTGCTTTTGCTTTTGCTTTTATATCAAGCTTTTGGTCCCCCCCTTCCATTGATCAATCCTACCATAGTTTAGGGTTCAGTCTAAGGGCTGAATGCAAGTCCTAAGATCCATGATTAATGGTTTGATGATGGTGCTAAGGTTCATTTCAATTTAGGCTTGAAATTCACCTTTAAAGGGCTAAGTTGACCATGGTTGACTTTGGTCAACCATGGTGAGTGGGTTGACCCCACTTGGGGTTCATGGGTCCCTTAACCTCACACAACATAGGTTGGTCCATGGTGGGGCTCCAATTGGGTTAATTTTGCCTTAAGGTGTGATTTTGACCTAAATTGAGCTAAAGTTGACTTTGGTCAAATTGGTCAAAAGGGTGACCAAGGGATGGGGCTTTTGGGTCCAATGAGTTCCTTAAAGTGTTTAGAGTGTGGGGGTAGGGTCAATTTGAACATTTGGGGGTCAATTGAACCCTAATTGACTTAGTTTGGTTAATGTTGACCTATAGTTGACCTTGGTCAATTTCATGCAATTGGGTCCCACCCAAGTGCACTTCTCATCCCATAGGTCTCCCTTAGTGGTTAGGGCATCATAAGTGAGGTCAACTTGGACAATTGAGGGTCAATTGACCTAGTTGAGGGGCTTAGGGTTAGGTTAGTTTTTGAGCTTTGGTGTGCACTTAGCAATTTCCACCCTAGCCTAAGGCCCTTGTGGCCACCCACCTCACCCCTATGCCCTAACATTTCCAATGGGTCTAGGAGGATTTGGGATGTTACACCACAAACCCTGGGCCACCCCGCGCGAGCTTAGTTTGAGGACAAACTAGCAGCGGAAGCAATGGTGTGCCCATAAGGGAAATCACATGAAAAGGTCCACTTATAACTGAATGTTCCTTAGCTAAGTCCCTTACGATTGTAATTCTTCTTATTTAGCCTACGACGAACCCTACACTGCAGCATGGAGTTCCACCGACTCCAAACGTCATCCCACCGCCACTGGCTCCTACCCTGTTCCAGCAGTCAGAGTTGGGACAAACACTGACTGCCATTCTGGAGAGATTCAGGGCACATCAGGCACCGACTCCTCAGTAAAAACCCGGGGCCAACTGGGTGAGCATCTTTCGAGGTCTCTCCCCACCATCATACATCGAGACAGAGACCGTTGTGAGGACTGAGGAGTGGGTGGACATCATGGAGTAGATGTTGACATGGATTCATTGCCCGACAGATATGGAGGTGCCACTGGTGGTTTCTTGCTTGGAGTCCCATGCTAAGAGATGGTGGAAGAGGTTCCTGGATACAGCTTATGCAGGACTGGAGGCTGCGGACGCTTCGTGGGATGATTTCAAGGTAGCACTGCTGGAGAATTTTATGCCGCAATCTCCAAGAGACGAACTGGAGGACGGGTTTTTGCAGTTGAGACAGGGGAACAGGACAGTTCTGGAGTATCACCAGGAGTTTACCCACCTATCCCGGTTTGCAGTATTGTATCAGCTGGATGATGCAGGATACGCAAAGAGGTTCTACAAGGGCCTCCGTGATGAGCTGAGGCAGGCCCTCCTCTTGGTCTCCGACGGTAGTATGACTAAGATCCTGGAGATGGACAAGAAGCTAGAGGTAGACCAGCAAGCTGATCGTGGGAGAAAGAGACCGATGGAGGAACAGGGACGAGGAGGCAGAAGGGACCAGCCGAGAGGCCGAGACGCTGGGGAAAGAAAGACGGAGGTCCGACCCCGCTAGGAGGAGAGACAGGTGCAAAGGGAGCCGGTAGTGCTGGTTCCTCAGCGTCTGCAGATGCCAGAGATGCTAAGGATTGGAGGAGGTGGGCCACCTCCGGAGTGCTACCACTGCCACCAGACCGGCCACATCAGGAGAAACTGCGCTCAGAGGAATGCACCACCAGCACTACAGGCAACACCACGGGGCCAGCATCTCGGGGGCCGAGGACATTGACTATGTCATGGATTTCAGGGCGAAGATCAGAGACAGTATAGGGGCAGGTGTACGCCCTAGACTTGGCAAGGCCCCGGGACCCAGCAAGGGTCATCACAGGTACTTTGAGGTGTTTCTTTTAATTGTTAATGCCTTGTAAGTTTTAGTTTTACATTAACATTGAACCAAACAACAAAACCCTCAGGTTTAGAACGCGTTTACGACAAACCCGCTTTTACCTTGTTCGATACGGGTGCCTCGCACTCGTTCGTCTCGGCTAAATTTATCGAGGACCTGGACCAAGTCCAACACTTCAAGAGCGATTACAGGAGGGTGCAATTTCCGGACGGATCAGAGGTTCTAACAAATGCCACGTGCAACATGAGGCTGGAAATTGGAGGAAGACTGTTCGAGGCCCCGACAACTGTGCTGAAGATGAAAGACTACGACCTGATCCTGGGCATGAGTTGGCTGTACGGGAACCAGGCAAGGATTGACTGCCCGATAAGAAGGATCGTTCTAAAGCATGAAGATGGTGAAGTAGTATTTGAAGGTACTCAACCCTCCTCTCGTCTCTTACTATCATCTATTCTGGCCGTCAAGGCCCACCTGCAGGGAGACAAGGTATATCAGGTGCTCTTCGAGGCATCTGAAGTCAAGGACTCAGTGTCAAATATCCCGATCGTACGTGATTTTGCTGATGTTTTTCTGGAGAAGCTTCCCGGATTGCAACCGCACCGCAAGAAGGATTTCCAGATCCAGCTGGTGCCAGGGTCAAAATCGGTATCCAAAGCTCCTTATCGGATGGTCCCGAAGGAGTTGGTAGAGTTTCGGAGCCAGCTGCAGGAGCTGGTAGAAGCTGGGTTCGTTAGACCAAGTTCCTCACCTTGGGGAGCACTGGTGTTATTCGTGAAGAAGAAGGATGGTGAAAGTGAGGTTAGATCTTAAATTAACTCTAGAGGGAGGTGAATAGAGTATTAAAACTTTTTATTAGTTTTATTGCGGAATTAAAAATACTGATATATATATATATATATATATATATGTATAGCAGATTGAGTTATAAAAACTGAAGATAAAAATCAGCACAGCACAATTACAGAAAAGTAAGCAAATCACAGAGGACACAAGGAACTATAGTGGTTCCCCTCTCAATAGGGTACATACACTCTTCTACCACCCCTGGTAGGAAACCACTAGGATTTTTGATCAGGTGCCCTAACACCAATAAGATTTTGATAAGGTGCTTAAAAACCAAACAGGATTTTTTCATCAGGTGTCTTGCCACCAATGGGTAAACTTTTGAAGGGAGTTTTAACCCTGTACAAGATGAGGTAAGGAAGGGTTATGAAGTTCTTCTCTGTCAATATTCTGAGAAAAAACACTAGTGGATTTGATGATGAATAGCTCCCTGTCAGATTGAGATTTTGTTGATAGTTGAGGAAGGAGCTATCTTTTGAATGTAGATCTAGCTATAGCTGATTAAACTGAGAGAATAATTTCTTCAGTTTGTTGTTGCTCTTTTGAAGGTCTACACTTGCAGCTGATGACTGAGAGAGGAAAGATTATGTTCTTAGTAAAATGAATGCTGCTTGAGGAAGAAGAAGACTGAAAAAATATTTGCTCTGTCTGTGCTTCTTCTTCTTCTTCTTCTTCTTCTCTGTTCTGTATTGTTCTGAGTCGTGTTCTGTACTCTATTCTGAATATTCGAGAGAGAAGAACCTCTTTATTTGATATCTTGCCTCTTTGATAATTTGATATTATATTTAATATCAAATCACTTGATTCTTGGAACTGTACACGCCACAAATCTCTTTTGGCAGTGCACTTTATTACTTTTGCTGTGAAAGATGTCTTTGCATTAAATGTCAACGACTCTTCCCCTTAGAATACGACAAAATAAAGGAATATAATAAAGAGATATAATATCCTTACTAGTCTGACTGACTACGTCCAAATATTTGAATAGTTCCATTAAGATCGTAGATCTGAGTTCAGAGAACTTTAATATAACTGAACTGAAGGTTTATTTAGTCGACCTGAACTTCTGACAAAGATTCGTCAAACACAGACTTGAGTTCGTCGATCTCAGAATATAATTTTTCGAGCGCCGCGACTAGACAAAATCTTCGACCGCTGAGACTGCTTCGTCGCCCACTGAGATGGGTTCGACGACCGCTGAGACGGGTTTGTCAACCGCTGAGATTGGCTTTCTTCGACCACATAGAGCAATTCGTCGACCACAGAAAAGAGTTCGTCGAACTCAGGTTGGAGTTCGTCAGACGCAGAAAACTTATCTTTTCTTTGAATTTATCAGCCTAAAACTATGACCCTTAAGACTATACTCATGGGGTCAACTTAGTCCTAATCAACAGATTGTGATCCTAGCCGAAATCAATTATAGGGTTGTTCCAACAATCTCCCCCTATTTGGGTTAGGACGCTATTTGACAAAAGTTGAATAATAAAACAACAACAAAACAACAGATCATATATATCTGATAGATTTTGAATATTTTAGCAGATATAAAATATGATACTCTGAGTTTTGAAATTACATTGAAAACAAATAAATAAAAACAAATAAATAAATTAGAACCTTTTCTTTCTCTGAATTCTGCTTTCTGAATTCTAAAATCTGATATTGTCTTTTTCTGAATTCTGATTAGCTGAGTTGTAGCTATAACTGATACTGAATCTGTTATATCAAAATTCTTCTTCTGAGCTGTATCTGCATCTGAACTTGATCAGAGAACTTTATCTGAATTTAGCATCTCCCTTTGAAACAAGCTGCTGTGAACTTTTTCAGCTTCTCCCCCTGCCTAGTTCATAGAATATCTCCCCCTGAGCAACTGCATCATATGGAGCTTCTTCAAAGAACATCTCAGGAGTTTCTTCAGAACAACTCCCCCTGTCAAGAGGAAAGTGTCTCCTCCTAACAAAAAGGAGCTTCTTCAAGACATCTCCCCCTGCCTAGTTTCAGGAAGGATTGAAGTTAGGCCCTTAGAAGAAGGGACATTTGAGGAGGTAGGGAGGTATGTAATCTTTATATTGCTATTGTTCCTGCAAAATGAAATAGAGATCAAGTGCAAAGGGAACTAGAAAGAGAAGCAATTCTGTAGGCATTTAGATAAACAGAAAATGAAAACTTAGTTTGATATGATAAGGATAGAAAGGATAAATAGAAGATTTAATTTTAATTGATTTAATCTCCATCTATCATTCCTAGCTGAGTTATAAAGAAGATATGTTTCTTTTCATCCAAGGGTTTGGTGAAAATATCAGCCCTTTGCAAATCAGTAGAGATGAATTGTAGGCTAATTTTATTTTTATCCACATTATCCCTAAGGAAGTGGTGCCTAATTTCTATATGTTTAGTCATACTATGGAGAACTGAATTTTGTGCTATAGATATTGCACTAGTATTGTCACAAAATATAATTGAGTTATTTAGATTGATACCATAGTCTAGGAGTAGATTTTGTATCCACAACATCTGTGAGCAGCAACTGCCTGCAGATATGTATTATGTTGGGTTTTTCTAGAACCATACATCATATGTAGGCGCAGCGGAAATAAACAGAATAACCCAAAAAGAATTTGGATCGGGCCATGAATATTGAATCAAGAAGTTAACAAAATTGCTAGGTATAAATTACCTTAGTGGAGTTGGATCGAATCCAACCTAGGTGCTGCAAGAAGAAGAATCCTGTCGGCGGCAAAGAGAGTTCTCACGTAGAATTATGTCTACGTCTCTACAGAGATCCACACGAGCCGGGAGAAGAAGACTGCACTCTTGCACTTCCACGAACTGCTAGGTTCGCTCCAGGAAGAACAATCACGGCGACGATCGCCGGAAGGGAGATCTGCGGAGGCGCGGCGGAACTCTTCCGTCTAGCGTTCGGGCGGATCTCTTCCGTCGGCTCCTCTTCTTCATCGAATGAGAGTAATCTATTGAACCCTTAAAACCGGTTCTATTTATACCCGAAGTATACAAAGACATAGAAAAATCACTATCCGCAGTCCATACAGAAGTTTGGGGTTTCTGTAACAATTCGTCGGGATTCTACGGAACAATCTGACGAATTCCGATGAATCATATCAGACGGCAACATTTGCTGAGTTAAGGATCTCTGTAACAATTCATCGGGATTCCACGGAACAATCCGACGAATCCGACGAATTCCGACGAATCATATCAGACGGCAACATTTGCCGAGTTAAGGATCTCTGTAACAATTCGTCGGGATTCCACGGAACAATCCGACGAATCACGACGAATCCGACGAATCATATCCGATGAATTCCGACGAATTCTATCCGTGTAAACCCGACGAATTCAGACAGCAACATTTGCTGGACCTCCCCCATTCTATATGGTGATTGGTAACCTTTACCAACACAGTCAATCTTCCATATTCTCCACATGCTCTTATGTGCGACCCTGCAGGCTCATATCACGTTGGCAGTGAGACTACATATTTGACCACTTCTAGATCATAATGGTAACTCCAACATTCTCCCACTTGATCTTGAAAGTATCAAACAAAAACCTTACAAACAATGAGCGGCATCTAGCAATGCATCATTGCTCCCTAAGCAATAAGAGTTCATAAATCATAAGCCTTTATGACCAATGTTCCAGCGTTGTCTTTGTTCCTTTGTCCCTTACATCCGAAAAGAACTAGAGGCATGGACCGTGTCACCCTCATAATAGCTCAATCCAAGTTTCTTGATCTAGAACGGACTTCCAGAGAATGGTGAGCTCAATATCACATATTGACTCAACCAAGCATGGCCATGCATTTCTCAGTCCAATTGCATCAAGGGGCCCATGGATGCAACTCCTGTTATATAAGAGGACAAATCCCATATCTGCTCACACCTAAACACCCAAATGATTCGTAATGTACCCAACGACCACCCTTATCATCAACCTTCTTCAAGGAAGACTTTAGATGACATCAAAGCACGCTCTTCCTCACTCGATGAATGCTGTGACTTCAGGTCAAAGGACCACAACACCATTGTCAAATGAGACCTACTTGTGACATATTTAAGTAACAATCCACAAAGTAGTCTCGGGTTGGGTCTGTCCAGTACAACTTGTTCACTAACAAGTACTCACGTGATGACTTGATATCACAATATCATGACCTGTGAGAACCGGTCATCAGTCAACACACATGCTAGTCTTAACGTATCATCATCACCCTTAGCTTCTACGATGATACCTCGACCAGGGACCTTTTAAGAATGAAGCTTCGAAATTATAGGCTCTCACATTAAAGTCACGTACTTGATGTCCTATGGAAGCGAACATTCTAAGGGTATTTATCACGAATTTTATTCTATCATATAGAAACAGTATATCATAATAAAAGAACTTGCCATTGATTGTAAAAGGAAATAATTGGTACACAATTCATCATATGAATAAATATTAAACAGCCAACAGAATAGATTTTTTACATGCAACCCACAAGATTCCCACTAGAGTTGATCACTCAGGTATCGTATACCCATTGATCTAGTATGACAATCATGCTTTCTCTGCACGAGAGGCTTTGTCAGTGGATCTACAATATTCTCCTCAGTCGGCACTCTGCAAATGTTCACATCTCCTCGTTCGACAATCTCACGAATAAGATGGAACCGCCGAAGTATGTGCTTGGAGTGCTGATGGGATCTAGGTTCCTTAGATTGTGCAATTGCACCATTGTTATCACAGTAGAGAACTACGGGACCAACAATGCTAGGAACTACATCTAGCTCGCCGATGAATTTCCTAATCCATACAGCCTCCTTCGCTGCGTTTGCCGCAGCGATATACTCGGCCTCAATTGTAGAATCAGCAACTGTCTCTTGCTTGGAACTCTTCCAGCTCACAGCTCCTCCATTCAGGCAAAACACAAACCCTGACTAAGACTTCGAATCATCCCTATCAGTTTGGAAGCTGGCATCCGTGTAACCACTTACAACGAGCTCTTCCTTTCCACCGTATACCAAGAATACATCCTTAGTCCTTCTCAAGTACTTCAGGATATTCTTTACGACTATCTAGTGACATTCACCGGGATCAGACTGATACCTGCTAGTCATGCTCAAAGCAAAAGAGACATCGGGTCGAGTACATAACATTGTATACATGATTGACCCAATTGCCGAAGCATATGGAATCAACTTCATGCGGTCCTTATCTTCACAAGATTTTGGACACTGGTCCTTAGAGAGATTTACACCATGAGACATGGGCAAAAATCCTTTCTTGGACTCAAGCATGTTGAACCGCTTCAACACCTTCTCAATGTACGTATTCTGGGTCAAACCCAGCAACTTCTTCGATCTATCTCTATAGATCTTAATACAGAGTATGTAAGTCGCTTCACCCAAGTCCTTCATAGAAAAGCAGTTCCCTAGGTTGTTCTTAACAACTTTCAGGGTAGGTATGTCATTCCCGATCAGCAGTATGTCATCTACATACAATATCAGGAAGACAACAATGCTCCCACTGATTCGCTTGTAAACACACGGTTCATCCTCATTCTTGACAAAACCAAACTCTTTGATTTTCTCATCAAAACGAAGAATCCAACTTCTAGAGGCCTGTTTCAATCCATAGATGGACCTGTTCAGCTTGCATATTTTAGTGGCTTCATTTGGGGATACAAAACCCTCGGGTTGTGTCATGTACACTTCCTCAAGGAGGTTTCCATTTAGGAAAGCCGTTTTGACATCCATCTGCCAGATCTCATAGTCATAATACGCAGCAATAGCAAGTAATATCCTAATGGACTTTACCATGGCAACAGGGGAAAAGGTCTCATCATAGTCAACACCATGAATTTGCTTGAAACCCTTAGCCACTAGTCGCCCTTTGAATGTCTGTACATTCCCATCCATGTCGGTCTTCTTCTTGAAGACCCACTTGCACCCTATGGGTCGTACCCCTTCAGGTGGTTCCACCAAGTTCCAAACTTGGTTTCTATACATGGAGTCCATTTCAGATTTCATAGCCTCAAGCCATTTGTCGGAGTCCGGTCCATTCATAGCCTCTTGGTAAGTCGCTGGTTCATCATCATGATCCATAAGCAACACATTACCTATTTGAGACACGAGAAATCCATATCTCTCAGGCTCAAATCTTGGTCTACCAGATCTACGTAGGACGTGTGTCTCTTGAGCAAGTTCTCTAGCTACAACATCTTGTAGTCCTGGCGCAGAATCCAATTCTGGTTCATTCACTACTTGTGGTTCTTGAACTTCTTCAAGTTCTACCTTTTGCGTCTTTCTTGACAAGAACTCTTACTCCAAGAAGACACACGTCCTTGCGACAAACACTTTGCCCTCAGACGGTAGGTAAAAGTAATATCCTTTCGTTTCCTTAGGATATCCCACAAGATAACACTTACCTGATTTGGGTTCCAGCTTGTCAGGCATTTGACGTCGTACGTATGCCTCACAACCCCAAATTTTAATGAATGACATACTAGGACGCTTCCCAGTCCATATCTCATATGGTGTCTTTAGAACCATTTTCGTCGGAGCGCGATTCAGTGTCATTGCAGCAGTCTCTAAAGCAAAACCCCAAAAGGAAACAGGCAAGTCTGCATGACTCATCATCGACCGTACCATCTCTAACAGAGTACGATTTCTCCTCTCAGACACACCATTATGCCGCGGTGTCCTAGGTGGAGTGAGCTGTGATACAATACCACACTCTTTCAGATGATCACGAAACTCATGACTCAGGTATTCGCCACCTCGATCAGATCGGAGTGCTTTAACCTTTTTACCCAATTGGTTCTCCACTTCATTCTTAAACTCTTTGAACTTTTCAAAAGTTTCGGATTTGCACTTCAAAAGATACACGTATCCGTATCTACTGAAATCATCAGTAAATGTAACGAAGTAGAAATACCCACCTCTAGCCATAGAACTCATGGGTCCGCATACATCACTATGTACTATACCCAAAAGATCCTCAGCCCTCTCAGTATAACCAGTGAAAGGGGCTTTAGTCATTTTGCCTAATAAACAAGACTCGCATCGCTCAAATGATGCATAATCAAATGAGTCCAATAGTCCATCTTTATGGAGCTTGGATATGCGCTTCTCATTTATATGGCCCAAACGACAATGCCAGAGATATGTAGGATTTGAGTCATTTGTTCTTAGTCTTTTATTATTATCTACATTATAGACCGGATGGTCTAGGTTCAAAACATAAAGACCATTAAACAATTGAGCTACAACATAACAAACATCATTCTTAAATATAGAACAACAATTGTTCTTAATTATAAAAGAAAATCCAATCATGTCTAAGCATGAAATGGATATAATGTTTCTAGTTATGGCCGGAACAAAATAACAATTATTAAGTTCTATTACAAGCCCACTGGGCAAAGAAAGACGGTAAACCCCTACGGCTACAGCAGCAACTCTTGCTCCATTGCCGATGCGCAGGTCCACCTCTCCTTTACTCAGCAATCTCCTCCTTCCCAGTTCCTGCACATTTGTACAAATGTGAGAACCACATCCGGTATCCAATACCCAAGATGAAGGAGCAGAAAGGTTTATCTCTATAACGTAAATATTCGAAGCGGAAGTCATACCTCCCTTCATTTTTCGCAGACCGTCAATGTACGAAGGACAATTCCTCCTCCAATGACCAGCCTTGCCACAGTGGTGGCATTTCCCTTCCTTCACGGTGCTCTTCTTTTTCAGCGCAGAAGATTTGGGCTCAAGATGCGACTTAGGTCCCACCTTCGTCTTCTTGAAGACCTTGGCCTTACCCTTGCCTTTATGTACCATCAATATGGGACTAGCAGGCTTGGCCTTCTTCATATTTATCTCGGCAGTTCACAACATGCCTAGGAGCTCGGGCAGTGTCTTGTCTATTTCATTCATGTTGTAGTTCAAGACGAACTGCTCATAATTATCCGGCAACGATTGCAGGATAAGATCTGTGGCCAACTCTTGACCCAGAGGAAAACGCAGTCTCTCCAGGTTCTCAATATACCCAATCATCTTGAGTACGTGAGTACCAACTGAGTCTCGAGCTCCCATTTTGCACTGAAATAAGGCCTTCGTCACATCGAACCTCTCTTGACGAGCTTGCCCTTGAAACATTTTCTTTAGGTGCTCGTCAATCTCCTTGCACCCCATGTTCTCGTGTTGCTTCTGAAGCTCAGAGTTCATGGTGGCAAGCATAAGGCACTCAACGTCTAAGGCGTCATCGGTATACTTCTTATAAGCATCCTTATCAACACGGGACGAGTTCCCGGTCGGCACCTCGGGGGCTTCTTCTTCCAAGACGTAGAGCTTTCGCTCTTGCCTGAGAACAATTCTCAGGTTCCTATACCAGTCCATGTAATTCGTCCCACTAAGCTTGTCCTTCTCAAGGATAGCTCTTAGGGACAAGGTGGAATGTGAACCACTTGCCATGGAATTCTACAAGAATTCATGCAGAATTTAATCAGTACCAAAATTTCAAAATACAATTTATTTTAATTTGGACTTCAATTAAATACTCCCACTATTTGATTCAAATTGATAGCCGTCACTATCAATTCGGAGAGTCCATGCGAGCTACTCTCTTAGTGGACAAGATCCGTATTTCACCAACACCACGAGTCCGCTTTGGCGTTCCTCTCATAATGCGGTTATTTAGGTAGGCAACGCTTGCCAATTGCATCCTCATGCAACTCTTGTATGGCTGGTGAATAACTCCTTATTCGCATCTATCATATGGTGCATGCCAACCCTATGCCTCTAGGCACTCAACCTTTGAGGTCACCTAGTTAAGTTAGACCCGATGTCGATAGTGGGATATCACAATTATCCGCTCGCACCCTTACCAAGATAGATTAATGCACCTTGCTTTGGCAAGCCCACACTTCATCGATCGAGGCAGGAAGAGTGTCATCCATCGGAAGGCATCCGAACACTTAATATTTGATGAAGGGATTTTAATTTATTTTTTAATAATAGGTTAACACTTAACCATGATCAACATTTGATCAATGTGCACATCCACAGAAAAACAAGCTTTCTAAAATCCACATGCATCCCTTATGTGCACAACATAAGACTATCAACCTTTGATAGACGAAAGGGCTAAATCTGGACATTTAGAACTCTTCCAAATCTTCAGGTTTACATGCATTTGACAAAGGCAAAGACAACTCGACTTAAAGCAGTAGACAAGCTCGTCTCTCATTGTTGGATTCAAAATCCAAAACAATACAAGGGTTCATTAACCACTTGAGGGACGGTTACTGCTAAGGAGACAACAATTTCTAACAATTAGAAATAACCACGAAATCCCAGACGTTCCTGGCGGGGTTCAATTTTTCAAAATCACCACCGATTTCCCATGGGAAAAATCATCAACTTTTGATGTTCCAGGAAGAAATCTTGACATTTAGAATGCTTCTAAATACCTAGATTTGCACGTACTGGAATAACCAAACTTCTGAAACAACATTCATGACCGCAACCTACCTCTGATACCACTGTTGGGTTTTTCTAGAACCATACATCATATGTAGGTGCAGCGGAAATAAACAGAATAACCCCAAAAGAATTTGGATCGAGCCATGAATATTGAATCAAGAAGTTAACAAAATTGCTAGGTATAAATTACCTTAGTGGAGTTGGATCGAATCCAACCTAGGTGCTCCAAGAAGAAGAATCCTGTCGGCGGCAAAGAGAGTTCTCACGTAGAATTATGTCTACGTCTCTACAGAGATCCACACGAGCCGGGAGAAGAAGACTGCACTCTTGCACTTCCACGAACTGCTAGGTTCGCTCCAGGAAGAACAATCACGACAACGATCTCCGGAAGGGAGATCTGCGGAGGCGCGGCGGAACTCTTCCTTCTAGGGTTCGGGCGGAACTCTTCCGTCGGCTCCTCTTCTTCATTGAATGAGAGTAATCTATTGAACCCTTAAAATCGGTTCTATTTATACCCGAAGTATAAAAAGACCTAGAAAAATCGCTATCCGCAGTCCATACAGAAGTTTGGGGTTTCTGTAACAATTCGTCGGGATTCCACGGAACAATCTGACGAATTCCGACGAATCATATCAGACGGCAACATTTGCCGAGTTAAGGATCTCTGTAACAATTCGTCGGGATTCCACGGAACAATCCGACGAATCCGACGAATCATATCAGACGGCAACATTTGCCGAGTTAAGGATCTCTGTAACAATTCGTCGGGATTCCACAGAACAATCCGACGAATCCCGACGAATCCGACGAATCATATCCGACGAATTACGACGAATTCTATCAGTGTAAACCCGATGAATTCAGACAGCAACATTTGCTGGACCTCACCCATTCTATATGGTGATTGGTAACCTTTACCAACACAGTCAATCTTCCATCTTCTCCACATGCTCTTATGTGCGACCCTGCATGCTCATATCACATTGGCAGTGAGACTACATGTTTGACCACTTCTAGATCATAATGGTAACTCCAACATATTCAGCTTCAGCTGTTGATGTAGACACAGATGTTTGTTTCTTACAAAACCAAGACACAAGCCTATCACCAAGAAATTGACAAGTTCCTGATGTGCTTTTCCTATCTACTCTGCATCCAGCATATGAATCTGAGAATCCAGTTAATTCAAATTCAGATGCTGTTGGATACCAAAGTCCTAGATTTGGACAACCCTTTATATATCTCAATTTTTTTTTAATAATTTTAGGTGAGATTCTTTGGGGTTTACTTGAAACCTAGAATAAATACAAGTAGCAAACATAATATCAGGCCTACTTGCTGTTAAATAAAGTAATGAGCCAACAATTGCTCTATATACTTTTTGATCAACAGGTTTCCCTAATTCATCATTATCAACAACATCATTAAATGCCATGGGTGTTTTCATGGTGAAAGAATCAGACATACCAAATTTTTTCACTAATTCCTCAGTATACTTAGATTGGAATATGAAGGTTAAATTTGGAGTTTGCTTCACTTGAAGACCAAGGAAGTAAGATAACTCACCCATACTACTCATTTCAAATTTAGATTGCATTAGATTAGAAAACCTTTTGCATAAATTTAAATCAGTAGAGCAAAATATGATATCATCTACATATATTTGAACTAGTAAGGTTTGATTTTTATGTATCCTGAAAATAGAGTTTTATCAACTATGCCTCTACAGAATTTATTCTCTAAAATAAAACGAGCTAAGGTCTCATACCATGATCTGGGAGCTTGTTTGAGACCATAGAGAGCTTTATTAAGCTTAAATACAAAAGAGGAGTGAGTTGGAGAGATGAAACCTGGTGGTTGTTCCGCATAGACTTCTTCTTTGATTTCTCCATTCAAAAATGCAATCTTCACATCCATTTGATAAACCTTGAATTTCTTGTATGCAACAAATGCAAGGAAGGTCCTGATTGCTTCTAACATTGCAACTGGTGCAAATGTTTGATCATAATCTATTCCTTCTTCCTGTGAGTATCCTTGAGCTACTAGTCTAGCTTTGTTTCTCACAATATTGCCATCTGCATCTAGCTTGTTCCTGTAGATCCATTTAGTTCCAATGACTGGATGATTCTTTGGTCTAGGAACCAATTCCCAAACTTTGTTTGTCTCAACCTGATTGAGCTCCTCTTGCATGGCAATGATCCAGTTGGGATCTTGTTCTGCATCTTGTAGGGATTGAGGTTCAATCTGAGAGAGAAAACAAGTGTGCATAAGATTCTGATTAGCTTGATGCCTTGTTTGGCCACCAGTTGATATGTCTCCAATTATTTGAGATCTGGGGTGATCTCTATTATTGACATAATCAATAGGTAGAGTGGGATCAGCATTATTTGTAATTAATTCCTCTTGTGGAATATTACTGAATGCTTCCTTTTCAGGTACAATTTCACTGATCTCTTCATCACTTTCTTCACCATCCTGCTGTATAGGATTTAGAGAGCCTTCTTTCTGTAGAGCTAATTGATCTAGCTGCTCACAGAGTGTAGGTACGTGCAAGTTTTCTTTGGTAGAAGAATTCTTCTCCTTGTAAAACATGTTAGTTTCATCAAAGGAAACATGCATAGATTCTTCAAGTTTAAAAGAGGATTTGTTAAATATCCTATATGCTTTACTGATTAATGAATAGCCTAAAAAATTACTTATTCAGATTTTGGTTCAAATTTCCTAAGGTATTTTTTATCATTATTATGAACAAAACATTTACCACCAAATGTTCTAAAATAGTTAACTTTAGGTTTCTTCCCTTTAAGTAACTCATAGGGAGTCTTACCCTTAATTTTATGTATCAAACTCCTATTGAACACATAGTTTATTGTACTAACAGCCTCGGCCCAAAAATATAGGGGCAAATTAGCATCTGCAAGTAATGTTGTTGCTTATTCAATTAGGGTTCTATTTTTCCTTTCAACTACCCCATTTTATTGAGGAGTTCTAGGAGCTGAGAAGCAATTCATGATACCTTCTTTCTCATAGAAGTCTTGCATGAGAAGAGACTCAAACTCAGTGCCATGATCACTTCTGATCAATGCAACTACAGTAGAATACTCAATCTGAATGCTCTTAAGAAAGTCTGTAAGAACATTAAAGTTATCTGACTTTTCTCTCAAAAAGAACACCCAAGTGAATCTAGAGATGTCATCTACAATAACTAGAGTGTATGACTTCCCCCTAAACTCTTTGTTGCTATTGGTCCAAAAAGGTCCATATGTAGTAAGTATAAGATTCTAGGTGAATCACTTTTAGATAATGATAAAAAACTATTTTTAGTTTGCTTTCCTAGTTGACATGCCCTACAAAGGCCTTCCTTCTTGTATGAACCAGAAGGTAATCCTCTAACAAGATTGTCCTTAGATAATTTAGCAATGGTCCTTAGATTTATATGTCCTAATCTCTTATGCCAAAGTTCACTAGGTTTGCTTAAATGATTAAATAAACAGATTTCTGATTTTGATGAGTTGAAATTTACTAAATAGATATTTCCTTGCCTAATACCTGATAGAACAGTAATATCATCAGAAGACTTAATAAGGCATTTTGATTTATTAAAAGTTACCTGATAACCTTCATCACATAACTGACTTATGCTGATGAGGTTGTGCTTCAGACCTTTGACATAAGCTACCTCTTTGAAGGTGACTTCTCCAACCTTGACTTTTCCATATCCTTTTGTTTGTCCACAGTTGGAGTCTCCAAATATCACTTTTGGTCCAATCTTTGCCTTGTAGTTGTTCAAATTGGCCTTATTTCCTGTCATATGCTTTGAGCATCCACTGTCCAAGTACCATTGTTCTTTTATTCTTGGATTGCTGTGTACCTGCAAAAACAGAAAAACAATCTATTTGTTCTTGACCCAGACTACCTTGGGTCTTTTTGAATTTCCACAAAAATCCGAAATAAAGGATATTTCAGGCTGATCCTTATAGCCTTGTGGATGATATCTCCTTGGAGGAATTATCCATTCAGTGAAAGGATTCTTAGTATGTTTAGAATAAGAATTCTTCAGATTTTCTGTATTGCTGTACTGAATATCTGTCCTCAGAGTTCGTCGATATGAGATCAAAGTTCGTCGATCTGAGTTCGACGAATTAGTGTGATTTTGTCGAGCTCCGTTCGACGAATTCTGCTGAATTCTTTTATTCTTAACAGCCTTGTTTGAAATATCATTATTTATTTCTACAACCTCTTTGCTCTTAGCAGAAATGAATTTTATAGGTGTAGAGAGCATGTTTTTCTTAATCAGATGTGGCTCACTTGATGAAGCACCCAATTCCAGTTTGCTATTAAATCTAGCATTAACAGTGCTTGTGATGTCCATCAGTTTGATGCTTCTACCATTGAGGGATTCTTCAAACTTCTTAGCTTCAGAAAACTTGTTCTCAATGAGAACAATGTGTTCCCTGGAGGCAGCCAAATCTTTCTTAAGATTGACATTTTCTTCACTTATTTGATTCATTTCAGCCAACTTATATCTGAGAGAGATTATTTCCTTCTCAGATTTAAGTAATTCTAAGCAAAGAATATTGAATTCATCTTTGAATTCAATTGAATTGAAATCAAATTAGAAATTACCTGATCACTGTCAGCTTCAGTTTCTGATTCAGATTCATCAGAATTATGTCCCGAGGCATTGATAGCCATCATGCAGAAACTTCTTTCTTCTTCATCATTCTCATCATCACTGGATGATGTTGCATTTCCTGACTCACTGCTTGAGTCATAAATAGCCATCAAGCATTGGTCATTTTCTTTTGATTCTTCTTCATCTTCAGAAGAACTGGATGAGGATTCAGATTCTGTTTCACTCTAGGTTTCAGTTACAAATCCTCTTCCCTTCTTTTTGTGTTTGTGGGAGGAAGACTTGCTGGAGTGTCTTCTTTCTTCCTTTTCTCTTCTCATTTCCTTCTTGTCCTTCTTGTTTTGATTCTCTGGACAGTCAGGTACAATGTGTCCTGGTTTCCTGGAACCTAAACATATAACTTCTTTAGATGGAGCTTTGTCATACCTTGGTTTTTCATAGTTCCTGGATGACTTTTTCCTGAAGGCTTTTCTTGCCATCTTTTAGAATCTTTTGGCAAGCAGACTCATCATCTCCTCATTGTCAGGAGTCTTTCCTTCTTCTTCTGTAGCTTTAAAGGCAATGTTCTTGTATTTCTTTGTTGCTGGAGATGAAGTGGACTGTTCAGCTTCTCTGGATTTGACAAGTTGCTCATAGGATTTGAGCTTTCCTAGCAGTGTCTCGCTAGTAATCTCATTAAGACTTCTGGCTTCCTCGATAGGCCAGATCCTAGAGTCGCATGTGCTGGGGAAACACATTAGGATCTTGTCATTGATCTCAGTGATAGAGATCACTTTGCCCAAAGATTTCAGCTCATTAATGATGAGGCTGAGCCTATTGTACATATCAGCCACTATCTCAACTTCTCCTTTCTTGAAATTCTCATACTGGGAGATGAGGTGTGATCTTCTATCTTTTCTTTCATCAGCAGATCCTTCAACCATATTGTTGATAGAGGTCCATATCTCTCTTGCTGAAGTGCATTGCACCACTTTCAGAAAAATGTCATCAGACATTGTTTGAGCCAGAATGTTCATGGCTTTTGCATCAGCACTCCTTTGCTTCTTTTGAGTATCTGTCCACTCAGGAGGTGGGACAACATTGTTGTTTGTTGCTGCATCAGTACTTGTTGATGCTGAGGGAGTAGGAGGTCCTGTCAAAATAACATTGAAAATTTCTTCATCAATAGAGTTCATATATAACCTAATCCTTGCTTTCCATAGTGCAAACTTATTTAGATTGCAGATAGGAGGTCTTGTGCTTGAAAACTCTTTCTTTGGTGCCATGAGTTTTTAAACAAAAATTAAATGAAATAAAAACTCTGAAAGAATTTAAGATCTAATTAATCTTTGTGATTCAGGTGTTAGCCTGTAAAGAATCAACCAACCTCTGATACCAATTGAAAGTGAGGTTAGATCTTAAATTAACTCTAGATGGGAGGTGAATAGAGTATTAAAACTTTTTATTAGTTTTATTGCGGAATTAAAAATACTGATATATATATGTGTGTATAGCTGAGTTAGTTATAAAAACTGAAGATAAAAATCAGCACAGCACAATTACAGAAAAGTAAGCAAATCATAGAGGACACAAGGAACTATAGTGGTTCCCCTCTCAATAGGGTACATCCACTCTTGTACCACCCTTGGTAGGAAACCACTAGGATTTTTGATCAGGTTCCCTAACACCAAAAAGCTTTTGATAAGGTGCTTAAAAACCAAATAGGATTTTTTGATCAGGTGTCTTGCCACCAATGGGTAAACATTTGAAGGGAGTTTTAACCCTATACAAGATGAGGTAAGGAAGGGTTATGAACAACTCCCTGTCAGATTGAGATTTTGTTGACAGTTGAGGAAAGAGCTTTCTTTTGAATGTAGATCAAGCTGTAGCTGATTAAGCTGAGAGAATAATTTCTTCAGTTTGTTATTGCTCCTTTGAAGATCTAAACTTGCAGCTGATGACTGAGAGAGGAAAGATTATGTTCTCAGTAAAATGAATGATGCTTGAGGAAGAAGAAGACTGAAAAAATATTTGCTCTGTCTGTGCTTCTTCTTCTTCTTCTCTGTTCTTTATTGTTCCGAGTCGTGTTCTGTACTCTATTCTGAATATTTGAGAGAAAAGAACCTCTGTATTTGATATCTTGCCTCTTTGATAATATAATATTATATTTAATATCAAATCACTTGATTCTCGGAACTGTACACGCCACAAAACTCTTTTGGCAGTGTACTTTATTACTTTTGCCGTGAAAGATGCCTTTGCATTAAATTTCAACGGCTCATCTCCTTAGAATACGACAAAATAAAGGAATATAATAAAGAGATATAATATCCTTACTTGTTTGACTGAATACATCCAAAGATTTGATTAGTTCTGTTAAGATCGTCAATCTGAGTTCAGAGAACTTTAATATAACTGAACTAAAGGTTTATTTAGTCGACCTGAAATTCTGACAAAGTCTCGTCGAACGTAGACTTGAGTTCGTCGATCTCAGAATATAATTCTTTGAGCGCTGCGACTAGACAAAATCTTCGACCGCTGAGACGGGTTCGACGACCGCTAAGACGGGTTTGTCAACCGCTGAGACTGGCTTTCTTCGACCACAAAGAGCAATTCATCGACTACAGAAAAGAGTTCATCGAACTCAGGGTGGAGTTCATCGAACGCAGAAATCGTATCTCTTCTTTGAATTTATCAGCCTAAATCTATGACCCTTAAGAGTAAACTCTTGGGGTCAACTTAGTCCTAATCAACAGATAGTGATCCTAGCCCAAATCAGTAATAGGGTTGTTCCAACAGATGGGACGCTCCGATTGTGCATCGACTATAGAGCATTGAATAGGCTAACGGTGCGGAACACGTACCCTCTGCCAAGGATAGACGCGCTCTTTGGCCAGCTAGAGGGAGCCCACTGCTTCTCAAAACTGGATTTGAGGTTTGGGTATTATCAGCTGAGGATCCAGGAGGAGGATATCCCGAAGACGGCTTTCAGAAGCCGATACGGATTGTATGAGTTCACTGTGATGCCGTTCGGGCTCACAAATGCACCATCATCATTTATGAGCCCGATGAACCGAGTGTTCTAGCCTTATCTCGACATCTTTGTCATTGTGTTCATTGACGACATCCTCATCTACTCAAGGACGGAAGAGGAGCATGCACGGCATTTGACACTGACAATGGAGAAGCTTCGAGAGCATCGTCTGTATGCAAAGTTCAGCATGTGCCAGTTTTGGCTGAAGGAGGTGGCCTTTCTAGTCCACATTATCAGTGGAGCTGGCCTAGCAGTGGATCCAGCAAAAATCCAGGCAGTATGGGATTGGCCGCCGCTAAAGACAACCACCAACGTGCGGAGTTTCTTGGGACTTGCCGGTTATTACCGAAAGTTCATTCATGGGATTTCCCAAATAGCCCTCCCGCTCACATCCCTGATGAAGAAGGATGCTTCTTTTACATGGACGCCGCAGTGTGAGGCAGCCTTCCAGGAGCTGATGGGTCGGCTTACTTCGGCCCCCATCCTTGCCCTTCCGTCAGGGAGGGAAGGATTCCAGGTGTATACAGATGCGTCATATCAGGGGAGGGGTGCCATTCTGATGCAGAACGGGCATGTGATAGCTTACGCCTCCCGCCAGTTGAAGAATCACGAGCGGAATTACCTGGTGCATGATTTGGAGATGGGAGTAGTTGTGTTTGCTCTAAAGATCTTGCGAGACTACCTTTATGGTGTCCACTACGACATATTCTCAGATCATAAGAATCTGAAATATGTAGATACGCAGAAGGAGCTGAATATCCGACAGAGGCTATGGGTGGAGTTCTTATCAGACTACCAGTACACGATGCATTACCACCCAGGGAAGGCGAATGTAGTAGCAGACGCACTGAGCAGGAGAGCTACCACGTATGGAGCAGAGCCTAAGTTGATGGCCATGGAGCTAGTACGGATGCTCGAGGACATACAGATCTCCCTAGTATCTGAGGACGATTCGGAGCTATACGAGGAGTACTTAGCGGTGACGGGTACCACTTACGACATTCAAGGCAGCATCAGGGTTGGGCGGAGGCAGGATGCCAAGCTGGAGCCGATATTCAGAGACTTGGAGGCAGGCTCAGCCGGAGATTATTCGCTGAAGGATGGCCTGTTGAGTTTTAGAGGCCGAATGTATATACCGACAGGGGGTCGGATTCGGGAGGTTATTATGACAGAGGCTCATTGCAGTAGATATTCCGTGCACCCGGGTATTACCAAGATGACTGCGGATTTGAAGAGGACGATGTACTGGCCGGGTATGAAGAAAGACATCGTCTATTTTGTGACCCACTGCGAGTCTTGCCAACTCGTGAAGGCGGAGTGCCAGAACCCTGCAGGATTATTGCAGCCACTTCCGGTGCCAGAGTGGAAGTTCGACGACATCACGATGGATTTTATACACGGTCTTCCCCGATCTCATGCGGGGAATGATTCGGTTTGGGTGATCGTCGACAGACTGATGAAGGTGTCCAGATTCATTCCGGTCAGGAAGGACGATCCGGTCAGTGTTTTGGTGCGAAGGTTCGTGGAGCACTTTGTTCGGTATCATGGTGTGCCTAGGACGACCGTGTTAGATCGGGATGGACGATTCACATCAAGGGAGTGGAGAGCGGTGCATGCCTACCTAGGCACCCGGTTGACTTTTAGTATAGCTTTCCACCCCTAGACGGACGGGCCTATATAGCGCACCAACCGGACCCTAGAGGATCTTTTACACCATTTCATTCTGGACCGCGGGGAGCCATGGGAGAGACTGTTGCCATTAGTCGAGTTCTCATACAACAACAGTGATCAGGCCAGTATAGGCAGGGCACCTTTTGAGGCATTATAAGGACGGAGGTGCAGGACACTGCTGTCTTGGATTCAGGATGACGATCCCAAGGGACTTGGCTCAGAGTTCGTGGAGGAAACAGAGGCTCAGGTGAGGCTGATTCGAGATAGGATGCTGGAGGCCCAGAGCAGGCAGGCCAAGTATTACGATGCGCGTCATCGTATGGTGGAGTTCCAGGTGAGAGATCGGGTTTTCTTGAAGATACGTCTGATGCATGGAGTCTCGCGGGTTCGCGGGCGGAAGAAGCTCAGTCCGAGGTATATGGGGCCTTATAGGATCCTGGAGCGGATCGGTCCCTTGGCTTACAGACTGGAGCTACCGCTGGAGTTGGAGGGACTGCATGACATTTTCCACGTCTCCTCAATTAGGAAGGCTGTACTTCAGCCAGAGCAGCAGATATCAACTTCAGAGGGGCCAGTAGCTACTGATCGGTCGATTCACCTGGAACCGGTTCGGATAGACGACACGGAGTTACGAGTCTTGCGGCGCAAGAAGGTTCCGCTGGTCAAGGTCCTATGGAGGAATCATGGACAGGAAGAGCATACTTGGGAGCCACTGGACTTGATGCAGCAAAAGTACCCGCAGCTTTTCACGACAGGTATAATTTAATTTTCCTGGGATGTTACATTTTCTTTCTTGTAGTAGAAACCCCCACAGGTTAAACCTGAAATTCGAGGACAAATTTTTTTTTAATGTATTGGGATTGATTTGTAACATCCCCCAAACAACTGGACCCCTAAGTTTGTTTTGTCATGACTAGGTCATGACAAAACCATAGTAAGAGCTCAAGACCTTGTGAGCTTAGGTGAGAAGGAGAAAACCCAAGTGGTCTGCAAATAGCAATTTTCAAATATCAAGCCTAGGGTTGGACTTTAGGGCCCCGCCTTAAACCTTGACCCTACCTATACCTTCCTAACCCTTAAGGGAAGCCAATGGATCCCAAGCCACCCTTTGGGGTCAACTCAATTGTTCAATTTGACCAAAGTCAACTCAAGCTTAATTTAGGTCAAATTACCCTAATTTAACCTAATCAAGCCCAATCTATTTGGGCTAGCCCCAACTAAAGTGGTCCACCATCTGGTGGGCCTGGTAATTACTGGAATTACCACTTCAGTTCTGTATTTGGTGATTAAGAGAGAGAAAATGGAGGTTTCCCCCAAATTGGAGAGAGAAAGAGAGCATTCATGGAGATTTAATGCAATTGATCCTTCAATCCCTCCCCAATTGATGAGCATTCACCTCCCCCCTTCATTTACAAACAAATTCTGGAGTTTTCTATGGCCAGAGGGGCTGGATTAAGGGAAAGTTAGACGTAACCGAAATCTGTGTTAATGGCCATTAATGGCTTTCAGGAATAAAGCCATCCAAGCTCGATTGAAACCCCCCCATTTCCTTCAGTGCTCAGAGTGGAAGAGATCCCCCAACCTTCTAGTGAGAATCGGGCAGAAGAAGCCTAGATCAACATGGCACCGAAAGCTCCAGCACCGTCAATGGCAACTAGCCGGAATTCACGCCACTAAGCCCCCCACACAGGTCCGATCCGCCTCCTCTCCCTTAGTGCTAAATATTTTCATAGTTTGGGGCTTGATCCGAGCTCAATTGGGCTCGGATTGCGCTTCCGAAAGGGCTCTTTATGAGTCCACTTTTTCCCCTCCTCTAAAACCCGATCCGACCACCTCCGGCCGGCCAACCACCCCTATCGCCGGCCGCCACCTCAATGGAGGTGGTGGTGGCATTGGCTGGCCGGGAAGAGGCATAGGTGGCCGGGAAATCATCCTGCAAAGAAGCCCAGGTCGGCTGCTAGGCGCCGTCCATTCCTCGGGGATGATGATAGAGAGCCGTCAGATCTGTTTTTAATGTTTACATTTTTTCATTTAATTCGTCGAACGCAGTTATGAGTTCGTCGAACGGAACTATTTCGTCGATCGCATTTTAGACTTCGTCGATCTGATAGTTGAGTTTGACAAATTGAATATGGAGTTCGTCGAATGGAATTCATTTCGTCGAGCGCAGTTTAGATTTCATCGAACGCAGATTTATTCTGTTTTCCTCGAGCGCATGTTAGGTTTCGTCGAACGCAGATTTATTCTGTTTTCGTCGAGCGCAGGTTAGATTTCATCGAACGCAGATTTGTTATGCTTTCATCGAACGCAGATTTGTTATGCTTTTATCGAACGCAGATGTGTTCAGCTTTCGTCGAGCGCAATATAAACTTCGTCGAACGCAGGGTCAGTAATGTAATTAAATGTTTATATTGTTTTCTGTTACATAATAAGAAGTATTTCATTTTAATTATTAAAAATACTAGAACACCTTTGATGACAAAGATCCCAACACCAAAGTTGTAGCCCTTAGAGTCTACTTTAATTTAAAAGTTGTTTTAGCCCAAAAGGAGCACTGTAGCTCCCTACAAAGCGATTTTAGTGGGGCTGGTCCCTAGTGTAGGATAGCCACCATTTGTTGAATATTGTTTTATTGGTAGATGCTATGACCTTGATATTTAAAACCTAGGCTAGTTACATACACCCTCACAACATACCCAAAGATGGGAATTTTAGGAGAACCTTTTTCTTAGGTTTTTGAGTTAATTTCATAAATGGATTAGTAATTAATTATTGGGTCAAATGACCTCCAATGCCCTCCAAATTTTGGTGAGTGCCTCTTTGCGTTATGTTATGACCTTGGTAAAAATCTCAGCCCATTTGGGACTGTTTTGGTTGGGTAATCAGTCATTCCAAGTTGGGTCAAACTAGGTCAAAATTAGAGCATGGAGTTTATCTTGGGGTATTGTGGTCAAATCTCCTCACCATGAGGTGAAACCTTGCCCACTTGTTTAGGATCACCTAAAACACCCCATGAGTGGTTTGGGGTGGTGTGGAGGTGGTTAAGCCCTAGAACACTAGTTTTATCCCTAGGTGTGCATTTAGGACTTTGTGAAGATCATGTGGTCAAAAGCTATAGAATGGTCATGGAACTTAGTAGATATGTTCATGGAGTGTAATTATGCCCTAGGGAATTTTGAGAGAATTTTAGGAGAACTTATCCCCCCTAAATTAAGGCATAACCCCTTTAGGGAATTTTCTTATAAGAGACATTTTCATGCACAAAAGGTCTTGGATGAGATGAAACCATGGTAGTGCCTTTATAATCATATTATAGACCTCTGGTAATTTTTGTATATTTTATTAAATGATGTAATCAGTACTCCTTTCATAAGGCACCTATTTTGTCTTAGCCTTAAGAAAAATAATTGAGGGTCCAATACTCTTTTATAAATTGTGAAAATTGGTGATAGGACATCTCAAAACATTAGGAAGCTCTATGAATTTTTATATAATTTTTGGAGACTAAATCAGTAGGCTACTTCACAACTTATCTTATTTGAGGATTTCTTAAAGTATTTATTTAAGAGAGAAAATGATTTCCTTAAATCCTGAAATTTAGTCAGTAGGCTTTTCTGATGAATACAAGAGTTTGGTAATTTTCCCATAATTTTGGTGTAGATATTTGGGTGGTTCCTTCATAAATCTACAAGTTTGGATAGATGATAAACATGAAAAATAGATGACAATTTCTTACGGTAAAAATATGATATGCTGTATTTGTTGTTATTTAGTCATCATAGATTTATCATAATTTTTAGAGAGCCATATCATAAGTACTTACACTTCATGTTCATTTTCATACTTGGCAAATGTTTGGAGAAATTGAAATAAATGCTAAATAATTGACGAAAATATGATTCTCTGGATTTAGTCTTATAACATTATTATAGACCTCCAGTAAATATCTGGGGTCAGTTGGATGAATATTTGGAGTACCTCTAGTTATAAGCTTCATATAGTTAGCTTGGTCTGCGTATAGTAAAATTGTGAAACTTAGGTTTTTAGTGCCCTGTTAGGTGGAAATGGTGTAAAGTTGGTGCGCATGGTCAGGATGAAGAAGTTGAGGTCACCAAAAGGAGGTTTAGGCGATGAGTGTGTACCTGGTGAGTTAAGGGCAAGGTTGTGCTCGGGAGTGACGAAAGATCGTCTTTCCCCTGGTGTGTCATAAAACACTTAGGTCTAACTCAAGTGAAATGATAAGAGGGGAGTTCTTAAGAGTAGATACCAATAACATTAAGTGTCTTGAGAAAGGGAGCCTTGGGGTTTCATCCCATTATAGCTCCTAGTACTGTAGTGAGCCCCTAACAGGGTAACCCTCGGGAAGTCCAAGATTAACCATAAGCCGTAGGAGTAAGATGATGCTCAAGATTAATTAATAATACACTCACCCACACCCCGAGGTCACAGAAGTTTAGTTGGTTTGGTACTTCAAGCTGTAGGCTCAGTGGTGGTTGGTGCGGATTATTGATCTGGTCAGTTTGTGACTCAAATTGGTTCTTGGCCGGGCAAGTTATGCCCATGTGGTTTATGGTTTCGAGATTGTAGATAGTTGTGATAATGCATGTGCATAAGGTGGTGGGTCCTTAGTGTCGACGGTCGTTTCACCGACGTTGGTACTCAGGCTCGGCAAGTGTGGAATTTGCATTTAGCCATAAAAGTCTGGTGGTCCAGCCAGTAAGAGTACGTAGATGCTCCGCGGTTTTGCGTTGAGGCGTACGATAGGTCTAGGTTAGGTAGTGCAAATACCAACCTAGAGGTGGGCGAGGCCCAACCCACCGCTTCTGTTTGCCACTATGGGAGTATCCTGGAAGTTTTGCTAGCTCCAAAAAGGGGGAACTAAAGGTCTGTGCACATAGAGTCCAAGTGTGTTAGTTGCACTTGTATGAACATAGCATAAACCGCATATCTTTCATGTCATAGAATAAACATTGAATTTCAACCCCTACCCATATCGTATAAATTGGTATGGGACTTTTTATACGATAGGCCCTACAAAATGACCCCTTGGTTTATAGGTTTGCTTGCGCATTCCTATAAGTCAATGGTTACTTTTCTACTTTATACTTGTCTTTATTTACTGCTCTTTAATTGCTCCTTACCATGCTTTAATTATTGCTTCAATTATATATATAACACATGTGTAGTGCAGGACATTTCCGTAGACTAGATCCGTCGTCATCTGCTTTTGTTTATACCCCTTGTTGTCCTCCGCTTCATCCTTCCTGCTCGGTGCCTAGGAGTCAATGGGGGAGGGGTGAGGGATTGGCTTAGTCTTTTTGACTAATGGTAGGTGGACCTAATCATTTTAGGAGACCGCAGAGACGGAGCAGGCCGGTGCAGATGGAGGCGGGGCAGCCTAGCACAGGAGCACCCAAGACAGGATCCGTGAGTGGCTATTAGTTCTAGTTGATTTGCTTCAGTGAGTGAATTTGTAGTTAGGATTTGATGTATCGGGCAGGAGCCCTTGTTATCTCTACTTTATTTCAGTTATGTTTATGTGGACATCTTTTGTATGGTGATTTACTTTTCTATGTGATGTGGACTTGGCTTCTTTTTAGTTTCTTGTTCTTGCTTCTTCGTGATCGTTTTGGCCGGCAGCAACGGCGTTTTGCAGTGGCAACCTTCCCGAGCGAGGGTGTCACCGCAAAATGGCGGTTCTGGGCTATGAGTCCGATTTATATAGCATTTTTCAGAGTCATTTGGGCTAGTATTCATGCATATGCACTTCACTTCTAGTTCATTATTGCTTATATTTCACTTAATCACATTTCTTCATGAAGTGCACATTTATGCCAGTTGTAGTGTGCAATTGCATACTATTATGCTGGGGGTAAGCACACGGTGCTCCCCATGTCTATATTTTGTTGATTATTATATTTTTCCGTGTGCTGGTGGCCTGTGCCCCAGCTTGTTGGTTTATATTGCAGGTGGGCAGATTTTCATTCTATTGGAATAGTAACCTGGAGAAATCGCACGGTCGTGCATTTCTTGACGCATAATTTATGCGACCGTGCGATTCCTACGGTACTTAAAAATGGTGATCTGCCCCGCTCGTACATATTCTTCATGCACGGTTGGCCTCAACCGTGCGGGAACAAAACGCACGACCTCCTAATGTTTGTCGGATTTTGAGCTTTCTGAATTTGCATGTGCGTTTTTATGAATGGTCGGCTTCGACCGTGCGTGAGTAATTTTGCACGGGCATTCTGGGTCGTCTTCCTGGTCTTTCTTCTTAATAATATCACACGGTCCACGCACGGTCGTGCGTTTTATCGTGCGTGACCAATTTTCTATAAAAGCTGCAGATCTCGACCTAATCGGGAGTTGGCCCGATCCATCTTCTTTCCCGCGCCTAAGGGTTCCAGCTCCGTTCTAGTCCGCCGTTCCATCACCGCCCACCATTTGGAGGTGCTCCAAACATATTCTCGGCTCAAATCTTGAGCCGGAGTATCCTCTTGGCCGCCTCCATCATCCAAGTGCTTAAAGGAGAGGATTTCGCCTCCATCTTCATCGCCAAGCAAGAGCTCTTCGCAGCAGACGTGGTCGGATTGTAGTTTACCGGAGAAAATGGGTCCATTGGGAGGAAGTGACAGCCCTCCTCTACCCCGGAAGATAGTTGGGACCGAGCTAGCATGCATATTGACAACCCGATGAATCCTGCCGTGAATCAACAACAAGCCTCCGGATTCGGTCGTATCACTTGCCTTTTTCTCTTATTTGTGTTGATGTATATGAATGTATTCCTTATTGTTTGATGTTGTGGCACATGTAAACTTTGATTTGTTGTGATTATTTCATGTCTATGTGAAATTTTTCTTTCGTTTATATGTGTATTTGAGGTGCGCCACCAAATCCACTCCACCCTCCACTTCATTCCGCTAGCCTACTCACCCATTCCGTGTGCCTACTCTTCCATCCGCCAAGCTAAGCGGTGCTATCAGCCCGTGTAATCCACCTCGACTTCGTCGGTGCGAACCATTCCATTCGCCAGCCTTCTCGTCCATCCGCCCTTGCGAAGTAGTGTGTTCAAGGCCTACATAGTTTTACATCCCGCCTGGCGAAGCATTGCATAGAGGCATTGCATAGGAGTAGTTTAATTTCTTTTCTTTTATTTTCAATTAGCCAAATCCCCCTTTTCTGCAATCCATCAGACCGAAAGGACTTCAATCTCAAGTCCTTCCTCGATAGATAACTCCACTGTGCAACCCCGTATTCGCTGAGTGGGCCCGCAGGTCTAAAAGGAGAGACCAGGGGGCGAGATCTAGGTCAGACCACATGACTAGGCAAGAGGTATGAGAAAGCCTCTAGGCAAATGAGGTCTCATTCGCAGAGCATCCGCGTGGCGGCAAGGTAGAGTGAGTGGTGTCTTCGCGGATCACTCGCCCAGGGTTAGAGAACGCTCGACGAGCTCTAGGCGGCGTCCTGCGAATGCGGCGAGAAGGGAGTCTGGCAAGTGGTGCCGACACAGACCACTCGCTCCCAAAGGCTTCAAGGTGGAAATGACCTAGGTACCCCCTCGTGGGCTGCCAATAGCCCCTCAGGATAGCGGGGTCAGGCTATTAGCAGACCAATTTGGGGTGCAGTTAGCAAAATCAAAAGAAGGATTCGTGCTATTAGCAGACCAACCTAGAGAATCTATATATAGACCCTTAAGGGCACCTTGGAGGAAAACTGATCTTTGAGGATCCTCTCCTCCAGGCTAGTTAGGTTGGCAGCTAGTGCCCTCCAAGGTGCCCGACTGAGCTTTGGTTTGGGAGGGGAAGCTCTCTAAGATCTTCCAGGTGTTTGGCGGGACCTCCTCGCTACATCCTTGGATCAGTTCCAGATTTCTCATCCACCAGTCAGAGAGTTTAGTGAGGGAGAAGTAAGCGTCGGCTACACCCCCCAGTGGGTGCGAACGCCGGAGACCGGTTGCCGGTTTCAACATTTTTGGTGCGGTGAGCTTGGACCTTAGCCGGTGAAGGAAAATCTTAAGCTGGACTTGATGACAGGAGATGGGGGAAACGGATCTGACTCGGGCCACTCGCAGCCACCAGCGACAATGGAGTGGTTGGAGATGTTCGAGAAGTTCAAGTGGGAAGTTCTGCAGACGGTTCTCGCCGGGAGGAACGAGTGCGAGACACCAGTGGTCCCCGTACTCCCGCCCCCGTAGGTTGGCGAGAACGCTCCGGGACAGCGACCCAGGAAGGAGGTTCCATCGGAGGGAAGCACGCGAGACCTTCCCGGGAGGCAGCTGTTCAGCGGCCCGGCGAGTGCAGAGGTGTGCGAGCTGGCTCCCCGCGAGAGGACCACTCGCCGAGCACGGGAAGGGAGCCCCTTTTGCGAGATGATCCTCTCGGCCACAGTGCCAGGGGTTCCGAGGGCCGGAGATGTCCTGTTATATAGGCAAGGACGACCTAGCCGTGCACCTGCAATGGTTTGAAGA
The DNA here is from genome assembly GCA_033032865.1 of Dactylorhiza incarnata. Taxonomy (NCBI): domain Eukaryota; kingdom Viridiplantae; phylum Streptophyta; class Magnoliopsida; order Asparagales; family Orchidaceae; genus Dactylorhiza; species Dactylorhiza incarnata. Next base: position 2,984,266 of record JAWHQI010000036.1, read on the forward strand.
CATGGTCTCAATTCTTCCCATGTCGGATGCCTTCCAGTGCCGACTCTTTGCGACCACTCTGAAGGAGAAAGCTAGGGACTGGTTCCACCAGCTCCCCGTGGGTTCCATCTACGCGTTCGACGATCTGCGTCGGAGCTTCCGGCTGCGCTTCTCGACGTCGAAGAAGAGGAAGAAAGTTGCGGAGGCACTCTTCAAAATCAAACAAGGGCTGGGGGATTCACTGGCACATTATGTGGACAGGTTCTAGGAGGAGGTCCACCTTGTGCAAGAGGTTTTAGGGTTCACCCTCAAGTTGGCATTCACCGTAGGGTTGCGGGACGGGTTCTTTAAGATGGACCTAAAGAGAAGGGCTCCTCTCTCCTTTGAGGAGTTGATGGAGCGTGCAGCGGAGGAGATAGAAGGGGAGGCGGCCAACACGGAATTCTACAGGAGGTTGGCGAAGATGAGCGAGCCAGACGTGAGACAGCAAGAAGGAAGGAGGAGAGAGGAACCCAGGGGTCAGGGGTTCGATAGGCAGCAACGGGATTGGAGGCACCAGGAGCCCAATAATCGGCTGGCCTGGAGGCGTCAGGAGTGACCGGCAAGAGGTCAGGAAGGGGGATGCCGAGGGAGGGATTAGGGGGGAGTGAACCAAGGGTGGAGGCAAGGACCCAGACCCCTTCACCCTCCTCGGGAGCAATCTATGGCGGTAGGCCAAGGTCGAGGAGGTAGAGGAGGAAGAGGAAGAGGAGGAAGAGGGGGCAGGGTGGCATTGCCTTACTGCGACATTCATCAGGAGGAAGGTCACGCAATGGCCATATGCCCAGAATTCCTGGAGATGAGAGAGAGGGGACAGCCACGACAGCAGCCGGTCAGGATCGAGGAAGTGTTCCCAGAAGGGGAAGAGGACAGATGTGAAGACAGGGCGGACGTAGGATCCCATGGAGGGATCGGGGCGATCCACGGTGGGGTAGGGATAGAAGCCTCTCGCAAAAGGAGCTTCCAGGCGATGTTTCGGAGAGACGTCGCGTCGACTTCCCAGACCCCACCCCCCTCAGAGAAGCTCACCTTCTCATCAGAGGATATGCCCGACTATGAAGACCCGTTCTGTGACGCCTTGGTGATCCAGACGGTGATAGAAAACTTCACGGTCTCCCGAATTCTTGTGGATAACGGGAGCTCGGTGAATGTTATCTTCAAGAAGGCTTTTGACGCAATGGAGGTGGAGAAGAAGAGGGTGCAGGCCTTTGATGGACCGCTGTTCGGTTTTTCAGGGGAAAGGAAGGAGGTCGAGGGAGGTGTCGGTCTCTAGGTGACATTAGGAGGGGTCCCGAGGAACTGTCGGTTCGTCATTGTGGACGCTCCGAGCAGCTACAATTCCATATTCAGACGCCCTCTCATCAGCGCCTTTCGATGTGTGCCCTTATCATACCACCAATGTTTGAAATTCCACAGCGGAGGATTCCACATCCGAATCCGACGGGATGCAAAAGTGGCGAGGCAGTGCTTTGTGACTACCGTCAACACCATCTCCTGGATGGCGGAGGCTGAGAGAATGGATGAAGAGATGAAGAGGCCGGAGGGGCCAGAGGAAGAAGTGAGGAAGGGAAGAGTAGAGGAAGAGGGCAGCGCCCGAAGAAAGAAAATGGAGGTAGCTCGGGAGGAGCAGGTCGAACCAATGGAGGGAGAAGGTGACGTAGAGGAAGAGGCCCAGGTGGAGGGGCGAGAAGCAAGGGCCAGATGGGAATAGCCGACCCAGCTTGAGGCGGCGGAAGAAGTGGTCGAGATGGAGGTCATCACACAGGGAGGAAGGGTGGAGAAGGTGCAGATCAGTGGGGGCCTTGGCCCGGAGGACCGAATGAAGATGCTACAGTGCATCCAAAGGAGCGTGGACATTTTCTCATGGAACGCGGCGGACATGCCGGGCATCGATGCAGACGTAGCCTGCCATCGGCTCAATCTTGAGCCAGGAGCTCTCCCCATCCGACGGAAGAGGAGGACCAACGCCGACAAGCTCGAAGAACCGATCCGCGAGGGGGTGGCCAAGCTCCTCGAAGCAGGTTTTGTATCAGAGATCCAGTATCCAGGCTGGGTCTCTAATGTCGTCATGGTAAAAAAGGGCGATGGCCGCTGGCGTATGTGTATTGACTTTTCTTTGTTAAACAAGGCCTGCCCTAAGGATTGTTATCCCCTACCTCGGATCGATGCGCTGGTTGACTCAGCCGTCTGTTTTTCTGTGATGAGTTTTTTTGATGCTTTTTCAGGTTATCACCAGATCAGGATGCACCCCCCGGACATCAAAGATGTCTCGTTCATCACCAGGGAGGGGTGCTACTGCTATAAGATGATGCCCTTCGGGCTGAAAAATGCAGGAGCAACCTACCAGAAGATGATGGACCGGGTCTTTAGGGAGCAAAGAGGAAGGAACTTGGAGGTCTATGTAGACGACCCCATGGTAAAAAGCAAGAGCGTGAGCTCTCACCTCCGGGACCTCGAGGAGACCTTCGCTACCCTGCGCAAGTACAATATGCGGCTCAACCCCCTGAAGTGCGTGTTTGGGGCCAGCAGGGGAAAGTTCCTGGGTCACCTTCTCGCCCCTTCGGGGGTAGAGCCTAACCCAGACAAGGTACGGGCCATCGTGGAGTTGGGGTCACCGAGAAATGCTAAGGAGGTCCAACGGCTGACCGGGAAGCTCGTAGGGTTAAGTAGGTTTCTCTCTCGGGCGGGGGAGAAATGCTCCCCATTCTTTAAAATATTATGAGGCAGTCAGAAGTACGAGTGGACGGAGGAGTGCGAAGTGGCCTTCCAGGCCCTAAAGAATCAACTCACCAAGGCTGCGATGCTTCAAGGTCCCAAGGAGGGGGAGGACCTAGCCTTGTATCTCGGGGTCGGGGCAGAGGCCGTAAGCTCCGTCCTGGTCTGGGAAGAGGGTAGGAAGCAGCTACCCATCTACTACGTGAGTAGGGTCTTGAAGAAGGCGGAGCTCCGATACCCGATTTTGGAGAAGCTCGCCTTCACCCTGGTCATCTCAGCGAGGAAGCTCAGGCCGTATTTCCAGGCCCATTCAATTCAAGTGGTAACGGATCACCCCCTTCCCAAGATCTTCGAGGAGGTAGAGCACTTAGGAAGGCTCGCGAAGTGGTCAATAGAGTTAAGTGAGTTTAACATCACCTTCCTCCCGCAGTTGTCAATGAAGGCCCAAGCAGTCGCGGATTTCATGGCAGACTTCGTGGTTGAGATGGAAGGGGAGCAAGTCTTACACCACGTCCCCTGGAAGCTGTTGGTCGATGGAGCCTCAGGCAAGAATTCCTTAGGTGGAGGAGTGGTGTTGGAGAGCCCTCACGGAGTGAAGTACGAGCAAGCACTGGTGATACATTTTCCCGTAACCAATAACCAGGCAGAGTATGAAGTAGTGATCGCCGGTCTACGCTTGGCCCTGGAGCTGGGAGTTCATGACGTGGAGGTTCTCATAGATTCTATGGTAATAGCCTCGCAGATCAAGGGAGAATTCGAGGTAAGAGAGCCCACACTCGCGCGGTATCTCACCAAAGTAAGGGGTCTCGTCGGAGCATTCAAGACTTCCTCCATCAGGCACGTCCCAAGGGAGGAGAGCGCTTTGGCCGATCGGTTGGCCAAGTCTGGTCCCCGGGCTAGGGGATTCTTGACAGACCTGTTCTGCCCCTCGATAGAGGAGGGGGAGCTCATGGAGATAGAGCAGCGGCCCTCGTGGAAAGACCCTTTCGTGACCTTCCTAGCAACGGGAAAGTTTCCGGAGGAAATCCCTGACCAAAGGCGCTTTCGGTACAAGTCGGCCTACTATGCACTCCATGAGGTGGACTTGTATCGGAAAACCCTCTCCGGATTCCTAGCAAAATGCATCTCGGAGGAGGAGGTCCCGAGGATCCTGGAGGAGATCCACTCCGACGAATGTGTTAGCCATTCGGGGAGCAGGACATTGGAGGCAAGGATAATGAGGCAAGGGTACTTCTGGCCGACGCTGAGCAAGGATGCGGCAGAGTTCGCCAAGAAATGCCGGAAGTGCCAGTTGTTCGCTCCACTTCAGCTCTTGCCCGCTCAAAGGCTAAGGAGCATCACGGCACCCTGGCCCTTCGCCATATGGGGGATGGACCTGGTAGGACCTTTCCCTCAGGCTAGCGGGCAAAGAAGGTTTCTCCTAGTCATGATCGACTACTTCTCGAAAGGGCTGGAGGTCAAGGCCCATGCCAAGGTCACCTCCCAAGTGATCCGCAACTTCGTATGGGGAGAGATCGTCTGTCGGCATGGACTTCCGCAAGCCATAGTAACCGACAACGGACCACAATTTGCCAGCGAGGAGTTAATCAGCTTCTGCAGCCAGTTGGGGATAGACCTCAGGTTTGCATCCGTCCAACACCGCAGGAGCAACGGGCAGGTGGAGGCAGCCAACAAAATCATAGTGAACCTACTCAAGAAGAAGGTGGAAAATTTGAAGGGGAATTGGGTGGAGCAACTCCCCTCAGTCCTTTGGGCTCACAGGACCACCCCCAACACAGCCACCGGAGAGACCCCTTTTAAGCTCTCTCACGGTTCTGAGGCAGTCATCCCAGTTGAGCTTGAAGTCGAGACGCCGCTGGTAAGAGCCGCCTCAAACGGTGACGAAGATTGGAGAGCGGGAAACGACGAGGTGCTAAGGCTCTCCCTGGACCTAGTCGAAGAAGTCCGAGACCTCGCCACCATCCAACAAGAGGAAGTCAAGTGGCGGATGGCCAAATACTTCAATAAGCACGTCCGGATCAAACAGTTCGAAAAGGGTGACCTCGTGTTAAAGAAAGTCGACGCAGTAGGGAGGTCAGCCGCAGTGGGCAAGCGTAACCCCAACTGGGAAGGTCCGTACATCGTAGATGAAGCTTTAAGATCAGGAGGAGACCGCCTCCGGAATGTGGAGGGCGAGTCAATCAGCCATACGTGGAGTGGTGACGATCTAAAGCGCTTCTATCCCTAGGACCATGTAATGAGGATGCCTTGCATAGATTTTGTTTCTTCTTATATATTTGTGTAATGTGACGGCTTCCGTAATGACCCCAAAGGTTCTAAAGGTTTGCCCCGAGTAGACCCGCTGTCCAGGCTCTCATCTAGTTGGCAGGTCCGAAGGCTCACTCGGCGGCAGGTTCTAAAGGCTGGCCCCGAGCAGACCCGCTGTCCAGGCTCTCATCTAGCTGGCAGGCCCGAAGGCTCACTCGGCAGCAGGTTCTAAAGGTTGGCCCCGAGCAGAACCGCTGTCCAGGCTCTCATCTAGCTGGCAGGTCCGAAGGCTCACTCGGCGGCAGGTTCTAAAGGTTGGCCCCAAGCAGTCCCGATGTCCAGGCTCTCATCTAGCTGGCAGTTCCGAAGGCTCACTCGGCGGCAGGTTCTAAAGGTTGGCCCCGAGCAGACCCGCTGTCCAGGCTGTCATCTAGCTGGCAGGTACGAAGGCTCACTCGGCGGCAGGTTCTAAAGGTTGGCCCGGAGCAGACCCGCTGTCCAGGCTCTCATCTAGCTGGAAGGTCCGAAGGCTCACTCGGCGGCAGGTTCTAAAGGTTGGCCCCGAGTAGACCCACTGTCCAGGCTCTCATCTAGCTGGCAGGTCCGAAGGCTCACTCGGCGGCAGGTTCTAAAGGTTGTCCCCGAGCAGACCCGCTGTCCAGGCTCTCATCTAGCTAGCAGGTCCGAAGGCTCACTCGGCGGCAGGTTCTAAGGGTTGTCCCCGAGCAGACCCGCTGTCCAGGCTCTCATCTAGCTGGCAGGTCCGAAGGCTCACTCGGCGGCAGGTTCTAAAGGTTGGCCCCGAGCAGACCTGCTGTCCAGGCTCTCATCTAGCTGGCAGGTCCGAAGGCTCACTCGGCGGCAGGTTCTAAAGGTTGGCCCCGAGCAAACACATTATCCAGGCTCTCATCTAGCTGGCAGGTCCGAAGGCTCACTCGGCGGCAGGTTCTAAAGGTTGGCCACGAGCAGACCCACTGTCCAGGCTCTCATCTAGCTGGCAGGTCTGAAGGCTCACTCGGCGGCAGGTTCTAAAGGTTGGCACCGAGCAGACCCACTGTCCAGGCTCTCATCTAGCTGGCAGGACCGAAGGCTCACTCGGCGGCAGGTTCCAAAGGTTGGCCCCGAGCGGACCCGCTGTCCGGGCTCTCGTCTAGCTGACAGGTCTGAAGGCTCACTCGGTGGCGGGATCTAAGTTCCCGAAAATTAGCTTTGAGCAGATCCACGGAGACCACTAGCCTGCAAGACGGTCCCTCTTCTCGCCCAACTCCGATTCACGCGAAAAACCTAGCCTGGGCGAATGGTCAGGAGAGGCGAGTGGGGCAGTCAATCGAGACCCGACATGGGCGAAAAGAAAAGCCTGAATTCCTTTCAAGTAATCGACGAGCGACCGGAGCGGTCGCGCGATAACACACCGTCCTAGCGAGCCTAGCGATAGACGAAAGCAAAACAAATGCGCCATGACTTACGAAAGCTATTACAAAATAAAATGCCGGAAATAACCCCGAAGGCATCCGCCGAGTGTATCAACAAAAAATCACCACAAAAATTGTTACAAAAAGCCATCACAAAAGTCTATCTTAGGGCCTGTCAACCGGTTCTCAGAGGGTTTTGAGGCCATCGCGGGAAGGGCTGCCGCTCTCATCTGAGCCCACCGAGATGACTTCGTCGTTAGGGGGGAAGTCTTCGCCGTCGGGAAAAGGTACCGGGAGGAAGATGTCCGACACGATCTGGTGCGCCAGTAACGTCTCGGCCCCTTCCTTCAGGTACCCGCCGTCGCGAAGAGCCAGCAGCGTGTGCTCCGCAGCAGCCTGGGCGCTATCCTGCATTAACTCCTCGAACTCGAAGTTCGAATACGAGTGCCTTTTGATCCCTGCCCCAGGGGTCTGAGCGGAACCTGCCTCCAGGCGCTGGAGATCATCCCTCAACCCCAGGCTCTCTTCCTCTAGGCCGGCCACCCGCGCGCGCAGCATCTCGATGATAGTGGTATCCTACGGAAAGCGGCGATTAGAACCAAGAAGCGGTAAGGGAATTCACAATACGCATAATGATACCTGTTTGCGGTCGGGTCTCATCGAGGGGGATCGAGGAAGCAAGGTTGGGGACCGGCGAGGTTCTCGCACTGGGAGGCGGGGGCATCGCAGCCTTCGCCATGGTGGTCTCGCGCCCTTCCTCGGTATCCAGCTCCTCCTGCGAATGGTTCTCAAATCACGGTGAAATGCCACCTCAAGGATAGGCGAAGAAATGAAAGAGAAATATGGATACCTGTATTTGGATGTCCGGGGGAGGATTGACTCTCGGGCAAGGAGATTTCGAGGCGGAACCTCCCTCCTCCCGATCGCGTCGAACCGCCATGGCCCTCCTGGAGCGGAAAGGAGCATTCAGGTCCCTCCTTGAGGAAAGCCAGGGGGCGAACCTAGCAACCTTGGGAGGATCTTTCCCCTGTGCTGCTGCGAGTAAGTCCGCCCCCGATTGCGAGATCGCCTTAGAAGTGGATTCCATGGGAATCTTTCAAGAGAACGGGGAGTCGGAGCGTGGGAGAAAACTCGGCAAACAGGAAAGAGAGCTCTTGGAGAAATGGCTCGGGCCCGAGGTATATATAAGATAGAGGTGGGACCCACCGAAAATGATTCAGTCCAGGTCAGCAGGCACTCACCGAATCCCGGGTTGGACTGTTCTTTCCGAGCGGACAACCCGCTCGAAAAGAGCGAGGATTGTGTACAACCCCGTATTCGCTGAGTGGGCCCGCAGGTCTAAAAGGATAGACCAGGGGTCGGGATCCAGGTCCAGCAGACCACATGACCAGGCAAGAGGTATGAGAAAGCCTCTAGGCTAATGAGGTCTCATTCGCAGAGCATCCGCGTGGCGGCTAGGTAGAGCGAGTGGTGTCTTCGCGGATCACTCGCCCAGGGTTCGAGAACGCTCGACGAGCGCTAGGCGGCGTCGGCGAATGCGGCGAGAAGGTAGTCTGGCGGGTGGTGCCGGCACAGACCACTCGCTCCCAAAGGCTTCAAGGTGGAAATGACCTAGGTACCCCCTCGTGGGCTGCCAAGAGCCCCTCAGGACTGTGGAGTCAGGCTATTAGCAGACCAATTTGGGGTGCATTTAGCAAAATCAAAAGGCGGATTCGTGCTATTAGCAGACCAGCCTAGAGAATCTATAAATAGACCCTTAAGGGCACCTTGGAGGAAAACTGATCTTTGTGGATCCTCTCCTCTAGGCTAGTTAGGTTGGCAACTAGTGCCCTCCAAGGTGCCCGACTGAGCTTTGGTTTGGGAGGGGAAGCTCTCAAAGATCTTCCGGGTGTGTGGCGGGACCTCCTCGCTACAGCCTTGGGTCAGTTACAGATTTCTTATTCACCAGTCGGAGAGTTTAATGAGGGAGAAGTAAGCGTCGGCTACACCCCCCAGTGGGTCCGAACGCAGGAGACTGGTTGCCGGTTTCAACATCCACCTTACTGTGTTCCTTCGAGATTCGATACTCGGGGATTTACTCCTCATTTAATATTACTTGAACGATCGGTACACTGCCATTTCATGCCGCAATCTCGCTCCCGCCTATAGCGGTGTGTTAGATTTTGCGCATCATGCCTAATGATTTTTTTTTTGGCCTAAACTTTTGATTTAGATTTGCTGGTTTGTCTGATTTTTTTTTCAGTTTTCTTCTCACTATTAAACATTACTTTATTAAATGTAGTGATTTTATCAGGATTATTATTGTCCTGATCCATAATACTACACTCCTCTCATTTGTTTCATAGTGACTAGGTCTAACAAATCTAACTGGATTTTTCCATGCATGTCTACTAGGGACTTCTGTGCTAGTGGGTGGATCTGCTCCTAGACCTAGGTGCTTAAATATCATGGAGAGATTTTGTGTAATATATTTAAGCTTTTGAATCCTTCCATTGAGTGAGTCCCCAAAGGCTTTTGCCTTTCTAATCTCTTCTTTTAGATTAGAAATTTCATTAGCTAATGTATCTATTTCTTTCCTATACATTTGATTTCTTAATTCATAGTTGACTGAATACAGATTGTCTTTCTTAAGGTCTTCTAGTTCTTCTCTAAGTGTTCTAAGTTCTTTTTGACTCTTAATATAATTGAGTCAAAAATCTTTAAAACATTCTTTAAAATCTTCTGAAGAGAAATCAAAGTCATCAAATATTGTTACCTGGTTTTCTTCAGTAGAGTCTTCCATGGCCATTAAATCGGTTTCTTCATCTACACTCTTTTCATCACAGTCAGATGAAGAGGAGCTTGCATCAGACTCTGAGTCACTCCAGGTTTCAGCAATGAAACCTTCACCATTCCTCTTATCCTTCCTCTTGAAGGATTTCTTCTTGTGCTCCTTCTTCTTGCTTCTTTTGTCCAATTGCTCTTCAGGACATTCTTGTGCAATGTGCCTTGGCATTCTACAAGAAAACAGATTATTTCCTATTTAGGAGATTTATCAAACTTTGGTTTGCTTGAAATCCTTTCCTTTCTTCTGGAGTCTTTTGTCTTGACGCATCTTTTGAATCTCCTGGCCAAGAGGTTGAACATTTCTTCCTCATAGGTTGAGGGATTTCCTTCAGCATCCTTTATAGCAATTGTCCTCTCTTTGGGAGTTGAGACCTTTTCTCTGGCTTCAGTCTCAGCTCTACTTTTTAAAAGTAGCTCATGGGATTTGAACATGCCAAGTAGAGCATCTGTAGAGATATCTCTATGGCATCTGGACACTCTAATGGCCCAGATCCTTGAATCCCACGTGCTTGGGAAACACATAAAAAGTTTGTCATTAATCTTTGTCAATGATATCTCTTTGTCTAATCCCTTGAGCTCATTTATGATCAGGCTAAACCTATCAAACATCTCAGTCACATTCTCTTCAATTTTCTTTTGAAAGTTCTCATATTGGGATGTGAGAAGTGACTTCTTATCCTTTCTTTCATAAGAGCTTACTTCTACAAGTCTTGCCAGAGATTCCCAGATTTCTTTTGCTGAGTTGCAGTCAACTACTTTTTGAAAAATGTCATCAGACATTGTTGATACCAGAATATTCATGGTTTTGGCATCACATGCCGTTACCTTTTTTTCAGCCTTGGTCCACTCTGCTCTGGGGACAGCTATTTCTGTCACTGTCCCACCGACATCCTTTTTAACTAGTGTTGGGGGACCTAAAATAACGACATTAAAAATGTCTTCATCAATAAAGTTCCTGAATAACTTTATTAAGATTATTAAGATTATACACTGGTGGTCTTGTTGATGCATAGTCCTTAGAACTGATTTTTCTTAAAATAGTTTTTAAATATTGAAATATGTGAGGAGATCTTTTTATCAAGGTGTTAGAATTTTTATGATCAACCTAGCTTTGATACCAATTGAAAGTGCACAGTGTAACCTCTGAGTATTCTCTGGAGAGGGGTGAATTGAGATTTAAACTTGTACCCTAAATATGCATACACAATATAACATCTAACAACAATGCAATCAAAAAAATAGCACAAAATAAATTTAAACATTGAGTGCAGAAAAAATAAAAGGGACAACACAGAAAAGCACAATCACGGAAGACACATATTTATAGTGGTTCTCCAAAATATAGGTACTCCACTCTTCTACCACGTTGGTAGGAATGCACTATCTAGTGCCTGAGTCTTTTGATAAGGAGACTCTCAGAACCATCCACTGAGTCTTTTCAAAAGGAGACTCATAGAACCACTAACTGAGTCTTTTGATAAGGAGACTATTAGAACAAAAAATAGGGACTTTTGATAATGTGACTCTTAGAAACACTGGATCCTTTAGAGAGGGATTCTTAGGACTCTTTGACAGTTACAGAATAAGATTGGAAAGAAAGAAGAAGAAGTAGAAGTTGTAGTTTCTTCTGTTGGTATTCTTCCGGATCTATTTTGAATGAACCCTTGCTTAAGGGGGAGAAGAAATCAAGGGTTGTAAGCTTGTGATCCTGCTGACCTTTCTATGCTCTTAATGCCTTTTTGCAATAGATTGAGAAGAAGAATAAGCAGAGCCTTTTGTATATTCATGTACAGAGATATATTCCCCTTTTGCTTTCTGAGAGAGTGAGAGAGAGAGAGAGTTTTTTGAAAGAGGAGGACTGAATAATTCACCAGTTGTTCTTCTCTTCTTTCTTCTGTATACTAATTCTTGGTCGAATAGTGTTAGAAATTATTTCCTCTTTTGTTCTGTCCTTAGAAGGAATATCCATTGGACAATAAATATTTCTTTCTATTTCTATTTCACGACCCTTCAATATAATATGAATAACTTCCAAGAATGTCTTTGTTGTTTCTCTAGAGTACTCCATTCGATTCTTGGCAATAAACAAGTTGTTAGAAAACATATTTTATTCTAGGATACATTCCAGAAAAGCTTTAAAAAAGGCAGCAGAAAAACATTCTATTTCTGTTAGTATTCGACGTAGCGTCGAATTCGACGCACCTCTAAGTTCTAATAGAAGAAGCTTCAATATCCTTCTTAGCTCTGACTGAACTCAGATGTCAATGTTGCGTCGAATACTTATCGATATATCCGTCGAGTCGTAGACTTGGACTTTGAACTTCATCTTCTGCGTCAAATTCAAATCGAAGTTGCGTCGACTTCTGATATTGATTTGACTAACTTTTCTTCTACGTTGAGTACAACTCAACGTTGCGTTAACTTCAACTATACTTCAACTTCAGTCTGAGTTACTTCTACTTGTATTCAAAGTTGCTTCAACTTTTATTCGAAGTTGCGTCGACTTCTATTTGACACAATTTAACTCAACTGAATTTTGTGCATGTTTTGGATAGGTCTTGACAGTCTAGTGTGAGTGTGATATCCTACGACATCTAATGACCAAATTACCCTCACTATACAACATGGGTAATACATCCTAGATTATGAAATCACTTTTATGATAATTTGTAAGATAAATCAAAGGGTGTTTTTCCTAACACTTATTCTATTCTATCAACTAGTTCTGTTCACAGTAGTCTATACAAAGATGCAAGCTTTCGTCCTTCTTCTGTACAAAGAGGACCGGTGCACCTTAAGTGGATGAACATGGGCGTATATAGCCTTGCTCTAGTAACTATTGCAACTATACTTTTAGTTCTGCCATCTCACTGAGGTAGCACTCCAGGGAGATCTTTTGGAAACACAACAAGATACTTTGATACGATTGGTACGTCACTCAAACTGGGCTTAGGCATTGCTGCCTCCACTTGCACGAAGCACAACTCTGCACACTTCCGAACTGCCTTGACTACTTGGATAGAAGATATCACCATCTTGCTCGGTCCATGTATACCAGCAAGAGTATTCGCACATCCAGTATTCTGTCCCAGTGTGACTTCTTTCGAATTACAATCAATGCATGCTTGCTGCTCCGACAGCCAATCCATGCCAAAGATCACATCAAAATCCAAAATTGTTAGCATCCATGCTTCCAAATCAAACTCACGACTTCCTATCCGCATCTTAACACATCAATCTCTATTCGCAAGCATCGAGCACCCATTTGGTAGCAACAAATCCAATATCTCATTTGATCATAACGAAGGCACTCCAATTTTTTGTATGAAGACATGCAATAGAAAGGAATAAGACGCTCTAGTATCAAACAGTGCTCTCGCCGAATAATTAAAGATTAGGACAAAGCCTAATACAAACAAGTAAAACAAGAAATGCACAAGGTAGTAAGTATATAAATCAACAAAAGTTCTATACTAACACATACCTGTCACCACATTGCTTTGTTTAATGGCCGCCTGCTGGCCAAGATTGTATACTTGAGGCTGTGCTAGTGTGTGATGGGATGAAGCTCAGTTGCCTTCCCTTTCTCCACATAAGACGCAACTGCCTTTTTACTGCTGCGACACTCCCGATCAATGTGACCCACTTCGCCATAATTACAACAGGTAATTGGACCTCGTCTAATAGTCATTCCTGACACAAAAGATGAAGTTGGCCTCAAGTGTCTAGCCTTCTTGCTCCACTTGTCTTGCCCAGATCATGTAGAGTTTGGTACCTTGAACTCTGGCTTCTTCACCGTTAAGTCCTTGTTACTTTGGATTCTTTTCATATCCTGCTCCAAGGAACGAGCAGTATTGACCAAGGTCATAAAGCCATACATCATTGGTACTGAGAGAAGCAACCTCAGATTGTCTCGCAGACCTTCATAAAATCTATTGGTTTTTCGCTCCTCATCAACAAACATTGTGCCTGCATAATGCCCCAAGCTTGTAAGCTCATGAAGATAGTAATCCACTAGACTATTTCCCTGAGTGAACATCTGGAATTGGTTCTCCATCATAATCCGTTGCACCGAAGGGAGATACCTAGCAAGGAATAGGCTCGAGAACTCATCAAAAGAGACCTTCGTTAGTTGACTTCCTGCTAACTGTTGTACTTCCAATTCCTCCCACCAAAGTTGCGCCTCTCCATCTAGAAGAAAGAAGGCTAAAGTGACTTTCTTCTATTCCTCCGTATCCGTAGCTGTCAAGGTTCTCCGTACTCTAAAGAGCCCGTCTTCAACTTATGTTGGGGATCCTATTCCCGCAAACATAGGAGGATTGAAGCTCAGAAAATGCTTCAACTGTTGGTTTGAAGCCCCCCTTGCCATAACCGACACTTGCATTTTGGCAATGGTTTCAACTACAGCAACCGCACTAGGCCACCCCAAAGGTAGGAGGTTATTCAAGCCGTCTTGGTTGTGCATTGAACATTGCAAACACCGCCTCGAAAACCAAGCTAATCGTCTTAGTAGAGTGAGGAGGAGTAGGCACATTGGCAGGTGCACTACCCTCAACAAAGCTCTGGGTCGAGACTGCCCTGATCAACTACATGTGTAACAAAACACATTTAGGTGACTAAACTAAAGAATGTAACAACAAAGAAACACTCTGGTTCCACCACATTGCTACAAATACACATGCATTCATTCCTAAAGTGGACATTTACTGGTTAGTTATATGTTTTAACGACGGCGCAAACAGGTGCTCATCACCCCTTAAAATAATTCAACCACGAATTCGGAAGTAAAGGGATAGAGGCTCGTAGATGATAACAATTTGTAACACCCTTCCCATTATATAAAATATAACAGTAGGTTCGGCCGGGACCCCACGCCATATTAAATGAACAGTAAAGAGAGTTACATAATTAGTTTTTAAATACTTTATAACAAAAACTTCTCAACACACAAAGGGACATATACACAATGGAAGCATGATTTACTTAAATTAAAACTAGATTACATATGTCCACTTGTACACTAAGAGTGATGATACAACAAGAGTTCCTTACTTAATGTTTAGAATAACATCTGGTTTACTAACATTGGCACGCAGGCCCACCATACGTGAAAACAAGTAATCACACACTTAGGCCATCGAGGGCCAACACAGTGCAGCAGCTAGGGAACTAACCCGCTATGTCCCGCTTGTCTCACCAGGACCTGTAGAAACACATTCCACCAAAATGTGCCAAACAAGTAACCGGTCAGTTTTAGCAGACCAAGACTTATAACGACCCCACCTCATTCCCAGGGCAATCTTACTCCTTCCCTGAAAGAAAGCATTAGCAACATATATCTCAAAAGTGCGTCTAAGCAGTTCCCATATATGTAATCATCATCAATGTTGGCACGCACGTCCATACATTTCGCGCTCTCATGGAACTCTTTCGGTGTCCTCCCCGAGTAATACCACAAACCTAAGTCTCTTTCAACTTAGTTGACTATGAGCTTTCCCGTCAAGGTCGTCACACCTTACGGCTTCTTTCCCAAAATTCCTTCAGTGCACTGAGCGGTGAACTCCTCACTTTCCAGTTAAGGGTTGGGTTCGGTTTGGCTTTTCCCATGCACATAACGTCAGGATCAAGTATCTTGATGCGGGTACGGCTTCCCCTTTTTCACTTTATTGGCACATAAGGCCAACGAAGCTAGACACATCAGTCCCTCCGCTTTTGCTATTAAGCACCCTATCTCCATTACCCAGGTCTCACAGTCTCCACATATTGCTTACTGGAGCTACCACCAGCGTTAGGTCTAACACTTGGCGCTATCAGCAGAATAAATATTTGCCCTCAGCTATGCGCATCAATTGCTGGCCTATAGCCCTCTGGTATTAAGCACCCTGTCCCCAAGACTTAGGATTCACACCAACCATATATATAACTCACTGGTTTCGACCAGGAGCTATCGCCAGTGGTAACACTACCGCTGGGCGGTAGGAGACAGAGCAATGATTTTGCCCCATTTTTTGGGTAATTACTGAAGTTTACCTCCAGACACCATGCAGCACATCACAACACCCAAAAACAGAAAAAACAACCCATAGACTCGGATTCTTTTCATGATTGTAATAAGCAATAATCATCACCAATCCAGACCAACTAGTCTAGAGGGGCATCACACAGCATGCCAATGTCTGTACAGTGATTCCAGACTCAAAATGCAATTTCTATGGTGATAATCCATATCAACCCATCGGAAGAACCAATCCACTAATTAGTGGAAATCTTCCAACACATATGCCAATCAAAGGACTAGCATGTACAAATAATTAGAAGGAGAGTCGGTACCCTTGCGGCTCATTTTGGTGCCATATAATCGATTTTGAGTCAGATGGAGGCGTTCAGATCACCTTCCTCTCTGCAGATTTAGCATTGGCACAAGCATTCAAGATTTCTCCAAGGGTGATTTCAGCTTTCTCCTTACTCCTTCTTTTATCCTTTTCCTTAGCCATTGAAGAGAGAGAATGAAATAAGGGTAATGAATTATTTCATAAGTTCCCTTGACCTTACTGTATTTGAGACTAACCACAGCCTTAAGATCCCAAATCCAATGGAAATGGATGGCCATGATTTAAGTTATTAAATCTAATCCTCGCAGCAACCGCACCGTGGTAGTGACTTAAGCAGTGGAGCTTATCCACTCACCGCTTAATTCTGCTCGACGATATAATTCATCTCGACGATATGGCTTATCCTATCGATATTGCTACCACTAGCGTTAGCGCTAATGTTGTGTAACATCGATAAAACTCATCACGTAAATACTGAGATCGTCACGTTGATATATCTACCGCCAGCGGTAACGTGACTTCCTAGTGTTAGCTTGACAATCGTTGAGGCCTCTCAAAGACAATAGGAGTTTCACATTGATCAGACATGGCTTAACGTCGATATCGATATACCGTCGGTGTTAGAACTAATGTCTGGCGGTATCACCTGCTACTAGATTGCTTTGCTTTCTTCAGTTGGGAAAACTGAGGTGTTACAAACCACCTCCTCTTAAAGAAATTTCATCCCGAAATTCCAGATTTTAAGAAAGTATGAAAAGATACAAAAGATAACTTGTACCTTAATGGAATAGTTCGGGTAACTCCTCATGCATGGTTTGCTCTCGCTCCCATGTAAGCTCCTCACGAGTGCAGTTGTTCCAGCAGACCTTGACCATTCAGATCAATTTATTCCGCAACTGCTTGACATCAGTGTCCTCGATGCGAATAGGCTTGACTTTCATCTTTATCTCATCATCGATCGACACTCGATTGGCCACAAGCATTTGAATACGCTCTTGCATAGCCTTCCTAAGCACTGATATGTGAAAATATCATGCAAACCGCTTAACTCTGTCGAAAGAGCGACTTGATCGGCAGCTTCACCAACACGATCCAGTATCTCAAACGGTCCAAGGTATCTCGGACTCAGCTTTTTCAAGCGTCGAATCATTGATGCACCCTTGAAAGGTTTTATTTTAAGATAAACCCAGTCGCCCACGGCGAACTTGATGTTTCTGTGCTTGGCGTAATAGTACTTTGCATGCCAATCTTGTGCAATCAACAATCGATCCCTGATTGTTAGAATAGTCGAAGTAGCATCCTCTACTTCCTTTCGCTTAAATTGCTTAGTCTCACTCGTCTCCATCCAAGACAAAGGAGTACGACACTTTCAACCATAAATGCCCTCAAAAGGCGTCATTTTAATGCTAGCTTGGTTGATGTTATTGTAAGTGAATTCAATCATAAAGAGATGATCTTCCCACCTCTTACCAAAATGCAAGGTGTACATTTAGAGCATATCATCCAATGTCCTATTGCTCCGTTCAGTCTGCCCATCTGTTTGAGGTTGAAATATAGTGCAAAAATTCAGTTTGGTATCCAAGAGCTGGTAGATTAGCCTCCAATATATCGATGTTAAGCACCCATCTCGGTCACTAACGATGCAACGAGGCACACCATACAATCGTACTATGCTCTCAACATATTAGTTTGCCAAATTTTTTTACTGAATCGTCAATCCAGTTTGGAATAAAATGTGACACCATTGTTAAGCGATCCACAATCAGCCAAACGACATCATTCCCACGATGCGATCTCAGCAAACCATGCATGATATCCATAGAAATATCATCAAACTTCCAATCCAGAACAGGTAACGACTTTAGGAACCCACCAGGTTTTTGACATTTCACCTTCACAAGTGCCCAAGTCTTACATTTTGTAACGTAAAGGGCTATCTCCTTCTTCAAACCCAGCGACCAAAACAGATTTTTCATGTCCTCGTACATTTTTTCTCTCCCCGAGTCGATTGAGAATTTCCTGAAGTGTGAAGGTACATCAACTCCTCCCACGGTTTTGCCAACATTTGGGACGCACAACCTATTGTCTTTCCACAAGAAGACCACCTTCAAAAACAATTTCGGCAATACAACCATCCACAGTCTCCACCACATAGCACTTCATGCTTGAATCAAGCTCCAATACCTGTCTTATTTTGTACCTGAGGTCATATTGCACCTCCGTCCAGTTCAAGTAGGCCTTCGCGCTAGAGTTCCTTTCCACACAAAAAATCTCCAAGGCCTCCAAGTCACTGATTAAACGCGCATCATGCATATGAATCTAGCTCGCTTGCGCAAAAGCCCTCCGACTTAAAGCATCCGCGACCACATTTAACTTACCAGGAATGTAATATATCGTGAAGGTAAAGTCCCCAAGGAACTCCATCCACCTTCTCTGTGCATATTTAAGTCCTTCTGGTCTAATAGATACTTCAAGCTCTTATGGTCCATAAAGATATCAATCTAAATGCCATATAAGTAATATCGCCACAATTTAAGAGCGAATAGCACGGACGCTAACTCCAAGTCGTGGACCGGATAGTTCCTTTCGTGCACTTTTAGCTAGCGAGAGCTATAAGCAATAACCTGACTATTCTGAAGAAGAACGCAGCCTTAACCGCTCCCTGACGCATCACTGTATATCTCATAGCCTTCTGTACCACATGGCGAATGTAATATTGGCGTAGTAGTCAGACGACTCTTTAACTCCTCAAAAGCTCATGCACACACTAGCGACCAACTGAACTTCTGATCCTTCCTTGTCAAAGTTGTGAGAGGAAGAGCTATCCTTAAAATGTTCTCCATGAAGCGCCGATAGTAGCCAGCAAGTCCAAGGAAACTCCTGATTTTTTCAACTATCATCAAAACAGGCTACTCCTGGATTGCCACTATCTTTTCCAGATCCACTACAATACCCTCTCCACTAATAATATGATAAAGCAATTGTTGCAGTTTCTGAGGTGATCTCAAAGCAATCAATAGTTAGTCTTGCTGCCAACGCAATATGAGCCTATAGGGTCGCACATAAAAGCGTTTGGAGAAGTTGGAGAAAGGATTGTGTTGGCCTTACTCATATTGTATATGAGTGGAGGACCAATCCCGTGACTGCTTGGCATTAACTTGAGAATGTCTCAACGGGAAATCGTTTAAAGGGTTTAAACGAATGGATTTATGCTAGATAAATTCAGGTAAAGGGTTTAACCGAACTGTGTCAAATTCGGCTAAAGGGTTTAACCGAATTATGTTGATTCGACTAATGGAATTCGGCTATGTCAAATTCGGCTAATGTGATTAACCGAATTCGACTAAAGGGTTTAGCCGAAATATATCAGTTCGACGAAATGGTTTCGACGAAATGATATAACCGAATTTATATAGTCGAATCGGCTATAGCATATAGACGAATTCGTCGAAATAGTTTCGCCGAATCTGAGTCAAATTCGGTTATAGTGATTAATCGAATTCGGCGAATGAAAATCTGGGCAGAAATTCTTCTTTTCCCTCTGGTCTGCGGATAGCTTTTCCTGTACCTTTGGTATAAAAGGGAATGCGATTAGGTCTTCAGGACACGATTTTCAGACTTAATCCATTCGCGATTTTGAGAGCAGCGTCGGAAGAGTTTCGCTCGGTCTTCTCTCTGCTATCGCCGATCATCTTCCGCCACCGCTAGTCGCCGTCGTCGGTCGCCGCCTCAAACTGGGCTTAGGCCTTACAACATCCACTAGCACGAAGTTCAACTCCGCGCCCTTCCAAACTGCCTTGACTACATGGATAACAGATATCAACATCTTGCTCGATCCACGCATACCAGCAAAAGTAGTCACACATTCAGTATTCTGTCCAATGTGACTTATTTCGAAGTGCAATCAATGCATGCTTGCTGCTCTAATAGCCAATCCATGCCAAAGATCACATCAAACTCAAAAATTGGTAGCATCGATGCTTCCAAATCAAACTCATGACTTCCTATCCGCACCTTAACACAGCAAACTCTAACTGCATGCATCAAACACCCATTTGGTAGTAACACATTTAATTTCTCATTCGATAAAAATGAAGGCACTCCAATTTGTCATATGAAGTCCTCCGATAGAAAGGAATGAGAGGCTCCAGTATCAAACAGTGCTCTCGCTGGATAATAAAAGATTAGGACAAAGCCTAATATAAACAAGTTAAACAAGCAATCCACATGGTAATAAGTATATAAATCAATAAATTTTGTATACTAACTCATACCTGTCACCCCATCGCTTTGTTTAATGGCCTCTTGCTGGCCAAGATTGAACATTCAGGGCTGAGATAGAGTGTGATTTGATGCAGCTGACTCCACTGCCTTCCCTTTCTACGTATAGGACGCACATGCCTTTTTACCGCTCCGACACTCCCGATAAATGTGGCCCACTTTGCCATAATTATAATAGGTGATTGGACCTTGTACAGTAATCGTTCCTGACATAGAAGATGGACCTGGTCCATAGTGTCTAGCCTTCTTGTTCCACTTTCCTTGCCCAGATCTTATAGAGTTTGGTACCTCGAACTCTGGCTTCTTCACCGCTAAGTCCTTATTATTTTGGACACTTTTCATATCCTGCTCCAAGAAACGAGCAGTATTGACCAAGGTCATAAAGCCTTGCATCATTGTTCCTGAGAGAAGCATCCTTAGATCATCTCGCAGGCCTTCATAAAATCTGTTGGTCTTTTGCTCCTCATCAGTATATGTAATGCCGGCATACCGCCCGAACCTTATAAACTCATACAGATTGTCATCCACCAGACTATTTCCCAGATTCAACCTCTAGAATTGGTTCTCCATCATAATTTGATGCACCGAAGTGAGATACATTGCCAGGAATCATCTTGAGAACACATCAAATGAGACCTCCGTTAGTTGCCATCCCTCCAATTGTTTTACTTCCAATTCCTTCCACCAAAGTTGTTCCTCTACATCTAGAAGAAAGGTGGCTAAAGTGACATTCTGCCCTTCCTCCATCTCCGTAGCTGTTAAGTTTCTCCGTACTCTAGAGAGCCAGTTTTCAGCTTGTGTTGGGGATCCTATTCACACAAACGTAGTAGGATTGAAGCTCAGATAAAGCTTCAATTGTTGGTCTGATGCCCGCCTTGCCATTACTGGTACTTGCCTTTCAGAAATGGTTTCAACTATAGCAACTAGCACCGGTGCCTCCCCAAGGGTAGGAGACTGTACAAGCTATCCTTATTGTGCATTGAACATTGCAAATACTACCTCGGCAACCAACCTAATCGTCTCGGTAGAAGGAGGAGGAATAGGCCAATCGGCAGGTGCACTACTCTCAACAGAGCGTTGGGGTCGAGACTGCCCTGCTCCACTCTTAGTCACTTATACATGTGTAACAAAACATAATTATGCGACTAAACTATATCATCTAACCACATAGGAACACTCAGGTTCCACCACGTTGCTACAATTACACATGTATTTCATTCCTAAAGTGGTCGTTTACTGGTTAATAAAATGTTTTAACGGCGATGAACACATGTGCTGACCACCCCTTAAAAGAATTCGACAACAAATTCGAAAGGAAAGGAATCGAATCTCATAGCTGATACCAATTTGTAACACCATCCCCATCACATAGAATATTATAGTAGGTCCAGTCGGGACCCCGCACCATATTAAATGAACAGAAATGTGAGTTACATATTTTTTTTAATTCTTTTTAACAAATCAATCTCAGCACACAAATAGACATATCACAATGGAAGGATGGTTTATTTAAATTAAAACAATATTACATATGTACACTTGTACACTAAGAATGATGATACAACAAGATTTATTTACTTAATGTTCACAAAAACATGTGGTTTACTATCATTGGCACACAGGCCGACCATAAGTGAAAACAAGTAAACACGCACTTAGGACATCGAGGGCCAGCACAATGCAGTAGTTGGGACACCAACCCGCAATGTCCCGCTTGGCTCGCCAAGACATGTAGAAACACATACCACCAAAATGTGGAAAACAAGTAATTGGTCAGCTTTAGCTGATCATGACTTATAACAACCCTACCCCATTCCCGGGACAGTGGTACTCCTTTTCTGCAACCAAGCATTAGCAACATATATCTCCAAAGTGCGTCTAAGCACTGCCCATATATGTAATCATCATCAACGTAGGCACACACATCCATACATTTTGTTCTCTCAAGACACTCTTTCAGTGTCCTCCACGAGTAACACCACCAACCTAAGTCTATTTCAACTTAGTTGATTATGAGCTTCCCATCAAGGTCAATAGACCTTATGGTTTCTTTCCCAAAATGCCTTCCATGGACCGAGGGGCGACCTCCTCACAGTCCATCTAACGGTCGGAATTAGTTCGGCTTTGCCCGTGCTCATTACGTCAGGATCAAGTCTCCTTATGCATGCACGGCTTGCCCTTGTTCCCTCTTTCGGCTCACAAGGCCAATGAACCAAGGCGCATCAGGTCCTCCACTTTTATTGTTAAACACCCAGTCTCTAGGACCCAAGTCTTACAGTCTCCACATTTTTCTCACTAAAGCTACCACCAGCATTAGCTCTAACGCCTGGCGCAATCAATAGAACATATATCTTCCCTTAACTATGATTAGAAATTGTTGGCCTATAGTTTTTTGGAATTATGCACCTAGTCACCAGGACTTAAACTTCACACCCACCACATATATAACTCATAGGTTTAAACCAGGAGCTTTCACTAGTGGTAGCACTACCGCTGGGCAGTAGGAGATAGTTCAACGATTCTTCCTCCTTTTTTTGGTATTTTCTGAAGTTTGCCTCAAGAACTCCCTGCAACACATAACTGCACACAGAACCCGAAAACACAACACAGATACTCGGAGTCTTCCCCGGATCATAATAAGAAATGATCATCACCAATCCAAGCCAACCTATCCAGATGGGCTTCACATAGAATTATTATGTTGGTACAGTGATTACGGACTCTAAATGCAATTTCTATAGGGATAATCCATATCAACCCATCAGAAGAACCTATCCACTAATTAGTGGAAATCTTTTTACTCATATGCCAATCAAAAGACTAGCATGTCGAAATAATTAGAAGGAGAGTCATTACCCTTAAGGCTCATTTTGGTGCCATTGAATCGTTGTTGAGTCGGATGGAGGTGTTTAGATCACCTTCCTCTCCATGGATTTAGCGATGGCATAAGCATTCAAGATTTCTCCAAGGCTAATTTCAGCCTTCTCCTTCCTCCTTCTTCTTTTCTCCTTTTCCTTAGCCTTTTAAGAGAGAGAATGAAAGAAAAGTAATGAATTATTTCATAAGTCACCCTGACCTTATGGAATTCGGGAATAACCTCAGATATTGGATCCCCAATCCATAGGAAATGGTTGGCCTTGATTTAAGTTATTATATTGATCCTGGCAGCTACCGCCTTGCAGTAGCACTACCGCCTCATGGTAATGACTTAGGCAGTGGAGCTTATTCGCTTAATGCATAATTCATCTTGACGATATAATTCATCTCGACGATACGACTAACCCCGTCGATATTGCTACTGCCAACATTAGCGCTAAAATGTGGCACTAGTGTCACGTTGATAAAACTTATCACATCAATACTGAAATCATCACGTCGATATAGCTACCGCCAGTGATAATGCTACCGCCTAGCATAAGATTGACAATCGTCAAGAACTCTTAATGACAGTAGTAGTTTCACATCGATAAGGCAAGGCTTCATGTCAATATCGATCTACCATTGGCATTAGCACTAACGCCTGACGGTAGCTCCTGCTACCAGATTTCTTTGATTTCTTCAGTTGGGAAAATTGAGGCATCACAAATAGCAGGGCTTACAACTCAGATCTACAATGGATCCTACCTCAGGTTCTCACAGAACCTTATAGCTCAAACTCAAAGAGTCCTACAGAGAATATAATAGGTTATAATATTGAAGAACACTTCACAGAATAGGGAAAAAAATATCTTGAAGAGTCTTCTAAGTCCTGAAGCAGACGACCCCAGAATCTGATGAGAAAGCCTTGATGCTCTATTCGTACTAATGCACAGAAGGTTCTCTTTGATCCATTCCTTCAATTTGGAATAAGCTTATCAGTCGATGATGCCTGACTGAACCTTGGAGAACTGAGAGCAATGTTCTTGAAAATGTTGGAGCTATGGGTGCCCTTAGAGGGGGTGAATAAGGGTTTTAAAAACTTAAGTTATATTTTGAAATACTTGAAATAATAAAAGATCAAAATAGTGTAAAACTAAAAACAAATCAAGTGAAATAAAATAGATACATGATTTTATTAATATGAAATGTAGGATTACAAAACTTGATGTCTTATAACGCTAGAAATCGAAGGCGAGTAATAAAAAGTCTGATTCATTTTCTATCCCAACTCGTATCCCCACGAACTAGTGGCTTTAGCCTGTCCTTCCCCAGATACGGACTCAAAACACTCTAGCCTATCTATCCCTAGAAAGGCCTCATGCACCCCCTACATCTACTCCCTAGACCTAGTCGCCAACACGAGGCGAATTCCTCCTTAAGTCCTACCCAGACTTAGTCGCCAACATGAGGCGAATTCACTTACCTATTATAATATAAATATTACAAACAAAACTAAAAACACAAATGAAAACTCCATATGAAGAATTCTGGAGATTGCGAAGGCTCGCTGAATATAGTCGAAGTCGAAGTCGAAGCATGCGTTCTTCACTTTTGGTAAGCATTGATCTGATCCTCCTTGAATTCTTCTCTTGAATTTGTGTGGGAGATGGTGGTCTGGAAAATACGGCCCTCACAGAGTTTCTGAAGTGCTGGAATAGGGCTCTCCAAGATTAGTAGTTGGAGAAGACAAAATCCACCTATTTATAGGACTGGAAACTGACTCCGGCTTTAACGTTATCGCCTGGCGTTGACCCAGTATAGAATTGTATTGATGGCTCGGATCTTCAAAACAGGAAGGAGATTCTGCACTTTAGGAAACATTCATTTTAGGTAACCCTAACGCTGGAGTTGAGGCTAACACTGGCGTTAGGTCAGGTTATTCATCAAGTGCCCCTGCAATCATGATTGCTTCCCTCCTTGCCATAATCAACATGGTGGGAATGAGATTCAATGCCCAGCGTTAAGTCCTAATGCCTGGCATTAGACCACATTCCTCTTTTCAATTTGTGAGCAAGTCCAGACCAATAATGCAGCATCCTCGTGTCATATCTGTTCAGACATGCATGTTAAAAACACAATGGCAACCAAGATCAAATACAAGTAGGATTTGTTATTCTAAAATCAAAGGGATGCGGAAAACCATGTTCCAACTATCTCTACCTTTTGATAATAACAAATCCAATAGAGATAAATAAGATTCATATATAAGAGAGATGTGTTTTAGAAGGATATGTGACATTAAGCAAATATTGAGATAATAATAAGAATTATAGATTGTTAAATTGTGCTCCACCTATGTAAGTGCTCCCCCTTAGTGTATGCTCCCATAGACTAGATTCATGCCCCCCCCCCCCCCCTTAATCTAGTGAATCCTACTCCTTTAATCATTATGATTTATCATTTTATTCTCCCCCTTTTATTATTAGCAAAATTGGGTGGAGTGAAACAAAACTAGAAGAGAGAAGACAAAAGTTTGTACATAACTAAGAGAGGATTTAGAGTTTTGTGTAGACATAAAGTAAGGCATGACCGAGCTAAGGGAGAGAGTAGCACATCGGAAAAATATATGATAAGCGTGAAAGAACAACATTCCATGTTTTTACCAAAGGAATTCTACCACTTGCTTTTCAAAGTAATATAATTTTTTTTGAAAGGAATGCAATATAGTTTGACAAGCACAAGTGATGAAAAAACCTTATAAGTAAGCATGATAAAGCATGGTAAAGACCACATTGTCAAATAGGAATGCAGAAAAGATAAAGCAAAGCTATTAAGATTAATATTTTTGTAAAGAATATTTTTGTTTTGGTTTGACACTAGACTTTTCATATTTGAGCATTAACTTTGTAAATTCTCATAACCAATAGGCTAGCATGATTTAACATATTCAAAAAGATAATAACTACAATGTAACCAATTTGTATTTCAAGTAAAGAAAACATTGTAAAAAACATGCATTGCAATATAGTGCTTTTACTTGAGTTTTTAGAGAATTATGTAATGTTGCATTAGGGTCCAATTCTCATGAGTAGATGCTTTATGAAAAATAATGATGTGTGCATAAGGTGTTTTGATAAAAGTATACAAGTGAAATAATCAAAACTCATGGCATATGTAATGACATAGTAACAACAATATTACGAATGTAATCTTATAATTACTTTCACACATCAAGTCTAGAATAAAATTCCAAAGCACATAAAAGGGTACAACTACCAAGGTGCTTCACCCACACAATGCTCATTAAGACTTATCAGGGAGCGAAGTATTGCTTGGGGGATCACATAAGCATTTCTTTATAAAAATTTTAATTTTAGTGATCCAGTGTACAAATTGAAGTGATTAAGAAGATGTGTATGCACAAGACACTTTAAAATTCTCTCCAAGGTGCTCAACCTCACAATGCTCATTAAGATTTATCAGGAGGGTGAGTAGTACTTGGTGGAGTTATCTTTGGCATATTATATTTTTTTTTTGGTTTGGGCCAAAGGTCTCCTAATTCACTTGTTGTTGCAAACACAAAACAATTAATTAAATAACAATTTTATGTGTGCAAGAAATTTATTGTTTGAATGAAGGTGTAGGTAATTTAGACATACAACTTAATGTGTTAAAACTATTCATTATACAATCATGTGAAATTAAGATTATGAGCACATGTAGATTACCAAAAAGTGAGTGTATGAATCATTGATTAACATAAAACATTACTAATACTTAGAGGCAAGCTAGGCAATCATACTAACTTTTCTATAGACAATTTCATTGCACATAATCAGATTATGGTCAAGGCATGACAAGATAAAACAATGTTTAAGAAATTTGAAATGAAAATTAGACATTGAAGATAATCTTTATGTGTATGCCTAAATAAATGTTGACCATTTGAAACAAAATGAGTAAGATGTCTGCACTTGTGAAGTCTTATTGTCAAACAATAAATTTGTAAGTTTTTGAAGGCAAGCAAATGACAAAAAAATATTTTTAAGCATTTTGAAATATTTGATTTTTTTTTGTATTTTGGAAGAAAACAAACAAATTAATAACAAAATAATTTCAAATCTGAGAAAAGAAACAGAGAAAAATCATTAGAAAAATACCAGAGATAGTGTAGAAAAAACAAAATTTCAGTTTGGCTAAACGAGCTAACACCTGGCATTAACTTCTTAACGCTCAAACAAAACACTATTTTTTGAGATTTTTGAATTTTTTTTCTTTGGAATAGGAAGTATGTATATAGACCTTCTTAGTGTAGAAATTTCATAGAATTTGGAAATGATTAGAAGGCTATTTAAGCATGTTTTTGGTGGTTTTGAAATGGTTTTATATTTTATATTTGATTTTAAATTTTTCTGTAAATGAAAGAGTAAATAGGGTGTAAACATATATATATATATATATATATATATATATATATATAATGGTATACAAATTGATAGGCAGAAAAAATTGCAATTATAGAGAGAAAAGGAGATAACGCCTGACGTTATACCCAACGCGGGTGTTGAGTCCACTTTATATAAGAGCCCAAATCTGAGTTCTTTTCTTCTTCTCTATATTTCAAGCCATTTCTCTTCCAGTTTTGCCAACTTTACTTCTCAGATCTATGTAAAATTTGAGTTTTTTCTCCTATATTTTTTTATTAAAACATTTCTTTAGCCCTAATTAGTAACCCTTTGAATTATTGAAGTGTTTTATTATGGTATGTTGTAGATCTAGGATTTTGAGATATATGGTTTTTTGTTTTGAGTTGTAGAGTAGGGTTTTTGAGATTCTTCACAAAGATGAGTTTTTGCTTTACATTTTTAGATGTTTTGAGTTTTATTTGTGATTTTCCATTTATTCTTCACTTTTTACGAAATTTTTTGAGTACTAAGAGTGAGTGAAGGTCAGTTAGGGGAGGAGGTCTACCAGTAACTAGGATCCTGATAAATATTAGGTCGTGGAACTTATATATAATCTATATAAATAATCTGTCGAGAGAGACAGCTATATTATTTTTCTCTTCTCTGTTCTGTATAGCACATGTAATATGTTCTCTCTATTGCTGTTTCTGCTGCTAGCTGTTCTATCATATATGCTGCTGCTTTTCTCTGCTCTTCTCTATATATTTATTCTTAGACCTTTCGGCTGTTTTGAATTCTTGCCGACCAAAGAGGAAATAGATAACGTCGAGGACATAACTTGTTGTGTTTGACTTGCTGCAACGGCTACAACATTTAATGCTTCTGCCAACGGCTATAACATTAAATGCTTCAACAGTTGTATTGTTAAATCAACAATATATATATAGAAAGAATAAATATTACTTTATAAAATCTGACAACATATATATTATATTTTAGTCGAGCTGAATGATATTAAATTAATGTTGCAGATATTTCGTCGAGCTCAGGTTCAAGTTCGTCGACCTTATCATTTGATTCGTCGACCTGAACATTTGATTCACTGTTCTGCACATCTGCTGAATATCCGTCGAACGCAGACTTGAGATCGTCGAACGTAACGGTTTGTCGAACGCAGAGACTGGCTGGATCGTCGATCGCTGAATATTGAGCTGTTCGTCGAACGCAGACTTGAGTTCGTCTAACGCAGAATTTTGTCGACCACTGAGACAGGGTCTGTTTGTCGACCGCTGAGATAATCTATTCGTCGACCGCTGAGATAGCTGGATTTCGTCGAGCGCAGAATGAATACTATTCGTCGACCGCAGAGCACCGTTCGTCGAACGCAGGTAGCCGTTCGTCGAACGCAGAGAACATATGTAAATTTTATTCTTCTCTAATTTTCTGCCTATTAAATATATATCTATTTTCAGCTTTCTTTCTTAATGGGATTTGGTCTAAGTTATAATATGAGTTATGATATTAACTTAGATACTAAAGGTGGATCCTAACTCAAATCAAAACTAAGGTTCCAACAATCTCGCCCTATTTGAGTTGGGATCCTAATCCAAATTAAGACTAGGTTCTAACAATCTTCCCATATTTGGTTTAGGATTCCTAAGCATAAAAAAGTCTTTGAATAACTTAAGGCTTAAGGGTTAGAGATTATTTTCTTCTTTTGAAAAACATTTAAGCAATTTCAGATTTCCTAGATTGTGATTTAAATAGGATTTAAATGATAAATTGCTAGCTGTTTATTTGATTCTAAGGAATTTTAAAATCAAAAAGACATTGCCTGATACCTTCTTTCTATAGAATCCACTTAATCAGAAGAGTCTCACACTTAGTGCTTTGATCATTTCTGATCTATGCAATCTGAGTAGAATGCTCACATGATTTTGGAGAAAATCTGGAAGAATGTGAAGTCTATCTGGCTTGTTTTTGAGATAGACAATTCCAAAGAATCTTAAAACTGCTGTTTAATTAAAATTTGAGTAAAAATATTAATCAGATTACAAAAAATGTCTTATAGATAGGTATGTTGGCCTTTTTATTTAATTAAAATATAAGTTAAACTGATTTCTAGATTTTGTTTTAACATAAAGAAGTTTAGTTATTTCTACAGAGTTTTTTATTTCTTTTTCCATAAAATTTTGTTCAAATTTATTTTTTAAGGAAATATTTTGTTCTGATAATTTTAAAACTTCTTTAAGTTTGTTATATTCAGGAGTTAAAATGTTTATTTCTATTAACTCTTTTCTAATTTTATTTTCAGATTTTATTAAATCTGTACCTGATGATGTGAAAATAGATTTAAATTCAGAGGTATAAATAAAATGTGAAGTTACCTCTACTACCTTAGTTAACATTCCTGCTTCAGATTCTGCATCTGATATGTGATATGAGCCATATATGGCCATCATGCAGAAATCTTTGTCTTTTTGTTCTTCTTTTTCTTCTTCTTCAGTTAGACTGAATGATGGTTCTGCATCAAACAAACAGTTAGTGGAAGAAGTAAAGGTGGATTCATTTACCATCCTTGAGAGGGAGTTCCAGATGCCCTTTGCTGAAGTGCAATCATCCACTTTAAGAAGAATGTCTTTTTACATTGATTTAGCCAATATGTTCATGGCCATGGCATCAACACTTTTCAGCTTTTCTTGATCATCAGATGAAGAGATTAAAGATGGAATTCCTGTGAAAATAGATTTGTAAATATTTTCATCTATGGCATTCATATATAACTTAATTCTAGCTTGCCATAAAGGAAATCTATCCAAATTACAAATTGGTGGATCTGAAAATGAAAATTCTGCTAGTGCCATTGGATTTTAGAAAAAACAAAAACTTAAGAACTAGGTGATCTTTGTGATTCAGGTGTTAGCCTGTGTATAAAATCAACTTCCTCTGAAACCAATTGAAAGTGAGTTCAATTGAGTATCAGTTGCAAGAAATTGAAATAATAAAATCAACACCTTCTGATACCAATTGAAAGGAGAGTTTAGTTCTTAAGTATTATTAAAGGTCTTGTTTAAGTTTTATTTCAAAGTAAATGATATGTATAAATATAAGTGTGCTGATTGAGAAATAACAACAAACAGTAAGAGTGCATAAGTAATTACAGCAAGAAATAAGAAATAAAACAAAGCACACAACAAGCAAACCAGATGACACAAGATATATAGTAGTTCCCCTCAACCTGGGTACATCTACTCTTCTACCCACTGGTAGGAATCCACTAGGAGGTTGTTGATCAGGTGCCCTTACACCAAGGTGATTTTGTTCAGGTGTCCACACACCATAGAGCTTTTGATCAGGCGCTCAAAACCAAGATGCAGGTTTTTGCTAAGGTGGCCTGTCACCGGGAGTAAACTTTTGAAGGGAGTTTTAACCCTTTACAAGATGGGAGAAATAAAGAAAACAAAAAGTTATAGTGTTCTTCTCTTTTGCTGAGAAGACTCTTGAAGATCATGATGGGTAGTTGACTTCGATCTTTGATGATGATGTTGAAGAGAGCTCCCCCTGTCTGATTTAGTTTGATGACAGCTTGTGGATGGAGCTCCTTCTCTAGATTGCAAATCCTCTTTCTTTTCTTCTTGCAGTTTTGATCCCTGAGCAATTGATATAGATTGATGTCTCAGGTTGTAGATGATCTGGAAGAGAAAGAGTTTAGCAAAAAGAAGATATAATATATTTTTGATCTGCTTCTTCTTTTTGCTGTTGTTCTTCTTTTTCTCTTCTTCTTCTTCTTCTTCTCTTTTTCCTGTAAAGCAATTGTAATATATTCTATCTGTAATATCTGTACAACAATATAATATATATATAATCTGTCGAGAGAGACAGCTATATTTTTTTTCTCTTATATGTTCTCTACAGCACATGTAATATGTTCTGTCTATTGTTGTTTCTGCCACCAGCTGTTCTATCATATATGCTGCTGCTTTTCTCTACTCTTCTCTGTATATTTATTCTGAGAGCTTTCGACTGTTTTGAATTCTTGCCGACCAAAGAGGAAATAGATAACGTCTCTTTTACTTCACAGATCCTCGAGAACATAACTTACCGTGTTTGACTTGCTGCAATGGCTACATCATTTAATGCTTCTGCCAATGACTATAACATTAAATGCTTCAACAGAGGTATTGTTAAATCAACAATATATATATAGAAATAATAAATATTACTTTATAAAATCTGACAGCATATATATTATATTTTAGTTGAGCTGAATGATATTAAATTAATGTTGCAGATATTTCGTCGAGCTCAGGTACAAGTTCGTCGACCTCATCATTTGATTCATCGACCTGAACATTTGATTCACTGTTCTGAACATCTGCTGAATATTCCTCGAACGCAGACTTGTGATCGTCGAACGCAACTGTTCGTCGAACGCAGAGAATGGCTGATTCGTCGACCGCTGAATATTGAGTTGTTCGTCGAACGCAGACTTGAGTTAGTCGAACGCAGGATTTCATCGACCGCTAAGACGGGTTCTGTTCATCGACCGCTGAGACAATATGTTCGTCGACCGCTGAGATAGCTGGATTTTGTCGAGCGCAGAATGAATACTATTCGTCGACCGCAGAGCGCCGTTCGTCGAACGCAGGTAGCCGTTCGTCGAACGCAGAGAACATATGTAAATTTTATTCTTCTCTTATTTTCTGCCTATTAAATATATATCTATTTTCAGCTTTCTTTCTTAATGGGATTTGGTCTAAGTTATAATATGAGTTATGATATAAACTTAGATACTAAAGGTGGATCCTAACTCAAATCAAAACTAAGGTTCCAACAATATGGCTTGCTAGTAGAATTGCTAGAAATAGACTATACTTTATTCATAACAATGCAAAATAGGCTTGTCACCTGCTTGATATATTACCCCTTATTGTCCTCCACTTCCTCCTCCCACACGGTGCCTAGGAGTCGCGGGTGGAGGGGATGAGGAATCCGCTTAGTCATATATACTAATGGCAGGTTGTGGCATAACAAATAGGAGCACCATGAGGAGCATTCTCGCAACCAGAGGGAAGAACATGACATGGTGGCCAGGCCTGAACTTGGACTCTCAACAACTATGGGGAGAGCATCGGTGAGCGACCATCTTCTGAAAGCCGTCCTTCATATCAACCCTAGTCAGAGTAGAGAGTTAATCATTGGTGAATGCACTATTGAATGTCGGCGCTTACAGTGTTTTTTTTGCCAAGAGAGAGGCAACGAAGATATGATGTATTGGGCTTAAGCCTTTTTTTTATATCTAGCACTCCTATTTAGTACTCTATCTATTTTATATCTCATTTGGACAAGTATTTTAATGATTATGTAATTGTTGTGGACATGTTTTTCTTTGTTTCACTATGATATGTGGTTGGCCAAGATGAATGATTGCCGGCAGGATCGACATCATGTGGTGGGGTCCTTCCTGAGTAGAGGTGTTACCGCAAGGTGGTGGTTATGGGCGGTAAGACCCGGAGATGTAAGCAAAAAAATATAGGGTCTTACAAACTGGATCACAAAACTTACAGAATAATATTAGGTGATCCCCCAAGCACTACTTTGCTCCCTGATAAGTCTTAATAAGCATTGTGTACGCAAATCATCTTGGCAGTTGTATAATTTATCTTATGTGCATTAAACTTTATGGAAATAATTTTATTTGTGTAGTTTTGATAATGTTGTGTTTTTATTTCATTACATATGTCATGTGTTTTGATTAATGCACTTATATACTTTATCAAAACACCATTTATACACATCATTATCTTATATAAATCATCCACTCATAAGAATTTCCCTAATACAATTGTTTCTAGAGACCTTAGTTAATGTGCTGGATCGCTATGCATGACCGCTAAGATGTTCTTTTTTCCTTGAAATGCAAATTACTTTACATTGTAGCATGTTATCTTTTTCTTGATATTTCAAATCATGCTTGTTATACTTCAAAAGTTTAAAGAAATCGCTTGTACAAAACTCAAACATCATATAATCGAGCTTATAAATCCTTATGTGATGCAGGCTACGCTCTTCGACACAATCACTACGAACATGCACGCGTTCCCTCTCAACGCTCCCAAATTTTACGCTCGCACAAAATTACTCGCAACGTACACGCAACGCAATATTTATCAATTAGATGCTAACGTACAGGTAGTCACGCCGCTAGAGGTTGAATAGATGGCTATAGGCCAAAATTCTTCCCGATTAAAAGGACCCACCCGGTCTGAACGAGCTTGAGTTGTACCAAAAAAGATCCACCAAAAATTCCGATTTCAAAAGGGTAAATCTCTCCCAACAAAAAGTCGAGGTTCGCCAATCCTCTTCGAAAAACTAAAAGAAATAAGAAGAGCGCACAAATCGATCGAAGAAAACAATGAATATTCAAGTGATTCGAAGATCTCTCCAAGATTACCACCACAATAAATTAACAAGAGGGAAAATCTCACGAGTTGAAATTTCGTTACCCCGCTTGAGATGGGATTATCCTCAAGCATGCACTCGCCCGAATCGTTCTTCTACGGATCCATCGGAACCGCGTCGAATGGAGAGAAACTCATTCGCCTTGATTTCTTCACACCGGATCTTGATTTCCCGGAACCACGACCTGTTCTTCTTCTTTCTTCACCTTGGCTGAAACTTCCAAGAGGAGGAAGTATGAAGGGGCCGGCTATGAGAGAGGGCTGAAGTTTACGGGAGGAAGAGAATTGGGGGAAGGGGAGGTGGTGGCCAGAGGCCAAGATTAAGGAGACAAGAGAGAGAGGGGCGGCCAAGAGGGGGGCCGAAATTCCTAGAAGGAAATAGAGAGAGGGGGCAGCTAGGAGAGAGGGAAGACCAAGAGGAGATTAGGGTTGAAATTTTCTTATCATTCAATAATATAAAAATCTAATACAAGATGGCCTTTTATAGGCTAGCCAACAAACACGGCTAAACGCAGTACAAAATTAAAAAAAAAACATGGGCATGGCTAAACGCAGTCCAAAAATTAAAAATAAAACATGGACATAAACAAGTCCAAAAATAAAGACAAAGCTAGATAAAATTTTAATTAATAATTATAATAAAAAAATTATAATTGGTAATTTTAAGCTTGCGCTGCGGACGAAGGTTGTAACGACGATGGCGTTCATCATGACGTAGGTCTTTGGTTGGAGAGGCGCCATCATCCGTAAGCGCGCCGATACCAACATCTTCATGTTGAGGGTTGTCGTCGCCATCAATCCTCCCCCACTCAAAAGTACTCATCACCGATGAGTTGTACTGAAGGTAGCGACGGAGAAGAGCATCATCCAAAAGAGACACCTCCGATTCTGGAATCCATGAGTCATCGGAGGCCGGACGATCATGCCAACGAATCAAGTAGCGGCGACTGTCTCCAATAGGAGAGGAGAGCACTTCATCTCAAAGGATCTTGTCAGGCACAAAAGTGGTTCGGGGGAACCTTGGAAAAGCATTAGGCAAATAAGGAGAACAAGTTCCGCCATCAACATTCAATGTACCTCCAGTAGGAACCAAAGAAGAGAGCGAACCGGGCACAAGCTCACCCCCCAACCCATTAGAAAATGTAGTGGAACCAAACGGACAGTCGGTTAATTCAAGTGGTGGAGAAATATATGGCGTTAAATCCGAAACATTGAAAATCGGGGAGATTCCCCAATCAGTGGGTAACTCCAAAAGAAAAGCGTTTTCTCCTAATTTTTTTAAAATTCAAAATGGACCCGCTCGCCGATTTGCCAACTTTCTTATGGTGCCCAAAGGCAACCGTTCAGGGATGAGACGCACCATAACCAAATCGCCAACTTTCAAGTGAGATGCTCTCTTATGTACGTTAGCATGAGATTGATAAGATGTGTATTGAGTAGCTAGCGTGTCCTTGACGTGCTTGTGTAAATTATGAACGTGAGAGGAAAAATCTTGTGCAAATTGTTGGAACAACCCTATTTGTGATTTGGGCTAGGATCACTATATGTTAATTAAGGACAAGTTGACCCCAATGTATAGTTTATGGGTCAAGAGTTTAGGAAGATATTTGGCTGTTAAAACTAGAAATTTCATTAAGTCTCAGCATTCGTCGAATGGTTCTCAGCATTCGTCGAACGGCGCTCAGCATTCGTCGGACGGCGATCGACGAAATATCAAGGAAGCGGTCGACGAAATTCAGCCTTCTCTGCGTTCGACAAATGGCTGCCAGCGCTCGACATTCTCTGAGCAGTGCTCGACGAATTCCAGGCAGCGTTCAACAGTTTCCAGCCAGAGCTCAACAAATTGTTTACTGAAGCTCAGATCGACAAATACAGATTCCAGATTAATTAATACTTAAAGATCAGGTATATATCAGTTCTCTGAACACAGATCGACGAAGGCAACGGCTCTTTCCAATCAGATCAAGTAAGGAAACATATTTCTTTATTATTTAAGTTATAGCCATTGACACTACCAGCAGAAAAGGACAAATTGTGGAAAAAGGAAAGAGATTACGGCGTGCAGCTATACTGTTCCCAGAATACCTTTTCAGATATATTATATCCCATAATATAAAGGATCTGCATTTAATAGTTGTCAGATATTTGAAAAAGGAGAAGATATACAGCAGATTATACTCAAGTTTATACGATAGATCAAATATAATGAAATACTTTACATATTTGTTGTACAGGAAATCGACATAATAGATATAGAGAGATATACAGGAAGAATAAAAGAATAGACCATCATCTTCTTCCTGCCAAGCATCATTCAGAGCACAAAACTTCATCTTCTTCTCTTTTAGGAGCACATACTTTCTGAGAACAGCTACACCACCTCTCAGTATTTTCCTGCTGCAACATTCAAGAAAGAAAGAAGAAGAAGAATAAGCATTCAGATCTTCAAAAGAGCAACAACAAATTGGAGAACTTGTTCTCTCAATTTAATCAGCTACAGGAAGATTGGTTCTTCAAGAAAAGCTCCAGCAACAACTACTGTCAAACAAATCCATATTAGATAGAGGAGCATTTCAACATCAAATCTACTAAAGTCTTCTCTATACATCTTGACAGAGAAGAACACTTAAACCACTCTCCATTCCATTCTGTACAGGGTTAATACTCCCATCAAAAGTGTAACTCACTGGTGGCAAGACACCTTATAAAAAAATCCTTATGTGGGTTTTAAGCACCTTATCAAAAGCTTATCGGTGAATTGGGCACCTGATCAAACTCCTAATGGTGTGTGGACACCTTATCAAAAATCCCTTGGTGTGAGGGCACCTGATCAACAACCTCCTAGTGGATTCTACCAAGTGTGGTAGAAGAGTAGACGCACCCAGGTTTTTGGGGAACTACTATAAATTCCTTATGTCTTCTGTGATTGCTTATTTCTTTGTGCTGTGATGTGTGATTTCTACTTTTTTAGTTTTTCTGTTTATATCTATCTCACACTGCTTACACATATATATAACACTATTTTAATTCCGCTAGAAAAACTAAGGAAAAGTTTTTAATACTCTATGAACCCCCCTCTAGAGTAACTTAAGATCTAACCTCCACTTTCAATTAGTATCAGAGGGCTGTTGATCTAATTTACAGGCTAACACCTGGATCATAAAGATCAATTGGATCTTAAATTAATTTAGAGTTTTTATTTTATCTATTTTCTGTTAAAAACTCATGGCACAAAACAAGGAGTACTCAAGCACAAGACCTCCTATATGCAATCTTGGCAAGTTTGCACTGTGGAAAGCAAGGATTAGGCTTTATATGAACTCTATTGATGAAGAGATTTTCAATGTTATTCTGACAGGGCCTCCTGCACCTACAGCATCTACAAGTACTGATGCAGCAACAAACAACACTGCTGTCCCACCTCCTGAGTGGACTGAAGCTCAGAATAACAGAGAAGTGCAGATGCTAAAGCCATGAATATTCTGGCTCAAACCATGTCTGATGACATCTTTCAGAAAGTGGTGTATTGCACCTCAGCTAGAGAAATCTGGACCTCTCTCAACAATATGATTGCAGGCTCTGCTGATGAAACAAAGGACAGAAGATCACACTTAATCTCTCTGTATAAGAACTTCAAGAAAGGTGAAGAAGAATCAGTTGCAGATATGTACACTAGATTAAGTGTAATCATAAGTGTACGCAGAACACTGGACAAGGAAATCTCATTAACTGAGATCAATGACATAATCCTAATGTGCTTCCCCAGCACTTGAGACTCTAGAATCTGGCCTATCAAGGAAGCCAGAAGTCTTAATGAGATAACTACTGAGACACTGCTAGGAAAGCTCAAATCCTATGAGCAACTCATCAAGACAAGGGAAGCTGAACAAGTGAGCACCTCCTCTTCAACAAAGAAGGACAGGAATATTGCCTTCGAAGCTACAGAAGAAGAAGGAAAGACTCCTGACAATGAAGAGTTGATGAGCCTGTTTGCCAAAAGATTCTATAAGATGGCAAGAAAAGATTTCAGGAAAAAGTCATCCAGAAGCTATGAAAAGCCAAGGTATGACAAAAACAATTCTAAAGAAATTATAAGTTTTAGTTGCAGGAAAGCAGAACATATTGCACCAGACTGTCCAGAAAAGCAGAAGAAAGAAAAGAAGAAGGACAAAGAAGAGAAAAGAAGCTCCAGCAAGTCTTCCTCCCACAAACACAAAAAGATGGGAAGAGGATTTGTTGCAGAAGCCTGGAGTGAAACTGAATCAGAATCATCATCCAACTCTTCAGATGATGAAGAAGAAACAAAAGAGAATGATCAGTGCCTGATGGCAATTTATGACTCAGATAGTGAGTCAGGAAATGTTTCTTCATCCAGTGATGATGAAGACTATGAAGAAGAGAAGAATTTCTGCATGATGGCAATCAATGCCTCAGCCAACAATTCTGATGAAGAGGAATCAGAATCAGAAGCAGAAACTGATGCAGATCAGGTAATATCTACATTTGACTTTACTTTTGTTGAATTCAAAGCTGAATTCAAAGTCCTTTGCTCAGACTTAATTAAATCTGAGAAAGAAATAATTTCACTCAGACTTAAGCTAGCTGAAATGAATCAAATGAGTGAAGAAAATATAAATCTTAAGAAAGATTTGGCTGCCTCCAGGGAACATATTGTTCTCATTGAGTGCAAGTTGTCTGAAGCCAAAGAGTTTGAAGAATCCCTAAATGGGAGAAGCATCAAACTGATGGACATAACAAGCACAATTAATGCTAGACTTAATAGCAAATTGGGCTTGGGTGCCTCATCAAGTGAGCCACATCTAATTAAAAAGAATATATTATCTACACCCATAAAATTCATCTATGCTAAGAGCAAAGAGGTTGTAGATAAAAATAAAAACATTTCAAGTAAGACTGTCGAGAATAGCAGAATTCAGCAGAATTTGTCGAACGATGGTCGACAAAATGCATCAAACTTGTCGAACGGAGCTCGACGAACTCAGCCCAGTTCATTTAACAAAAACTATACAGCAAATCTAAACAATTCATATTCTTCACATTCTAAGAATCCTTTCACTTAATTTATTATACCTCCAAGGAGATATCATCCACAAGGTTATAAGAACCAACCTGAAATGTCTTTTATTTCAGATTTTTGTGGAAATACATAAAGACCAAAGGTAATCTGGGTCAGGAACAAATAGAGTGTTTTCTTGTTTTTGCAGGTACACAGCTGTCCAAGAACAAATGAGAAATGGGATTTGGACAGTGGCTGTTCAAAACATATGACAGGGAACAAGGCCAATCTGAACAACTTCAAGGAAAAGCATGGACCAAAAGTTATATTTGGAGACTCCAACTGTGGACAGACCAAAGGCTATGGAAAAGTCAAGGTTGGAGAAGTCACCTTCAAAGAGGTAGCTTATGTAAAGGGACTGAAGCATAACCTTATCAGCATAAGTCAATTATGTGATGAAGGGTATCAGGTAACATTTAATAAATTGAATTGCCTTATTAAATCTACTGATTATATTATTGTCTTATCAGGTATTAGGCAAGGTAATATATATTTAGTGAATTTCAATTCATCTACTTCAGAAGTTTGTTTATTTAATGATTTAAGCAAATCTAGTGAACTTTGGCATAAAAGATTAGGACATGTAAACCTTAGGACCATTGCTAAATTATCTAAGGACAATCTTGTTAGAGGTTTACCCTTAGGTTCATATAAGAAAGAAGGTCTGTGTAGGGCATGTCAACTAGGCAAGCAAACAAAAAATACTTTTAAATCATTATTTAAAAGTGATTCACCTAGAATCTTATATTTGCTGCATATGGACCTTTTTGTACCTATTGCA
This sequence comes from Dactylorhiza incarnata, assembly GCA_033032865.1. NCBI lineage: Eukaryota > Viridiplantae > Streptophyta > Magnoliopsida > Asparagales > Orchidaceae > Dactylorhiza > Dactylorhiza incarnata. The sequence continues at coordinate 3,023,681 of JAWHQI010000036.1, forward strand.
ACAAAGAGTTTAGGGGGGAAGTCTTACACTCTAGTTATTGTTGATGACTTCTCTAGATTCACTTGGGTGTTCTTTTTGAGAGAAAAGACAGATAACTTTAAAGTTCTTACAAACTTTCTTAAGAGCATACAGATTGAGTACTCTATTGTATTTGCATTGATCAGAAATGATCATGGCACTGAGTTTGAGTATCTTCTTATGCAAGAATTCTGTGAGATGGAAGGTATCAGGCATTGCTTATCAGCTCCTAGAACTCCTCAACAAAATGGGGTAGTTGAAAGGAAAAATAGAACTCTAATTGAATCAGCAGGAACATTGCTTGCAGATGCTAATTTGCTCCTATCCTTTTGGGCAGAGGCTGTTAGCAAAGCAAATTATATTCTGAATAGAAGTTTGATACACAAACTTAAGGGAAAGACTCCTTATGAATTACTTAAAGGGAAGAAACCTAGAGTAAACTATTTTAGAGCATTTGGCTGTAGATGTTATATTCATAATAATGATAAGAAATACCTAGGGAAATTTGAACCAAAATCAGATGAAGGAATTTTCTTAGGTTATTCGGAAATCAGCAAAGCATATATGATTTATAATAAATCTACTCTTAAAATAGAAGAATCTATGCATGTCTCTTTTGATGAAACCAACATGTTTTATAAGGAGAAGAATTCTTCTACCATAGACAATCTGCAGGTACCTATATTATGTGAGCAGCTAGATCAATTTGCTCTACATAAAGAAGAATTTCCAAAGTCTGAACAGCAGAATGCTGAAGAGAGTGAAGAAGAAAATCTCCCAGATTTGGCTGAATGTTCAGAACAGATAACAGCAGATAATCCTCCAAAGGATATGGCAGCTGAACAAATTCCCCAAGTGGAAATTATTGCTGAACCCACTCCAACTGTTGATCACATCACAGTTAGAGATTACCCAATATCCCAGATTATTGGTGATATTTCAGCAGGTGTGCAAACAAGGAATCAAGTAAATCAGAATGTGATGCACACATGTTTTCTCTCTCAGATTGAACCTCAATCTCTACAAGATGCAGAACAAGATCCCAACTGGATCATTGCTATGCAAGAGGAACTCAATCAGTTTGAGACAAACAAATTATGGGATTTGGTTCCTAGACCAAAAGACCATCCAGTTATTAGAACTAAGTGGATCTACAGGAATAAGCTAGATGCAGATGGAAATATTGTGAGAAACAAAGCTAGACTAGTAGCTCAAGGATACTCACAAGAAGAAGGAATTGATTATGATCAGACCTTTTCTCCTGTTGCAAGGTTAGAAGCAATCAGAATTTTTCTTGCATTTGCAGCATACAAGAAATTCAAGGTTTATCAAATGGATGTAAAAAGTGCATTCCTGAATGGAGAAATCAAAGAAGAAGTCTATGTGGAACAACCACCAGGTTTCATATCTCCAACTCAATCCTCTTTTGTATTTAAGCTTAAGAAAGCTCTTTATGGTCTCAAACAAGCTCCTAGAGCATGGTATGAGACTGTAACTAGTTTTCTTCTAGAGAATAAATTCTGTAGAGGCATAGTAGACAAAACCTTATTTTTCAGGATACATAAAAAATCAAACTTTGCTAGTTCAAATATATGTAGATGATATTATTTTTGGCTCTACTGATTCAAATTTGTGCAAAAGATTTTCTAATTTGATGCAATCTAAATTTGAAATGAGTAGTATGGGTGAATTATCATACTTCCTTGGTCTTCAAGTGAAGCAAAAACCCAAATGGAATCTTCATATCCCAATTTATGTATGCTAAGGAATTAGTGAAAAGATTTGGTATGTCTGATTCTTCCACCATGAAAACAATCATGCCCTCTAATGCTGTTGTTGATAATGACGATTCAGGGAAACCTATTGATTCAAAAGTATATAGAGCAATTGTTGGCTCACTACTATATTTAACAGCTAGTAGGCCTGACATAATGTTTGCTACCTGTATTTGTGCTAGGTTTCAAGTTAACCCCAAAGAATCTCACTTAATTTTATTAAAAAGGATTTTGAGATATATAAAGGGTTGCCCTAATCTAGGACTTTGGTATCCAACAGCATCTGAATTTGAATTAACTGAATTCTCAGATTCAGATTATGCTGGATGCAGAGTAGACAGGAAAAGCACATTAGGAACTTGTCAGTTTCTTGGTGATAGGCTTGTGTCTTGGTTTTGTAAGAAACAAACATATGTGTCCACGTCAACAGCTGAAGCTGAATACATGGTTGTTGGCAGTTGCTGCTCACAGATATTGTGGATACAAAATCAACTCCTAGACTATGGTGTCAACTTAAATAATTCAATTATATTTTGTGACAATACTAGTGTAATATCTATTGTACAAAATCCAGTTCTCCATAGTAGGACTAAACACATAGAAATTAGGCACCACTTCCTTAGGGATAATGTGGATAAAAACAAAATCTGCCTATAGTTCATCTCTACTGATTTGCAAAGAGCAGATATTTTCACCAAGCCCTTGGATGAAAAGATACATATTTTCTTTATAAATCAGTTGGGCATGATAGATGGAGACTCAATCTGTTAAAAAATTTAAGTTTTCTACTTACCCAGCTCTTCATTTAACTGAGCTCGACGAAATCAAGTTTTTCGTCGAACGCAGATCGACGAAGTCATCAAATTCGTCAAACCGAGATCGACGAAAACTCATTTTTCATCGAACCCAGTTTTTCTGAAGCTTTTTATTTCAGCCTGTCTTCATTAATAAAATATTTTTATTAGCTGAACATCTACAATGCTTCTCTTTCCAGTTCCCTTTACACTTGATCTCTATTTTATTGTGCAAGAACAACAGCAATATATAACTTGCATACCTCCCTACCTCCATCAAATGTCCCTTCTTCAAGGGGCCTAGCTTCAGGCTTTTCCTGAAACTAGGCAGGGGGAGAAGTCTTGCATGAACAAGCTCCATTTGATGCATTGTTTTGCTCAGGGGGAGTTGTTTTATGAACTAAGCAAGGAGAGAAAGCTGAAGAACCTCCAGAACTCAGGGGAGACACTCTCAGGGGGAGTTGCTGTTTGAAGAAAAGCTTGATAAAGCTTACAGCAGTTTGCTGATTACAGTTCACGATCAAGTTCAGATCAGTTATTGCTGCAGATACAGTTCAGAAGAAGAACTTTTTTTATATATAGCAAATTTTATATCAGTTATTGCTACAACATAGCTAATCAAAATTATAAAACAGATCAAAAGGAGTAGCAATTAACACATTCAGAAATCAGATAAAGATTCAATTCAGAATTCAGAACAATACAGTTCAATTCAGATCAAAACTCAGAACAACACAGATCAGACAAAATCAGAATTTCAGAATTCAGAAGCAGTAGAATTCAGATAATTCAGGTTCTGATTGTATTCTCAGTTTTATTCTTATTGAAATGTATTTTCAAAACTCAGAGTACTTTTCATTTCATATCTGATAAAATATTTAAAATATATCAGATATATTCATACTCTGTGGTTTTTGATGTTTTAGTATTTGTTTATTTTCAATATTTATCAAATAGTGTCCTAACCCAAATAGGGGGAGATTGTTGGAACAACACTATTTGGGATTTGGGCTAGGATCACTATATGTTAACTAAGGACAAGTTGACCCCAATGTATAGTTTATGGGTCAAGAGTTTAGGAAGATATTTGGCTGTTAAAACTAGAAATTTCATTAAGTCTCAGCATTCGTCGAACGGCGCTCAACATTCGTCGAACGGCGCTCAGCATTCGTCGGACGGCGATCGATGAAATATCAAGGAAGCGGTCGACGAAATTCAGCCTTCTCTGCGTTCGACAAATGGCTGCCAGCGCTCGACATTCTCTGAGCAGTGCTCGACGAATTCCAGGCAGCGTTCGACAGTTTCCAGCCAGAGCTCGACAAATTGTTTACTGAAGCTCAGATCGACAAATACAGATTCCAGATTAATTAATACTTTAATATTAGTTATATATCAGTTCTCTGAGCACAGATCGATGAAGGCAACGACTCTTTCTAATCAGATCAAGTAAGGAAACATATTTCTTTATTATTTATGTTATAGTCGTTGACACTTCCAGCAGAAAAGGACAAATAGTGGAAAAAGGAAAGAGATTACGACGTGCAGCTGTACTGTTCGCAGAATACCTTTTCAGATATATTATATCCCTTAATATAAGGGATCTACATTTAATAGTTGTCAGATATTTGAAAAAGGAGAAGATATACAACAGATTATACTCAAGTTTATACGACAGATCAAATAAAATAGAATACTTTACATATTTACTATACAGGAAATCGACAGAACAGATATAGAGAGATATACAGGAAGAATAAAAGAATAGACCATCATCTTCTTCCTGCCAAGCATCATTCAGAGCACAGAACTTCATCTTCTTCTCTTTTAGCAGCACATACTTTCTGAGAACAGCTACACCACCTCTCAGTATTTTCCTGCTGCAAGATTCAAGAAAGAAAGAAGAAGAACAAGCATTCAGATCTTCAAAAGAGCAACAACAAATTGGAGAACTTGTTCTCTCAATTTAATCAGCTACAGGAAGATTAGTTCTTCAAGAAAATTTCCAGCAACATCTGCTGTCAAACAAATCCATACAGACAGAGGAGCATTTCAACATCAAATCCACTAGAGTCTTCTCTATACATCTTGACAGAGAAGAACACTTAAACCCCTCTCCATTCCATTCTGTACAGGGTTAATACTCCCTTCAAAAGTGTAACTCACTGGTGGCAAGACACCTTATCAAAAAATCCTTGTGTGGTTTTTAAGCACCTTATCAAAAGCTTATCGGTTAATTGGGCACCTGATCAAACTCCCATTGGTGTGTGGACACCTTATCAAAAATCCCTTGGTGTGAGGGCACCTAATCAACAACCTCCTAGTGGATCCTACCAAGTGTGGTAGAAGAGTAGACATACCCAGGTTTTTGGGGAACTACTATAAATTCCTTGTTTCTTCTATGATTGCTCATTTCTTTGTGCTGTGCTGTGTGATTTCTACTTATTCAGTTTTTCTGTTTATATCTATCTCACACTACTTACACATATATAACACTATTTTAATTCCGCTAGAAAAACTAAGGAAAAGTTTTTAATACTCTATTCACCCCCCCTCTAGAGTAACATAAGATCTAACCTCCAATTTCACAAATTGACTTGAGTTATAAGATGGAGGTAACGGAACCAAGTCAAGTGGCACCGGTGCCTTATATCCGTGCACGATCTCATTCAGAGACAACCCTGTGGACCTATTTTTGGAATTATTGTACGCTAATTGGGCATGGGTAAGGAGGAGATCCCATGTACCTTTGTTGTTACCTACCAGACAATGGAGTAAACTACCCAAACTTCTATTGACCACTTCTGTTTGCCCATCCGTCTGTGGATGGTAGGCCGAGGAAAACAAGAGCTTGGTGCCCATGATCCGCCACATGGTCTTCCAAAAATAACTTGTGAACTTCACATCCCGATCAGTGACAATAGTCTTAGGGACGCCCCTATGGCCAATGACTTCCTTAAATAATAATTTAGCTACGTGCGACGCATCATCGGTCTTATTACTCGCAATAAAATAAGCCATTTTTGAGAACCGGTCGACGACCAACAAAATGGAGTCATGATGCCTAAACATGTAGGGAAAACCAAGAATAAAACCCATACTAATATCTTCCCAAGGTACGGAAGGAATCGGAAGAGGGGTATAAAGTCCCGCGTTCATTTTATTGCCCTTAGCTAATTGACACGTGCGACAACTCCACACAATTTTATGCACCGTTGACTTAAGGATCGGCCAATAAAACTTATCCTCCACTAACGTGATGGTCTTGTCATGCCCAAAATGACCACCTAGCCCGCCACTATGCAATTCCCAAATGATGAAATGGCGAAGGGTTGAGCGTGGGATGCATAGCTTGGCATGCTTAAATAAGTACCCGTCACAGATATAATACGCAGAAATGGTAGTAGGTGCATTGCTTTGCGTGGATAGATTGAGATCCTTGAATCCGGGCAATGAACATATTCGTCCTTAATGCATTCAAACCCAATGACTTTCACTTCTAACATTGATAATAATAAAGAAACATGACTAAGGGCGTCCACAACACGATTTATATTTCCCTTAAGATGTTTTATGATAAAGGTGTACTCCTGAAGATAGGAGACCCATTTAGCATGTCGCAGGCTGACCTTACTTTGGGAGTTGACAAATCTCAACGCCTCATGATCGGATTGGATAACAAACTCCTTAGGGAGAAGATAGTGTCGCCTATGTTGGAGGCAACGAATAACGGCGTAAAACTCGCGGTCATAATTAGAGTAATTCAACTTCGGACCTGCAAGCTTCTCACTAAAGTATCCAACAGGATGACCCTCCTGACTCAACGCACCTCCAATACCGATCCCAGACACATCACAAGACAATTCAAAAACCTTACCAAAGTCTCGTAACCGCAAAAGAATAGATTCCGACACCCTATCCTTTATCGTTTGGAACGCCTTAGTGGACGATTTCGTCGAAGTGAAATCACCTTTTTTTCATGCACTCCGTGATCGGTGCCATGATACTACTAAAGTCACGAATGAATCGGCAATAAAATGTAGCTAAACCGTGGAAGCTCCGAACATCATGAATGTTGGTGGGTTCCGTCCAATCCTTGATGGCTTGGACCTTCTTTGGATCTACATGTAAGCCTTTCGAACTCACAATATAGCCAATGAACTCTACGGACATAACATAGAAAGTACAATTTTTAATATTGACAAATAATTTTTCTGCACGTAACGTAGCTAGGATAGTCATCATGTGAGACTCTTGATCAAGGGCAGACGTACTAAAAATGAGAATATCATCAAAATATACCACAATAATGTTTCCCATGTAGGGTTGGAAGACATGTGTCATCATCCTAGAAAATGTACTAGGGGCATTGGAAAGCCCAAACGACATCACTAACCACTCGTAGAGCCCCTTTTTAGATTTAAAGGATGTCTTCAACTAGCCACTCCTAAGATCCAATTTTGAAAAGATCGTGGCTCCGTCTAGCATATCCAACAAATCGTCCAAACGAGGGATTGGAAACTGATATTTAATAGTAATTTTATTTATAGCTCGACTATCCACACACATCCTCCAAGAGCCGTCTTTCTTAGGAGCAAGCAAAGCCAGAATGGCACAAGGACTCTTCTGTGAGGGATGAACACCTTTTGTAACAAGTTAGTAATTTGCGTTTGTAACTCTAGGTGTGCGGAAGGGTTTAATCAATAGTGGGGAAGGTTGGGTAATGACGAACTTGGAACGAAATCTATAGCATGTTGTATGTCACGCAAGGGAGGCAACATAGGCAGTAACTCATCCGGATATACATCCTTTAAATCTTCCAACAGATTCCGCAGCACGGGCGGTAAACTCTCAAACGTAGACACGTCCTCCTTTGCTTGTAAGCAAACTAACCCATAGAGGACACCATTCAAAAATGTCTGGCACGCGAACTCCTTCTTACCAATCAACTTAAGGTTTTTTTCTCTACAGGCACAATTGTGTCTTTAGAGGCGACAGAAGGATCCTTAGGTGCAGTGGGTTTCAAAATAATGGTCTTGCCATTAAACTTGAACTCATACGTGTTGGCACGGCCGAAATGAGTAACATCATGGTCATATCGACACGGTCATCCTAATAACACATGACAAGCATCCATGAGGATGACGTCACACAAAACCTTTTCAGAATAAGATTTGATGGTAAGGGGTACCAACCAATGCTTCGTTACCCGAAGGGATGCCTTATTAACCCAAGCAACCTTATAGGGGTGAGGGTGCGGCTCAGTGGCTAACATCATCCGGGTAACCACATTCTCAGAAATCACGTTCGTACAACTACCGCTATCAATGATCAACTTGCACCACTTCTCTCCGATCTTAAAATTTAGCAAAAAAAATATTCATCCTATTCCAATCATCCGAAGCACGCGGAGTAGCCAAAATACACCTCATCACCATTATATTGATGTCATAATCCAAGTCGCTCAGCACTCCTTCCGAATCAGAGTCTTCACCGGCCTCATACATTAGCTCGGCGGGTTCAGTCGAGGTATCTAGCAAGGCAAGTGGCTTGGGCTTAGTGGGACATTCACTAGCGTAATGACCTTGAATACTGCAAGTAAAGCATGTAGCATTCGCCTTGCTAATCCGACCCACGGGCACTCGCTCGCCGGATGGGTTTTATGTATTCCTAGCGGTGATGACAACCGAGTTCGAGTCAGTGGACCGGAACTTTCCCTTATCTTTTAGAGCTATCGGAGGGGGGGGGGGGGGGTCCTAAGACAGACTTACTCTTCTGAAATGAACGAGACTTGGATTTTTGAGCAAGGTGCTTTTCATTAACCAATGTGACATTATATGTGGTGCTTAAATACGTGTGCCCGTAACGAAGGAGTTTACCTTGAATGTCGGGATTCAACCACTTACGAAAATATGAAAAGGTGACCTCATGCATCTCCCTAACATCGCACCTAACCAACATGTCCTTCAGAAGGCCCATGTACTCAGCGACCGAACGATTTCCTTGCCTAAGAGAAGCTAACTCATCAAACATTTGCGTTTGATGGTAAGTAGGAACGTATTGATTAGTCAATACGGCCTTCATGCCTGCCCAACCAACACGGGGTACACCATCTACCGCTCTTAAGCGTCGTTCCTCATTCAACCATAATGTCTTAGCCCTACCCAACAATTTCATATGCGCTACACGCACCTTGTCCATGTTTGTCAGATTCTGCCACTGAAAGTAGCACTCTATCTCCATAACCCAATTCAAGAATACTTGGGGGGTCACCCATCCCATCATTTGAGGGTGGTTTAATCCGCACGACCTTAGTAATATCAAACTCGTACGGTGCTCGCGAGGCATGTTCGGGATTATTATTTTGATTAATATTCACTTTGTCACGTTGGTGTACTGCAGGATTAGGAGGTGCAGGTTCATGAATTTTAACATTCCCTTCAACCTGTTGGCGGGCTGCCTGATTTTGAGGCGCCCTTTGGGAAAACCTTATTTCGTGAAGCATCTCCCGAATGTACGTTAACTGATCATTAAACTCCTGATGTAGTTCATCAACAGTTGTTGGACCGTGACTCGTGTCCCGCTCGTCCATCATCTGGGAAGAGGACATGGGATACTCCGTACCTAGTCTCGTAGGCATACAATTTTAGAACAACGATGAATCTGACCAGAAAATTTTATAAAATAATTATTTGTTCCCGCCTAATAATAAGGGTAAGTAAATTTTTTTTTATTTTCTTTTAGAAAATAGTACGCAGATTATCCAGATTGTTTTTTTATTTTCGCTGGAAAATGAAAATTTAAGGTCGTTATTCGCAGACAAGAAATTAAAAATTTGAAATTTTGAACATGAAAAGGTGCGACGATTTTGTGTGCTGGCGAACTAAGAAAAAATTTAGGAATGCATCAATTAAGAAATTGACGCGAACCTAGCTCTGATACCAAATTGATGCAGCCTACGCTCTCTGACATGATCGCTACGAACACGCACACGTTCCCTCTAAACGCTCCCAAATTTTATGCTCGCACAAAATTACTCGCAACGTACACGCAACACAATATTTATCAATTAGATGTTAATGTATGGGTAGTCACGCTGCTAGAGGTTGAATAGATGGCTATAGGCCAAAATTCTTCCCGACTAAAAGGACCCACCCGGTTTGAACGAGCTTGAGTTGTACCAAAAGAGATCCACCAAAAATTACGATTTCAAAAGGGTAGATCTCTCCCAACAAAAAGTCGAGGTTCGTCAATCCTCTTCGAAAAATTAAAATAAATAAGAAGAGCGCACAAATTGATCGAAGAAAACCACGACTATTCAAGTGATTCGAAGATCACGCCAAAATTACCACCACAAGAAATTAACAAGAGGGAAAATCTCACGAGTAGAAATTTCGTTACCCCGCTTGAGATGGGATTATCCTCAAGAATGCACTCGCCCGAATCGTTCTTCTATGGATCCACTGGAACCGCGTCGACTAGAGAGAAAAACGTTCGCCTTGATAGCTTCACGCCGGATCTTGATTTCCCGGAACCACGACCCATTCTTCTTCTTTCTTCACCTTGGTCGAAACATCCAAGAGGAGGAAGTATGAAGGGGGCGGCAATGAGAGAGGGCTGAAGTTTACGGGAGGAATAGAATAGGGGGAAAGAGAGGTGGTGGCTGGCGGCCAAGATGAAGGAGACAAGAGAGAGAGGGGCGGCCAAGAGGGGGGCCAAAATTCCTAGAAGGAAATAGAGAGAGGGGGTGGCTAGGAGAGAGGGAAGACCAAGAGGAGATTAGGGTTGAAATTTTTGTTGGAGCATGCGTTCCGCACTCGTCCGATTTGAGAATAACAAATCCTGAATGTATTTGATCCTATTTTTTATTAATGATGTGCAGATAACAAGTGCAAGAATAACATGTTTGCAATTGGAGCAAAATACCGATTTTCCAGAAATTGGAGCTATCGGATTTCCGACAACAGTACTGGATTTCTGACAGAGCACGATTTCTTCCGTTCTCCGATCTCTACTCAACGTTTTAGAGCTATCGGATTTCCGACAGCAGTAACAGATTTTCTGACAGTGCACGATCTTCCCGTAACTCTACGACGTGCAGCAGTTACGCAAGCTAACGGATATCCGATAGTGCTATCGGATATCCGACAGCCCACGTCTCAACCACGACTCAATCGCGATCGCCACTCTCCGCAAAAATGCCGAATACATCGGACACGTGGCACCTGTGGAGCTATCAGATTTTGGCGATAGATAGCTAACGGATGGCATTATCTCTCTTTTATAAAAAAGGCTCAGAACTTCCTGTAATGAAGGTTTTTGAGATCTCCAAGTCCTTTCCTGAGTGCATACAAACTAGAGAGCTCCAGAACCTCATCAACTCCCATTTGTGCTTAGAAGGTTTGAAATTGAAGATGAGATCGGACGCGCTTCTATATCAACGATCATCTCGAGGCTTCAACCTTCCTTTCAGAGATCTGAATTTCTAGGGAGTTCTTCATTTGATTTTGTATTTTCATTTATATACATTTCACATTGTATTGGTAGGGAAATAGTCTCCTTGTGCGTGACGTCTAAGTCCTTGCGTGGCTTAGGGGAAAATCGCTTCCTTGTGCGGAGCGTCCAAGTACTTGCGAAGCTTGGTAGGAAATCGTGGCCTTGTGTGCTACGTCTAGATCTTGGGAAGATCTAGAGGCTAGGCTTGGGCTTGGTCTAGGGAGAGACAAGTGATAGCCTTCCGATCCTTGGGAGAAGGATTGGTAAACTCAAATTGTTAAAAGTTTATTATCATATTTGTGCCTTGATCTTAAGCACTGTTAAGAATATTTTTATTGTATGTGAATTTCATGATTAAAAAATTATGACTTTTTCTTTAATTGCAAATTTGGTTGCTTAATCTTTAACATAGAAATTTGTGTTTGAATTAATTTAAAAATTACATTGGTTTGAAATTTTTATAAGTAATTTTTAGAAAAGTAAAATTTGTTTAAAACTTCTTAAGTTAAAAATTATAATTTAAACACACCCTTATTCACCCCCCCCCCCCCCCCCCCTCTAAGGGCGTCACACGATCCAACACGTGGATCAGAGCAAGGTTACTCCAAAATGGTTTTACCACCGGGAGTAATGGCGCACAACGATCACGCGTTCGTTGAGGGGCAAGGAATTAGTAGGCCACCACTTTTTACGGGCACAGACTATAACTATTGGAAAACCCGAATGCGGTGTTTTCTAATAGCTCTCGACATAGAAGTTTGGAATATGGTCGAGACGAGTTATACTTCCCCAACAATTGTTGTAGGAGATGTAACTATGGACAATCCCAAAGACAAGTGGGATGACAATGATAAATTAAAATGTAAGAACAATGCAAAAGCCATGAATGCTTTATTTTGCGCACTAGATCGCACTGAATTTAATAGAGTTTGTGTTTGTGATACTGCATTTGAAATTTGGAATTTTTTAGAAATTACTCATGAAGGTACTTCGCAGGTAAAGGATTCAAAGCTATTTCAACTGGAGTCAGAGTTCGAAAGATTCAAAATGGAGGTGGATGAAGAAATTGATACAATGTACACACGATTCACTAAAATCGTGAACGATTCAAAGGTGTTGGGTAAGGTTTTCTCCAATGGAGATTTAGTAAGGAAAATCTTAAGATCACTTCCCCCGAAGTTCAATCCTAAAGTGACTGCAATTTCTGAATCACATGATCTTAAGACCTTACAATTAGAGAGCCTCATTGGGAATCTAAAAACCCATGAAGTGGAGTTGAAGATTCAAAGCCAAGAGTACAATTTGGAGCCCAAAAAGAAGAGCTTGGCATTGAAATCTAAAAAGGAAATTGAAAGTGAGACTGAAGAAAGTGAGGAAGATGAAGAAGGACTGTTTGTGAGGAACTTTTAGATGTTTATGAGAAATCCTAAGACGAGAAACTCATTTAGAAAAAATTTCAAAAAGAAGGATTTTTCCTACAACAAAGGCAAAGGAAAAATGGATGATGAAGAAGAACGTCCGCTACCAGAATGCTATCATTGCAAAAAGATTGGACATATAAGAAGCAAGTGCCCAAAATATCTGAGAGAGCAGAAAGAGAAGAGGCGCGATAAGAAGTTTAAAAAGAAGGTTCTGAAGGCGGAGACTTGGGATGACACAACTTTTGAAGGCTCAAGTGAAGCAAGCGATGAAGATAAAGAAGAAGCAAATGTATGCTTGATGGGGAAAGAATATGCGTCATCTGACGAAGATAGCAGTGTCCAAAGCGACACTGAGGTAACACCTCCATCTTATGATGATTTATATTCTGCATTTATGAAAACTTGCAAATTTTGGGATAAAAGCCTAAAGGAAATCGATTTTATAAAATGTGAAAATAATGATCTTTTGAAAGTAAATAAAAAGTTATCAAATGAGTTGAAATCTATTGGGAACGAGAAGGTAATTGGTCAAGAGTGTGATCACTCTTCGACAAGGATAAAAGAACTTGAAAACACTATTTCTAAGTCCGATCAAAAAATTGATCAACTTCTAAAAGAGAAAAAGGACTTAGAAAAGGTTGTCAAAACTTCTCATTCTCAATTAGAGAATTACAAGAAAAATATTGCAAATCAATGTGGCGTGATAGTAAAAGAAAATTCAATTTTAAAGTCCAAAGTAAATGAATTGAACATGACAATTGGAAAATTTGGTGTTGGGAAAAAATCTCTGGATATGATTTTAGGCAACCAATGCCATGGGTCAGCAAAATTTGGACTAGGATACATTTCTGGAAGCTCTGGAAGCTATTAGAAAATTCCGACAGCTGCTGTCGCCAGCGATAGCTCCAGGTTCAGAAAACATATTTTTCAAAAGAAAATTTTTTCTAAGTCCACACATAAAGATGTTTCCTCCAGCAAGAGTCCAGAGAAACCATTAAAGAATGGTTCCTCACTATTCATTGCATGTGCCAAATGTTATCAATTTGGTCACATCTCAGACTCATGCTGGAAGAAAGCAAAAGTCAATGTTAAACAAATCTGGGTACCTAAGGCTTCCACCTATACCATGGGAGGGACCACTTGGGTAACCAGATCTTTACTCTCATCATCTTTTTAGATGTCCGGGCAGGCTAGGAAGAAGGAAGACATGTGGTATTTGGACTCTAGATGTTCAAAACACATGACGGGCGATAAATCAAAGTTCCTTAGCCTGGAGATGAAGAATGGTGGAACAGTTACATTTGGAGATAATGGCAAGGGTAAAGTCAAAGGCATTGGAGCAGTAGGTAACGAAGAGTTTAAAATTTCAAATGTTTTATATGTTAAATGTTTGAAACATAATCTAATCTCTATTAGTCAACTATGTGATAAAAATCTAAATGTTTTATTTGACTCTAGCTCAAACCATTGCAAAATTATTGATTCCAAAACAAATGAAATTGTACTTACTGCACCAAGAATAAACAATGTCTATACAATAACTTTTTATGATTTATCTCATTCTACACTTAAATGTTTTATTTCAAAGAATGATGAACTTGAATTATGGCATAGGAGACTAGGACATTCTAGTGCTAAATGCATAGTAAAGCTTTCTAAAAATAAAATAATAAAAGGTTTACCAAATTTGAATGTAAAGCTTTCTTCATTATGTTCACCATGCCAAAAAGGAAAGTTTACAAAATCATCTTTTAAAAGCAAAAATGTTATTTCTACTACTAGACCTTTACAATTATTACATATGGACTTGTTTGGTCCAATTACTACACAAAGTCTAGGAGGTAGAAAATATACGTTTGTTATTATTGATGATTATTCTAGATTTTGTTGGACATCGTTTTTAAATTCAAAATCTGATGCTTTTGATGAATTTGTAAAACTGATTCCACGTATTCGAAATGATCTTGATTTAAAAGTAAAATGCATTAGATCAGATCATGGAGGAGAGTTTGATAATGAAAAATTTATTTCATATTGTACTGAATTTGGGATAAAACACGAATTTTCCACTCCTTGCACACCACAGCAAAATGGTATAATGGAGAGGAAAAATAGAACACTTCAAGAATTAGCACGTACTATGCTTTGTGAATTTAAATTGCCAAAATATTTTTGGGCCGAAGCCGTTAGTACTGCATGCTATATTATTAATCGTGTCATGATTCGTCCTACATTACAATTAACTCCTTATGAAATTTATTTTCAAAGAAAAGCAAATGTATCTTACTTTAAAGTTTTTGGTTGTAAATGCTTTATTTTGAATACAAAAGATAACTTAGGTAAATTTGATGAAAAATGTGATGAAGGAATTTTCATTGGTTTTTCTTCAACAGCAAGGCCTATAGAGTTTATAATAAATGTACTAAAGTGGTTGAAGAAACTATTCATGTAAAATTTGATGAAAACATTTCTTGTGTAGAAAATACTAAAGTTGCAGGTAATGAGAAAAATGAAGAAGATGTGGAACAAAATCTGAGGAAAAATGATGATGATGATGAAGAAAAAGTAGAGAAAGAAGACGAAAAAGATGGTGAAGAAGAAGAAGAACAAGGATATGTACCTCCAACCGAGCTAAGGTTCTCAAAAGATCATCCACAAGAATTTGTTATTGGAGAACCATCAAGTGGGGTACGTACACGTTCTAGTTTACATGAAAGTTTTTCAAATTTATGTTTTGTCTCTAATATAGAACCAAAAGATGTTGCCACCGCTTTAAATGATGAATCTTGGTTTTTAGCTATGAATGAAGAACTTAACCAATTTGAAAGAAATAAAGTTTGGACTCTTGTTGATAGACCTAGTGATCATCCAGTGGTAGGAGTCAAATGGGTTTTCAAAAATAAATTAGATAGTGACTCTAGGGTCACTAGAAATAAAGCTAGGCTTGTAGCGAAAGGATATAATCAAACTGAAGGGGTAGATTTTGATGAAACATTTGCACTCGTAGCACGATTGGAAGCAGTTAGAATTTTTGTTGCATTTGCTAGTCATAAAAGATTCAAATTGTTGCAAATGGATATTAAAACTGCATTTTTAAACAGGTTGATTAAAGAAGAAGTTTATGTTGAACAACCCCCAGGATTTATAAATGAAAAATTTCTTAATCGCGTATATAGATTGCTAAAAGCTTTGTATGGTTTAAAACAAGCACCACGAGCATGGTACGATAGATTGACCTTATATTTATTACAAAATGTTTTTAAAATGGGTGGTGTTGATTGTACACCCTTCATTAAGCAAGTTGATGATGATTTAATTATTTTACAAATTTATGTTGATGATATTATTTTTGGAGCCAGTAATGAAGAGTTATGTAATTATTTTGTTAAAATGATGGAAAGTGAATTTGAGATGAGCATGGTAGGAGAACTAAAATATTTCTTAGGATTTCAAATTATTCAAAAACATGATGGAATTTTTATAAACCAATCAAAATATATACATGATGTTTTGAAAAGGTTTGGATTTGAAAAACTTAAACAAGCTAGTACTCCTATGAGTGTCTCTTTAAGATTAGGAAAAGATGAAAGTGGAATATCCATAGATCAAACTTTATATAGAGGCATGATAGGTTCACTTTTATACTTAAACGCTTCTAGACCAGATATTATGTTTTCAGTTTGTTTATGTGCTCGATTTCAAGCCGATCCCAAAGAATCACATTTAAAAGCGGTTAAAAGAATCTTTAGATATTTAATTGGCACATCTAAACTTGGTTGGTGGTATCCACACAGTGATGATTTTACTTTATTTGGTTATTCTGATTCTGATTATGTCGATTGTTCACTAGATAGGAAAAGCACTAGTGGCTCTTGTCATATTTTAGGCCCTTCACTTATCTCTTGGTCGAGTAGGAATCAGAATTCTGTTGCCCTCTCAACCACCGAGGCCGAATATATCGCACTTGGTAGTTGTTGTGCACAAGCTCTTTGGATGAAACAAACCTTAGAAGATTTTAATATTAAACAACAAACTATTTAATTATGGTGTGATAATAAAAGTGCAATTGATTTAACATACAACCCGGTCCATCATTCAAGGTCTAAACACATTGATGTGAGACATCATTTTATTAGAGATCATATTAAAAATAACCACATTAAAATTTCATTTATAGGCACGGATAATCAACTAGCGGATATATTCACTAAACCGTTACCGGATTCCCGTTTTTCCATGCTTAGGCTAGAATTGGGAATCCTAGACATTTCACAATGATTATATCACTACTTATAACCTATAAAATTAAAAACATCACAATAGCTATACATTAAAAAAAACTAAATCTTAAGCGATCAAAACATATACATTCACCAAAATAAATCATGTCCAAATATTAAAAATTATTACAGAACTTTATTAAAAGAGTACTTAAAATGTCTCATAAAAGAAGTTCACAAAATTAAGGAGAGATCTGGGCTGGGAAGGTGTCGGATGGCGACATCTAGCTGTCGGATATCCGACAGCTCCCAAAAATAAACTTCTATTCTTCTCTAGCTTTTTCCATTCCCTGTTTCTATAGATGTTCATATGAGAATTTTTTAATCTTGCATAAATGATTCTTCATGTGTTATTTTTCGTACAAATAGCTTAACACATGATTATGATGTTCAATCTTAAGTTATCATTGTAATGACACTTTCATATAAGAATTAAGAATTGTTTTCGCATGCCTCTAAGTATAAGAAATCTTTTATCTATGACAATGAGCAATCACAAACACTTACTTTGCAAATACATGTTAATAAAATTTATTTTATACATACATCATGATTGATCAAACATAACAAAATACATTTCATAAATGCTACCTTCAACTTTGCTACTTTGCACTTATTCAAATTATACCATTTTTTGCATGCAAGTGAATTCGGAGATACTTTACATACATAAATATTCAAAAAAAAAAAACAAATTCAAATGCAAAACATATATTTTGCCAAAAATTTTGAAAGAAATAAATTTAAAAAAAAATTGAAAAGGATCCTCCACCAAGAACTACTTAGCCTCCTGAAAAGTCTTAATGAGCATTGTGAGGTTAAGCACCTTGGAAAGAATTATAAAGTGTCTTGCTATGCAAAAACAAAATGGTCCTTTTATGTATACTTGCAAAGTTTCTATAAGTTCATAATTTTGGCTTTATGTATATTTATGTTATGTTTAACAATTCCATGATCATGTATATTTTAAATATACGCATATGTATTCTTTCTCAAAGTATCACTACTACACTTCATTGTTATTTATAAAATTTCTTCTTATGAGAATTGGACCGAAACGATTCAATATTCTATCTGCTAATATGTCTTTCTCTGATAATTGAACTTGAATCTCATAATGGTTAAGTATATTTGCTTTATGTATATTGATAACAGATAACTAGAATGCTTGGCCTCATCTCTAAGGTTTTCTATCTTGATATCATATCACTTACAAAGCTTCCGCTAGTGTACTCCAACTTTCCCTATATTCTTTCTTATTTTCTACCATATCTCTATAATACTCCTTCCTCGTCTCTATTCATTACTTTTGATAACATCAAAGGGGGAGAAGATAATAAGAAATCACTTAAATCACTTAAAATACTTAATTAATACACTGAGCATACATGTAGGGGGAGTTTATATGTCCGGGGAGAATATTTTTAGAAGGAGCTAATATTAAGGGGGAGATCATGGAGATCATATGTTCACACTTGTAGACACATGATATACTTTTCAATATCTCTATAGGATTTATTTGATTTCTTTTTATAAGGATTTGTTATTATCAAAGGGGGGAGATTGTTGGAGCATGCGTTCCGCACTCGTCCAATTTGAGAATAACAAATCCCGAATGTATTTGATCCTATTTTTGATTAATGGTGTGCAGATAACAGGTGCAAGAATAACATGTTTGCAATTGGAGCAAAATACCAATTTTCCAGAAATTGGAGCTATCGGATTTCCGACAGCATTACCGGATTTCCGACAGCGCACGATTTCTTCCGTTCTCTGATCTCTACTCAACGTTTTAGAGCTATCGGATTTCCGACAGCAGTAACGGATTTCCGACAGTGCACGATCTTCCCGTAACTCTACGATGTGCAACAGTTACGCAAGCTAACGGATATCCGATAGTGCTATCGGATATCCGACAGCCCACATCTCAACCACGACTCAATCGCTATCACCACTCTCCGCAAAAATGTCGAATACATGGGACACGTGGCACCTCTGGAGCTATCGGATTTTGGCGGTAGATAGCTAACGAATGGCATTATCTCTCTTTTATAAAAAGGGCTCAGAACTTCGTGTAATGAAGGTTTTTGAGATCTCTAAGTCCTTTCCTGAGTGCATATGAACCAGAGAGCTCCAGAACCTCATCAACTCCCATTTGTGCTTAGAAGGTTTGAAATTGAAGACGACATCGGACGCGCTTCTAAATCAACGATCATCTCGAGGCTTCAACCTTCCTTTCAGAGATCTGAATTTCTAGGGAGTTCTTCATTTGATTTTGTATTTTCATTTATATACATTTCACTTTGTATTGGTATGGTAATCGTCTCCTTGTGCATGACGTCTAATTCCTTGCGTGGCTTAAGGGAAAATCGCTTCCTTGTGCGGAGCGTCCAAGTCCGTGCGTGGCTTGGTAGGAAATCGTGGCCTTGTGTGCTACGTCTAGATCTTGGGAAGATCCAGAGGATAGGCTTGGGCTTGGTCTAGGGAGAGACAAGTGATAGCCTTCCGATCCTTGGGAGAAGGATTGGTAAACTCAAATTGTTAAATGTTTATTATCATATTTGTCCCTTCATCTTAAGCATTGTTAAGATCATTTTTATTGTATGTGAATTTCATGATTAAAAATTATGACTTCTTCATTAATTGCAAATTTTGTTGCTTAATCTTTAACTTAGAAATTTGTGTTTAAATTAATTTAAAAATTACATTGGTTTGAAATTTTTATAAGTAATTTTTAGAAAAGTAAAATTTGTTTAAATTCTTAAGTTAAAAATTATAATTTAAACACACCCTTATTTACCCCCCCCCCCTCTAAGGGCGTCACACGATCCAACAATTTTCTTATCATTCAATAATATAATAATCTAATACAAGATGACCTTTTATAGGCTAGCCAACAAACACGGCTAAACGCAGTCCGAAAATAAAATAAAACATGGGCATGGCTAAACACAGTCTTAAAATAAAAATAAAAATGGACATAAACAAGTCCAAAAATAAAGACAAAGCTAGATAAAATTTTAATTAATAATTATAATAAAATAATTATAATTATTAATTATTAATCTTGCGCCGCGGACGAAGGTTGTAACGGCGATGGCGTTGGTCATGACGTAGGTCTTTGATTTGAGAGGCGCCATCATCCGTAAGAGCGCTGATACCAACATCTTCATGTTGAGGGTCGTCGTCGCCATCATTATTGTTGGGAATATTGTCCTTAATGTTCCCTTGATTTGAAGAGGCATCACTTCCAATACTACGTAAATATTGTATTTGATAAAGCTTTGTTTTTGTAAGTTAAACAGGCTTACGTGACTCAAGAGAAAGGGTTAATCAAGACCTAAGGTTAGGAGAAATCTTCTCCTAAGTTGATGAAAAAATGTCTCAGCTGAACCGCTGAGACGAGGAGCCATCTCAACGGATCCGCTGAGAAGAAGTTGTCTCAGCAGATAAGTTTGTCAAACGCTGAGAATCATCATGTTCGTCGAACGCAAAGTGTCGTTCGTCGAACGCAGAAATCAGTTCGTTGACCGCTGAGACGAGACCAGAGAAGGAGCCGCTGAGAAGGCACAAAGGGCATGTTCGTCGAACGCAGAGTGTCGTTCATCGAACACAGAGATAAGGCATATCGTTGAACGCAGAGACAAGGCAGATCGTCGAACGCAGAGTGGCGTTCGTCGAACGCACAGACAAGGCAGATCGTCGAATGCAGAGTGTCATTCGTCGAACGCAGAGACAAGGCAGATCGTCGAACGCGGAGTGTCGTTCGTCGAATGCAGAGACAAGGCAGATCGTCGAATGTAGAGTGTCGATCGTTGAACATAGAGTTTGGCAAGTTCGTCGAACGCAGAGTTTGACAAGTTTGATGAACGCAGAGTTTGACAAGTTCGCTGACCTTCTCTACAGATAGGCAGGGCGGCGGGTCCTGCGGCTAAGGCAAGTAGCAAAAAAGCTACAGGGGACCACCAATGTCTCTCATACCTCTTGGGAGATCAACTTAGAGCCGTTGAAGATAAAAGAAGTATAAAAGAAAGAGTTAGGGCACTTTCTAAGTGTCGGTTGCTTGCAAAATCTCTTTTCTCCATTGACGGCTGCTGCTCTCATTTTTCTTCCTGCTCACTGAAAAAGAAGAAGAAACTGAGAGAAGAAGATAGCTCCTCCACCAGAAGGGGCAAGGTGATCTTCCATCCTTCTATTGAAGAGGAAGATCAGGTGGTAGCTGTTATCAACATCTTCAGCTACAGGAAAGCACAAACTGTGCAGGATCTACAGGAGAGTATTTCTGCTGTAGAAAATTTCTAAAATATCTTTTTCTGTAAGGCTTTTTGCCTGAGTTTGTAGGGCATTTGCCTGAGTGTGTAGGGCTTGATTGCCTGAGCTCGTAGGGCTGGTTTGCCTTGGATTGTAGGGTTGTTTAGCCTGAGGAGTAAGGCTTGTTGCCTGAGGTAGGACCAAGAGTTGGTCTGAGCTGTAGGAGGTGTATTCCTCTGAGTTTGTAGGGAAGCAGTGCCTGAGGTAGGAGCTGGTGAGAGCTCTGAGTTGTAGGGACTTTTGTCCTGAGGTTGGATCATCTTTGATCTGAGAAGTTTTGAGGAACTTGTGTTGTAAGCTCTTGGAGCGTAGATTGGATTATTTGGCCCTGTCTAACACACTGTTAGAAGGGTGAAGGGGGAAAGCAGACTACCCATAGACACACTGTCTTGGGGAACCACTATAAACACTTGTGTGTTTTTCTGTGTTGCTTGATTCTCTGATTAGAATAGTTTTAACAGGACATAATTATGAAGTAAAATTCAAAAGACCTATTCACCCCCCCCCCCCCTCTAGGTAAATTAGTTAGCATACCTATATTCTTTCAAGTGGTATCAGAGGGAGGCTGGTCAAGAAGGACTTAACAGTCTGACCAGTTCCTAAATAGGTATTGCTTATTCAAAATCAAATGGCCTCCAGTGGAATGAAGAAGGAGTTTGGGTCAATGAAGTTGCCCATATGCTCCAAAGAAAACTTTGGCATATGGAAGCAAAGGGTGAGGATGTTCATGGAAGCCTCAGACCCAAGGATCTATGTAACAGTCAAAAATGGTCCTTATACCTTTGAGAAGGCCTCCACTATTGAACCTACTAGAAAAGTACTCAAGGTATTTTCTGAGTTGTCCAATGATGAAATTGCACTATACACTATGGACAAAAGGGCCCAGAACATAATTGTTAATGCAATTGATGACACTACATTTCAGAACTTGGTACACTGCACAACTGCCAAGGAAATGTGGGACAAATTGGTTGTATATATGGAAGGAACAGCTGAAGTGAGGGATGATAGAAAGTCACTCCTCAATCAGGAATATGAAGCCTTCAGACAGCAGAGCCAGGAGAACATCTCCATGTGCTATGAAAGGTTCTTTAGGATAGTAAATGAACTAAAACCTATGAGAGGGTGTTCACTGATTATGAGCTGAATGACAAGTTCCTTAGATCTCTAACTAGGGATTGGGATACAAAAATCTGTACAATCAGGGAAGGCGCAAGGCTTGGAGAAACCCCTACCCATACACAGTTTGGGAAACTGCTCTCATATGAGATGCAACTGACTACAAGAAAGGAGGAGGATACTTCCTCCAAGGCTCACACAAAGGAGAGAACTATAGCTCTTAAAGATGATAGCTCAAAGAAGAGCAAGAGCAGGTTGCAGTCACCTCCAAGAAGGAAGGATGAATCTGAGAAGTCTGAGAGCTGCTCTGTAGACTGCTCTTCTTCCGATGAAGAGTTTGCTGCCTTCTCTAGGAAGTTCAAGAAGATGATGAGGAGGAATCAATGGAAGAGCAAGCCTTCCTCTTCATCACACTCCAAGAAGGATCACTTTAGATCTGAAAGGCAGCACACTAAAGGGGATAGGTATGATTCCAAAACTAATAAACATGCTTCATCTAACATTGTTTGCTATTGCTGCAGCAAGCCTGGGCATGTCATTGTTGACTGGCAAGTCAAAAGGAAAGAAAGAGGTGAAAAGAAGCCTCATCACAAAAAGGAGAGGAAGGGAGAAAAATCTCTTCTAGCCAAGAAAAGCAAGAGCTGGAGTGAATCTGAATCTTCATCTTTAGATTCAGATGAAGAAGAGAAAGCCTACATAGGGTTGTTTGCTGCTCAGGAGGATGAAGACTATCCTGCTGCTAGGATAGGAATCAGGGCCGTCTATCACACTCAGATAGTGATACAGAGGAGGTTGAAGCGGACAATGTTCAGCTAGGCCTCATGGCCATCACTGATGAAGAGGATAGTCAGAATAATTCAGAACATGAACATGTATTAATTCATTCTATATCCTCTTCTGATTATGAGACTGGTCTAGATTCTGTTGCACCTTCATCAATTGATGAAAGTGAATCTGAATCTAAAGTAGATGTCAATCAATTGATTGACAAATATGATGCCTTGGTTCTTGCTCTGAAAGAGAGAAAGAAGCTTGCCAAGAGGCAAGCCCAGGAAATTGCCTCCCTTAAGATGACTGAAGGTGACTACACTGGACCTACCTCCCTGGTGGCCCAGATGAGTAGACAAATAAGTCATTTAAAAGGTATGAAAATTGCTCAATTGAGCACTATTTCCCTGAAGAACAAGGTCATCAAGGACCTTGAGGAGAATCTGGTGAAAGAGAAGAGCCTGGTGGCTCAATTCTCCAAGCCCAAATCTGTGCTTCCCATTATTGACACCTTCTCCTCTCAAACCAATAGGAGAGGACTTGGATTCAATAATATGGAAGTAGGAGAAGGGAGTGGAGGAAAGAGCAAGGAGAAGGCTAAGCCTCAAACCACATTTCAAAAGGTGCTACTTCCTTCCAACAGGTATGACCATGAAGGCATTTATGGTCACTGGAAGAATGAGAGTTCCTATAGGAAGGAAAATACTCCTTCCCATAGTGAAAGAAAGGGCATGGGATTGAGTGCAATTAAATCTCCCCACGAGGAAATACAAATGGCCCAATCTGGACCATTTGTGTTTGGTGCTTCAGCAACTTCAGTCAAGAACAAAGAAGCAAGCACTTCCAAATCAGCTTCAGCAAAAAGCAAAACTGCTGTCAAATCTGTTGACAAGGCCTACTGCTCATTGTCGGATTCCATCAGATCTTGTATGGCTGCCAAGCCAAAGCAAGATGAGGCCATCATGACAAAGAGCAGCAAGACTGTCCACAGATTATCCTTCAGTCAGATTATTGCTGAAAGAAACAGGAAGAATGTTGCAGTCTCTTCTGCTGAACTTGTGCACAGTGCTGTACCAATTCAGAAAAATGCTCAGAAAAGGAGATACAATATTCATGATTGTTGGTGCTGTGGCAAGGTGGGACACTTTGCCATAGATTGTTGGTACAATCCCAATGTACCTAATGCAAAGAAGAGCTTTCCTGCTAGGAGTGTAGCAAGTGTGAGATTATCTCATCAAACTAACAGGCACCTAGGACCCAAAGCTTTTTGGGCTCCTAAGGATAACTAAATCTTTCTTTGCAGGGTAGTTCAAGTACCAGTCTCAACCAAATATGGCACTTGGACAGTGGGTGCTCAAGGCACATGACAGGAACTAGGAGTCTTCTACAGGTTTACAAGCCTGTGAAGAATGGACCCAAAGTTATTTTTGGGGGAGATGAAAAAGGAGTCACCAAAGGCTATGGTATGATCTCCAATGGTATAGTTACAATCAAAAGGGTAGCTTATGTTGAAGGGTTGCAACACAACCTAGTTAGCATAAGTCAACTATGTGACTTAGGCTATGTCATTGAATTCCACAATGACAAGTGCTTGATCAAAAAGTCAAATGACTTAGAGACTATTCTCTCAGGCACTAGGAGTGGAAATGTTTATTGCTTAGATTTCATTTGCAGCAATTCTCTTACCTTTGTTTGTCTTATAGCTAATGAGAATGAGTCTCTTTGTGTTCAATGGCACAAGAGACTTGCTCATATTAACTACAAGATAATGTATAGACTTTTCTCTAAAAATCTTGTTAGGAATAGTCCAAATTTAAAATGTATTAAAGATGGTCCTTGTCATGCATGCCAAATGGGTAAGCAAACTAGGGCCACCTTTAAAAGTATTGGCTCCAAAGACACTGAAAGATGTCTTTATCTCTTGCATATGGACTTGTTTGGTCCTTTGCCAATTCAGAGCCTAGGTGGGAAGTTGTATACTATGGTGATTGTTGATGATCACTCAAAATATACATGGGTATTCTTCCTTAAGAAGAAATCTGATACTTTAAATGTCTTTATCAATCATGTCAAGGCAATTTAGAATGATCTACAATGTGTTGTGGTCAGGACTAGGACTGACCATGGTACAGAATTTCAATCTGATGCAATGACAAGATTTTGTCAAGAATTTGGTATCACCCAAGAGTTCTCCTCCCCAAGGACTCCACAACAAAATGGTGTGGCTGAGAGGAGGAATAGGACCTTGATAGAAGCTGGGAGAACACTGCTTAGTGACTCCTCACTCCCAGAATATTTTTGGGTTGAGGCAGTCAATACAGCTTGTCATGTTCTCATTAGAGCTTCTATCAATAATGTTCATGGGATAACCCCCTATGAAATTCTGAAAGGCAAACCACCTACAATTTCATATTTTAGAATCTCTGGCTCCAAATGCTACATTCCAAATAATGGAAAATCCCAATTAACTAAGTTTGTAGAGAAATGCAATGTAGGTGTTCTTGTTGGCTATAGCTCACATAGTAGAGCTTATAGAGTATACAACAAGAAAACTCATGTTGTAGAGGAGTCTATGCATGTTGTTTTTGATGAGACCAGCCTAATATATAAAGGCTGGTCTAGATCTTCTGTTTTGACAGGAAATGAACAGAAATTGGAATGGATGTCTATACAAGACACTCCCAGCTGCAGGAAAACTATTTCTGGTGTTAAACCATCCCTGAAGAGGAAGAAGTCAACCTTGATGAAGAAACTGCTAAACCTACAGAAACAGCACAGCAAGCTGAGAATAAAAAAACTGCAGCTACCAGACATCTAAGGGATCATCCCATAGAGCAGATAATAGGGAATGTTCAGCAAGGTGTGACAACTAGGAGCAGGGCTCACAATGAGGCCTTGTTCCTCAGTTTTTTGTCACAGGGAGAGCCTAAAAGGTTTGAAGAGGCCAACTTGGATCCATTCTGGATTCAGGCTATGCAGGAAGAGCTTTTGCAATTCTGTTGGGTCCAGCGTTCCTTCACTTGACCCGTAGCGCCTTTCCGTTGATATAAAGATCAAGTTGCTCCTTGACCAATAGTCATGGCTTTTGGTGTGGTTGGTTGCGCTGGGTCCTCTCAATTGGTATCAAAGTAGGTTGCGGGTTCGAGACCGGGGGGCGCTGATAATTCCTGAAATTCTCTCTACCTGTGTGGGTCCTGGTGGGTCAGGCGGCCGGAGCTATGTGTCAAGCCACCTCTGAGCCATGTGGTGCACCACCTCTGAGCCGTATTGAGCACCTCTAAGCTTGTGGGTCGTGCTGGACGCTCGGGGGGGATTGTTGGGTCCAGCATTCCTTCACTTGACCCGTAGTGCCTTTCTATTGATATAAAGATCAAGTTGCGCCTTCACCAATAGTCATGGCTTTTTGCGTGGTTGGTTGCGCTGGGTCCTCTCAAATTCAAAAGATGCAAAGTATGGAAGTTGGTGCCAAGACCAGAAGGACACAACATCATTGGCACCAAATGGATATTCAGAAATAAGTTGGATGAGAATGGGAAAATCATCAAAAACAAAGCAAGGCTGGTTGCAAAAGGGTATAGGCAAGAGGAAGGAATAGACTTTGACCAAACCTTTGCCCCAGTTGCAAGGTTGGAGGCCAAAAGACTATTCCTTGCATATGCAGCTCACAAGGGCTTCAAAGTCTACTAGATGGATGTCAAATCAGCATTCCTGAATGGAAATCTGAAAGAGGAAGTATATGTAGAGCAGCCATCAGGTTTTGTACATCCTACTCTTAAATCTCATGTCTATTTTCTTAGAAAAGCCCTTTATGGTCTCATGCAAGCTCCAAGAGCTTGGTATGAGACCTTGTATAGATTTCTCCTCAAGAACAAGTTCATGAGGGGAAAGATTGATAGGACATTGTTTCTTAGGGAAACAAGGGGCAAGTGTCTCTTAGTCCAAATTTATGTTGATGACATAATTTTTGGGTCTACTGATGACTACTTCTGCAAGAGATTTGCTAATCTAATGCAGGGGGAGTTTGAGATGAGCAGTATGGGTGAACATAAATATTTCCTTGGGCTCCAAGTGAAACAGTCTGAGGATGGAATTTTCATTTCCCAGACTAAGTACACCAAGGAGCTCATCAAGAAATTTGGGATGGAGTCTGCCTCCACCATGAGAACACCCATGGGTTCTAATGTATCATTAGACAAGGAAGAAAAGGGGAAGGCCTTTGATGAATCCATGTACAGGTGTATCATTGGATCCCTGTTATATCTGACTGCTAGTAGGCCAGACATTATGTATTCTACATGTGTTTGTGCCAGGTATCAGGCATATCCTAAGGAATCTCACTAAACCTATGTCAAGAGGATTTTGAGATATCTCAAGGGCGGCCTAAATCTTGGCCTTTGGTACCCTAGGAACAATGATTTTGAACTGATAGGCTATTCAGATGCATATTTTGCAGGATACAAAGAGGACAGGAAAAGCACAAGTGGCACCTGTCAATTCCTAGGGAGGAGGCTGGTCTCATGGAGCAGCAAAAAGCAAACCAATGTGGCAATGTCCACAGCTGAGTCAGAGTACATTGCAGCAGGTAGCTGCTGTGCTCAAATTCTGTGGATCCAACATCAGTTGGAAGATTACAACATCAAGGTAAGACAATCTCCCCTGCTGTGTGACCCATCTAGTGCAATTTCTATTGCTAATAATCTTGTCTCCCATAGCAGGACCAAGCACATAGAAATTAGGTATTATTTTATTAGAGAGCATGTAGAGTGTGAAGCTATCAAACTTGAATATGTCCCTACAGACAATCAAGTAGCTGATATCTTCACTAAGCCACTGGATGAGGCCAGTTTAATTCTTTTAAAATTGACTTAGGCATGTTGAATTTAGAATGAGTTCATTTCTGAATATATGTTCTATGTGTTAAACTGCTTATGTTTTTTTCTGTTCAATTTATCATAAAATGTAATATTATGATAGATTAATATCTAAATTGATCATCCTTCAATAGGCATAATCCACTGATAGGGTAGATAATCTCCCTAAGTTGTTAAATAGTTTAAAATTATCAGCTGGATTAGAAACATCTGGATCAGCTGAAATTCTAGTATTCTTTTAATCAGCAGGGAAATGTCTGGGTATATACAGGTGCTTCAATTAAGGGGGAGAAAGCTCATGCTCAAATTAAGGGGGAGTTGGTGATAAGTAGTTTTTAGTCATAATATTTTAGGTTAGTTTAGTATAAATTTCCCTAGTTTTAATTATATTTTCGTTGTTATTTTATGTTGTCATGTTTTGTTATGTTTGTTATTTTATATTTATTATTGTTATTTTATGTTTGTTACTTTATATTGTTATTTTATGTTTGTTATTTTATATTGTTATTTTATGGTTGTTATTTTATATTGTTATGTTTGTTAATTTATGTTGTAATTTTATGTTTGTCATTTTATGTTGTTAAGTGTTAATCTCTTTTGTTTTATATAAAACTAATGTTTTGTTTTATGTTTGTTAAATGTATTAACTAATTTAATGTTCTTATTTTGTTGTAGGTTGGTGCAGCCCTCCCTCTCCATTTGGTGCCACCCGAGCCCCCTTCATGTGCAAACCGAGCAGCCCCCTTCCATGGAGCAGCCCAAGCAAGCAGCCCCCCACATGTTGCAGCCCTCTACAAGTCAAAACCGGGGCATCCATGCTACATGCAGCCCGCCACCTTTGCATGGACCATGCATGGCCGAATTTCCCTTCTCTCCTCTCTCTTCTTTCTCTTAATTGAATCTCATTCCTCTCTCTCATTTAATCTCATTCCTCACTCTTCTATTCCCCATACATTCCCCCCTTCTCCTCTTTATTTCCTCCTAAAGAACATGCATTGGATTTGGCCTCTCTTTTCCTTCCCTCTCTCCCCTCTTCTCTCCCCTCATTTATTTCATTCATGCACCCTCTCAACCATGCATGGCCGGCCACCCTCTTCTCTTCCCCTCTCCTCTTCCTATTTCTAGAACCTTCCCCTCCATCTATAAAAGGAGCCCATGTCTCATGCATTGGAGGAACTTTTGGCAAGAGATAGATGAAGAGATAGTTGTAGTTTTTAGTTCTTTTTATTGTCAAGTTTTATTTCCAAGTTTTGTAAGTCTTTTTCTTAAGAGTATTGTTGTCATTTTACTTTTATTATTGTACTCTTTTTATTCACTAATGAAAATGCAAGTTTTTCTTTACATCTCTGTCTCAATTTCTATTATGCGTAACTAATCTCCGTTAGCGTTTGATCAAGAAGATCCATGAAATGAGGATGAGATTTCTTTTTATGTCTTAGTTTGCTTTTGTTTAAATTATTCTCGATCCTTCTTTAAAATATTTTGCGTCGACTCCGTATTTCCGGTATACGGTAGTAGGCCCTTGATCTCATTTCATAGTAGTCGAGAGACTCATTAATTTGAAAGATCGCTCAAAGAAGGAAGGAGTTGCATGCACCCCTAAAGATAGGATGACGTAAATCCTCTCGATTGGAGTCAAATCCAATAGTGAGGTTCACTTTGATAATGCGACTTTAGACATGTTTGATTTGCGAAGAGATTCCGATCAAACCATCTATAAGTTAGGAGATTTAGTGCTCTAGCGAGACTATCTCTCATTTTCGGAACCGTCACGGTCGAGAATTATTTTGCAATCGTAGAACCCAATTTTATTTCTCTCTCGTCTCTTTTCATGGTGATTCTTTGATCGAACGCTAGTTTTCTCTTCTGAATTTCCATTTAAGTAATCTCATAGTTTAATTTAAAAATTCTCAAAATCATCAACCAAATCGTATGGTAGGATAATAGAGTCGTTGTGAGTAATAGTACTTGCCAGACCCGAGTTTAAATACGACCTTGATATATTTTATATCCTATGCTATATTTCGATAGGTACACTTGCCTTAATCGAGTATAGATTGGAGAACACAAATTTCTCTATCAAGTTATTGGCGCCGTTGCCGGGGATATTTTTGGCAATATTACGAAAGCATCGAGTTTATTACTTCTACTAAAATTCAAAAAAATAATATTATTATTATTATTATAAATTATAATTAACCCACATCATCGTTTTTCTATTCCACCTAAATTCCTGGAAAGGACGCTTTGGGCTTGAATTCCCATCACAGCCTCTAGTACCGCTGCAAACCCCTCACAGGGCAGATCTCGGGAAGTCCAGGACTAAGATAATCCGCCTAAAAAAAATCAAAAAAATTAAATTTTCTCTTTCTTTTTTGGTAACAGTTTTTCTTTATCATGGAATCATCTTCTTTTTGCGCTCTTTGCGGGTCTCTCGATCATTTAATTTTGCATGTTTTTCGAGAACCCCTCCCTCATATGATTTCAATTTTTCTGGAGTAGGACAAAGTAGCCAATTTGACCCTTACTCCAATTTTTATCCTACATGGGAGGTGGGGAACCCGTCTTATTTTTCGCATGATTTTGCCCCGCAAAGCGCCGCGCCTCAAATTTTTAATTCTATCGATAATGGGTATCTTGAATTGCAAACTTCTTTAAATAATATCAATTCGCATTTTAAGACCATTATCGATTATTTTTCTCGTGATGCCGCATCTTTTTCTTCGTCTTCTTCTCCGTCTCCTCCAATTTCTTTATGTAATGAGTCACCGGATATCCCGGCTTGTCTTATTCCTCTCGAGGAAGATAACTATTCGGATGTTCCGAATTGTTTCCTTCCTCCTTTGTATGACTCCCCTATGGATATTCCGACGTGCTTTTTACCTTTTGAGGATGACGAGACGCCTCAAAATTCTCCTTCTTTTTCTGAAGACGTTGGTGATTCCATTTCAGATTTAAATTCCACTGTTCCAACTTTTTCGATTTTTAACGAGTCTTTTTCTTCTTCTCCTTTTATTTTAGATACTTCCTCTTTAGTTCTTTCTATCCCTTTTTCTTCTCCCGAAATTTCACAAGTCTCTCCTTCTCCTTGTGAAATTTCATTTAATGAAACTTCTTTTTCTACTTCTTTTATTTCTCTTTCTATTTCTTCTTCTTTTTCTTCTTCTTCTTTTGACGACCCCTTCTTTCCCATTCTACATGCGGCGGAGTTCTTCTATAACTCTGTCCGTTCATTTTCGGGCGTCATTCCCTTGAAGATTCCACCGCATGTCGGTGCGATTCTTTCAATTTTTCTTCTTTTGAGCTACTCTCCTAAGCGCATACTTAGGGAGTTACCACTCCACTTTAGTTTTTATTTTCCATTTATCTAACCAATAACGCTGGGCTCAGACGACGTTAAACAAAGAGCGCTCTTGGGAGGCTAAACTTGCTTACCATTTTTGTTCTTTCTTTTTCCTTTTATTTTGTTTTGCAGGAATAAAACCTTCGGCGGTTCGTTTGGCTCCATCTTCTCTTCCTTAGGCCTGAGTCGGTTTCCAGCTCAAGCATGGGGGAGCGACATCAGCATTCGGCCTCACGAATCCTGGGAAGTTGTTTTTTTATTTACTTTATTGCACCCCCCTCATCCCTCTTCTTTTCTTCTTTTCCTTTTTTTTCCTCATACTTACTATTCAACATTGGGGACAATGTTGAACTTTAAGCATGGGGGAGTGTTTTCCCTTTCTTTTTAAGTCTTTCAAAAAAAACACACAAAAAAATTTGAAAACAAAACAAAATCAAAAAGATTATTATAGTACTATTTTGTTTCTTTAGCCTTATGAAAAAATCCAAAAAATTTAAAATATATATAAAATCTATTCGAAAATCAAAGTCAAAAAATTATTTTCTATCTTTATTTTTATGCGTCTTCTAGTGATGTGTATGCCCGAGCGGTTCTTTTGTCCTAGGTAGAATTTTCTTGAATAAGTTTTCTAAACTTATTAGTTTAACATATTTTAGTTTTACGATTTTCTAATCTCTAAATATAGACATCAGTCCTTTAAGGACTATAAGTTAGCAAATTGTAGTTTTTCTTTTTATTCGGTGTTATTGCCTAGGAACGGTTGCTAAATAGCGTTATCACTTTTTCATGTAGGAATAATTCTTTCTTGGTGTCTAGAACTTGTCCCTTGCTACTCTCGAAGCATGTGCGTAGTTTTTTATTTTCACGAACTTTAGAAATGATCTAGGCCACCATTTGACCCGTTTGAGCCTTTTTGCCCACCTAAACATTACACCATTGCAAACTATTTTGGGCCTTTCCCTTTTTCTTTGTCTAAGCTCCACTTTTCACTTTTTCACCAAAGCCAAAATGCCTAACCCTTTTTCCACACTAAACCTTGAACTTTATGTTTACTCATTTTTGTGATGCGGTTTATGTTTGAAAAATGAAAAGAAACTTGAAAGCTTACATTTGGAGCTCCTATTTAGAAAAAGTAGTCCCAAAAAGGAGAAGATCATCATCAAAAAAAAACTGTGTGAAATCAAAAGAAAAAAAATTTAAAGTTTATTCGTGGCCAATTATGAAAAGAAAAAAATTACATGGCCTTGTTTTTATTTTTGAAATGAAAAATGTTGTACCTCTCAATTCTTGTTTTTGTGCTCAACTTTGGTTTAGTGTGTTTAGTTTTCCTTTTTTTCTTTGAATTATCACTCCTAATCATTTACCTAAACCAAATTATTACGCCTATTAAGTCCTAGTGATCTTTAGAATGTGTTACAAATCTGCGTAGTGGAGAGAGTGTGAACGGACAAGCCTATGGACACCATCATTGATGGATTTCTTTGGAGGTTATTTTCAGGTGATTTAGGGGTAGTCGCTATTTTAGCAACCTAGTAATTCGTCTAATGCACCGTTTATTTAGAAACTCTATATTTTTGTTTTTCTAATTTTCCTAAACTTTTGGATGTCTTGTTTTAGGGATTTAGAAATGTGTAACCCTTCTTTATGTTTTAATAATATTTTTAGGTCTCCTCTTTTCTAGTTTTCTATTTTGGATATCTCACCTCACTAGTTGCTAGCATAGAAATTAGGATAGTTTAATTTTCCACATTTTGGTTTTCTTAATATTGCAACTTAAAAATTATTTTCCTTTTTGTTTCCCCTCTATTTTGATTTCCATTTGCTTGAGGACAAGCAAACTCTTAAGCATGGGGGTGTTTTATAAATAGTTTTTAGTCATAATATTTTAGGTTAGTTTAGTATAAATTTCCCTAGTTTTAATTATATTTTTGTTGTTATTTTATGTTGTCATGTTGTGTTATGTTTGTTATTTTATATTTATTATTGTTATTTTATGTTTGTTACTTTATATTGTTATTTTATGTTTGTTATTTTATATTGTTATTTTATGGTTGTTATTTTATATTGTTGTGTTTGTTAATTTATGTTATTATTTTATGTTTGTCATTTTATGTTGTTAAGTGTTAATCTCTTTTGTTTTATATAAAACTAATGTTTTGTTTTATGTTTGTTATATGTATTAACTAATTTAATGTTTTTATTTTGTTGTAGGTTGGTGCAGCCCTCCCTCTCCATTTGGTGCCACCCGAGCCCCCTTCGTGTGCAAACCGAGCAGCCCCCTTCCATGGAGCAGCCCAAGCAAGCAGCCCCCCACATGTTGCAGCCCTCTACAAGTCAAAACCGGGCCATCCATGCTACATGCAGCCCGCCACCTTTGCATGGACCATGCATGGCCGAATTTCCCTTCTCTCCTCTCTCTTCTTTCTCTTAATTGAATCTCATTCCTCTCTCTCATTTAATCTCATTCCTCACCCTTCTATTCCCCATACATTCCCCCCTTCTCCTCTTTATTTCCTCCTAAAGAACATGCATTGGATTTGGCCTCTCTTTTCCTTCCTTCTCTCCCCTCTTCTCTCCCCTCATTTATTTCATTCATGCACCCTCTCAACCATGCATGGTCGGCCACCCCCTTCTCTCCCCTCTCCTCTTCCTATTTCTAGAACCTTCCCCTCCATCTATAAAAGGAGCCCATGTCTCATGCATTGGAGGAACTTTTGGCAAGAGAGAGATGAAGATATAGTTGTAGTTTTTAGTTCTTTTTATTGTCAAGTTTTATTTCCAAGTTTTGTAAGTCTTTTTCTTAAGAGTATTGTTGTCATTTTACTTTTATTATTGTACTCCTTTTATTCACTAATGAAAATGCAAGTTTTTCTTTACATCTCTGTCTCAATTTCTATTATGCGTAACTAATCTCCGTTAGCGTTTGATCAAGAAGATCCATGAAATGAGGTGAGATTTCTTTTTATGTCTTAGTTTGCTTTTTTTAAATTATTCTCGATCCTTCTTTAAAATATTTTGCGTCGATTCCGTATTTCCGGTATACGGTACTAGGCCCTTGATCTCATTTCATAGTAGTCGAGAGACTCATTGATTTGAAAGATCGCTCAAAGAAGGAAGGAGTTGCACACACCCCTAGAGATAGGTTGACGTAAATCCTCCGGATTGGAGTCAAATCCAATAGTGTGGTTCACTTCGATAATGCGACTTTAGACATGTTTGATTTGCGAAGAGATTCCGATCAAACCATCTATAAGTTAGGATATTTAGTGCTCTAGCGAGACTATCTCTCATTTTCGGAACCGTCACGGTCGAGAATTATTTTGCAATTGTAGAACCAAATTTTATTTCTCTCTCGTCTCTTTTCATGGTGATTCTTTGATCGAACGCTAGTTTTCTCTTCTGAATTTCCGTTTAAGTAATCTCGTAGTTTAATTTAAAAATTCTCAAAATCATCAACCAAATCGTAGGGTAGGATAATAGAGTCGTTGTGAGTAATAGTACTTGCCAGACCCGAGTTTAAATACGACCTTGATATATTTTATATCCTATGCTATATTTCGATAGGTACACTTGCCTTAATCGAGTATAGATTGGAGAACAAAATTTGGGATGGAGTCTTCCTCCACCATGAGAACACCCATGGGATCTAATGTATCATTAGACAAGGAAGAAAAAGGGAAGGCCTTTGATGAATCCATGTACAGGTGTATCATTGGATCCCTGTTATATTTGACTACTAGTAGGCCAGACATTATGTATTCTACATGTGTTTGTGCCAGGTATCAGGCATGTCCTAAGGAATCTCACTACACCTCTGTCAAGAGGATTTTGAGATATCTCAAGGGCAGCCTAAATCTTGGCCTTTGGTACCCTAGGAACAATGATTTTGAACTGATAGGCTATTCAGATGCATATTTTGCAGGATGCAAAGAGGACAGGAAAAGCACAAGTGGTACCTGTCAATTCCTAGGGAGGAGGCTGGTCTCATGGAGCAGCAAAAAGCAAACCAATGTGGCAATGTCCACAGCTGAATCAGAGTACATTGCAGCAGGTAGCTGTTGTGCTCAAATTTCGTGGATCCAACATCAGTTGGAAGATTACAACATCAAGGTAAGACAATCTCCCCTGCTGTGTGACTCATCTAGTGCAATTTCTATTGCTAATAATCTTGTCTCCCATAGCAGGACCAAGCACATAGAAATTAGGTATTATTTTATTAGAGAGCATGTAGAGTGTGAAGATATCAAACTTGAATATGTCCCTACAGACAATCAAGTAGCTGATATCTTCACTAAGCAACTGGATGAGGCCAGTTTAAATCTTTTAAAATTGACTTAGGCATGTTGAATTTAGAATGAGTTCATTTCTGAATATATGTTCTCTGTGTTAAACTGCGTATGCTTTTTTCTGTTCAATTTATCATAAAATGTATTATTATGATAGATTAATATCTGAATTGATCTTCCTTCAATAGGCATAATCCACTGATAGGGTAGATAATCTCCCTAAGTTGTTAAATAGTTTAAAATGATTAGCTGGATCAGAAACATCTGGATCAGCTGAAATTCTAGTATTCTTTTAATCAGCAGGGAAATGTCTGTGTCAATACAGGTGCTCCAATTAAGGGGGAGAAAGCTCATGCTCAAATTAAGGGGGAGTTGGCTATAAGTTGAGGGGGAGATAGCTAATGCTCAGTAGGTCAGAGAGGATGCAGGTTGTCCTAAAATAGGATTTGGAAAATGCTTTCTAATCTATCTTAGGATTTGTTAGAAGTATCCAGAAAAGAGTAGAGGTTGAAGAATCATATTCCTTAATGGGAAAGAGGTTGAAGAATCCAGAAAGGGGGAGATGGCTAATGCTAAGACCAAATTTGGTCTTGCTAGATGCAAATAGGACATGGAATGCTAGTTGCTAAGACCAAAGTAGTGTTAGCCCTCTAAGTTAGTTATCATGATATGCTATTCAATCTAAGTTAGAAAGGGGGAGATGCCCTCTAAGCTAGTCAAAGCTTTATAAAATCTGTCATGAAGTTGTTAGCTTGAACAATGTTGTTATCTAGAAGCTATGTTATCATGATTATCTTATAGATCATTTACATAATATGTCCTTCAAGTGGTATCATGATATGTTTTTGTTGGCTATGTACCTTAGCATTGGGGATGTTCTGCCTTCTTCAAATAGGGGGAGATTGTTGGGAATATTTCCCTCAATGTTCCCTTGATTTGAAGAGACATCACTTCCAATACTATATACATATTGTATTTGATAAACTTTGTTTTTGTAAGTTAAGCAGGCTTAGGTGACTCAAGAGAAAGGGTTAATCAAGACCTAAGGTTAGGAGAAATCTTCTCCTAAGTTGATGAAAAAATGTCTCAGCTGAACTGCTGAGACGAGGAGCCGTCTCAGCGGATCCGCTGAGAAGAAGTTATCTCAGCTGATAAGTTCATCAAAATCAGCATATTTGTCGAACGCAGAGTGTCGTTCGTCGAACGCAGAACTCAGTTCGTCGACCGCTGAGATGAGACCAGAGAAGGAGCCGCTGAGAAGGCACAAAGGGCGTGTTCGTCGAACGCTGAGTGTCGTTCGTCGAACGCAGAGACAAGGCAGATCGTCGAACGCAGAGACAAGGAAGATCGTCGAACACAGAGACAAGGCAGATCGCCGAATGCAGAGTGTCGTTCGTCGAACACAGAGACAAGTCAGATCGTCGAACGCAGAGTGCCGATCGTTGAACGCAGAGTTTGGCAAGTTCGTCGAACGCAGAGTTTGTCAAGTTTGTCGAACGCAGGATGCAGCGGGTTCATCAAACGTAGAGTGTAGCGTGTTCGTCGAACGCTGACCTTCTCTATAGATAGGTAGGGTGGCGGGTCCTGCGGCTAGGGCAAGATGTAGAAAAGCTACAGGGGACCACCAATGTCTCCCATACCTCTTGGGAGATCAACTTAGAGCCGTTGAAGATAAAAGAAGTATAAAAGAAAGAGTTAGGGCACTTTCTAAGTGCCGGTTGCTTGCAAAATCTCTTTTCTCCATTGATGGTTGTTGCTCTCGTTCTACTTCCTGCTCACTGAAGAAGAAGAAGAAATAGAGAGAAGAAGAAAGCTCCTCCACCAGAAGGGGCAAGGTGATCTTCCATCCTTCTATTGAAGAGGAAGATCAGGTGGTAGCTGTTATCAACATCTTCAGCTACAGGAAAGCACAAACTGTGCAGGATCTATAGGAGAGTATTTCTGATGTAGAAAATTTCTAAAATATCTTTTTTCTGTAAGGCTTTTTGCCTGAGTTTGTATGGAATTTGCCTGAGTGTGTATGTCTTGTTGGCCTGAGCTCGTAGGGCTGGTTTGCCTGAGATTATAGGGCTGTTTAGCCTGAGGAGTAAGGCTTGTTGGCTGAGGTAGGACTAGGAGGTGGTCTGAGTGGTAAGAGGTGTATTCCTCTGAGTTTATAGGGCAGCATTGCCTGAGGTAGGAGCTTGTGAGAGCTCTGAGTTGTAGGGACTTTTGTCCTGAGTTAGGATCATCTTTGATCTGATAAGTTATGAGGAACTTGTGTTGCAAGCTCTTGGAGCTGAGATTGGAGGAGTTGGCCCTGTCTAACACACTGTTAGAAGGGTGAAGGGGGAAAGTGGACTACCCATAGACACACTGTCTTGGGGAACCACTATAAACACTTGTGTGTTTTTTGTGTTGCTTGATTCTCTGATTAGAATAGTTTTAACAGGCCCTAATTATCAAGTAAAACTCAAAAGACCTATTCACCCCCCCCCCCCTCTAGGTGAGTTAGTTAGCATACCTATATTCAGTCAATTATGTTTTTTGCTAATATTTTTAAAAGATGTTTTCTTTTAAAAACAAAATGCTTGATCTCTTTTTCGTTGTGTTTCACTCTTATGCTCAATCATAATTAATTTTTTATCCAACAAGTGGTATCCAACAAGTTGTATGTGCTATAGTATTTCATCTCTACATACGACAAACTAACACTTAGTGATATATAACAAAAGTAGGAGAATTAACAAAAGGATTTCATAGTATTTTATCTCTCCTACCCTCTTTTACAAATAACAAAAGAAGGAGAATTAATTGAAAAAATCTAATACTTTAGGGGGGGTGTAATATAATATCAAAAATGATTAAAGAAAACATCTATATAGGGAGAACATTCCTATTGAGGGTGTATACAGTTCTAGAATACAAACTATTATGTACTCAAACAACACCACTCATAAAACCTGTTTTATCATGATTATCACTTACCACACTATTCTATAAACACAACTCTAAAATAATTGATTTCTTCTTAGAGGATTTGTTATTATCAAAATTGGGAGTTTGTTAGAAAACACATTCTGCCTCTCTTGATTTGAGAATAACAAATCACATTATGTATTTTATCATGCTTATCTTTTGTTTATAGTATGCATGAAATACAGGTACATCACCACTCTGAATGCCTACTTGAAATACGAAGCAAGAAAGGATTTGATGCTCTGAAGGATGACCTACTACGGGGTGGTAGCACCTACTGCTGACAATAGAGTTGAATACTGAAGGACCACGCAAAATTATATTCAAATGAAAACAATGGCGGGAGCAAAGGAGCAACAAAGAAAGATGCTAGTGCGGCGTGGTATCTTAATGTGATGTGGTAGATGTTTCCAAAGATGAATGTTGACTAAAGTTCAAAAAGGTGCCTGCCATGTCTGCTCAATTAGGCACTTCAATATACTTCCTAAAGTGTTATCGCGGGGCGGTAAGCACTACCGCCGGCGCTAGCTCCCTGTCCTATAAATAAAGTCGCTCCACTTGTTCTTCTAATGAACCCAAAAGCTATAACTCTGAATTACTTTGTGTGAGCCCTCATCACAAAAGTTTGGAGGTCTCCTTAGATCAACCTTGAAGATCTAGAGAGGAACTGAATGGAGGATTCAATTGGCGCTCATTCAACGCGAATGAAGAACACATCAACCACAACGATCAAAAGTGACCATGGTTAGATATATTAGCTTGCTGGAAGACTTCAAAGAAAAGCTAGGCCCTGAAGTTATCTTTGCTGACTCTAACTATGGTCATACCAAAGTATATAGGAAAAGAAAAGTAAGAGAGATGACATTCAAAATGGTAGCTTCTGTAGAATGGCTCAAACATAATTTAATCAGTATCAATCAACTCTGTGATGGAAGATACAAACTGATCTTTACTTAAAGTGATTGCTAGATTATTTGCAATGATTCAGGTAATATAATTCTTAAGGGAACCAGAAAAGGTAACATTTACCTAGTGAATTTCTCTTTAGTTGACACAAAAATATGTTTATTTAATATGAAAGTTAACAATATTGAGTTATGGCATAAGAGATTAGGTCATCTAATTCTTAAGACCATCTCTAAGCTCTCGAAGCACAATTTTGTGAGAGTTATCCCCCTAAGTAAATACACCAAGGAGAGAACTTGTAAGGCATGCCAACTAGAAAAATAAACAAAAGCTTCATTTAAAAGTATTTATAAGAATGATTCCCCAAGAATCCTATACTTACTCCACCTGGACATTTTAGGTCTTATTGCTATTCATAGCTTAGGAGGCAAGTCTTATACTCTTGTAATTGTGGATGACTTCTCTAGATTCTCTTGGGTGTTCTTCATGAGAAATAAGTCTGACACCTCCACTATTCTCTCAAGATACTTAAGACATATCCATAATGAACGGAATACTTCAGTTATTATGATCAGAAGTGATCATGGCATTGAGCTTGAGTCTCATAGAATGTGTGAGGTTTGTGAGAATGAAGGAATCATGCATAGTTTCTTTGCTCTTAGAACTCCCCAACAAAATATGGTAGCTAAATGGAAGAATAGAACCATAATAGCAGAAAGTAGAACATTACTAGGTGAGGCTAACCTGCCTAAGCAAATTTGGGATGAGGCTGTTAACACAGCTAACTATGTTCTTAACAGGAGTCTCATCCACAAGGAAAAAAATAAGACCCCCTATGAGCTACTTAGATTCTCTTAATAGGAGTCTCATCCATTAGGTCATTTTGTAAGCACTTGTTACATTCATAACAATAGTAAATCACATATAGGAAAATTTGACAAGAAAGTTGATGATGGTATATTCTTGGCATACTCATCATCAAACAAAGCATATAGATACTACAATTAAAAGACTTCAAGGATAGAAGAATCCATGCATGTTTTTGATGAGACTAACTGTTAGTTTTAGTATGTTTTCTAATAACCTAGAGAGGGGGGTGGGGGGGGGGGGGTGAATATATATTTCAAAATCTTTTGAGCCTCTTTCTTTCTATGAAGTTTCTAGTTTAAGGATTTAGAAAATAAAAATACTCACAGAAAATACTCAGAGATTTATAGTGGTTCCCCTAGAAAAAGTGTCTAGAGTACTCCACTGTCCCTCTGCGCCTATCTAGCAGTGTGCTAGAGTCGGCAACCTCCACCAAAAATCAGGCCCTCATGCCCTACAGCTCAGGCCTTCAAGCCCTACAAAGTCAGGCCCTCAAGCCCTAAAACTGGGTCCCTAAAGACCCATAAACTCAGGACCTCAAGCCCTACATACTCAAGCCATCAAGACCTACAAACTCATATCTGTATCAGATCCTACAGCTCAATCCCTCAAGACCTACAAACTCAGATCTATTTCATATCCTACAGCTCAGGCTTGTAAAAGCTCTATAGAGAGTAAATGAAAAGTTATTCTTTAGCCTGATGAAAACTGGCTTCTGGACTTGAAGAGAATACTATTGATCTTATCTTGTTGAGTGCACACTTCTCTTCAATCTTTTCTTCAATCTGGAACAATGCTTATCAGTCGATGTTGCAAGACTGAGACTTGGAGAACACAGAGTAAGATTGTTTCGTTCTCGAGTAGTTGGTCCTTCTTCACAGCCGCATTTACTGTATGATTGATTTATGTATTCTGTGCAGTTGTTCTCTTGTTAATTAGGGCAGACACTTATCCCTTTTATAAGACTGAGGGACCATCTAACGGTCTACTCAGACGCCCTTTAAGTGTCAGAGGCCCATTCCTTAACGACATGCGCTGATTGGACAATCTAGCATCGACATTAAATGCAGTCAACGGGTTTGGAATTATCTTGATCAGTCTCGACGATATTAGCAACATCTCGACGATATTGACAACATCTCGACGATAGAGCTTGTCGTCATGTCGATCCATCTTGGACTTAGACAAATCTCCAAGTCTTCTTAGATCTTCTTCAGAGAGTGATATCTCGACGATATGAGATATCTTAGTTATACTTGTCCTCACGATGATATAAAGTCAACTCAATGATGTCATCGCGAACATCTTGTCGACTTGAGATCTTCTAAACAATGTCGTTGAAATCATCCTATCTTATTGATCATATCATCTTGTTCATTTCGACTTCTCGTCGATATCGTCTTGATCATCTTCACGATAAGCAAACTTCTATTACAAACGATCTTCACGAGTTCTGCCTTAGTCTTCTCAACGATAAGGCTCCTTTACAACGATGTCATCGACTTAGACGAATATTTTAAATTAATTATTTTGGAGAGCTTAATCATATCAGACTTCACAACGATATTGTCGTGTAATTCTTATTGCTACGACGATACTGAGACTTGTTCAATTCTTCTTGTTCTCACGACGATATCGTCGTGTGTATTTTGTTGTCACAATGATATCGTTGGATTGTCCATTTTATCTCCACGATAACAAGCATAGGCCTTCTGCTGAGTTCTCTGAGCAGTATCAATGATACATGAATGCTTGTTATTTCAACGATATTGTCGTGTGCATCTTGTTAACATGACGATATTTGCCTTAGATGATTTTGCTTGATCCTTATATATTATGATTAGTGAATAGAATATTCTGACCTGTTCATGTCACATCAAATGCACATCAAATACAAATTGTACTTTATGTTGGATCGTGTGACGCCCTTAGAGGGGGGGGGTGAATAAGGGTGTGTTTAAATTAAAATTTTTAACTTAAGAATTTTCAAACAAATTTTACTTTTCTAAAAATTACTTATTAAAATTTCAGACCAATGTAATTTTTAAATTAATTCAAACACAAATTTCTAAGTTAAAGATTAAGCAACCAAATTTGCAATTAAAGAAAAAGTCATAATTTTTTAATCATGAAATTCACATATAATAAAAATGATCTTAACAATGCTTAAGATCAAGGCACAAATATGATAATAAACTTTTAACAATTTGAGTTTACCAATCCTTCTCCCAAGGATCGGAAGGCTATCACATGTCCCTCCCTAGACCAAGCCCAAGCCTATCCTCTAGATCTTCCCAAGATCTAGACGTAGCATATAAGGCCACGATTTCCTACCAAGCCACGCAAGGACTTGGACGCTCCGCACAAGGAAGCGATTTTCCCCTAAGCCACGCAAGGACTTAGACGTCACGCACATGGAGACGATTTCCCTACCAATACAAAGTGAAATGTATATAAATGAAAATACAAAATCAAATGAAGAACTCCCTAGAAATTCAGATCTCTGAAAGGAAGGTTGAAACCTCGAGATGATCGTTGATGTAGAAGCGTGTCCGATCTCATCTTCAATTTCAAACCTTCTAAGAACAAATGGGAGTTGATGAGGTTCTGGAGCTCTCTGGTTTGTATGCACTCAGGAAAGGACTTGGAGATCTGAAAAACTTCATTACACGAAGTTCTGAGCCCTTTTTATAAAAGAGAGATAACGCCATCCGTTAGCTAGCTATCGCCAAAATCCGATAGCTCCAAAGGTGCCACGTGTCCCATGTATTCAGAATTTTTGTGGAGAGTGGCAATCGTGATTGAGTCGTGGTTGAGACGTGGACTGTCGGATATCCGATAGCACTATTGGATATCCGTTAGCTTGCATAACTGCTGCACGTCGTAGAGTTACAGGAAGATCGTGCACTGTCGGAAATCTGTGACTGCTGTCGGAAATCCGATAGCTCTAAAACGTTGAGTAGAGATCGGAGAACGGAAGAAATCGTGCGCTGTCGGAAATCCGGTACTGCCGGCGGAAATCTGATAGCTCCAATTTCTGGAAAATCGGTATTTTGCTCCAATTAAAAACATGTTATTCTTGCACCTGTTATCTGCACACCATTAATCAAAAATAGGATCAAATACATTCGGGATTTGTTATTCTCAAATCGGACGAGTGCGGAACACATGCTCCAACAATCTCCCCCTTTTGATAATAACAAATCCTTATAAAAAGAAATCAAATAAATCCTATAGAGATATTAAAAAGTATATCATGTGTCTACAAGTGTGAACATATGATCTCCATGATCTCCCCCTTGATATGATCTCCCCCTTAATATTAGCTCCTTCTAAAAATATTCTCCCCCGACATATAAACTCCCCCTACATGTATGCTCTGTTTATTAATTAAGTATTTTAAGTGATTTAAGTGATTTCTTATTATCTTCTCCCCCTTTGATATTATCAAAAGTAATGAATAGAGACTAGGAACGAGTATCATAGAGATATGGTAGAAAATATGAAAGAATATAGGGAAAGTTGGAGTACAATAGCGGAAGCTTTGTAAGTGATATGATATCGAGATAGGAAACCTTAGAGATTAGGCCAAGCATTCTAGTTATCTGTTATCAATATACATAAAACAAATATACTTAACCATTATGAGATTCAAGTTTAATTATCAGAGAAAGACACATTAGCAGATAGAATATTGAATCGTTTCGGTCCAATTCTCATAAGAAGAAATTTTATAAATAACAATGAAGTGTAGTAGTGATACTTTGAGAAAGAATACATATGCGTATATATAAAATATACATGATCATGGAATTGTTAAACATAACATAAATATACATAAAGCCAAACTTATGAACTTATAGAAACTTTGCAAGTATACATACAAGGACCATTTTGTTTTTGCATAACAAGACACTTTACAATTCTTTCCAAGGTGCTTAACCTCACAATGCTCATTAAGACTTATCAGGAGGCTAAGTAGTGCTTGGTGAAGGATCCTTTTCAATTTTTTTAATTTATCTCTTTCAAATTTTTTGGCAAAATATATGTTTTGCATTTGAATTTGTTTTT
The DNA here is from genome assembly GCA_033032865.1 of Dactylorhiza incarnata. Taxonomy (NCBI): domain Eukaryota; kingdom Viridiplantae; phylum Streptophyta; class Magnoliopsida; order Asparagales; family Orchidaceae; genus Dactylorhiza; species Dactylorhiza incarnata. The sequence continues at coordinate 3,067,962 of JAWHQI010000036.1, forward strand.
TTTTTGAATATTTATGTATGTAAAGGATCTCAGAATTCACTTGCATGCAAAAAATGGTATAATTTGAATAAGTGCAAAGTAGCAAAGTTGAAGGTAGCATTTATGAAATGTATTTTGTTATGTTCGATCAATCATGATGTATGTATAAAATAAATTTTATTAACATGTATTTGCAAAGTATGTGTTTGTGATTGCTCATTGTCATAGATAAAAGATTTCTTATACTTAGAGGCATGCGAAAACAATTCTTAATTCCGATATGAAAGTGTCTACGCCTACTGAAACCGCTGAATGGGAAGTGCCTACGGAGGAGGAGCCGCGTCGCTAATCATTTAGTCAGGCTCGACGTAAGAAGGCAGTGGTAAGGAGACCAGTTTATGATCTTCCAGAAAGCAGTGGAGCAGGCAGTCGAAATGAGGAGGATTCGGATTGAAAATGACTTCTGTGAGCTAACGCCATCCGATATCCTACTGTCGCCATCCAATAGCATCCCAGCCCTGATCTCTCCTTAATTTTGTGAACTTCTTTTATGAGACATTTTAAGTACTCTTTTATTAAAGTTTTGTAATAATTTTTAATATTTGGACATGATTTATGTTGGTGAATGTCTATGTTTTGATCGTTTAAGATTTAGTTTTTCTTTTTAAAATGTATAGCTATTGTGATGTTTTTAATTTTATAGGTTATAAGTAGTGATATAATCATTGTGAAATGTCTAGGATTCCCAATTCTAGCCTAAGCATAGAAAAACGGGAATCCGGTAATGGTTTCGTAAATATATCCGCTAGTTGATTATCCGTGCCTATAAATGAAATTTTAATGTGGTTATTTTTAATATGATCTCTAATAAATTGATGCCTCACATCAATGTGTTTAGACCTTGAATGATGGACCGGGTTGTATGTTAAATCAATTGCACTTTTATTATCACACCATAATTCAATAGTTTATTGTTTAATATTAAAATCTTCTAATGTTTGTTTCATCCAAAGAGCTTGTGCACAACAACTACCAAGTATGATATATTCGGCATCGGTGGTTGAGAGGGCAACAGAATTCTGTTTCCTACTCGACCAAGAGATAAGTGAAGGGCCTAAAAAATGACAAGTGCCACTAGTGCTTTTCCTATCTAGTGAACAACCGGCATAATCGGAATCAGAATAACCAAATAAAGTAAAATCATCACTGTGTGGATACCACAAACCAAGTTTAGATGTGCCAATTAAATATCTAAAGATTCTTTTAACTGCTTTTAAATGAGATTCTTTGGGATTAGCTTGAAATCTAGCACATAAACAAACTGAAAACATAATATCTGGTCTAAATGCAGTCAAATATAAAAGTGAACCTATCATGCCTCTATATAAAGTTTGATCTATAGATATTCCATTTTCATCTTTTCCTAATTTTAAAGATACACTAATAGGAGTATTTGCTTGCTTGAGATTTTCAAATCCAAATTGTTTTAAAACATCATGAATATATTTTGATTGGTTAATAAAAACTCCATGTTTTTGAACAATTTGAAATCCTAAGAAATATTTTAATTCTCCTACCATACTCATCTCAAATTCACTTTCCATCATTTTTACAACATAATTACACAACTCTTCATTAGTGGCTCTAAAAATAATATCATCAACATAAATTTGTAAAATAATTAAATTATCATCAACTTGCTTAATGAAGAGTGTACAATCAACACCACCCATTTTAAAACCATTTTGTAATAAATATAAAGTCAATCTATCATACCATGCTCGTGGTGCTTGTTTTAAACCATGCAAAGCTTTTAGCAATCTATATACGCAATTAGGAAAATTTTCATTTATAAATCCTGGGGGTTATTCAACATAAACTTCTTCTTTAATCAACCTGTTTAAAAATGCAGTTTTAATATCCATTTGCAACAATTTGATTCTTTTATGACTAGCAAATGCAACAAAAATTCTAACTACTTCCAATCGTGCTACGGGTGCAAATGTTACATCAAAATCTACCCCTTCAATTTGATTATATCCTTTCGCTACAAGCCTAGCTTTGTTTCTAGTGACCCTAGAGTCACTATCTAATTTATTTTTGAAAACCCATTTGACTCCTACCGTTGGATGATCACTAGGTCTATCAACAAGAGTCCAAACTTTATTTCTTTCAAATTGGTTAAGTTCTTCATTCATAGCTAAAAACCAAGATTCATCATTTAAAGCGGTGGCAACATCTTTTGGTTCTATATTAGAGACAAAACATAAATTTGAAAAACTTTCATGTAAACTAGAATGTGTACGTACCCCACTTGATGGTTCTCTAATAACAAATTCTTGTGGATGATCTTTTGAGAACCTTAGCTCGGTTGGAGGTACATATCCTTGTTCTTCTTCTTCTTCACCATCTTTTTCATCTTCTTTCTCTACTTTTTCTTCATCATCATCATCATTTTTCCTCAGATTTTGTTCAACATCTTCTTCATTTTTCTCATTACCTACAACTTTAGTATTTTCGACACAAGAAATGTTTTCATCAAATTTTACATGAATTGTTTCTTCAACCACTTTAGTACGTTTATTATAAACTCTATAGGCCTTGTTAGTTGAAGAATAACCAATGAAAATTCCTTCATCACATTTTTCATCAAATTTACCTAAGTTATCTTTTGTATTCAAAATATAGCATTTACAACCAAAAACTTTAAAGTAAGATACATTTGGTTTTCTTTGAAAATAAATTTCATAAGGAGTTAATTGTAATGTAGGATGAATCATGACACGATTAATAATATAGCATGCAGTACTAACGGCTTCGGCCCAAAAATATTTTGGTAATTTAAATTCACAAAGCATAGTACGTGCTAATTCTTGAAGTGTTCTATTTTTCCTCTCCACTACACCATTTTGCTGTGGCGTGCTAGGAGCGGAAAATTCGTGTTTTATCCCAAATTCATTACAATATGAAATAATTTTTTCATTATCAAACTCTCCTCCATGATCTGATCTAATGCATTTTACTTTTAAATCAAGTTCAATTTGAATACGTGAAATTAGTTTTACAAATTCATCAAAAGCATCAGATTTTGAATTTAAAAATAGTGTCCAACAAAATCTAGAATAATCATCAATAATAACAAATGTATATTTTCTACCTCCTAGACTTTGTGTAATTTGACCAAATAAATCCATATGTACTAACTATAAAGGTCTAGAAGTAGAAATAACATTTTTGCTCTTAAACAATGATTTAGTAAACTTTCATTTTTGGCATGGTGAACACAATGATGAAAGCTTTCCATTTAAATTCGGTAAACCTTTAATTATTTTATTCTTTGAAAGCTTTACTATTCGTTTAACACTAGAATGTCCTAGTCACCTATGCCATAATTCAAGTTCATCATTCTTTGAAATAAAACATTTTAGTGTATAATGAGATAAATCTTGAAAAGTGATTGTATAGACATTGTTTATTCTTGCTGCAGTAAGTACGATTTCATTTGTTTTAGAATCAATAATTTTGCAAAGGTTTGAGCTAGAGTCAAATAAAACATTTAGATTTTTATCACATAGTTGACTAATAAAGATTAAATTATGTTTCAAACCTTTAACATATAAAACATTTGAAATTTTAGATTCTTCGTTACCTACTACTCCAATGCCTTTGACTTTAACCTTGCCATTATCTCCAAATGTCACTATTCCACCTTTCTTCATCTCTAGGCTAAGGAACTTTGATTTATAGCCTGTCATGTGTTTTGAACATCCAGAGTCCAAATACCACACATCTTCCTTGTTCTTCCTTGTTCTTACCTGCTATGATGAGCCATCTACTTCACTTGAGCCTTCAGAAGTTGTGTCATCCCAAGTCTCCGCCTTCAGAACCATCTTTTTGAACTTCTTATCGTGCCTCTTCTCTTTATGCTCTCTCAGATATTTTGGGCACTTGCTTCTTATATGTCCAATATTTTTGCAATGATAGCATTCCGGTAGCGGACGTTCTTCTTCATCATCCATTTTTCCTTTTCCTTTGTTGTAGGAAAAATCCTTCTTTTAGAAAAATTTTCTAAATGAGTTTCTCCTCTCAGGATTTCTTATAAACTTCTTAAAGTTCCTCACAAACTGTCCTTCTTCATGTTCCTCACTTTCTTCAGTCTCACTTTCAATTTCCTTTTTAGATTTCAACGCCAAGCTCTTCTTTTTGGGCTCCAAATTGTACTCTTGGCTTTGAATCTTCAACTCCACTTCATGGGTTTTTAGATTCCCAATGAGGCTCTCCAATTATAAGGTCTTAAGATCATGTGACTCAGAAATTGTAGTCACTTTAGGATTGAACTTCGGGGGAAGTGATCTTAAGATTTTCCTTACTAAATCTCCATTGGAGAAAACCTTACCCAGCACCTTTGAATCGTTCACGATTTTAGTGAATCGTGTGTACATTGTATCAATTTTTTCATCCACCTCCATTTTGAATCTTTCGAACTCTGACTCCAGTTGAAATAGCTTTGAATACTTTACCTGCGAAGTACCTTCATGAGTAATTTCTAAAAGATTCCAAATTTTAAATGCAGTATCACAAGCACAAACTCTATTAAATTCAGTGCGATCTAGTGCGCAAAATAAAGCATTCATGGCTTTTGCATTATTCTTACATTTTAATTTATCATTGTCATCCCACTTGTCTTTGGGTTTGTCCATAGTTACATCTCCTACAACAATTGTTGGTCACGTATAACTCGTCTCGACCATATTCCAAACTTCTATGTCGAGAGCTATTAGAAAACACCGCATTCGGGTCTATGCCCGTAAAAAGTGGTGGCCTACTAATTCCTTGCCCCTCAACGAACGCGTGATCATTGTGCGCCATTACTCCAGGTGGTAAAACAATTTTGGAGTTACCTTGCTCTGATACCTTGTGTTGGATCGTGTGACGCCCTTAGAGGGGGGGGTGAATAAGGGTGTGTTTAAATTATAATTTTTAACTTAAGAATTTTCAAACAAATTTTACTTTTCTAAAAATTAATTACAAAAATTTCAAACCAATGTAATTTTAAATTAATTCAAACACAAATTTCTAAGTTAAAGATTAAGCAACCAAATTTGCAATTAAAGAAAAAGTCATAATTTTTTAATCATGAAATTCACATACAATAAAAATGATCTTAACAATGCTTAAGATCAAGGAACAAATATGATGATAAAATTTTAACAATTTGAGTTTACCAATCCGTCTCCCAAGGATCGGAAGGCTATCACTTGTCTCTCCCTAGACCAAGCCCAAGCCTATCCTCTAGATCTTCCCAAGATCTAGACGTAGCACACAAGGCCACGATTTCCTACCAAGCCACGCAAGGACTTGGACGATCTGCACAGGGAAGTGATTTTCCCCTAAGCCACGCAAGGACTTAGACGTCACGCACAAGGAGACGATTTCCCTACCAATACAAAGTGAAATGTATATAAATGAAAATACAAAATCAAATGAAGAACTCCCTAGAAATTCAGATCTCTGAAAGGAAGGTTGAAGCCTCGAGATGATCGTTGATGTAAAAGCGCGTCCGATCTCGTCTTCAATTTCAAACCTTCTAAGCACAAATGGGAGTTGATGAGGTTCTGGAGCTCTCTGGTTCGTATGCACTCAGGAAAGGACTTGGAGATCTGAAAAACTTCATTACACGAAGTTCTGAGCCCTTTTTATAAAAGAGAGATAACGCCATCTCTTAGCTAGCTATCACAAAAATCCGATAGCTCCAGAGGTGCCACGTGTCCCATGTATTCGGCATTTTTGCGGAGAGTTGCGATCGCGATTGAGTCGTGGTTGAGACGTGGGCTGTCGGATATCCGATAGCACTATTGGATATCCGTTAACTTGCGTAACTGCTGCACGTCGTAGAGTTACGGGAAAATCGTGCACTATCGGAAATCCGTTACTGTTGTCGGAAATCCGATAGCTCTAAAACGTTGAGTAGAGATCGGAGAACAGAAGAAATCATGCGCTGTGGGAAATCCGGTACTGCTGTCGGAAATCTGATAGCTCCAATTTCTGGAAAATCGGTATTTTGCTCCAATTGAAAACATGTTATTCTTGCACTTGTTATCTGCACACCATTAATCAAAAATAGGATCAAATACATTCGGGATTTGTTATTCTCAAATCGGACGAGTGCGGAACGCATGCTCCAACACTTTATCATTGTCCTGAGCACTTCTTCAAATCAGGAACATTGATGTACACTATTCTCAACAATCTCCCACTATTTGAAGAAGTCATAATTCATTTAAAGATAAAGTACATCTAGAGAAAATCAACATAAAGTGAGATTATTTCAGTTTATTTTATATGATATGAGATGATCACAGTTTAAAAGATAAATTTGAGAAACACCATTTCATTTATAAATAGTGAAATACATTTTGAAATTTTCAGCATTTCTACATTTCCCAATGTGAACCAGCCATCTATTCTTCTAGTTCTCTTATAATTATTTCACTTCTTGCTTTCTTGACAGCAGCCACATATTGCTTTTCAAATTTCCTGGTAAAATATTCATTTATCTTAGGATGATATATGAGTGGCTCTGAAGCATCTGCTGGGATTCTTCCTGCTTGCTTGTCTCTTTTGTGGCTTCTTCTTAGTTCTTCTTGATTTTCATATTTGGTCCATTCTTGGGAGCTATACAACTTGTATCTTTCATCTTTGCTTATTTTAATGAGCTCTCATGCATTTACTATGATTTCTCTAGATTTGGGGCTCCATTTATCATAGTCTTCTTTCTTCTCCATTTCTTCTTTATATGTTTTCTTTCTCGGTTTTACCTCATCTTCCTCAGTTATCTCCCTTCCTTTACTCTGATCAGCAGCAGTAATAGATATATCAGCAGTAGCAGATGGCTCATCATAGCAGATAGGAGGGAGATTCATTGCCTCTCTGATTGTATTGGAGGTCCAGATGGCATGCTCCCCACTGGCCATTATCATGGATCTCTCCCTCTTTATGACTTCTTCTGATATGTCTCTTTGGAGGCTCCCTTGAAGAATCAGAATCTTGTCTTTCAGCATGTGAATTCCTTTTTCCAGATGATTCTTTGTCTCAAGTAGATGATTGTCTAGTTCCTGATTGTAGTGATCTTATTTTTCTTGAAGGGTTGTTTTGTGATCAGTCATCCACCTATTAGTGGCTTTGTAGGCTTTCTCTATGTTGTTGTATATTACAACTTGATTTTCAAGATTTTTAGCTATACCCTAGTGAGTGAGTTCTAGCTGTTTGGCAGTGTTCTCTTGCAGACTCTTCATATCAGTTCTTAGACTTGCAGTCTCATTAGATAGGTCCTTCCTTATGTCATTCATAGCAGTGTCAACATGACATTCAATTTTGATTCTCTATTCTTCCAAGAGCATTCTTATTTGAAGCAGTAGTGAGGAATCCTCTATCTTTTATTTTGGTGAAGAGCTGGGCTTTTCAGGTTCTCTCTCAGCCTTTATCTTCATTACCATAGAGAGGTAGTCATCCATTCATTCATCCTCATCAAACATAGGAAGAGGAGATCTTCTAAAGGAAGATTGTCTCACTTCATCCTCAGGCACATTTGACTCTTCAGCATATAGCAAATCTCTGCTAGTCTCATTAGCAGGATTTTCTTGATTTGCTTCTTGTTGAGCTCCACTTGGGTCCTCTTGGACAACTAGTCCAGAATGGATAACATCCTCAGCCATAGTGAGCCTGTTGTTCACATCTTCCACATGAGTAGGGAGCTCAATGTCATGCTCCCCCTCAGTTTCAGCATTCCCTTGATCTGTTCCTGTAGTGGTCCTGGACCCTAAGCTCAGTGTTGAAGTCTGGAGAGAGACATTCCTCTGCTCCACATGCTCTTCAGAGATGGATAGATCTAGATTGTGGATAGGTTCACTCTCTGTAGAAGAGCTTTCTTCTTCACTTTCCACATCCTTTCCATCCTTTATCCTCTTGGGTGGCTTTATCAGAATCTTCTCCCACCTCTTAAGTATCTTTATATCCATTCTTCTCATGTGATGGATTTATACTCCTAGCCTCTTGTTGAAGTTTTCAGGATATGACAGTTGCGGGTATATAGATAGTATTCTGCCAAGATTGGGCACTTGAAATCTCATTTATATTCTCTTGAAGATGAGCTGAGCCCAATCTGTTTTCTTGGTTAGGATATCCTGGCATATAACCCTATCTTGCATAGGAGGGCTTTTCCCACTATATCAGCCAGTAGCTTTCCATGCTGATTGAAATTCTTCATTTCCAGAGACCCATAGGTCTTCTTGGAGTGCCCACATCATGTAAGAGCATTATCTAGGTCCTCTTGGTTGACCTCTTCATTCTCCTCTTCATTGGCAAAGATGGGCAGCTGATAAACCCTAACCAATCTTTTTGGGGTCACTTTCACTTTTATTCTATTGATTCTACATTTGATTGACGTCCCTTTTGAACCACCCTTGGCATTTTAATAGAACTCCAGGACTTCTCTTTTTATTATCACAGAAGACTCGGATAGTATGAATTCCAAGTTGACGGAGTTGAGCAGTCTGATAGTGCTTTGAACCTCTTCGGGTGAATTCAAGAATTCATTACTCACTATTTCACTTCCTTCATATAGATATCCTTCTTTCTTTGGGGCCATTTCTTATTTGTTCGAAGGATGCTTCTGCAATGTCGACTTGTTTACTTGTCGAAGTCGGAGAGTACACAATGGCTCTTTTAGGGCAAATGTAGCATGTGCTTTTAATTTTAAGACATTTGACCCTATTTATAATTTCTGGTGTGGAAGGTGAAGTGTCCCTTGTTAAATATTTGATTATATCAGATTGAATCATTGTGATCAATTTATTTTAGAGTTCTGATTTCTCGAATAGATACTTAGGTATCATCCTGAATTTACGACGAAGTCGTAGATTCATTTCGACGATACACTCAGTTATTATGATGATATCTTTTTGTAGACACAACAATATTGTCTTGGATTGTTCTTTTGTATAATTAGTGTGTTGTGTGTCAGCCTCAACATCATTCTTGTATGTTTTCTTAATGATGCTTTGTTAATTTGGTGGCATAAGATTATACATTGGTTATGGGGCTTAGTGCCTTTTTATCTAAACTGTATCAACTCATTATTGGCTGACAAATAAGTTAATTATAAATTTTATGCTAGCACATGTTCAACATGTATACTGAAGTAATTGCATATTCAAGTATATCACGAACTTTATTATCATTTTATAGATAAGCTAAATGTTTTCAAAATAGAATCAAAATCACATTTGCTTTTAGCTATCACATGAGCCAGTTCAATTCCCCCTTTCTCTACATCTTTCTCCTTCCTTTAATGCTTCTGCTCTTGCCTTTCAAAGTAGGAGAATGGCTTTGGGATGTTCCTATCAGGGATGGAAGGTGCATTCTCTTGTAGTGTTCTTCCTTGTTGATGTTGTCTATACATAGTTCTCATAGCTTCTGTCTTCCTGTGCTTGTCCCATTCACTTGAGGGGTAATGTTTGGATATGTTCTTGCCACTTTCTCCAAAGTTCCTCCAAGTTGTCCAACCTATATCTCTTGACCTTGGACTTACAATGTTAAGGCTTGGATCACAAGGACCTTGTTCATCCCTATTTCTCTTGAGAGGTAGTTCTTCATCCATCACAATTGTTTTCCCTTTTTTGATCGGACTCACCAATCCTCTATATGATTTTCTTAGTACTTTGCTCTAATTTGGTGTTTAGAGCATCATGGGTGAATTCATTTGAGTCAGTGCATCTTGCAAAAATCAAATTTTTACTATCAACAATTTTTATGGTTAGCCATCTAATCCCTCTTTCCAGATTTACACTTGCCTGCTGACTTTGTTGCAGTGAGGTGTCCACTCTTTCCCAAAGGGATTGCAGAGCATTCATATTGCTATCAATAGTTGTTCCTACCCTTGTGAACCATCTGGTGATCTGAGCATTGATGTGATCAATGTATGCCCTTATCCCATTCATCTGAGCTGACATATCATCTCTGATTTCTCTAACTGCCCTTTCCACATAGTCCTGATATATTTTCCTTTTCTCAGTTAGCAAGTTCATTATTTGTTCAATTAAGGAGCTTGGAGCTTTCTCATGATGTGGTGGTGTAGAAGTTCTTGTAGGATATTGCTTCCCATCATTTGTTTCTCCTTCCAGGTCTTCACCCATATTAGTACACAAATTTTCTAGCTCAAGATTTCCCTTTTCAAGGATAGTGTATTCAGTAATCATCATGTAGCTTTTAAGTCTTCCTGCACAGCACCCTCATTCTGAATTGTTTCCTCAACCTTTGGAGCAGAGAGTTCATTTTGAGACCCCCCTCAACAACAACCATACTCCTGATAGGTAACACTGTCTCTTGGGATGAGAGCTCAGCATGAGTCTCCCCCTCAACTGTTGCACTATTCTTTCTGACAGTCAGGTCTTCAATAGTTATCATGACAACAACCAGATTCTTTGCATGTGGTTTTGGATTTGATGTGCTGTTCCTTTCTGCTGATTGATTGTCCTCACTTTCAGTGGCCTTTCTCCCTCTCTTTACACTTTTAGGGACAACTTTCTCCCATCTCTCTAGAATTTTTAGGTCAATATTCTTCATGTAATCAATGTGTGATCCCATCTTTTGATTTAGTTGAAGAGAATTGATGAGATATAGAGAGATGATTCTCCCAAGATTTGGTGCTTGGAGACTTCCATGGATCCTTTTGAAGAGAAATTGAGACCAGTCAGTTTTCTTGCATAGAATTATTCTTGTCATGATGTCAAACATATACTTGGATATTATGTCGTGAGATCCTGGTTTTCAAATTAATGCTTTGCCAATAATATCTTCCAACAATTTTCCTCTTGTATTGAGGTCAGCCTTTTTCAGGTTACCATGTTGTTGTCCTGTATGATTGCACCATTTTCTTGCAGTCAATATTTCTTCCTCTAAAATTTCTTCCTCTATCTCTTCTTCTGAGAATCTAGGTAGAAGGGAGCCCTGGAATTCCATTTACAGTCACCCTTAATGGGGTATTTCCAACCCTAGTATTGATGACATTTTTAGAGGTGCTCATCTTGGACTCGGTATAGAACTCCTGAAGTTCTCTATACATGATTGCAGTTGGGTCTGAGAGTGCGTATTCCAGTACCACAGCTTCGATTTGCTCGATTGTAGACTTTATCTCCTCATTTGCGTTGATGAATCCACCGCGCACCAGCTCACATCCTGTATTGCAGGTGTCGTCATCCTTAATAGTGCCATTTCCTTGGGTTGTCGAATTTACAGAGGTTCAGCGTCGAGAGAGTTTGAGAGCTCATCGTGATAGCTTAGAGTAAATGTGTGTCGTACTCTATTTCTAAACACGTGACCTAATTATATATGTTTTACTTTTGACTATGAAGGAGCGCATACCTGGGTTGATGGACTAAATGTGTTGATTTAGAATCAACAACTATGATTATGAGATCCAATATGTTTGTTGAGCAGGATGTATATGTTTTTGATGAATTTCTTCTTAATCCAAAATTATGACTGGATCACTTATTGTCCAATAGCCACCTTTAATTTTGGTTGGCTATTTGGACAGACCTGCAAGACAAAGAGTTAATATTCCTTAGGAACCCAAATGAATTTGGGTCCTAGGTTCTTGTTAGCTCTAACTACTAGAACTCATGCAACCAAATCACTGAATGACTTCTCATACATTGCTCTAGGAACTTTTGGGTTGAACCAACAATATATAGTAAAGTGCCCAACCTTGCCATAACACCAACACCCAAATCTATTGTACCTCCTTTTCTGAGTCACCTTTTGAGTGGAGGGTAGGTGACAAGAAGAGCAGGCTGCTTCACATCAAGTATTTCTACTGATCATGTGAATGTGCCTTGATTTTGGAGTTGGTTGCATAGTCAATTCTCTTACCTTAGGAATAGGCTTTTGAGGTAAAGCTTTTTCCTTTTGTTGGGCTGATGGTGCTTGTGGAGAGACAACTTTTTGAAAGACAGTTCTAGCTGGGGAAGTCTCTCCAACTTCCTTATTATATCCCAGTCCTCCTCTGTATTGAGTGGAGAAACCATCTATAATAGGGAGAACAGTTTTGGGCCAAAAGAAGCTAGCCACAAGCTTTCTTTCTACAATAAGCTTGTTCTCTAGAGACTTTATTTTTCTATCCCGAGCTTCAGACCTCTTCTGAAGTAGGATAAGCTTATTGCACAATCTAATCACCTCCTTGGTCTTCTCATCAATTTGAGATCTAAATGGCTTGAGGATTCTTATTTCCTTAGATTGAGATTTGACCAATTTCTTGCTCTTTTTAAGAGCTGCCAAAAGAATACCATATTGTTCCAGTAGATCAGTATGGTCCTCATTGTTGCATGATGAGAAGTCTTCTACATCATCTTCAGATGATGGACAATCGTCTGATGCACTCTTTATCTTTTCAAATGAAGCAGGTATTGGGAATGTGTGAGCAGTGCATACCTGAGGAGGATGAGAGTCATCCTGATTTTCTTCATTTTATAGAACAACCAGCCCATAAAACTCCTCATCCTCAGAGTCACAGTCTGAGAGAGTGAGTGGTGCTCTTATCCCTTTTCTAGCCATGGAGCATTCTTCATCCTTAGATTTGCTGTCTGAGAGAGTTAGAGGTGCTCTGATCCCATTTCCACTAAGCCCCATAAATATTTCTTCTTCAGAGTAAGAGGAGTTGTAGCTGCTTTCATTTAGAGATCTGAACTTTTTGATATTATATATTCTCACTTTCTTCATGGAGCTTTACCTTCTTGAGCTGATGATTTGACACACCCAATGGTAGATCTATTCAAGCTGTTAAGCTTTCTTTGAACAACCTCGCTTTGATACGACTTGTTAGTTTTAGGATGTTGTCTAATAACCTAGAGGGTGGAGTGAATAGGTATTTCAAAATATTTTGTTCCTCTTTCTTTCTATGAAGGTTCTAGTTTAAGGATTTAGTAAATAAAAATGCATCACAAAAAATACTCAGAGATTCATTGTGGTTCCCCTAGACAAAGTGTCTAGAGTACTACACTGTCCCTCTTGCCTATCTAGTAGTGTGCTAGAGTCGGCAACCTCCACCAAAACTCAGGCCCTCAAGCCCTACAAACTCAAGCCCTCAAGCCGTACAAACTCAGGCCCTCAATCCCTACAAACTCAGATCTGTATCAGATCCAACAGCTCAGTCCCTCAAGCCATAGAAACTCAGATCTATTTCAGATCCTACAGCTCAGGCTTGTAAAAGCCCTACAGAGAGTAAATGAAAAGTTCTTCTTTAGCCTGATGAAAACTAGCTTCTAGACTTGAAGAGAATACTATAGATCTTATCTTGCTGGGTGCAGACTTCTCTTTAATCCTTTCTTAAATTTGGAATAATGCTTATCAGTCAATGTTGCTAGACTGAGACTTGGAGAACACAGTGTAAAAATCATTTCGTTCTCGAGTAGTTGTTCCTTCTTCACATCCACTTTTACTATTTGATTGATTTGCGTATTCGGTGCGGTTGTTCTCTCGTTTATTAAGGCAGACACTGATCCCTTTTATAAGACTGAGGGACCGTCTAACGGTCTACTCAGATGTCCTTTGAGTGTTAGGTCCCATTCCTTAATGACATGCACTTATTGGACCATCACGCAGTGACATTAAATGCAGTCAGCGCATTTTGAATTATCTTGATCTTTCTTGATGATATTAGCAACATCTAGACGATATTGGCACCATCTCGACGACAGAGCTTGATGTCATGCTGATCCTTCTTGGACTTAGACAAATCTTTAAGTCTTCTTAAATCTTCTTCAGAGAGAGATATCTCGACGATATGAGATATCTCAGCTATACTTGTACTCACTATAACATGAAGTCATCTCAATGATGTTGTCGTGAACATCTTGTTGACTTGAGGTCATCATGATGATGTCGTTGAAATCATCATGTCTTATTAACGATATCATCTTGTTTATTCTGAATTCTCATCGATGTCGTCTTGATCATCTTAACGATAAGCAACACTTCTATTACAAACTGTCTTTGCGAGTTCTTCCTTAGTCTTCTCAATGACAAGGCTGCTTTACAACGATGTCATCGACTTAGCCAAATATTTTAACTAAATCCTTCTGGAGAGCTTCATCATATCAGACTTCACAACGATATCGTCTTGTTATTCTTGTTGACATGATGATACTGAGACTTGTTCAATTCTTCTTGTTCTCATGATTATATTGCCGTGTGTACTTTGTTGTCACAATGATATCATCAGATTGTCCATATTTTCTCGACGATGACTAGAATAAGCCTTCTGCTGAGTTCGGCGAGTAGTCTCAACGATATATGAATGCTTGATAGTTCAACGATATTGTCGTGTGCATCTTGTTAATACGGCGATATTAGTCTTAGATGTTTTTTGCTTGATCCTTATATATTATGCTAGGTAATATGATATTCTGACCTGTTCATGTCACATCAAATGCACATTAAATACAAATTATACTTTATCATTGTCCAAAGCACTTTTTCAAATCAGGAACATTGTTGGGCATTGTTCCCAACACTAACATGTTGAATGCAGGAAAAACCAATCTTCTAGGACTATGCAGGAAGGAAACCTGCCCACCAAAATCACAAAGTTGGATATTAATAAAGAATTTCATAACTCTTCAATCTGCCTATTGTTACTGAATTACAAAAGAACAACAACCAGCACAGAGATGAAGAGAGTGAAGAAGAATTGGTTCAAATAATGGATTGTTCAATATTGCAAACTCAGAATACGGCCACTGAAGAAACTCTACCGAATTTCAGGAATTTCAGCAAGAAAAAATTCAAGTAGCTGCACCTATCTCTATGATTGAGATGATGACATTGAGGAATCATTCTCCTTCTTAGGTCATTGGTGATATAACCTCTGGAGTTCAGACAAGAAAGCAAATCTCAAGTGGACTAGTTCTCCATTGTTTCCTATCTCAACTAGAGCTAAATAAGTTTAAAGAAGACAACAATGATCCTCACTGGATCATGACCATGCAAGAAGAACTTTCTCAGTTTAAAGGAAACAGAGTCTGGACATTTGTTCCAAGACCAATGAACTACTCTATAATTGGATCCAAATGGGTGTTCAAGAACAAGTTAGATGCTCATAGTGTAATAATCAGGAATAAAGTAAGGCTAGTTGCACAAGGATATAGACAAGAAGAAGGGATAAACTATGACCAAACCATTGCACCCGTTGCAAGACATGAAGCTATAAGGATCTTTTTTCCTTTGTAGCACACAACAATTTCAAGGTCTATCAAATGGATGTTAAGAGTGCCTTCCTAAATGGTGTTCTACATGAAGAAATATATATTGAACAACCATCAGGTTTTATCAATACTAACTCCCCTTCTTATGTATAAACTAAATAAAGCATTATATGGCCTCTAACAAGAACCTAGAGAGTGGTCATGACACTCTTTCTATATTCCTTCTTGATAACTCCTTTGAAAGAGGAAAGATAGAGAAAATATTATTCACTAGAAACCATAAGGGTAAGCTGCAACTAGTGCAAATTTATGTAGATGACATCATATTTGGATATACTGATGGCAAACTATGTAAGTTGTTTGCTAAACTCATGCATTCCAAGTTTGAAATGAGTAGTATGTGAGAGCTCTCTTACTTTCTTTGCCACCAAGTAAATCAATCTAGTGAGGGCATTTTCATCTCTCAGTCAAAATATACCAAGGAACTTATCAAAAAGTTTGGTATGGAAAATGCTTCCACTATGAAAACTCCCATGGCTACAAATGTTGTTATAGACAGGGATTGAAAAGGGAAAGCTGTAGATCAAAAATTCTACAGATCAATAATAGGTTCCTCCTTTATCTAACAACTAGAAGACCAGACATCACATTTTCTACATGTGTTTGTGTAAGATTTCAAGTTGAACGTAAGGAGTCACATCTGACTTTTGTAAAAGAATTTTAAAATATCTACAAGGAACTCTTGAACTAGGATTGCGGTACCCTACAGAATAAGGATGCAATGGTTTGGTCATATTATTTCCTGGTTTGGTCATATTATAACTCATATTATGCAGGGTGTAGGCTAGATAGGAAAAGCACTTTAGGGACATGCAAATTCCTTGTAGCTAGATTTATTTCCTGGTTTAGCACGAAGCAAACCACTGTCTCTACATTCACAGCGGAAGCTGAGTTATAGCTGCTGGAAGTTATTGCTCAAAACTGCTTTGGATGCATAATCAACTTCTACACTATAATTTGAAAATAGAAAAATCTATCATTTATTGTGATAGCTTGAGTGCAATCTTAAAAGCCTCAAATCCTGCTCTTCATAGTAGAACAAAACATATTGAGATTAGACATCACTTAATTAGGGATAATGTAGAAAAGGCATGGTTTCCTTAGAATATATCCCTATGTATGACCAAAAAACTAACATCTTCACCAATCCTCTTGATTTGATTAAGCATAAACACTTCATAAATATTCTAGGTGAAAGTGCACAGTGTACCTCTGAGAATCCTCTAGAGGGAGGGGTGAATAGAGATTTAATGAATTATTCCTATTCTAACTGTGAAAAAAAAACTATTCTAAGAATTATGCACAATCAAGATCTCAGGCAGAATAAATTAGTACTGAATTATAAAGCAGAACGCAGTAAAGTAAACTAGCTATAGAGACAGCACAGAAAATTTATCCAACCAGAAGACAGACAGATTTTTATAGAGGTTCCCCAAAATATGGGTACTCCCCTCTTCTACCACCTGGTAGGGATGCACCAACAGTGCCTGAGTCTTTTGAAAAGGAGACTCTTAGAACCGCCAGATCTTTTGATAAGGAGATCTTGAACCACTGAATCCTTTGAAAGAGGGATTCTCAGAACTCTCTACCAGATCTTTTGATAAGGAGATCTTGAACCACTGAATACTTTGAAGAGGGATTAATAAAACTCTTTTACAGAATGAGAAAGAAAGAAGAGAAAGAAGGTTGTAGGAATTCTGTTCTCAGAATTCTTGAGATTGTTGTATGAAGAACAACCAATTATGTTCCAAAGGATCTGTTCTTGATTATCCCCTTCTTCTGATAGTGTTGAGTTGCAGGTGTTTTGTATGTCAGATCCTTTTTACTTCTGCTGATCGAAATCTAGCTGCTATAAGATTGTGATGAAGAGCAGCTTTCATATCCTCTATTCTATTAGATGAAGAACAACAAAAGCTCTATCTTTCCTTTTCTCTTTTCTGTATATCAGTTCCTGGGAGAGAAAGAAGAAGAGGAAGCCCCATCAAGAATGGGACGGCTAATTGTGATTAATGTCTTATTTGTTTCTTTCTTCTATTCTCCTTTTATTCTCTCTATTCAATTTCAAATTTGTTTCCCTTTCTGGTATGCCTTAAAAAGGTAATCTGCTAACGACATTCTCTTTCATTCCTCTTTAATTCTCGTCCCGACCACCTACAAGGAATATGGTTCCAAGAAACCTTTTATGTACTTCTTTAATGCTCCTTTCTATTTTAGGAAATTATTGAGTCGTTGAGGAACGGTCTTGAAGGATGTGGGCCATGAAAGAAGGATCAGAGAGACAATTGAAAAGATTACCTTTTACAGACTATATTCGACGTAGCGTCGAATTAATTTCTACTCTTATCGACGTAGCTTCGAGTTCTTCTAGGAGCTTCTTCGATTTCATCTGTGCTCTGACTGAACTCTGCTATTCGATGTTGCGTCAATATCTTATCAACGTGTATGTCATGTTGATCTGCCTCGCTCTGAGCTTCATCTTCTGCGTCGAGATGAAGTTGACATTATGTCAACTTTAGATGGCTTCGACAGATAACATCTTCTGCATCGACATCAGCAGTTACTCCGACAAGTCCCTTCCCTCTACATCGATATTTATTTGATGTAACGTCGACTTGAGTTACTTCGACAGAAGGGTTGATCCACCTGGACTTCTAGTCAGAGCAGCGTCGATATGGACTCGATGTTGCGTCGAATTCTATTTGACGCAAATGTTAACTTAGCCCAATTTTGCTTCCCTTGATTTGGTCCTGATATCCTATGTTGAGTATGACATCCTAAGACATCTAATGACCATATTACCCTTACTATACAATAGGTAATTTATTCCTAGAGGATAAAATCACTTTTAGTTAATTTGTTAAGTTAAATCAAGGGCTTTTCCTAACAATATACCCCTATTTATCTTAACAAATTTTACAGATTGAATAAAGTGATTTTACATATTCTTTTGTATAAACAATAATACATTTATTACAACATAGACACAACATAAGACAGACTGAAATCATATGCAGCTCCATTCACTTGACAGGCAGTAAATTTGTATAACATTTGTTCTTCCCAGAATATATTTGAGTTCAAAATGAATAATCATTGAATACCTTAATTCAGGAATCCTTCTCAGGAGTCTTCCTTTTTCTTGAGAATACTACTGGGGTAACTTTCCTTGGAGCTATCTTCAGAGGCTCATCTTCATCAAGGAATGTTGTCGGATTTTCAGCAACATTGGCATTGTCATCCTCCCCCTGTTCTTGTGCATTCTGCTCAGCATCCACGGTAGCTTCCTTGGCAATCTTGACCACCTCATCTACTAGATTCTCATCTTGAGGCTTCCCCTGATCACCTGTTGTGCTTATAGCTTCCAATTCCATATTCAGACTTCTCTGAATACTTAGAGCAGGCTCCTCCTGATCTGCAGGCACCCCCTGGATTTGTGCTTCCTGGAAGGTAGTCACTTTGTCATGAGTAGTCTCATTATCAGCATTTCCTTGATCATGTCCACTCAAGTCAAGGACATGTATCTCTTCCTCTAAGATATTATCCCCCTTCTTGACCTTGCTAGCCAGTGAGGTTAAGAACTCCCTTGACACCATGGAGGAAGATATAAACTCTTTGAGGCTCTGAAATTTTTTGTGAAAACTTAATAACTCGCCCTCTATCTGTGAGTATTTCTTGTCAAATTTCCTAGCCTGAGAAGCCACTTGATCTGCAAAAGTTGAGGAGGCAATGACCACTACTTTGGAAATGATCTGATCAAGATCAATTGTGGGTGATGGGGGGAACTCTTCCTGGATAGGAGTGAGAGGATGGTAAACTTCAGGGGAGAAGTGAATTGGTGGTGGTGGAGGTGGAGCAGGATGATGATTTGGAATGAGGGTGGATGTAGGTAGATTGGTTTGCAGAGAAGATGGCTCAAGTGGTGAGGAGTATTGGTGGTGTTGTTGTTGATGCAGCTGTTGAGATTGAATATCTTCATGATGACGATTTGGAACATTGTCCAGTGGAGGTGAAGAGTGAGGAGGAGGGATAGCATCCCTTGGAGGATCTGGAATTTGCATTTTAGGCTCTTGATGAGGAGGAGATGGAGGAGGAGAGATTGGAGCTTGATCATGCTTTACTATTTGCCTGGTCCACTAAGAGAATATCCCTATGTTTATTCTCTTTCTAGGAGGAATAGTCACTCCTTTGGATCTGCAGATGTTGGGAAAATGTTGAAATAGCACTTGGCTCATTATCCTCATATAAGCATTTCCTTTATGGGCATACTTATGCCCAATCATCTTCAGAAGACATCTTCCCCAATTTATCTTCTTCTTCAGAACAAGAGTGCCCATAATCTGCAGCTGTTGCTTTGGGATTGCATCATGGGCTGAGATTTTGCATAATAGAGCATTCCCAACAATATCAGCCAGGAATCTGTATTCTTCACCCAAGTCGATCTTCTTCAGATTTATAGGTGTGTCTTTCTTAAATTGCATAATCTCCATGACCTTTTTCGTCTCTTCTCTTGTTAGTTCTTCTGAGTCACTTCCAGTAGGTAGATCAAATGTTTGGGATAAGAGCTCATCAGTTATACTAATATCTTGTCCAGAAACTGTCCCTTGAAGAGACCCATCATCTGCAACATGTACATTTTCTTTGAACTCTGTAAGTTCTACGTCTAGAAACTTACACCTTGTTGAAATAAGCATAGTCAGTCCAGCCTCCTGAAATAAGCCAAGTATAGCTTTGAAGCTTTCGGCAGCTGCGCTGAACGAATCAACATCTACATCGAACCCTGAATTAACATTAGGTAGTGCCATTGATTGAGATTGAATGTACCTGCAAAGATAGAGAGAAAATGAGAGGGAAGGACACAAGAGAGCAGGAGAGCAAGAGAGCAAGATAGCAAGAGAATTCAAAAGTGTAAATATTTCGATGCAGTAATTGCTTAATAGCAGATGAATCGCCGCTACTTAGGGTTTAGGTCAACGCACCGTTGATAATACTTATTATTCAGCGTGCAACGCTTTGTCGGGATTTCTTCTAGAAGCAATTCAGCGCGCATTGATATATCGACGTTTCATTGACTAGTACTCGACGTAGCTTTGAGACTATTCATAGACCCTAAGTCGACATAGTCCTATCACCGTTACGTCGATTTACAATTGACGTGAGTTCGAATTTTAATCAGCAATTAATTAGTCGTCGTATACGTCGATATGAACTTGACGCTGCGTCGATTTCTACTCGAATTGTCTTCTCTTAGTGCTACTTGACGCTGGCGTCGAGTAAAAGTTGATGGTACGTCGACTTCTATTCGACACACCTCTTAATAAGCAAATCTATTTCTTTAGAAAATTCTGGCTTTTTTTCCCAGCAATTTTATTTATTGAAAATAGATCATAATATGATGTAATAAATATCAAGGAGGATTCAAGGTAGAAATTACTCCCTTGAATGACTTTTGTTCCTTATTCATGACCTACATCTCCCTTCCCACTCAATTTTCTCCTGAGTGGTACACTTCCTAATCTTGCACAAGTAATTCAAACATTAGAAGGAACCCAAGTTACCTTGGGCCCTTTGCTTTTACCATTGTAGGGTTCAATGAAAGAATAGGATGGTCTTTCATGATACTCTTTGGGATGATAGGGAATGGTTTTCCCAAACCCATTGGTTTGAAATTTGAAATGGTTACAAAATGTATCTAGATATAATAAATCAGAAGAGTGGTTTATTATCCTAGGTCTTGACTTACCCTTTTGATTGTGGTTATTTAATTTCCCTATGTTGTTTTTACCAGAAGGTTTCTCTTTCTTATTGAGATGTATTTTGTTGGATTTATCTATCCTATCTGAACAGCTACCAACCTTACCCTTAGTTGATTTGCTCTTCTCACTAGGTTGATAATCTCTGGGTGGTTCTATGCTGGTCGAGGGCTCTGCTCCTAACCCTAAGTGGTTAAATCTCATAGAGAGATTTTCAGTGATGTCTTTGAGCTTCTGACTCCACCCATTGAGTGAGTCCTCAAAGGCCTTTGCCTTTGCTAGCTCTTCTTTTCAATTTGTATTTTCTTCTCTAAGTTTAATCAATTCTACCTCTTTATCATTAATTTCATTTGTTAGTTTTTGATTTATTAGATGCATTTCATCTTCCTTAAGGTCCTCTAGTTCAGTTATAGCTATGTTTAATTCTTTTTCTACCCTAAGATGTTCAATGCAGAAATCTGTAAAACAAGTTTTAAAATCATCAGATGTAAAGTCAAATTCATCAAAAACTGATACCTGATCATCTTCATCATCTGATGCCATTCCAAGAGCCATCATGCATGCTGCTACTGCTTATTCTTCATCATCACTCTCAGATGATGATGAGCTCTCTTCCACTTCTGAATCAATCCAGGTTTCAGCAATGAAACCCTTTGCTTTCTTCTTGTCCTTCCCTCTGGAGGACTTCTTCTTCTTCTCATCTGTAGTGCTTCTCATGTTCCTTTGCTCTTGAGGGAACTCAGTAGCTATGTGCCTTGGCTTGTTGTAGGTGAAGCAGATGATCTCCTTCCTTGGAGTCTTATCATATCTAGGCTTTGAGTCTCTATCTCTTCTCCTTGAGTCCTTAATCTTTACCCACTTCTTGAATCTTTTTGCCAGCACACTAAACATTTCATCCTCAGGAGTGGAGGACTCTCCCTCGGCATATTTCAGAGCAAGGGACCTTTGGACAGGAGCTGGAGAGGTCTCCCTTTCTTCTGCCTCAGCTCTGTTCTTCAGAAGCATCTCATATGACTTAGGCTTTCCTAGCAAAGCTTTAGTGGATATCTCTCTGTGGCATCTGGATTCTCTAATTGCCCAGATTCTTGAATCCCATGAGCTAGGGAAGCACATGAGGATCTTATCATTAATTTCAGTCAAGGATATTTCCTTGTCTAAGCCTCTGAGCTCATTAATGATAAGACTGAATATGTCATACATATTGGCAACAGATTCTTCAGCCTTCTTTTCAAAGTTCTCATACTGGGATATGAGAATTGATTTTTTGTCCTTTCTTTCATCAACACATCCTTCAACCATTGTGGTGAGGGAGTCCCAGATTTCTTTTGCTGATTGGCATTCAGCAACCTTCTAGAAAATATCAACTGACATTGTTGAAACCAGAATGTTCATGGCCTTAGCATAACATGCCTTGACCTTCTTCTCAGCCTCTGTCCACTCCTTTCTTGGGACAGCCTCAGTTGTTGAGGTTTCTCCTTCCTTTTGTCTGATTGGAGCAGGAGGACATGTGAGAAGAACATTATATTTGTCTTCATCAATTACATTAATATAATGCTTTATCCTGGCTTCCAGAGTGTGAACTTATTTAAGTTACACACTGGTGATCTTGTGGAGGCATAATTCTTAGTACTCATTTTCTCTATAAAATATATTTGTAGAAAAGAGATAAGAGTAGGAGGTCTTTTTGATCAAGGTTTTAACCTCTTAATGATCAACCTCCCTCTGATACCAATTGAAAGTGCACAATGTACCTCTGAGAATCCTCTAGAGCGGGGTGAATAGAGATTTAAAGAATAATTCATATTCTAACTGTGAAAATAATAAACTATTCTATAAATTATGTGTTAGTTATGGAACGTTCACCTAGAGGGGGGGTGTTAGGTGATCTGGGTTCTTTTAAATTATTTGTGCGAGTTTCGAATATATAAGCACAGCACAGAAAATTTCACACAGATAAACACAGATAAATCAGACCAGATGACACAAGATCTATAGAGGTTCCTCAATACAGGGTGTCTTGAGTAGTACTCTGTCCCTCTGCGCCTACCCAGCAGTGTGCTAGGATCGGCAAACTCCACCAAAAACTTCAGGACCTCAAGCCTTACAACACGGACCCGCAAGTCCAACAGCCTAGGCCCGCAAGCCCCTACTACCCCCGAGCCCGCAAGCTCAACACTCAGGCACTCAAGCCCTACACAGCTGACCCGCAAGTCTAGCCTCTTCCCTGGCCCTCATGCCTAACCGGACTCAAGCCCTCAAGCTTGACAATGAGGCATGCAAGCCCTACATAGCTGACCCGCAAGTTTAGCCTCTGCCCTGGCCCTCAAGCCTCACAGGTCTCAAGCCCTCAAGCTTGACAAATAGGCCCACAAGCCTTTACAAATATTACAGTAAAAAGACTGTTACTTCTGCCGGATGAAGATCGGCAACTTTAGCCTGTTGAAGATCGACTTCTTAAGGTTGAAGAAGATGCTTCTTGATTTGAACTTTCAGCACTGAATCGTCTTCAATCTTCTCTTAGCCTGATGAGGATTGGCTTCTTAACATTCGATGGATATGACTCCTTCTTCTTTCTCTCTTTCTTTCTTGCGCCGCTTGTACTGTTCTATTTTCTGTATGCGCAAGTTCTTTCTTGTTGATTAACCTTTTTAGGGCGACCTCTTATCTCTTTTATAAGACAGCGAGCCTCCCAACGGTCTTCTAAAAATATTCCTTAAGTGTCAGATGCTCCATTCCTTAAGAGCACGCGTTGATTGATGACAACATTAATTGCTGATAGACAATCAGGCGGCGACATTAAATGTTGACAACGTGTCCACAACTTTTGAATCTGTCTAGACGATATTTTCGATGTTACGACGACATGGATAATATCTCACCGACAGGACTTTGTCGATGCCATGAACTTAGATACACCTTCAATTCTTCTTGCTTCTACTTCTGATGCTGGTATCTCGACGATACGAGACATTTTGCAGCTACTGCATATACGACGATATGCTATCTCTGACTGTGTCGTCGTGATCTTCCTTCTTGTATGCTGTCATCGTAATCATGTTGTTCTCTCGACGACATGAGTGATACTATGTCGACAGATCATACTTCAGCAATTGCTTGTCTTCAGCTGTCCTTCTGCAGTCTTCTCGACGACATCCCTTCTTTACGACGATGTTCAACGCCATCAGTCATTCTTAGCCTTTCTAGCGACAAGGCTTCTTCTCGACGATCTTTGTTCTTCTCGACAACAAGGCCACTTTGGTGATGTCGACGATACCGCTTCTTCTCTGCGTTCGACGATCTTGCAGAGTCTCAGCGGTCAACGATCTTTCTTCTGAGTTTGACGAAAACGCCAAGTCTCAGCGGTCGTCGATCTTCCTTCTGAGTTCGATGATCTTGCTTCTGCATTCGACGAACACGCCAAGTCTCAGCGGTCGTCGATCTTCCTTCTGAGTTTGACGATCTTCCTTCTGAGTTCGACGAACTCCATTCTTCGTTCGATGAACTTCCTTCTACGTTCGACGAATCTTGTTCTACTAACTTCCTGAGATTTAAAAGCTAGAGAATCCATCAACTACAAAGTGAAGTATTCTTGACTTGGTGACTTCTTCAAATCAGGAATCATGTGGGCAAGATTCCCAACAATCTCCCCCTATTTGAAGAAGTCAGAATCTCAATTCAAGACTACTTTCATTTGACAATAAGTATTATAATCTTAACTTTTGAGCATGTAAGATTGTACGATTGTACTTATCTTTTGCTGAACTTCCTGAGTACATCAAGCTTGTAGCTCCCCCTTGATTTGATGTCTCTTCTTTTATGGCTCCCCCTACTTCTTTGCTCCCCCTATCTTTGAGGTCATCTTCTTCAGCATCTTGTCTTGAACATTTGATGCCCTTTCTCCCCCTTTCTGACTTCTTTTCTGGAGCTCTTCTTTTAGTAGACAATAGTCCAAGGTTCCCCCTTGCTCGTTCATCGTTCATCCAAACCCTGAGAAATTTTCTTAACAATCTGTTGGGTCCAGCGTTCCTTCACTTGACCCGTAGCGCCTTTTTGTTGATATAAAGAACAGTTGCGCCTTCACCAAATAGACCGGACTTTTGGTCGAGTTGGTGGCGCTGGATCCTCTCAATTGGTATCAGAGGAGGTTGCGGGTTCGAGAACGGGGGGGGGGGGGGGGGGGGGGGGGGGGGGCGCTGATAATTCCTGAAATTTCTCTACCCGGGGTCAGGCGGCCGCAGCCATGTGTCAAGCCACCTCTGAGCCATGTGGTGCGCCACCTCTAAGCGATGTGGAGCACCTCTGAGCTTGCGGGTCGTGCTGGACGCTATGGGGGGGGGATTATTGGGTCCAGCGTTCCTTCACTTGACCCGTAGCGCCTTTCCGTTGATATAAAGAACAATTGCACCTTCACCAAATAGACCGGTCTTTTGGTCGAGTTGGTGGCGCTGGGTCCTCTAACAATCGTCTAGAAAGGGATTAGAGAAAAGTAAGTAGAAGATCACTCTAAGTTTAACATCCCCAGTTGGAATTTGAAGAAATTAAACATAGCTTCATCTAAGTGCTTTGTAAATATATCAGCCACTTGTTTGTCTGTTGGGACAAACTCAAGGGTGATATCTTCATTTTCCACATGCTCCCTGATGAAGTGATACCTGATCTCAATATGCTTAGTCCTACTGTGAGAGACAGGGTTCTTAGCAATTGATATTGCACTTGAAGAGTCACAAAACAAGGGTGTTTTGGTCATCTTTAGGTTGTAGTCTTCAAGTTGATGTTTGATCCATATCAGTTGGGCACAGCAGCTCCCAGCAGAGATATACTCTGATTCTGCAATTGAGATTGCCACACTGGTCTGCTTCTTACTGCTCCAAGAGATCAGTCTTCCACCAAGGAATTGACATGTCCCTGATGTACTCTTCATGTCTTCCTTGCACCCTGCATAATCTGCATCTGAATAGCCAGTTAGCTCACATCCATTGTTCCTAGGGTACCATAGGCCACGATTTGATGTACCCTTTAGGTATCTTAAGATTCTCTTGACAGAGACATGATGAGATTCCTTAGGATTCACCTGATATCTAGCACAGACATATGTAGCAAATATTATGTCAGGCCTACTTGCAGTTAGATAGCAGGGATCCAATTATGCATCTGTACTTGGTTTCATCAAAGGGTATGCCCTTCTCATCCTTGTCCAGAGACACATTAGTTCCCATTGGATTCTTCATTGAAGAAGCACTCTCCAATCAAAATTTCTTGACTAGCTCCCTAGTGAACTTTGTCTGGGAGATGAATATACCATCTTCAGATTGTTTCACTTGGAGACCTAGGAAATATTTGAGCTCACCCATACTGCTCATCTCAAACATTCCCTGGATCAAGTTGGCAAACTTTTTGCAGAGATTGTTATCTATAGAGCCAAAGATGATGTCATCCACAAAGATCTGCACTAGCAAGATCTTGCCCTTCACTTCCCTTAGGAACAATATCTTATCAATCTTTCCCCTTGAGAACTTGTTCTCAATTAGAAAGCTTGATAGGGTCTCATAGAAGGCCCTAGGAGCCTGCTTTAATCCATAAAGAGCTTTTCTAAGAAAATAAACATAATCAGGATGAGTAGAATCTACAAAACCTGATGGCTTATCTACATATACCTCCTCTTTGAGGTCACCCTTTAGGAAGGCTGACTTCACTTCCATCTGGTAGACCTTGAAATATTGGTATGCAACATAGGCTAGAAACAGTCTTATTGCTTCCAGTCTGGCTACTGGAGCAAATGTCTGATCAAAATCTATCCCTTTTTCTTGTTTGTAGCCTTTTGCCACTAGCCTTGCTTTATTCTTGATGATGATTCCATTTTCATCCAACTTATTTATGTAGACCCATTTAGTTCCTATGATATTTTGTCCTTGGGGTCTTGGAACCAGTTTCCAAACCTTGCATTTCTTAAACTGCTTCAGTTCC
This sequence comes from Dactylorhiza incarnata, assembly GCA_033032865.1. NCBI lineage: Eukaryota > Viridiplantae > Streptophyta > Magnoliopsida > Asparagales > Orchidaceae > Dactylorhiza > Dactylorhiza incarnata. Next base: position 3,094,975 of record JAWHQI010000036.1, read on the forward strand.
TCTTGCATTGCTGCAATCCAAAATGGATCCTGATTTGCTTCCTCAAATTTCTTGGGTTCAATTTGAGAGAGAAAACTCAGGTACAATGCTTCATTTGCAGCTCTGCTCCTTGTCATCACCCCTTATTGACATTTCCTATTATCTGCTCTTGGGGATGATCTCTTACTTGTCTCAAGGCAACTGGTAGTATTCTGGGCACTTCTACATTAGCAACTTCTTTAGGTTGCATTTATTCAGCCGTTTCTGAACTTTCTGCAGGTGCTTCCTCGATTTCAACTATTACTGATTGATTCTTGTCTCTTAGTGAGGTGCCAGCATTGTCTTCAATGGATAGTTTCTCTATTCTCTCCACTGTACCTGCATTCACTAGAGAACTAGACCAGCCCTTATGTATAAGGCTAGTCTCATCAAATACAACATGAACAAATTCTTCCACTGCTTGGTTATTGATGTTGTACACTCTATAAGCCTTGCTATGAGAGCTGTAGCCAACAAAAATACCCTCACTGCTTTTCTCAGCAAACTTAGTCAGCTTGGATTTCCCATTATTAAGGACATAGCATGTAACATCCCTCAAGCAACTAGACCCCTAAGTTGGTTTTGTCATGACTTGGTCATGACAAAACCATAGGAAGAGCTCAAGACCTTGAAAGCTTAGGTGGGAAGGAGAAAACCCAAGTGGTCTGCAAATAACAATTTTCAGTTATCAAGCCTAGGATTGTATTTAGGGGCCCCACATTGAACCTTGACCCCTCCATAGCATCCCTAACCCATTAGAGGTCTCCTTGAAGCACCAGGGTCCTATTGGGGTCAACCTAGAGGCCAATTTGAATAAATTCAACCTTAACCCTAAATTTGGTCAAACTAACTCAATTAAGGTCAATTGGCCCCCACTTTGCCAAATTGACCTTACCCCTTCCCTAATAGGGCTACTAGGAACCTAATGGACCAAAAAGTCCCATGATGGGGCCTCCAATTTGACCAAATTGCCCTAAACCATAATTTGGTCAAAGTGCCCTAATAAGGGGCAATTCACCCTCGCTTTGCCAAATTGACCCTACCTAGACCTTCCTAACCCTTCAGGGAAGCCAATGGAGCCCAAGCCACCCTTTGGGGTCAACCCAATTGGTCAATTTGACCAAAGTCAAATTTGCCCTGATTTAGGTCAAAATAACCTAGTTTGCCCAAATTGGACCCAAGCCATTTGGGCTAGGACCAACTAAGGTGGTCCACCATCTGGTGGGCCTGGTAATTACTAAAATTACCTCTTAATTTCTGTATTTGTTGATTAAGAGAGAAAAAAGGGAAGTTTCCCCCAAATCGGAGAGAGAGAAAAGTGTATTCATGGAGAATAAATGTTGTGACCCTTCAATCCCTCCCCAATTTATGTGCATTCATCTCCCCTTCAGTTACCAACGATTTTCTGGAGTTTTCCATGGCCAAGGGGGCTGATTATGAGAAAATTTAGTGGTAACCGAAATTTGGGTTAATGGCCATTAATGGCTTTTAGGAATAAAGCCATTAATGGCCATTAACCCAAATTTCGGTTACCACTAAATTTTCTCTTAATCAGCCCCCTTGGCCATGGAAAACTCCAAAAAATTGTTGGTAACTGAAGGGGGAGATGAATGCACATCAATTGGGGAGGGATTGAAGGGTCACAACATTTATTCTCCTTGAATACACTTTTCTCTCTCTCCGATTTGGGGGAAACTTCCCTTTTTTCTCTCCTAATCAACAAATACAGAAATTAAGAGGTAATTTCAGTAATTACCAGGCCCACCAGATGGTGGACCACCTTAATTGGGCCTAGTCCAAATGGATTGGGACCAATTTGGGCAAACTAGATTATTTTGACCTAAATCAGGGCAAATTTGACTTTGGTCAAATTGACCAATTGGGTTGATCCCAAAGGGTGGCTTGGGCTCCATTGGCTTCCCTGAAGGGTTAGGAAGGTCTAGGTAGGATCAATTTGGCAAAGCGAGGGTGAATTGCCCCTTATTAGGGCACTTTGACCAAATTAAGGTTTAGGGCAATTTGGTCAAATTGGAGGCCCCATCATGGGGCTTTTTGGTCCATTAGGTTCCTAGTAGCCCTATTAGGGAAGGGGTAAGGTCAATTTGGCAAAGTGGGGGACAATTGACCTTAATTGAGTTAGTTTGACCAAATTTAAGGTTAAGGTTGACTTTAGTCAAATTGGCCTCTAGGTTGACCCTAATAGGTCACGGGTGCTTCAAGGAGACGTCTAATGGGTTATGGATGCTATGGAGGGGTCAAGGTTCAAGGTGGGTCCCCTAAATCCAATCCTAGGCTTGATAACTGAAAATTGCTATTTGCAGACCACTTGGGTTTTCTCCTTCCCACCTAAGCTTTCAAGGTCTTGAGCTCTTCCTATGGTTTTGTCATGACCAAGTCATGACAAAACCAACTTAGGGGTCTAGTTGCTTGAGGGATGTTTTAAATCCCAATACATAAAAATAAAAATTTCCCCCCAGATGGCTCCTCCATCTAGAGTTGGCGAGAACGCCTCGGGTCAGCGAGCATGGAAGGAGGCGACAACCCAGGGGGTCGGGCGATACCTCACTGGGCGAGAACTCTTTCCCAGTCCGGCGGAGGTGAGCGAGGTCCCGGTGAGGTATGTCTCGGTAGAAGGGATCCCGACAAGTGGACCTTCGGCGAATCCGAGGACGGCAGGAGTAGGGTCGGCAGGAGATCTCGCAGGGAGAGTGGAGCATGTTCAGAGGGTGAGTGGGGGAAGCCCTTTTTGTACGTCGGCAACAGTGATCCCGTCCCCCACTTGCAGTGGTTTGAGGATATGGTCTCGATTAGACCGATGTCGGATGCCTTCAAGTGCCGACTCTTCGCCACCACCCTGAAGGAGAAGGCGAGGGACTGGTTTTACCAGTTACCCTCGGGATCCATTTATGCCTTTGAGGACTTGCGCAGAGGTTTTCTACTGCGCTTTTCTACTTTGAAGAAGAGGAAGAAGGATCCCGAGTCCCTCTTCAGTATCAGGCAGAAGTCGGGGGAGTCCCTAGCTCAATATCTGGAGCGGTTTAGGGAGGAGGTCCTCCTCATTCAGGAGGTGCCAGGGCATACCCACCAGCTAGCCTTCATGGTGGGGCTATGGGAGGGATTCTTCAAGATGGACCTCAAGAGGAGGGCTCCTCTATTCTATGAGGAGTTGATGGAGAGAGTAGCAGAGGAGGTGGACGGGGAGGCGGCAAACCCCGAGTTCACGAGGAGGTTAGCGCGGCTGACCGAGCCGGAGGGCAGGCAGCCGGAAACAAGAAGGAGGAAGGAAGCCAGGACCCCGGAGTTGGGGTGGAGACAGCAAGGTGGTGGGATGCAGGGCCCGGGAAGGGGGTTCCACCAAGGATGGGGTAACTTCCATGGAGGATAAGGGTGACCTCATCAGCTGGGGTGGAGGCATGGCCCGAGGCCACCTCCTCCCCCGCCTTAGCAGGCGATGGATTTCGGAAGGGGAAGAGCAGGAAGAGGAAGGGGAGCGGGAGCCGGAGGAGCCGTTCCCAGGAGGAGAAATAGAGGAGCAGGAGGCGAGGAGAGGGGGCGATGTTGCCATATTGCGACTTCCATCAGGAGGAAGGTCACGCAACAGCCACCTGCCCAGAGTTTTTGGAAAAGAGTGAAGCCAGGGTCCCAGCACCGTAGCCACAGCAGCGCCCGGTGAGGATTGAGGAGGTCCTATCCCCAGAGGATGAGGAAAGGTGTGAGGACAGGGTGGATGTAGGGACCCGAGGAGGGATCAGGGTGATCCATGGGGTGGTAGGGATTGAGGTGACCCAAAAGGCGAGCCTCCATGCTATGTATCGTCGAAGCGTAGCTTCGACATCCCAAGCCCCACCCCCAGCAGAGAAGATCACTTTCTCCCAGAGGGATATGCCAGGTCATGAGGACCCGTTCTGCGATGCGCTGGTCATCCAGACCGCCATCGAGAACTTTACCGTCTTGCAGATCTTAGTGGACAATGGGAGTTCAGTCAACGTCATCTTCAAGAAGGCGTTCGATGACATGAAGGTAGAGGACCGAAGGGTGTTGGCCTCGGATGGCCCCCTGTTTGGTTTTTCGGGGGAGAAAAAGGAGGTGGAGGGTGGAGTGGGACTTCATGTGACCCTCGGAGGGCAGTCCCGGAACTGCCGCTTCGTGATCGTGGATGACCCAAGTAGTTACAGTGCCATCTTCGGACGGCCTCTCATCAGCGCGTTCTGATGCGTCCCCTCCACCCTCCACTAGTGTCTCAAGTTCAATACAGGTGGAATCCAGGTCCTGGGCCGGGAAGACCCTAAGGTGGCGAAGCAGTGCTATGTAACGATTGTCAACACCATCTCCTGGATGGGGGAAGCGGAGGAATGGGATAGAGTGATGAAGGAGGCGGCCGAGGTCGTCGATGAGGAGGAAGTAGAAGAGAAGATGGAAGAAGGAGAAGTTCGTGCCCAGGAAGGGGTTGTTGATGGACCCCGGGCGGACGAGGGAGAAGAAGGGAGAAAAGATGGGAAGGACCAGGAAGGAGGGGCGGAGGAGCTGATGGTGGCAGAGGAGGAGGCCGAGGAAGGAACCCAAGTGCTCGCTCGTGGTGGGGAGGAGGAGAGAGCTTGGGGAGAGCAGTCTCGGCTGGAGGCCGTGGATGATATTGTGGAGCTCGAAGTCACCACCCGGCTGGTGGTGGTGGAGAAGGTCTGGGTCAGCAGAGAACTCAACCCGGAGGAGCAGGCGGAGATCCTCGCCTGCATTCAAAAGAACGTGGACGCCTTCGCTTGGAGTGCCGCGGAGATTCCAGGGATAGATGCGGATGTGGCTTGCCATCGCCTCAATCTCGACCCGGGCACCCGTCCCATCCGCCAAAAGAGGAGGGCCACAGCGGACAAGCTGGAAGGACCCATCCGCGAGGAGGTGGGTAAGCTCCTACAGGCAAGGTTTGTATCGGAGATCCAGTATCCAGGCTGGGTCTCCAACGTCATCATGGTGAAGAAGGGGGGAGGTAAATGGAGAATGTGTATCGACTTTTCTTTACTTAATAAATCATGTCCTAAAGATTGTTACCCCTTTCCTAGAATCGACGCGCTGGTTGACTCAGGCGTCGATTTCCATGTGATGTCTTTTCTAGATGCTTTTTCAGGTTATCACCAGATTCGCATGCACCCCCCCCCCCCCCCCGACATCAAGGATGACTCCTTCATCACGGGGGATGGATGAGATTGTTATAAAATGATGCCCTTCGGGCTAAAGAACGCAGGGGCCACGTACCAACGGATGATGGACCGGGTTTTCTGAGAGCAGAAGGGGAGGAACCTAGAGGTCTATGTTGATGATCTCATGGTCAAGAGCTGGGACTTCGAGTTCCACCTCCGGGACATCGAAGAGACTTTCGAGACCTTGCAAAAGTTCAAGATGAAGCTCAACCCCCTGAAGTGTGTCTTCGGAGCCAGTCGGGGGAAGTTCCTAGGGCATCTGTTCACCCCAGCCGGGGTGGAGCCTAACCCAGACAAAGTCAAGGCGATCCTCGAACTGGCACCCCCAAGAAATGCAAAGGAGGTCCAGCGTCTGACGGGGAAGCTGGCCGAGTGAAGTAGATTTCTCTCAAAGGCAGGGGAAAGGTGCTCCTCTTTCTTTAAGGTGTTGCGAGGGATTTAGAAGTTCGAATGGACCCCCGAATGCGAGGCCTTTCAAGCATTGAAGGAACAACTAACCAAGGCACCCATGCTACAAGGGCCGAGGCAAGGGGAGGACCTATCCCTATACCTAGGGGTAGGGTTTGAAGCGGTGAGCTCTGTGTTGGTCCGAGAAGACGGAAAGAAACAACTGCCAATTTAATATGTAAGCAGGGTGTTTAGAAAGATCGAGCTCAGGTATCCAATTTTGGAAAAGCTGGCCTTTGCTGTGGTGGTGTCGGCCCGGAAGCTCCGGCCTTACTTCCAGGAACACTCCATCAAGGTTGTAACTGACCATCCCCTCTGCAACGTCATGGAGGGAGTTGAACACTCAGGGAGGTTGGCCAAGTGGTCGGTGGAGCTAAGCGAGTTCAACATCTCCTACGCGCCCAGGGTGTCCATAAAAGCACAGGCGGTGGCGGACTTCCTGGCCGACTATGTGACTGAGGTAGAGGAGTCCGAACTACCCCGTCCCGTTGCTTGGAAAATGCTAGTAGATGGCGCGTCGGGAAAACATTCTTTTGGGTGGGGAGTATTCCTGGTGAGTCCTCAAGGGGCAAGGATAGAGCAAGCCATCAGCATCCACTTCCCTCTCACCAACAACCAGGCGGAATACGAGGCAGTGATATCAGGTCTTCGCTTAGCTCGGGAGTTAGGGGTGCACGACGTGGAGGTCTCGACAGACTCCATGGTAGTGGCTTGCCAAATCAAGGGGGAGTTCGAGGCCAAGGATCCAACTCTCCAGCGGTACTTGGAAAAGGTCAAGGGAGTGGTGGGGCAGTTCCGAACCTTTTCCATCAAGCATGTTCCGAGAGAGGAGAGCACCCGAGCGGATCTCCTAGCCAAGTTTGGTCCCCAAGTTGGGGGGACCGTGTCGAAACTCTTCCGACCTTCCATTGAGGAGGGAGAGCTAATGGAGGTGGATCAGCGAGCGTTATGGATGGATCCCTTCATCACCTTCCTGACCTCAGGGATGTTCCCCGAAGGTGAAGTTGACAAGCGGCGACTCAGGTATAAATCGGCATACTACTCCTTACTTGCAGGGTCGCTGTATAGAAAGACCCTTTTGGGGCTCCTAACCCGTTGTGTCTCGGAAGAGGAGGCCCCAAGGGTCATGGAGGAGATTCACTCGGAAGAGTGCGACAGCCACTCGGGGAGCAGAACCCTGGAAGGGAGAGTTCTGCGACAGGGCTACATCTGGCCCACCCTCAGCAAGGATGCGGCGGAGTTCTTCAGGAGATGCTCCAAGTGCCAACTCTACGCCCCTCTCCAACTCCTCCCAGCTCAGAGGCTCCGGACGATCACGGCCCCTTGGCCATTCGAGATTTGGGGGTTGGACCTGGTGGGGCCCTTCCCCCAGGCAAGCGGCCAAAGGAAGTTCTTACTAGTAATGATCGACTACTTCTCCAAGTGGGTTGAGGCGAAAGCACTGGCCAAGGTAACCTCCCAAGTTGTAAAGAATTTTGTTTGGGGTGAGATCATTTGCAGGCACGGGCTTCCTCTGGCCATTGTCACAGATAATGTGCCGCAATTTGCCAGCGATGAATTCGTCATCTTCTGCACTCAACTCGGCATAGACCTTAGGTTCGCGTCCGTCCACAACCCTAGGAGTAATGGGCAAGTGGAGGCCGCGAACAAAATCGTAGTGAACCTACTGAAGAAGAAGGTTGAGAACCTCGGAGGGAGCTGGGTGGAGTAATTACCTTCGGTCCTCTGGGCCCTGAGGACCACCCCAAACACAGCCATGGGAGACACCCCATTCAAGCTATCTCACGGGTCCGAGGCCATCCTCCCAGTTGAGTTCGAAGTCAAGTCACCTAGGGTGGCCGCCGCAGGGGGAGGAGATGAAGAATGGAGAACAAACAACGAGGAAGGTCAAAGGTTATCCTTGGATCTGGTGGAAGAACTTCGAGACCTGGCCACCATTAGGTAGGAGGAAATCAAGCGGCGGATGGCTAAGTATTTCGACAAGCACATCCGAGTAAAACACTTCCAGAAGGGGGACTGATGAGTCCCAATTATATACACATTTATGGACTCATCTGGGCCGTTTTTCTAGTCATTCCACTGCACTTTAGCCTTGTTTTAGCTCATATTTGTCATTCTATGCTAGGTGCACTTCTTTGCCTAATTTGGTGTGTTTTTATGCTTACTCTCTTTTGATAGCCTTATCGTATTGTTGAGTGCCACTTTCAGTGGCCTGATTAGCATTTCTGTTGGAACAGGAGTCGTGCAGGTGTCCCCGGTACAATTCTGTACAGGAACACTGCGCACAATCACTGGTTCTATTGAGCACGACCACTGGTCGTGCGCCACTGATCGTGCGCACTTAACCCCTATTTTATGAGTTCTGTCTCGACCAATGCGCACGACCACTTACGATAGTGCGCACGACCACTGGTCGTGCGCCACTGGTCGTGCGAACATTTTATTTTATAAATTTCTTGCATTGCAGGCTCCGCCCAGGCAGGCGCACGATCACAGGATTCTAGTGCGCACGACCACTAGTCGTGCCCCAGTGATCGTGCGCACAGTTTATTCCAGTGCCTATAAATTGACCTGCTCGCGAATTAGGTCGGGATTGCATTTTGCAACTCCGTTGAGTCCGTCGTTTTCGCCCCTTCCGCAGGTTTTTGGCCCCCTAGGCCTCCTCCATCGTCCAAGAGCTTAAAGGAGGAGATTCCACACTCATCTTCATCGCCAAGGAAGGAGTTCTTCGCATCGGACGTGGCCGGATTGTAAAACGCTGGAGAAGACGGGTCCATTGGAAGGTAGTGACAGCCTTCTCTACCCCGGACGATAGTTGGGACCGAGCTAGGACGAGGATTGACAACCCGGTGCTTCCTACCGTGAATCTACAACGAGCCTCCGGATTCGGTCGTATCTCTTGCCTTTTTTCTCTCTCAGTGTGATGTAATGTTTGTAATCTCTATATTATTCATGATGTGTTATATGAACACTATTGCTTAATGTTTATTTCATTCATTTGGAATCATTTTGTTCATATGTGCTTATTGAGGTGCGCCCCCATCTTATTTCCATTCCGCCATCGTGTTCGGTGCCGCACTAGCAATTGCTAGTGGCGTGCTTGTCGAAGAGGTGCTTGCAACCCTCATTCCGCTAGCCTACTCATCCATCCGCCCAACGAAGTAGCGCGTTCAAGGCCTACGTAGTCTCCATCCCGCCAAGTGAAGCTCGGCATCGCGTAGGTGTAGTATTTAAATCTTATTATTCGCAAACCAAACCAACCATCCATCGTAATCCCGACCTTAAGGACTTCGATGTCAAGTCCTTCCTCGAAACCGAACTCCACCTTACTGTGTTCCTTGAGAGACCGACACTCGGGGATCCTATTCCCAACATTTATTACTTGACAGCGACCGGTGCACTTGTCGAACATCGCATCAAGTTTTTGGCGCCGTTGCCGGGGAACACAGTCGTGTGAGTTTTCTGGAGAGGGAGAACCTGAGAGAGAAGCCCTTCCATTTGTAAATCGCATTCCTTTGTTTTATTTCCTCGTATTCTATTTCCTGTCTTTAATTAGGTTGCGTTAGTAATTTTTGTTAGGTGTGGTATTTCGCACAATAGTGTTTTTCTTTTTGAATCGTTTTATCTTCGCACTATGTGGGCACATCTTAATATCCGTTGCCGTTGGTGTAGAGCTACCTCCCACTCTAGTGATGAATGCCCTACGGAGAATGGTGGGCATAATTCTTCTCGCCCAGCATATAGAGCACCGACTTCGTCTGGTACTCCATATGGTGCGCATAAGTCTTATGGCTACTCTGCTGAGCCTTTACCGTCTTACTTCTTTTCGGCTTCAGCACCCGCTGTGCCAAAGAAGCCCGCAAGGCAGTGCCGGTTTTGTCGGAGCTCTGATCATGTCTTGAAGGACTGTGCCGAGTATCTTCGCCAATTGGATGAGGATGACGAGCCGGATATCCGGATCGTCCCGAATCCTAACTGTGGCGGCACACCTTCAACATCCGGTTATGTGTCTTTGCCACCTTCACATCTTGAAGGGTATGGCGTTGACACAGTCACCAGATGTGTGGCTGATCTGGGCACCGACATTGCTGAGCCTATTCTCCCGGTGCATCCACCACCCCTAGTGGATTCGATTCTTTGTGAGGAAACGGTGCTCGACTTTTATCCGAACACTATTCTTCCCCCTGTTGTGCATACTACTTTCGTCTCTGACGACATTGTCGATGATGTGTCACAAGAGGAGGCTGTTGATCTTAGTATTGTGCCTACTCCTATAGAGGTGGACAACCTTCTTAGTGAAGAGGAGTTTTCCTCAGCACCGGTTGAGGAAGTCCAAATCTTAGGCATGGCCACTATTGATCCCGCCGAACCTTGTAGCATTGATGACAATGCAAACATTATTTTACTTACCCAACCTGATGGGAGTGAGACCGAGACCACTGCCCCGTTTGATTGTGATTCATGTTCTTCGTCTTGTTTATTTCTTTACCCCCGTCCTTTATCTGAATCTGTGCAGGTTGAATCTTCACAGGTATTTCAGGAGGACTTGGAGCTTAATGCTCAAGTCAATGATGAGAGTATCCTCTCATGGGAGGAGGTTGACTCCCCCTCCGTTGAGGAAGCTCCACTCATTGTCGTCTTCTCCTGCTGCCTCCCTGGAGATGATACCTTGCTAGGCAAGGATATTTTTGGTGAGTTGGGTGAGGATATTTCCTCCTCTTCTTACATTCTTTTTCCGCTACCCGTGCTAGGCAGGTATTTTTATTTAGGTAGGGGAGTGATGAGTCCTGATCATATATACATTTATGGACTCATCCGGGCCGTTATTTTGTCAATATCACGCACTTTAGCCTTATTATAGTCTATATTTGATAACCCATGCTAGGTGCACATGTAGGCCCACTTTGGTGTGTTTTCGTGTGTATTATCTTTAGTAGTATAAATATGTTGTTAAGTGCCACTTTCAGTGGCTAGATCTGTGTTTGTGCTGGAATAGGAGGCGTGCAAGTGTTTCCGGTGCAATTCTGCACAGGAGCACTGCGCACGATCACTTGTTCTAGTGCGCACAACCACCGGTCGTGCGCCACTAATCGTGCGCACTTAACCCTTTTTCACGAGTTCTGTCTGGTGCAGTGCGCACGACCATCGACTCCAGTGCGCACGACCATCGGTCGTGCGCCACTGCTCGTGCGCATTGACCATTAAATTCTTGAGTTCTGTCTGCTGTAGTGCGCACGATCATCGTCTCCAGTGCGCACGACCACCGGTCGTGCGTCACTGCTCGTGCGCACTCACCAGTAATTTTATGAGTTCTGTTTCATCTATTGCGCACGGCCACCGACGCTAGTGCGCACGACCACCGGTCGTGCGCCACTGGTCATGCGAACATTTTATTTCATAATTTCTGTCTTTGCAGGTTCCGTCCAGGCAGCGCGCACGATCACCGGACTCTAGTGCGCACGACCACTGGTCGTGCGCCACTGACCGTGCGCACTGTTTAATTCAGCGCCTATATAATGACCTGTTCGCGAATTAGGTCGGGGGGACGCAATTTGGCTCCGTTCCGTCCGCCGTTTTCGCCGTTTTCAGAGGGATTTCATCCCCTAGGCCTCCTCCATCATCCAAGGGCTTGCAAGAAGGGTTCCTACACTCACTTTGATCGCTAATGAAGAGGTTCTTCGCTTGAGACGTGGCCGGATGGTAAATCGCTGGAGAAGACGGGTTCATTGGGAGGTGTGACAGCCCTCCTCTACCCCGGACGCAGTTGGGACCGAGTTAGGACGCGGATTGACAACCTGGTGCTTCCTACCGTGAATCTACAACGAGACTCCGGATTCGGTCGTATCTCTCGCCCTTTTTTCCTCTACTTATGTGGTTATAGTGTTGTATTCTCTTTATATCGATGATGAACGCTACAAATGATGTTTAAGATTGCTTATTTCATGATTATGAAATCATTTTGTTCATTTGTGTTAATGAGGTGCGCCCCGATCGATTTTCCACTCCATTACCATGTCCGGTGCCGCACTAGCAATTGCTAGTGGCGTGCTTGTTGAAGAGGTGTTTGCGACCCTCAATTCGTTAGCCTTCTCGCCCATCCGCCCTCTCGACGCAGCGCGCTCAAGGCCTGCCTAGTCTCCATCCCGCCGATCGAAGCATTGCATAGCGGCATTGCATAGGAGTAGGCATAGTATTTTATTTAATTACTTGCAAACCAAACCACCCATTCATTGTAGCATCGATTAAGGACTTCGATCTCAAGTCCTTCCTCGAAACCTAACTCCACCTTACTGTGTTCCTCAAGAGACCGACACTCGGGGATTTTCCCCATTATTATTACTTGCGCGACCGGTGCACTTGCCGAAATTATCGCACCAGGGAGTAACTGTTCAGTTTCCGTATCGGTACCCATTACCGACACGCGTATTAGAACAGCTGCCTGTTCATTTTCATTATCATCCGCCTATTAGTTAATGTCCATTTAAATCTCTTAAATAAGTCCCGTTGGGGGACATGTAGCCCAACAGTTATCTAGGTTCAATCTTTTCCTTCGCATTTGCAATGTTTTCTTTTTTTCCCTATTTTCTTAGTTTAAATTAGTTTCTATTATGGCTGTGATTGCCCCCTCATGCGCGGTGGACCCTGGAACGCTCGTATGGCGCGATGGATTCAGTTTTCATAAAGAAATTGGGTGCCAGAAAATTTCCTTCGCGCACGACCGGTGGTCGTGCGCACTATTTATCGCGCACGACCACTGGTCGTGCGATCGGCTCAGTTTCTATATAAAAACCGGTTCGCCCGAGCCCTACGTGCGCAATCTAGGTCTTCGCTTCCGTCGTCCTCTCGCCACTGTTCGTGCGCCGTTTTCGCTTGGGTGTTCGTCGATCGTGCGTGCTTCCTCCCTCCGATGAGTCCATTTTGCTTCTTCCTCCTTCCCTTACCCTAATACCACCATGAGTTCTAGAGACCGCCTCTGCGCCAAGTCCTACCACCGCTCCGGCCGTCCCTCTGCCTCTCCAGCTCGGATCCTTGCTCGTATGGCCACTTTTTCCAAGGATTCGCACAAACAGCGTTACAACTCACTGAAGGAGAAGTCATTTCTGTCCCGACGATTAGTGGATTGGAACGAACTTAACTCTATCGGCGACAATGGCAATTTGGGGAAGGACGTCCTCCTTCGCTATTCATTTGATCATTGGAGTAGGGTGTTTGAATGTGATGACCTAGGTTACAAGGAGCTCACCCAGAAGTTTCTCGCGACATTCGAGTGGGATTTGCTGCCCTCCGGTCAACGTCCATCAAACTGTTCTTTCCGAATGATGGGGAGAGTCTTCACTCTTTCTTTGCAGGAGTTGGCGGTGCACGCAGGTTTCTACACTGAAGCGGAGGCTGCTGCGATTGATTTTCAGAGTATGAGTGTCTCCTTCCCTGACGACGTCACCCCGCGTGCCGCGTGGTGTGCTCTCACGGGACGATGATTATGTAGCCAGGAAAAGTAAATCCACCTGGATCGTCGCGCCTGCTCTCCGATTTTTGCAGCATGTCCTTAGTCATTCTCTTGTCGCCCGAGCTCTCAGTCAGAACGTCGTGGGGTGGCAAGACTTGATCTCCTTATATAGTATGGAATTCCAGCAGCCCGTGCATCTGGGTTACATGCTCGCTTTCTTCTTCCATCACGAGGCCACCTAAAGTCTCACTGGTGCCATTGGAGGTGCCTATTATATCACTCGCATTGCAAAGGGATTGGGAGTTTGGAGTCAGCTGCCTCCGATGGTGCAGATGACTGCGCCCTTCTTCATCACCAGGGCCACCATGGTGAGCTTTCATCTACTTAGGGTCGTGGGGAAGAAGAGTAGCAGGCGTTATGAGGTCGTGATGTCGGGTGATGCGCCTAGGGAAAGGCATGATGATGAGGAGCATGGAGAGCCGGCTGATCCACCGAATATTCACCGAGAGTTAGCCCCCCCCCCCCCCCCCCCCCCCCCCCCCCCCCCCCCGCAGCCTCGGCGTCAGTCATTCAAGCAGGAGCGGAAGCCCAAGGAGGAGGGTAGTTCTTCACGAGCACCGGAGGTCCCAAGCTTCAACCAGAGCCTTTCCGACTTGGAGGCAAATCAGTATTGGCTGACGGACTTCGTGTATCAGCAAGCTGTGTGGGGAGGACTGCATATACCCCCACCTCCTGGCCGTGCCGCATCATCATCTAGACCTCCGCCGACCGTTGTTGTTTTAGATAGTGACAGCGACGATGAGTGATTTTTTCACCCCGTGTGCGAGCCAATCACAGACTTGTCTTTTTCTTGCTGCTGATTTTTTTTTATGTTTCTTAGAGTCGCATGAACTTATTTTAGTTTGCTATAATAATAACATTATGATTCTGGATGCTCTTCTGGGCATTGTTTTGAGAATTTACCATATTTCGTCCCTTTTTGTTATGTGTGCGTGTGCTTGATCTTATTCGCAGGAATAGGTTCACCTCCATGGGTGACAACCCAGATTTCCTAATTTTTTATTTTTCTCACAGGTTTTAATTCAGTTTTTATATTTTTGTTGCTTTTAGTGTGTTGCTTGCAGGTGTGCTATGTTCTTTGTTGATGGCGGATGCTGCAGATTGCTCATGAAATTAACGCCAATCGTCTGGTATGCTCAATTCTGAGCATTGGGTAACACTTCTCCCTCCTAGCTTTCAGTTTTTGTGATGTAATGTTTAGATTAAGTCTGGGGGAAAGCATGTTGTTATCCACTTTGCGCACGAGTTGCACCGCATGCTAGAAGTTTGTTTAAATTTTTTCGTTGTCATCATCATTATTCCATGCTTCATACACCACTTCACCCACATAAGCGCGCGCTTGCCTATTTGTTTTGTTTCCGAATAAACTATTTTGGTTTGGAATGTGAATTGGGGTGTTAGCTTAGGAATTACTATTTGGAGTGCGATGTTGACTCATGCAGTGTTCTAGTCGCATCCACATGCTATAGTAGAATTTGTGTACAACTAGATTATCTCTATGCGTTTAATTTATGACTAGTATTTTTGCGTAGTTTAGTTTTGTTATACTCAAATGGTGAATGTGAACGAAATTGGCGATAACCCGATGTTGTGTGTATACGAGCACTAGTTGTGTGCTGCTCGAGTCGGGAGGAAGGTTTACCTTTCTCGTGGGCTAAGAACTTGCCCCAAACGACTCTTGAAGCATGGGTGAGAGCGATTCTTTGAGCTAAATGTGATGTAGGCCACCTTTTGGCTAGTTTGAGCCTTGTCTTTCCCTGTCCTATTCGTTCACCTTTGCAAGCCAACATTTGTGTCTACCGCTTCTTTGTTTCAGCTCCTCCTCCATTCACCAAATCCTGAAGCTTATCCCACTTTCGCAACCAAATAGCTGTTTAACTGCACTCATATTCTTGATTTGGTGTGATGTTTGGAATCTGTGTGATGTGAAGGAGAAATAAGTTTTATTTGCTGATTATGAACCAACCCGAGGATAAGAAAAAGAAGAAAAATATGATATTAAAATGAAAATCTGGGAAAAGAATTGTATTGAAAAGAAATCCTCCCGAGCGTAATAGAAAATCTGTTGGTATTTGTGAAGTAGGCCGTGTGCACACCTAGTTTTCATGATAAGTCTGGGGGTGTGTCACACGAGCTTTGTTCATGGTTTTGTTGGGTGCAGCGTTCCGTTGGCTCAATTGGGTTGCGTAGCCTTTGTCTTTATCCTTGAATATCATACGGCAACCTAAGCCCCAATATAATCCTAAAGTCCTATTGATTTATCTCGTGAGTTTGCTAGCGCCGTGGAGAGAGTGTGACCGGGCAAGCTTATGGTTCACGACGTTGATGGATTTCAGCGGAGTTATCCCTGAACCCCGATCTTGTGCAACACCCTCCTTAGTGGCTTGTTACTTTCACACCGGGCATGATCATTCAAGTTCTTCACAATTCACCAACTGAGTATTAATAAATCTTTATTTACGCTCTAATACTTTTGTAAATTAGTTAGCATAGTTAGAATCTCTTTTTACTAAATATTCTATTAGCATGCTTTTGTTACTTCGCATCGTACTCCTTTGTGTAATTTTCTTTGTTGACTACCATTTTCACACTCCGCCGAATTCGTTTGCTCGGGACGCGCAAACAGTTAAGTCTGGGGGTGTGATGAGTCCCAATTATATACACATTTATGGACTCATCTGGGCCGTTTTTCTAGTCATTCCACTGCACTTTAGCCTTGTTTTAGCTCGAATTTGTCATTCTATGCTAGGTGCACTTCTTGGCCTAATTTGGTGTGTTTTTATGCTTACTCTCTTTTGATAGCCTTATCGTATTGTTGAGTGCCACTTTCAGTGGCCTGATTAGCATTTCTGTTGGAACAGGAGTCGTGCAGGTGTCCCTGGTACAATTCTGTACAGGAACACTGCGCATGATCACTGGTTCTATTGCGCACGACCACTGGTCGTGCGTCGCTGATCGTGCGCACTTAACCCCTATTTTATGAGTTCTGTCTCGACCAGTGCGCACGACCACTTACGATAGTGCGCACGACCACTGGTCATGCGCCACTGGTCGTGCGAACATTTTATTTTATAAATTTCTTGCATTGCAGGCTCCGCCCAGGCAGGCGCACGATCACAGGATTCTAGTGCGCACGACCACTGGTCGTGCTCCAATGATCGTGCACACTGTTTATTCCAGCGCCTATAAATTGACCTGCTCGCGAACTAGGTCGGGATCGCATTTTGCAACTCCGTTGATTCTGCCGTTTTCGCCCCTTCCGCAGGTTTTTCGCCCCCTAGGCCTCCTCCATCGTCCAAGAGCTTCAAGGAGGAGATTCCACACTCATCTTCATCACCACGGAAGGAGTTCTTCGCATCGGACGTGGCCGGATTGTAAAACGCTGGAGAAGACGGGTCCATTGGAAGGTAGTGAGAGCCTTCTCTACCCCGGACGATAGTTGGGACCGAGCTAGGATGCGGATTGACAACCCGGTGCTTCCTACCGTGAATCTACAACGAGCCTCCGGATTCCGTCGTATCTCTTGCGCTTTTTCTCTCTCAGTGTGATGTAATGTTTGTAATTTCTATATTATTGATGATGTGTGCTATGAACACTATTGCTTAATGTTTATTTCATTAATTTGGAATAATTTTGTTCATATGTGATTATTGAGGTGCGCCCCCATCTTATTTCCATTCCGCCATCGTGTTCGGTGCCGCACTAGCAATTGCTAGTGGCGTGCTTGTCGAAGAGGTGCTTGCGACCCTCATTCCGCTAGCCTACTCGTCCATCCGCCCAATGAAGTAGCGCGTTCAAGGCCTACGTAGTCTCCATCCCGCCAAGTGAAGCTCGGCATCGCGTAGTTGTAGTATTTAAATCTTATTATTTGCAAACCAAACCAACCATCCATCGTAATCCCGACCTTAAGGACTTCGATCTCAAGTCCTTCCTCGAAACCGAACTCCACCTTACTGTGTTCCTTGGGAGACCGACACTCGGGGATCTTCCCCATTATTATTACTTGCGCGACCGGTGCACTTGTCGAATATCGCATCAGGGACCTGGTCCTGAAGAAGGTTGATGCGGCCGGGAGGGGAGCCGCGGTTGGTAAGCTTAATCCCAATTGGGAGGGGCCATATATTGTCAGCGAAGTGCTCAAGTCGGGAGGGTACCACCTCCGGGATGTGGAAGGGGTACCGCTCGGCCGAGCCAGGAGTGGCGATGAATTGAAGAGATTTTATCCTTAAAAAGTTTATCATTTCGCATAATGAATGTCTCATTTCTTGTACAATGTGCGTGGCTACATAGTGAGGTTACAAGTTCTTTATGCTGGATTGCCCCGGACGATCCCGCTGTCGGGCTCTCATTAGCCGGTGGGCCAGGTTGATCTCGCGGAGAGGCTGGCAAGGTGACAAGTTCTTTATGCTGGATTGCCCCGGACGATCCCGCTGCCGGGCTCTCATTAGCCGGTGGGCCAGGTTGATCTCAAGGAGAGGCTGGCAAGGTGACAAGTTCTTTATGCTGGATTGCCCCGGACGATCCCGCTGCATGGCTCTCATTAGCTGGTGGGCCAGGTTGATCTCGCGGAGAGGCTGTCAAGGTGACAAGTTCTATATGCTGGATTGCCCTGGACGTTCCCGCTGCCAGGCTCTCATTAGCTGGTGGGCTAGGTTGATCTCGCGGAGAGGCTGGCAAGATCTAGGAGGCTTCTCGCTCAGCGAAAGGGAGGATTATCGCGTGAGACGAAGGATGGGAGTGAAAGCAGGCAAGAAGGCATCCTGAGGGCTCTACAACCAAGGCCACGAGTCCTTCTCGCTCGGCGAGAAGCAAAATTCTCGACATGGAACAAGGGTGAATGAAAATGGGGTTTAAGTTCTTACAAAACCTCCAAAGTCTGCGACTGAAGGTCTTCTCGCTCGGCGAGAAGCGAAGTTCTCGGCATAAAACAAGTGGTAAAAACACACGTCAACACGCCGTATCAACACGCGTCCTATGCCGAGATCCTAAAGAATGCGAGATCCTAGAAAATGTGAAAATAAGGGGACGGTAAATCCGCTGTATCAACACGTGTCCTATGCCGAGATCGGGCGACTACGCATAACAAGCAAGAATAAAAGTAGACTTGGAAGAATAGTGACAAAAACAAGAAAAAGAACGTTGCACAAAAAACTTCCATCCACATGTTAAAGTCTAATTACATTGGGCGGCGATCTCGCCAGCCCCAAAAATGTCTACAACAAAATGAGATAAAAATTACATCTCCCAGGCCTCGCTCGCGGACTCCTCATCGTCGCTGCTCGCAACCTGCGGGAGCGGAACGAAGCGTTCGGGGACGATGTCCTCAACCATCAGGTCCTCAGCCTCGACATTCAGTAGGCGAGCTCCCTTCATGGCCTGGAAGATGTAGCGGGCCGTGTTGGTCGACTCCATGTGGGTCGCCTCGTCCCGGTCTCGCCTTTCTTCCTTCAAATGGCGAGGAGAAGGGGGGACGGCGACACCTGCCAGCTCGCGATTGTGGGCTTTTAGCCAGGCGACTTCGTTCTCCAGGCTGAGGACGCGAGCATCCGATAGCTTAGCCATCTCGACATCCTACAAATAGGAAGGAAATAAGAAAGGGAATTGAAAAAGAAGGGGGTATGAAAAGTTGGAGAACTCACCACACCGGTCTCGGCGGCGAGTAGCTTTTCGTTCAGCTGGTCGATTTTCGCCTGGGAGGCCTTATAGGCCTCGACGAGCTCCGTGTTCTGGCGCTCCAGTTGTAGGCACCTTCTCCCTGTCATATGGGCGAGCTCCACGAACCGCAACTGGGACCTCGCGCTTTCATAGGCGAGAGTCCTCGCGGTCTCCTCCTTGAAGACCGCGGCGTCCTCGCGGCCGTAGAGGACGAAGGAGAAGTTGAAGGAATGGCCGCTCACCGTGTCCTTCTCCACCCAGGTAGGGAGGATGGTGGAGACGTCAGCCCGATTGATCTCGGGCCTCCAGCGCAGCAAGGGCTCGCCAACCTCGTCTCGGGTCCTCTCGCCGAGACCGAAGTTCCAATGGTTGACTGGAATCGGCGTGGCCGAGGTCCCGGCAACGACCTCCACTGGATCCTCACCTTCCCGTTCCTCAGGGAGGGAGGAGAGGTCGATCTCGCGGACCGAGGGCTCGGCAGGATTCTCCCTCTTCTCGGAAGCGAGCGAGCCCTCGCTCTTCTTGGGTTTCTTTTTTGAGGGCTGGCCGGAAGGTTTGCTACCGGAGGCCTCCGGTCTCTTCTTCGAAGAAGGAGTGGTTGCGAGAGTGACCTCGCGGCAGGCCTCCGCTCCCATGGTTGCGAGGGCAAGGGCGGCGGAGGCTTCTTATTGCTCGCGTAAGGTGGGTGGAGGGGGATGTCTGGCTCGCCTGATAAGGGTTGGGTTAGAAATTTAAAAGTGAAAAAAAAGAAAGTCGGGTAATAGGCGAGATCCTTACCTTCCCCAGGGAGTACTGGGAGTAGCGAGTCGAGGTTGCGGCGGAGATGGACCACCTCGAAGTTCTTCTTCTGGAAGAACTGGAGCAGGTCGGCGTCGTGACCGCCGAGAGTTGGAGGTCGATAGGTGCTCTCGCTTTATTGGATGGGCGAGACGGGTATGTTGCCGAAGTTCCCCTTCACGAGGAGGAACTTCTGGGCCCAGTAGTGGGTCTTATTGATGGTCTCGACGACCTTGCACCCCGACCCCACGAAATACGCGGTGCCGTCCTTATAGGCTCTGAAAGAGAACAGTTTCCGGAAGACCGGCAAACTGAACTCTATCCGCTCCTCTCGCAGGAAGCACGCGAAGGCGACGATGACGGCCATCGCGTTGGGGGTGATCTGTGCGAGAACCATGTTGAAATTGTTGAAGTGGAAGTTTGGAGGATTTTGGACCTGGGCGGTCTGGGAGGAGGTCGGGCGGTCTGGCGAGTTCGCGCGACTTGGCGGTCTGCATCTGCGGTCTGGCTGATCTAAGCCTAGCTGCGGTCTCCCAGGTTGACCGCTGGTCTTGTCCAAAGTCTGCTGAAGGTGGAGCCGCACGGTCTGTGCGTGACCGCGTGGCGTGCTGTCCTCTTCAAGGCTGTGGCGGTCTGGTGTGACCGCACAGTTTGATCCAGGTTCTCTCCGAAATGCGGTCTGGTAGCTGACCAGGCTTTCTGGGGGTACTCGCGGACTAAGGGTCTTAGTCGCGCGGTCTCAGTTTGCGGTCTCAGGAGGAAACTGGTATGCGAGCTGGTTGCTGTTCGCGGTCTCAGGAGGAGATCGGCATGCGGACAGGAGTTCGCGATCTGATGGCGAACTGACTGTGTTCGCGGTCTCGTGCGAACACAGGTGGTGATTAGCTTCGGGCGGTCTGGCGATCTTCCTTGAAATTGCGATCTGCTGTGAGAGTAGCGGTCTCTCATGGTTGATGATGGAGCTGGCGAGTTCACCAAAATGAAGCAGGAGTACTATTGCTGATCGCGCAGGTTGACCGGTCTGGTCGCGCGGTCTGGGGGGTGGTTACTGGATCAGGTCCCACGCCTATAAATAGGAGGTCACTGTAGCAGCAATCAAACACACCAAGTGTAAGCTGAGTTCGCCCTTGTTCTTGCGGTCTGTTTATTTCTGACCGGCCGGTCTCTGATTGAACTCTTCTTGTGCATCTTCTGCGGATAGTGTGGGCAGCAGCGATCACCTCTTCCTCTGAAAGTGTTCGGGCGGTCTGCGGCTTGGAGTTGTGGTGCTGGAGTTTGGGAGAATCAGGAGGTCGGAAGAAGGGATCGGTTTGTGCAGCGGTCTGGTGGTGTTCTGTGTTCGGCAGAGAGTTGCGGTCTAGCAACTATCAGAGATCGCAGGGGAGGTCGCGCGGGTTGGGCGGTCTCCAGTTATCAGTTTTTTTTTTACTTCTCTTTGGAGTTTTGTGCTGACGAAATCATGTCTCATCAAGCATGTCTTGCCCTGTAATTGAAATTTGCTATCAATAAAGATCGTTTGTTTGCCTAAGATTGTTTCTGGTTGCTTTGGCTTGTATCTCTGGTTGTTAGTCCTGCTTTCTCTCACAAGGTCCGAGAAATTTTCACATGGTATCAGAGCGAGGTTGGAGTGGATAGAGCAGCGAATAAGTTAGAGTAGCCATCACCTTTGTGAAGAAGGAACCAGAGGAAAAACAATGGAAGGTGGATTTGCAAGAGGTCTTGGGATTGAGATGCTTACATCGACTAACTTTAAGAAGTGGAAGTCGTGTATGCAGAGCTATCTTCTAGGGGAGGACCTCTGGGAGGTTGTTGGAGGAGATGCGACTGAAGAGGTGAAGGCAACAGAATCGGGTGACAATGGTCCGGCCGTGAGGGCGTGGAGACAGACCAATGCTAAGGCCGAGTTTACTTTGAAGCGAGCCATTTCACCTGATCTATTTGATCACATCTTAGGGTGTGGATCAGCTGCCGAGATCTGGAGAGCCCTGGATGGGTTGTTTAACAAGAAGAATGTAGCTAGGCTACAGTTCTTAGAGAATGAGCTGGCAAGGTCGGCTCAGGGTGATCTTTCTATCTCAAATTTCTTTCCGAAGATCAAGAACCTCTGCGCTGAGATATCAGCACTGGATCCTAATGAGCCAATTTCTGAGGCGAAGCTGAAGAGGCACATCATCCGCGGCCTGCGGAAGGAATATGTGGCCTTTGTGACGTCTGTGCAGGGTTGGGCTAATCAGCCGTCTCTGATAGAGCTGGAGAATCTGCTAGTGTCGCAGGAAAGTCTGGCAAGGCAGATGGCGGGGGTGTCCGTGTCTGGGGGAGATGGCGAGGTTCTCTTCTCAGGAAAGAAGAAGAAGTGGGATAAGAAGAAGAAGACCGCTGGAGGCTATGGGCCTTCAACTTCTGGACAGCAGGAGAGGGGCTATCCTCCTAAGGCTGAGGAGAAGAAGAAGAAGGAAGGTCTCAAATGCTACAAATGCGGGAAGGTTGGGCACTTCAAGAAGGACTGCAGGCTGAATACTCAGCCAGGGCATGCTGCTGAGAAGGAGGAAGCACCGGTCAGTCATATTGATGGAGGATGGGGAGGAGCCTTCTTGGCTTCTATTAGAGTCTCGGTTCCTATCAACTATCAGGTGGACTGGATCGTGGACTCGGGGTGTGGTCATCACCTCACTGGGGATGGGTCGAAGCTTTCTTCAGCGGAGCCCTACACAGGTAACAATGCTATTATTACTGCAGATAATACTGTGCATGCAGTCGAGAAGGTCGGGGTTGTCTCCTTGGGCAGTGATAGAGGGCCATTAACCTTGAAGAGTGTCTATCATGTGCCCGGTATGAGGAAAAACCTCTTCTCCGTGACCAACGCTGTTGACGCTGGGTATCACGTTCTGTTCGGCCCAACAGAAGTGAAATTTCTACGTAATGTAGAGGCCGTGAAGGCCGAGGTCGTCCATGTCGGGAGCAGAGCGAAAGACTTGTTCGTTTTATCGACAAGTTCTTATGTCGACAAGATGAAGACGAATGATGGTGCCGTGATATGGCATGAGAGGTTGGGGCACGTAGGGATGGATATGCTGAAAGCTATGGCGGTGAGAGGTCTGGTCAAGGGCCTGCCAAATCTATCTTCCGACGGTGAAGGTCATGTTTGCGAGGGATGTCAGTTCGGCAAGTCTCATCGACTGCCGTTTGATAAGTCGCAGACGAGGAGTAGTGTGCCGTTGGAGTGCATCCACGGTGACTTGATGGGACCAACTGCTACCCCAAGCCTCGGAGGCAGCAGGTATATGCTGGTGTTGATCGATGATTACACCAGATATGTCTGGGTTTATTTTCTGAAGGAGAAGGCGGAGGCGTTTGCCAAGTTTGTGGAGTTCAAGGAGCTCGTGGAGGGTCGGCTGAATCTGCGGATCAAGAAGCTGAGGACGGACAACGGAGGGGAGTTCACCTCTGCTGAGTTCTCCAGTTTTTGCAGGAAGGCAGGCATCCGGAGGGAGCTCACTTGTGCTCATACTCCACAACAGAACGGAGTTGCAGAGCGGAAGATCCGTCATCTGACGGAGACCTGCAAGTGTTGGCTACATGCCAAGAGTATCCCAAAGTCCTTCTGGGCGGAGGGAATGTCTTGTGCTGCCTACGTCATCAACCGGATGCCTTTGAGTCCCATCAATATGTTGACTCCTCATGAGATGATGTTCAAGGAGAAGCCAAGCGTGGCTCACCTTCGGGTATTTGGTTCCACCTGCTACGTGCATGTTCCAGATGCTCTTCGGACGAAGCTAGATGCGAAAGCAAGGAAGCTAGTCTTCGTGGGATACGATGAGAGGAAGAAAGGCTGGAAGTGCATGGACCCGGAGATGCGGAGATTTGTGTTTCTCGCGATGTCGTGTTCGATGAGGTGACATCTTACAAGGGGTCTTCTGATGTGGAGCTACCAGAGAGCAGGGTGGAGGTGCCGGAGAAAGCTGTGGAGAATCTTCAGGTAGAGCTACCTGTGTCACCAGGTGGTCCATCTCCTTCTAGTTCCGAGACGGGGGCTTCTGGTTCAGGGAGCAAGGGGAGCGATACTCCTAGCACGTCTGGAAGAGGAGCTAGGGAAGAAGTAGCTGGAGATAATGCGGTTCAGGGGAAGGAGCTGAGGAGGTCGAAGCGAGCAATCGTTGCCCCTGATCGCTA
The DNA here is from genome assembly GCA_033032865.1 of Dactylorhiza incarnata. Taxonomy (NCBI): domain Eukaryota; kingdom Viridiplantae; phylum Streptophyta; class Magnoliopsida; order Asparagales; family Orchidaceae; genus Dactylorhiza; species Dactylorhiza incarnata. The sequence continues at coordinate 3,118,741 of JAWHQI010000036.1, forward strand.
TACAGGAGGAAACGCAGTGAGCTTTGTCTCATGTTTCTTCGCTGGTCCCTTGGATGAGAGGGAGCCGTCGAGCTTTGAGAAGGCCCAAAGCGTGAAGGAGTGGGATGTTGCAATGCAAGAAGAGATGGCAGCTCTTGAGAAGAATGAGACCTGGTCTCTTGTGCCCAAGCCCAAGGGCACTACTCCTGTAACATGCAAATGGGTCTACAAATTGAAGAAGAAAGCTGACCGCAGTATCGAGCGGTACAAGGCTCATCTTGTAGCTCGGGGGTTCTCGTAGCAATACGGTGAAGACTACGAGGAGACTTTCAGTCCAGTGGCAAAAATGACTTCAGTTCGGTTCATCATTTCCTTGGCGGCGTTCAGTGGATGGGAGATTTGGCAGCTCGACGTCAAGAACGCTTTCTTGAACGGCGAGATTGACAAGGACATCTTCATGGTCCAGCCACCAGGCTTTGTGTCTGAAGATTTTCCGGAGCATGTCTGCAAGCTGAAGAAGGCCCTGTATGGGTTGAAGCAAGCGCCGAGGGCGTGGTACGGGAAGATCGCAGAATATCTCCTATTCTGTGGGTTTTGTGCTTCAGACTCAAACTCAAGCTTGTTCATCAAGAAGAGCGGGGAGCTTCAAGTCATCGTGCTGCTATACGTCGACGACATGATCGTGACGGGGAACTCGACGGAGGAAGTAGCACAGCTACAGGCCGATCTAGCTATCAGGTTCGAGATGAAGGACTTAGGTGAGCTTCACCATTTCCTTGGACTCGAGGTGCAGAGGAAGGAAAGTGGAGTGCTGGTGTCCCAGGCTGGATATGCGGAGCGGATCGTGGAGCGATTCGGCATGAAGGAAGGGAAGTGCACTTCCACACCTCTAGAGAAGGCTATGAAGCTTCAGAAAGATGAGGGGAGGATTATGCAAGATCCGTTGGTGTTCCGAGCTCTGGTTGGGAGCTTGATCTATCTGACGATCACAAGGCCGGATATTGCATATGCAGTTGGCAGAGTGAGTCGATTTATGGCGGAGCCACGGGTACCTCATCTGCTAGTGGCCAAAAACATTCTGAAGTATGTCAAGGCGACCTCGGATATGGGTTTCCTATAACAGGAGGGATGCGGGCTTCGAGGTGCATGGATACATGGATGCTGACTACAGGGGAGATTCGGATGATTGGAAGTCGACATCTGGATTTGTCTTCATGGCGGGCCCTACGGCTATATCATGGTGCAGCAAGAAGCAGGATTCCGTATCGGTCTCTACCACGGAAGCGGAATATAAGGCTTCGGCTTTGGCAGCTCAGGAAGCCATCTGGCTTAGGAGGTTGGTAGGAGACGTCCACAAGGAGGTTCGGGAGCCGACTCTGCTACGCGGTGACAACGAGAGTGCTCTCAAACTGGTAACCAATCCAGTTTGTCACGCGAGGACCAAGCATATCGAGATCGAGCATCACTTCATACGGGAGAAGGTGCTGGAGGGGTCTCTTTCGGTCGAGCATGTGCGGACAATGTCGTAGACATCTTCACAAAGGCGCTGGCAAAGGGGCCGTTCACACGGCTAAGGAGCTTACTGGGGCTGGTTTCAACTTCCCACTTAAAGGGGGAGTGTTGAAATTGTTGAAGTGGAAGTTTGGAGGATTTTGGACCTGGGCGGTCTGGGAGGAGGTCGGGCGGTCTGGCGAGTTCGCGCGGCTTGGCGGTCTGCATCTGCGGTCTGGCTGATCTAAGCCTAGTTGCGGTCTCCCGGGTTGACCGCTGGTCTTGTCCAAAGTCTGCTGAAGGTGGAGCCGCACGGTCTGTGCGTGACCGCGTGGCGTGCTGTCCTCTTCAAGGCTGTGGCGGTCTGGTGTGACCACACAGTTTGATCCAGGTTCTCTCCGGAATGCGGTCTGGTAGCTGACCGGGCTTTCTGGGGGTATTCGCGGACTAAGGGTCTTAGTCGCGCGGTCTCAGTTCGCGGTCTCAGGAGGAGACTGGTATGCGAGCTGGATGCTGTTCGCGGTCTCAGGAGGAGATCGGCATGCGGACAGGAGTTCGCGATCTGATGGCGAACTGACTGTGTTTGCGGTCTCGTGCGAACACAGGTGGTGATTAGCTTCGGGCGGTCTGGCGATCTTCCTTGAAATCGCGATCTGCTGTGAGAGTAGCGGTCTCGCATGGTCTATGATGGAGCTGGCGAGTTCACCAAAATAAAGCAGGAGTACTGTTGCTGATCGCGCGGGTTGACCGGTCTGGTCGCGCGGTCTGGGGGGTGGTGATCCTATCTCATAGGGTGGTGACTGGATCAGGTCCCACGCCTATAAATAGGAGGCCACTGTAGCAGCAATCAGACACACCAAGTGTAAGCTGAGTTCGCCCTTGTTCTTGCGGTCTGTTTATTTCTGACCGGGCGGTCTCTGATTGAACTCTTCTTGTGTAGCTTCTGCGGATAGTGTGGGCAGCAGCGATCACCTCTTCCTCTGAAAGTGTTCGGGCGGTCTGCGGCTTGGAGTTGTGGTGCTAGAGTTCGGGAGAATCAGGAGGTCGGAAGAAGGGAGCGGTCTGTGCAGCGGTCTGGTGGTGTTTTGTGGTCGGCAGAGAGTTGCGGTCTAGCAACTATCAGAGATCGCAGGGGAGGTCGCGCGGGTTGGGCGGTCTCCAGTTATCAGTTTTTTTTACTTCTCTTTGGAGTTTTTTGCTGACGAAATCATGTCTCGTCAAGCATGTCTTGCCCTGTAATTGAAGTTTGCTATCAATAAAGATCATTTGTTTGCCTAAGATTGTTTCTGGTTGCTTTGGCTTGTATCTCTAGTTGTTAGTCCTACTTGCTCTCACAAGGTCCAAGAAATTTTCACAAACCACACCGTAATGCTTGAGCACCTAGAGAACCACATAAAGAATAATGAGTATTGCGAGCGAGATGAATCTCGCAGGAAAAATAACAAAAGCAAGGAAGAAGATACCTGGCAAACTTCTGGCCAGAGGGGGAGTCGCAGACCAACCGCGAAGTGCGCGGTAGGGATCGCGAGCTCGTCGGTGAGGAGGGTGTTTATCACTTCGTTCCACCCAGGCCGGCGAGCCATAAATCCCGAGGGGACGAAGTCGGCAAGCGCGGTGAGATATTCCTCCTCTGTCTGGTTGCAACAGAAGAACGTGTGGTCGGCAAAGGCCCAGGCGCACTTCAGCTGACCCTCAGCATCACCAGAATCTGCAACCTTCACCATCGAGATTATCTGCGAGGAAAGAAGAGGGAATGCGAGAACTAAATAGCGAGAACTCTGCAGCTGAGGAAGAAGGAGGGTTCTGAAGAGGCGGTAAGTAAAAACCATTTATGAGAGGCTATTTATAGGAAAACGAAAATGGCGGGAAGAAGCCCAAGCGTCAGGGGTGCGGTTAGCCAAAATGTCACATCGTGACGGTGCGCAAAAACAGAAATTGCTCCGCAGATAGTGTGCGAGCGAGATCAACCTGCGAGGTTAGTATAAACAAGTAATTCGCGAGAATAAAATAACACAGCGAGAGTAAAATAAGAAATAGGCGGCAATATAGAAGTCGCGAGCGAGAATCCACTTAGTGATTGTTCGTAGCTCCTAGCGAGCGAGATTGTTCGAATTAATAATAAACGGTTCAAGCAGAAAGAAAATATTCGCAAGGGACACTCAGTCTGGCGAGGCTAGTGTGGCAGCCATTTCCATCTTCCACCACCTCGCCGTCCTGACCGAGGAGGCATCCTGGAATTGTAGTATTCGGCGGTATCACGGGCCTCGCGGTCGATCAGGAAAGCATAGTCTTTGATCCTCACGACATGTGCTTTCGGCGAGGTCGCAGCGTTGTCAGTGTCGCGAGGCATCGCATTGCGTAGTCTCGCACACTCATCCATCAGGGTGGCGTGCCTCTCCTCGGCAGCTTCCCTGTCTTTTGTCGCGTGGAAACTGAGGTCCAGCAGCATCCGACTCTGCTTCTGGAACAGCTCGGCGTTTCGCAGCTTCATGGCTTCATGGTCCTGCAGGTCACCCAGAAAATCTTCAACCTGCTTGCGGAAGGGGGACATTTCCTCAACCCCAAATTCAGAGTCGATGTGCGGGGTCTCGGAAGTCTCTGCGAAATGTCGCAGATAACTTTAAGATCTTGGCGAGATCAGGAAATAAACACAGGGTATAAGGATCCTTACCCGGAAGATGGCGAGAAGGATCTGCCTGACCATCAAAGACAGTTTCATAGTGGGGGAGGTGAGTTTTCCCCTTTCCAGGACGGTGTTTCTCAGTACTCACAGGGGGAATGTTTGGTGGGCGCGAGCCGCCAGAGCCCTCGCTCGCCAGTAGGGTGAACTTTGGCTCCGGTATCATCGTGTCGTGGTGGACCGGTGAGGGAGTTCGCCTACCCTGGCGTTCCGGGGTCACATGGGGCGAGGCTGCAAAATCGAGAAGCGAGAAGCCGTTAGACAGCAGAAAGAATGAAAGTAAGCGAGTTTGGGAAACGTACCGGCCGGGTTCTCGCCAGAAGCATCCATGTTCACCTGAGGGATGATGGGAGGCTCGTTCGCGGGCTCGCCAACGTCCTTGCCGACAGTAGTATTCTGCGTTCAAGCCAAATTCAGAGATGGTAATAAAGCAGTCTTGCGAGACGAACAATTCATACCTTCCCGGGGTACCTACCACTAGAGGAAGACTCCAGTTCAATAGTCTCGTCCTCCGGTCGGCGGAGGGCTTTCGCCTTCTTCATCTTCGGCACGGAAGCAGGAGACCTGTGATTCATCCAGGCCGGGGGTTTCATCATGGCCAAAATCTCGCTAGCCTTGGAGGCTTTCAGGCGAGCCTCGAGTTCCTTGGAGAGAGGCATTTCAGGACGGCTATAGTAAAGAGAGGAAGGAGGAAAAAAGAAATTGTGAACGTGCACACCACCCGGGCTTGGGTGATATTTATAGCCTGCGGGTGGGACCCACGAAAGATTCCGGATAGGACAACTGTCGCCAAGCGAACACCCAGGGTTGGATGATTCTTTGCGATCTTAGGATAACCTCACAAAGAGCGGGGATTGTGTACAACCCGAGGTTCGCCTGGCTCTTTGCAAGGATCTCGCAAGAGATTCCTAGACGAGATCTCGGCAGGGTGGGACGAGGCGAGACCGCCTAGTGGGTCCTTGACATTGCCATTACAGATCTCACTATTACAGGTAGGATCCCCGTATAAAGGATTCGAGAGGGCTACAAAAGTGGGAGTCCTTGCAGAATGTCTCTCCTGGGGAGGGACGATCGGAGTTCGACGAAAGTCATCCGAGCCAGTCCAGCGGCCTAGTTCAGCGTCCGACGAAATATGTTCAACGATCGACGAAATCGCCTCTGTTCGGTGATCAACAAAATTGCCTTGATCTCAGCGGGCGAGATCTCGCCATCTCGGCGGATGATGACCTCGCCGTCTCAGCGGTTGGAGATCTCGCCGTCCCAGCGGTCGATGAATAGGCGACAGGTTCTCCGTTCGACTAACGCCTCAGCGTTCGACGAAGTCTCCATTCAACGAAGTGGCCTGCGTTCGACGAAGTCTCCATTCAACGAAGTGGCCTGCGTTCGACAAAGTGTTCTATGATCGAAGAAATGCCTTGTGTTCGACGAAATGTCCTGCGCCCGACGAAGTCAAGAAGCGGTCTCGCAGAAAGACACGCGAGACCGGACCTCGGCAGGTACCGCCAAAAGGGTCCCGCGAGGTCTTCGCGACGCGCTCACCTAGGAGAGACATCGCGAGCAGGATTTGCGAGAAGGCCCGAGAGAGCTCCAATAGTAGTATTCTCGCAAAGTACTCGCCTATAGGCTGATAGGGCAAATTCACTTTTTTACCCTCGGTGGTCTGCCCTTATCCTCTCCGAACAGCGGAGTTGGGTTGTTAGCAGACCAAATTTGGGGCGCGGATAGTGAAATCAGGAGGCGGAATCCTGCTATTTGCAGTCCAGATCAGAAAATCTATAAATAAGACCCAAAGGGCACCTTTGGAGAGGACTTCTCTTTGAGCTTCTCTCTCCTCAGGTCATCCTTGCCGAGCATTCTCAGAGCTCTCCAAGGTGACCGGGCCTCAGCTTTGGCATTAGAGGGGAAGTGCTCAACGATCTTCTGGGTGTATGGTGGGACCTCCCTGCTGAGTCTAAGGGCCTGTGTCAAGTTCTGAGGCTCTAGTTTGTTTCCCCCAAGGGATAATTAAGTGCTAGCTGCCCCTCAACTCGTTGGGGGCCCCGAGCTCCACCGAGACCATCTTTTGGTTTCAACAACAACAATAAACAAGGGGGCTTTACGCACCTAACCCAAATGAGCTAATGCAATAAACCAACCTCAAGCACCACACAAACACGTGGGTACACCGCACCCTTAGACTTGAACTTAACAATTTGGGTGTGTGCACTGCCTACTCCCAATCATAAATTTATACAATGATTTTTCAATTAAGCTCATCTCTCTTTTTTTTTTAACAAACTTTTTTTTTTTCATTCTTCTTTTTCTTTCGAAAATTTTTCAGCAAATTTCCAATAAGCACGCCCACAAATTTCACTAAAGAATCACAACATCAACACCCCAAATAAGACATGACTAAAACTCAAATTTGGGCAAGCGATTAGGATTGGCTTTGAGGTTTTGATGAGATAGAAGTGGGGCTGAATCAAAGAACAGGTAGGCACAACTGGACTAACGGGGATAAGATGATAGGAATGGCACAAAGGCTCAACTCGGACAAGATGATGGCCTACGTCATTCTCGCGCAACAGAACTATCCTATGCCTATGCTTCAAGAATATCTTGGGGCAAGTTCTTAGCCACCGAGAAAGATTATCCTTCCTTCCGGCTCGAGCAGTACCAGTCTAACGATAATTTATACACATTCATATGCTACCTTTTGATTCACACCAGATTCACCATTTGAGTAAGTAAGTAAGATTTTTCACTAATAGAAGTATATAAGGCTAATAGTAAAAAGAAATCTATTCTTCATGGATTTCTATGCAATAAATGAGCACTCGGCTAGGAGCACGGCATGAGTCGACATTTTTCTCTATTACATAATCTTAAACTAGCATCTAGACTTTCCCAAATCATACAAAAGAATGAGTTCAACTCATGACGCACTAAATGTTAAGCACACGCTCATATGGGTGCTGTGTATGCAAACAAAATGAACAAAATAATTTAAATAAAAGCTTCTAGCATGCTATGCAATCGTGCACGTGAGTGGGTACCCAAACGGTTCTCCCCCTGACTTAAACTATACAATCCAAAATAGTTTATCATTATGGAATTTTTAAAATAAAGCTAGGGGAAGAGAGTACCCAATGCTCAGCAAGTAAGCATATCAGAAGATTAGAGTGAAGCCCAGAAAAAGCTGCCATACGAAGAATTACAATCACCGCCTTCACAAATTGAAAATACCTGTAGGGGTGTTCTCCGCAAAAGCAAACTAAAATAACATATAACTAACTAATTTTTGATAGAGATAAATTAAAAGACAAGAAAAAGTAAGATAACTACTGGGGTTATTGTCCTCCCAGCATGACTTATTCAGATAGTAAAAGGTTTTAGCTAATGGGAGTATGGAAGGAGAAGTGGACAGGCAACTATCCTAATATCCATGTCGGTAACGGGTATCGATACGGTGATAGAACCACGACTCCTCTACCTAAATAATAATACTTGTTAATCACAGGTAGAGGGAAGAGAAATAAATAAGTGGAGGAAGAGTCCTCGCTACTTTCACCAAAATAAATTTCCTTGCCTAACAAGGTGTCATCTTCAGGGAGGCAGCAGGAGAAGGAAACAATGAATGAGGCTTCCACTATGGAAGAAGGATCAACCTTCTCACATAAGAGGGCATTCTCATCATTGGTTGGAGCAAAATGCTCCAAGTCCTCCTGAAATACCTATGAAGGCTCAACCTGCATAGGCTCAGAAGAAGAAGAACGTGGGTCAGGGAATAAATTAGAAGAAGAACTTAAATAATCATCAATCGAGGAAGTGGTTCCGGTCTCACTCCCAGTAAGTTGGGGAAGTAAAATAGTGTCGGCAGTGTCAACAATGCTGCAATGTTTGGCAGGACCAACAATTACCTTGCCCAAGATTTGGACTTCCTCCAACGGTGTTGAGGAGAAATCCTCTTCACCTAGAAGGTTGTCCTCCTCCATTGGAATAGATATAATGTAAAGATCACTTGCCTCAACATGCAAGGCATCATCAACAATTTCATCAGCGACGATCGTAGTGGTATGCACATCAGGGGAAGGAATAGTGCTTGAATAAAAGTCAAGCACCGAATCCTCACATAGAATCGAATCCATGCAAGGTGATGTATGCACAGGGGAGAAAGGCTCAGTTATGTCAGAGCATACATCTCCCACAACTCTGATGAGCGTGTCTGCATCATTCCCTTCAAAACTTGAAGGTGACACAGCTACGTAATCAGAGGTAGAAGGTGTGCTGTCAGAGATATGAGTCGGGACAATCCGGATATACGGCTCGCCGTCCTCGTTCAATTGGTGAAGATAAGTAGCACAATCCTTAAATGCATGATCCGTGCTCTAACAAAACAAGCACTGCCTTGCTGGCTTCATTGGCACAATAGGTGTTGAAGCCACAAAGAAGCACGCCGGTAAAGGCTTAGAAGAATAGCCATAGGACTTACGCGCACCATATGGTGTGCCAGACGAAATCGGCGCTCCATATACTGGCCTTGAGTGCTAGGGCTATTATCTCCCTTTGGACATATATCACTAGCGTGAGAGATATCTCCACACCAACAACAACAAATATTAAACGCGGCCCACATTGTGTGAAGATAACTAGATTCAAAAGAAGAATACTATTGTGCAAAATACTACACCAACAATAATTTACTAAGGCAACCTAAAACAAAACAAGAAAATGGAATAAAAAGAACTGAAATAAAATAAAGGACGCAATTTACAAATGGAAGAATTTCTCTCGCAGGTTCTCCCTCTGCAGAAAACTCACACGGCTTTGGTCCCCGGCAATGGCCCCAAAAACTTGTTGCGGAAATCTAGCACACCGTTATAGGCGGTAGCACGACTGCAGCACGAAACGGCAGTGTACCGATCATTCAAGTAATAAAAAATATGGGAGTGAATCCCCAAGTATTGAATCTCAAAGGAACACAGTAAGGTGGAGTTATCTAACGAGGAAGGACTTTTGATTGAAGTCCTTTGGTCGGATGGATTGCGGAAAAGGGGTGATTTGGATTGTGGAAAATAAAAAGAGGAAACTAAACTACTCCTATGCAATGCCGCTATGCAATGCTTCGCTTGGCGAGATAGAAACTAGGCAGGCCTTGAGCGCACTGCTTCACAAGGCAGATGGACGAGAAGACTTGTGGATGGAGTGAGTCGCACCGGCGGAATGAGGGTCGCAAGCACCTCGTCACAAAGCTCACACCCAGTTGCTAGTGTATCAAGACCAACCACTCACACAACAATTACCACAAGAGCTCACCTCAAGCACTCATACCAAATTAATAACATTGTAAAACAATGAAATGAATATTAACTCAAATGTAGAGTACAAACATCATCAAATAAAGAAAATTACACTAACAACAATAATCTAAGAAGAGAAAAATGCAAAAGATACAACCGAATCCAGAGACTTGAAGTAGATTCATGGTAGGAATCGTCGGGGTGTCAACCCGCATCCTAGCTCGGTCCCAGCTATCATCTAGGTTAGAGGAGGGTTGTCACTTCCTCCCAATGAACCCATCTTCTCTGGTAAACTACAATCTGGCCACGTCCGATGCAAAGAACTCTTAGCTTAGTGATGAAGATGAGTGTAGCATCCTCTCCTTGAAGCGCTTGGATGATGTGAGGCGGCCTTGGGCAAAAGGTGGAAAAAGAGGTGAATAAAATAGAGCTGGAACTCCCCTTGCGGCGGAAAAAGACGGAACTGTACGGTCTCCCGTTTAGGTTGAAAACTGTAGCTTTTATAGAAAAAGATCAGATGTTTGGTCATGCACGGTCGAACGCATGAACTGTGCACAAACCGTGCGATAATTAATCTAGCACGGAATGGCCAGAAGGGGAGGATGCGCCTGTGCATTTTACTCACGCACGGTCGAAGCCTCCCGTGTGTAAAAATGCACGACTAATTCCAGACGGCCTAAAAACTAGGCATAACGGGCGATCGTGCATTTCCTTGACGCACGTGCAACTTCCCGTGCAAAAAACTTACGATCAAACACAGAACATCATTTTCCACCCCAGATGAGGACGCACGACCGCAGCCGTCCGTGCGTCAAGGAAATGCACGACTGTACGATTCATGCAGACATGAATTCTGGGTAAAATAGGATGATCGATCCACCTGCATACACATCAACACAGCTGTGAATACCCTTCCAGCTCAATAGAAACACAAAATAAAAGAATGGGGAGCACAGTGTGCTTACCCCCAACAATAAAGCGTGCAATTGCACAATGAAACAGGCCTAAAAGTGCACTTAGCAAGGAATGAAGTATAGAAAGAAAAAAGGAGTGATTATGTATCTAATATGTAGTGCAAATACAAAAAAATTAGCCCGGATGAGTCTGAAAATTAGTATATAAATTGGACTCATCAACTTGTTGTAAGCGTATCAAGTATCAATCTCATAAGGAACACGACAAGGTGGAGTTATCTATCGAGAAAGCATTGAAGTTCTTTAGGTCGGATGGTGAATGGGTTTTGGTTTGATTTAGGTGGTGAATTTGATGGAAAATAAACTATCTAATTTCACTATGCGGATCATGGACACCGCTTTGCAATGTGGGGGATTACGCGGGCCATTAGCACCGCTTCACTTGGCGAATGGAAGAGTTGTTACACGGAAAGGAAGAGTAGGCACGCCGAATGGAATGGTGAGTCATGGCGAAATGGGCACACCTAAAGCACAATCTAAACACACATAGGATCTCATAATAATGAAATAAAAATATAAATCACATGTTTAGAAATGCGTACATCATCATAAAATGGAGAAACTAATCTACAACATCAAATCAAGTGGAGAAAGAGGCATAAGATACAACCGAATACAAAAGATTATTGTAGATCGAAGGTGGAAGCCACCGTGTTTTCAATCTTTGTCCTGTCCTTGATTATCAACTACATCTGGGGTCCGAGAGGGCTATCACCACCTCCAAATATACCTAACTTCTCCGGTCATAGTATCTAACCACATCAAATGCGAGGATCTCCTTGCTTTGCGATGATCTTGCGCTAGATTCTCCTCCTTGACGCTTAGGATTATGGGAGGTGGCCTAGGGCAAAGCCCTATGAAATAATTAGGTTATCTATAATACACCTAGAGGGGGGGTGATTGGGTGTTTTCAATGTTAATTGCTACTTTAAATTTAGCTAGCACAGCACAGAAACAACACAGAAAACACACAGGATTTATAGTGGTTCTCTTCAAGACAATGTGTCAAGAGGTATTCCACTATCCCTCCCACCTATCTAGCAATGTGCTAGACTAGGCAACTTCTCCAAAATATCAAATATCTTCTCACTAAGCAGATCTTACAACTCAGACTCATAAAGAGCCCTACCAAACTCAGACTTTACAAGTCTTACAATAACTCAGATCTTTACCAAGATCCTACCAACTCAGGCTCATACAGAACCCTACCAACATTAAGATCTATTATAAGATCTTACAAGCTTAGGCTCACCAAAAACTCTATAAGATGAAAAGATTGTTTTGCTGTTGTAGAAGTAAGCCCGACGATCTTTTAAATCACTGAACTTTTCTTGAGAATCTTCTTCAGAAAATATCAGATGAGTTTTTCAAATAGGGAAGAAGATTCTTTATTTCTTCTTCTTTGATCTTCACAACACAGCAATGAAGTCTTCTTGTTGATCACCTTTCTCTATTTTTTTTGTTTGTATGTATGAGAATAAGAGTGAGAGAATAATTGTATCAAGTGTCTTCTGAAATAAAAAATTTCTCTCTTTTATACTCTTCTGGAACTTTACATAAATGCACTTAGAATTTATTCCTTATTCAATTGAACAGAAGGAATGTTGACAGACACAACATAATATATTATCATAAATGCTTTGTCGTTCTTGGAACTTGCAGAATATGGAAGTGACTAAGATTCTTCATTAATGTTGTATAACAGCTATATTCTGTGGATAATATATCATTTAGTAATCCTTGAATAACACACAAGATATGCGGCATGCACATTCCATGTATATCAATTTCCGAGAAAATTGGCGCATTAAGTGTAGCTCAGTATCTGTCACGATGATAAATTTCCTTCAAACTGATATCCTCTTGATCATCTCGACGATATGTAATATTCACGATGATATCGTCGACATAATTCTTTCTTCAATACTTAATGAGTTATTTCAATGATACTGCTTCTTCTAGGTGATATCGTCGAGATATTTTCTTCTACACGATATATCTTCAAACTTCAAGACAACATGTCTTCTTCAAGATGATGTCGTAGAGAAGCTTTCTTCTATACGATATGTCTTCAATCTTCAAGACAATATGTCTTCTTCAGGATGATATCGTCGAGACACCTGAACATTACTTTCTCAATGATTAAGCTTCTTCAAAAGAATTTGTTGAAACTGTCTCAACGATATGCTTCTTTTTTCAATGATTTTTCTACTGAGCCTTGAGACGATATTTTTCTTAGTAAATCTTTATTACTTTTATAGTCTTGACATTACTAATGTAGCTTTGATGTATCTGTCACCATATGAACTTCAACATAGCATCAAAGACAACTTGACTTATCTATACTTGTGTTCTTTCTTCTAATCTAGAAACATTGAGGGCACATTTCCCAACAATCCCCCTTAGTTGAAAAAGCCAGAACTTATAAGTATAGATAGGCTTGACTAACAAATATGAAAAATAACAATCAATCAAACATTTAAGCACTGAATACATTGATTAACTATTGTCATATACATTAACAATATATCAGACAAAAAATGTAAAACATAGAAATGTGCATGTGTTTTCTAAAATCCTTTCTCTCCAATCCTCCTCAATAGCTTTTCCTTTCCCAGATGATCCAGCCTCTTTGGATTGCTCATCTTTAGCCAGCTTCTATTTTTGTCCTTCAAAATACCTGAAAGTCTTAGGATGATATCTGAGAGGAGGATGAGCGGGCACTGAAGGATCTCCCATTTTAACTTTGTTCCAATAACTTCTTTTTTCATTTTCACCCATCTAATATTTATGCTATTCTTCAGAGCTATAGAATGTGCCTCTATCATGCTTTCCTTGCAAATATAGAGTTCATGTATTTAGTATAATATCCTTTGAGCATGGACTCCATTCTTTAAATTTGGATTCTTTTTAACTTCTTTCATTCTCTTTCTCTTTGCTTCTTGCTCTGCATTATCTACATGATGTCTTTTGCCCTTTCTGACTTGTCCACTAGAAATTGTAGGTTCATTAACAAAATATCATTGATAGCTGTCAGGCTGTAGATGTTGCTCTAGAAGATCTTCTTGGAGATCAAATATTGCTTGCACTTCAGATGACCCTACAGGAATAATACTTCCTTCTGGAATGGGATGTTAATAAGAAATCCCATAATCTAGTGCCTCTTGAGCCATAGATAATCTGACTTCATTGGAAAGCTACATAGCATGATGACTAGACATAATCTCCCCCTTTCTGGTTTCTAAAAATATCTCTTCAGAGAGAGCTGCCTCGGTGTTCTGAATTTGTCTGGACAGAAGATTATTCAAATTGCCAATGGAATCCATAAGGGTGCTTTGAGATGTCATGACGGATTGATTTAGAGAAGTGAAGAGCTAATCTTGGATCACTAGAACTTGATGTAGAATACTTTCACCCATATTTTTTACTATCTCATTAGAGGTCTGAGCAGTTGATGAGATTCTTTGAAAAATAGTATTGACTGCATCTTCCAAGTAAGCAAAGGTAGTATCTTGATTCTAAATTATTGCTTGCTGATTATTTATTAATACATCCTTTCATTCTAGAATAATGTTCAGTTGTTGACCAAAGAGCATGGTAGCTTGATTTATATGGGATACCTGTTCCCCAGTACTGGAAACTGCATTAGCTGTAGTGTGGTAAACATTGGTGGTTTGAAAGTTCACATGCTGGATTCTTCCCTTATTCCAGTAATTTCTGTAGACAACTCATCCTTGCAACTTTGGATAGCCCTGTCTACATAGGCTTCAAAGTTTTCTTTTTACCTGTCCAAGAGAATTGCTATTTGAGACAAGTGGTCTACAAATGGGACTTGGGGGATGGGAGTTGTAGGAATTATGTCCTCATGTTCTATCCTTGCAGGTGATGGCGAAACTTTGATTTGAACAGTTGACTCCAACTCAATTGTTGCAGGGGTATCAGAGGGCTGCTCAAATTCTTCTCCATTTATACCTTGATGCAGGTCAACATTGAGAAAGTCATTTAATGATCTGTCAAACTGTTCTACTTCTTCAACAACTGCATGACCACCACTTGGGCATTTCTCAGATTCCTAAAATTCCACATGCAAGATAGCCTCTTAAGCAATGGTTAGAACATATGCTTGAGTCACCTCATCTGGAGGTACTAGAGCATTGTCCAACAAAGTGATATGTTCTCCCAGAGGCTCCGCCTCAATAAGAGTAGGGAAATTTGAAGTAATTTATGGGAGATGTGTTGGGCTTTGAGGGACAACAATTCTTGTGAAGGAAGGTTCACCTACTACCATTTTGGTGAATTTCTTCTCCCATCTACTTATGTTCTTAATATCAATTCTTTTTAGACAATGAAGGGGAGTTGATTCAGAATCATTGAGATGCTGGGGAATGGATTTCTTCAGGTACAAGGAAAATATTCTGCCAAAGTTGGGGGCCTTCGAGCTTTCTGTGATCCTGTTAAATAGAATGTTTCCCCAATCAGTCCTCTTGTTCATGATTACTTTGGCCATAATTACAAACATGTCCTTGGAGACTCTATCATGTGATCCTATCTTACATAGCAACACCTTGCCAATAATATCTATGAGTAACTTCCCATGTCGATTCATTTTTATCCTTTGCAAACTTCCATAGGGTTAATGGTCAAAGCCACACCATCTTAATCCGTCAGAGATATCTTCTTCAATTACTATTTATTCTTCTTCTTCTTCAATGAAATCAGTGAGTTGTAAAGCTTTTGTCAAATTAGCAGTTGAGATCCTCAAATGTTGCCCAGCAACAATCATATGAATAACCTTTCAGGACTTGCTCAATTCCATGCTCATATAACTCAGTGACAACAGGAATTTTAAGACTGATTGGCTCAGTTTGGATATATTCTAACTTTGAGGCATAAAGCAGAGTCATTACCTCATCAATATCATCTTCTACACCTTCAAATCCATTTTTTTGAAGTTCTCCACCGGATTGAACTTTCTCATCAGAAACTTTCGGCGCCATTCCTTTTGCACAGAGTTGTCGGGAGGAAGGAGATGAAAGAGGGATTCTAGGGTTTTGTGTGTGCGTAATTTCTATGCTTCCATAATGTCTAATATATACTAGTATGCATTAGGAAGGCAAAGAGGTGTGTACCTATTTAAATCTTCCCATATCGTTTTGAGAATCTCGAAATAACAACGTAATTATGACACTAACGTGTCCTGTGATGTCATTTTGTCGGCCTGATTCAGTTTTGTCATCGAGATCACTGCAACCTTATCATCGAGATCACTTAAACTTTGTCATTGAGACTCCAGCAATGTTGTCTTGATCATTGATGAGTCCAAATTATATACACATTTTCGGACTCATCTGGGCTAGTTTTCCTGCATTTATACTTCAGTTTTTGTCCATATTCTCTTTGTTCATGCTTTTATTTGAAGTACATGTTTAGGCACATTATTGTGTGCAAGTGCTCACTTTATTGTTGGGGGTAAGCACATTGTGCTCCCCCTTGTATGTTCCATATTTTGTTGCTGCTGGAAGTGTATTCCCAGCGCGTGCTTGGGCTGTGAATAGGGGCAGATCTGCTTGTGCCTGAATTCATGTCTGCATGAATCGCACGACCGTGCGTTTCCTTGACGCACGGACGGTTGCGATTGTGCGTTCATGCTAACCGGCAAAATGGACCATCTGAGTTTACTCGTGCATTTTTACGCATGGTCGGATTCGCCCGTGTGTAAGTAAGACGCACGAGCCCCCCTGTTCGCTTATCATTTCTTCGTTCTCCCGATTCTTCGTCGTTCAGAGTTTACCTGATCGTTTTGACGCACGGGCGGATTTGTCCGTGCGTGAGTAAAACACACGGGCGTGTTCCTCCTTCTCAGGCACTCCTGCTGCGCTTAAGCTTCGCACGGTCATGCGTTCGACCATGCGTGACCAATTTTTTGATCTTTTTCTATAAAAGCTGCAGCTTTCGACCTAAACCGGGAGAGACCGTACACGTTGTACAGCTGTGCCGTTTTCTCAATTTCCACTGAGGTTTCGTCTCTTTGGGCCTCCTCCATCATCCTCAAGATCTAAGGAGTGGGATTCAACACTACATCCACCAAGATCCAAGGAGAAGGAAGCTAGGTTGTTTCCAGATCATAACACGAAGAAGACGGGCCATTGGAGGGTAGTGACAACCTTCTCTACCCCAGACGCAGTTGAGGACCGAGCTTGGACGCGGACTGACAACCCAGCGATTCCAGCCATGAATCTTCAACAAGACTTCGGATTCGGTCGATTCCTTGCTCTCTCTATCTTTGTATTGGTAGTTGTAGTTAGTAGATCTCTTGTATTTTGATGATGAGCACTATAAACCTTATTATTTAAAGCTATTTCATGTCTATGTGAAGTTATCTTTTGTTTATATGTGTGCATGAGGTGCGCCGCCATCCATTTTCCATTCCACCGTCATGTTCGTTTGCCGCACTAGCAATTTCTAGTGGCATGCCTGTTGATGAGGTGCTTGCGACCCTCATTATGTTTTCCTACTCGTCCATCCTCCCTTACGAAGTAGCGCGCTCAAGGCCTACGTAGTCTCCATCCCGCCAAGCGAAGCTTTGCATAGCGGCATTGCATAAGAGTTGTTGTAATATTTTTCTCTTTATTTCCGCCAACCAAAACCCCCGTTTCCGCATTCCATCCGATTAAAGGACTTCGATCTCAAGTCCTTTCTCAAAAGTTAGCTCCACTTTACTTTGTTCCTTCGAGATTCGATACTCGGGGATTTACTGTAACACCCCATAAATCATAGTTCAGCGAGGTAGGCGGAGTGGTAGTGTTGCGCTCGAAGTAGGCTAATATTTCCCTATCAGATCCTCGGGCACGGTCATTGGCCTCTTCGCGCACGACCAGTGGTCGTGCGCCAAAGATCGTGCGGTAATTGTCGAGGTGAGAGGGGTCGGCTGAACGGGCATTGCGCACGACCATTGTCCTCTTCACGCACGACCACTGATATTGCGTCTCTAACCGTGCATTTATCTGGCTTGTCGGATCTGCTACAGAACGACATGCATGATCAGGGGAAGTTCTTCGAGCACGACCACCGGTCGTGCGCCGCTGATCGTGCGCCCTGTTTATTCTGCGC
Organism: Dactylorhiza incarnata; assembly: GCA_033032865.1. Classification (NCBI taxonomy): domain Eukaryota; kingdom Viridiplantae; phylum Streptophyta; class Magnoliopsida; order Asparagales; family Orchidaceae; genus Dactylorhiza; species Dactylorhiza incarnata. The sequence goes on from JAWHQI010000036.1 coordinate 3,136,254, forward strand.
CGTGTTAAAATGCGGAATCGCCGATCGGAACGGTCAAATCCTTTGTCGTTTGATCCAACGGCTGAGAGGGGTTGCTGGAGGGTTTTAGGGCTTGGGAGAGGGGTTAATCCCTCATAACTTCAAGGCCTTTCTCTCTCCTAAGCTTGAGAAAGAAGAAGGTGGCAAGGAGGAAGAAGAAGGAGATTCCGCCATTGACGGAGCTCCGGAGCTCCGATTCGCAAGGCGTTCCCAGATCTGGAAAGTGCAGCCCGGTGCGGTCCTTTCCCTCCGAGTGAAATCTCAGATCTATGGCGAAGAAGAAAGCTCATAGGGTAACGATTCTTCCTCCCGGTCTTAGGACGTGTTATTTGTCCTCTCATTCCTTTTTCTATGCTTGCATGAGGAATCCCTTTCCCCAATTGGGTGAAGTGTAGGATTTCCTCTAGTTCTTCAGAACTCCGGGTCGATTGTGTCCGTCCCCGGCATATTGCATTTAGAAATCCGGTAGTCGTGCGGATTTAGGCATTTTGCGTGAAGCCTATTCGTGGCCGTGAGCCCGGATCGGTGATGCTTAGATTGCGACGTTGCATTTAGGTTAAGCCTATAATGCGCGCTGGAGAATGACTTTGTGATATTGCTATTGTGTTACGGGACTTAAGATTTAGGTGTCTTTCGGAGAGCCTAACGGAAGCCCCATGCTTGAGAGTGGTTGAATGCAAATCTTCACCACGCGATTTGAAGTGGAGTGTCTTGTACCTCCTTCTTTAAGTATTTGTGAAGCCTAGGCCCTCGTGAATGGGTGGTAACGCCCCGGGTTTTTCCTTATAATTATTTTATTAAAACATATGGAATTAATAATAATTATTCTAAAGCGAAATATTAATTCAGGGCATCGAGGCGAAAAGGCGTTACCGTTTCGTGAACATCGTCGTCCGGCGAGTTAATCCTCGATTTAGTCATTTATGCAAATATATGTATTTATATATATGCATGTTTGCAGGTTCATGCGGGTAGGTGTATACAAATATAGATATAAATATATATAAATGTGAGAGTATGTATGAAGTTTTAAGCGTGTATAGGCAAACTTATGCAATTGTGAAAATTCCTATAGGAAGGGTTATGCAAGTAGGTAAATATATAAATGTATATATACATATATATTTGTATTTGTACAAAGGGATGTATAAAGGTTACATGTTTGTGCGTATAGCGGTGTATAAAAGCTTGTATATATTCATACACAATACATTAATATATATATATATACATCTGTTAAATAAAAGATAAAGTTATTCTTTTAATTTTTTTTTCTTCTATTATTATGGCGTATAAGGTTCCTGATGGGGAGAAAAGTGGAGATCGGCCATTTCCTTTTTTCCTTCCCTTCCATTGTCGCGGGTTCCGTCGAGGAGTTGAGGTGATCTCTAGGGTTCGCGTCGGGGTCGCCGGGCGTCGGTGGCGTAGGCCGTCGGAGGAGTTCTGTAGGCGGCCGGGGGGCTCATTTTCGTCGTCGGGGCTAGGGTTTCTACGAGTTTATCGCGATCTGGTGGTTCTCCGGTTGATTTAGAGGCAAGAAAACTCTTCCTCCTCTCCCCCCTTCTCCTTCATCCCCTTCATTTTTGGTTTAGGGTAGCTGTTGATTTCTTTTTCTTCTCCAAGTTCCTTGTTTTAGCCATCAAAATTGATGTTTTTTTGGGAAGATATTGGAGGGTGGCTGGTAGGCGAGCATGTGATGAGTTAGCTATTTGTTTAGATGGAGATTCAGCCGGCATTAAAGAACTTAATGAGTAATTAATTTGGTGTTACCACTACTTAATGAGGATAAGAAAAATCTCTTTTATCACTTTGCCAAAGGCAAGTGACCCAGATAATATCCTTAATAAAGAGGGAAAGTACTGGTTTACTCAGCGTTTGAATCAAAGAATTAATTTATCTGACATGATTTGGCGCCTTGAATATCAAGGGCTGCTTGATTTTCTCCTTCCATTTCTTGTTTTAGCTCTTGGAATTTATGTTAAATTTGAGAAACTTAGGGTGGGTTTTGTATAACCTCAATTAGGGGGGCTGCCTTATTGCTGTTTTTATATGCTGAATTGAGGGGGGCTGTTCCTTGAGTTTTATCTATTTAGGGGCTGGTTGTTATGTTTAATTGGGGGTTGCTCCTTATACTTTAGAGGCTGCTGGTTGTTAAGCTTAAATGGGGGCTGCTCCTTGAAATTTCGGGGCTGCTGTTATGAATTTAATTTGGGGGTTGTTTCTTATTAGTTTAATTGAGGGGGCTGCTATATATTTTTGTGCACTCACTTTCTTGTTGAGTGGTGGGGCTGCTATATCTATGATCCTCCTTCCCTTGTCGAGGGGGCTGCTTTATATCTATGGCTCTATTAGCTTCTTACCTATGGAGATATTCTTGCTATGTGACGTTTAATCACTTTGGTTTTACGGCCCTGGGTATAGGAGATTACGGTGGTCAAGTTCGGCAATTGTTTAAGCGTTGGCTAAATTTCAAAACCCTTCATAGCCTCGCTAGTAGTTTAATTGTTGAGCTCTTTATTTGTTTTTGTACTGAACCGCACTGCGGCTTCAGATGAGTTGGGTTAGTTTTGGTTGGCTTCAGCTCGGATGGTTTGGAGGTATTTTAGACCCCAAATTCCCCGGAAATTTTGCTTCCTAACTCCCGACGGCTTAGGGAATTACGTGCTAAATTTCCTGGGAATTTCCCCTGCTAGTTCTCGATGACTCAGTGAGGCTAGCAGTTGATCGAGAAGAGTATGTGTGGGATTCTTGTGGCTTCCTCTTAGATGCCCCGGTTTGGGGATTCTCTTGTGGCTTATGCTTTATACGAGGAAAATTATTTAATTCGAGCCATACCTATAGCTAACCAGCATACCTATCATTTTATAGTTTCCCATCTTTCTTCTTCCTTGTCTGCCTAACCGGTTGATTTTAGGTTAGTGGCAGTTGTGTTGCACTTTTTGGGTCTTGTTTGGTGTTCTAGGTTCTTGATCCCTGCTGCCATCCCCCTTAGAATCTGGATAGCTTCTATACCTGTTTAGTTATGCTACCTAGCAGTCTGATAAGACTTCCCTAGGTTTAGAAAAGTTTGCTCGCCCTAAGATCATCCAATTACTTCTTCTTCTTCTTCTTTTATGAAGTTTCTCGTCGACTTTGATATGAGTCCTTCTCGTCGACTTTGACATAAGTCTTTCCCATCGACGTTGATATGAGTCTTTCTCGTCGACTTTGATATAAGTCTTTCTCGTCGACTTTGATATAGGTCCTTCTTGTCGATTTCATCGCTTATTCTGAATTGTTTCCTCCTATATTTATATGTTCTTTCGCCGGGTGTCCCCGGGTATCTTAAGCGATGTTATCGAGCATTTTAGTCTTTTGTTGAGACTTTTTAGACGAAGCTATTCTTTATTTCCTGAGTTGTTCTGTATTTGATTGGTGACCGGTTATGGTATTGTTTCGTGCCTTATTCGTCGTACTGTTTCGAGAAGTTCGTTGGGAGTCAAGTTTGGACTCACCAAGTGTTTTCAAATGAATCGTTGAGTAATGTTTATTTCTTTGTGATCCTATACTTAGGGTGTTCTGGTGCTGATATCTCGGGTTACGTCTCGTGTCTTAATTGAAACTTAATTTGATTATTTAAAACCTTTGTCTTAAGCCTTGCACGGTGGGTAGTTTTGGGTGGCAGTGGATAGAGTACCGCCACCCGGATTTGGTTTTTGGGTGGCAGTGGATAAAGGACCACGACCCGGTTTTGGGCTGCGGGCGTTTGTGGAGGATACCACCGTCGCAGTACCTTCTTTTGGGCGACGCTTTTCCCTCGAGCAGATCAGTCTCAAGTTCTTAAGCACATATGCTTATATATGTGTATTATGATAGTATATGTATGACCATCACCTCTGAGCCGCAAAGGCGGACACGTGGTGGGATTTGATTGTGTTGACTATTACCTTCTAGTGCAGGCTTTTCTTCTTACCGAGTGCACTCGTTTGAGCTGGCTCGGGTTGTTGTAAGATATAGATGTTTACCTGCTTAGTTTTCCTTTCTGCACTCTTTTATTTCTCCTACTGCTAATCTTGGTTTTCTTGCACCCTCTTGGGCTGAGGCATTCTTTTCTTATGAATGTCTCAGGTTCAGGTTTGTAGCCGCCGCAGGAGTTAGAGCGGCGTCGTTCAGTGTTCCTGTGGAGGCCCTTCCCCTCTTAGGTAAGGGGCAGTTGCTTAGTTGTTGTCTCTCCTTTAGCTGTTTTTCCTTCTTCCCTGCGGGTTCGTGTCAGCTGTTGGCGCCCGTATGGCTTTTTGTTTAGATTACTTACTGTTTGCTTTGCTGTTACTTTTGAGTACTTTACCTACTTGCTCTCTGGGAAGCTTTTTCCTAAGACGTAGTAGTTACTTTATTGATATAAAAATGTCATTCTTGCATATCATGCTTTTAAATAAATGTCGCATATTTTTGGAAATCGTAGAAAAAAATCCTTTCTTACTGTACTAAACCTAGATATGTGCATATCATTTCTGGAATATTTATTTTCTTGCTCATGTAGGCTAAAAACAAACCTATTTTCCGCTGCGTATGTATAGTTTTCTACTAGTGGACTAGATGATCCACCAGACCGAGGGACGCGGTCTTAAGCTAAAATGAAAATCTCTCTTTTAATCCAATCACATATATGTCCTTTATAAAATTATCATAAGGAGTGTTTGCCTGAGCGTCTGTAGTCGTCTCCTGCAGGCGTGGCATCACGACGCGTATTTTCCCCTTGCTCTGAAATTACGTATTATATTTTTGGGAAAAATGCGGGTTGTGACATGGGTTAGGTGCGTAACTTATATTTTGTGTAGCACTTGCAAGTGCTAAACCCTTACGGGCCGAGGTGAAGCTGTACCCGTGTCGTGTGATAGACCGCGACGATTAGAACACGGGCAAAGCTGAACCGAACCCATTTCCATGCATATCGGTAAGAGGTCCCTACGTCTTGAAAGCCGTGTGATCATGGGAGAGGTCGTGGAAGGTGGCTTACCTAGACCGACCAAAAGCTCTTTTTCCCACCTAAGGCTATGTTCCTTAGCGTGGAGTGTTTTGATAAATTGATGTTATGTTAGCCTTGAAAGAAATCGTTGTCTACCTAAATCACCTAAAGGGGGGTGAATAGGTGATCTATATTGCGATTGCGGAATAAAAATTATGCACAAACACAACAAAGAAAATCACAGCACATAGACACAAGATTTATAGAGGTTCCCCAAGGGTGGGTACTCCTCTCTCCCGCTCCGCCTATCTAGCACTTCGGGCTAGCGTCGGCAACTTCACCAAACTCAGATTTATCAACAAATCCTACACTCGAGACAACGTCTCCTACAAACTCGGAGAACAACCTCTCCTACAAAAGCACTCGGAGATAAACTCCTACAACTCGGAGCAAAATACTCCTACAAAATAACTCGGAGAAAAATCTCCTACAAGAATCAAATAGAGTTTGAAATAAAATACTTCTATTAAATCTCAACAGAGATTAACTTCAGATCTTGGAAAAACTGAGTCTTCTTCTTCCTTGAGAACGAAAGCTTGGATCTTCAAAGATTTGGAAGAAAGGAAACTCGGCAAACCTGATCTGAATAGGCCCTTTGATTTTCTTGAAAAGATCTTCAAAAAAAATATGGAGCAGCAAATAAATCAAAAGCCTTCTTATCTGAGAAATCTCTACCAACACTGAAGAACGAGTCTTGAGGGCGCAGAAGTTAGATCTCAGAAAAACTTGTTCAGCGAGCAAGAAGGAAGATGGTTGGGTTCTTCTCTTTCAATCGGGTTGAATAATAATTATCTTACCCTAATAATAAGAGATTATTTATAGGGAGAACTCCAACGGCTAGGGCGACAGACAGGGAATGATCGACACGTGTGCTGCACATGGCGGCCAACCCAAATTTTCAAAAACGAAACATATTTTTGAAATCTGTCTGTCCGTCATTCGTCGAGACTTCACGTGAACACTCGACGAATTGACTTAGCCATTAAAAAACTGATCAAAGGCTTTAAAACCATCTTCTGTTTTCATTCGTCGGAATTCGTCGGGTGTTCTCGAGAACTTTCGACGAATTGACTTAGCCGCACGTTTTCCTTCACAACCCTGTCTTTTTGACTTCTGTCTGCGTTCGTCGATATTCGTCGGGAGTTCACGAGAACATTCGACGAATAGACTTAGCCGCAGAAATTTCTTCTTCAAACTGAAAATTTGGCTTCTTTCAGGATTCGTCGGGAGTCATCGGGACTTCACGTGACATCTCGATGAATTGACTTAGCAAAAATTCCTTTTCTTCTGAAAACCTGCTCCACTCCTTAAACTTGAAAGCCTTCAGTTATGAGAATATGAAGTTCACTCCAAAAGAGAGATTACACATGGACCAACACTTTGTTCTCTACAAGGAGGGATTACATTGTCTATAACTGTGTTTGGTTATCCATTGCAACCTGACTTTGGTGTGCACTTAGCATTATGACCTGTCACAACACATCTAAGGAGAATTCATCAAATACATACTCAATTCAATTTAGTTCACTAGGGGACATGATGGCGCAAATCTTAGCACACCGCTATAGGCGGTAGCAAGACTGCGGCACGAAACGGCAGTGTACCGATCGTTCAAGTAATATAAAATGGGAATGAATCCCCAAGTATCGATCTCAAAGGAACACAGTAAGGTGGAGTTTATTATCGAGGAAGGACTTGAGATTGAAGTCCTTTCGAGCGGATTGATTCGGAAATGGGGTGATTTGGCTTTTGGAAAATAAAAGTAAACAACTACAACTACTCCTATGCAATGCCGCTATGCAGTGCTTCGCTTGGCGGGATGGAGACTAGGCAGGCCTTGAGCGTGCTGCGTCGCAAGGGCGGATGGACGAGTAGGTAAGCGGAGTCGAACTGTGCAGGCCTTGAGCGCACTGCTTCGTTGGGCGAATGGATTACACGGGACGCTATGCCACGCTTCGCTAGGCGGATGGAAGAGTAGGCAAGCGGATGGAATGGATCGCACCGGCGGAGTCGGAATGGATTACACGGGCCGCTATGCCACGCTTCGCTAGGTGGGTGGAAGAGTAGGCATACGGATGAGGGTCGCAAGCACCTCGTCGACAAGCACGCCACTAGCAATTGCTAGTGCGGCACACGAACGTGACAGCGGGATGGAGGATGGATGATGGCGCACCTCGTACACAAATGAACAAAATATAACTTCACATAGACATGAAATTAAGATTACAAGCACGATTCATAGTGTTCATCATCCATACATGAGAGATCTAGCTACAAACGCATCAATAAGAGAAGAACACGGCAAGAAATCGACCGAATCCGAAGTCTCGTTGTAGATTAACGGTTGGAATCGTCGAGTTGTCAATCCGCGTTCAAGCTCAGTCCGCAACTACGTCCGGGTAGAGAGAGCTGTCACTACTCTCCAATGAGCCCGTCTTCTTCGTGTCACGATCCGGTAGAGGTTGCAAACTTCCTCTTGCTTGATGGCGATGGCGGCTAGATCTTCCTTTGAAGCGCTAGGATGAAGGAGGAGGCCGAGAGGAAGCTCCGGCTCAAGATTGGCGTGAAGAACAAGACCGGAGCAACTCCAGATGGTGAGCGGCGATGGAGGGGCGAAATCGGGGCTCTGGAGCGAGAAAACGGCGGACTGGAATCAACTCCCCGACCTAATTCGCGAGCAGGTCTTTAAATAGGCGCTGGAATAAACAGTGTGCACGATCGGTGGCGCTTGCGCACTAGAATCCTGTGATCGTGCGCCTGCCTGGGCGGAGCCTGCAATGTAAGAAATTTATAAAATATAATGTTTGCACGACCAGTGGCGCACGACCAGTGGTCGTGCGCACTATCGTAGGTGGTCGTGCGCACTGGTCAAGACAGAACTCAATTTTTGGGGGTTGAGCGCGCACGATCAGTGGCGCACGACCAGTGGTCGTGCGCAATAGAACCAGTGATCGTGCGCAGTGTTCCTGTACAGAATTGTACCGGGAACACCTGCACGACTCCTGTTCCTACAGAAATGCTAATCAGGCCACTGAAAGTGGCACTCAACAATACGATAAGGCTATCAAAAGAAAATAAACATAAAACACACCAAATTAGGCCAAGAAGTGCACCTAGCATAGAGTGACAAATATGAGCTAAAACAAGGCTAAAGTGCAGTGGAAAGACTAGAAAAACGGCCCAGATGAGTCCATATATGTGTATATAATTGGGACTCATCACACCCCCAGACTTAACTGTTTGCGCGTCCCGAGCAAACAAATCCGGCGGAGTAGGGAAAATGGTGGTTAGCATAGAGAATTGCAAATAAAGAGTCAGATGCGAAGTATCATACCCATGCAAATAGAAATTCTGTAAAAGAAGATTCTAGATATACTAATTAATTTACAAAAGTATACATGCGTAAATAGAGATTTATTTGTACTCAGATGGTGAATCATGAAGAATTTGTGCGGTCGTGCCCGATGTGAAAGTAAACAAGCCACTCAGGAGGGTGTTGCTAAAGACCGGAATTCGGGAATAACTCCGTTGAAATCCATCAACGACGAGAACCATAAGCTTGCCCGGTTACACTCTCTCCACGACACTAGCAAACTCAGAAGTTAAATCAATAGGACTTCGGGTTATAATTGGGCTTAGGTTACGGTATGTTATTCAATGATAAACGAAACGGCTACGCAACCCAAATGAGCAACATCGAAATGCTTACCTTGAACAAGCCCAAAACAGCGCTAGTGTACCACACCCCCAGACTTAGCTTGAAAAATGGGTGTGTACACAGCCTACTCCAAACAAATACCAACTAAATTTTTCTATTACGCCCAAGGGGATTTCTTGTCATTTTTATTCTTTACAGATTTTTTCTTTTAACTTCATTTTTTTTTCATTTATACCCCGGTTGGTTTACAACAATATGTTCAGCACACAATACACTTTTTCTTCACATCACAAAAATTTCCATACATCACATCCAAATATGAAATGTAATTTCAGTTAACTCACTACTTGGCTGCGATAATAGGATAAGCTTCAGGCTTTGGTGATTTAAAAGAAGAGCTGAAACAAAAGAAGGGTAGGCACAAACTTGGCTTGCAAAGGTGAACGCATAGGTCATGAAAAACAAGGCTCAAACTAGCCAAAAATGGCCTACATCACATTTAACAAAATGAGTTGCTCTCGCCCATGCTTCAAGAATCGCTTGGGGCAAGTTCTTAGCCACCGAGAAAGATAATCCTTTCTCCCGACTCGGGCAATACGAGGCTAACGAACGTCTACACACATCCCTATGCTAGCGTTTGATTCATACTGGATTCACCAATTTTTGAGTGTAGTAAACAATATTTACGCTAATAGAAAAATATAAACTAAAAGCATAAAAAGAAATTGAATCTACACAAATTTCTATGCGAGACATGAGCACTTGACTAGGAGCACTATAGAAGTCGACATTTTACTCCAACTCACAATCCTAAGCCAGCACAATGATTTTCCAAATCACACAAAAAGAAATGAGTTCAGCTCAAGACGTGCCAACAGCTAAGTGCACGCTCGAGTGGGTGTAGTGGTGTGCGGTGCAAATGAACATCATAACACAATTAATGCTTCTAGTATGCAAATAAAAGGTGCACGTGAGCGGGTAACAACATGTGGCTCTCCCCCCCCCCCCCAGACTTAATCTACGCAATACATCATAATGATAGGGCATTGAAAATTAAAATAGAAAGCTGGGGGAGAAGTTACCCAATGCTCAGCAAGTGAGCATACCAGAAGATGCATGAAAATCTGAAGCAAACCCGCCATTCAAAATTTGCAATAAGTACCTGCAGGGGTGAGCTCCACAAAAACAGAAGAAAGCAGAAATGCTAAAACTGAACAGAAATTAACTAACTACTCTAACTAGGAAAATGAAAATGCAATAAAAGTAAGATAAATACTGGGGTTATTGTCATCCCAGCACGACTTATTCGGATTTTATACAGTTCTAGCTTATAGGCCTATGAAAAGAAAAGTGGACAGGTAACTGTTCTAATATGCGTGTAGGTAGCGGGTACCTATACGGAGAAAGAACAGTCACGCCGCTACCCGAATATAAATACCTGCTCCTCACAGGTAGAGGGAAAAGAAAGTAAGAAGAGGAGGAGGCCTGGTCCTCACTCATCTCACCAAAACTATCCTTGCCCAGCAAGGTATCATCTCCAGGGAGGCAGTAGGAGGAGAAGGCAATGAGTGGGGCTTCCTCTACGGAGGAGGGATCAACCTCCTCACGTGAGAGGATACACTCATCATTGACTTGAGCAGAATGCTCCAAGTCCTCCTGAAGTACCTGTGAAGACTCAACCTGCACATGCTTAGATAGAGAAAGGGGATTAAGAGATAAAAAAGAAGAAGAACATGAATAAAAATCAATCGGGGAGTGATCCCGGTCTCACTCCCGGCAAGATCCAAGGATAGATCGCTATCATCATCGTAATTATCATAGCGAGGGGAACCCAAGAACTCAAGGGCCTCAGTGGTGGTTTGGACCTCCTCGTCCCATGAAGAAGTGCAAACCTCCTCATCAGAGAGAGTATCCTTCTCATCCCACCGAGGTGCACCATCGTGTTCAAAGTATTCATTCTCCCCTTCGGGGAAAACAAACTCCTCATCCCACTTTGGAGCATCCTCCGAGTCAGAAGCATCACCCCACTCCTTCACTTCGATAGGATCATAAAGAATGTGTGTAGAAAAATCATGCAAAGAAACTGGAGGAACATCAGAATCAGAAAGTAGAATATCAGGTTCCTCCGCAAAAAGATCTGCTAATGCCTCCCCGATGGAAAAAATACTTTCCAAATCCCACTCAGGAGCATCTAGGAGCTCCCATTCCTCTCCTTGTTGGCCAACAGATGAGTGATCATCATCACTAGGAGTGAAGCCATACATAGGGAGTGAGGAGTCCATGCATGAAATAAGATCGGGGGCAGATGGCACAATTGGCTCCATGGGTAAAGAATGGGTGATAGGGACAATGTTGTCATGAGTGGAGGAGCGGCGGTCAGGATTGAAAAGACTAGGGCAGTCCTTCAATTCATGACCCTCTCCTCGACACAACAAGCAAACAACGTTCCTACACTGCCTAACATTTAACTCATTCATTTGGTCTATATAATAGACCATCTTGTCGTAAGTGCTAGGAGAAATGTCCCATGATGACATATTTGACAATTAAAGAAGATATAACGAGACTGAGATTCTTTGCAAGAAAATTTACACAAACTAATAAAACTTCTTGGATTAGACTTGCCTAAAACTTTAAAATAAGAGGGAAAGAAATAATAACAAGCAGTAAATAAGTAAAAAGCAAACAAAAATAATAAGGCGGCTATACACACTGGAAGAAACTTCTCTCTCTCAGCTCTCCCTCTCAAGAAAACTCACACGTCTGTTTTCCCCAGCAACGGCGCCAAAAACTTGATGGCCCAAATCTTAGCACACTGCTATAGGCGGTAGCAAGACTGCGGCACGAAACGGCAGTGTACCGATCGTTCAAGTAATATAAAATGGGAATGAATCTCCAAGTATCGATCTCAAATGAACACAGTAAGGTGGAGTTTATTATCGAGGAAGGACTTGAGATTGAAGTCCTTTCGAGCGGATTGATGCGGAAATGGGGTGATTTGGCTTTTGGAAAATAAAAGAAAACAACTACAACTACTCCTATGCAATGCCGCTATGCAGTGCTTCGCTTGGCGGGATGGAGACTAGGCAGGCCTTGAGTGCGCTGCGTCGCAAGGGCAGATTGACGAGTAGGCAAGCGGAGTCGAACTGTGTAGGCCTTGAGTGCACTGCTTCGTTGGGCGAATGGATTACACGGGCTGCTATGCCACGCTTCGCTAGGCGGATGGAAGAGTAGGCAAGCGGATGGAATGGTTCGCACCGGTGGAGTCGGAATGGATTACACGGGCCGCTATGCCACGCTTCGCTAGGCGGGTGGAAGAGTAGGCATATGGATGAGGGTCGCAAGCACCTCGTCGACAAGCACGCCACTAGCAATTGCTAGTGCGGCACACGAACGTGACGGCGGGATGAAGGATGGATGATGGCGCACCTCGTACACAAATGAACAAAATATAACTTCACATAGACATGAAATTAAGATTACAAGCACGATTCATAGTGTTCATCATCCATACATGAGAGATCTAGCTACAAACGCATCAATAAGAGAAGAACAAGGCAAGAAATCGACCGAATCCGATGTCTCGTTGTAGATTAACGGTTGGAATCGCCGGGTTGTCAATCCGCGTCCAAGCTCAGTCCGCAACTACGTCCGGGGTAGAGAGAGCTGTCACTACTCTCCAATGAGCCCGTCTTCTTCGTGTCACGATCCGGTAGAGGTTGCAAACTTCCTCTTGCTTGATGGCGATGGCGGCTAGATCTTCCTTTGAAGCGCTAGGATGAAGGAGGAGGCCGAGAGGAAGCTCCGGCTCAAGATTGGCGTGAAGAACAAGCCCGGAGCAACTCCAGATGGTGAGCGGCGATGGAGGGGCGAAATCGGGGCTCTGGAGCGAGAAAACGGCAGACTGAAATCAACTCCCCGACCTAATTCGCGAGCAGGTCTTTAAATAGGCGCTGAAATAAACAGTGCGCACGATCGGTGGCGCACGACCAGTGGTCGTGCGCACTAGAATCCTGTGATCGTGCGCCTACCTGGACGGAGCCTACAATGTAAGAAATTTATTAAATATAATGTTCGCACGACCAGTGGCGCACGACTAGTGGTCGTGCGCACTATCGTAAGTGGTCGTGCGCACTATCGTAAGTGGTCGTGCGCACTGGTCAAGACAGAACTCAAATTTTAGGGGTTTAGCACACACGATCAGTGGCGCACGACCAATGGTCGTGCGCAATAGAACCAGTGATCGTGCGCAGTGTTCCTGTACAGAATTGTACCGGGAACACCTGCACGACTCCTGTTCCTACAGAAATGCTAATTAGGCCACTGAAAGTGGCACTCAACAATACGATAAGGCTATCAAAAGAAAATAAACATAAAACACACCAAATTAGGCCAAGAAGTGCACCTAGCATAGAGTGACAAATATGAGCTAAAACAAGGCTAAAGTGCAGTGGAAAGACTAGAAAAATGGCCCAGATAAGTCCATATATGTGTATATAATTGGGACTCATCAGGACACCTTCAAATCCAGGTGATTGTGGATACAATACCCATCAATCTCCCCCTATTTGAAGATGTCATAACCCTATGCACTAAGTTGAATTGCACATAAGGTATAATTGAATAAAAACAGCACAACCAGGCAGTAATAATTAAAGAGAGAATCAATGTTTATCCAAACACAAAAATATATATATAAATAAAGAAAAACAGCATGATTCCAGAACAGCTTAGCTCATGCTTGATCCTTGCCTTTCTGCTTTCCAAAAATTCTTTCCACTGCCTCAACTCTCTTTTCTGTTCAGATTCCATTCTCTCAAAGAATGCCTTTTGCTTAGGCCAATATCTATCAGGAGCAGTCTCTTTAGATCCACCTGTCTTTAAATGAATTCTCCTTTCAGTTGTCCTTTTCTTGAACTTATCCCATTCCTCCTGACTGTAATGTTTACTGACACTTTCATTTTGCTTACTGACTAGGTTGAAGGATGTAAGAATGATATCCTTTGAGGAGGGACTCCAGCTTTCTTGGAAATTTCTTGGAGGAGGCCCATCATAAAATTCTCTGATCTTCTTGTGAGGAATAGACCTTTTTGCATAAGGTTTATCACCAAAGATCTTCCTTTTCAAGGACTTATCAGAAGATTCAGAAACCTTGGAGCTTTCAAGCACTGGATCATACCAAAACTCTTGGTAGGTAGAGGCTGGAATATCTGCTTCAGCAAAATCAGAATCCTCAACAGGAATTTGAGAAGAACTTGGAGCACTTGGACCTGGAAAACCTGGCATTTTGTCCACAATAGAGAATCCAAGCATGCCTGCAACCTCCTTGAATAGCCAACTTATAGATTCATGAGTGTACCAATTTACATCTACAACATTTTGTAATATGTTCTCCTTAAGCTCTTGCATTTTGGAAAATACATTTCCATCCAAATCATTCATTCTACCAGCACTTTCTTCTATCTTAGACACAATACTCTCCTCCCCCTTTATGACATCTTCATGTAGGAGGGTATAGAGTTTGGCCAGTTGTCTTTCAACTTGATCATCCAGAAAAGTAAGCCCTTAATCATGAGAAGCTCTGAGAGCTGTTTGAGCAGTATTCAGATGAAGAACATCTTCACCAACCTGATGCAAGTTCTTTAGAGCATGCCCAACTGCCTTATTGGTGTGGTACAATGCTTTTCCTGCCTTTGTCATCCAGGCTTCTTGATCACTCTTGAATTTGCCCATTTCATGCTTCATCTCAGCCATTTCCTGCCTCAAAGCACTATCTACTTTATCAATTTTCTGATAAACTGACTTGATGGACTTATCAAAATGCTCTGTTTGAGCTTGCAGCAAAGTTGAAATTGACTGGAGCAAAGAAGATTGAGAGCTCTCTCCAGTTTCAAAAACATCAGGAGAGACTCTATCAGCTACAAAACTTGTAGACTGTGCTTGCTTATCAAGCACTGTTGCTCTTGGAGATTGTCTCAAAATACTTTCTGGAGGGGGCAGGAGCAGCACAGAAGGGACTGCAGATTCACCCATAAATATGTCTTCATGTTCTTTCTCCCCCTCAGCCAAGGACATCCTCTTGGCAAACTCCAACTGAGCACCAAAACTGCCCTTGTCCAAAGCATCAGATTTCTCAGACTGTGCAGCTGATTTCCTTGATTCAGAGTGTTCAGATGCAGTATCTGGCAAGTTTTCATGATGATCTGAATGTGAGACAAACTCTGCAGGGGATCTTCTTGAGTCTTCTAACATAGCATCTTCATCTTCAGCAGCAGATTTCCCTTGACCTTCCAGGTCAGGAATAGTATCAGGAACAGCAGCACTAACTGAATCAACATACACTGGATCGGTATGAACTGGATCAATTTCACTGGGAGGAATTTCCTTTGAAGCAGCACCACTTGCAATAATGTTTCTTGGGGTTGGAGGCTCCCCCTCAACATGTTCACCTCTGCCCTGATCAGGAGCAGTACTAGGTCCACTACCCCTTGAGGGTTGACCTTCTTCATGAGTCCTATTCTCATTCTGCACAGGGTCCTCATCACCACTAACAACATTATTGACTCCACCCTTTGGAATGACGCTTTCCCATTTGGAGAAAATAGAGGAGTTGATTTTCTTAGTGTGATGGATGGGGATACCTCTTCCAAGATTGAAAAAATCTGGATTACTACCATTCAGCAACAAACTAATAATTCTTCCAAAATTTGGGGCATGAAAGCTGTCTTTAATTTTCTCAAAAAAAACTTCACCAAAACTAAAACTCTTTCTACAAATAATAGCTGTGTGAATCTTAAAGGCTTCTTCAGATAGGTAGTCATGTAAACCTACTTTGCACAATAAGACTTTTCCCAAAATATCACACAGAAGCTTACCTCCGTCATTCATGAATTTTCTTCTTATCTTTGAACCTTCATCAAGAATGCCACAGAATCTTTTGGCCGGGAGAAAGTCTTCAGCATACACTTCCTCTGTTTCGACTTCAGGCATCCTCAAGATCCTGTTGATGCCACTAGCTTTCAAAACTATTTTACAAGACCTAATGCAGCTCTTTATCTTCTTGCCTTGACCAGAGATTTTTGCATTTATGTAGAACTCAAGAACGTCTTGTTCGAGAATTTTAGCCGGCTCTTCCAAGACATAACTGAGCCCGGCGACATCAAGCATCAAAATAATGTTTCTGAACTCATCTGAAGCAGTTCGAAAGCTACCTCGCACCAGCTCTCCACCTGAATGCAGACCTCCAGCGGCTTTGGGCGCCATCGAGCTTGACGAAATCGGGGAAGAGAAACAGTGTTTTCTCGAGGGAGACGGAGAGACGGAAAGGGTTTCACGGAAGAGTGCGTGGAATCACGTGTTCTCTTTGTTTTTATATATATATAAAATAAATTTAGGCACGTACCTGATTTCACGGATGGCTCTTCGGATCCAATAAATTGTATTTAATAATAAGGTTTCACGATAGACGTGTCCGAGAAGAGAGATATTTTGACATGTGAAATCCCGTGCAACTTCATGAAATTTTCTGGTTTATCCAGTGAAATCCCGTGTAATTCCGTGCAATTTCAACAGTCCTGTCTTCAAGATTCCTTGTTAAGCATTCCCAGTTCCATTTTGAAGAAATTGAACTTGGTCTCGTACAGAGGCTTCGTAAAAATATCTGCAATTTGTTTGTCAGTATTAACATATAACAAATTAATATCCTTACTCTCAACATGTTCCCGGATGAAGTGGTAGCGAAGCTCGATGTGCTTCGTTCTGCTATGAGAGACTGGATTATTTGCTATGGCAATAGCACTTGAGGAGTCACAGAACATGGGGATTTTTGTGAGCTTTAAATTATAGTCCTCAAGCTGATTCTTTATCCATAAAAGTTGTGCACAGCAACTGCCGACAGAGATATACTCTGATTCAGCAGTTGATATTGCAACACAATTTTGCTTCTTGCTACTCCATGACACAAGCCTTTTTCCCAAGAATTGGCAAGTTCCTGAAGTACTCTTTCTATCATCTTTGCTACCTGCAAAATCAGCATCTGAAAAAACCAATTAGTTCAAAATCATTGCTTCTCAGGTACCATAAGCTGAGATTTGGTGTACCCTTAAGGTATCTCAAAATCCTCTTTGCGGCGGCATAATGAGATTCCTTATAGTTCACCTGATACCTGGCACAAACACATGTTGAAAACATTATATCGGGCCTACTGGCAGTAAGGTAGAGCAAGGACCCAATTATGCTTCTGTACTTGGTTTCATCAAAAGGTTTCCCTTTCTCATCCTTGTCTAGAGACATACTTGAGCCCCATTGGAGTCCTCATAGAGGTTGCACTCTCCATTCCAAATTTTTTAAGGAACTCTTTGGTGAACTTAGTCTGAGAGATGAAGATTCCATCTTCAGATTGGTGCACCTGGAGTCCTAAGAAATATTTCAGCTCTCCCATGCTGCTCATTTCAAACTTACCTTGCATCAAGTTAGAAAACTTTTTGCAAAGTTTATCATCTGTAGAACCAAATATAATATCATCGACATAGATTTGCACAAGCAAAATCTCGCCTTTTACTTCCCTAAGAAACAATGTCTTATCTATTGTTCCTCTTGTGAATTTGTTCTCAAGAAGGAACCTAGACAATGTCTCATACCAGGCTCGGGGTGCCTGTTTGAGACCATACAAAGCTTTATGTAAATAATATACATGATCAGGAAAGTTAGAATCTACAAAACCTGGAGGCTGAGCTACATATACTTCCTCTTTAAGGTCTCCATTCAGGAAGGCTGACTACACATCCATCTGGAAAACCTTAAAGCGCTTATATGCAGCATATGCCAGAAATAATCTGATGGACTCAAGTCTTGCTACTGGTGCAAAGGTCTGATCAAAATCAATCCCTTCTTCTTGCATGTATCCTTTTGCAACCAGTCTTGCTTTGTTCTTTGTAATGATGCCCTTTTCATCAAGCTTGTTCCGGTAGACCCATTTGGTTCCAATCACATTTTGTCCTTTGGGTCTTGGTACTAACTCCCAAACTTTACATCTCTTGAATTGGTTGAGCTCTTCTTGCATAGCAAGGATCCAGGATGGATCGGTGTTTGCTTCTTCAAACTTCTTCGGCTCAATCTGTGAAAGAAAACTTAAATGTAAAACTTCATTAGTTGTACCTCTTCTCGTTAGAACTCTGCTTGAAGGATCTCCGATAATCTGATCAGCTGTATGATCTCTTGAATATCTGACTCCCAAGTTATTTGCATTTTCAGGAGCAACTTGAGGTTCAGCCACCTCTGGAATATCTTCTTCTTCATGAACTTCTTGTTCATCTTCAGAGTGATCCGAGATGTCTTCTGCCAACTTTGGAGCATCATTTGTGGTTTTTACTCCCTCTTGCAAAGAGAGTTCCTTTAGCTTTTCACCTGCATCTTCAATGAACACACTAGACGAGTTGCTATGCAGCAGGCTCGTCTCATCTAATACAACATGGACTGCTTCCTCTACCACCTGAGTTTTCTTATTGAAAATCCTATATGCCTTACTATGGCTACTATATCCTATGAAAATACCTTCAAAACATTTTTCACTAAACTTGGTTGTAGGATGCTTCCCATTGTTAAGTACATAGCATTTACTGCCAAAAATTCTAAAATATGAAATCTTTGGTTTTCTGCCCTTTAGAATCTCATATGGGGTCTTACGATGGTTCTTATTGATGAGTGCTCTGTTTTGCACATGGCAAGCTGTGTTGATAGCTTCTGCCCAGAAATATTCTGGAAGAGCAGAATCACTCAACATAGACCTGCCAGCTTCTATGAGGGTTCTATTCTTTCTCTCGGCTGCTCCATTTTGCTGTGGAGTACGAGGAGAGGAAAACTCATGGGAGATACCTTGACTTTCACAATACTCTGTCATGGCCCCAGACTGAAATTCTGTTCCATGGTCACTTCTGATTTTGACCATTGAACAGTCAAGTTCATTCTGAATAAGCTTAACAAAATTAGTGAATATGTCAAAGGTTTCTGACTTAAGTTTTAGAAAGAACACCCATGCAAACCGGGAATAATCATCAACAATAACCAAGGTGTAAGCTTTCCCACCTAAGCTTCTAACTAACATTGGACCAAATAAGTCCATATGCAGCAGATGAAGGCATCTGGTAGAATTATTGCCAATTATGCTCTTAAAGCTAGCTTTTGTTTGCTTACCCATTTGGCAAGCATGGCAAGGGCTTTCTTTAATGCATTTAACTTTGGGGGCATCCCTTACCAAGTTGTGAGAAAATAACATAGATATAGTTTTGAAATTAATATGTGCTAATCTCTTGTGCCATTGGTCATAAAGAGATGCACTATCTTTGGCAACAAAACACACTGGGGTAGAAGACTGTAAGCATATAAAATCTAAACAGTAAATACCACTACTCCTAGAGCCTGTTAAAATAGTTTCCGCAGACACGGACATCTTTATCAGGCATCTATCTCTAAGGAACTCAACGGTATAGCCTTTGTCACACAGTTGGCTTATGCTAATCAGATTGTATTTCAATCCTTTCACATGAGCTACACGTGTGAAAATGACTGGGCCGTTGGTTATTGAACCATAACCAATAATAATACCTCGTTCAGATCCGCCAAACTTTACTTTAGGCCCGTTCTCAACTGGAACATAATACTGAAGTAATATTTTTCTCCCGGTCATATGCCGAGAGCAACCACTGTCCAAATACCAGATGAGAATTTTGTTGGCCTTTGGACATTCCTGCAAACATGATCAATACCCCTTAGGAACCCAAACATTTTTGGGCCCTTGGTTCCTTGTTAGTGGAACACCACTTGGAACATTAACTTTGCAAGTGGTCGGTCTTGCATTGTTAACTCGTGGAGTTCGTGGCACAGTATGATTGAACCAACAATCTATGGCAAAATGACCAATTTTGCCGCAACACCAGCATTCAAATCTATTGTATCTCTTCTTTGTGTTCTGCTGAGCCTTTTGAACGGGTGGCTTTACAGGAGGAGCAACCTTGGAGGTAGAAGCCTCGTTGGTGTAACATGCACAATTCTTAGGCATAATAGGCTTGATCTGCGGTGCCTTCTTAGCATTTGATCCATGAACGAATGGTCCATGATTCTTCAATTGAACTTCCTCATAAGGAGCCTTGAGGGAGCTAGATCCAAAGTTTCTGGGTCTGGTCCACACTAAGTTCACCTTGGCAGGCTCAACATGGGTTGGTCTGCTGAAGTGACCATACATGCTCTCAAAATCATAGGTGTTCGTAGGAAAAATCACCTTCTTGAAAGTTGGAGCACACTGTGGACCTTTACCCTTTGCTTTAGCAGCTCTTCTTTTGGCTGACTTACTTAGGTTCTTTTCAGCAGCATGGCCCAAACCACTACTACCAGAACCAGCAGTGAAAGTGTCTATGATAGGCAAAATTGTCTTGGGCTTAGAGAAGTTCATTGTGATCTTCTTTTCAGCCTCAAGCTGTTTCGTCAAATCATTGATAATTTCACTCTTCTGAATGCCTGCTGAAGTGGCCTCGGAGAGAGCAATCTTCAAGGATAAGATTTCATCCCTGAGTAGGTTAGATTCTTCAATCTCCTTTCTCAGGTTTGATTCTTGATCCTTCAGGGATTGAATCTCCTTTGATTGAGTTTTAACAAGCTTTCGACACTTATTAAACCCCTTCAACATTTCCTCATACTTAGCAGTCAACTCAGAATCCTCTTCCGAATAGTAGTTTTCATTTGCATCAGATGTCATTTCTGAACATGAAAGAGGTGTAGAAGATAATACCTGACCGGTGAAAGGAACAACATCTTTGTCCTCATCTGACAAGGCCATTAGACTGTAGAAACAGTCTTTTGTGAGACCTTTTCCTCTATATTGACCAAATTGGTCTTCTGTATCGGGTTGAGCCATCAGTCCAAAGAATGCCTCTTCATCTGAGTTAGACTCATTTGAGTCACTATCACTCAGTGTCTTGGACTTCTTGGCAACAAAACTCTTCTCCTCTTTCTTCTTTCCTTTGAAGGACTTCTTTTCTTCTTTTCTTGAAGATTCCTTCTTCTTGTGTGGGCAATCAGCTATCATGTGCCCTAGCTTTTTACAACAATAACAAACGGGTTCAGTATAATCATGTTTGTTCGGTTCAGAACCATACCTGTCGTTTTTGTCACGGTGTGATATCCTGTGATCTCTTGAGGAGGATGAGCATTTTCTCGTTTGTCTCCTCTTGTTAAGCAACTTTTTGAATTGCTTAGAGAGGAGGGAGAATTCTCCATCAGATGGTTCTGATTCTTCAGAAGTGTTTTCAGCTTTATCCTCAGAAGATTCATCTCTCACAGGGGACAGGGCCCTGCTTCTCCGGGAGCTTTCAGCCTTTAGAGCAATGGGTTTTTCCTTGTCAGAGCTCCTACTGCTTTCCTCTTCTGACTTCCTGATGTTCAACTTCAGCTCATGGGAAAGCAGCTTCCCATATAGAATTTGTGGCTCCGTAGTAGCCAACTTACCATATTCTCTGATAGCTATCACCTTGGGGTCCCATTCCTTAAACAGGGATCTAAGGAATTTATCGTTTAGTTCACCTGTGGTGAATTCCCTTCCATAGTTTCTCAAACCGTTTACAATCTTGAAGAATTTCTCGTAAGTGTCAGAAATTGTGTCTTTGCCTTGTTGCTTGAAGGCTTCATATTCTTGATTCAGCAAAGACTTCCTGTCATCTCGAACTTGTTCAGTACCTTCCATCAAAACCATAATAGAATCCCACATTTCTTTTGCAGACTTGCAGTGAATCAGATTTTGTAGCATAGAATCATCAACTGCACCTGCTATGATGTGCTTCGCTCTCTTATCTAGAGTGACAAGTGCAATTTCATCCTTTGTCATATCCATTAATTTCTTTGGTACCTTTTTGGTGGGATCAATGGTAGAAGCAACCGTAGGAATGACGGGACCTTCCTTAACTATCTGGGAGATTCGGGGATCATTTGATTCCATGTAGAAGATAACACTTTCTTTCCACATTGGGAAGTTCTCCTTAGTGCAAACTGGGAGCTTGGAGGAAAACCTTTCCATGCCTCTGTCCATAGAGAGAGAGATCTTGACAACGAAGAGGGATTTTTAATCTAGGTGTTAACCTCTTAAAGATAACCTGGCTTTGATACCAATTGAAAGAAATCGTTGTCTACCTAAATCACCTAAAGGGGGGTGAATAGGTGATCTCTACTGCGATTGCGGAATAAAAATTATGCACAAACACAACAAAGAAAATCACAGCACAGAGACACAAGATTTATAGAGGTTCCCCAAGGGTGGGTACTCCTCTCTCCCGCTCCGCCTATCTAGCACTTCGGGCTAGCGTTGGCAACTTCACCAAACTCAGATTTATCAACAAATCCTACACTCGGAGACAACGGCTCCTACAATCTCGGAGAACAACCTCTCCTACAAAATCACTCGGAGATAAACTCCTACAACTCGGAGCAAAATACTCCAACAAAATAACTCGGAGAAAAATCTCCTACAAGAATCAAATAGAGTTTGAAATAAAATACTTCTATTAAATCTCAACAAAGATTAACTTCAGATCTTGGAAAAACTGAGTCTTCTTCTTCCTTGAGAACGAAAGCTTGGATCTTCAAAGATTTGGAAGAAAGGAAACTCGGCAAACCTGATCTGAATAGGCCCTTTGATTTTCTTGAAAAGATCTTCAAAAAAAAATATGGAGCAGCAAATAAATCAAAAGCCTTCTTATCTGAGAAATCTCTAACAACACTGAAGAACGAGTCTTGAGGGCGCAGAAGTTAGATCTCAGAAAAACTTGTTCAGCGAGCAAGAAGGAAGACGGATGGGTTCTTCTCTTTCAATCAGGTTGAATAATAATTATCTTACCCTAAAAATAAGAGATTATTTATAGGAAGAACTCCAACGGCTAGGGTGACAGACAGGGAATGATCCACACGTGTGCTGCACATGGCGGCCAACCCTAATTTTCAAAAACGAAACATATTTTTGAAATCCGTCTGTCCGTCATTCGTCGAGACTTCACGTGAACACTCGATGAATTGACTTAGCCATTAAAAAAACTGATTAAAGACTTGAAAACCATCTTCTATTTTCATTCGTCGGAATTCATCAGGTGTTCTCGAGAACTTTCGACGAATTGACTTAGCCGCACGTTTTCCTACACAACCCTGTCTTTTTGACTTCTGTCTGCGTTCGTCGATATTCGTCGGGAGTTCACGAGAACATTCGACGAATAGACTTAGCCGCAGAAATTTCTTCTTCAAACTGGAAATTTGGCTTCTGTCAGGATTCGTCGGGAGTCATCAGGACTTCACGTGATATCTCGACGAATTGACTTAGCAAAAATTCCTTTTCTTCTGAAAACCTGCTCCACTCCTTAAACTTGAAAGCCTTCAGTTATGAGAATATGAAGTGCACCCCAAAAGAGAGATTACACATGGACCAACACTTTGTTCTATACAATGAGGGATTACATTGTCTAGAACTGTGTTTGGTGATCCATTGCAACCTGATTTTGGTGTGGACTTAGCATTATGACCTGTCACAACACATCTAAAGAGAATTCATCAAATACATACTCAATTCAATTTAGTTCACTAGGGGACACCTTCAAATCCAGGTGATTGTGGATACAATACCCAACAAGCCTCATGCGGGTGCTTAGGCGGTTATGGGGAACCTTCGGGTGAACCCAACCAACATCATGTGCATACCTAGGTTCTCTTTTCTTTGATGCTCAACCTAGAAGATTGATTGTGCTTGAAACCTCACCTTGTGTAGTTTGCACTTTCCTTATATTATTACAAGTTGCTAGTACGGCTTACTTGCAGGGAAGAAGCTCCGCCACCCCGAGAAAGGGGTGGGGTCGTTATAATTTGGTCAGCTGTGCTGATCGTTGCTTTATTTGCCACCGCTTGGTGGAATGTTCTTATGCAGGTGCAGGTGAGCCTAGCAAAAAATAGCGGGCGGTGGCCCTTTTGCTGAGTTGGCCCACGAAGGCCAGCCTCTTTTCTGCTTTCCATGTATTGCCGGCCTGCGCGCCGATGTTTGTTTTGAGTTTTGTACATTTGGTAAATGTAAGGCCTTAAGGCCGTAACTCTATGATTTCATTCCTGGGATAGTGGACAGTTCTAAAGAAATGTTAAATCCTTATGCTTTCGCTTATCTTTATTATACTCTAGTGTAGTTCTTTCTGTATATCTCCTTTTAACGCCTAGCTAGTGTGGTTAGTATGGCGTGGGGTCCCGACCGGACCTACTATTATATTATTCGTACTGGCAGGGTGTTACAATTTGGTATCAGACTTAGGGCGTCGATCCGTAGTTTTGCGAATTCGGGACGAATTCCTTTTAAGGGGTGGTGTGCACGGGTTGTGCGTTCACCTAAAACGACAAAAACTAATAAGAATGTCCACTTTGGAATGGAAAAACATATATTTTTGCGAAACCTGAGCATTCCATGATTGTTGTTTGCCTTGTTTTCGGTCACTAAATTATGCCTTGCATGATTATAGGTGACTAGAAGTGCTGCGGGGTAGTCTCGACCCTGTAACACTGCTAAAAGTAGTGGGTCGGCTGAGGTGCCAGCGACCACTCCTTCTGCTGAGATGATCAGATTAGTCGCAGAAGGTGTCTTCGCGATGATCAACACTCAACCTCAAAGGCTTGCCCAGCCTGCTTTGCCTACTCCAGATGTTGCCCCGGAGACTATGGCTGCAGTGGAACCTGCGGTGGAACCGAGGGTGGAGACCCTTGTTCCATTGGCTGCAGTGGAACCTACGGCGGAGCCAAGTGTGGAACGTCGAGTAGAGCAAGTAGTTGCGGGACGAGCGCGTGACCAGCAATTAAATCACTTCCTGAGCTTTAACCCTCCTACCTTCTCGGGATCTGAGTCCCCAACAGAGGCAGAAGACTGTCTCTCAAGAATTAGAAGAACTCTAAAGGCGACAGCGACTGACGAAGCCATGATGGTCACCCTAGCCACTTTCCTTCTTGATGGAGAGGCAGTGCTGTGGTGGGAAGAACAGGAGTTGCATAAGTTTTGCGGTAGAGATGTTACCGAAATCACAATGACAGAGTTCTCAAAGTCGTTTCTCCAGAGGTTTATTCCCTCTGCCCAGCGCATTGTGTTGCAAAACCAGTTATTGAGGTTAACACAAGGTGATCGCTCTGTAGACGATTACTTGCATGAGTTTACTAGACTGGGTCGCTATGCGGGGTCTTTGGTGGAAGATGAGGAAACGAAAATGAACAAGTTTTACAAAGGTCTTCGGGATGAGTTGAGGCTGCTCCTTGCAGGCCCAATGACGTTTGGCTTCCAGGTGATGGTGCAAACTGCTAGATCTCTAGAGTTGGACATGAAGAGAGTGCAAGCAAGGGGTGTGGCAAAGAAACCTAAATTTCATGCGCCGGCCTCTCAATCCAAATCTGAGTTCAGGAAAAATAAGAGGAAGTCAAGGTTCGCGGAACCAGCTCCTTCTTATGTTTTGGGAGCAACGACTGTGCGGGTCCTATCACGTGTTTCACCTACGGGAAGGTGGGACACAAAGTCGCGGTGTGTCGAAGTGGTCCCCCGAAGGCAGGAAATCGAGCGGTGGACTATGCTCGTGCTGCGAGTCTTGCGGAAAAGGGTAAAGCTACGGAGTCTTCTGCTTCCCAGCACATTCCGACCCAGCCGAGAGTTTACTCGCTTGGCCAACAAGAAGCCATACGACAATCTGATGTCGTCACAGGTACGAATTAGAAGCTAGCTTGTACAGCTATATATATAATTCATACTGTTGTACGACTATATACTTTACTTGTGTACAATTAGGTTTCGTCCTAATTTTCAACTATCCGGCGAGAGATCTATTCGATACGGGTGCATCGCATTCTTTTCTGTCTGAGGACTTCGTGATGCGAATCAGAGTGTCGTCTACCTTGGTAGAGGATAGATTGGAAGTAGTGCTACCAAATGGAACTCGCAAGAGTGCGGATAGGAAGAGTCGTGTCAAGGTGCGGATTGGAAATCAAGACTTCGACTTGGAAGCATCGTTATTGCCGTTAGCTGAATTTGACGTAATCTTCGGCATGGACTGGCTCTCGGAGCAGCGAGCATGCATTGATTGCAATTCAAAGGAGATCACTCTGAGAAAGAACACCGGAGATGAAACCACATTCGCGGGTATATGAGGAGCGATCAAGACGCTAATGTCTGCTCTCCAGGTGGTCAAGGCGGTGAGAAAGGGCGCGGAGTTGTTCTTCACTTTGCTGAAGGCTTCGGAGCCAAAGAGCAGTTTAAGTGATGTCCCAGTTGTAGCGGAGTATGCTGATGTGTTTCCTAACGAACTCCCCAAGGCTCCGCCTCAGCGAGAGATTGAATTATGTATTGAGCTGGTGCCAGGTGCCAAGCCCATAGCACGCTCACCGTAACGAGTAGCGCCAAAGGAATTGGCAGAACTGAAGGTTCAGTTGCAAGAACTACTAGAGCAAGGCTATGTACGTCCAAGTTCTTCACCATGGAGTGCACCGGTCCTCTTTGTGAAAAAGAAGGACGGGAGCTTGCCTCTATGCATTGATTATCGAGAGCTGAATAAGCTGACCGAGAAGAACCGTTATCCGATTCCGAGAATCGATGACTTATTCGACCAACTGGTTGGGTCAACGGTATACTCTAAGCTAGATCTAAGATCCGGCTACTATCAGCTTCGTATTCGGGAATGTGACATTCCAAAGACAACGTTTAGTACCCGCTTTGGGCACTATGAGTTCATGGTTATGTCGTTTGGTCTGTCTAATGCACCGTCGGTATTCATGGACTTAATGAATAGAACGTTCTGAGAGTATTTGGATCAATTTGTGATCGTCTTCATCGACGACATTTTGGTATACTCTCAATCGGAGGAGGAGCATGCAGAGCATCTGCACGTAGTTTTGAGCACCCTGAGGAGTCAACTATATGCCAAGTTCTCCAAGTGTGAGTTTTGGCTATCGTCAGTAGCATTCCTGGGTCATGTTGTTAGTGGGGATGGAATTGCAGTTGATCCGTCAAAGATAGAAGCAATCCGAGCGTGGCCTGTGTTGAAAAATGCAGCGGAAGTCCGGAGTTTCATAGGACTTGTCGTCTATTATAGGCGCTTTGTGGAGAACTTCTCAAGGGTCGCACTTACTCTCACTAAGCTGACTAGGAAAGATCAGAAGTTAGTTTGGTCGCCCGAGTGCGCACGAGCTTTTGAGGAGCTGAAGAGTCGTCTGACCACGGCGCCCATTCTATGCTCGCCATGTGGAACGGAGGGTTATGAAATATATAGCGACGCCTCGGGGAGCGGTTTAGGTTGCGTTCTGGTGCAGTATGTTCAGGTGATTGCTTATGGCTCCCGACAACTGAAGGTACATGAGAGAAACTACCCGATTCATAACTTGGAGTTAGCGGTCGTGGTATACGCTCTTAAGCTATGGAGGCACTACTTATATGGCGTGAAGATTGGCATCTATACCGACCACAAAAGCCTCAAGTACATACTGGATCAGAAGGAGTTGAATATGCGACAAAGGAGGTGGATGGAGTTCCTTGGGGACTACACCTTCAACATTAGATACACTCCTGGGAAAGGAAATGTAGTCGCGGACACGTTGAGTCGTCGGGCTCCTGCACAATCAAATTGGATTCTGATGCACGATGAGCATCTAATCCGCGAGCTAGAAGCCATGGAGATCATGTGTGTTGATAGGAGAGCGTCTCCTTCAGCGTGCTTGAACTGGACGGAGGTTCAATACGACCTTGCCGACCGAGTTCGACAGGCATTGGAGCTGGATGAGAGCTTGAAACGCTTTAAAGCGGAGACCGTCGATGGGTCAAACGTTGATTTCTCCTTCGAAGATGATCTTATGTGGAAGAATGGCAGATTGTGCATCCCAAATGTTGGTACATTACGGGAAGAATTGATGTACGAGGCTCACTTTACCAAGTACTCGATCCACCATATGAGCACAAAGATGTACATGGATATGAAGAAACTCTTTTGGTGGCCAGGTATGAAGAAAGACATTGCCCTATACGTGGCCAAGTGTCATACTTGCGCGTTGCTGAAGGCGGAATGTCAACGTCCTGGTGGGTTTCTAAAGTCCTTTCCCGGGGGGTTTCTACTTCTAGGAAGAAAAGTAATATCCCGGAAAAATTAAATTATACCTGTCGAAAAAGCTGCGGGTACTTTTGCTGCATCAAGTCCAGTGGCTCCCAAGTATGCTCTTCCTGTCCATGATTCCGCCATAGGACCTTGACTAGCGGAACCTTCTTGCGCCGCAATACTCGTAACTCTGTGTCGTCTATCGGAACCGGCTCTAGGTGAACCGACCGATCTGTAGCTACTGGCCCCTCTAAAGTAGAAACCTTCTGCTCTGGCGGAAGTATAGCCTTCCTAAGTGAGGAGACGTGGAAAACGTCATGCAGTCCCTCCAACTCCGATGGTAGCTCCAGTCTGTAAGCCAGGGGATCGATCCGCTCCAGGATCCTATAAGGTCCCATATACCTCAGACTGAGCTTCTTCCGCCCACGAACCCGCGAGACTCCATGCATCGGACGTATCTTCAAGAAACCCCAGTCTCCCACCTAGAACTCCACCATACGATGACGCACATCGTAATACTTGGCCTGCCTGCTCTGGGCCTCCAGCATCCTATCTCGAATCAGCCTCACCTGAGCCTCTGTGTCCTCCACGAACTCTGAGCTAAGTGTCTTGGGATCCTCATCCTGAAACCAAGACAATGGTGTCCTGCATCTCCGCCTTCACGAGTTGGCAAGACTCGCAGTGGGTCACAAAATAAATGATGTCTTTCTTCATGCCTGGCCAATACATGGTCCTCTTCAAATCCGCAGTCATTTTGGTAATGCCCAGGTGCACGGAATATCTACTGCAATGAGCCTCTGACATAATATCCTCCCGAATCTGGCCCCCTGCCGGTATATACACTCGGCCTCTAAAACTCAACAGGCCGTCCTTCAGCGAAAAATCTCCAGCTGAGCCTGCCTCCAAGGCTCTGAATATCGGCTCCAACTTGGCATCCTACTTCTGCCCATCCCTGATGCGGTCTCGAATATTGTAAGTGGCACCCATCGCTGCTAAGTACTCCTCGTACAGTTCCGGATCGTCCTAAGATACTAGAGAGATCTGCATGTCCTCGAACATCCGCACTAACTCCATGGCCATCAACTTAGGCTCTGCTCCTGATGCTGTAGCTCTCCTACTCAGTGCGTCTGCTACTACATTCACCTTCCCTGGGTGGTAATGCATCGTGTACTGATAGTCTGATAAGAACTCCACCCATCGCCTTTGCCGGATATTCATCTCCTTCTGCGTATCTACATACTTCAGATTCTTGTGATCTGAGAATATGTCGCAGTGGACACCATAGAGGTAGTGTTGCCAGATCTTGAGAGCGAACACGACTACTCCCATCTCCAAGTCATGCACCGGGTAGTTCCGCTCGTGATTCTTCAACTGGCGGGAGGCGTAAGCTATCAAATGCCCGTTCTGCATCAGAATGGCACCCATCCCCTGATATGACGCATCCGTATACACCTGGAATCCTTCCCTCCCCGATGGAAGGGCAAGAATCGGGGCCGAAATAAGCCGACCCTTCAGCTCCTGGAAGGCTGCCTCACACTGCGGCGTCCATGTAAAAGTAGCATCCTTCCTCGTCAGGGATGTGAGCAGGAGGGATATCTGAGAAAACCGCTGAACAAACTTCTGGTAGTAGCCGACAATTCCCATGAAACTCCTCACATTGGTAGTCGTCTTCAGCGACGGCCAATACCGTACTGCCTGAATCTTTGCTGGATCCACTGCTAGGCCAGCTCCACTGATGATATGGCCTAGAAAGGCCACCTTATTCAACCAAAATTGACACTTGCTGAACTTCGAATACAGACGGTGCTTCCGAAGCTTCTCCAAGGTTAGTGCCAAATGTTGTGCATGCTCCTCCTCCATCCTTGAGTAGATGAGGATGTCATCAATGAACACGATGACAAAGATGTCAAGATAAGGCTCGAACA
The DNA here is from genome assembly GCA_033032865.1 of Dactylorhiza incarnata. Classification (NCBI taxonomy): domain Eukaryota; kingdom Viridiplantae; phylum Streptophyta; class Magnoliopsida; order Asparagales; family Orchidaceae; genus Dactylorhiza; species Dactylorhiza incarnata. The sequence goes on from JAWHQI010000036.1 coordinate 3,165,981, forward strand.
CCCGGTTCATCGGGCTCTTAAATGCTGATGGTGCATTCGTGAGCCCGAACGGCATCACAGTGAACTCATACGACCCATATCAGCTGCTGAAAGCCGTCTTCAGGATATCCTCCTCCTGGATCCTCAGCTGATAATACCCAGATCTCAAATCCAGCTTCGAGAAGCAGTGGGCTCCCTCTAGCTGGTCAAACAACTCGTCTATCCTTGGTAGAGGGTATGTGTTCCGCACCGTCAGCCTATTCAGAGCTCTGTAGTTGATGCACAATCTGAGCGTCCCATCCTTCTTCTTCACGAACAACACCGGAGCTCCCCAAGGTGAGGAACTCGGCCTAACGAACCCAGCTTCTACCAGCTCCTGCAGCTGGCTCCGAAACTCTACCAACTCCTTCAGGGCCATCCGATAAGGAGCTTTGGATACCGGCTTTGCCCCTGGCACCAGCTGGATTTGGAAATCCTTCTCGCGGTGCGGTGGCAGTCCGGGAAGCTTCTCCGGAAAAACATCAGCAAAATCCCAAATGACCAGAATACTTGACACTGAGTCCTTGACTTCAGTCGCCTCGAAGAGCACCTGATATACCTCGTCTCCTTGCAGGTGGGCCTTGACGGCTTGAATAGATGATAAGAAGAGACGAGGGGTGGGTTGAGCACCGTCGAAAACTACTTCATCGCCTTCATGCTTTAGAACGATCCTCCTTGTCGGGCAGTCAATCCTTGCCTGGTTCCCAAACAACCAACTCATGCCTAGGATCAGGTCGTAATCCTTCATCTTCAGCACAGTTGTCGGGGCCTCGAACAGTCTTCCTCCAATCTCCACCCTCATGTTGCACGTAGCATTTGTTAGAACCTCCGATCCGTCTGGAAATTGCACCCTCCTATAATCGTTCTTGAAGTGTTGGACTTGGTCCAGGTCCTCGATAAACTTAGCCGAGACGAACGAGTGCGAGGCACCCGTATCGAACAAGGTAAAAGCGGGTTTGCCGTAAACGCGTACTAAACCTGAGGGTTTTGTTGCTTGGTTCAATGCTAAGGTAAAAATAAAAACTTACAAGGTACAAACAATGAAAACAATCACATCAAAGTACCTGCGATGACCCTTGCTGGGTCCCGGGGCCTTGCCAGGTCTAGGGCGTACATCTGCTCCCTGTACTGTCTCCGGTCATCGCCCTGAAATCCACGACCTCGTCCACGTCCTCGGCCCCTGGGATGCTGGACCCGAGGTGCTGCCTGTAGTGCTGGTGGTGCATTCCTCTGAGGGCAGTTCCTCCTGATGTTGCCGGTCTGGTGGCAGTGGTAGCACTCCGGAGGTGGCCCACCTCCATCAATCCTCAGCATCTCCCGCATCTGCAGAGGCTGAGGATCTAGCACTGCCGGCTCTCTTTGCACCTGCTTCTCCTCCTAGCGGGGTCGGACCTCCTTCTTTCTCTCCCCAGCGTCTCGGCCTCTCGGCTGATCCATTCTGCCTCCTCGTCCCTGATCCTCCATCGGTCTCTTTCTACCACGAATAGCTTGCCGGTCTATCTCCAACTTCTTGTCCATCTCTAGAATCTTAGTAATGCTGCCGTCGGAGATGAAGAGGAGGGCCTGCCTCAGCTCATCACGAAGGCCCTTGTAGAACCTCTTTGCATATCCTGCGTCATTCAGCTGATACGAAACCACAAACCGGGATAGATGGGTAAACTCCCGGTGATACTCCAGAACTGTCCTGCTCCCCTGCCTCAACTACAAAAACCTATCCTCCAGCTTGTCTCTTGCAGACTGCGGCACAAAATGCTCCAGCAGTGCTGCCTTAAAAACATCCCACGCAACGTCCTCAGCCTCCAGTCCTGGATAAGTTGTATCCAGGAACCTCTTCTACTATCTCTTGGCATGAGACTCTAAACAAGAAATCACCAGTGGCACCTCCATATGTGTTGGGCACTGAATCCCTGTCAACAGCTCCTCCATGATGTCTGCCCACTCCTCAGTCAACACAACGGTCTCCATCCCGATGTATGATGGTGGGGAGAGACCTCAAAAGATGCTCAGCCAGTTGGCCCCAGGGTTTTGCTGAGGAGTCGGTGCCTGTTGTGCCCTGAAAGTCTCCAGAATGGCAGTCAGTGTCTGTCCCAACTCCGACTATTGGAACGGGGTAGGAGCCGGTGGTGGTGGGACGACGTTTGGAGTCGGTGGGACTCTATGCTGCGGTGTAGGGTTCATCACGGGCTACACAAGAAAAATTACACTCGTAAGGGACTTAGCTAAAGAAAGTTCAGTTATAAGTGGACCTTTTCATGTGATTTCCCTTATGAGCACACCATTTCTTCCGCTGCTAGTTTGTCCTCAAACTAAGCTCGCGCGGGGTGGCCCAAGGTTTGTGGACTTCTTTTCTTCAGATCGAGATTTCCCCTCTGATACCACTTGTAAGACCCCTTTTTTTCAAACATCCGGGTCTTAGGCCCAGAATTTCCGCTTTGCGGTGACACTCTCGCTCGGGAAGGTTGCCACTACAAAACACCAATGCTGTCGGCCAAATCGATCACGAAGAAGCAAAGAAAAATAAGCTAAAAAGAAAGCCAAGTCCATATCACATAGAAAAGGTAAAACATCCACAAGAGATATCCACATAAATATAACTGAAATAAAAGAGATACAAGGGCTCCTGCCCGATACATCAAAGCCTCACTACAAATTCACTCGCGGAAGCAAAACAACTAGAACTAATAGCCACTGACGGATCCTTTCATCGGTGCTCCCGTACTAGACTGCCCTGCCTCCATCTACGCCGGCCTCTGGTGCTGCTCCGTCGCAGCGGTCTCCTAAAATGATAAGGTCCAGCGACTGTTAGTCAAAATGACTAAGCCAATCCCCCACCCCTCCACCGGTGACTCCCAGGAACCGAGCGGGAAGGATGAAGCGGAGGACATCAAGGGATATAAACAAAAAGCAGATGACAGGGTATATTCTACAGGAAGAGTTCTACCACTACTCAAGTATATAAGTGCATAAACAAAGCAGGTAATAAAGCATAGTAAGAGCAGGTAAAGAATAAATAATGTGCAGTAATTAAAGACATATATAAAGGAAAAGTAACCATTGATTTATAGGAATGCCCACACAAACCTATAGACCAAGGGGTCGTTTAGTAAGGCCTATCGTATAAGAAGTCTCATAACCGACTTATACGATAGGGGTAGGGGTTGAAATGCAATGTTTATGTTATGGCATGCAAGGTATGTAGTTATGCTATGGTCACACAATTGCAACTCACACATTACGACTCTATGCGCACAGACCTTTAGTTCCCCCTTTTTGGAGCTAGCAAGACTCGCAGGATACTCCCGCAGTGGAAAACAGAAGCGGTGGGTTGGGCCTCGCCCACCTCTAGGTTGGTATATGCACTACCTAACCTAGACCTATCGTACGCCTCAACGCAAGACCGCGGAGCATCTGCATACTCTTACTTGCTAGACCACCAGACTTTTATGGCTAAGTGCAAATTCCACACTTGCCGAGCCCGAGTACCGACGTCGGTGCAACGACCATCAACACTGCAGACCCACCACCTTATGCACATGCATTATCATAAACTAACTACAATCTCCAAACCCTAATCCACCCGGGCATAACTTGCCCGGCCAAGAACAAATCTGAGTCACAAACTCACCGGCTCAACAATCTGCACCAACCACCACCGAGCCTACAGCTCGGGGTACCAAACCAACTAAACTCCCAAGACAACAGAGTGTGAGTGAGTGTATTATTAATTAGTCTTGAGTATCATCTTACCTTACGACTTATGGTTGATCTTGGACTTCCTGAGGGTTACCCTGTAAGGGGCTCACTACGGTACTAGGAGCTATAAAGGGATGACACCCCAAGGCTCCCTTTCTCAAGATACTTACTGTTATTGGTGTCTACCCTTAAGAACTCCCATCTACCATTTCACTTGAGTTAGACCTAAGTGTTTTATGACACCACAGGGGAAAGATGATCTTTCGTCAACCCCTAGCACAACCTTACCCTTAAACCACCATGTGCACTCTCATCACCTACACTCCTCAGGGTGGACTCCTAACTATTTAACCAACCCTTGTGCACCATTTACACCCTTTTGGCCGGCAGCATCTGCATTTTGTTGTAACAACCTTCCCGAGCGAGGGTGTCACCGCAAAGCGGCGGTTCTGGGCCTAAGACCCGGATGTTTGAAAAAAAAATGGGGTCTTACATAGCATTTGCTACCAAAGATCCTAAAGTAGGATAAGGTTGGTTTTCTGCCCTTCATTAACTCATAGGGAGTTTTCTTGTGATTTTTGATGATGGAAGCCCTGTTTATCACATGACAAGCTGTATTGACAGCCTCTGCCCAGAAGTATTCTGGTAGAGAGGAGTCACTTAGCATTGTCATACTAGCCTCTATCAAGGTTCTATTCTTCCTTTCAGCAACCCCATTCTGTTGAGGAGTTCTGGGTGAGGAGAATTCTTGGGAGATACCTAGTTCTTGGCAGAATTCCGTCATAGCCCCTGACTAAAATTCTGTCCCATGGTCACTTCTGAGTTTGACCACATTACAGTCCATTTCATTCTGGATCTGCCTGAAATTTTTTTTCAAGATATCTAGGGTATCTGACTTCTTTTTGAGGAAGAATACCCAAGTGAACCTTGAGTAATCATCAACATCTACAAGGGTGTAGGCCTGCCCTCCTAAGCTATGAACTGACATAGGACCAAACAAATCTAGGTGCAGTAGAAATAAGCACCTAGTGGACTCTTTGTTAGATATGCTTTTAAAGTTGGTCCTAGTCTGCTTTCCAAGTTGGCAAGCTTGACATGGACCATATTTGATGCACTTAATATCAGGTCCATTTCTAACTAGGATTTGTGAGAAAAGCTTTCCTATTGTCTTATAGTTGATGTGTGCAAGTCTCTTGTGCCATTGAACACAGAGAGCCTCTTTACCATCAGCCACAAAACATATGGGTATGGAAGAATTTGTATTGAGAAAATTTAAACAATAAATATTCCCACTCCTAGTGCCAGTTAAGGTAGCCTCAGAATCCAAGGACTTCTTAATTAGACACTTGTCCTTGTGGAAGGTAATAAAAAAGCCTAAGTCACAGAGTTGACTAATGCTTATGAGATTGTGTTTCAATCCCTCCACATAAGCCACCCTTGTGATGGTAACCAACCCATTTGAGATGCTGCCATAGCCCCTAGTCACTCCCTTTTCTGAACCACCAAAGATCATGGTTGGTCCATTCTCCACAGGGGTGAACTCTTTCAAGTACCTTCTGACTCCAGTCATGTGCCTGGAGCAACCACTATCCAAATACCAAATTGGAGATTGGTTGGTATTTGGACCTACCTGCAAGACAAATTACTTCTCCTTAGGTACCCAATATGGATTGGGACCTCGGTTTCTGTTAGGTTGGTATAAAGGAACACTAAACCTCGGAGGGTTCTGCACTCTCTTTGCATTGGGCCCTGTTGGTTTGAACCAACAGTCCAAGGAAAAGTTGCCTACTTTCCCAAAGCACCAGCAATCATATCTGTTGTATCTTCTCTTCTGCTTCACCATCTGAGTGGGGTGGCAGTGCTGATGAGCAGAAGAGCATGCTTCTTGCCTAACAAATCTTGGGTGAACCTCATATGTGTGAGTTTGTGGTGGAATCGTTCCCACCACAATTTGATTCACCTTCTTGGGAACGGGCTTTATAGGAACAGCCTTTCCCTTACTCTTGATTGTTGTAGCTGCAGGTTTGTGGGCTGAAGGACTTGACACCAGCACCTTCTTATAGGAAGGTCTAGCTTTAGAATCTTTGCCCGTGACTGTCTCCTGATTAAAACCAACACCAGCTCTGAACTGCCCAGAGAAGGTATCAATGATTGGCAGGATAGTCTTGGGCATTGAGAAGCTTGATGCAAGTTTCTTCTCAGCCAACAACATATCCTCAAGGTCCTTCATGACCTTGTTCTTCTGTCCCAATTCAGCATTTTTAAGCCTTATGGCTTCCTTGAATTTGTCCACTTCTTTGCTCATAGCAGCCAGCATCTCAGCTGTCTTCTGGAGCTCAGATTGAAAAGGCTTCAAGGAAACTAACTCCTTGGTCTGGACTTTGAAGAGTTTCTTACAGCCCTTGAAGGCTTTCCACAAGGCTTTATATTGCCTTATCAGTTCAGATTCAACTTCATACTGGGATTTTGAGGCTGTGCTGTTGGCAGCAGACACATCCTCATCATCATACAAAGAATCTGCTACTGATTCAGAATCAGAGTCAGATAGAGGAGTTCTGGGATTTACCTTTCCAGGAGAGTTGTCATCCTGGTTCCCTAGATTGATGGCCATCAATCCAATAAGTTCCTCGTCCTCAATCCCAGATGAGCTTGAGTCAGAGTCACTCAATGTTCTGGTCTTCTTGGACATGAACCCTTTTTCAGAGTTCCTCTTGCTCCTTGAGCTTCTTCTTTCTTCATGGTTCCTTGACTCCTTCTTCTTAGAAGGGCAGTTGATGAGTCCTGATCATATACACATTTATGGACTCATCCGGGCCATTATTCAGTAAATTCACCGCACTTTAGCCTTATTATAGTCTATATTTGATAACCCATGCTAGGTGCACGTTTAGGCCCACTTTGGTGTGTTTTCGTGTGTATTATCTTTAGTAGTATTCATATGTTGTTAAGTGCCACTTTCAGTGGCTAGATAGTAGTATTCATATGTTGTTAAGTGCCACTTTCAGTGGCTAGATCTGTGTTTGTGCTGGAATAGGAGGCGTGCAAGTGTTTCCGGTGTAATTCTGCACAGGAACACTGCGCACGATCACTTGTTCTAGTGCGCACGACCACCGGTCGTGCGCCATTAATCGTGCGCACTTAACCCTTTTTCACGAGTTCTGTCTGGTGCAGTGCGCACGACCATCGACTCCAGTGCGCACGACCATCGGTCGTGCGCCACTGCTCGTGCGCATTGACCATTAAATTTCTGAGTTCTGTTTGCTGTAGTGCGCACGACCATCAACTCCAGTGCGCACGACCACCGGTCGTGCGCCACTGGTCGTGCGAACATTTTATTTTATAATTTTGTCTCTTGCAGGTTCTGTCCAGGCAGTGCGCACGATCGCAGAATTCTAGTGCGCACGACCACTGGTCGTGCGCCAATGATCGTGCGCAGTATTCAATCCAGCGCCTATTTAAACGCCTGTTGCGATTTTAGGGCGGATCGATCATTCCGGGAGCGAGGTTCCTGTTCCGTACGCCGCCGACCACCGCCCTGGAACGCCCCTACTTCATCTTCCACGCAAGGGGAAGCCTCCTCCATCCATTCCAAGCCTTCCTCCATCGTCCGTGAGTGTTCTCCATCGTCCGCAAGCCTCCAAGCAACCATTTTCGCTTTCCGCCCGGTGAGAAGAAGAGACCTTGAGTCGAAGACGACGGAGCACGTAGGGAGATTGTGACAGCTCTCTACGCCGGAAGCATTGTCCGTCCGAGTCCGGAGGTAGCCCGACAACCTACCATTCCGGCCGTGAACGGCCGCTAGTCTTCACCGCCGGTTATTTCTTTCTCCTTTCCCTTCATTGCACTCTTTGAACCATGTACTAGATGAATATTGTGATATTTACTTTGATGAAAATGAATATTTCTTTGTTTTTCTCCATGGTTTGCTCATGATTCATTCCGTTCTCACTCACTCACTCGCACACGCACGCAAGGTGTTTACTCCGTGTTAGCAAGAGCTAACGACGGTTGTGAAGAGGTGTTTGCGACCCTCACCCTTTCGCACTTGAGTTCACTTCATCCGCCTCACGAAGCACGGCATCGCAGCCGTTGCATCCACCTCACTTTGCGAAGCGGTGTTCTCGACCCGCATCTCTGTTGTTGTTGTTAAAATTAGGAAAACCAACCAAAAACCCCTCTTTGTGTTTGTTAAACGCTTGTGTAACAATAATCACTGTGCGATTCGTTCACCCATCCCGCATTCCTCAAGAGACCGACATCCGGGGAATTTATTCTCCACAATTATTACTTGACAGCGACCGGTGCACTTGCCGACGCGCATCAAGTTTTTGGCCCCCGTTGCCGGGGAATGCAGACGTGTATCGTCTTGTGTAGTGATTTTCGTTATACGAGCCGTTGTCTTTGAACTTCCTTGTTTTCTTCTGTTTCTGACAGTGTATGCAGAGACAGACCGCCGGTGAACTCGCACCTTTTGACCCAGAAATCGAACGGACTGCTCGCGCGCGAAGGCGCGCTGCAGCCGTACAAGCGGCCATGGGTGATCAAGTAAACCCGAACGATGATGATGCGAGAGTGCCCAACGAGGGGCAACATCTGCCTGGTGACGAGCAGGAGGCGGCGAGGCCTCGACCCCGCACGATGAGAGACTACACCACCCCCACTGCTGGGAGTGTGTACCCGGGGTTTGGGCCCAACATCATGAATAATCAGTTTGAGATCAAGCCAGCGATCTTAAACATTATCCGCAACAATGCTCAGTTTTCAGGGCTGGCTAGCGAAGACCCGCATCTGCATCTGGCAGAATTTTCTGATATCTGCGGAACCTTCCGCTATGCCGGGATTGCTGATGACACAGTCAAGCTGAGACTGTTCCCCTTCTCTCTCCGGGACAAGGCAAAAGTGTGGCTTCACTCCATTCCGCCCGGGACTGCTGCAACTTGGGATGCCCTTGCATCCAAGTTCCTCGCTAAATTCCATCCTGTGGACAAGATCGTGAGCTTGCGGCGGGAGATCGCCACATTTCGTCAACTAGACCAAGAGACCCTTGCTGAAGCATGGGAGCGCCTTAACGAGCTCCTTCGCCGTTGTCCTGGCCACGAGCTCAGCCATGGAATGTGGTCGAGTTATTCTACTTTGCAATCGAGCCCCACTACAGGGCAATGATCGATGCCGCAGCGGGTGGTACCCTGATGAACCACACTCCGGACGAAGCCCTTCGTATTTTGCGTGACACTGCCTCCCACATTACGTTCTGGACTGCAGGGAGAAATGCCCCGAGAAGCGGCCGAGGTCTTTTCATGGTCGACTCACTCCCCACTCCGTCTGCGCCTGTTGCTATCATTACTTGTGAAGGATGTGGAGGCGGAGGCCATCATGCTTATGAATGTTCGGGGAACCACATGGCAGGTGATTTCGCACACTTGACCTTAAATGAATCTGTGAACTATGTAGGAAATCAACCCAAGGGGGCGCCTTACAATAACGCCTATAATCCGGGAGCGAGAAGTCATCCAAACTTCTCTTGGAATCCCAACACGCCCGGCCAACGATGGTCACCGGGGCAGCATCAAAATGATGCTTACGCCTCCGGGAGCCAACCGAGGCCGCCGCACCCGGATTATAACCAAGCACCCCCCACCCAAAAGAAAAGTAATTTAGAAGAGATGATGGAGAAATTCCTGCTTGCAGCTAATTCAAACATGGTAAATCAAACCGCATCTATGCGAAACTTGGAGACGCAATTGGGCCAATTGGCTCAAGCGCTAACCGAGCGTTCGCAGGGAACCCTTCCCAGCAACACGGAAAAGAACCCTATTGATCAAGGGAAAAGTCTGGGAGATGCGGTAGATGCCAAACCGAGTGAGCTGGTAATCTCGTGCTCCATCAATAAGGTTGAAACCAAAGCTTTATGCGATTCCGGTTCCTCCCGCAACGTTATTGCACTGCAAGATGTTGCGAAGTTACAGCTGGAGATGAACACGGAGGAAAGGAAATCGCTGATTCTCGCTAATGGCACGATTATCCAATCTGAGGGGGAAGTAAAGAATGTGGAGGTAACGGTTGAGGGGACAACTGTAGTAGCTGATTTTCAGGTTCTGGGCCCGCGAAAAAACCAGTCCATTCCTATCTTGGGGGTGCCGTTCTTGAAAGAGAGCGGTGCTACCCTTGATTTTGCTACGGGGTGCATTTCCCTAACCAATGTGGTGCAGCAACCTACTTGCCCTGAAGCCACAACTGAAATATTCACTCCGCCCCCTCTCGTTATTTCTGATGAATTTCTAAGCGGTGCAGGAAAGATACATGTTCAAGAAACAGGTGAAGGAGGAATGGAAGAGTTCCAATCGGATGAGGAAGAAGAGGTCGACTTCCGGAAAGAGTTCGACTCCGAGATGGAGGAAGACGACAGTTCGGGAAACGTTGACTTGAATATAGTTAGGGATGATATTTATTTATCTCCGTGTGATGAATCATGTAATAAACTATGTAAGCGCTCCATCTCGTGGGCCGATCCGGTAGTCACCACGATGCCGGAAGTGACGCCACCTGATTCTAAGGCAGAAAAATCTGAGAACTCTCAGCGGTGGCAGTCTCCAACTGTCACCAAACTTAAAAAGGAAAAACTTCTGCGTGACGCTCGTGCTGCTGCTCTCCGTGGCAAGGTGGCGGAGGTTAGGGGAGCATTGGGTAATACCAGTGCTAGCCCTAAAGCCTTCACCTCCCGCCTACGTGCTACGGGAGAAGCGCACCATAAGAGCGCTTTTAGTTGATGTGTGTTTTATTTGCTGTGATGAACTATTTTTGAGTATTTCTTTTTAATTCCTGCACTCTTTATAAACACTGTTAATACAGGTATTTGGTCCAGCTTAAGGACGTTAAATGAAAGCGCTACTGGGAGACAACCCAGATTTCCGTTTTCGTATTTCTTTTTTTAGTTCAGCTTTTGTATTTGCTTTTGTTGCCTTGAGTTTGTGCTTGCAGGTTTCGTGTTCGATGGCGGATGCTGCGGACTATTCTTGATCGTAAACGCCAATCGTCTGGTATGCTCATTTCTGAGCATTGGGTAACACTTCCTCCCCTCTTGTAGCTTCAAATTCTTTGATATATTGTTTAGCTTAAGTCTGGGGGAGCGTATGTTGTCATCCACTGTGCACGAATTGCACACTAGAAGGTTGTATCTTTTTTTTTTCCCGAGTCATTATCATTGTTGTTCATTCTTCACACACCACTTCACCCACTTGAGTGCGTGCTTTTCTTTTTGTTGTTCCGTTTAAAATTAGTTTGGTTGGAATGTGAAATAGTTTGTTAACATAGGAATTATTATTTGGAGCACGATGTCGACTCATGTAGTGTACTAGTCACGTCGCATGTTATGGTAGAATTTGAGTAGAACTAGATTTTCTTTATGCATCTAATTTATATTTAGTATTTCTGCGTAAATTTAGATTTAGTATACTCAAATGCTGAATTTGTATGAAATTGACGATAACCCGGTATTGTGTGTGCACGATTGCTAGTCGTGTGTTGCTCGAGTCGGGAGGAAGGTTTATCTTTCTCGTGGGCTAAGAACTTGCCCCAAGCGACTCTCGAAGCATTGGTGAGAGCGACTCGTCGAGTTAAAAATGACGTAGGCCACCATTTGGCTAGTTTGAGCTTTGTTATTCCATGTCCATTTCATTCACCTTTGCGAGCCAAATTTGTGCCTACCAATCCTTTGTTCAGCTCCTCTTCATCCACCAAAGCCTGAAGCCTATCCTACACCCGCAACCAAATTGTTTTTAACTGCGCTCATAAGTCTCAATGTGCATGTCGTGTGGAATCATTTTGTTATGAAGGGAAAATATAGTTTATCCGCTGATGTTGAACCAACCGGAGGATACATAAAAGAAAAAAAAATATGTAAAAGAAAAAAAAAAGTAGTTTGAAAAAAAAAAAAAAAAGTCCTCCCGAGCTAAAAACAGAAAATCTGTTGGTGTTTGTGAAGTAGGCCGTGTGCACACCTGGTTTTCATGATAAGTCTGGGGGTGTGTCACACGAGCGTAGTTTGTGGTTTTGTGGGGTGCAGCGTTCCGATAGCTCACTTGGGTTGCGCAGCCATCGTGTTTAACTTTGAATATCATACCGTAACCTAAGCCCCGTTTTAATCCTATAAGTCCTACTGATTTGATTTGGGAGTTTGCTAGCGTCGTGGTGAGAGTGTGACCGGGCAAGCGTATGGTTCACGACGTTGATGGATTTCAGCGGAGTTATTCCTAAGCCCCGATCTTGTGCAACACCCGCCTCAGTGTCTCGTCGCTTTCATACCGGGCATGATCGCCAAATTCGTCATAATTCACCAACTGAGTATAACTAAATCTTTAATTACGCTTTAATACTTACGTAAATTAGTTAGCATAGTTAGAATCTTCTTCTACTAGAATTTCTACTCGCATGCGTACGTTACTTCGCACCGTACTCCCTTGTGTAATTCTCTATGTTAGCTATCGTTTTCACATTCCACCGGATTCGTTTGCTCGGGACGCGCAAACAGTTAAGTCTGGGGGTGTGATGAGTCCTGATCATATACACATTTATGGACTCATCCGGGCCATTATTCAGTAAATTCACCGCACTTTAGCCTTATTATAGTCTATATTTGATAACCCATGCTAGGTGCACATTTAGGCCCACTTTGGTGTGTTTTCGTGTGTATTATCTTTAGTAGTATTCATATGTTGTTAAGTGCCACTTTCAGTGGCTAGATAGTAGTATTCATATGTTGTTAAGTGCCACTTTCAGTGGCTAGATCTGTGTTTGTGCTGGAATAGGAGGCGTGCAAGTGTTTCCGGTGCAATTCTGCACAGGAACACTGCGCACGATCACTTGTTCTAGTGCGCACGACCACCGGTCGTGCGCCACTAATCGTGCGCACTTAACCCTTTTTCACGAGTTCTGTCTGGTGCAGTGCGCACGACCATCGACTCCAGTGCGCACGACCATCGGTCGTGCGCCACTGCTCGTGCGCATTGACCATTAAATTTCTGAGTTCTGTTTGCTGTAGTGCGCACGACCATCAACTCCAGTGCGCACGACCACCGGTCGTGCGCCACTGGTCGTGCGAACATTTTATTTTATAATTTCGTCTCTTGCAGGTTCTGTCCAGGCAGTGCGCACGATCGCAGAATTCCAGTGCGCACGACCACTGGTCGTGCGCCAATGATCGTGCGCAGTATTCAATCCAGCGCCTATTTAAACGCCTGTTGCGATTTTAGGGCGGATCGATCATTCCGGGAGCGAGGTTCCTGTTCCGTACGCCGCCGACCACCGCCCTGGAACGCCCCTACTTCATCTTCCACGCAAGGGGAAGCCTCCTCCATCCATTCCAAGCCTTCCTCCATCGTCCGTGAGTGTTCTCCATCGTCCGCAAGCCTCCAAGCAACCATTTTCGCTTTCCGCCCGGTGAGAAGAAGAAGAGACCTTGAGTCGAAGACGACGGAGCACGTAGGGAGATTGTGACAGCTCTCTACGCCGGAAGCATTGTCCGTCCGAGTCCGGAGGTAGCCCGACAACCTACCATTCCGGCCGTGAACGGCCGCTAGTCTTCACCGCCGGTTATTTCTTTCTCCTTTCCCTTCATTGCACTCTTTGAACCATGTACTAGATGAATATTGTGATATTTACTTTGATGAAAATGAATATTTCTTTGTTTTTCTCCATGGTTTGCTCATGATTCATTCCGTTCTCACTCACTCACTCGCACATGCACGCAAGGTGTTTGCTCCGTGTTAGCAAGAGCTAACGACGGTTGTGAAGAGGTGTTTGCGACCCTCACCCTTTCGCACTTGAGTTCACTTCATCCGCCTCACGAAGCACGGCATCGCAGCCGTTGCATCCACCTCACTTTGCGAAGCGGTGTTCTCGACCCGCATCTCTGTTGTTGTTGTTAAAATTAGGAAAACCAACCAAAAACCCCTCTTTGTGTTTGTTAAACGCTTGTGTAACAATAATCACTGCGCGATTCGTTCACCCATCCTGCATTCCTCAAGAGACCGACATCCGGGGAATTTATTCTCCACAATTATTACTTGACAGTGACCGGTGCACTTGCCGACGCGCATCAGCAGTCAACAGCCATGTGACCTGTTTTGCTGCAGGAATAGCAAACAGTATTATTTAAATCATGTTTACTAGAGTTGGATCTGTACCTTTCCTCCTTGGGAGCTTTGGATCTATCACGATAGACAGATCTTCTGGAGCTTGAGGAGGTGTTTCTGTGACTGTCCCTCCTCCTTCTGTGTATCAGCTTCCTGAATTGTTTTGAGAGGAGGGCCATCTCTCTATCAGTATCATCAGAATTAGAAGAGCTGGCTTCTGATTCTTCACTGCTCTCAGATTTGCTCTGAGTGGTAGAGGTCTTGCCCTTGGCTCTTCTGGTGCTCTCAGCCTTTAGAGCCACAGATCTCTCTCTTGAGCTCATTTTTGAGCTTTCTTCTTCAGCCTTTCTTGTGTTGAGCTGAAGTTCATGAGACAACAGCTTTCCATGCAGATTTTTGGGCTCCATGATGCCCAGCTGACCCATCTCTTTGATGGCACAGATCTTGACGTCCCATTCTTTTGTGAAGGATCTGAGAAACTTGTCATTTAGATAAGAGTTTGTGAACTCTCTATCATAGTTTCTCAATCCATTCACTATCTTGAAAAATCTCTCACAGCATTTGGAGATCAGGGAGTCCCACATCTCCTTGGCCATTTTGCAGTGAATTAAATTTTGGAGGGTAGAGTCATCTACGGCACTTACAATGACATTTTGTTCCCTCTTATCTAGGCCTACCAAGGATAGCTCGTCCTTGGTCATGTCCTCATATTTCTTTACCACCTTCTTTGTTGGATCAATGGTGGAAGCAGTTGTAGGGATAAAGGGACCCTGTTGGACTGTCAGATAGATTCTAAGATCAGCCTCTTCCATGAACAGCCTAACCTTTTCCTTCCAGATATGGAAGTTCTCCTTTGAGCAGATTGGAAGTTTCATGGATCTCATCTCCCGATTCTGATCTCCACCAGCCATAGTGAGTCGTTCCACGATCTAGATCAGACGGTTAAGTCTTCTTTTGATCAACCTAGCTTTGATACCACTTGTTAGTTAGGGAACGTTCACCTAGAGTGGGGGGGGGGGGGTGTTAGGTGATTTGGGTTCTTGTAAATTATTTGCGCGAGTTCCGAATATATAAGTACACCATTGAAAATATCGCACAGATAAACACAGATAATGCACACCAAACGACACAAGATCTATAGAGGTTCCTCAAGACAGGGTTTCTTGAGTATTCCTCTATCCCTCTGAGCCTACCCAGCAGTGTGCTAGGATCGGCAACCTCCACCAAAAACTTTAGGCCCTCAAGCCTTACAACACAGACCCGCAAGTCCAACGGCCTAGGACCGCAAACCCCTACTGCCCCCGAGCCCACAAACTCGACACTCAGGCCCTCAAGCAATACACAGCTGAACCGCAAGTCTAGCCTCTGCCCTGGCCCTCAATCCTCACAGGTCTCAAGCCCTCAAGCTTGACAATCAGGCCCGCAAGCCCTACACAGCTGTCCCGCAAGTCTAGCCTCTGCCCTGGACCTCAAGCCTCATAGGTCTCAAGCCCTCAAGCTTGACAAATAGGCCCGCATGCCTTTACAAAGATTACAGTAAAGAGACTGTTACTTTTGTCGGATGAAGATCGACAACTTTAGCATGTTGAAGATCGGCTTCTAAAGGTTGAAGAAGATGCTTCTTGATTTGAACTTTCAGCAATGGATCTTCTTTAATCTTCTCTTAGCCTGATGAGGATTGGTTTCTTAACAGTCGATGGAGATGACCGCTTCTTCTTTCTCTCTTTCTTTCTTGCGCCGCTTGTACTGTTCTATTTTTTGTATGCGCAAGTTCTTTCTTGTTGATTAACCTTTTTAGGGCGATATCTCTTTTATAAGACAGCGAGCCTCCCAACGGTCTTCTGAAAATATTCCTTAAGTGTCAGACGCTCCATTCCTTAAGAGCGCCCGTTGATTGATGATAACATTAATTGTTGGTAGACAATCAGGCAGCGGCATTAAATGCTGACAGCGCGTCCGTAACTTTTGAATCTATCTCGACAATATTTCCAATGTTACGACGACATGGACAATATCTCAACGACAGAACTTTTTTGATGCCTTGAACTTAGATACACCTTCAATTCTTCTTGCTTCTGCTTCTGATGCTGGTATCTCGACGATACGAGACATTCTGCAGCTGCTGCATATACGATGATATGTTATCTCTTACTGTGTCGTCGTGATCTTCCTTCTTGTAGATTGTCGTCGTAATCATGTTGTTCTCTCGACGACATGAGTGATACTATGTCGACAGATCATACTTTAGCAATTGCTTGTCTTAAGTTGTCCTTCTTCAGTCTTCTCGACGACATCCCTTTTTTACGACGATGTTCAACGCCATCAGTCATTCTTAGCCACTTTGGTGATGTCGATGATACCGTGTCTTCTCTGCGTTCGACGATCTTGCCGAGTCTCAGCAGTCTACGATCTTTCTTCTGAGTTCGACGAACACGCCAAGTCTCAGTGGTCATCGATCTTCCTTCTGAGTTCGATGATCTTGCTTCTGAGTTCGACGAACATGCCAAGTCTTAGCGATCATCGATCTTCCTTCTGAGTTCGACGATCTTCCTTCTGAGTTCGACGAACTTCATTCTTTGTTCGACAAACTTCCTTCTGCTTTCGACGAATCTTGTTCTACTAACTTCCTGAGATTTATAAGCTAGAGAAGCCATCAAATACAAAGTGAAGTAGTCTTGACTTTGTGACTTCTTCAAATCAGGAATCATGTGGGCAAGATTCCCAACATTATGCACAATCAAGATCTCAGGCAGAATAAATTAGTACTGAATTATAAAGCAGAAAATAGTAAAGTAAACTAGCTATAGAGACAGCACAAAAAATTTATCCAACCAGAAGACACACCGATTTTTAATGAGGTTCCCCAATATGTGGGTACTCCCCTCCTCTACCACCTGGTAAGGATGCACCAACAGTGCATGAGTCTTTTCATAAGGAAACTCTCTGAACCACGAGATCTTTTGATAAGGAGATCTTGAACCATTGAATCCTTTGAAAGAGGGATCTCAAAACTCTCTAGCAGTTCTTTTGATAAGGTGATCTTGATCCACTAAATCCTTTGAAGAGAGATTAATAAAACTCATTTATAGAATGAGAAAGAAAGAAGAGAAAGAATGTTGTAGGAATTCTGTTCACAGAATTCTTGAGAGGGTTGTATGAAGAACAGTCAATTATGTTCCACAGGATCTGTTCTTGATTAGCCCCTACTTCCGATAGTGATGAGTTGCAGGAGCTGTGTATGTCAGATCCTTTTTACTTTTGTTGATTGAGATCTGGCTGCTATAATATTGTGATGAAGAGCAGCTTTCAGATCCTTTATTCTATTGGATGAAGAACAGCAAAATCTCTATCTTTCCTTTTCTCTTTTCTGTATATCAGTTCCTGAGAGAGAAAGAAGAAAAGGAAGCCCCATCATGAAGGGGACGACTGATTGTGATTAATGCCTTGTTTGTTTCTTCTTCTCTTCTCCTTTTATTCTCTCTATTCAATTTCAAATTTTTTTCCCTTTCTGGTATGCCTTGAAAAGGTAATCTGCTGACGACATTCTCTTTCTTTCCTCTTTAATTCTCGTCCCGACCACCTACAAGGAATATGATTCCAAGAAACCTTTTGTGTCCTTCTTTAATGCTCCTTTCTATTTCAGGCAATTATTGAGCCGTTGGGGAACAGTCTTGAAGGATGTGGGCCATGAAAGAAGGATCAGAGAGACAGCTGAAAATATTACCTTTTACAGACTGTATTCGACGTAGCGTCAAATTCATTTCTACTCTTATCGACGTAGCTTCGAGTTCTTCTAGGAGCGGCTTCGATTTTATCTGTGCTCCGACTGAACTCTTCTAGTCGACGTTGCGTCGATATCTTAGCAACATGTAAGTCGTGTTGATCTGCCTGGCTCTGAGCTTCATCTTCTGTGTCGAGATGAAGTCAACATTACGTCGACTTTAGATGGCTTCGACAGATAACATCTTCTACGTCGAGTGGAAGTAGAAGCTGCGTCGACTTCACCAGTTACTCCAACAAGTCCCTGCCCTCTATGTTGATATCTATTCGACGTAATGTTGACTTGAGTTACTTCGACAGAATGGTTTATCCACCTGGACTTCTAGTTAGAGCAACGTCGATATGGACTCGATGTTGCATCGAATTCTATTCGACGCAAATGTTAACTTAGCCCAATTTTGCTTCCCTTGATCTGGTCCTGATACCCTATGCTGAGTATGACATCCTAAGACATCTAATGACCAGATTACCATTACTATACAATGGGTAATTTATTCCTAGAGGATAAAATCACTTTTAGTTAATTTGTTAAGTTAAATCAAGGGTTTTTCCCAACACTAGGAATGATGGATAATGCAAGTTAGAAATTAAAATTAATTAATTTCCAGGCAAAGACCATAGGTAAAACTCAGTTTTCTGTCTCTGGAGACTATTCGATGCTACGTCAAAATGTTATTGACGCATTTGTTGAAAGCTATCCTTAAGATCTCAAAATCTTAGAAGTTGCGTTGAAATATCTTAAAGAGTTGCGCCGAAATGTTTGAAGAATTCGGGTCGATATGCTTGCAAAAAGAGCGTCATGTACACTCAACGTCGAACCCTACTATTCAATGCCAACTTTAAATAGAAGACACTCTCCTTCTCGTCTTCTACCCCTTCAAACTCTTCATCTTCTTCTAGCTTACCGCCTCCATTTCTCTATTTGCTGCTCCCATTTTCTCCTTTGCAGGTTGAAGTATCTAGTTGCCAAACTAAATCACCTAGAGGGGGGTGAATAGGTGATAACTGCGTCTTTTGCGGAATTAAAAACATGATGAAATAGAACGCACAGAAAGCAAATCACAAACACAGATAACACAAGGAATTTATAGTGGTTCCCCGTTCTTGGGTACTCCACTTGCCGGCCTCGCCAATCTAGCACCACAGCTAGACTTGACTATTTCACTATAACTTGGATCAAGAATGATCCTACAATCTCGGAGTCAACACTCCTACAACTCGGAGACAAATCTCCTACAAATTCAGAGAAAATATATCTTACAACTCAGAGAATACCACTCTTACAACTCAGAGACAACCCTCTCCTACAACTCAAAGAAAAACTACTCCTACTACTCGGAGAATGCCTTATCCTACAATCAATGTAATTAAGGTTTGATAAAAACTTATCAACACAATACCAGATCTGAAATCCACAAGTATCTTCTTCCTTCTTGAATGACTTTGACTTTTCTTCCACTAGAGACGATTGATTCATAGAGACAGATCGATCTCCAACATAGGCGACAGGTGGCAGCGCTTTCTCGTTTCTTCCGATTTTGAAAGATTAGGGTTAGAGAAAATAAGAACGATTGATTTGGAATAATCCAAAAGACATCCTTAAATAGCCTTAGGATTAACGACATCAATTAAGGTAAGATTAACCTTAAACGAAATCAAATGAGCCGTCACAACAGACAGAAGGAATTAACGTCCTGTCAAAAGGATATAAAACGATTTAAGGAATGGAACTGATTTTTCGAGAAATTAATGGATTTCTCGAGGGATGGAAGAACTTCACAAGAAATAGATAGGCTTCCGAGAAAACAGACTTGGAAAAACGTTACTGGCAAACCAGGAGGAAACTTTCCGAGAGAGAATTAATTTCTCGAGAACTAAGTTGATTTCTCGAGAAACTCAATTCTTGCCGAGAAACCTTTAGAAGCTTGAAATAAAGGAAAGAAAAGGATTTCTCGAGAATTGAAATTGAGAAACAAAACAGCGTAGAGACAATTCGTCGGCCAAGGAAAATCCGTCGAACTGAGCTCGAAGAAATCACTTCAGTTCGCCGAGCGGCGATCGATGAACGGCGATCAACGAAACAACTTCAAACTTCAGAAAAACAGCGATCGACGATATCATAAGAGTTCATCGAACGGCGATCGACGAAAGGCGATCATTGAAACCACATCAACTTCAGCAAAACAAAGATCGACGAAAACATCTTTACTTCGTCGAACGGCGATCGACGAACAGTGATCGACAAAACACTTTAACTTCAGCAAAACAGCGGTCGACGAAAATACTTCAGTTCGTCGAACGGAGCTCAATGAAAGCTGAACTCAGAACTATGGAAAAACTGTCCATCAAACGGAGCTCGACGAACTCACCAAAATTTGTCGAACGAAAAATACTCAGGAAAAAATATTTCTTCTTCTCTTGGACACCAGCAGCACCTCCAAATCATGGGCTTCGATAGTCTTGAAAATGAAGTGTATCCCAATAAAGAGATCACACATGAGTCAACACTATGTTCCACACAATGAAGAATTACATTGTATGAAACTATGCTTATTGACCCACTGTGACATGACATTGGTCTACACTTAGCAATATGAACCTGCAAGAATAATACTAGAAAGACATATCAAATTCACTAGCAATTCAATCTTGGTTCACGGATGACTTCCCACAAATCAAGGTTATTGTGGATACAATTCCCAACACAGGTACATAATGGCTCCACAAAAATTCAACTACGGATTTGATGTTGATCTCAGCAGCTTTCAGACGGTTGATGATAAGTTTAAGATAATATTAAAACTGTTTGAAGAGAAAGGACTAACTAGACTAATCTCAACCAGAGATGATATTCTCGACCAGGAACTAAGGTTGTTTTACAACAACGTTCGACATTTAGATGACGACAGCATGATGGGAACAATCAACACCACTTTTGTGGTTATATCCAAAATAGAAACCTACTCAACCATTGGAATCCCCGAAGGAAATGGTGATGAAAAGTTAACTGAGTCAGAAGTTAATGAAGTTTTATCAAAATGTAGTACATGAAGGAAAAGCCCATCAATCTCCGAAAGGCGGATGTTGCTGAAGAATTTACGTTTTTGGCAGACATTGTTGGAAAAGTGGTGATGTGTAAATCATATGCACATGATGTTATACCTAAGACCCAACTGAATATGATAGGTGTCTTACTCTTGAAGAAACAAATTGATTGGGGGAGCTGCCTCCTCAAACTGATCAAACACAAATCTCAGCAAGGAAAGGCTGGATATGCTAGGATAATCACTCAGATTCTAAAGAACTGCTATGAAGTAGTCTGCCTCGGTGATGGGGTGTACATTCCTCTTGAATGAGATTAAAAAGTATGCTATTTTCAAAATGGGCAAGACTCATTTCAAAAACCTTGGCCCCTGCTCCTAATCTCTCTTCTCGGGAAGAAAGCTCTCCTAATCTATCTCCAAACACAACCTCCTTCCCAACTGTGAAATTTTCCGTAGATCTAGGAGTGAGGAGGAATCGTATAACATAAAGTTACAACCAACAACCAGAAGCACATGAAACAAAAAATCTTTATTGATAACTGTTGGGTATTGTATCCACAATCACCTGGATTTGAAGGTGTCCCCTAATGAACTAAATTGAATTGAGTATGTATTTGATGATTTTTCTTTAGATGTATTGTGACAGGTCATAATGCTAAGTGCACACCAATGTTAGGTTGCAATGGATCACCAAACACAGTTCTAGACAATGTAATCCCTCATTGTGTAGAACAAAGTGTTGATTCATGTGTAATCTCTCTTTTGGGGTGCACTTCATATTCTCACAACTGAAGGCTTTCAAGGTTGAGGAGTGGTGCAAGTTTTCAAAAGAAAAAGGAATTTTTGCCAAGTCAATTCGTCGAGATGTTACGTGAAGTCTCGTGACTCCAGACGAATCCTGACAGAAGCCAATTTTCCTTTCTGATGAACAAAATTCTGCGGCCAAGTCCATTCGTCGGATGTTCTCGTGAACTCCCGACGAATGTCGACGAATCCAAACAGAAGCCAGTTTTCCTGTCTAAAGAAGGAATTTCTGTGGCTAAGTCCATTCGTCGGTTGTTCTCGAGAACTCCCGACGAATATCGACGAATGCTGACAGAAGTCAAAAAGGCAGCTTTGTGAAGGAATCTGTGCAGCTAAGTTAATTTGTCGAAAGTTCTCGAGAACTCCCGACGAATCCCGATGAATGAAAACAGAAGGTGTTTTCCACGGCTTGATCAGCATTTCCAATGGCTAAGTCAATTCGTCGAATGTTCACGTGAAGTCTCGACGAATGACGAATAGACGGATTTCAAATTTACGTTTCGTTTTTGAAAATTAGGGTTGGCCAACATGTCCAGTACACGTGTCGACCTCTCCTTATCTGTCGCTCAAGCCGTTGGAGGTTTCCCTTTAAATACTCCTTTATTTTTAGGGCAAGTACGTATGTTAAGAAGAGAATATTCTAGCCGTCTTCATCATCGTTTGCTGAACAAGTTTCTGAGATCTAACTTCTACATCGCTCAGGATTCGTTCTCCAGTGCTGCTAAATATTTCTCAGATAAGAAGGCCTTTGATCTTGTTTCTACTCTTTTTTTGAAGATCTCTTCAAATAAATCAAAGGGCCTAATCAGATCAGGTTTGCTGAGTTTCTTCTCTTCCAAATCTTTGAATATCCAAACTCTCTTTCTCACGGAAGAAGAAGACTCAGTCTTTCAAGATCTGAAAGTTAATCTCTGTTGATATTTAGAAGAAGTATTTTATTTCAATCTATATTTGTTTTCTGTAGGAGTTTTCACTCCGAGTTATTTTGTAGGAGTTGTTTACTCCGAGTTGTAGAAGTTTATCTCCGAGTGTTTTCGTAGGAGAGGTTGTTCTCCGAGCTTGTAGGAGTCGTTGTCTCCGAGTGTAGGATTTGTTGATAAATCCGAGTTTAGGTGAAGTTGCCGACGCTAGCCCGAAGTGCTAGATAGGCAGAGAGGGAGAGATGAGTACCCACCTTGGGGAACCTCTATAAATCTTGTGTCTCCGTGCTATGATTTTTATTGTTGTGTGTGCTAAATTTTTATTCCGCAATCGCAGTAGAGATCACCTATTCACCCCCCCCCCCCCCCCCTTTAGGTGATTTAGGTAGACAACTAGTTCTTTCAATTGGTATCAGAGCAAGGTTATCTTTAAGAGGTTAACACCTAGATTAAAGATCCCTCTACGTTGTCAAGATCTCTTTCTATGGACAGAGGCATGGAAAGGTTTTCCTTCAAGCTCCTAGTCTGCACTAAGGAGAATTTCCCCATGTGGAAAGAAAGAGTTATCTTCTACATGGAAGCTAATGATCCCCGAATCTCCCAGATAGTTAAGGAAGGTCCCCATATTCCCATGGTTGCTTCTACCATTGATGCCACCAAACAAGTGCCAAAGAAAACGATGGGCATGACAAAGGATGAAATTGCACTTGTCACTCTAGACAAGAAAGCAAAACACATCATAGCAGGTGCAATTAATGATTCTATGCTACAAAATCTGATTCACTGCAAGTATGCAAAAGAGATGTGGGATTCTCTTGTGGTTTTGATGGAAGGTACTGAAGAATTTCGAGATGACAGGAAGTCTTTGCTGAACCAAGAATACGAAGCCTTCAAGCAACAAGGCAAAGACAAAATTTCTGATACCTATGAGAAATTCTTCAAGATTGTAAATGGCCTGAGAAATTATGGTAGAGAATTCACCATAGGTGAACTAAACGATAAATTTCTTAGATCCCTATCTAAGGAATGGGACCCCAAGGTGATAGCTATCAGAGAAAACGGTAAGTTGGCTACTACGGAGCCACAAATTCTATATGGGAAGCTGCTCTCCCATGAGCTGAAGTTGAACATTAGGAAATCAGAAGAGGAAAGCAGTAGGATCTCTGGCAAGGAGAAGCCCATTGCTCTAAAGGATGAAAGCTCCCGGAGAAGCAGGGCTCTGTCCCCTTTGAGGGATGAATCTTCTGAAGATAAAGCTGAAAGCAGTTCTGCAGATTCAGAACTATCTGAAGGAGAATTTTCCCTCCTTTCCAAGCAATTCAAGAAGTTGCTTAGCAAAAGGAAGCAAATGAGAAAAGGCTCATCTTCCTCAAGAGATCACAGGAGATCACACCGTGACAGAAACGACATGTATGGTTCTAAACCGAACAAACATGATTATACTGAACCCGTTTGTTATTGCTGTAAAAAGCCAGGGCACATGATAGCTGATTGCCAACACAAGAAGAAGGAATCTTCAAGAAAAGAAGAAAAGAAGTCCTTCAAAGGAAAGAAGAAAGAGGAGAAGAGTTTTGTTGCCAAGAAGTCCAAGACTCTGAGTGATAGTGACTCAAATGAGGCTAACTCAGACGAAGAGGCATTCTTTGGACTAATGGCCATGTCAGATGATGACAAAGATGTTGTTCCTTTCACCGGTCAGGTATTATCTTCTACACCTCTTTCATGTTCAGAAACGGCATCTGATGCAAATGAAAGCTACTATTCGGAAGAGGATTCTGAGTTGACTGCTAAGTATGAGGAAATGTTGAAGGGTTTTAATAAGTGTCGAAAGCTTGTTAAAACTCAATCAAAGGAGATTCAATCCCTAAAGGATCAAGAATCAAACCTGAGAAAGGAGATTGAAGAATCTAACCTACTCAGGGATGAAATCTTGTCCTTGAAGATTGCTCTCTCCGAGGCCACTTCAGCAGGCATTCAGAAGAGTGAAATTATCAATGATTTGACGAAACAGCATGAGGCCGAAAAGAAGATCATTATGAACTTCTCTAAGACCAAGACAGTTCTGCCTATCATAGACACTTTCACTGCCGGTTCTGGTAGTAGTGGTTTAGGCCATGCTGCTGAAAAGAGTCTAAGTAAGTAAGCCAAAAAAAGAGCCGCTAAAGCCAAGGGTAAAGACCCACAGTGTGCTCCAAACTTCAAGAAGGTGATTTTTCCTACAAACACCTATGACTTTGAGAGCACGTATGGTCACTTCAGCAGACCAACTCATGTTGAGCCTGCCAAGGTGAACTCAGTGTGGAGCAGACCCAGAAACTTTGGATCTAGCTCCCTCAAGGCTCCTTATGAAGAAGTTCAATTGAAGCATCATGGACCATTTGTTCATGGATCAAATGCTAAGAAAGCACCGCAGGTCAAGCCTATTGTGCCTAAGAATTGTGTATGTTGCACCAACGAGACTTCTACCTCCAAGGTTGCTCCTCCTGCAAAGCCACCCGTTCAAAAGGCTCAGCAGAAAACAAAGAGGAGATGCAATAGGTTTAATGCTGGTGTTGTGGCAAAATTGGTCATTTTGCCATAGATTGGTGGTTCAATCATCCTGTACCAAGAACTCCACGAGTTAACAGTGCAAGACCGACCACTTGCAAAGTTAATGTTCCAAGTGGTGTTCCACTAACAAGGAACCAAGGACCCAAAAATGTTTGGGTTCCTAAGGGGTATTGATCATGTTTGCAGGAATGTCCAAAGGCCAATGAAATTCCCATCTGATATTTGGACAGTGGTTACTCTCGGCATATGACCGGGAGAAGAAGATTACTTCAGGATTATGTTCCAGTTGAGAACGGGCCTAAAGTAAAGTTTGGCGGATCTGAACGAGGTATTATTATTGGTTATGGTTCAATAACCAACGGCTCAGTCGTTTTCATACGTGTAGCTCATGTGAAAGGATTGAAATACAATCTGATTAGCATAAGCCAACTGTGTGACAAAGGCTATACCGTTGAGTTCTTTAGAGATAGATGCCTGATAAAGATGTCCGTGTCTGCGGAAACTATTTTAACAGGCTCTAGGAGTAGTGGTATTTACTGTTTAGACTTTATATGCTTACAGTTTTCTACCTCAGTGTGTTTTGTTGCCAAAGATAGTGCATCTCTCTGTGACCAATGACACAAGAGATTAGCACATATTAATTTCAAAACTATATCTATGTTATTTTCTCACAACTTGGTAAGGGATGCCCCCAAAGTTAAATGCATTAAAGAAATCCCTTGCCATGCTTGCCAAATGGGTAAGCAAACAAAGGCTAGCTTTAAGAGCACAATTGGCAATAATTCTACCAGATGTCTTCATCTGTTGCATATGGATTTATTTGGTCCAATGTCAGTTAGAAGCTTAGGTGGGAAAGCTTACACCTTGGTTATTGTTGATGATTACTCTCAGTTTGCATGGGTGTTCTTTCTAAAACTTAAGTCAGAAACCTTCGGCATATTCACTAATTTTGTCAAGCTTATTCAGAATGAACTTGACTGTTCAGTGGTCAAAATCAGAAGTGACCATGGAACAGAATTTCAGTCTGGGGCCATGACAGAGTACTGTGAAAGTAAAGGTATCTCCCATGAGTTTTCCTCTCCTCGTACTCCACAGCAAAATGGAGTAGCCGAGAGAAAGAATAGAACCCTCATAGAAGCTGGCAGGTCTATGTTGAGTGATTCTACTCTTCCAGAATATTTCTGGGCAGAAGCCATCAACACAGCTTGCCATGTGCAAAACAGAGCACTCATCAATAAGAACCAACGTAAGACCCCATATGAGATTCTAAGGGGAAGAAAACCAAAGATTTCATATTTTAGAATTTTTGGCAGTAAATGCTATGTACTTAACAATGGGAAGCATCCTACAACCAAGTTTAGTGAAAAATGTTTTGAAGGTATTTTCATAGGATATAGTAGCCATAGTAAGGCATATAGGATTTTTAATAAGAAAACTCTGGTGGTAGAAGAAACAGTCCATGTTGTATTTGATGAGACGAGCCTGCTGCATAGCAACTCATCTAGTGTGTTCATTGAAGATGCAGGCGAAGAGCTAAAAGAACTCTCTATGCAATATGGAGTAAAAACCACAGATGATGCTCCAAAGTTAGCAGAAGAGATTTCGGATCACTCAGAGGATGAACAAGAAGTTCATGAAGAAGATACTCCAGAGGTGGCTGAACCTCAAGTTGCTCCTGAAAATACAAATAACTTGGGAGTCAGATTTTCAAGAGATCATCCAGCTGATTAGATTATCAGAGATCCTTCAAGCAGAGTTCTAACGAGAAGAGGTACAACTAACGAAGTTTACATTTAAGTTTTCTTTCACAGATTGAGCCGAAGAAGTTTGAAGAAGCAAACACCGATCCATCCTGGATCCTTGCTATGCAAGAGGAGCTCAACCAATTCAAGAGATGTAAAGTTTCGGAATTAGTACCAAGACCCAAAGGTCAAAATGTAATTGGAACCAAATGGGTCTACCAGAACAAGCTTGATGAAAAGGGCATCATTACAAAGAACAAAGCAAGACTGGTTGCACAAGGATACAGGCAAGAAGAAGGTATTGATTTTGATCAGACTTTTGCACCAATAGCAAGACTTGAAGCCATCAGACTGTTTCTGGCTTTTGCTGCTTTTAAGGGCTTTAAGGTATTCCAGATGGATGTGAAGTCAGCCTTCCTGAATGGAGATCTTGAAGAGGAAGTATATGTAGCTCAGCCTCCAGGTTCTGTAGATTCTAACTTTCCTGATCATGTTTATTATTTACATAAAGCTCTGTACGGTCTCAAACAGGCACCCCGAGCCTGGTATGAGACATTGTCTAGCTTCCTTCTTGAGAACAAATTCACAAGAGGAGCAATAGATAAGACATTGTTTCTTAGGGAAGTAAAAGGCGAGATTTTGCTTGTGCAAATCTATGACGACGATATTATTTTTGGCTCTACAGATGACAAACTTTGCAAAAAGTTTTCAAATTTTATGCAAGGTAAGTTTGAAATGAGCAGTATGGGAGAGCTGAAATATTTCTTAGGACTCCAGGTGCACCAATCTGAAGATGGAATTTTCATCTCTGAGACGAAGTTCACCAAAGAGCTCCTCAAGAAATTTGGAATGGAGAGTGCAACCTCTATGAGGACTCCAATGGGCTCAAGTATGTCTCTGGACAAGGACGAGAAAGGGAGACCTTTTGATGAAACCAAGTACAGAAGCATAATTGGGTCCTTGCTCTATCTTACTGCCAATAGGCCCGATATAATGTTCTCAACATGTGTTTGTGCCAGGTATCAGGTGAACTGTAAGGAATCTCATTATGTCGCTGCAAAGAGGATTTTAAGATACCTTAAGGGTACACCAAATCTCGGCTTATGGTACCCGAGAAGCAATGATTTTGAACTAATTAGCTTTTCAGATGCTGATTTTGCAGGTAGCAAAGATGATAGAAAGAGTACTTCAGGAACTTGCCAATTCTTGGGAAAAAGGCTTGTTTCATGGAGTAGCAAGAAGCAAAACTGTGTTGCAATATCAACTGTGGAATCGGAGTATATCTCTGCCGGCAGTTGCTGTGCACAACTTTTGTGGATAAAGAATCAGCTTGAGGACTATAACTTAAAGCTCACAAAAATCCCCATGTTCTGTGACTCCTCAAGTGCTATTGCCATAGCAAATAATCCAGTCTCTCACAGCAGAACAAAGCACATCGAGCTTCGCTACCACTTTATCTGGGAACATGTTGAGAGTAAGGATATAAATTTGTTATATGTTAACACTGACAAACAAATTGCAGATATTTTACGAAGCCTCTGGATGAGACCAAGTTCAATTTCTTCAAAATGGAACTTGGAATGCTCAACAAGGAATCATGAGGTCAAGACTGTTGGAATTTTATGAAATTGCACGGGAGTTCACGGGATATCTCAGAAAATTTTATGAAATTTCACGGGTTTACACGAATATTCTCATGAGACTAGTTCTCATTCTCTAGAGGATTTCACGGGATTTCACGGGTCAAGACCTATATCTTCTCAGACACATTTCTTTTATTAAATACAATTTATTGGATCCGAAAAGTCTTCCGTAAAATCTGGTACGCGCCCAAATTTATTACATATATATATATATATATATATATAAACAAAGAGAACACGTGATTCCACGCATTCTTCCGTGAAACCCTTCCCGTCCTTTCGTCTCCCCGTCCTTTCGTCTCCCTTGCGATAAAGCACTGTTCTTCTTCCCCGACTTCGACGAGCTCGATGGCGCCAAAGGCAAGTCTGCATTCCGGTGGGGAGCTGGTGCGAGGTGCGTTTCGAGAAGCTTCAGATGAGTTCAGAAACATCATCGTGATGCTTGATGTGGCCGGGCTCAGTTTCGTTTTGTCAGAGCTGGCTAAAATCTTAGACCAAGGCGTTCTTGAGTTCTTTAGAAATGCAAGATCACCAGTCAAGGTAAGAAAATCAAAAGCTCAATTAGGTCATGCAAAATTATCCTGAAGGCTAGTGGAATCAACAGACTTTTGAGGATTCCTGAAGTAGAAACAGAAGAACTATTTGCTGAAGACTTTCTCAGGGCCAAGAGATTCTGTGGTATTCGTGATGAAAGCTCTAAAATCAGAAGGAAATTCATGAATGATGGAGGTAAGCTTCTATGTGATATTTTAGGAAAAGTCTTATTATGCAAGGTTGACTCTCACGACTACCTCTCTGAAGAAGCTTTCAAAATTCACACTGCTATTATCTGTAGAAAAATTATTAATTTTGGTGAAGTAATTTTTGAGAAGATTAAAGAGAGCTTTCTTGCTCCCAATTTTGGAAGAATTCTCAGTCTGCTTCTAAATGGTAGCAATCCAGATTTTTTTAATCTTGGAGGAGGTATCCCCATCCACCACACCAAGAAGATAAACTCATCCATTTTCTCCAAAGGGAAAGGGTCATTCCAAAGGGTTGAGTTAAGGCTGCTGTTTGTGGTGGTGAGGACCCTCTGCATAATGAGAACATGAATATTGAAGAAGGTCAACCCTCAATGGGTAGTGGACCCAGTTCAGATCCTGCTCAAGGCAGAGATGATCATGTTGAGGGGGAGTTTCCAACCCCAAGAGGTGAACCTAGTACACTTCCTGATCAGGGCAGAAGTGAACATGTTGAGGGGGAGCTTTCAACCCAAGAGACATTGTAGAAAGTGGTGCTGCTTCAAAGGACATTCCTCCCAGTGAAACTGATCCAGTATATGTTGATCCAGTCAATCCTGCTACTGTTCCACACCTAGAAGTTCAAGAGAAATCTGCTGCTGAAGATGAATCTGCTATGTTAGAAGACTCCAGAAGATCCCCTGCAGAATTTGCTTATATTTCAGAACACAGTGAAGACTTGGCAGATCATGAATCTGTTCCTTCTCAGAAATCAGATTCTTTGGAGATGGGCAGTCTTGGTGATCAGTTGGAGCTAGCAAAGAAGATGTCCTTGCTTGAGGGGGAGAAAGAACAGGAAGACATATTCATGGGTGAATCTGCAGTCCCTCCTGTGCTGCTCTTGCCTCCTCCAGAAAATATTTTGAGAAAATCTCCAAGAGCAATTGTGCTTGATAAGCAGGCACAGTCTACTAGTTTTGTAGCAGATAGAGTTTCTCCTTATGATTTTGAAACTGGAGAGAGCTCTCACTCTTCCCTGCTCAAGTCAATTTCAACCCTGCTGCAAGCTCAAACAGAACATTTTGATCAGTCCATCAAATCAGTCTATCAGAAAATAGATAAAGTTGATAGTGCTTTAAGGCAAGAATTGGCTGAAATGAGACATGAAATGGGAAAATTCAAGAGTGATCAAGAAGCTTGGATGAAAAAAGCAGGAAAAGCTTTGGACCACACCAATCAAGGAATTGGTCATGCTCTAAAGAACCTGCATCAAGTTGTTGAAGATGTCCTTCATCTGAATACTGCTCAAGCAACTCTCAACACTGCTCATGATCAAGGGATTACCTTTCTGGATAATCAAGTTGATAGTCAGCTACACAAACTCTATATCCTCCTGCATGAAGATGTCATAAAGGGGGAGGAGAGTATTATATCTAAAATAGAAGAAAGTGCTGGTAAAATGAATGATTTGGATGGAAATGTCTTCTCCAAGATGCAAGAGCTTCAGGAAAACATCATGCAATATGTTACAGATGTCCAGGGGTACACTCATGAATCAACCATTTGGCTATTCAAAGAAGTTACAGGCATGCTTGGTTTTACTGTTGTAGACAAGATGCCAGCTGCTCCTTCCTCAAGTGTTCCAGGTCCAAGTGCTCCAAACCCTTCTCATTTTCCTGTTGAGGATCCTGATTTTGATATAGCAGACATCCCAGTTTCCTCCTATCAAGAATTCTGGGATGATCCAGTGCCTGACAGCTCCAAAGCTCCTGAATCTTCTGGAAAATCTTTGAAAAGGAAGATCTTTGGTGACAAACCTTCTACAAAAAGGTCTAATCCTCACAAGAAGATCAGAGAATTCTATGATATGCCTCCTCCAAGAAATTTCCAAGAAAGCTGGAGTCCCTCTTCAAAGGATATCATTCTTACAGCTTTCAGCCTTGTTAGCAAGAAAAATGAAAGTGTCAATAAACATTACAGTCAGGAGGAATGGGAGAAGTTCAAAAGAAGGACAACTGAAAGGAGAATTCATTTCAAGACAGGTGGATCTAAAGAGACTGCTCCTGATATATATTGGCCCAAGCCAAAGGCATTCTTTGAGAGAATGGAATCTGAACAAAGAAAGAGAGCTGAAGCAGTAGACATGATTTTTGGAAAGATGAAAGGCAAGGACCAAGCATGAGCTGAACTGCTCTGGAATCATGCTGATTTCTTTGTTTATATATATATATATCTATTTTTGTGCTTGGATAAAACATTGATTCTCTCTTTAAATTATAACTGCCTGTGTTTGTGCTGTTTTATTCATTATATTTTCTGTGCAATTCAACTTAGTGCATAAGGTTATGACATCTTCAAATAGGGGGAGATTATTGGGTATTGTATCCACAATCACCTGGATTTGAAGGTGTCCCCTAATGAACTAAATTGAATTGAGTATGTATTTGATGATTTCTCTTTAGATGTATTGTGACAGGTCATAATGCTAAGTGCACACCAATGTCAGGTTGCAATGGATCACCAAACACAGTTCTAGACAATGTAATCCCTCATTGTGTAGAACAAAGTGTTGGTTCATGTGTAATCTCTCTTTTGGGGTGCACTTCATATTCTCACAATTGAAGGCTTTCAAGGTTGAGGAGTGGAGCAAGTTTTCAAAAGAAAAAGGAATTTTTGCCAAGGCAATTCGTCGAGATGTCACGTGAAGTCCCGTGACTCCCGACGAATCCTGACAGAAGCCAATTTTCCTTTCTGATGAAGAAAATTCTGCTGCCAAGTCAATTCGTCGGATGTTCTCGTGAACTCCCGACGAATGTCGACAAATCCAGACAGAAGCCAATTTTCCTGTCTGAAGAAGGAATTTCTGTGGCTAAGTCCATTCGTCGGCTGTTCTCGAGAACTCCCGACGAATATCGATGAATGCTGACAGAAGTCAAAAAGGCAGCTTTGTGAAGGAATCTGTGCAGCTAAGTCAATTCGTCGAAAGTTCTCGAGAACTCCCGACGAATACCGACGAATGAAAACAGAAGGTGTTTTCCATGGCTTGATCAGCATTTCCAATGGCTAAGTCAATTCGTCGAATGTTCACGTGAAGTCTCGACGAATGACGAATAGACGGATTTCAAATTTACGTTTCGTTTTTGAAAATTAGGGTTGGCCAACATGTCCAGTACACGTGGCGACCTCTCCTTATCTGTCGCTCGAGTCGTTGGAGGTTTCCCTTTAAATATTCCTTTATTTTTAGGGCAAATACGTATGTTAAGAAGAGATAATATTCTAGCCGTCTTCATCATCGTTTGCTGAACAAGTTTCTGAGATCTAACTTCTACATCGCTCAGGATTCGTTCTCCAGTGCTACTAACGATTTCTCAGATAAGAAGGCCTTTGATCTTGTTTCTACTCTCTTTTTGAAGATCTCTTCAAATAAATCAAAGGGCCTAATCAGATCAGGTTTGCTGAGTTTCTTCTCTTCCAAATCTTTGAAGATCCAAACTCTCTTTCTCACGGAAGAAGAAGACTCAGTCTTTCAAGATCTGAAAGTTAATCTCTGTTGAGATTTAGAAGAAGTATTTTATTTCAATCTATATTTGTTTTCTGTAGGAGTTTTCGCTCCGAGTTATTTTGTAGGAGTTGTTTACTCCGAGTTGTAGGAGTTTATCTCCGAGTGTTTTTGTAGGAGAGGTTGTTCTCCGAGCTTGTAGAAGCCGTTGTCTCCGAGTGTAGGATTTGTTGATAAATCCGAGTTTTGGTGAAGTTGCCGACGCTAGCCCGAAGTGCTAGATAGGCGGAGAGGGAGAGAGGAGTACCCACCTTGGGGAACCTCTATAAATCTTGTGTCTCTGTGCTGTGATTTTTATTGTTGTGTGTGCTAATTTTTTATTCCGCAATCGCAGTAGAGATCACCTATTCACCCCCCCCCCCCTTTAGGTGATTTAGGTAGACAACTAGTTCTTTCAATAACACAGAAGCCGCCAAACCGCGCGGCTTGGGTGTTCGCGCGACTAGAATATGAGACCGCGCGAACAGGTTGCCGACAACTTGAACAACACCACTGAAGCTTCGCGAACTCTCGAACTCCACTGATTCTCCTGAACTCCAGCAACCCACACTGCAAGCCGCAAGACCGCCCTTACACTTTAGAAGAAGAGGTGATCGCTGCGGTCAACACAATCCGCAGAAGACTTGGTGCGATAATATTGATGCTACAGTGACACCTATTTATAGGCGTGGGATCAGATCCAGTCACCACTCTATGAGATAGAGTCACCGACCTGATCGCGCGACCAAGATCTGTCTACCCGCGCGGTCAGCATAAAATTGCTCTGCGCTTAATGAGCTCGTCGACTTCAATCCGACCAGGAGATCGCCACTCCTCCAAGAAGCCTTGAGATCATGACAACCCGCATGGTCATGACGCCCACCACCAATGTTCGCATATACGAGACCTTCTCTAGAGACCGCGAACACAACCAAGTCGACTAAGGCAACAGCCCGCCAAGTCGACCAACACCAGTGTCCACATACATCAGCAGATCGCCAAGGGACCAACTTATGCGAACTCAAAGAGGAGACTGTGCCACTAAGAAAACCTTAGTCGACGCTCACCACCAAGAACCCGGACAGTCACCAGACCGGACTGCCGGATACCAGAAGAACAACCCTGTGCGGTTAACCGCTTAACCCGCACAGTAAGAATAAACAACTCGCCTTGCGGTCACACAAACCAGACCGCGCGGCCTCACTTTGATAGCCTTGGACAGAGAGAACGGTGGTCAGGCCGAATAAGACTGTGGCAAGACCGAATAGGTCAGACCGCAGAGGAGACCGCGAGATCGCGCGAACACCCCGCAGACCGCCAACTTCACACTTAAACATTTTCAACACTCCCCCTTGAAGTGGGAAGTTGAAAATAGCCCAAGTAAACTCCTCAACCGAGTGAACGACCCCTTCGCCAGTGCCTTTGTGAATATGTCAGCAACGTTGTCCTGACTCCGAACATGCTCGAGCGAAAGAGACCCCTCCAGCACCTTCTCATGAATGAAATGATGCTCGATCTCGATATGTTTGGTCCTTGCGTGACACACTGGATTAGTAACCAGTTTGAGTGCACTCTCATTGTTGCCGCGGAGCAGAGTAGGACCCCGAATCTCCTTATGGACGTCTCCCACCAACCTCCTAGGCCAGATGGCTTCTTGAGCTGCCAAGGCCGAAGCCTTGTATTCTGCTTCTATGGTAGAGACGGACACGGAATCCTGCTTCTTGATGCACCATGATATAGCCGTAGGACCCATCATAAAGACGAATCTAGTCGTCGACATCCGATCCAAATCTCCCCCGTAATCAGCATCCATATACCCATGCACCTCGAAGCCCGCATCCCTCCTGTATAGGAGAACCATATCCGAAGTCGCCTTGACATACTTCAAAATATTCTTGGCCGCTAGTAGATGAGGCATACGTGGTTCCGCCATATAACGACTCACCCTGCCAACTGCATACGCAATATCTGATCTAGTGATCGTCAGATAAATCAAGCTCCCAACCTGACCTCGGAACACAATCGGATCTTCTAGAATCCTCCCCTCATCCTTCCAAAGTTTCATGGCCTTCTCCATAGGTGTAGAAATGCATTTCCCTTCCTTCATGCCGAATCGCTCCACGATTCGCTCCGTATATCAAGCCTGGGGCACTAGCACTCCACTTTCCTTCCTCTGCACTTCGAGTCCAAGGAAATGGTGGAGTTCACCCAAGTCCTTCATCTCAAATCTGATAGATAGCTCAACCCAAAGCATTGCTATCTCCTCCTTCGAATTCACCGTCACGATCATATCGTCGACGTAAAGCAGCACGATGACTTGAAGCTCCCCATTCTTCTTGACAAACAATCTTGAGTCAAAGTTTGAAGCACCGAATCCACAGAATAAGAGATATTTTGCGATCTTCCCGTACCACCCCCTCGGCGTTTGCTTCAACCCATAGAGGGCCTTCTTCAGCTTACAGACATAGTCAGGAAAATCTTCAGATACGAAGCCTGGCGGCTGGTTCATGAAGTTATCCTTGTCAATCTCGCCGTACAGGAAAGCATTATTTACGTCGAGTTGCCAAATCTCCCACCCATAGAATGTCGCCAAGGCAATAATAAACCGCACTGAAGTCATCTTCGCCACCGGACTAAATGTCTCTTCATAATCTTCACCATATTGCTGCGAGAATCCACGAGCCATAAGGCGAGCCTTGTATCGCTCGATACTGCCGTCTGCCTTCTTCTTGAGCTTATAGACCCATTTGCATGTCACATGGGTGATACCCTTGGGCCTGGGAACCAAAGACCAGGTTTCATTCTTCTCAAGAGCTGACATCTCTTCTTTCATAGACGAATCTCACTGTTTCACGCCTTTGGCCTTTTCAAAGCTCACTGGTTCCCGCTCATCCAAGGGACCAGCGAAGAAACCCGAGACAAAGCTCACCATGTTTCCTCCTGTATAGCGATTAGGGGCAATGATCGTTCGCTTCGATCTCCTCAACACATTCCCCTGACTCGCATTATCCTCAGCTACTTCTTCCCTAGCTCCCCTTCCAGACGAACTAGAAGCATCGCTCCCCATGCTTCCTGATCCAGAAGGCTCCTTCTCAGAACTAGAAATGGATGGACCACCTGGTGACAAAGGCAGCTCCACCTGAAGATTTTCCACAGCTCTCTCTGGCTCCTCCACCCTGCTTTCTGGTAACTCAACACCAGAACTTCCCTTGTATGACGTCAACTCGTCAAACACGACGTCGCGAGATACAACAAATCTCCGCATCTCCGGGTCCATGCACTTCCAACCCTTCTTTCGATCATCATATCCCACGAAGACTAGCTTCCTTGCTTTTGCATCTAGCTTCATCTGAAGCGCATCTGGAACGTGCACATAGTAGGTGGAACCAAACACCCAAAGGTGCGCCATGCTTGGATTTTCCTTGAACATCATCTCATGCGGGGTCAACATGTTGATGGGACTGAGAGGCATCCTGTTGATGACGTAGGCAACACAAGACATACCCTCCACCCAGAAGGACCTTGTGATACTCTTGGCATGCAGCCAACACTTGCAAGTCTCCGTCAAATGACGGATCTTTCGCTCTGCAACTCCGTTTTGTTGTGGAGTATGCACATAAGTAAGCTCCCTCTGGATGTCTGCCTTCCTGCAATAACTAGAGAACTCACCAGAGGTGAACTCCCCCCTGTTATCAGTTCTCAGCTTCTTTATCCGCAGGCCTAGCCGACCCTCCACTAGTTCCTTGAACTCCACAAACTTGGCAATCAGTTCCTCTACTCACTACAAAAGTGTTAGTTCCTCCTCCCTTCTCTACACACATCTCACTTCCATCATCTCTAAAACTTCCATCATTAGACATTCAAGTCTCTTCTCCACTACATACTTCTCATGTTGTTACATCCACTCCAATTCCTTCTATAACACTACTTCCACCGACACTCCATATATCTATATTGTCATCAACCACATCAATTCAACTTTCCAAAATTTATCAATGACTCTCCTCATACATCTCAACTCCAAGTATTCACATCTAGTCAATCATCCATAATGAAATTGACACTGCCTTTGCAGCTTTCTCCTCTCAATTCTTTACCTCTATATCCAACCTCTCCACAAATGTTGATAATATCCAATGTGAGTGCTCTGAGCTTATGTCTTCCTTCTCCTCTCTAAATCACTCTCTGGGTGATCCTCTTGTCACTCTCTATGTCTTGACATCTCTTATTCAAGATGTCAAGAAGTGGGAGAAATATCTTGACAGAAGTTCCTTCCCAGACACTGCTTAACCATCTTCTCCCTCCTCACATCCTAGTACTCATGGTGGAAATAACCCTTCTGCAGATGTGCCCATGGATATTAATGATGGGAATGACATTAATGTGACTGTTCATGCTGAAGATCTGGGTATTATAGCGTGAGAACCCTCGCAAAAAATGATGGCTCTTGCTCTAACATCTATAGGGGAGAACAAGATCAACTCATTCCTGCTAATTAATGAAGCAGATATAAATACAACCAATGAAGCTATTGATCAAATAGTTGACAGTATAGCTGAGGCTAATAGAAATGATCATACGGAAAATGATGAAGACTATGAAGACTTTGCCGACAGTAATGAATATTATAAATAGCCAACTGAGGCCGACAAGGACAAGACAACAAGAAATAGTCTTAATCCAAAGGATCTACCTAAGGTTGTTGCTCCTTTTATTCATGAAATCCAATCTGCTGATAAAATTACTATGTCTAAAGACACACCTGAGATCATCATTCTATTTCGAAGATAGATGTTTTTGAGAGCATCTATATTGATTTGACTGTAATTCCTTCCACTGCTCCTCATACTGGTCTTCTTCCTACCCCAGCTGGTAAGATGGGCACTCATACTTACAAAATGAAGAGGCCTCATGATACCAGGCCAACATGGGAGAAATTTTCAAAAAGTAAAGGAAGAAGTATAAGCGTATGAAGTCATACCAAGACCCAACTCCCAATTACGACATCCCAAAGGATATCCTTGCCTCTACCTATTCACCAAGGAAGAACCCAAAATAGGAAGCTCTGTATGAACAAGATAGAAAAGATGCCAAAAGAGAATGAGAAGAAAGTCAACATCTTGTTAAGGAAAGAAGACTAAGGTTCATTGAAAATACAAAGAAGACAAAAGAGGAGCTTATATAGGAAGCTATCACAATCCTAGAAGGGATGTTTTATTTAAAAGAATATACATCCATCCATCCTAGTGCACAAATCCCAGAGGTTTCTGAAAGATCATTCCATCTTGGGTAATACTGTGATGAAAGAGCATATGTACCATATGTGAAGCCTATCCTTGACATTCCTGGGCAACCAAAACCTCCTCCTCCACCAGTGCTATTCATCAAATCCTCAGATCATGCAGAAGCTAGTATGATGCATCCTTCTCCTTCTCATCCTCACTATAAGAAACATGTCTTTTAATGACGAAATATTTGTGGCAAAAAAAGTTGGTCACTAAAGGTGCATTTATTGTGATGAAAAAAATTGGTCACTAAAGATATATGTTTAGTAACGAAAAAAGTGGTTGATAAAACATTTTTTTTCAATAATTAGTGACGCCAAAAAAATTTGGTCACTAATTTATTAAAATTTTTAACTACATACAAATTTAATCACTAAAAATAAAAATTTAGTGGCAATAAAGTATTTTGGTCACAAAATATAACAATTAGTGATAAAGTAATCACTCATTAAGTAAGCCTTTAAAAAGAGACATTTTTTCCAATTTCCTTCCCTCCAAATTATTTGGCAAATTATTTTTTATTTCATAGTTACTAAAACAAATAAACCACTTCTCTTTAGTCTACCAATCAAAATCAAAATGCCAACTCCCCGTTGCATGCCATAACTCTCGCTCCTTGCCGCGAAATTTTTGGCTCCGTGTCCCGTTTCAAAATCTGTGTCCGGGAGAAGTATCGTGCTGACAGGTGGTGAAAACAAAGGGGAAATAAAAAATGACCGCGCAACATCATATTTAATTTCCGCGGAGATCAATTGATCTCCACAAAGATCAAATTTGATCTCCGTGGAAATCAAATTCGATCTCCGTGGAAATCAAATTAGATCTCCGTGGAAATCAAATTTGATCTCCGTGAAGATCAATTAATCTAGATCAAATTTGATTTTCACGGAGATCAAATTTTATCTCCTTGGAAATCAAATTTGATCTCAGTGGAGATCAATTGATCTTCAGAGACTAAATTTTAGCAAGGAAAAAAGATTTTATCTCTCTAACTTCTCTCTTAATTTCGGCATCATTGTCATTTTCGTTTCCTATGATTATTGCTTCCACGTCGTAGCCGCATTCATGGAGTACATCGATGTGTAATTTTCATCTTCGATCTTCACACCCACGAGGCCGTAGAAGGCGTTAAAATTTGCTACAAGAAGAAAAAAAAACTTTCTCTTTCTAACTTAACTCTTGATTTCGGCCTCGTTGCCATCACAGTTTTCAATGATTGGTGCTTTCACGACATAGCCGCATCCAAGGAGCACATAATTGAGTGATTTTCTTCTCGAATCTTTGCTCCCAGGCCGTAGAAAGCGTCAAAGTTTGCCACATGTTGAAGATGTAGTTTTCTCATGTTAGTTTTGAATTGCTTGTTCTGGATCATTTTCTATTGAGTTTTCATCCATGAAGGGAAAAGTGTAATGAATCAGGCTTCAACCAAAGTGAATTATGATTCATCTTTCTTGTATATTCTCCAGTGCATAGTTTGATCTATTTTTTTCTTTAATTTTTGGTCATTTTGATGTTTACGTTTTGCTGCAGTTTATTTGATGTTTGCTCTTATTTATCACTTTGTTTGTTCATTAGTTAAATAACACTAATAAATTTCAATATCTATGTTAATTGATTTTGATCTCCATGGAGATCATTTTCAGCGCCATGAAAATCGAATTATCGATCTCTATAGTAAAAAATAAGAAATTAAATATTTTTTCTGCCTAACATTTATAGTTCAGGTTCCGCATTTTCATTTTAATATGCCACTTGTCGTAATTTTATTATTCCCGGACCAAAATTTCTTTCCGGGACACGGATCCAAAAATTTCCCCTCCTTGCCCCTCTCTATCTCGGGAAAGCGAGGATCTTCTCGGCCTACGACGATTGCCACTCAGAAATCCATCACTTCTTCTTCGTGATCTCTCTCACCTCCTCGACACTTACCTGCTTGCTGGGGAATCAAGGTTTCCTCCCTCCCCTCCCCCCAATTGTGTCTTCTATGCCGCATTAGCTAGGTCCATGAATCATTTCATCGTGATGGTTAGTGATTCATTTTTCTTCCATTTTACTTTTCCCAGAAGAATTTTGTTTTTTAGAAATGACCCAAGTATGTTCCAGTCGTAATCTATTTACAATTTTGCATCAGTGTTTGTGCCATGTTTTGTTAATTTTGTCAATTTATCGAGTAATTATCTTGAGAATTATGTAATTTTTGATCTAAATAAAAAACTATTTCTGATCTAAGGAGTTTATGAGACAATGTATTATCCCTCATCACCTATCAGTACTGCTTCCGACATTAGGATCTTCAACGATGTGATAAATATCATTAACCTATCTAATAATCTGTTCCTCATCAATTTTAGGCTTCGTTTGGTTCGGCTTATTTGCTCCGGTGAGTTTGGACAAAAACGTCATTGTCATACCAAATATTTTATGCTTATAACTAGTTTCTTTTTTTGATAATGGTAGTAACATTTGTCATACCAAACATACATTCTATGACAATGATGATTTTGTCCAAACTCACCGGAGCAAATAAGCCGAGCCAAACGAAACCTCAAACTCACTTGAGCAAAAACGCCGTGCCAAACTGATTCTTATTCAGAAAAGTTTTAGACAGTGCGAATGTTTTGATTTTTAGAAACATACGGACCTTTTTCTGATGCTAATTTCAGAGATTTGTATTCTTGGAGCCTTGCAATGTACATCAGACTGCTTCTCGAGTTCACCAACCTCTTGATGGTATGTATTCGTGAAATCTCTATTGATCAGGTAATGCCTATATATATACTAATTTATAAAGAAATATCGTGTTATCAAAAATATGTAATGTATGCGAGATAAGGGATAGATCCTGTCCGTCCATTATACGCACCACCGTCCAATTTACCACACCGCGTCAGCACTACTTTATTTTGAATCCCTCAGCCGTCTACTTTATTTTGAACCATTTAGAATCGCAGCAGCTATCCCGTCGCCCATTTTCGTGCTCCTCTACAAACCCTATCGCCCGGCTCTCCCGCGTTCTCCTCCTCTATCGCTCTCCTCCGGCAACGCCACTCTCATTGACTCTACCGACGCCGACACCGAAGGCTTCTACCGTCGCCGACACTGAAGGCTTCTGCCATCGCCGACACCGAAAGCCTCTGTCTTCGCCGACGCCGACAACAACCAACTTTGCGACGACAAACATCCTCGCGGGAGCTCGGGATTGTTGTGCAAATGTGGCTTCCGCTCCAGAAATCCTACATTTTACTGTCAATCTTCACCATCCTCAACACATCTTTCAAACCATCTAACATCTCCCTTACCTCCTACAACATGTCCTCCCCCTTCTCTGATTGCTGCTCTCTTTGCCTTATCTGCTCTAACACCTAAACATCTATCTCTCCCTCTCTCGGCATTTCAAACATATACTGAGAGCTCAGGATTGTTCCAGGTATTATATTGCATTGATTGCTCAGATGATTATTTGTCTTGCTCAGGTATTATATTGCATTGATTTCAAACCTCTTCTGCAGGTGATTATTTCTTACTCAGGTATTATATTGCGTTGATTTTGAACCTCTTCTGCTCAATAATATGTCATTCCTGATTAGTTGACATTCCTCAGGTATGCCCTTAATAAAAGTTGTCATTCTTCATTTCCTTTTATTCTATAACTGACCTTCAATATATTTGGTAGTAATGTTTACACATTTGACTCACATAATTTACACCGTAATATTTCTTTTCCAAGTAGAGGTGACACGGTATAGTAATGTTCCAGGTATTATATTGCATTGATTGCTTAGGTGATTATTTGTCTTGCTCAGGTATTATATTGCATTGATTTCGAACCTCTTCTGCTCAATAATATGTAATTCCTGATTAGTTGTCATTCCTCATGTATAATATGTTCTTAATAAAAGCTGTCGTTCCTCATTTCGTTTTATTCTACAGCTGACCTTTAATATATTTGGTATTAATGTTTACACATTTGTCTCATATAATTTACACCGTGATATTTCTTTTCAAAGTAGAGGTGACACGGTGTAGTAATGTTGTCAACACATTCTCTCCTCAACTTTTTAGTACTTATGAGTAGTTTTTGTTGTCTTGGGCTCTGTTTGGTTCCAGGTATTATATTGTATTGATTGATCAGGTGATTATTTGTCTTGCTCAGGTTTTATATTGCATTGATTTCGAACCTCTTTTGCTCAATAATATGTCATCCCTGATTAGTTATCATTCCTCATGTATAATATGTTCTTAATAAAAAATGTCATTCCTCATTTCATTTTATTCTACAACTGGCCTTCAATATATTTGGTATTAATGTTTACACACTTGTCTCACATAATTTAAACCGTGATATATCTTTTCAAAGTAGAGGTGACGCGGTGTAGTAATGTTAACAACGCATTTCTCCTCAATTTCTTAGTACTTATGAGTAGTTTTTGTTGACTTGGGCTCCATTTGGTGCGACATTTTTTGATAAAAAAATGCGAGAAGATGAAGAATGAAATGAAATGGTGGAGTTTTCCTATACTATTTTTAGTGCATTAAGGTTCCTTGGGAGAGGTTTCCCATGGCAACCGGTGCGAGTAT
This sequence comes from Dactylorhiza incarnata, assembly GCA_033032865.1. Classification (NCBI taxonomy): domain Eukaryota; kingdom Viridiplantae; phylum Streptophyta; class Magnoliopsida; order Asparagales; family Orchidaceae; genus Dactylorhiza; species Dactylorhiza incarnata. The sequence goes on from JAWHQI010000036.1 coordinate 3,208,425, forward strand.
CGTCTGAGCCGTTGTATTTTTTACTATGCTTCTCTTTCCTTTGCCCATGTGTTCTTGATCTGAAGAATCATATTCTATACTAATTTAAAACATGAAATATCATTGGACCAAAATTGTGACAACGGGATAGCTGCTTTGATGTGAAATGATTCAAAAATAAGTTGACGGTGAAGGGATTCAAAGTAAGGTAGAGCTGACACGGTGTTGTAAATTGGACGGTGATGAATATAATTAACTGTATCATTTCTCTCATGATATTGTTGGTACCATGATTTTTCTTTTTTATAGATGGTGTTGAGTATAATGTACGTACATGATCTATCTTTCCTCTCACATAATTCACACAATTTTTATAGCTTGATATTTCTTTTTAAATTAGTATAGATAGATAGATGTTTTCATAACATCGCATTTTCTCCTCAACTTCATAGTACTCATAAGCAGTGTTTGTTGTTTTGGGCTCCATTTAGTGTAGTAGATGGGCAAAGGAAAGAGAAGTAGAGTAAAAAAAACAAAGGCTTAGATTGTGTTGTAAATAGGATTTGAGATAGGAAGAGAGAAGAAACTCAAATCTTCCAGCCTCCTTCCAACAATAATGACACTCGCACGGGTTGCCTGAGAAACCTCTCTGCAGGCCATCCTCAATGCCCTAAACATAGTAGAGAAAAACTCAACCATTTTATTTCAAGTTGTCATTCTTCATCGCCTTACATTAAAGGAAAATGATAAAAAAGTTATTTATGAACATCCCACATAATTCAACCCCTTTTTTCTTAAAACACCGCACCAAACGGAGCCCAAAACAACAAACACTGCTTATGAGTACTACGAAGTTTAGGAGAAAATGCGATGTTATGAAAACATCTATCTATACTAATTTAAAAAGAAATATCATGGTATAAAAATTGTGTGATTTATATGAGAGAAATGATAGATCCTGTACGTACATTATACTCATCACCATCTATAAAAAGAAAAATCATGGTACCAACAATATCATGAGAGAAATGATAGAGTTAATTATATTCATCACCGTCCAATTTACAACACCGTGTCAGCTCTACTTTATTTTGAATCCCTTCACCATCAACTTTATTTTGCATCATTTCGCATCGAAGCAGCTATCCCATTGTCACAATTTTGGTCCAATGATATTTCATGTTATAAATTAGTATAGAATATGATTCTTCGGATTAAGAACACATGGGCAAAGGAAAGAGAAGCATAGTAAAAAATACAATGGCTCAGATGATACTCGCACGGGTTGCCATGGGAAACCTCTCCCCATGCCATCCTCAATGCACTAAAAAAAGTATGGGAAAACTCCACCATTTCATTTCAAGTTTTCATTCTTCATCGCCTCGCTTTTTTTTTTCAAAAAATGTCGCACCAAACGGATCCCAAGACAACAAAAACTACTCATAAGTACTAAGAAATTGAGGAGAAAATGTGTTGTTAACATTACTACACCATGTCACCTCTACTTTGAAAAGAAATATCATGGTGTAAATTATGTGAGACAAATGTGTAAGCATTAATACCAAATATATTGAAGGCCGACTGTGGAATAAAATGAAATGAGGAATGACAGCTTTTATTAACATATTATACATGAGGACTGACAACTAACTAATCAGGAATGACATATTATTGAGCAGAAGAGGTTCGAAATTAATGCAATATAATACCTGAGCAAGACAATTAATCACCTGTGCAATCAATGCAATATAATACCTGGAACATTACTTCACTGTGTCACCTCTATTTTGAAAATAAATATCACAGTGTAAATTAGGTGAGAGAAATGTGTAAACATTACTACCAAATATATTGAAGGCCAATTGTAGAATAAAATGAAATAAGGAATGATAACTTTATTAAGGACATTATACCTGAGGAATGACAACTAATCGGGAATGACATATTATTGAGCAGAAGAGGTTCGAAATCAAAGCAATATATTACCTGAGTAAGACAAATAATCACCTGCAGAAGAGGTTCAAAATCAATGCAATATAATACCTAAGCAAGACAAAAAAATAATATGAGCATTCAATGCAATATAGTACCTGGAACAATCCCGAGTTCTCAATATAGGTTTTAATTGCCAAAGGAAGGGCACCTGTTGAGCAGGTAGAAAAGCCGAGAGGGAGATACTTGTGTAACGCCCCTGAATTTTTAGGAATTATTTTAATCCTTCTTTGATGTCAATTTTGACGTAAGGGCGTTACGTTAGTGCGAAGTTAGCAGCGCGCAGACGTTTGCACGTTTTCGCGTTCGTTCGGTCAATTCGACCAAATTTTGGAGTGTGCCGGATTTGGAAAATTTTATGTTAAGAAATTAAGTTAGGTAATTTTAGAAAGGCTCGTCGAAGTTTCGTTGCGATCCGAGCGTTTTTAGAGCCCCGGTGATTTTTCAAAGATTTGTTTAATTATCGTCGCCACAATCTTCAGAAATTTATATCTAGAGTTTGGCTCGTCGGATTTTGATTCCGACTTCTCCGTTGGATTCCCAGCACTGTCGTTTTTCTCCACTGCAATTTTCGTTGGAATCGGCGACCGTTGGTTCGGCCATTCTTTTCTCATTATTATTATTATTATTATTATTATTATTAATTTTTGTATGATCCGCTGTCAGCCATTATAAATCCATTATATGTTTATATTATTATTATACTTCTTCTGTCATCCACTATCCATATATATATATATATATATTAATCTATTATTATTCTTCTCCATTATTTCTTCCTCCCTGATTATCTAGCCAGAGATTTCGAGAGAGAGAAAGAGGGAGCTTGTGAACATCCGTGGAGCTTCCGAACGCCGCCGCCAGAGCTCCGGTGCATGGAATCTTCGCCGAAGCATAGATTTGGAAAGCTCTCGTCGTGTTCTTCGCGTGCGTGGTAAATTTTTCCATTTCAGAGATGTTTGGCGCTAGGGTTAGCAACCCTAATTTCGTATTTTGTCCAAATTTTTGTAGATTCTTCGCACTTAGGTCGTGTGTGAGCCGATCCTTGGCGTGGAGGGCTTGAGAGGCCGTTTTTCGGTGGTTCGGGTTAAGGCAAGTGGTGGTTTGCTCTTTCCCCCTTTTCCTTGTATTCTTCTCCAGAACACATTTAAACTCTCTTTATATTTGGTAATTAGTGATGGTTTGCCTTACTTTAGTTATTGTTATTTGAGGTTTTGCTGGTAGTCTAGGGCTGGTCTTGATAGAAGCAGGTTGGGCTTGTTTAGAATTTGAAAATGGAGATTTTTTGGGGCTGAGTCAAAATCGACGGGACATCCCGTAGATCGACGGGACATCCCGTAGATCGACGGGACATCCCGTCGATCAATGTGACCTCCCGTCGATCGATGGGACCTCCCGTCGATCGATGGGACCTCCCGTCGATCGATGGGACCTCCCGTCGATCGGCGGGACCATCCCATCGATCTTTTGCTTGTGCTGGGAAGTGGTTTTTTTGTGTGTGTGGGTATTTATGTAAAAATTGATGGGACATCCCGTCGATCGACGGGACCTCCCATCGATTGGCGGGACCATCCCATCGATCTTTGTTTTGAGCTGGGATCTGGACTTTTCTTGCTCTAAGGCAGAATCGATGGCTATTCCCATCGATCGACAGGACCACCCGCCGATCGATGGGACAGCCAGTCGATTTTGCCTTTTCTGGTTTTGGTTCCTCCTCCCCTTTAATGCTTGCTTCTTCCCCTTTTATGACAGTATAGTTTTGTATGTGGTCTGCCTTGTTGTTCTGATAAATTCTTTCAGAAAAGTCTTTTTTTTTTCTGTATATTCCCAGCAATCAAGTTTCTTTATTTGTATTTTGATTCCTGCTTATTCTATAGGCTGGTTCCAAAAGAATTCTCTCTATGTGTGTCCAGAATTTATTAATCATTCTGTCCAAAATTTCTATCCAGAACACACAGGTTTTTTGTGTAATTTCCCTTTGACTTCTGAGTATTTATCCCCTTTCTTACTCAGTCTGCTATGTAAATTTGGGTTAACATTCTCAGTGAGGAGTAATATTTCTTCCTCACTATCTTTAGTGTTTTGGCTGAATGTGAAGATTCTCTTGGTAGTTTTGGCTGCAAATAGCAGTCCTTCTCATTGAAGACCCTTTCTCCTGAAATCTAGTTAGGTAAGGCTCTCCTGTTAGTTGTGCCCACCAAGTAGTAGTAGTCCCCTGTAGCATGTTTTGCTGTGAGATTGAAAGTCCTTTCTTTCAGTCCTCTCCTTCTTTCTGGTATGCCTAACCTGTTAAGTTTAGGTTAGTGGCTGTTGTTTTCCCCTTATGGATCTTGTTTGGCTTTCCTGATCTCTTGTTGTCTTTCCCTTGAATTTAGATAGTTTTTGTGTATTCATGCTTAGTTATGCTGCTGGTAGTTTGTTAAGACTTCCCTAGGTTTAGAAAAGTTTGCTCTTCTTAAAATTGTGTATTTACTTCTTATACTTTTATTAAGTTTCCAGTCGTTACTTTTGTTAAGTCTCTTCTGACAATTTCATCGTATCTCCCGAATTGTTTCATCCCTAATTTAAGTCCTTTCTGCCATGTATTCTTGGGTATCTCAAGTTATGACATTGAGCTCATCGAGTTCATTTGTTGAGACGTTAGAGGAAGTTATGTTTTATCCGCCGAGATGTCCCATAATTGTTAAGTGCTTATTTATGGTGTCTTTTTGTAGCTTTCGTCGTGTGGTTAAGAGATGATCGTTAGGAGTCTAGTTTAGACTCCCCGAGTGTTTTCTAATAAACTGTTGAGTATTGTTCTCGAGTTTGGCCTTCGTGTTAAGCTTATCATGGTCGTGTTCCAGCACCAAGCCTTGCATGGTGTCGGCTTGCTGAAATCTTCAACCTGTTACTAAGTTGAATGTTAATCTAATGATTAATTATTGAATCATGTGCTTATTGATTCTCTCGTCTTGAATTGTAGTTAAAACCATCTGAAATCATGTTTTCCTTTCTAGCGCTCTTTTGTTTGGCCTGTTGGATTTGAAGAGCGATGTTTGCTCTGTTGAATATTAAGAGCCAGGTATGCTCTGTTGGGGTCTATTGGTTGTGTGAGCTAAGAGTCACAAAAAGGTACCTCTGTTGGGTTGTTGGTTTGTGTGGACTGGAGTCAGCGCCACAACACCCCTGGTTTGGTTTTTTGGGCTAAGGTTGACAGTGGATAAAGGACCACCACCTTAGTGCCCGTTTGAGGGTCATACACTTGAGGCCTTGTGTGTTGCCCATTGTTAAATGATGACCTTTTCTCGAGCTGATCAGTCTCAAGTGCTTAAACATATATGCTTATATATATGTGTATTATATGATGTTTGATCATCACCTCTGAGCCACTGTAACAGACATGTGGTTAGTTTTGTTCAATTTGGCCATTACTTTGGTGCAGGCATTTATCTTACCGAGTGCACTCGTTTGAGCTGGCTCGGGTTGGTGTAAGCTAATAGGTGCTTATCTTTTTAGTTCTCATTTTTGTAATCTATTATTCTGATTGCTGCTTGTTAAATTTTCCAAATCTTTATGGAGTGAGCAGGAATTGTACAACTTAGAGTTCAAGCCAAACAACCAGAAGCACATGAAGCAAACACGATCTTTATTGATAAGCAAAATTCTTCATTACAAGGCGATGTATACATGGCGAGACATGATTTTGCCATTACACAAGAAATAGAAGAGAAAACAGCTGAAAAAAGAAAACCAGCGGTCTGCCAACTTGAGACCGCTTGACCGCGCGACCTGACATCTCGCCCGGCTAGAAAACCAGATCGCCCGAACTGCCGATCTGCGACTTGATCAACACCAACTGAGAACCACGCGACCTCCCGAACTCCACTGATCCTCCCGAACTCCAGCAACCCGCACTGCAAGCCGCCAGACCGCCCGAACACCTTCAGAAGAGGAGGTGACTGTTGATGCCCGCACAATCTACAGAAGCTGCACAAAACAAGTTCGATCAGCTAAACCGGTCGGTCACAAAACAAGAGACCGCAAGAACAGGTCGCGTGCTTAGCTTACACTTGGTGCTGTATGTTTGCTGCAACAGTGGCTCCTATTTATAGGCAAGCGACCTGATCCAGTCACCACCCTATGAGATAGGATCACCACCCTCCAGATCGCGCGACCAGAACTGGTCAACCCGCGCGATCAATAACAGATCCTCCTGCTTAGGTGAGATCGCCGGCTTCAATAACAAACCGTGAGAGATCGCCACTCCCACAATGAAGACGCCCACCAGTGTTCGCCAACGAGACCGCGAACACAGCCTGTTCGCCTGCCAGCCTCCTCCTGAGACCGCGAACAGACCAGACCGACTAGGGCACAACCCGCCAAGTCGATCAAACACCTGTGGTCGCATATGCCAGATGATCGCTGAAGGACCAGCCATGCGAACACAACCCGGAGACCGCGCGACTAAGACGACCTTAGTCCGCGCGCACCACAAGGAACCCGGACAACCAAGAGACCGGCTTTTGGAACCATGAATCAACCTGTGCGGTCACACCAGACCGGCACAGATCTGAGATAGATAGCCCGCCACGCGGTCACAGACCAGACCGCACGGCCTTACCTCAGCACCTTGGACACATACCGGCGGTCACGCCGAATATCCCGCGGCTAGACCAGAAAGGTCAGACCGCCAGAGGAGATCGCAAGACCGTGCGGTCAGAACAGACTGCCCGGTCTCCCCCCCAGACCGCCAACTTCCAAAATCCTCCCACTTCAACAATTTCAACACTCCCCCTTGATGTGGGAAGTTGAAAACAGCCCCAGTAGGCCCCTTAGCCGAGTAAACGGACCCTTCGCCAGCGCCATTGTGAAGATGTCAGCAATGTTGTCCTGACTCCGAACATGCTCGACCGAAAGAGACCCCTCCAGCACCTTCTCACGAATGAAATGATGCTCGATCTCGATATGCTTGGTCCTCGCCTGACAAACTGGATTAGTAACCAGTTTGAGGGCACTCTCATTGTCGCCGCGGAGCAAAGTCAGACCCCGAACCTCCTTATGGATCTCTCCAACCAACCTCCTATGCCAGATGGCTTCCTGAGCTGCCAAGGCCGAAGCCTTGTATTCCGCTTCCGTGGTTGAGATCGACACGGAATCATGCTTCTTGCTACACCATGATATAGTTGTGGGGCCTGCCATGAAGACGTATCCAGACGTCGACTTCCGATCATCCGAATCTCCCCCGTAATCAGCGTCTATGTACCCATGCACCTCGATGCCTGCATCCCTCCTGTAAAGGAGACCCATATCCGAGGTCGCCTTGACATACTTCAGTATATTCTTGGCTGCTAGAAGATGAGGCGATCGTGGTTCCGCCATATACTGACTCACCCTGCCAACTGCATACGCAATATCCAGCCTGGTAATCATCAGATAGATTAAGCTCCCAACCAGAGCCCGGAACACCAACGGATCTTCCAGAATCCTCCCCTCATCCTTGCGAAGTTTCGTGGTCTTCTCCAGAGGTGTGGAAGTGCACTTCCCTTCCTTCATGCCAAACCGCTCCATGATCTGCTCCGCATATCCAGCCTAGGACACCAGCACTCCACTCTCCTTCCTCTGCACCTCGAGCCTAAGGAAATGGTGAAGCTCACCCAGATCCTTCATCTCAAATCTGATAGATAACTCAGCCCGACGCTGCGCTACCTCCTCCTTCGAATTCTCCGTCACGATCATATCGTCGACGTATAGCAGCACGATGACTTGAAGCTCCCCGCTCTTCTTGACGAACAAGCTTGAGTCTGAGTCTGAAGCACCAAACCCGCAGAATAAGAGATTCTCTGCTATCATTCCATACCACGCCCTCGGCGCTTGCTTCAACCCATACGGGGCCTTCTTCAACTTGCAGACATGCTCCGGAAAATCTTCAGATACGAAGCCTGGCGGCTGGACCATGAAGATGTCCTTGTCAATCTCGCCGTACAAGAACGCATTCTTTACGTCGAGCTGCCAAATCATCCACCCCAACACGCCGCCAAGGCAATCCCAACCCGAACTGAAGTCATTTTAGCCACCGGACTGAATGTCTCCTCATAGTCTTCACCGTATTGCTGCGAGAAACCCCGAGCCACAAGGCGAGCCTTGTACCGCTCGATACTGCCGTCAGCCTTCTTCTTAAGCTTGTAGACCCACTTGCATGTCACAGGGGTGATGCCCTTGGGCTTGGGCACCAGAGACCATGTCTCATTCTTCTCAAGAGCACTCATCTCTTCTTGCATAGCCGAATCCCACTGTTCCACGCCTTTGTTCTTTTCAAAGCTCGACGGCTCCCTCTCATCCAAGGGACCAGCAAAAGAACACAAGACAAAGCTCACCATGTTTCCTCCTGTATAGCGATCAGGGGCAATGATAGTTCGCTTCGATCTCCGCAACGCCTTCCCCTGACTCGCAGTATCCTCAGCAGCTTCTTCCCTATCTCCCCTTCCTGATGTACTCGGAGCATCGCTCCCCCTGCTTCCTGATCCAAAAGCCTCCGCCTCAGAACTAGATATTGATGGACCACCTGGTGACACAGGTTGCTCCACCTGAAGATTTTCCATAGCTTTCTCCGGCTCCTCCACCCTGCTTTCTGGTAGCTCAACACCAGAACTCCCATTGTACGATGTCACCTCGTCGAACACGACGTCGTGAGATACAACAAATCTCCGTGTCTCCAGGTCCATGCACTTCCAGCCCTTCTTCCGGTCATCATAACCCACAAAGACTAGCATCCTTGCCTTCGCATCTAGCTTCGTCTGAAGCGCATCTGGAACGTGCAAATAGCAGGTGGAACCAAACACCCGAAGATGTGCCACACTTGGCTTTTCCTTGAACATCAGTTCATGCGGGGTCTTCATATTGATGGGACTTAGAGGCATCCTGTTGATGACATAGGTAGCACAAGACATTCCCTCCGCCCAGAAGGAATTTGGGATACTCTTGGCATGCAGCCAACACTTGCAGGTCTCCGTCAGATGATGGATCTTCCACTCTGCAACTCCGTTTTGTTGTGGAGTATGTGCATAAGTAAGCTCCCTCCAGATGCCTGCCTTCCTGCAAAAAGTAGAGAACTCACCAGAGGTGAACTCCCCTCCGTTGTCAGTCCTCAGCTTCTTAACCCGCAGACCAAGCCGACCCTCCACGAGCTCCTTGAACTCCACAAACTTGGGAAAAGCCTCCTCCTTCTCCTTCAAGAAATAAACCCAGACATATCTGGTTTAATTATCAATCAACACCACCATATATCTGTTGCCTACGATGCTTGGGGTAGCAGTCGGTCCCATCAAGTCACCGTGGATGCACTCCAACGGCATACTACTACTTGTCTGTGACTTATCAAACGGAAGCCTATGAGACTTGCCGAACTGACATCCAGCGCAAACATGACCGTCACCATAGGAGGATAGACTAGGCAGGCCCTTGACCAGACCTTTCACCGCCATAGCTTTCAGCTTATCCATTCCTACGTGCCCCAACCTCTCGTGCCATATGACAGCACTATCATTCGTCCTCATCTTGTCAACATAAGAACTTGTCGATAAGACGAACAAGTCTTTTGCTCTTCTCCCACATGAACCACCTCAGCCTTCACCTCCTCCACATTCCGAAGAAACTTCACTTCTGTTGGTCCAAACAGAACGTGATACCCAGCGTATACAGTGTTGGTCACGGAGAAGAGGTTTTTCCTCATACCGGGCACATGATAGACACTCTTCAAAGTTAGTGGCCCCCAATCACTGCCCAAGGAAACTACCCCCACCTTCTCCACAGCATGCACTGTATTATCAGCAGTAATAATGGCATCATTACCTGAGTAAGGCTGCGCGGAAGTAAGCTTCGACTCGTCCCCGGTGAGGTGATGACCACACCCCGAGTCCACGATCCAGTCCTCCTGATAGTTGATAGGAGCCTTAGCTCCAACAGAAGCCGAGAAGGCTCATCCCCATCCTCCATCAACCTGCCTGGCTTCTGCTTCTCCCTTTCCTGCAGCAGCATGCCCCGGCTGAAGATTTACCTGGCAATCCTTCCTGATGTGACCAACCTTTCCGCACCTGAAGCACTTGGGACCTTCCCCCTTCTTCTTCCCTTCATCCTTGGGAGCATAACCCCTCTCCTGCTATCCAGAAGTTGAAGGCCCATTGCCTCCTCCAGCGGTCTTCTTCTTATTCCACTTCTTCTTCTTTATCGTGAAGAGAACTTCGCCATCTCCCCCAGACACTGACACCCCTGCCATCTGCCTTGCTAGACTCTCCTGCGAAGAAAGCAGATTTTCCAGCTCCAGCAGAGATGGCTGATTTGCCAAACCCTGCACCGACGTCACAAAGACAACATATTCCTTCCGCAAGCCACGAATGATGTGCCTCTTAAGTTTCGCCTCAGAAATTGGCTCATCAGGATCCAACGCTGAAATCTCGGCGCACAAGTTCTTCAACTTCAAGAATAACGTAGAGATAGATAGGTCACCTTGAGCCGATCTGGCCAGCTCATTCTCCAGGAATTGAAGTCTTGCCACATTCTTTTTGTTAAAAAGCCCATCCAGGGCTCTCCAGATCTCTGCAGCTGATGCACACCCCAAGATGTGATCAAATAAATCAGGTGATATAGCCCTCTTCAGGGCGAACTCTGCTTTGACATTAATCCACCTCCAGTTCCTCACCTCATGATGGTTATCCCCAATAAGAATAACTTCCTCCGTGCTCTCTCCTCCAACTACCTCCCAGAGGTCCTCACCCAGAAGATAGCTTTGCATACACGACCTCCACTTCTTAAAGTTGGTTGAGTTGAGGATCTCAATTCCAAGAACCCTCGCTTCCATGGCTCTACCACTGGTTCCTTCTTCTCAAAGGCGATGACTACTCTAAGTTGCTCACTGCTCTATCCACTCCAACCTACCTCTGATACCATGTTAAATTTTCCAAATCTTTATGGAGTGAGCAGGAATTGTACAACTTAGAGTTCAAGCCAAACAACCAGAAGCACATGAAGCAAACACGATCTTTATTGATAAGCAAAATTCTTCATTACAAGGCGAGGTATACATGGCGAGACATGATTTCGCCAGTACACAAAAAATAGAAGAGAAAACAGCTGAAAAAAGAAAACCAGCAGTCTACCAACTTGAGACCGCCTGACCGCGCGACCTGATAGCTCGCCCGACTAGAAAACCAGATCGCCCGAACTGCCGATCTGCGACTTGATCAACACCAACTGAGAACCACGCGACCTCCCAAACTCCACTGATCCTCCCGAACTCCAGCAATCCGCAATGCAAGCCACGAGACCGCCCGAATACCTTCAGAAGAGGAGGTGACCGCTGCTGCCCGCACAATCCGCAGAAGCTGCACAAAACAAGTTCGATCAGCTAAACCGGCCGATCACAAAACAAGAGACCGCAAGAACAGGTCACGATCTTAGCGTACACTTGGTGTTGTATGTTTGCTGCTACAGTGGCTCCTATATATAGGCAAGCGACCTGATCCAGTCACCACCCTATGAGATAGGATCACCACCCTCCAGATCGCGCGACCAGAACCGGTCATCCCGCGTGATCAGTAACAGATCCTCCTGCTTAGGTGAGATCGCCGGCTTCAATAACAAACCGTGAGAGATCGCCACTCCCACAATGAAGCTGCCCACCAGTGCTCGCCAACGAGACCGCGAACACAGCCTGTTTGCCTGCCAGCCTCCTCCTGAGACCGCGAACAGACCAGACCGACTAGGGCACAACCCGCCAAGTCGATCAAACAACTGTGGTCGCATATGCCAACTGATCGCCGAAGGACCAGCCATGCGAACACAACCCGGAGACCGCGCGACTAAGACGAACTTAGTCCGCGCGCACCACATGGAACCCAGACAGCCAAGAGACCGACTTCTGGAACCATGAATCAACCTGTGTGGTCACACCAGACAGACACAACTCTGAGATAGACAACCCGCCACGCGGTCACAGAGCAGACCGCGCAGTCTTACCTCAACACTTTGGACACAGACCGACGGTCACGCCGAATAGCCCGCGGCTAAACTAGAAAGGTCAGACCGCCAGAGTGTTGGAACATGGTCTTCTGCATCTCCTAGGTTTGAGAATAACAAATCCTATGTGTATTTGATCTTGTGTGTTCAAGTGTGCAGGTTTACTATGTCCACATGACTCAAGGAGTACACATGATGACTGCCCCCAAAATTGAGGCCAAAATTCGAAGAGGCTCACTAGCGCCGGCGGTAGCAACTAGCGCCGGGCGCTAGCATTGATGAGCGCATTTCCGGGAGCTGTTATGGAAGGCGCTAACGCCTGGCGGTAGCGGATAACGTTGGCGGTATCGGTGAACACAGAAGGAATGAAAGCCTCGTTGCCGCGGATTCAAGATCCTGCCGCGCAAGAAGTTTCTTAATCGGGGATAGCGCCGGCGGTAGCTACTAGCGCCGGCGGTAGCGTGACGCATATAAGGCATAATGCAGCATGTTGCCACGGATGGGAGATTCTGCCGCGCAAATTGTTTCTTAATCCGGGCTAGCGCCGGCGGTAGAGCTAAGGCTATAAATTGGATGCTTTGGCTCCGAATTCTTCATCCTCCTCCAATCCCAAACTCCAGAGCTTCGTGCCACAGCAGAGAGAGGAAGATTCAGAGCGATACTCCCACAATTCCATAAAGCCTTAAGGAAATCCGTGGATAAGATTTCAACACGCGTCATCATCGTGACGAAAGGCTGCATCGACTACGATCATACTCTGCGGGCCTTCGTCCCCTTCTCCAAGAGATCCACATAGAGGGATTTTTTATATTATTGTCTTTTCATTTCATATCTTTTCTGTAAATGGTAGTGAAATCGCTTCGTGTTGGCGACTAGGTCTGGGGTAGGACTTAGGGCTGAAATTCGCCTCATGTTGGCGACTAGATCTAGGCTAGGTCTAGGGGGTGCTCGAGGCCTTTCTGGGGATAGATTGGCTAGAGTGGCTTGAGGCCGTATCTGGGGAGAGATCGGCTAAAGCCAACCAGTTCGTGGGGATACGAGTCGGTATAGAAAACGAAAAAGAGTTTTTATTATTCGCCTCCGATCTCTAGCGACATTGAGATCAAGTTTTGTAAAACTTATTTAATATCAATAAAGCTTGTCTCTCTTTTTTGTTTTACTTGTCTTCTTGCTTTAATATTGCAATATTCCAAAGTTTTTCTAAATAAAATCTAAAGTTTTTGAAAACCCTTATTCACCCCCCCATCTAAGGGCGCCGACCGATCCAACAAGTGGTATCAGAGCGATTTTATTCCAATCGTCTTAACAACCGGGAATAATGGCGTCTCATGATCTCGCTTCTACTAGTGGGGGAGATTTTTGTGAAGAGGAAAAATCACTTGCACCGCCTTTATTTGAAGGAACAAATTATAAAGGATGGAATATTTTAATGGAAAAATTTATTAAAACTTTGGACATCGAAGTATGGAACTTATCAATTATAAGACGAGCGGATGAATCGAATAAAAAAGAACGTAAGCTAAATGCCAAAGCCAAACACAATTTATTTTGTGCACTATCTAATGAAATTTTCAAATTCATATATTGCTTTTCTAGTGCATACAAAATATGGCGCTTTCTTGAAGAAATGTATGATCTTCCTCTCGCAGGTGTGGAACAAATACAGGAGGAAAAGAACGTACAAGCATCCATTATCATTCAAGAAGATCTCTCTCGGAGCGAAGCCATGAAGAATATTGAAATAGAAAAGGAGAACAATACACCAAGAGAAAAAGAAGAAGAAATCTTACTTTTGGAAGAGGAATGCCAAGAAGAAGACAAAGGAACAATATGTTCAAATCCTCCCTCATCCAAAAGCAATGTAAGGAAATCAAATTCTATCTTGTGTACTTCTATCTCTTCATTACAATTGTTACAAAATACTAGGGGCAAAATTGAGAAATTAAAGAATGCTAATAAACTATTGCGCTTAGAAAATAAAAATTTAAAACCAAAAGTTAAAGTAATATCAAAATCTGATTTATCTAGCTTTACTCATGTCACTTCAATTGAAAATACAAAACCTTGTCTTGATTGTAATGATATTAAAGAAAAATTTAAGGAACTTGAAAAAGAAATTATTTTTATAAGAGAACAAAATGAAAAATTATGTTTAGAAAATTCTTCGTTAAAAATTAATTGTGCTAAGTGTAAGGACTATGAAATTGAAATAAAAGAGATGGATGAAACATTTGATTAGTATAGGGATAAATATGAAAAACATATTGACTCAATTGTTACCACTCTCAAAAATAGCACAATAAATTATAATAAAGCTAGACATAATTTAAAAATCAAGAATGATGAACTAAAATCAAAATTCAACTTACTTAAGGAAATCATTAAGAAAAACGCTCAAAACATTCATTCACAATCTCAAGGTATATCTAAAAGCAAGTTGAACATAATTTCTCAAAATGTTGATAAATCCAACAAAGGAAATAAAGAATATCAAATGCTTAAAAATAAAATTCCAAATCATTATCATTTACAAAATAACCACTCTCCCAACATAAATTTAAAGATAAAAAAATTTCCTATAAAGAATGTTTTGCAAAATCGTCATGGAAATTTGATAAATAAGAATAATATTAATCCAATGTTTGAATGGCGGCCAAAAGTTAAAGATGAAACACAAACTCAAATCAAAAGGGCCCATTCAATCACATCTCACCAAAAGAAAACACGATGTATTTGGGTACCCAAAGGAACCGTCACTCCCGGTCCTCTTTGGATACCTAAATCTCTTATTCATTAGTATCCCATCATGTGCATGAAGTAGAAATCAATTAAAATGAAATACACAAATTTCTACTTCATGATGTGCTTTAATGTCTTTTCTATCTTTCTTTTTGTGTTCTTTTTAAACTATCATGCCATGGTCATCCTATATAGTATTGGAAATATGATTTTATCTCATAAAGCTTAATGAGTTTATAAATCATTTTTGATCAAAATTCAAAATCATATTTTTATTTTGATGACCTATCTTTTCTAAATATTTTATATTATCCATATGAATCAAACTCTAAATTTGCTATAAGATATTTCAAATTAAATCCGGTTATTAGGCTATTAAGATTCTTAGCCTTCACCAACAAGTGGTTTAGTGAAATAACTTGATCTAAAAGAAAATTCAAGATTTAAATAAAAGCTCAACTTTCAATATGGGAGTCATTGTTCACAACAAAAAAATTATATTGTGTTCTCTCCTTGATGTCAAACATGATCTAAACCATCACTATTGTTCACCTATCAAAAAATCACATATATATTCAAAATTCTTAATTAAAGGAAAATCACTAAAATGTGTTGAAAGAAGTTATCTTCATAATGAATATTGAATTCACAAACACCACCATGATCTAGTGATATCTTTTGCTAAACATCTCTAAAATCATAATCCATATCAATCTATAAACAACTATCACAAATTATATGATAACAATTGACATTATAATTGTTTACCATGGTTGGTGTTATGGTGTATTATGTGTGTATTGTGATTTATTTCTAGTTTAGACCTATGAATCATTTTGATATCAAACCAAATAGAATTGTCACTCCATTTTAGATTTATAAATTGATACACTATCAAACTTTGGCATAACATTAATCTCAAACTTATCATACTAACATTGGTACCTAAAGAACATTTGTGTCTATGATAGGTTTTATAAGTTTTTGTCAAGGCATATTGTTTGGATATTGGTATCTAGGGCATACCTAGTTTATTCTTCGCATATACATTAGTTCATAATTAAATAATCATGCTTATTTGGTGAATTCAAACATGATGTCTTGTGGCTACATTCTCTATCTATTACATTATTTTGGTAAACACAAGCCTTTGAAAAATCATAATAAAAATATAAGAAAATATGTCTCATGCGATGATTAGGTGTCCTAGATCTTTCAAATTAACACAAATTCAAAAATGCATTTTTTGGTGTTTAACCATCAAAAACATCTCCTTAAATTCTGTAATTTCAGCAAGAAACTGCTAATGGGACACCTAATCAAGATCAAGAATCAAAATTTCCAATATCCTCAAAAATCACTTACTGTCTCCCGCGCTAGCGCTACCGCAGGCGCTAGCGTCCATGTTCGATTTTCTATATTTTTTAAAATTTGAAAAATCCATAAAAATATATAAATCTATATTTTCTATTTAGTTTTTGCACTTCTGTTTTTCTTTATCAAATACAAAAATACAAAAGCCAAATTACAAAGATATTATATACTTTGCCTTTGTGGTTTGTCATTTGTTTAAATTCTATTTCTTAAAGCAAAAATCAAATACAAAAATATAAAACAAAAAACTATCAAAAATTGTTAGTTTTTGAACTTAACTTTTCTATGTATCTTGCGAAAGGGTGATTTGGGCTATCATCCCATCATATCACCTAGTACCGGGCGAACCTCTCACAAGGTAGTCCTCGGGAAGTCCAAGATCAATTTTATAAGTTCAAACTTTCAATAAAAATTATTTTTCAAAAAAAATTATCTGTATGGACATTATTGTAAAAATCAAGCATGATTTAATCTATTATTCAAAACTTCTATAATGTTGCAATTTATCTTTTCAAACTACTTTGAACATTGTTCTCATCATGCTTAGATATATCTATTAATATGTGCATAAATTATATTGAAAAAGTTGTGTAGGATCAAGCTTAGCATGCCTCTTAGTATGAGAAATGCTTTCTGGTTGATAATGATATTTATTCACTCACCTTTTTTTTGGCATTGTCTACATATGCATTTAATCTAAGAATGCTTGTGTATGTTTTGTATTAGTACAAATAAATTAAAATTGCACAAGTATCTTACCTACACTCCTTCTTTTGCACTCTTAAACATTAAGAAAAGTGGTTATATTTTTTCTCATAAAATCTATTGATTTGCAAAACAAGTGTATTCGGAGAACTTTGTACCAAATAAAATTATAAAATAAATGACAAAGATAACTCCACCAAGCACTACTTGAACCTCCTGATAAGTCTTAATGAGCATTGTGAGGTTGAGCACCTTGGAAAGAATAATAAAGTGTCTTGTGCAAATCAACTCTTTCTTTCAAAATAAGAAAAACCACTTTCTCTTAAGTACACCGGATCACAAGTCTCAAAATTCAAAATAAAATATGTGATCCCCCATGCACTACTTTGCACCCTGATAAGTCTTGATGAGCATTGTGTGTGAAAAGCACCTTGGTAGTTGTACATTTTTTTGTGCATTAAAGTGTGTGGAAGTAATCTTATTTGTGTTTTATTGTGCTTCTTACTTTACAAATTACTTGTATTTTTTGATTAAAACATTTGTTTACTCTCCTCAAATTTACACTTATGTGCACATCATTATCTTCCATAAAACTTCTTCTCATGAGTATTGGATCCTAATGCTAATTCTATATTACTTTTTCTTTCTGAAATGCACTAGATAACCTAGCATGTATTCTACAATGTTTTTGTATGTTTTTGAACTTAAGAATTAAAGTAACATTGTGGTCATCTCTTTTTGATAAACATTATTTCATGCTTGGTTATTCTAAAATTTAAAACTGCACAATGATTTCCAAAAACATCATTTTGTGTGAACTTTACCTCATATTTTTTGGATTATCATTACTATTTGCTATAAGTCTTCCGCATCTTAACCATATAAGTGTTTTTTACCATGCGCTTTCATGCTTATTTCATATCTTGTATTATTTGCATCATCACTTATTCTTAAAAATTCCTATCTTTCATTAAGTGATAGATTTCCTTGGAAACACTTTTTATTGGTTACTTCAAACATAAAAATCCTTTATGCTAAAAACTCTGAAATTTTGTAATAACTCTGATCTATTTCAATAAAATACAATTCTAAATCTCCTTATCATTTACCTAAAAAGCTCGATCATGCCTTATCTTTTATTTACACATTATTAGTGCTTTGTCTCCCTACCCACTTTTGCTAATAACAAAGGGGGAGAACTAACATGATAAAATGCAAAAGGGGGAGAACTAACATGATAAATATATAATCCGCTATCAAAATGCAAACCCAACATGATTGATTAAGTTGATAACATATATATTAGGGGAGCATTCACTTAGGGGGAGCATGTATTTAGGGGGAGCAAGTCTAACATGCTAGAATCAATTATTATCCTAAGTCATCACTCTCACACACACACAAGTATAGTTTCATCATGCTTATCTATTAATGCTTTGATTTATCATTAATGGATTTGTTATTATCAAAAGGGGGAGTTTGTTGAAACATGGTCTTCCGCATCTCCTAGGTTTGAGAATAACAAATCCTATGTGTATTTGATCTTGTGTGTTCAAGTGTGCAGGTTTACTAGGTCCACATGACTCAAGGAGTACACATGATGACTGCCCCCAAAATTGAGGCCAAAATTCGAAGAGGCTCACTAGCGCCGGCGGTAGCAACTAGCACCGGGCGCTAGCGTTGATGAGCGCGTTTCCGAGAGCTGTTATGGAAGGCGCTAACGCCTGGCAGTAGTGGATAACGCCGGCGGTATCGGTGAACACAGAAGGAATGAAAGCCACGTTGCCGCGGATTGAAGATCCTGCCGCGCAAGAAGTTTCTTAATCGGGGATAGCGCCGGCGGTAGCTACTAGCGCTGGCGGTAGCGTGACGCATATAAGGCATAGTGCAGCATGCTGCCACGGATGGGAGATTCTGCCGCTCAAATTGTTTCTTAATCCGGGCTAGCGCCGGCGGTAGCGCTAGCGCCGGCGGTAGAGCTAAGGCTATAAATTGGATGCTTTGGCTCTGAACTCTTCATCCTCCTCCAATCCCAAACTCCAGAGCTTCGTGCCATAGCAGAGAGAGGAAGATTCAGAGCGATACTCCCACAATTCCATAAAGCCTTTAGGAGATCCGTGGAGAAGATTTCAACACGCGTCATCATCGGGACGAAAGGCCGCATCGACTACGATCATACTCTGTGGGCCTTCGTCCCCTTCTCCAAGAGATCCACATAGAGGGAGTTTTTATATTATTTCCTTTTCATTTCATATCTTTTCTGTAAACGGTAGTGAAATCGCCTCGTGTTGGCGACTAGGTCTGGGGTAGGAATTAGGGCTGAAATTCGCCTCGTGTTGGCGACTAGATCTAGGCTAGGTCTAGGGGGTGCTCGAGGCCTTTCTGGGGATAGATTGGCTAGAGCGGCTTGAGGCCGTATCTGGGGAGAGATCGGCTAAAGCCAACCGGTTCGTGGGGATACGAGTCGGTATAGAAAACGAAAAAGAGTTTTTATTATTCGCCTCCGATCTCTAGCGACATTGAGATCAAGTTTTGTAAAACTTATTTATTATCAATAAAGCTTGTCTCTCTTTTTTGTTTTACTTGTCTTCTTGCTTTAATATTGCAATATTCCAAAGTTTTTCTAAATAAAATCTAAACTTTTTGAAAACCCTTATTCACCCCCCCCCCCCCCCCCCCCCCCCCCCTCTAAGGGCGTCGACCGATCCAACACAGAGGAGACCGCAAGACCGTGCGGTCAGAACAGACCGCACGGTCTCCCCCCAGACCGCCAACTTCCAAAATTCTCCCACTTCAACAATTTCAACACTGCTAACCCTTGTATAGAATCCTGGTTTTATTCTTACTGCCACTTGCACTTTCTTGCTGAGGCATTCTTTTCTTTTGAATGTCTCAGGCCCGGAGCTGTAACGGTTTGGGTGGTAGAGGTGTTGTCTTCAGAGTTGCAGTTAGTTGCAATTGTTCGTTCTCCCCTCACTATTGTGAGGTAGTTGTTCCTTTGCTTCAGTTGTAGCTTTGGTTTTCTAGTGTGAGATTACTTGCTATCTTTTCTGTTGTTACTTTCTGGTTAATTATATACTTGCTCACTGGGAAGTTTTATGTTAGGATGAATGAGTTATTTTATGTATAGAAAATGTCATTCTTGCATTGCATGATTTTAAGTAAAGGTCACCTACTTTGATGATCGCAGGAAATCCTATCCTTACTTATACTAAATTTAGAGATGTGCATATCATTTCTGAACTGTTTGATCTTCATGCTCATGAAGGGTATTATGAACTTATTTTCAACTGCGTATGTATAGTTTTCTACTCATGGACTAGTTGATCCACTAGTCCAAGGGATAGCTTAAGCCAAAAAATTTAAATTCTTTTTATTTAACTCAATCATATTCATGTCTTTTATAATTATTCGCAAGGAGTGTTTGGCTGAGCGTCTGTAGTTGTCCCCTGCAGGACGTGGCATCATAACATGTATTTATTAAATTCATGGGAAAATGCAGGTTGTGATAGTTGGTATCAGAGCTAGGTTAGCCGTGTTTCTGGGATAGTCTGGTTGGCCCGATTAACCACCTGGTGAGAATCGTTATTCATTGCATACAAACACCAAAGTGTCATCCATATGTCTTGGTTGAACCATGAACACTACACTCATAGCATGATAAGAAGTATACGGGGCATATTATGTAGTATGGGATGCATAATATGTGTTTGTATATGGATCCTCATAGGTGACAACATGTGTCGGTTATGTAGTATGTGATGCATAACGCCGGTCCCATGGATGTCCATTAGCTTGATTTTTCCTTTTCGTTACATGCGGTAATATGTAGTCTGGGATGCATCAGATCGCATGTTTATGCCACTCATAGCATACATTAAGGCCTTTTTAGACTGCATAACACTGCATGCACATCATGACATAGCATTAGCACACGTGCCAAGTTAAAGATATACATGATGACGCTCGTACACACATGATTTAAATAAAATTTTTGGCATTCATTCATACATATTATATGCACATGAATCAATAGTATGATGGTATATCATCCTAGGTTAAGCATAACATCATTTCAAGAATTCCCAGAGCAAGGTAACAACAAGAGTAAGTTGTAACACCCCAAAATTCTTAGTTCAGTGAATTAGGCGGAGTGGTGGTGCTGCGCTCGGAATAGGCTGGAATTTTCATAGCAGCTAATTGCGCACGACCACTGTCCCTCTTCACGCACGACCAGTGATCGTGCGCCTGCGATCGTGCGTTAATTCGCAAGGATTCAGAGTTCTGTTGCGGTAAGTGCGCACGATCAGGGGAAGTATTGCGCACGACCACTGACCGTGCGTCGATGCTCGTGCGCCCTGTTTATTCTGTTCCGCGATTTTGAGCGGAGAAGGAGATCGGTCCGTCCAAATCTTTTGGAATCCGATCCAGCGGCTAGGATTAGATGCTGGAGGTTATTAGGGCTTATGAGAGGGGTTTAATCCTCATTATTTCACATCCATTCTCTCTCCAAACCTAGAGGAAGAATAAGGAGGCAAGGAAGAAGAAGGAGAGATCCCGCCATTGACAGAGCTCCGGAGCTCCGTTTTGCGAGCTGATTCCAGATCTGGAGAGTGCAGCCCGGTGCGGTCGTTTCCCTCTGTCTAGAATCATGGATCCATGGCGAAGAAGAACGCTCCTAGGGTAACGATTCTTCCTCTCGATTTTTGGACTTGTCATTTGTCCTCTCCTTCATATCTCTATGCTTGCATGAGGAATCCCTTTCACCAAATGGGTGGAGTGTAGGATTTTCCTCAAGTTCTTCGGAACTCCGGGTCGATTGTGTCCGTCCCCGGCATATTGCACATAGAAAATCCGGTAGTCGTGCGGATTTAGGCATTGTGTGTGAAGCCAATTCGTGGTTGTGAGCCCGAATCGGTGATGCTTTATTTGCGACTTTGCATTTAGGTTAGGCCTAGAATGCGTGCCGGAGAATGACTCCGTGAAATCATCTATAGTATTGCGGGAATTAAGTGTAGGCGTCTTGTGAAGATCCTAACGGAAGCCCCATGCTTTGAGATTGGATGAAGGCAAACCTTCACCACGAAATTGATGCGGAGCATATTGTACCTCCTTTGTTGAGTATAGGTGAAGCCTAGATCCTTGTGAAGGGGTTAGGTGTGTAGCTTATAATTTGTGTAGCACAAGAAAGTGCTAAACCCTTACGGGCCGAGGTGAAGTCATACCCACGTCGTGCGATAAATCACGACGATTAGAGCACGGGCAAAGCTAAACCGAACCCGTTTCCATGCAGATCGGTAAGGGGTCCCTACCTCATGTAGCCGTGTGATCATGGGAGAGGTCGTGGAAGGTGATTCACCTAGACCTACCAAAAGCTCTTTTTCCCACCTAAGGCGTTGGCCCTTACGGTGGAGTGTTTTGTGGAATGGATGTTATGTTAGCCTCATGCGATTGCTTAGGCGGTTGTGGGGAACCTTCGGGTGAACCCAACCAACATCATGTGCATACCTAGGTTCCTTTCTTTTGATGCTCAACCTAGAAGATTGATTGTGCTTGAAACCTCACCTGGTGTAGTTGCACTTTCATTATTTTAGTATTTGTGCTAGTATGGCTTGCTTGCAGGGTAGAAGCTCCGCCACCTCGGGAAAGGGGTGGGGTCGTTATAATTTGGTTAGCTTTGCTGACCGTTACCTTGTTGGCCACCGCTTGGTGGAATGTTCTTATGCAGGTGCAGGTGAGCCTAGCAAAAAATAGCGGGCGGTGGCCCTTATGCTGAGTTGGCCCTCGAAGGCCAGCCTCTTTTCTGTTTCTTGTATTGCCGGCCTGCGTGCCGATGTTTGTTTGGAGTTTTATCACTTTTGGTAAATGTAAGGCCTTAAGGCCGTAACTCTATATTATGGTTCTATTCCTATGATAGTGGACAGTTCTCTTTGAAATGGTTTTTAATCAAATGCTTCCTCTTACGTTTCGTACTCTCGTGTAGTGTATTCTTTTCTGTTTATCACCTTTTAACTCCTAGCTAGTGTGGTTTGTATGGCGTGGGGTCCCGGCCGGACCCGCTGTTATACTTTTCGTACTGGCAGGGTGTTACAATTTGGTACCGGACTTAAGGCGTCGATTCGTAGTTTAGCGAATTCAGGACGAATTCCTTTTAAGGGGTGGTGTGCACGAGATGTGCATTCACATAAAACGACAAAAACTAAATAAGAATGTCCACTTAGGAATGGAAAAACATACTTCTTTGCGGAACCTGAGCGTTCCATGATTGTTGTTTGCTATGTTTTCAGTCACTAAATTGTGTCTTACACGATTATAGGTGACTAGAATGGTGCTGGGCCGTCTCAACCCCGTAACACTGCTGAAAGTAGTGGGTCGGCTGAAGTGCCAGCGACCACTCCTCCTGTTGAGATGATCAGGTTAATCACAGAAGCTGTCTTCACGATGATCAATTCTCAACCGCAAAGGCTTGCACAACCTGCTACGCCTATTACTGATGCGGCCCCGGTGATCGAACCTGCGGTGGAACCGAGGGTTGAGACCCCTGTGCCAGTGGCTGCAGTGGAACCTGCGGTGGTGCAAAGGGCGGAGCATCCTGTGGTGCGTGTAGCCGTTGCGCGAGCACGTGATCAGCAACTGCAACACTTTCTAAGCTTCCATCCTCCAACTTTCTCGGGGACAGGATCCCCAACGGAGGCAGAGGACTGGCTGTCAACGATTAGGAAAACTTTAAAGGCGACAGCAACAAAAGAAGCTATGATGGTCACTTTAGCCACCTTCCTCCTTAACGGAGAGGCAGAGCGTTGGTGGGCCGAACAGGAAGTGCACAAGTTTGGAGGCAAGGAGATTACCGAGATCACGATAGCGGAGTTCTCAAAGTCATTTCTTCAAAGGTATATTCCTTCTGCCCAACGCATTGCGTTGCAGAACCAGTTTCTGAAGTTAACTCAAGGCGACAACTCAGTGGATGAGTACTTGCACGAGTTCACTAAACTGGGTCGTTATGCGGGGCCTATGATGGAAGATGAAGAGACAAAGACGAACAAGTTCTATGAAGGTCTTCGGGACGAGTTGAGGCTGCTCCTTGCAGGCCCAATGACGTTAGGTTTCCATGTGATGGTCCAAACTGCCAGATCCCTAGAGTTGGACATGAGGAGGGTACAAGCAAAAACCGTAGCAAAGAAACCTGAGTTTCATGCGCCGGTCTCTCAGTCCAAGTCAGAGTTCAGAAAGAACAAAAGGAAGTTCAAACCGGCGGAGCAAACTCGCTCAAATGTTTCGGGAGCAACGACTGTGCGGGGTCCTATCACGTGTTTCACCTGCGGGAAGGTGGGACACAAGGATGCGGTGTGTCGAAGTGGTCCCCCGAAGGCAGAGAATCGAGCATTGGACTATGCTCGTGCTGCGGAAAAGGGTAAAGCTGCGGAGTCTTCGGCTTCCCAGCACATTATTCCGACTCAGCCGAGAGTCTATTCGCTTGGCCAGCAAGAAGCCATACGACAAGCTGATGTTGTCACAGGTATGAATTAAAAGTTAGCTTTTACATAGCTATTTGTGATTATACTGTTGTGCAACTGTATGTTTTATTCGTGTGCAATTAGGCTTTTTCCTAATTTTCAACTATCCGGCGAGAGCTCTATTTGATACGGGTGCATCGCACTCTTTTCTGTCTGAGGACTTCGTGGGGCGAATCGGAGTGCCATCTACCTTCGTAGAGGATAGATTGGAAGTAGTGCTACCCAATGGATCTCGCATGTCTGCGGATAGGAAGAGCCGTGTGAAGGTGCGGATCGGAAATCAGGATTTCGATTTGGAAGCATCGTTATTACCGTTAGCTGAATTCGATGTGATCTTCGGCATGGACTGGCTCTGGGAGCAGCGTGCATGCATAGATTGCAATTCTAAGGAGATCACTCTGGGAAGGAACACCGATGGAGAAACCATGTTTGCCGGTATGCGAGGAGCGAGCAAGACGCTGATGTCTGCTCTCCAAGTGGTTAAGGCGGTGAGAAAAGGCGTCGAGTTGTTCTTCACCTTGCTGGAGGCTTCGGAGCCAAAGCCCAGGTTATGTGATATCCCAGTTGTAGCGGAGTATGTCGATGTGTTTCCTAGAGAACTCCCTGGGGCTCCGCCTCATCAGGAGATTGATTTCTGTATCGAGTTGGTGCCAGGTGCCAAACCTGTGGCCCGCTCACCGTACCGGATAGCGCCAAAGGAATTGGCAGAGCTGAAGGTTCAATTGCAAGAGCTGCTAGAGCAAGGCTACGTACGTCCAAGTTCATCGCCTTGGAGTGCACCGGTCCTCTTTGTGAAAAAGAAGGACGGGAGCTTGCGTCTATGTATTGATTATCGAGAACTAAACAAGTTGACCGAGAAGAACCGATATCCGATTCCAAGAATCGATGATTTATTCGACCAACTTGTTGGGTCGACGGTCTACTCCAAACTGGACCTAAGGTCCGGCTATTACCAACTGCGGATAAGGGAATGTGACATTCCAAAGACAGCGTTCAGTACCCGCTTTGGGCACTATGAGTTCACAGTGATGCCGTTCGGTCTGTCTAATGCACCGTCGGTATTCATGGACTTAATGAACAGGACGTTCCGTGAGTATTTGGATCAATTTGTGATCGTCTTCATCGACGACATTTTGGTATACTCTCAATCGGAAGAGGAGCATGTAGGGCATCTGCACGCAGTTCTGAGCACCTTGAGGAGGAGTCAGCTTTATGCCAAGTTCTCCAAGTGCCAGTTTTCGCTACCGTCAGTAGCATTCCTTGGTCACGTCGTTAGTGGAGATGGAATTGATGTTGATCCGTCGAAGATAGAAGCGATCCGAGCCTGGCCTTTGTTGAAAAACGTAGCAGAAGTCCAAAGTTTCTTAGGACTTGCCGGCTATTATAGGCGCTTTGTGGAAAACTTCTCGAGGATTGCACTTCCTCTCACTAAACTGACTAGGAAAGATCATAAGTTCGTTTGGTCGCCCGAGTGCGCATGAGCTTTTGAAGAGCTGAAGAGCCGTCTGACCACGGCGCCCATTCTATGCTCGCCATGTGGTACGGAAGGTTACGAAATTAATAGCGACGCCTCGGGGAGTGGTTTGGGTTGTGTCCTAGTGCAGTTCGGTAAGGTAATTGCCTACGGCTCCCGGCAATTGAAGGTTCATGAGAGGAATTACCCGGTCCATAATTTGGAGCTAGAGGCCGTGGTATTTGCTCTTAAGCTTTGGAGGCATTATTTGTATGGCGTGAAGATCGACATCTTTACCGACCACAAGATCCTCAAGTACTTGCTGGATCAAAGGGAGTTGAATATGCGTCAAAGGAGGTGGTTGGAGTTCCTTGGGGACTACACCTTCGACATCAAATATACTCCTGGAAAGGGAAATATAGTTGCAGACGCGTTGAGTCGTCGGGCTCCCGCTCAAGCAAATTGGATTTTGATGCACGATGAGCGTCTAATCCGTGAGCTGGAAGAAATGGAGATCATTTGCGTTGATAGGAGAGCGTCTACTTCAGCATGCTTGAACTGGACGGAGGATCAATACGACCTTGCCGACCGAGTTCGACAGGCATTGGAGCTGGATAAGAGCATGAAACGCTATAAAGCGGAAACCGTTGATGGGTTAAACGCTAATTTCTCCTTCGAAGATGGCCTTATGTGGAAAGAGGGCAGATTGTGCGTCCCAAACATTGGCACTATACGGGCGGAGTTGATGTATGAGGCTCATCATACCAAGTACTCTATCCACCCGGGGAGCACGAAAATGTACATGGACATGAAGAAACTTTTCTGGTGGCCGGGTAGGAAGAGAGACATTGCCCTCTACGTGGCCAAGTGTAATACTTGCGCGTTGGTGAAGGCGGAATGTCAGCGTCCCGGTGGATTTTTGAAGTCCTTGCCGATTCCGGAGTGGAAGTTTGATGATATCTCGATGGATTTCGTGCACGGATTGCCGAGATCACAGCAGAGAAACGACGCCATCTGGGTGATCGTAGACCGATTGACGAAAGTATCGCACTTTATTCCGAACCGGAAGGATGATTCTGTAGAAAAGCTAGCGAAGCTCTTTGTTGATAGTATTGTGCGGCTGCACGGTGTCCCTCGTAGCATCGTCAGCGATCGTGACGGGCATTTCACATCGAAAGATTGGAGGCTTATCCATGAACTGTTGGGCACTAAATTGAAGTTTAGCACGGCCTTCCACCCGCAAACGGATGGGCAGACCGAGAGGACCAACAGGACTATGGAGGATATGCTCTGAATGTGCGCTCTAGATTTTGGAAAGAAGTGGGAAGATCATCTCTATATGATCGAGTTCGCCTATAATAATAGCTACCAAGCCAGTATACAAATGGCTCCCTTCGAGGCCCTCTATGGTAAGAAGTGTCGTACGCCGTTGTCTTGGGCAGAAACGGGCGATACTAAGCTATTAAAGCGAAAGGACGTTGAGGAAGCAACTTCGACGATCCGATCTATACGTGAAAGGCTATTGATTGCCCAGGATAGGCAAGCAAAATATTACAACGCCAAGCATAGGAACCTAGAGTTCGCCGTCGGTGACCGGGTTTACTTGAAGATCAAACCGTTCAAAGGGGTATCAAGGATCCGACGCTTGAAAAAGCTCAGTCCAAGGTACTTAGGACCGTTTGAGATTGTGGAGCGTGTTGGTGATGCTGCTTATCGGCTTGCACTATCTGCAGAGCTGAGCGGTCTGCACGACGTGTTTCACATTTCAGTTCTGAGGAAGGCAGTGTAAGAGCCTACTCATATCATTGCGGTCGGCAAGGTGCCGGTTGATAGTGGGTTGTCGACGAAAGTCAAGCCCTTACGCATCGAGGATACCGAGGTAAAGCAGTTGCGGAACAAGTCCATTCGGATGGTAAAAGTCCGGTGGGATAATTGCGGCCGAGAGGAGCTATCTTGGGAGAGAGAGCAAGCGATGCTTGCGGAGTACCCCGAGTTGTTTCTCTCAGGTAATTTATAACTGTAATTCCTGCTATTACTATTTTCGAAATTTCGGGACGAAATTCTTTTAAGGGGGGTGGAGTTGTAACACCCCAAAATTCTTAGTTCAGTGAATTAGGCGGAGTGGTGGTGCTGCGCTCGGAATAGGCTGGAATTTTCATAGCAGCTAATCGCGCACGACCACTGTCCATCTTCACGCACGACCAGTGATCGTGCGCCTGCGATCGTGCGTTAATTCGCAAGGATTCAGTGTTCTGTTGCGGTAAGTGCGCACGATTAGGGGAAGTATTGCGCACGACCACTGACCGTGCGTCGATGCTCGTGCGCCCTATTTATTATGTTCCGCGATTTTGACCGGAGAAGGTGATCGGTCCGTCCAAATCTTTTGGAATCCGATCCATCGGCTAGGATTAGATGTTGGAGGTTATTAGGGCATATGAGAGGGGTTTAATCCTCATTATTTCATATCCATTCTCTCTCCAAACCTAGAGGAAGAAGAAGGAGAGATCCCGCCATTGACGGAGCTCCGGAGCTCCGTTTCGCGAGCCGATTCCAGATCTGGAGAGTGCAGCCCGGTGCGGTCATTTCCCTCCGTCTAGAATCTCGGATCCATGGCGAAGAAGAACGCTCCTAGGGTAACGATTCTTCCTCTCGATTTTTGGACTTGTCATTTGTCCTCTCTTTCATATCTCTATGCTTGCATGAGGAATCCCTTTCACCAAATGGGTGGAGTGTAGGATTTTCCTCAAGTTCTTCGGAACTCCGGGTCGATTGTGTCCGTCCCCGGCATATTGCACGTAGAAAATCCGGTAGTCGTGCGGATTTAGGCATAGTGTGTGAAGCCTATTCGTGGTTGTGAGCCTGAATCGGTGATGCTTGATTTGCGACGTTGCATTTAGGTTAGGCCTAGAATGCGTGCCGGAGAATGACTCCGTGAAATCATCTATAGTATTGTGGGAATTAAGTGTAGGCGTCTTGTGAAGATCCTAACGGAAGCCCCATGCTTTGAGATTGGATGAAGGCAAACCTTCACCACGAAATTGATGCGGAGCGTATTGTACCTCCTTCGTTGAGTATTGGTGAAGCCTAGATCCTTGTGAAGGGGTTAGGTGTGTAGCTTATAATTTGTGTAGCACAAGAAAGTGCTAAACCCTTACGGGCCGAGGTGAAGCCATACCCGCGTCGTGCGATAGTTCGCGATGATTAGAGCACGGGCAAAGCTAAACCGAACCCGTTTCCATGCAGATCGGTAAGGGGTCCCTACCTCATGTAGCCGTGTGATCATGGGAGAGGTCGTGGAAGGTGATTCACCTAGACCGACCAAAAGCTCTTTTTCCCACCTAAGGCGTTGGCCCTTACGGTGGAGTGTTTTGTGGAATGGATGTTATGTTAGCCTCATGCGATTGCTTAGGCGGTTGTGGGAAACCTTCGGGTGAACCCAACCAACATCATGTGCATACCTAGGTTCCTTTCTTTTGATGCTCAACCTAGAAGATTGATTGTGCTTGAAACCTCACCTGGTGTAGTTGCACTTTCTTTATTTTAGTATTTGTGCTAGTATGGCTTGCTTGTAGGGTAGAAGCTCCGCCACCCCGGGAAAGGGGTGGGGTCGTTATAATTTGGTCAGCTTTGCTGACCGTTACCTTGTTGGCCACCGCTTGGTGGAATGTTCTTATGCAGGTGCAGGTGAGCCTAGCGGAAAATAGCGGGCGGTGGCCCTTATGCTGAGTTGGCCCTCGAAGGCCAGCCTCTTTTCTGTTTCTTGTATTGCCGGCCTGCGTGCCGATGTTTGTTTGGAGTTTTATCACTTTTGGTAAATGTAAGGCCTTAAGGCCGTAACTCTATATTATGGTTCTATTCCTATGATAGTGGACAGTTCTCTTTGAAATGGTTTTTAATCAAATGCTTCAACTTACGTTTCGTACTCTCGTGTAGTGTATTCTTTTCTGTTTATCACCTTTTAACTCCTAGCTAGTGTGGTTTGTATGGCGTGGGGTCCCGGCCGGACCCGCTGTTATACTTTTCGTACTGGCAGGGTGTTACATAAGTATCTACACTTTTCTGATCCGTATCGAGTTAGGAAATTCTAGTTTGCTAGATGTTATGTCTTAAGCTAGGTGTAGTGAGGTATTCGTTTGTAATTGCAGTCGATGACTCCAGAGCGTAGTGCGTCGGAGTCGGCTCTCCGGTTAGAGGTGGAATCCTCGGGTGCGCTTAGTGAGGTGATGATTGAGGAGTTGCGTCAGAGTATCGAGGCATTGTCGAGGCAAATGGTCGTGATGCAAGCGCAGATTCAGATGATTATGGCGGCTACTTTTTGGCAGCAGCCTAGGGTGCAGAACCCTGTTGTGAGTCATTATGCGGTGTCGAGGAATGGAAAGAGGAAGGATGATGTTAGTGGCAGCCCTGCTCCAAGTAAGAAGGGCTAGCAAGTGATGTATTTTTTGGTGCTCTGAAGAATGATCTATTTTGCATTTCGTGCAAATAGATGGGGCACGAAGCCAATCGTTGCTGGTCAAATGACAAGGTTTGTTATCAGTGTGGGCAGAAAGGGCATGTGAAATTCTGGTGTTCGCAGTTCCAGTCGGTCGGCCAGCAGCTTGCTCTTTCGGCTTTGGCACCGCCACCGCCTCAACATCAGAAGTTGGATCGAGGAGAGGCCAAGTTAAATGCAGTAGTGGAGGAGGAAGCACAGTTTTCCTCCCAGGCGTTTTCAGGTTAGGTTTTGACCTAGTTTATTTGTTGCGTGCGGACGTGGATTTAGATTTTCGTTATCTCGATTATATGCGAGTTAAGGTAGAGGATGTTAAGCGTGCGTTCTTTTCAATTCGAGTTCTACTCGATGTTTTGGTATAGAGAGTTTTCACAGACGGTCATCGTTAGGTTGCTGATCGTTTAACAGATCCACTTAGTGCTAAGTTTCCCTTTGGTGACTCCGTGATGTTGGTTCAAGGTGTTTAGAGTTGTCCAATCCTCTTAGGTGTTTTCTTAGCTTTTGCTAATCTAAAGGTGCTAGATCTCGAGGTTTTTGTTGTGATTTTGGGCCTGGACTGGTTGTCCATGTAACGCCCCTGATTTTCATTAATTATTTTGCGTAGCCGCTGTGACGTAATTTTGGCGTAAGGGCGTTACGTTAGCTCGCCAAGTTTAGTTTTGGGCCTTAGATTAGATAAAGTATGTAATTTCGATCGAGCGTGCGAGATTTCGCGTCGTTTCGAGGTTTAGAGAAGATTTTGTGTAGTTATTAAGATCTTAGCTTCGGGAGGCTTTATCCCGAGTTTGGCTCATCACAATTTAATTTTGACTTCGCCGTTGGATTTGTAGCCCCGAATTTCAGTTTAGGTGTGAATTTCGTAGAAGTCTGAGGTGATTTAGTCGTCGTCGTAGTTTAAATAGATTGGGAGAATTATTATGTAATTATTACATTTTTATTTTGCATGAAATTCTTTGAGTGAGTTCGAAGAACTCTGCGTTCGACGAACTCGAAGTGAGCAACGTTCGACGAGCTCGAGGTGAGCTGCATTTAAGGAGCTCGAGGTGAGCTGCATTCGACAAGCTCGAGGTGAGCTGCGTTCGACGAGCTCGAGGTGAGCTGCGTTCGACGAGCTCGAGGTGAGCTGCGTTCGACGAGCTCGAGGTGAGCTGCGTTCGACGAGCTTGAGGTGAGCTGCATTCGATGAGCTTGAGGTGAGCTGCATTCGATGAACTCGAGGTGAGCTGCGTTCGACAAACTTGAGGTGAGATGCTTTCGGCGAACTCGAGGTGAGCTGCGTTCGAAGAACTCGAGGCTGCGTTCTTCAAACTGGAGGCTGCGTTCGACGAATTTCCTTGAATTCGAAGAGAAATTCTGGTTCTCGGCGAGCAATTTAAGCTATATATATATGTAATAAGCTTAGGTTTTATCTTCTTTTCATCTCCTTCCCCTTTTCGACCGACCAAGAGTTCTATCGAGCGAGAGAGTGAGAGCGGCGTGTCGAGGAACTTCCGACCGGCGATTTGAAGGCTGTAGTAGTCAGAATTGTGTTTGGAGAGTGGATTTGGAAAGCTCTCGGCGTGATCTTCGTTCTAGTGGTAGCCTTGCACGGTTTGTTGTGTTCAAGTGTTTGAGCTATGCCTCCAATTTCTCCTCCTCCTCGAAATCTTGTGTCTTCTTAAGGGTGCAGGTAGTTGTAGATATCTGTACTGTGCCCTTGATTATGAGCACCTTCGGCCTAAGTTCTTACATCTGTTGTGATTACCCAATCTATGAGTCTTCTCATATGAATCATCATATGCAGTGTTTACTTCATTTGTGACCCTTTCCTTAGGGTATCTTGGTGATTGTTTTTCTCGGGCTTCGTCCCGTGCCTAATTAAAGAAATTAACTAATAAGAACTATTGTCTTTAGCCTTGCATGGTAGTCGTGTTTGGGGGACAGTGGGGATTTGTTGTAGCCTTGCACGGTGGCCATTTTAGAGGTGAACCACAGGCTTGGCATGTGGTCCCGTGGGCCGTGTTTGGATGGTTGGGGATAGAAACCCCCACCCATTTTTGGCTTTGGGTGGCAGTGGATAAAGGACCACCCCCGCATAATTTGAGCTGATCAGTCTCTTTAAATAAAATTTACAAGATAAATGAACCATGCATGTTCCTCTTTATGGTATTTGGTGCACTTGGTGCATTGTTTAGTTCTGTGCTTGGAGCTTCCTTTCCTGTAAGTGTTGGGCTTGGGTTGGTACCCCTTATGCCTTGTTTACCTTGTTTTTCTTTGTTTTCTGCCACTTGTAAATTCCTTGCTGAGGCGTTCATTGTTTTATTGAATGCCTCAGGTTCAGAGGCTTAGCGGCTAGCGGTGTAGCCAGGAGTCTTCTGGAGTTTAAGTTGCTATTTTACCCCGCTTCTGCGAGGTAGTTGTTGTTAGTTTTCTTCTTATGTTCATACATGCTAGTTTGGAGCCAACGGGTTAGTGTCAGGTTGTTGACGCCCGTTGTGCCCTTTTGATACTTTATAGCTTACTTGCTAGTTAAATGTAACTGCTTTTAGATCTTATGTATCTTGCTCTCTGGGAATGATTTATGTCTAGGTGCATTATAGTTATAAAAAGTCTTTTCTTTCATCCTCATTGCATTCCTTTTAACTGAAATCCTTGTCTTTAAAGTCGCCTAAAGAAATTTTCTATACCTATACTACGCTTTGATATGTGCATATCATTTACTTTATGTCCTGTCATCACGTGCATTTAGGACCTTAAGTGAACTAAATCAAGTACTTTCCGCTGCAATTACATATATTTTCTCTGTGGACTAGTTGATCCACGAACTGAGAGACACAGTTCTTACCCTAAACCCTAATAAATGATTTCAAATGATGACCTATCATGTAAACATGTTTTGATTAATTAAGTAATAGGTTCCCGCCTGAGCGTTTGCAGTTGTCTCCTGTATGGCGTGGCAT
This sequence comes from Dactylorhiza incarnata, assembly GCA_033032865.1. Classification (NCBI taxonomy): domain Eukaryota; kingdom Viridiplantae; phylum Streptophyta; class Magnoliopsida; order Asparagales; family Orchidaceae; genus Dactylorhiza; species Dactylorhiza incarnata. Next base: position 3,241,602 of record JAWHQI010000036.1, read on the forward strand.
CATGACACGTATTTTCTCTTACTCTGATATTCCTAAATTCGGAGAAAATGCGGGTTGTGACAGTTGGTATCAGAGGGAGGTTGTTCGACAAGTCAGTCGGGCAACAAATTCTGATATAGTAGTTGTTTTGATTTCATTGCATACACACACCGATGTGTCATCAGTACGTGATAAGTAGTATTTTTATAACTTTTTAATACAAAATTTTGTAAATATTTAATTTGTATTTTCCTTTTTTATGTCATTTCTAGGTCATAAGTGTTTATTTTGAAATTCTGTTTCTAATATAGCTTAATTTAAATTTTTGCAGAATTTTGGGAAAAATTGGAGAAATTGACAAGTACATGCCCTCAGTCACGCCCGTGACCACGGGCGTGTAACCTAAAGATCAGTCCAGAGTCGATGTCGCGCCAATTGAGCTAGTCCACAACGAGTCACGTCCTCGGTCACGCCCGTGACCAAGTGTCACGCTCGTGACTAGAGGCATGTAATATTAGAATCTTCCCAGCTGGCTGCTGACCAGACGTGGAGATGGTGTCGAGAAGTCATCCTAAGTCACGCCCGTGACCCACATGTCACGGCCGTGACTTGCCCGCGTGATCTCTGCTTCGCCGCCACGCCGAATTCCAGCCCACGCTGCATTTAATGAAGCCGTCCAAAGTCACGGCCGTGACCAAAATTACACGGGCGTGTAATGTCCACTTTTCGCCGCGCCGTCCAGAAAGCCTACGCCGTTGTCGGATCCGATGTGAATAGTGCAGTCACGCCCTAGGTCATGCCTATGACCGAGGGCGTGTAACTTGAAATTTTCGCCTATAAATTTAGAGGCTCTCCTTGAGTCCAGGGTTGAGAAATTTGGAGATGGGGAGGTGCTGTTAGAGCTGAGAGTGAGTTTTTCAAGTTAATGTTCATGTTCTTAAGGCTTTCATGTTCTCTTCCCTTTCAATTCATGCAATGTTTTAGTGTAACTTTCATGTACTAGTTTTCTTAAGCTTGTAACCTTCATTTTCCTTAGCTTTGCACTCTTTAATTAAGGCTTGTAATAGTTTTTCATTTTCAATAAAAAATAGTTTCCTCTTTCATGTTCTCTTTCTCCTTAAGTAATTTCTTCCTTTTTATGTAATGTCAATTTCTCTTTCCTTTCATGCAATGTTTAAACTTTTCATTTAGCTTGCAATTAGTTTTTTTAGCTAAGTAATCAAAACCGCAAATTTTCGTCGATAAGATAATGGTGATTTTCCTCGAAGTAGAAGTAATCAACGTGCCCCGTGGAATACGACCTTGATATTCCTAAATATCCTATACTATAGACGATAAGGTACACTTGCCTTAATCGAATATAGTTTTGGCGAAAAATCTTTAACCTTCGCTTAATTTCAAAGCCGAAAAATAAATATCAAGTCTTTGGCGTCGTTGCCGGGGACTTTGCGTTGATATTTTGAAAAGAGGATAGCTATTAATTTTATCATGCTTCTTTTTATTTTAGTTTGCTTTTTCTAAATTTCAAAAAGAAAAAAAAATTCTCTTTTTCTTCTTCCTTTCTTCTCTTTTTTGTGTATGACCCGAGGTAGCACTTCGATTCTTCCTTTTGATCTGGAGATCGAGCGAACCCTTTTGAGGCACCGCCGTTCTCATGATCAGGGAAATCAAGTAGAATCCGAAGAGTCGATCGGGGACACTAACACAGCGAATATGGATCATAATGTTAATCCTCCTAATCTTAATGAGCCAAATCCTGATGAGGACGCGCAACAGACCATGTCCTATTATGCGCGGCCGAATTTAGAAGGAAGACAATCGAGTATTGTTCGCCCCACGGTGGCAAACAATAATTTTGAGATCAAGTCCAGCATCATACAAATGGTGCAACAATCGGTGACCTTTGATGGTCAACCGGACGAGGATCCAAATTCACATATTTCTTACTTTCTTGAAATTTGCGACACTTTTAAGATCAATGGCGTCACCGATGACGCCATTCGACTACGTCTTTTTCCTTTTTCTTTGCGGTCTAAGGCCAAGCAGTGGCTGGGCTCCCTACCTAGGGGATCCATCACTACATGGGCCGAAATGGCGGAAACAATTCTAAATAAATATTTCCCGCCTTCAAAGACCGCTAAATTGCGCACAGATATTGTGTCGTTCATGCAAATCGACTCGGAGACTCTCTATGACACATGTGAGCGCTTCAAGGAACTTTTGCGTCGATGCCCTCACCACGCACTTGCCACTTGGCAACAAGTGCAAATATTTTATAATGGCTTAAATCTCCAAACGAGGCAAATGATTGATGCGGCCGCCGGGGGGGGGGGGGGGGGGGGGCATTAAATAACAAAACCCCGGTCGCCGCTCAAGAGCTTTTCGAAGAGATGGCCACAAATGCGTACCAATGGAACATGCCTCGAGCGTGGCCTAATAAGCCGGCCGGAATTTTTGAAATAGACGCAAACGCAAATTTGGCTTTACAAGTTGAGCGCTTAACAAAGCAAGTGGCGGAGATGTCTGCTTCCTCTGCCACTCCTCCTTGGGCTAATAACGTTTTAATTGAAGAACATGTTGACTACATGGGAAATCCTCCTCGGCCTTCCTATAACCCCAACACCGCTCCGTATAACAACACATACAATGCGGGTTATAGGAATCATCCGAATTTCTCATGGAGCAACCAAGGAAATGCTCAGCGTCCTATGAATTTAAATCAACCGCCCCCTAATCAACTTCTTAACTTAACTCCGCCTCCATATTTGATTTCTCAAAATTTTAATCCACCCGGTTTTCCACCGCAATAGCAAAAACTCTCTCCGCTTGAAGAGGTTTTTGCAAAATATGTTGCTACAAATGAAACAAACATCCGGAACCTTACCGGATCGATCAAAAATTTAGAGAATCAAGTGGGCCAACTCGCAAAGATGATTTCTGAGTGTCAACAAGGAGCACTACCGGGGAATACCGAGCAAAATCCAAAGGAGAGCGCGCACGCGATTACACTCCGAAGCGGTAAGGAGGTGGTTCAAAAGCAGGACGAACCCAAGGTAATTTCCTCTCCTCCTCCTACTTATTCATCTTCGAATTTGCCCGCTACGATAGCTCCACACACTTCTATTTTAAATCCGCGCGCTCCTACTTCTAATATTCCGTATCCATCTAAATTTAAAAATGTAAGCGCCGAAAAAAATTATTAAAAATTTTTAGATGTTTTAAAACAAATACCTTTCTGCGAGGCTATCTCACAAATGCCTAAATATGCGAAATATCTTAAGGAGTTGCTCTCCAATAAGAAAAAGTTAGAAGATATTTCGCGTATTTCTTTAAACGCAGAATGCTCCGCGGTTGTACTCAACAAATTGCCTAAAAAAGCAAATGACCCGGGACGGTTTTCCATCCCATGTCTATTTGGCAATTCGTTAGTAAAACACGCCTTAGCGGATCTTGGAGCAAGCATGAACCTTATGCCGTTTTCTTTGTTTAAAAAGCTAGGTCTAGGAAATCCAAGGCCCACTCGAATGAGTATCCAATTAGCGGATCGTTCATTAAAATATCCGATAGGAATAGTGGAGGACGTGCTCGTCAAGGTTGACAAATTCATCTTCCCGGTGGATTTTGTCATTCTTGACATCGAAGAGGATGCCGAAGTACCCCTCATACTCGGTCGCCCCTTCCTTGCCACCTCCCGCGCTATTATAGACGTAAGTAACGGAAAGCTCCTCCTACGGGTTGGAGACGATGAAGTTACCTTCAGAATAAATTCCTCGATGCGGAACACGCTAGAAAACGACGATTCGTGTTTTTTACTTGGAAGAGTGTTGTGAGTTCGATTCAACCCTCGAGATAGTTTCATCGGCGAGTAGTGATTCCGAGCCCGTAGTGGTCTTTTATGATGAAGAAGAAGTTTCTCACCCCCCACCACCCGAACCATTACTTTTAGAAAAATTAAAAATCAAGACTTCTTATGAAGAACCACCCAAATTAGAGTTGAAACAACTCCCCCCTCACCTTAAATACTTGTTTTTGGAAAAAGAGTCTAAGCTACCCGTCATCATTTCATCCGATCTTAGCAACTTAGAAATTTCTGAGTTGACTATAGTCTTAAGAAAGCACCGCTACGTAATTGCGTGGCAATTATCGGACATTAAGGGTATAAACTCATCTTTCTGCACTCATAAAATATTTCTCGAAGAAAATTCCCGTAACTCAGTCCAGCCTCAACGACGACTAAACCCGAACATGAAAGAAGTCGTTAAGGCCGAAGTTATAAAACTTCTGGAAGTGGGAATCATCTACCCGATATCGGACAGTACTTGGGTTAGCCCAGTACAAGTCGTGCCAAAGAAAGGTGGTGTCACGGTAGTCGCGAACGAAAATAACGAATTGATCCCAACCAGTACGGTTACGGGTTGGCGGATGTGCATCGACTATCGGAAATTAAATGATGCCACCCGTAAGGATCATTTCCCTCTACAATTTATCGACCAAATTTTAGAGCGCCTTTCGGGTCACTCCTACTACTGTTTTCTCGATGGTTTGTCGGGATACTTCCAAATCCCAATTTCGCCCGACGACCAAGAGAAAACCACTTTCACTTGTCCCTTTGGCACCTTCGCTTATCGAAGGATGCCATTCGGTCTTTGTAACGCACCAGCTACATTCCAAAGATGTATGTTGGCAATATTTGACGAGTTAGTAGAGGAGGTGATGGAAGTATTTATGGACGACTTCTCCGTATACGGAAGTTCATTTGAAAACTGTTTAAAAAATCTCGAGCGCATGTTGCAGCGATGTGAGGAAACGAATTTAGCGCTTAATTGGGAAAATGCCATTTTATGGTCAAGGAAGGACTAGTCCTTGGCCATAAAATTTCGGGCAAGGGGATCGAGGTCGATAGGGCCAAGATCGAAGTAATTGAAAAGTTCCCCCCTCCAACAAGCGTAAAAGTTATTAGGAGTTTCCTAGGCCACGCGGGGTTCTATTGGCGCTTTATACAAAATTTCTCCAAAATCACAAAGTCGTTAACCCATCTTCTCGAGAAAGAATCATCTTTTCTTTTTAACGATGAATGTAATTTAGCCTTTCAACTTATTAAAGAGAAACTTATAAACTCCTCAATTCTAGTCGCCCCAGATTGGTCGCTCCCTTTTGAAATCATGTGCGACGCGAGTGATATTGCGGTTGGTGCCGTTTTCGGCCAACGAGTGAGTATGTATTTTCACCAGATCTATTATGCGGGCAAAAACTCACATCAGCACAAGCAAACTACACCACGACTGAGAAGGAACTTCTAGCAATCGTTTTCGCCTTCGATAAGTTTAGGTCGTATATCACTCTCTCAAAAGTTATCGTCTTCACAGATCACTCCACGCTTAGGTATCTCTTAAGTAAATCAGACGCCAAGCCTCGTCTTTTGCATGGATCCTCCTCTTGCAGGAGTTTGATTTAGAGATCCGGGATAAAAGAGGAGCCAAAAACTTGGCGGCCGATCACCTTTCTCGTTTAGAAAATCCCTCCTCGAAAGCATTAATAGAGGCCGACATCAATGATAAATTTCCCGAAGAGCGCCTCCTAGCTCTCGAAAATATTAATTCATCTTCTAACCCCTGGTTTGCGGATTTGGCTAACTATTTAGTAGCCCGGGTCCTGCCAAAAGAATTCTCGAGTCAGCAAAAGAAGAAATTCTTTTCTGATTTAAAGAATTACTTCTGGGAGGACCCCTTTTTATTCCGTGTATGTGCAGACCAGGTTGTGAGAAGATGTGTTTCAAGTGAGGAAGGCCTTAAAATTTTACGTCATTGTCATGTGGGACCCACCAGTGGTCATTATCATTCGAACCGAACCGCGAGGAAGGCACTGGAGGTGGGCTTTTATTGGCCCATTCTCTTCAAAGATGCTCACACCCTTGTGAGTACTTGCGACAGCTGCCAGCGGTCGGGGAACATCTCTCGCAGGGATGAGTTGCCCCAAAACATTTTCTTAGAGTGCGAAATTTTCGACCTTTGGGGTATCGATTTTGTTGGTCCTCTCCCTCCCTCTTTTTCAAATAAATATATTCTAGTGGCGGTCGACTACGTATCGAGGTGGGCGGAAGCGCAAGCTCTCCCAACCAACGATGCGCGAGTCGTCGTCAATTTCTTAAAAAAATTATTTTCTCGATTTGGCACGCCACGCGCTATTGTGAGTGATCGGGGCACCCATTTTTGCAATAGTCAATTTACAAAAATTTTAGCAAAATATGGTGTCACGCACAAATTATCCACAGCATATCACCCACAAACGAGCGGCTAAGTCGAAGTTGTTAATCGAGAATTAAAACGGATTTTAGAAAAAACAGTTTCTATTAATCGGAAGGATTGGGCAATAAAGCTCGATGACGCGCTATGGGCCTATCGAACGGCGTACAAGACCGCTATCGGTTGTACACCGTATCAAATGGTTTATGGCAAGGCTTGCCACCTTCCGGTCGAATTAGAACACCGCGCATTTTGGGCGCTTAAATTTTTAAACCTCGATTCCACTCTAGCGGGAGAACAAAAAAAATTCCAAATGAACGAATTAGATGAGTGGCGAGCGAATGCGTATGAGAGCAATAAATTATATAAGGAGCGAACAAAGTTTTATCACGATAAGCATATTAAATTTCCAAAAACTTTTTCGCCGGGCGATCTCGTCCTCCTTTATAATTCCCGCCTTCGCCTTTTTCCGGGAAAACTAAAATCCCGATGGTCCGGACCCTTTATTGTTAAAGAGGTTTGGTCCTATGGGACAATTTTAATTTCCCACCCGGAAAAAGTTACCTTCAAAGTTAATGGGCACCGCCTTAAATTATATCTTCCGGGAGAGTTAACTAATGAAAAGAGTGATTCGATTGTATTTCAACCTATAATATGATCGGGAAGTGGGTCAAGCTACGCGACCTTAAACAAAGCGCTTTTGGGAGGCACCCCAAAGTTATCTTTTTATTGTTTTCTCTTATTCTTTAACATATTTTCTAGGTAATCGCCGCTTCCCCGCGCAAACTTCAAAAAATCAGGGAAGCCCTTTCTCTTTCTTCCTTCTCTTTTATCATGCATTTTTTTGTTTTGTCTTGCACTTTATTTTCTTTTACATTCATACTTAGTTTTAAACATTGGGGACAATGTTTAACTTTAAGTATGGGGGTATAAATAGTTCTTTGTAAATAGTTGTTAAATTAGAAAATTTTCAAAACAAAAAAAAATATATTTTCTTATGTTTTCTTTTATTTTAGCACTTGTAAAACCCAAAAACTCAAAAAAATTTTGAAAATAAAAAAATTTAAATCTTGAAAAGGGACGTTTGGGACCTCACCCCATCTCACCTCCTAGTACCGTGAGAACTCTTCACGGGGTATACCTCGGGAAGTCCAAGAATTAACAAAAAAATTGTTAGCTTTTTAGTATATGTTTTTGTTTATTTCTTATCAAAAATTAAAAAAAAAAGATAATATCAAATTTCAAAAAAATATATGAAAAAACATAAAATACAAAAAAAATTTAAATCTTATACCTCTCCTATTTGTTGTTTTTGTGATTTCTTAGAAATCTAGTTGAAGATGTTTATAAGCATGTTCAAGTTTTTAATTGGCTAAAATTTTGCTTATCATAGTTTGTTAATTTTACATTTGAGTTAATCTTGATTTAAGAATCATCTTATGATTTTAAATTGATTAGAGAATTTATTTAGCATGACTTCTCTTTTTATTTTTAAATGGCTTCATTTTGTAGTAAATTTCCTAAACCTCTTTAGATTTCAATTATATTTTCTTCTAACTTTTTAGATCTTAGGAAATTTAATGTTACTAGAATTTGCTCTCAATATAATTTAAAGCTAGCTAGATTTATTTCGCTTCCTTACCCCCTTTGTGGCATAAAAAAATGAAGTTTAAAAGATCATATGTCATGGGAATAAGAGGATAAAATTCATTATTCCCTAAAACATATGCACCCAAAATATTTGAAAAGATTATATGGCATGGAGTAAGAGGATAAAATTCATTACTCCTAAACCATATACATTTTGGGTTGTTGTTAGAAGAGAAAAAAAAATATAAAGGTGAGAGGAAAAGAATTCATCACCTCAAATCAAAGATCTCTTCTCATGCCAAATTTTATGAATTCCCCCTAAGCCAATTATCATTGTTCTAGTTTTAGTTGAAAATTATGGAGAGAGCAATATTTAGTAATTTTCTTTTCCTTAAGTTTCTTTTAAGGTAGAGTTCTTATAATTTTAATTTAATTTAGTTTTATAATTTCTACAATTTTGTCAAACTAATTAATTTTCTTGAGAAGTTCTTGCCTAAACATTTTTCCCTCTTTTCAAATTATCATCATAATTTAGGACTTAACTCCCCCTTGAATTTCCTCTCAACTTAACTTTTGGTTAAATGAAATTTTAGTTTTAAATTAAATTTTTTTTAAGGATGTCTTATAAATTATGTCTCACACTTTTGCTCTGGAATAGCAAAACCTCAAGTATGGGGGTATTAGATAAGTAGTATTTTTATAACTTTTTAATAGAAAATTTTGTAAATATTTAATTTTTATTTTCCTTTTTTATGTCATTTCTAGGTCATAAGTGTTTATTTTGAAATTCTGTTTCAAATTTAGCTTAATTTAAATTTTTGCAGAATTTTGGGACAAATTGGAGAAATTGACAAGTACACGCCCTCATTCACGCCCGTGACCAAGGGCGTGTAACCTAAAGATCAGTCCAGAGTCGATGCCGCGCCAATTGAGCTAGTCCACAGCGAGTCATGCCCTCAGTCACGCCCGTGACCAAGTGTCACGCCCGTGACTAGGGGCGTGTAATATTAGAATCTTCCCAGCTGGCTGCTGACGAGACATACGTGGAGATGCTGTCGAGAAGTCAACCTAAGTCACGCCCGTGACCCACATGTCACGGCCGTGACTTGCCCGCGTGATCTCTGCTTTGCAGCCGTGCCAAATTCCAGCCCACGCTGCATTTAATGAAGTCGTCCAAAGTCACGCCCCTGACCAAAATTACACGAGCGTGTAATGTCCACTTTTCGCCGTGCCGTCCAGAAAGCCCACGCCGCTGTCAGATCCGATGTGAATAGTGCAGTCACGCCCGTGACCGAGGGCGTGTAACTTGAAATTTTCGCCTATAAATTCAGAGGCTCTCCTTGAGTCCAGGGTTGAGTCCAGGGTTTCCTCTTTCATGTTCTCTTTCTCCTTAAGTAATTTCTTCCTTTTTATGTAATGTCAATTTCTCTTTCCTTTCATGCAATGTTTAAACTTTTCATTTAGCTTGCAATTAGTTTTTTTAGCTAAGTAATCAAAACCGCAAATTTTCGTCGATAAGATAATGGTGATTTTCCTCGAAGTAGAAGTAATCAACGTGCCCCGTGGAATACGACCTTGATATTCCTAAATATCCTATACTATAGACGATAAGGTACACTTGCCATAATCGAATATAGTTTTGGAGAAAAATCTTTAACCTTCGGTTAATTTCAAAGCCAAAAAATAAATATCAGTACGTCTTGGCCGAAGCATGAACACTACACTCATCATGATAAGTAGTATACAGGGAATATTATGTAGTATGAGATGCATAATATGTGTCTGTATATGGATCCACCATAGGTGACAACATGTGATGGTTATGTAGTATGGGATGCATAACCATCATCACATGGATGTCCATTAGCACATTTTCTTTTTGTTACATGCGATATTATGTAGTATGAGATGCATAATATTTCATATGTACGCCGCTCATAACATGCGTTAAGGCCTTTATTAGAATGCATAGCACAACATACATTACATATCATTACATAAGCACACGTGCGAAGTTAAAGACTTATATGATGATACACGTACACCCATGATTTCAAAATGAACAGAAAATTCATGCATTCATGACCTTTGCACATGAGTCAAGAGGGATGATGTAGTATCATTCCCCCAAATTTAGCATAGCATCATGAAAATATCCCAGAGAAAGGTAGTGGAAATGGCAAGTATCTGTACATGTATGTTCTAAACCAAGCAGTGTAGTTCTAGTGTAAGGTTAAGTTTTAATTATAGGTTTATGCGAATTAGCAGAGATGGTGCCTAAGCGAGTCGCGACTAGGTCGACTCCTCAGTCGGAGGGTGAGCCATCCGCAGCGGAGAGTGAATCTTTGATCGAGAGTCTGCGCCAGAGCAATGAGGCTCTGACGAGGCAAATGGTTGCGATGTAGTCGCAAGTTGAGGCGTTGTTGTCTGCCGGTGCAAGGCAGCAAGCCGCAGTGCAGGCCCCCGTAGTAGGACAGACAGTACCTACTCCTCCTGCTCCCTTAGTACCCCCAGTAGCGATACCTCCAGAAATGAATTTCATTTCGCACTTTCAAAGGTTGGGTCCTCCATCATATGACGGTCGAGCCGACTTCGTGTCCTTAGATGATTGGCTTATAGCCATGGAAGAGATGTTCACATATTCAGGAATCACCGTGGATCAGTAGGTGATGGTCATCATGTACCAGCTTAAGGGTCTCACAAAGAGTTGGTGGTTGAGGGAGAAGGAAGACCTTTTTGAAGGATGTTCGTGGGAAACCTTCAAGGGAATGTTGTTAAGAAAGTTTGTGTCGTCGGTAGATTAAGACCGATTGATGAATGATTTCCTGCATCAGAAGCAGAGGCAGCTCTCGGTGAGCGAGTATGAGATTGAGTTTTGCTAGTTGAGCAGGTTTGCTCCGGCCCTGTTAGCCTCAGAAGAAGGAAGGGTGAAGAGATTTCTGGGTGGTCTCTGCAGTGACATCCAGCAGCTGGCCAGCGCATATAGGTCGGAGAAGTACGCCGAGGCAGTTATGGCAGCGCTAAAGGTTGAGGCAATCGATAATGCCAAGAACCAAGGATCAATGATGAAGAAGGGAAAGAGAAAGGCTGGAGAAGAAGGAAATTCTGGTGTGCCTGCCTCGGTCTTGAAGAAAGGAGGTGGCGAGGTCTGCAGTTTCTGTGGCCGCTCTGGCCATCCGTTTGAAAAGTGTTTCAAGAGGAAAGGAGTTCAGAAGCAGCAGCGAGTGCTGGCAATTCAGGGTGCTCCGAAGGGTAAGGTGCTCTGCCTGTTGTGCAAGCAGGAGGGGCATGATGTGGCCCAGTGTTGGACCAAGGAGAAAGTCTGCTTCTAGTGCGAACAGAAAGGGCACATAAAGTTTCAATGCCCGCAATTTCAACCCCCATTGCAGCCAGTTCCGCTTCGAGCCTTGCCACCGCCGCAGCATCAGGATAAGGGAAGAGGTAAGCTGAACGTGATAACCCAGGAGCAAGGGAAGTCTTCGACCCAAGTGATCGCAGGTTAGACCTTAAGCCAGTTGTTAAGTCTTGATTCCTTTTAGTTTCGCTGTATTAGACTTGTTTCTTTTCGCGCTTATAGGGATATTTAAGGTAAAGAATCATTCGGCGCGTGTTCTATTAGATTCTGGTGCTACCCATTCGCTCATAGCAAGGGCTTTCGTCGAGCGTCACTGTTTGACCCCTGAGCTGTGCAACGATTCGTTCCTCGTTAAGTTCCCTTCTGGTGATTTGGTATCCTCGAACCAGTGCGTCTAAAACTGCCCCGTTCTCTTAGGAGATTTCTTAGTTGTTGCTGATCTCAAGGTGTTGGACCTAGTAGACTTTGACGTAATATTGGGTATGGACTGGTTGTCCAGTTATGATGATTTCATCCGATGCAAGGAAAAGTGTCTGGACTTTGTGATGGACAACAATCATCCCATGAGTGTTTTTGGATCTCCATGCCAGAGTTCCCCGATAATTTCTGTGGTATGTGTTTGGAAACTGTTAAATTCCGGTTGCTTGGCTTACCTTGTTTCGGTGTTAGAAACTGTTAGTGGTTCACCGTGTATCGAGTGTGTTCCAGTGGTGCGAGAGTTTCCTGACGTCTTTCCCGTCAGTCTTCCTGGTCTTCCGCCTGATAGAGATGTGGAGTTCGTTATTGATCTTGAGCATAGTACTCGTCCTATCGCTAAGGCATCGTACTGTATGGCCCGGCGTGAGCTAGAAGAGTTGCGAACTCAGTTAGATGAGCTGTTGCATTGTGGATTCGTTAGACCAAGTTCTTCGCCCTGGGGTGCTCCAATTTTGTTCGTGAAAAAGAAGGACGGTTCTATGAGGTTGTGCATAGATTATAGGGAGTTAAACAAAGTGGCCATCAAGAACAGGTATCCGTTGCCGAGGATAGATGATATGTTTGATCAGTTGCGTGATAGCACGGTGTTTTCGAAGATTGACCTCCGATCAGGCTACCATCAGTTGAGGATCCGTGAGTCGGACGTTCCCCGGACTGCCTTTCATTCTCGTTATGGTCATTTTGAGTTTCTGGTTATGTCTTTTGGTTTGACGAATGCACCCTCTGCATTTATGGACATGATGAATCGCGTGTTCAAGGATTTTTTGGATCATTTTGTAGTGGTATACATCGATGATGTGTTGGTGTATTCCAGAAGTGTTGAGGAGCATGCTACGCATTTGCGCTTCGTATTGTCTACTCTTAGAGAGCAAAAGTTGTATGCCAAGCTGAGCAAGTGTGAGTTCTGGCTTCCTCAGGTATCCTTTCTGGGTCATGAGGTGAACAAGGATGGAATTACTGTAGACACCGCTAAGATTTTTGCTGTGTTGGATTGGAAGACGCCTTCAACGCCTAAGGAGATAAGGAGTTTCATAGGGTTGGCTGGGTACTACAGGAGATTTGTTCAAGGGTTCTCAGTGTTGTCGACACCTTTAACTAAGCTTACCCAGAAGAATACCGCTTTTGTTTGGAGTGATAAGTGTGAAGATGCCTTTCAGGAATTAAAGACGCATTTGTGCAGTGCCCCTGTGTTGGCCTTGCCGATCGAAGGAATAGAGTATGCTGTTTATGTTTACGCATCTCACATTGGTCTAGGGTGTGTTTTGATGCAAGAAGGAAAAGTGATTGCTTATGGGTCTAGACAATTGAAAGTTTATGAAAAGAATTACCCTACGCATGACTTAGAATTTGCGGTAATGATTTATGCTTTAAAGTTTTGGAGACACCTTCTTTATGGAGTGTCATGTAAGATTTATACGGATCACAAGAGTCTGGAGTATGTCTTCACCCAGAAAGAGCTGAATTTGCGCCAGCGTAGATGGTTGGAGTATGTTGTGGATTATGAGGTTGACATCCTCTATCATTCGGGTAAGGCTAATGTGGTGGTCGATGCCCTGAGTAGAAAGACCGCGCATGTCTTCAACCTTTCTGTGCAATCCATGGTAGAGGAGTTATTGTTGATGGATATCTCAGTCGGTAGTAGTACCGCACCTTCGAGCTTAGGAGCTGAAGAGCCTTCTTGGATTACCCTTACAAGACAACATCAGAAGGAAGATCCTGACTTGCAGCATCTTCGTGTTAAAATTTTGATTTGAATCGTTTAGGAGTAAGCAGGAGTTGCATCAACTGAGTTATAGCCAAACAACCACAATTCCACACAGCAACACAATAGACTTTATTGAATAAAAAAACTTTTTTTTACAGTGCGAGGTATACATGTCGAGACATGATTCATAAGAATCACAAAGGAGAGAAGAACAAAACACCAAAAAACAAAACTGGCGGCTTGACAAGCAGAGACCGCATAGACCGCTCGACTCCAGAGATCACTCAGCTTGACCTGAGACCGCGCGAACAGAAAACGGGTAAGACCGCAGCTCAGAACACCCGGCTTGACCTATACTGCCAGACCGCCACCTCAGACCGCACGAACTGGAACTTACTGAAATGAACGAAGAACAGAAGTTGTCGCCAGATCGCAACTCAGATCGACTAACTGTCGAAGGTCGCCTGATCGCTGAGCTCGCTGCGGACAGCGCAAGAACAACATAAACCAGTTCGCAGACAGACCGCTGCCGAACTGTTTATTCAAGCCGCTGGGAATTACTAAGGAAGGAGACCGCAACCTGCTATCGCAAACCTGCGAACACAACAAACAATCAACTCGCTTCCGAGACCGCCCAACCTCAAAATTGAGACCGCACAAAACAACCCAGGCTCTAGTTCTTACAGTTCTCGTTATGAATGACGGGCCATGCACGCCTATTTATAGGCGACAAGACGGATGTCATCACCGCCGCAAGAGAGATACAATCACCACCCGCCAGATCGCCAACGGTCTCACAGAGAAGATCGCGTGATCACACTACTTGGACAACCTTCCATCCAAGACTGCAGATCAGCAGGCAGACCGCGCACAAGTTGTGCGAACACAAGACCGCGCACAAGCCGCGTGGACACAAGAGCACTCCTTCCTTAGATCGCCAAGAACAAACAAGGAACAGCTGGCCGACTTCAGACTAGTCGCCATATCGCCCAGCACAAACCGCCCGGTCACATCGGTTACACAAGAATAGACCTCCCGGTCTTTTACAAAGGAGATAGACAAACCAAGCAGAACAACCCGGGAGGAGACCGGAACAATTAGGAACAGACCGGCTAACCAGCAGACCGCCAGAACCAGACCGTAGAGCTAGACTGGCAGATCATCAACACAGACCACGCGGTCTCTGTTGTCTCCAAAATTCAGACCGCCGACCACCTTCCACTTCACTTCAAAGATTTCAACACTCCCCCTTGAAGTGGGAAGTGGAAACTAGCCCGAGTAAACTCCGCAACCAAGTAAACGGTCCCTTCGCCAGCGGCTTTGTGAAGATGTCTGCAACATTGTCTGCATTCCGAACATGCTCGACCATAAGAGATCCTCCCAACACCTTTTCACGAATGAAATGGTGATCAATCTCAATATGCTTTGTTCTCGCGTGACAGACTGGATTATTAACCAGTTTGAGAGCACTCTCATTGTCCCCGCATAGCATAGTGGGACCTCGAACCTCCTCATGAACGTCCTCCACCAACCTCCTGAGCCAAATGGCTTCCTGAGCTGCCAAGGCCGAAGCCTTGTATTCCGCTTCTGTGGTAGATACAGACACCGAGTCCTGCTTTTTGCTGCACCAAGAAATAGCTGTGGGGCCTGTCATAAAAACAAATCCATACTTTGATCTCCGATCATCCATGTCTCCCCCGTAATCAGCATCCTTGTATCCACGCAACTCCAAGCTTGACCCTCTCCTATATAGGAGACCCAAATCAGAGGTCGACTTCACATATTTCAAGATTCCTTTTGCCACTAGAAGATGAGGCTTCCATGGCTCCGCCATGTACCGACTCACTTTGCCAACTGCATAAGCAATATCTGGCCTCGTGATGGTCAAGTAGATCAAGCTCCCAACCAGAGCTCGGAACACCAACGGATCAGATAGAACTCTCCCCTCATCCTTCTGAAGTTTATGATGATGTTCCAGAGGTATAGAGCTGCTCTTCCCTTCCTCCATGCTGAATCGTTGAATGATCCGCCCCGCATATCCAGCTTGAGAAACGAGCACTCCGCTCTCCCGCCTCTGAACCTTGAGTCCAAGGAAATGGTGGAGCTCACGCAGATCCTTCATCTCAAACCTGATAGCAAGCTCGGCTCTCAGCCTTGCTACTGCCTCCTTCGAGTTCTCGGTGACAATCATGTCATCCACATACAGCAGAACAATAATCTGAAGCGCCCCCTCCTTCTTGACGAACAAGCTAGAATCAGATTCTGAAGCAAAGAACCCGCAGAATAGAAGATACTCTGCGATCTTCCCATACAACGCCCGAGGCGCTTGTTTCAACCCATACAGGGATTTCTTCAGTTGGCAGACGTAGTCCGGACACTCCTCCGAGATGAAGCCCGGCGGTTCGATCATGAAGATATCCTTGTCAATCTCTCCGTATAAGAAAGCATTCTTCACGTCGAGCTGCCAAATCTCCCATCCACTGGATGCCGCCAAAGCAATAACAAATCGAACCGAAGTCATCTTTGCCACTCGACTGAACGTTTCATCATAATCTTCTCCATACTGCTGTGAGAACCCGCGAGCCACAAGGCGAGACTTGTATCGCTCGATCGTGCCTCCAGCTTTCTTATTGAGCATATAAACCCATTTGCATGTCACAGGGGTAATGCCCTTGGGCCTGGGCACTAGAGACCAAGTCTCATTCTTCTTGAGAGCATCCATCTTCTCCTGCATAGCCATGTCCCACTGCTTCACGCCTTTCTCCTTCTCAAAGCTCGACGACTCCCTCTCATCCAAGGGACCAGCAAAGAAACATGAGACAAAGCTCACCATGTTTCCTCCTGTGTATCGATCAGGTGGCTTGATAGTCCTCTTCGACCTCCTAAGAGGTTGATTGATACGCAAAACTATGCTTACAAACGATAACGGCAAGTGTACCGTATCGAATGTAGTATAGGTTATAAAAAACCAAGGTCATATAAAAATCCGGGCGTGTTGATTACTCTTACTCAAGACGATCTCTATTGTTCTATCAAATGAAATTTTGATTTGTTGCAATGAGAAAAGTAACTTGACTAGAAGATTATAACTAAAGAAAAGAGAGGTGGACAAACTAGAAGAATATATGAATAAAAACAACGAATTTTATTAATTCATGAAAAAAGATTACAACTATTGAAGGAGGATTTACAAATGCAAGAAAAAGTAAAGCTAGATTACTCAAACACAGGAGGAATAACGCAGAAAATGGAGGCTTGGACTCCAAAACAAGGTCTAAAATAATCTGGAGGAGCTGCCCTTTTATAGCTGAAAAATTCTGGGTACACGCCCTCGGTCACGCCCGTGACCAAGGGCGTGTAAGGCGCGCGATCATCTCGGAACGGAAAGGGCGCAATATGGCTTTAATGCTGATGATATTTGCGTGTCACGCCCTAGGTCACGCCCGTGACCTAGGGCGTGTAACCTTCAAAACGTGCTGCTGGCGGGAATCTTCGGCGGGAAGAAGCGGGGAGTGGCGCGAGATGAGTGACGCTCGTGACATTGAGTCACGCCCCTGGGCACGCCCGTGACCTGGGGCGTGTAAATTTAATTGACGTGGCAGGCTGATTCTGGATGATTGCGGCGGGTCACGGCCGTGACATTGGGTCACGCCCTTGGTCATGCCCGTGACCTGGGGCGTGTACTTGGCGAAATCTTCACGGAACGCACTCGTGGTGGCGGAAACAGGTCTGGAGCACCGCGCAGGTTACACGCCCATTGTCACGCCCGTGACCTTGGGCGTGTACTTGAATTTTTTGTCTAATGCGTCCAAAAAAACCTGAAATACACCGAAAAAGCTTAAGTTAGTTTATAAAATTGAAAAGCTAATAATTTTAATAAGAAAAACATAAAAAACTAATTAATTTCATATTAAAATAAATTAAACTTATATTAAAAGATGAGTAAAAAATACTCATCAAACACCCCCATACTTACTCGTTTGCCACCCCGAGCAAACAACTTTTCATAGGAGTAGAAAAATTTAAATACTAGAAAAGAAAGTTGAACTCAAGGAATAAAAATGCGAAGTCTTACGCCTACGTGTAGAGATCCTAGTTGAAAGATCTATTCAGCATATTGATTAGCTTATAATTTTCAGTAGTGCGGATTAACAAATTGCTTTTACTTTTAAATTGAAAGTTCGGCAAATTCTAGAATGTTATTCAGGGAGCGGGTAGCGTGTTTTCTAAGATCAATATTACCCAAAATTGAGTTTCGGGATAGCCTCCAAAGAAATTCATCAATGACGATGGCCATAGGCTTGCCCGGTCGCACTCTCTCCACTACACAAGTATAATATTATAGCTTAAAGATCAAAAGGGCTTTCATTAGGAGTGAAACTTGGCTTAGGTATATGATTTGGATTTGGAAATCAAAATATAGAATATGACGGCTAAGGATCACACTAAACCAAGGTGAGAGTTACCCAAAATTATCCAAAATTCAAACCTCGCGAAAGAGTTGTTATGAAGCAAAACTCTCATATTTTCCAAAAAAAAGAGGCCATGAATACTTTTTTATATATATATATATATATATATTTTCACAATTGGCCAATAATTTTTTTCACATATATATTTTATATCCTTTTTTTTTTCATAATAGCTCCGAATAAGAAGTTGTAATTTCCTTATTTTCACAATTGAACCCATTGCAGAATTTTAATAAATCTCAAATATTTAGTGTGATCATGGGCTGGATGTTTTAGCTTTGGTGAAAATGAAAGGTGGAGGTAGCAAAGGAAATAAGGTAAGGCTCAAAGTACTTAAGCAATGAAAATTTATAAAGGTGGGCAAACAGGAACAAACGATCAAAAGGTGGCCTAAATCACTTCTAAAAACTATGACAAACCTATGTAAATATTTCGAGAATCGCTAGAGGCAAGTTCTAGACATCGAGAAAGGACACCCTTCCGTTCAAAAATGTGTAATATTTCTCTAGTAAGCTTCTACATACTCACTTGAATTTATTCGCAGATTCTACCGGTTTTAAGGTAAAAGTAAAACAAGAATTGTTTTTTCGCAGTTAGAAAAACATAAATCTAATTTTATGCTGAATAGTTAATTTGACATAAAATTCTACAAATGCGTGCGTTTGACTAGGAACACTGCATGAGTCAACAATTTTATTCCAAAATTCAAAATCAAATGAAGTATAAAAATTCTCTACTACACTAAACAAAAGCAAATCTACTAAGGATTTTGCAAATGAGTAAGTATAAAAATTCAGCATAAATCTAATATTTTTTTTTATTTCTTCTTAGACTTCCCAAGATCTACCCGGTGAAGGGTTTGCAAGGTACTAGAGGCTATGATGGAAATTCAAGCCCAAAGCGTCCTTTCCAAGAAATTTTATTTAGATAGAAAATATATATATATTTTTTTTCAAATAAATAGAAATTCAAAGAAGACAATGCTACACCCCCATACTTAGAATTAAACATTGTCCCCAATGTTTAAAACTAGGTAAGAGGAAAAAAAACAGGAATTACACTTTTTATTTTATTTTTTTATTATTATTAATATTATTTTTTTAGAAAATGAAATAAATAAAACAACAAAAAGGAAGAAAGATAAATAAATGGCTAAAGGGTGAAGAGGGCTTCCCTGATCGGTAGACGAGGTTGCCAGACAGAAAATGAAACCTGCAAAATTAAGTTAAACAAAACAAACAAAAGAAAACGTTGGGTTGCCTCCCAAAAGCGCTTTGTTTACCGTCGCGTAGCTTGACTAAGTGGTGTTCTACAAGTTTGTGAGGTTAAGCGTTTCAATTTTGCCGGGCGCTGGGTCGCCAGAATGATATAATTTCAATCGGTGTCCGTTAACTTTCAAAAGGCCTTGATCCGGGTGCTCTATTAGCACGGTCCCATATGGCCAAACCTCTTTTACAACAAAAGGTCCGGACCATCGGGATTTTAATTTGCCCGGAAAAAGTTTTAATCTAGAATTATATAAAAGGACTAAGTCTCCCGGTGAAAAAGATTTTGGAAATTTTATTTTTTTGTCATGGTAAAACTTAGTGCGCTCCTTGTAAAATTTATTATTTTCATAGGCGTTTACACGCCATTCGTCTAATTCATTAAGTTGAAATTTTCGTTGATCGGAGGCTAAGTTCAAATCTAAGTTTAAAAATTTTAGCGCCCAGAATGCGCGATGTTCTAATTCCACCGGTAAATGGCACGCTTTTCCATAGACCAATCGGTACGGTGTACATCCGATGGCGGTTTTGTACGCTGTCCGATAGGCCCATAGTGCGTCGTCTAATTTTAACGACCAGTCCTTCCTATTAACGGAGACAGTTTTTTCTAAAATTCTTTTTAGCTCGCGATTCACCACCTCCACTTGGCCATTTGCTTTTGGGTGGTTGGCGGTAGATAGCTTGTGGGTAACTCCATACTTTGCTAAAATTTTAGCAAGTTGGTTGTTACAGAAATGTGTGCCCCGATCACTAATTAGTGCTCGGGGTGTGCCAAATCGCGAAAATAATTTTTTTTAAAAATTTACGAAGACTCTCGTGTCGTTTGTGGGGAAAGCTTGTGCTTCCGCCCACCTTAACACGTAATCGACCGCAACAAGAATATATTTATTATTTAAAGAAGACGGTAATGGACCTACGGAATCTATTCCCCAAAGATCAAAAATCTCGCATTCTATAAAAATATTTTGGGGCATTTCGTCTCGGTTAGAAATGTTACCTGACCGTTGGCACCGATCACAATTACTCACAAAATTATGAGCATCTTTGAATAAGGTGGGCCAATAGAAGCCCGCCTCTAGCGCCTTTCTTGCGGTTCGGTTTGCTTGGTAGTGTCCGCCGGCTGGTCCTTCGTGGCAGTGCCGCAATATTTGGACGCCTTCCTCGCCCGAAATGCACCTTCTTACCACTTGGTCTGTGCAGACACGAAATAAAAAGGGGTTCTCCCAAAAATAATTTTTCAAATCTGAAAAGAATTTCTTCATTTGCTGACTTGAAAAATTTTTTGGTAGGACCCGGGCCACTAAATAGTTGGTCAAATCCGCATACCAAGGGGTGGAAGAAGTCGTTACCTTTTCGATGGCGAGGAGGCGCTCTTCAGGGAATTTATCATCTATCTCGGCCTCCACTAGTGCTCCTGCTGCCGGGTTCTCCAGTCTTGAGAGGTGGTCGGCCGCCAAATTCTCCGCTCCTTTCTTGTCTCGGATCTCCAAATCGAATTCTTGCAAGAGTAGGATCCATCTCAATAGTCGGGGCTTGGCATCCCCTTTATCTAGCAAGTACCGGAGTGCGGAGTGATCTGTAAAAACAATAATTTTTGATAGCATTATGTACGAACGAAATTTATCAAAAGCAAAAACGATCGCTAGAAGTTCTTTTTCCGTCGTAGTATAATTAGCTTGGGCGGATGTAAGAGTTTTGCTTGCGTAATAAATTGGGTGAAAGTATTTATTCACCCTTTGGCCCAAGACTGCACCTACGGCAAAATCGCTTGCAACGCACATGATTTCGAACGGAAGAGGCCAATCTGGTGAAATTAAAATAGGCGATTTGATAAGTTCGTTTTTAATTTTTATGAACGCCTTAGAACATTCTTCATCAAAGATAAACGTGGTTTCTTTTTCTAAAAGATGCGTTAACGGTTTTGTAATTTTTGAAAAATCTTTAATAAACTGTCTATAGAAACCCGCATGTCCTAAAAAACTCCTAATAGATTTAATATTAGTAGGCGGAGGGAGTTTTTCTATAACTTCGATCTTGGCCCTATCGACCTCGATCCCTTTACTAGAAACCTTATGTCCGAGGACTAATCCCTCACGGACAATAAAATGGCACTTCTCCCAGTTGAGTGCCAGATTCGTGTCTTCGCAGCGTTGAAGAACACGATCAAGATTTTTTAGACAATTTTTAAAGGAATCGCCATAAACTGAAAAATTGTCAATGAAAACTTCCATGACGTCCTCAACTAATTCATTAAAAATTGCCAGCATACATCTTTGAAATATAGCTGGCGCGTTGCAAAGCCCAAACGGTATTCTTCGATATGCGAAGGTGCCGAACGGACAAGTGAAGGTGGTTTTCTCTTGGTCTTCAGGCGCAATTGGGATTTTGAAATATATCGAAAGACCATCAAGAAAACAATAGTGCGAGTGACCGGATAAACGTTCTAGAATTTGGTCAATAAAGGGCAACGGAAAATGATCCTTGCCGGTGGCACCATTTAATTTCCTATAATCGATGCATACCCGCCAACCCGTAACAGTACGGTTGGGATTAACTCGTTATTTTCATTTTCAACTACTGTGATTCCGCCCTTCTTAGGCCCGACTTGCATCGGGCTAACCCAAGTGCTATCAGAAATTGAGTAAATAATTCCCGCGTCTAATAATTTTATAATTTCGGCCTTAACGACGTCCTTCATATTAGGATTCAAGCGTCGTTGAGGCTGAATAGTGCCGCGAGAATTATTTTCAAGATTTATTTTATGCGTGCAGAACGAGGGATTTATACCCTTTATATCAGAAATTTGCCACGCAATTGCGTTACGGTGGTTATTTAAAATTTTAATTAATTCGGAAATTTCCGAATCATTAAGCGCGGAAGAAATAATTACGGGTAATTTTGAATTTTCTTCTAAAAATACAAATTTTAGATGATCCGGAAGTTGTTTTAATTCTAGACTCGGCGTCTCTTCATAAGAAGTTTTGATTTTAAAAATATTTAAATCTGTTTGTTCAAAATTTTCCTGCCGGGTTGTTTCTTCAAGAAATAATAAAGTTTGTAACTCCGGATTTTCAAAAAAAGGGGGATTTATTTCTGCAAAAGTTGATAAGTTTTCTTCAAATTTTGATTCTAAATTAAAACAAGAATCATCGTTAGTAATTGCATTTCTCATTGATTGATTAATATTGAAGATAACTTCCTCTTCTCCAACTCGCAGGAGAATGTTTCCGTTACTTACATCTATTATAGCTCGAGCGGTGGCTAGGAAAGGTCGGCCAAGTATTAGGGGTACTTCGGCGTCTTCTTCAATATCCAGGATGACAAAGTCTACCGGGAAGATAAACTTATCAACCTTTACTAGCACATCTTCAATGACCCCTATTGGGTATTTAACTTACCGATCCGCTAGTTGGATGCATATATTAGTTGGGCTTGGGTTGCCCAAACCAAGTTTTTGAAATAACGCAAAAGGCATTAAATTTATACTAGCCCCTAGATCGGCCAAGGCGTGCTTGATTGATAAATTACCAAACATACACGGGATGGAGAACCATCCCGGGTCATT
Source organism: Dactylorhiza incarnata (assembly GCA_033032865.1). NCBI lineage: Eukaryota > Viridiplantae > Streptophyta > Magnoliopsida > Asparagales > Orchidaceae > Dactylorhiza > Dactylorhiza incarnata. The sequence continues at coordinate 3,264,252 of JAWHQI010000036.1, forward strand.
CAATTTTTCTGGTAATTTATTTAATAAAGCCGCCGAACACTCTGCGTTTAAAGAAATACGCGAAAAATTTTCAAGTTTCTTTTTATTTGAAAGTAATTCTTTTAAAAATTTAGCGTACTTTGGCATTTGAGCAATTGCTTCGCAGAATGGTACATTTATTTGGATTTGTTTTGAAATTTCAATAAATTTTTTATATTGCTCCTTGTTGCACTCATCTTTTAATTTCGAAGGATAAGGAATATAGAGATTTTTAAATATGCGCGGAGCTAAAGCAGCAGACGGTAAAGCAGGTGAAGAAATAACTTGCGGGGGAGAAGATGAAACATTTACCTCGGGCTTGACCAATTTTGAAGAAGATACCTCCTTTCTGTTGCAGAGTGTGATTGCGTTAGCGCTCTCCCGCGGATTGGGCTCAGTGTTGCCCGGAAGTGCTCCTTGCTGGCGTTCGGAGAACAATTTTGCGAGCTGTCCAATTTGATTTTCTAAATTTTTGACCGACCCGGTGAGATTCTGGATATTTGACTCATTGGAGGCAATGTACTTGGTGAAGAACTCTTCAAGTGGAGAGGGCTTGTGTGGTGGTGGTGGTGGAGCAAATCCGGGGGGATTTACTTGTGGGGGGCTTTGAGCATTATTGGGGTTGCTCCATGAAAAATTTGGGTGGTTCCTTAAACCCGGATTATAACTATTGTTAAACGGAAGATTATTATTCGGGTTATAAGGAGGGCGATAAGAGTTCCCCATATAATCAACTTGCTCAGGAATAAAATTATTATTAAAATTATTAAAGTTATTATTGTTAACCCAATTTGCGGCAGAGGAAGCAGTCATCTCCGCCACATAATGTTTTGTGAGCATTTCTACTTGTTGCGCTAAGTTAGGGGTGGCCTCGACTTCAAAAAGTCCGGCCTGCTTATTAGGGCGCGACCGTGTCGCATTCCACTGATAGGCATTCATGGCCATCTCCTCAAAAAGCTCTTGAGCAGCTTCGGGGGTTTTATTATTAAGAGCTCCCCCTGCGGCCGCATCAATCATCTGCCTCGTTTGGAGATTTAAACCATTGTAGAAAGTTTGAATTTGTTGCCACAAAGGAAGGGCATGATGAGGACATCTCCGCAATAATTCCTTGAAGCGCTCCTATGTGTCGTAGAGAGACTCCGAGTCTAGTTGCGTAAAAGAGAGAATGTCTGTACGTAATTTGGCGGACTTTGCCGGAGGAAAACATTTCGTTAAAAATTTCTCCGTCATTTCGGCCCATGTAGTGATGGAACCTCTAGGAAGAGATCCCAACCACTGCTTGGCCTTAGTCCGCAAAGAGAAAAGAAATAAGCGTAAACGGATGGCATCATCGGTGACACCATTTATCTTAAATGTATCGCAAATTTCCAAAAAATTAAGTAAATGTAAATTAGGATCTTCATCTGGTAAACCATCGAAAACGACGGTTTGTTGTACCATCTGAATGATGCTCGTTTTAATTTCAAAATTATTATTCGCCACAGCTGGGCAAATAATACTAGATTGTGTACCCTCCCAATTCGGTCTCGCATAATAGGACATGGTCCGTAGAGGGGCCTCATTATGGATGGGATCACCCATTTTTCCTCGTTAGTTTCTCTGACCGACTCTTCGCGAATTATAGGCAGATCACTAAATCGGAGACGCCGCCGCAACGTGCGCTCGATTTCCGGATCAAATCCAAATTCAAAATTAGCTGGAGAGTTGTGTCGGGTCATAAACCAAGAAGAAAAGAAAAGAGAGAAAGAGGTGAGAGAGAAGAACAAAGCAAAAATTTAGATAAATATATTTATTATATATAATTTTTATTTTTATTTTTATATATATATATATTTTTTATTAGGTGATTTAAAATTAGTCCTGGACTTCCCAAGATCTACCCGGTGAAGGGCTTGCAAGGTACTAAAGGCTATGTTGGGAATTCAAGCCCAAAGCGTCCTTTCTAGGAATTTAGTTACACCTTGAATGATAGAGAAAAAAAAATAAGAGAAGAAAGGAAGCGATAAAGCCAATAGATATTCTCTTTCGAAATATCAACTCAGATCCCCGGCAACGGCGCAAAAAACTTGATACGCAAAACTATGCTTACAAACGATAACGACAAGTGTACCGTATCGAAGGTAGTATAGGTTATAAAAAACCAAGGTCGTATAAAAATCCGGGCGTGTTGATTACTCTTACTCAAGACGATCTCTATTGTTCTATCAAATGAAACTTTGATTTGTTGCAATGAGAAAAGTAACTTGACTAGAAGATTATAACTATAGAAAAGATAGGTGGACAAACTAGAAGAATATATGAATAAAAACAACGAATTTTATTAATTCATGAAAAGAGATTACAACTATTGAAGGAGGACTTACAAATGCAAAAAAAAGTAAAGTTAGATTACTCAAACACAGGAGGAATAACACAGAAAATGGAGGCTTGGACTCTAAAACAAGGTCTAAAATAATCTGGAGGAGCTGCCCTTTTATAGCTGAAAAATTTTGGGTACACGCCCTCGGTCACGCCCGTGACCAAGGGCGTGTAAGGCGCGCGATCATCTCGAAATGGAAAGGGCGCAATCTGGCTTTAATGCTGACGATATTTGCGTGTCACGCCCTAGGTCACGCCCGTGACCTAGGGCGTGTAACCTTCAAAACGTGCTGCTGGCGGGAATCTTCGGCGGGAAGAAGCGGGGAGTGGCGCGAGATGAGTCACGCCCGTGACATTGAGTCACGCCCCTGGGAATGCCCGTGGCCTAGGGCGTGTAAATTTAATTGACGTGTCAGGCTGATTCTGGATGCTTGCGGCGGGTCGCGGCCGTGACATTGGGTCACGCCCGTGACCTGGGGCGTGTACTTGGCGAAATCTTCACGGAACGCACTCGTGGTGGCGGAAACAGGTCTGAAGCACCGCGCAGGTTACACGCTCATGGTCACGCCCGTGACCTTGGGCGTGTACTTGAAGTTTTTGTCTAATGCGTCCAAAAAAACCTGAAATACACAGAAAAAGCTTAAGTTAGTTTATAAAATTGAAAAGATAATAATTTTAATAAGAAAAACATAAAAAACTAATTAATTTCATATTAAAATAAATTAAACTTATATTAAAAGATGAGTAAAAAATACTCATCATTGCTCCTGACTAACCACCTCCTCAGATGCTTCTTCTGTACTAGCTCCTCTTTCAGACGAACTTGGAGCATCGCTCCCCTGCTTCCTGAACCTGAAGCCTCCATCTCAGAGCTTGACACAGCTGGAGCTCCTGGTGAAACATGCAACTCCACTTGAAGATTTTCTGCAGCCTTCCCTTTTTCTTCAACCTTGCTCTCCGGTAGTTCAACTCCTAAACTCCCCTTGTAGGAAGTCACCTCATTGAACACCACATCCCGAGATACCATTAATCTCTGTGTCTCAGGATCCATGCATCTCCATCCTTTCTTCCGCTCATCATATCCAACAAAGACTAGCTTCCTCGCTTTCGCATCTAGCTTTGTCCGAAGAGCATCAGGAATATGCACATAACAGGCTGACCCGAACACCCGAAGGTGTGCAACACTCGTCTTCTCCTTGAACATCAGTTCGTGAGGGGTCTTCATGATGATAGGACTTAGAGGCATCCTGTTGATGACGTATGCTGCACAAGACATTCCCTCCGCCCAAAAAGACTTTGGGATACTCTTGGCATGAAGCCAGCATTTGCAGGTTTCCGTCAGATGACGGATCTTCCGCTCTGCAACGCCATTTTGCTGTGGAGTATGGGAACAAGTGAGCTCTCTCCGAATGCCGTACTTCCTGCAAAAACTTGAGAACTCACCAGAGGTGAACTCCCCACCATTGTCAGTTCTCAATTTTTTCACCCGCAGGCCTAACCGACATTCCACCAGCTCCTTGAACTCCACGAACTTCACAAAAGCTTCCGACTTCTCTTTCAAAAAATACACCCAAACAAATCTGGTGTAATCATCAATCAACACCAACATATATCTGTTGCCCATCAAATCACCGTTAATGCACTCCAACGGCACATTGCATCTTGTTTGCGATTTATCAAATGGAAGTCGATGAGACTTACCAAACTGACATCCCGCACAAACATGACCGTCTCCATAGGAGGACAAGCTAGGCAAGCCCTTGACAAGGCCCCTTACCGTCATAGCCTTCAATTTGTCCATGCCTACATGCCCCAACCTTTCATGCCAGATAGCCGCGTTATCATTGGTCTTCATCTTGTCAACATAGGTACTAGTCGATAACACGAACATGTCCTTTACCCGCTTTCCAACATGGATAACATCTCCCTTTATCTCCGGTTGAGTTTTAAGAAACTTCACTTCTGTTGGGCCAAACAGAATGTGATAATCGGCATCGACCACATTGGTCACAGAGAAGAGGTTCTTCTTCATACCCGGCACGTGATAAACACTCCTCAACGTGAGTGGACCTTTATCACTGCTCAGAGAGACAACACCTTCTTGTTCTACTGCATGAACAGAATTATCAGCTGTAATGATTGCGTCGTTACCTGAGTAAGATGCCAAAGAGGAGAACTTTGATTCATCCCCGGTGAGGTGATGCCCACACCCTGAATCCACGATCCAATCCTCTTCGAAGTTGATGGCAGCCAAGGCCTTAATGGGCATCACCGTCATTTTGGCCTCAAAGGCTCCTCCCCATCCAGCTTCATCAGACTTTGGCTTCTCCTTCTCCGCTGCATGTCCCGGCTGAAGATTAACCCGACAATCCTTCTTGAAGTGGCCAGTCTTATTGCATCTGAAGCACCTTGGTCCCTCTCCCTTCTTCTTTGCATCAGACTTAGAGGCATAACCCCTATCCTGCTGACCTGAAGTAGAGGGTCCATCATGACCTGGCTTCTTCTTCTCCCATTTCCTCTTCTTCTTCCCAGAGAACAACACATTACTATCTCCCCCAGAGATAGAAGTCCCTGCCATCTGTCTTGCCAAACATTCCTGCGAAGCAAGTAAGTTCTCCAGCTCCAACAGAGATGGTTGATTTTGTTGAAATTGTTGAAGTGAAGTGGAAGGGAGTCCGGCCGGACTGAAGGCTGGAGACCGCAGAGACCGCGCGGCCTGCGATGGTGCTCTGGCGGTTTAGTTCTGCGATCTCTCCCTACTGTTCTGGCGATCTGCTGTGATTGGCCAGTTTGCTTCTTGGTTTGGTCATTAGTTCTGTCGACCTGTTGCAAGTTCTTCAGGTCTTGCTCTGGGCGGCCTGTTCTTGGTTGTCCGTAGTGACCGGGCGACTTGTTTGGGCTGTTCTGGCGACTTGGTTCAAGTCGGCCAGATGTTTGCCCCTGCGTTGGCAATCTCAGGAAGGGTGGTCGCTGTGTCCGCGCGGCTTGTGCGCGGACTGCTGCTGTCTTGCTGACTTGGGATGGATCTTGTCCAAGTGTTGTGTCCACGCGGCTTGTGCGCGGACTGCTGCTGTCTTGCTGACTTGGGCTAGATCTTGTCCAAGTGTTGTGTCCACGCGGCTTGTGCGCGGACTACTGCTGTCTTGCTGACTTGGGATGGATCTTGTCCAAGTGTTGTGTCCGCGCGGCTTGTGCACGGACTGCTGCTGTCTTGCGGACTTGTGCTGGATCTCGTCCAAGTGCTGTGTCTGCACGGTCTTTCTTATGAGGCCGCTGGCGATCTGATGGGCGGTTATTGTATCCCGGTTTGTGCGGTGACGACATCAGTCTATCCGCCTATAAATAGGGGTGCAGGGCACGTCATTCCTAACAAGAACTCTTTGCGGTCAGCAGGTTGCGGTCTCCTTCCTTGGTGATTTCCGGCAGCTTGAATAAACAGTTCGTCTGCGGTATGTCAGCGAACTGGTTTATTGTGTTCTTGTGCTGTTCGCAGCGGACTCAGTGATCAGGCGACCTTCAGCGGTTAGGCGGTCTGAGTTGCGGTCTGGCGTCAGCTTCAGTTCTTTGTTCCAATAAGCTTCAGTTCGTGCGGTCTGGGATTGCGGTCTTGCAGTGCAGCTTGTCTGCTTCTGTTCGCGCGATCTCAAGTTGTTTTCTGTGGTCTAACTGTGCAAGCGGTCTGGGTGTACAGCAGAGCAAGCCGGGCGGCCTGAGCCTTTTTGCGGTCCGTGCGGTTTCTGCTTTGGCAGACCGCCAGTTTCGTTTTTGGTGTGTTTGTTCTTCTCATCTCCATGATTCTTATGAATCATGTCTCGCCATGTATACCTCGCATTGTAAAGCAGTTCTGTTTCAATAAAGATTTCTTGTGTTGCTGTTTTTGGCATTGTGGTTGTTTAGTTATAACTCTTGTTGATACAACTCCTGCATACTCCTAAATGGTCTTTCAAAAATTTTAACATGGTATCGGAGGCAGGTTCCTGGAGTGGATAAGCAGTGATCAACTAGAGTTGCCATCGTCTTTGTGAAGAAGAGACCACATAGATTGCCATGGAAGGTGGATACGCAAGATGTCTTGGTATTGAACTCCTCACATCGACTAACTTTAAAAAGTGGAAGTCATGTATGGAGAGTTACTTGCTTGGCGAGGATCTTTGGGAGGTAGTTGGCGGAGAAGACACACAAGAGGTGTTTCTAGCAGGAGATAATATGGCAGAGGTGAGTCTTTGGAGGAGGACGAATGCTAAGGCAGAGTTCACTCTCAAAAGGGCTATCTCACCAGAGCTGTTTGATCACATCATCGGATGTAAATCTGCTGCTAAGATTTGGACATCCTTGGATGGATTGTTCAATAAGAAGAATGTAGCGAGGCTACAGTATCTTGAAAATGAGTTGGCGAAAGCCTCTCAAGGTGATCTTTCTGTTTCTACCTTCTTCCTCAAGATGAAGAACCTCAAGGCAGAGATTTCTGCATTGGACCCTGATGAGCCAATCTCTGAGGCAAAACTGAAGAGGCATATCATCCGCGGGTTGCGGAAGGAGTATCTTGCCTTTGTGACTTCAGTTAAGGGTTGGGCAAATCAACCGTCGTTGTTGGAGCTGGAGAACCTTCTTGCTTCGCAAGAAAGTTTAGCAAGACAGATGGCGGGGGTTTCTATCTCCGGGGGAGAAAGTGATGTAATGTTCTCTGGGAAGAAGAAGAAGAAATGGGAGAAGAAGAAGCCGGGTCATGATGGACCCTCCACTTCAGGTCAGCAAGATAGGGGCTATGCTCCTAAGTCTGATGGGAAGATGAAAGGAGAGGGACCAAGGTGCTTTAGATGCAATAAGACCGGGTACTTCAAGAAAGATTGCCGGGTGAATCTTCAGCCGGGACATGCAGTGGAGAAGGAGATGCCAAAGTCTGGTGAAGTTGGATGGGGAGGATCCTTTGCGTCTAATATAAAGGCGATTCCCGTTAAGGCCTTGGCTTCCATCAACTATGATGAGGACTGGATTGTTGATTCAGGGTGTGGGCATCACCTCACCGGGGATGGATCAAAGTTTTCTTCTTTGGCGCCTTACTCAGGTAACAATGCTATCATTATGGCTGATAATTCTATTCATCTAGTAGAGCACGAAGGAGTCGTCTCTCTGAGCAGTGATAAGGGTCCACTCACGTTGAGGAGTGTTTATCACGTGCCTGGTATGAAGAAAAATCTCTTCTCTGTGACCAATGAGGTCGACGCCGGTTATCACGTTCTGTTTGGCCCAACAGAAGTGAAGTTTCTCAAAACTCAACCGGAGATAAAGGGAGATGTTATTCATGTCGGCAAGCGGGTGAAGGACTTATTCATTTTATCGACAAGTACCTATGTTGATAAGATGAGGACCAATGATGGCGCGGCCATCTGGCATGAAAGGTTGGGGCATGTAGGCATGGAATAATTGAAGGCTATGGCGGTAAGGGGCCTTGTCAATGGCTTGCCTAGCTTGTCCTCCTATGGAGACGGTCATGTCTGCGTAGGATGTCAGTTTGGTAAGTCTCATCGACTTCCATTTGACAAATCGCAAACAAGGTGCAAAGTGCCGTTGGAGTGCATCCACGGTGATTTGATGGGACCGACTGCCACCCCAAGCCTTGTAGGCAACAGATACATGTTGGTGTTGATTGACGATTACACCAGATATGTCTGGGTGTATTTTTTGAAGGAGAAGTCGGAAGCATTTGCAAAATTTGTGGAGTTCAAGGAGCTGGTTGAAGGCCGGCTTGGCCTGCAGGTTAAAAAACTTAGCACTGACAATGGTGGGGAGTTCACCTCTGGTGAGTTCTCAAGTTTTTGCAGGAAGCACGGCATCAGGAGAGAGCTCACTTGTGCCCATACTCCACAACAGAATGGCATTGCCGAGAGGAAGATTCGTCATTTGACGGAAACTTGCAAATGCTGGCTTCATGCCAAGAATATCCCAAAGTCCTTCTGGGCGGAGGGAATGTCTTGTGCAGCTTATGTCATCAACAGGTTGCCTTTAAGTCCTATCAACATGAAGACCCCTCACGAATTGATGTTCAAGGAGAAGCCGAGTGTTGCACACCTTCGGGTGTTCGGGTCAACCTGCTATGTGCATATTCCTGATGCTCTTCGGACAAAGCTAGATGCGAAAGTAAGGAAGCTAGTCTTTGTTGGGTATGATGAGCGGAAGAAGGGATGGAGATGCATGGATCCTGAGACACGGAGGTCAATTGTTTCTCGGGATGTGGTGTTCGATGAAGTAACTTCCTACAAGGGGAGTTCAGGAGTTGAGCTACCGAAAAGCAGGGTTGATATAAGAGGGAAGGCTGCTGAAGATCTTCAAGTGGAGTTGCCTGTTTCACCAGGAGCTCCAGCTGTGTCTAGCTCAGAGGCGGAAGCTTCAGGTTTTGGAAGCAGGGGGAGCGATGCTCCAAATTCGCCTGGAAGAGGAGCTAGTTTTAAAGAAGCAGCTGAGGAGGTGGTTAGTCAGGGGCAACCTCTTAGGAGGTCGAACAGGACTATTCAACCACCAGATCGATACACAGGAGGAAACATGGTAAACTTTGTTTCATGTTTCTTTGCTGGTCCAATGTAGAAATCTCTGCTGTGAGTTTCTTCATCTTTTGAAAGAAGGTAGAGATAGAAAGATCACCTTGAGAGGCCTTCGCCAACTCATTTTCAAGAAACTATAGCCGAGATACATTCTTTTTATTGAACAGCCCGTCCAAAGACGTCCAAATCTCAACAGCAGATTTACATCCAATGATGTGATCGAATAGCTCTGGTGAGATAGCCCTCTTGAGTGTGAACTCTGCCTTTGCATTAGTCCTCCTCCAAAGTCTCACCTCTGCCATATTATCTCCTGCTACAAAGACTTCTTGTGTGTCTTCTCCTCCAACTATCTCCCATAGATCCTCGCCAAGTAAGTAACTCTCCATACACAACCTCCACTTCTTATAGTTAGTCGATGTGAGGAGTTCAATACCAAGCCCTCTTGCGTATCCAGCTTCCATGGCAATCTATGTGGTCTCTTCTTCACAAAGATGATGGCAACTCAAGTTGATCACTGCTTATCCACTCCAACAACCTTCCTCTGATACCATGTTAAAAATTTGATTTGAATCGTTTAGGAGTAAGCAAGAGTTTCATCAACTGAGTTATAGCCAAATAACCTCAATGCCACACAACAACACAATAGACTTTATTGAATCACAATACTTGATTTACAGTGCGAGGTATACATGGCGAGACATGATTCATAAGAATCACGAAGGAGAGAAGAACAAAACACCAAAAAACAAAACTGGCGGCTTGACAAGCAGAGATCGCACAGACCGCTCGACTCCAGAGATCGCTCGGCTTGACCTGAGACTGCGCAAACAGAAAATAGGTAAGACCGCAACTCAGAACACCTGGCTTGACCTGTACTGCAGAACCGCCACCTCAGACCGCACGAACTGGAGCTTATTGAAATGAACGAAGAACGAAAGTTGTCGCCAGATCGCAACTCAGACCGCCTAACCGCCGAAGGTGGCCTGATCGCTGAGCTCACTGCGAACAACACAAGAACAACATAAACCAGTTCGCAGACAGACCGCTGCCGAACTGTTTATTCAAGCCGCTGGGAATTACTAAGTAAGGAGACCGCAACCTGCCTATCGCAAACCTGTGAACACAACAAATAGTCAACTCGCATCCGAGACTGCCCAACCTCAAAATTGAGACCGCACAAAACAACCCAAGCTCTAGTTCTTACAGTTCTCATTATGAATGACGGGCCATGCACCCCTAATTATAGGCGACAAGACGGATGTCGTCACCGCCGCAAGAGAGATACAATCACCACCCGCCAGATCGCCAGCGGTTTCACAGAGCACACTACGTGATCACACCACTTGGACAACCTTCCATCCAAGACCGCAGATCAGCAGGCAGACCGCGCACAAGTCGTGCGAACACAAGACCGCGCACAAGCCGCGCAGACACAAGAGCACTCCTTCCTTAGATCGCCAAGAGCAAACAAGGAACATCTGGCCGACTTCAGACAAGTTGCAAGATCGCCCAGCACAAACCACCCGGTCACAGCGGTTACACAAGAATAGACCGCCCGGTCTTTTACAAAGGAGATAGACAAACCAAGCAGAACAACCCGGGAGGAAACCGGAACAACTAGGAACAGACCGGCTAACCAGCAGACCGCCAAAACCAGACCGCAGTGCCAGACCAACATATCATCAACACAGACCGCGCGGTCTCTGCGGTCTTCAAAATTCAGACCGCCGGCCACCTTCCACTTCACTTCAAGGATTTCAACACTTCGAAGCAGGACTGAAAATGGAGAATTACCAGATTTTTGATCGATGATAAAGATTCCTTGAAGTACCGAGGTAGGTATTGTATCCCCGCGTTGGAAGATATTCGGGAAAAGATCTGTAGCAAAGCGCATGACTCAAGTGTTTCCTATCATCCTGGTTCCACGAAAATGTACAAAGACCTGAAGCAGATCGTTTGGTGGTCAGGTATGAAGAACGATATAGCTAAGTATGTTTCAGAATGTTTAACTTGTCAGCGCGTTAAGCCAGATCATAAGAGGCCTGAAGGTAAACTGAACCCTTTGGACATTCCAAGCTGGAAGTGGGAGAGTATTTCAATGGACTTCATTACTGGTTTACCGAGATCTCTCGGTGGACACGATTCGGTATGGGGTCATAGTTGACAGATTGACAAAGTGTGCTCACTTTGTGCCTTTTAAGACCGGATATTCTATGGAGAAGATAGTAGAGCTTTATTTGAACGAAGTCATTAGATTGCATGGTGTGCCCGTGAGCATTATGTCGGATCGGTATTCCAGATATATGTCTCGTTTCTGGCGAAGCTTGCAAGGAGCCTTGGGCACTGACCTTAGATACTCTACCGCTTACCACCCTCAGACCAATGGTCAGACAGAAAGAGTGAATCAAATTTTGGAAGACATGATCATGTGCTATATTTTGGATCATGGAGGAGCTTGGGACAAGCGTCTTGGATTGATGGAATTTGCCTATAATAACAGTTATCAGGAAAGCCTGCAGATGACCCCCTTTGAGGCATTGTATGGGAGGCGTTGCCGAACTCTCTTGTTTTGGTCCGAGGTTGGTGATAGTCCGTTGTTAGGCCCAGAGGCTTTGGAAGAGACGAGCGCTGCCGTGACTCATATCCGCGAGAAGCTTTGTATTGCTCAGGAGCGGTATGAGAAGTATGCTAATCGGAGAAGGGTGGATCTTGAGGTTGCCGTCGGAGACTTAGTGTTCTTGAAAGTTTCTCCGATGCCGGACGTTAAGAGATTTAGAAGGAACCACAAGTTGGATTCCCGGTATGTGGGACCTTTCCAGGTTGTTGAGCGCGTTGGAGTGTCAGCTTATGGATTGGATTTGCCTGTTTCCTTCCCTAATGTTCATGATGTGTTTCATGTGAGCCAGCTGAGGAAGTGTTTGCGTAGTGGTCGGCTTGTTCTTGATTCGGTACCCATTTTGCAGCCCAATCTTTTGTATGTTGAAGAGCCTATCCGACTCTTGGAGACTCAGGAGCGTGTGTTGCGGAGGAAGATGATCCCGATGGCTAAGGTTCTTTGGAAGAATCAGGGTATCGAAAGCGCAACATGGGAGCTGGAGTCTGCCATGAGAGAGACTCATCCTAGCCTCTTCTCTTAGATTTCGGGTAAATCTTCTGTCAGGTAACCTTTGGATTTGATTTTGTATCTTTCTTGATCTTTGGATTGCAAGTTTTGGGACGAAACTTCTTTTTAGGGGGAGTGACTGTAACCCCCCTGATTTTTTATAATTATTTTGCGTAGCCGCTGTGATGTAAATTTGGCATAAGGGCGTTACGTCAGCTCGCCAGGTTTAGTTTTGGGCCTTAGCTTAGTTAAAGTATGTAATTTAGATCGAGCGTGCGAGATTTCGCGTCATTTAGAGCTTTAGAGAAGATTTTGTGTAGTTATTAAGATCTTAGCTTCGGGAGGCTTTATCTCGAGTTTGGCTCGTCAAAATTGAATTCTGACTTCGCCGTTGGATTTGTAGCGCCGAATTTTTGTTTGGGTGTGAATTTCGTAGAAGTCCGAGAAGATTAATTCGTTGTCGTAGTTTAAATAGATTGGGATAATTATTATGTAATTATTACATTTTTATTTTTGCATAAAATTCTTCGAGTGAGTTCGAAGAATTCTGCGTTCGACGAGCTCGAGGTGGGCTGCGTTCGACGAGCTCGAGGTGAGCTGCGTTCGACGAGCTCAAGGTGAGCTGCGTTCGACGAGCTCGAGGTGAGCTACGTTTGACGAGCTCAAGGTGAGCTGTGTTCGACGACCTCGAGGTGAGCTGCGTTCGACGAACTCGAGGTGAGCTGCGTTCGACTAACTCGAGGTGAGGTGCGTTCCACGAACTCGAGGTGAGCTGCGTTCCACGAACTCGAGGCTGCGTTCCACGAACTGGAGGCTGCGTTCGATGAATTTCATTGAATTCGAAGAGAAATTCTCGTTCTCGGCGAGCAATTTAAGCTATATATATAATAAGCTTCGGTTTTATCTTCTTTTTCATCTCCTTCCCGTTTTCGACCGACCAATAGTTCTATCGGGCGAGAGAGTGAGAGCGGCATGTCGTGGAGCTTCCGACCGGTGATTCGAAGGTTGTAGTAGTCGGAATCGTGTTTGGAGAGTGGATTTGGAAAGCTCTCGGCGAGATCTTCGTTCTAGTGGTAAGCTTTTCCCATTTTGTGGAATTTTTGGAGTTATGATAGTGACCTAACTCCTTTTTTATCCGAAAAGTTTCAAGTTGTGCTTGAGTGAGTTCTTGCCGATCCATAACTTTTGGAGCGGAGAACTTTGAGCTCGCAGGGTTTAAGGAAAGTGGCTATCCCCTCCTCGTTGTTTTCTAAAAGCACTATTTCTGTGGTTATGTGTTTTTGCTGTGTCTTGGAGTGTGATTTTTTGGTCGTGTCGTTTTGATCTCGACCCCCCCCCCCCCCTTTGATCCCTGCCTTCAAATTCTCAAGAAAACATAGTCCCTACCTTGGGATTTCTCGAGAAATCATAATCTCTGTTTGGGATTTCTTGAGAAATGATTGACCCTGCCCTTGAGATTTCTCGAGAAATCACAGTCCCTGTCCTTGGGATTTCTCGAGAAATCATAATCTCTGTTTGGGATTTCTCGAGAAATGATTGACCCTGTCCTTGGATTTCTCGAGAAGCTCCTGCTACCTGCCTTTAATTCTCGAGAAGTCATGTTCTCTGTCTTTCTTTTCTCTCGAGAACTATAGGTTCTTAGCTTTTGATTCCTCAAGCCATGCCCCTTTGTCTCTTGTGTTTGAGCTATGCCTCCAATTTCTCCTCCTCCTCGAAATCTTGTGTCTTCTTAAGGGTGCAGGTAGTTGTAGATATCTGTACTGTGCCCATGATCATAAGCACCTTCGGCCAAAGTTCTTATATCTGTTGTGATCACCCAATCTCCGATTCTTCTCTTACCAATCGTCATATGCAGTGTTTACTTCATTTGTGACCCAATCCTTAGGGTATCCTGGTGATTATTTTTCTCGGGCTTCGTCCCGTGCCTAATTAAAGAAATTAATTAATAAGAACCATTGTCTTCATCCTTGCACGGTAGTCGTGTTTGGGGGACAATGGGGATTTGTTGTAGCCTTGCACTGTGGCCATTTTAGAGGTGAACCGCAGGCTTGGCCTGTGGTCCCGTGGGCCGTGTTTGGGTGGTTGGGGATAGAAACCCCCACCCGTTTTTGGCTTTGGTTGGCAGTGGATAAAGGACCGCCCCCGCTTAATTTGAGCTGATTAGTCACTTTAAATAAAATTTACAAGATAAATGAACCATGCATGTTCCTCTTTATGGTATTTGGTGCACTTGGTGCATTGTTTAGTTCTGTGCTTGGAGCTTCCTTTCCTGTAAGTGTTGGGCTTGGGTTGGTAACCCTTATGCCTTGTTTACCTTGTTTTTCTTTGTTTTCTGCCACTTGTAAATTCCTTGCTGAGGCATTCATTGTAATATTGAATGCCTCAGGTTCAGAGCCTTAGCGGCTAGCGGTGTAGCCCGGAGTCTTCGGGAGTTTTAGTTGCTATTTTACCCCGCTGTTGCGAGGTAGTTGTTGTTAGTTTTCTTCTTGTGTTCAGACATGCTAGTTTGGAGCCAACGAGTTAGTGTCAGGTTGTTGATGCCCGTTGTGCCCTTTTGATACTTTATAGCTTACTTGCTAGTTAAATGCCACTGCTTTTAGATCTTGTGTATCTTGCTCTCTGGGAATGATTTATTTCTAGGTGCATTATAGTTATAAAATGTCTTTTCTTTCATCCTCATTGCATACCTTTTAACTGAAATCCTTATCTTTAAAGTTGCCTAAAGAAATTTTATATACCTATACTACGCGTAGATATGTGCATTTCATTTACTTTATGTCCTGTCATCACGTGCATTTAGGACCTTAAGTGAACTAAATCAAGTACTTTCCGCTGCAATTACATATATTTTCTCAGTGGACTAGTTGATCCACGAACTGAAAGACACAGTTCTTACCCTAAACCCTAATAAATGATTTCAAATGATGACCTATCATGTAAACATGTTTTGATTAATTAAGTAATAGGCTCCCGCCTGAGCGTCTGCAGTTGTCTCCTGTATGGCGTGCCATCATGATGCGTATTTTCTCTTACTCTGATATTCCTAAATTCGTTGAAAATGTGGGTTGTGACAGTCCAGGTATGATGTTGTGATCTGAAAGTGCACAGTTAACCTCACTAGAATTCTCTAGGGGGGGGGGGGGGGGGGGTGAATAGAGATTTAAATAAATTTTGTGCAAAGTTAACAAATATATATGTGTAATAATCACAGAATTAAGCTTCCCACACACACCAACAAGAATTAAGTAAATAAAGAAAGAAATAGCAAAATGAAAATCACAGCACAACACAAAGAAATATAGTGGTTCCCCAAACTTTGGGTAGTCCACTCTTCTACCCCCTTGGTAGGAATTCACTATCTTGCACTGAGTCTTTTGATAAGGAGACTCTTAGAACCAGCCTGAGTCTTTTGATAAGGAGACTCCTAGAACCAGTACAACTGAATTTTTTGAAGAGAGATTCTAAAAACTCTTTTACACAATTGAAGTTGAAATAAGAATGAGAAGAAGAATTAGAAGAAACAATTAAGACAAGAAAGAATCTTCTTCCTAGCAAGAAGATTAGAAGCACAAGAATAGTGAATGTAATCTCTCTTCTATAGTGAGAAGGAGATTGTAAGCTTTTCTCTCTTTTGTGAGAGCTTTCAGAATTTGTAGCAGAATGTCTTCAGAAGGAGGAGAAGATGAAGGCTTTTTCTTTGCTGCAGCACAGTATATGGTGGATCACTAGTTCTCATTCTCTGCCGACCTCCTCTTTATTTATAGCTCTGTTTCAAAAGATGTTGCTAAAGGGGAATAATCAATCAGCAATTAGAGACAACAAGTTTCCATAATAATTAAATCTGTAGAAGGAAAGAATTCATTCTGATTTCAAATAATATCCTTAATAATCTTAATCAAATTAACCAAGAATCAAATATAAGGAAAGACAAATTCAGAACAGCTATAAAAGAATAAAATCATTCCTTAAAATTCAGATCTTTAGAAAGAAGGAAAGAGATTAGGCGTGAATTTGAATTGGACATAAAAATCGACGTGCGTCGTTTACTATTCGACGTGAACGTCGATTTCATCCTGGCTGGACGTCGAGAGGAGAATAAGGAAGGTGCGTCGACTAAGGTGCGTCGACTTTATTAAATGCGTCGACTAGAAGTCAGAGGTACGTCGACAAAGATTACGTCAAATTCATCTTAGAGTTACTTCGACTCATTCTGAGAGAAACGTCGACTACATTTCGACGTTGCGTCAAATACTATTCGACGCATTTTACTTAGCCTAATTTTTCATACATAGAATATATATTCTACTCAACTCTAGGGGTTAAGATAAATCATTTCCCCAACAATCTCCCCCTATTTGTCTTAACCCTATTTGGATAGAAATTGTATCAGCTTTTAATCAACACAGCAAAGCATTTTTATAGAGAAGAAATATGCTAAGTAATCAGTAGAAGGGAGAAATCATATAAACAGACTTCATAATAAGTATTTAAGCATGGAAAAAAAAAATATAGATTGTATCAATATTGATCAACACATCATTCAGGAGGGGTAGGAGGAGTTTTTTTCCTAGTGAATACTACTATTTTTGGAGAGGTGGGTTGCCCCTTCTCAGTAGCAGGTAGTTCCCTCAGCTCCCCCTGAGTTGTAGCAGTTTGCTCCCGCTGGGATGGAACTTCTTTTGAGCCTTCTACATCTTCTTCAGTTTCTTTCTCATCTCCAGTTTCAGGTATAACAGCATCTGGCTCCCCTTGAGCTTCAGCTTCCTCTTCAGCTTCATTCTCTGCTCTACTTGCCTCCCCTTGCAATAGATCCACTTGTTGTGCACCTTCTCTTGCTATAATCAGTACATCTGATACCTGCTCTTCAGTATGTAGCTCTGGTACTACTTCATTCCCAATGGTCTTGAGTAGAGCTAAATTGTCAGATTTTGAAGAATGAGGTGTTTTGTGAGAGGGAGTTTTGTGGATGGAGAGCTGCTCTTCATCTAACTTCTCCTCCTTCTTGACCTTCTTAGCCAAGGAGGTTAAGAAAGACTTGGTGACCCTAGATGAAGAGATAGAGGATTTCAGGCTTTGCACAGAGGCATTGACCCCATCTATTTGGGTTTGCATGTGCATGATGGAGGAGTGAATTTGAGAGCAGTGTCCATCCAACATGTCCTGAAATTTTTGGGCTGCTGACTGGATACACTAGGTGATGAGGTTTTCAGTGGATGGAGATGGTTCATGTTGTGTTGGAGGAGGAGGAGACAATGGAGGAGGAGGAGATAATGGTGGAGGTGTATGTGATGAAGGTGGAGAGGGGACTGTATCATTTTGATGAGGTGTATTTGATGGAAGGGGTGGAGGAATAGAGGAGGGTTGAGCAGGTGATTGAGTTGGTATTTGTGAATGTGTGGATGATGGTGGTACAGAAGAGATGTCTATATGAGAAGGAGGAGGAGGTGAAGATGGATGAGCAGGAGAGTTAGGAGGAGATGGAGTCCTTTCAGGATGGCACCAGGCTTGGGGATTTGCCTGGTCCATTTTGAGAAGAGAGCAATGGACATCCTTTTTCCAGGAGGGATGACAATTCCTTTTGACCTGCATAGGTCAGGGAAGGAGTGGAAGAGTACTTGTCTCATAATCCTCATGTAGGCATTCTCTTTGTGAGAATATTTGTAGCCTATCATTGTAAGTAAGTAGCTGCCCCAGTCTACTTTCTTTTTCAGCACAAGGGCCCCCATGAGATTCAGTTGCTGCCTGGGCACTGCATCATGGGCAGAGATCTTACATAGTAGTACTTTTCCTACTATGTCTGCCAGTAGCCTATACTAATCAGAAAAATCAATTTTCTTCAGATGGATTGGTCTATCTTTTGAGAACTTCATTGTGATTAGTAAATTCTTGATTTCATCAGGGGTGAGTTCCACAGGTTCATCACCTGATAAGGGAATGGTAAAGGAGATTTATTTAGTTACTCTTTTAGAAAATAACTTGCTTTCCCTATTTGATTTGAACAAGGATAATATTGGAATGTACCAGATGAAAGATCAAAGGTGTTCCTAATGTGTTCAGCAGAGATTGAGACAGGTGTCTCATATATTGTTCCAGTGATTTCTCCTTGTTCAGATATTTGAACATGAGCCATTAGCTCTGTGAGTTCTGTCTCCAAGAGCTTGCGTCTTGTGGAGATGAGCTTATCTAGGCCAGCTTCAGTGAAGAGAGCTATGATGCTCTTATAATTTTCGGCGGCGGCCTGGAAGGATTCGAGGTCAATGTCGAAACTAGAGTTTATCTTGGGAGCCATTTTAGGTCAGTGAGAGAGAGGAAGAGATGGTTGGACTGAGAGGTAAGAAGGATGAAAGATGCAGAGTGCGAGAGGATTTCTAACTGAAGAGTTTATTTAAGTCAGGTGAAACGTCGAAACGAGACACAATTCGAGGCTTATTCGGTACTTTAGTAGATGCGACCGAAAATTTTTTAGTGTTGCCGCTCTTTTTCATGAAGTCGACGTTACGTCGAGTGGGATTCGACGTAAGCGTCGACATAGTTTGAGTTGAGAAGATAGGGTCTCCTATCGACGTATGCGTCGATTTAAGAAATTGACGTGACTTTTACTTTTTCTGAAGATTTCATGTTTTTCTTGAGGGATTCTTTCTTCCTAATCCTAAAGTTTTCTAAGTTAGTCTAGGACTAATTTTATGAACAATTTGATTGATTATGCCAACACTGTTTGGCAGTGTGGCCAATTTTATTGCAAATATAACACCTAATTTTCTTTTGACTAAGGAAATTTGAGTTTAGGGAGGAATAGAGATGGTGATTGGGATAAACGTTTTGATCAGGATAGTAATTTTGATTATGAAAAGATTTTTGATTAGGATAGAAGTTTTGATCAGGATAAAAATTTTGATCAGGATAGTAATTTTGATTATGAAAAGATTTTTGATTAGGATAGAAGTAGTGATCAGGATAGAAGTTTTGATCAGGATAAAAATTTTGATCAGGATGAAAGGGTCCTGAATGGGGGTTAAGATAGAAAGTTTTTGAAGAATAGCTATGTCCTGTATTTAAGTTGCTCTGAGGTTTTATGCGTCGATATCCATTCGACGTATGTTGGGAGTGGCGTCGATATATATTCGACGCTTTCTCTAGATTGCGTTGATCTGGAATCGATGCATGGAAGTAGTTGCGCCGATTATAAGTCGACGCAGTTTTATTCATGCGTCGATTTGAGGTCGAATCATCTGAGAGATTGCGTCGAGTAGAATTCGACATATTATCATTCATGCGTCGATATGAAGTCGACGCAATTGTGTCTTCACAGATTTTATTTTTCCCTTTTTCTGATTGGAGTGTTGTTTCTTTATAACTTGTTTCTTTTGGCTTAGTTTCCTTCTTAGAAGTAGTTTGAGAGTCTTCATCTGTATAGTATGATGTTTCATCAAAGTGGTTTATCTCATTGAGGGAGTCTCCTTCCTTATTTTGTGAGTCTTCTTCTTGGTTTATTGATTTAGTGGGTTTAGTGAATTTAACAGGGCTCATTCAAGCAGGTTTGTTGGATGGAATTAGAATAGCTGAGGTATCAGCTCCTAGCCCAAGATTTTTATGTCTTCTTGTTTGTTTTTCTGTGATTTCTTTAAGTGTTTGGCTTCTCATTTTTATTGATTCTTCAAAAGCTTTTGCTTGGGATACCTTATTCTTAAGGAGCTGGTTTTCTATTTTAGCCCTCTCTATTTCTTTCTCTCTGATGTTAGCCCTTAACTCATAATTTTTAGAACAAGTATCCTCTATATTTCTCTGGTTTTTAATGACATTAATTTGTTCTTTTAGATTCTTAATTTATTGTTTAGCTTTTAGTTTATCTAAACATAATCCTTTAAAATCATTTTTGAAATCACCACACAGAAAATCTATGTCATCAAAAATGCTTACCTCATCCTTATCCTCAGATTCCTCTATGAGAATAAGGCTATTTTCTTTATCATCTTCAGAAGAGATGCTTCCTTCTGATTCTGTCTCACTCCATGATTTAGCACCATGTTCTTCCTTTGAGCTTTCAAGAGCCATTAAGCATAGGTCTTCTTGCTTAGACTCTTCATTGTCACTTTTGGATGAGGTGCTGTCCTTAGAATCTGTTTCACTCCAAGCTTCTGCAATGAAGCCTCTTTCTTTCTTCTTCCCCTTTTTCTTGAGATCTTTCTTTTTCAGATCTTTCCTTTTCTCAGTATTTTCTGGACATTCTGGTGCAATGTGTCCAGTTTTCCTGCAGGAATAACAAATAATTTCTTTAGTAGGAGTTTTATCATACCTTGGTTTTGATTCTCTCCTTCTAGACCCATCTGTCCTGACCCATTTCTTGAATCTTCTGGCCTGGAGGCTGAATAATTCTTCTTCAGTGACAGGGGTCTCTTCTTCTGTTGCTTTTAATGCAATGTTTATATCTTTTGAGGAGGTTGGAGTGTTTTCCCTTCTTTCCTTCTGTTCTCTAGTTTTCAGTAGTTGCTCATAGGATTTAAATTTTCCTAAGAGAGCATCTGTTGAGATTTCCTTTTGTCCTCTTGTATCTCTTATAGCCCATATTCTTGATTCCATGAACTTGGGAGACTCATTAACAATTTGTCATTGATCTATGTGAGAGAAATATCTCTATCCAAGCTCCTTAATTGATTGATGATCAGACTGAATCTGTCATACATCTCAGATATGCTTTCTTCATGCTTCTTTTGAAAGTTCTCATATTGGGAGATCAATAGAGCTTTTCTATCTTTCCTTTCATCAGCACTTCCTTCTACCATCTTGGTAAGAGCCTCCCAGATTTCTTTGGCTGATTCACAGTCAACAACCTTTTGAAAGATTTTATCTGAGAGGGTTGAGACAAGAATGTTCACAGCTTTTGCATCACATGTTACTGCCTTCTTTTCTTCAACTGTCCACTCAGCCCTTGGGACAAGTGTTTGAGTCACTTCACCACTTGAGTCTCTTCTATAAGGCTTGGGAGGACCTGTCAAAATAACATTAAATAATTCTTCATCAATAGAATTCATATAGATCCTAATTCTTGTTTTCCAAACTGCAAACTTTTCAAGATTGCACATTGGTGGTCTGGTGGAAGCATAATCTTTGATTTGTGCCATGTGAAAAATAGTTTTTAGAAATATATATATATGAGGTAGCATCTTTTTGATCAAGGAGTTAACCTTTTTAGATCAACCTGTAAGACCCCCCCTCCCCAATCCTGAACCGGGTCCTGGGTTCAGGGAGGGGGGATCTTACTGCCCAAAGAAGACCACCCAGCGCTTTCCGGGTGGCGACGTCCCACCCGCTTAAGCACTGAGCGGTCTCTTTGTCAGGCACAAGAATCACAACTTCACATCAGAACGCATAGCGGAAGCAATCAACAAAAAAATAGGAAACCAAAACACACTGCTTATATTTACATACTTAACGGGGCCGAAGCCTAACGTTTACAAAAGTGCCTTGAAGGCTACATCGACTGAACAAAAGGGCCTAAGCCGGTCCTATACTCTAGGACTCACGTCTCGGAAGACAGGGGGCGGGGCTGGGAAAGTCGTACGGATCATCTCCAAGGCTTCGAGATCAACCTGTGAGGTGGGGGCTTCACGCTGTCCCGTCTCCTGTGATTGGTTATAAGAAATAACCGTTAGTCACAGAGCTAAGTAGAAAACACATCCCCCTCCCCGGATCCGTATCCGGGGGCGGCTAAAAGACAGAATTTGAAATAGCCGAAGCAAGGAAAGGGTTAGCAGCAGGCAAATATATATATTTATATATGTATATATATATAGCGGGGCTCCTGCCCTAGTATCCACAACCGCGCCGTATAGTAAATATCTAACACTATCGCGCGCATACACACACCCAGGTACTCAAGACCTGTAACCACACAAAGGACCCTGTGTCGACACAGTTTTAGACCGCTTTAGTTCAAGCAGGGGAGCTAATCCCGCGGGCCTCACCGATGTGGCCGTCGGCGACAGTGGCCAGTCCTGCCACTTCTGAATGTAGTCGTACCGTATCACTCAGGCCCTCCTGTACAACTTAGTGTACTGAGTGGATGTGAGCGACATCCGGCGAACTGATTTTTAGGCCGACCAGCGGAGGCGAAACTACAGGCTCAGAGGGTAATAACCCGTTGTGCCCATCTCCCTGTCGCCATGAGTCGTCAACCCACCCGCACCGGTACGAACGGTCTGCGAGCGTGACCGACCCGCCACTTCCAATCAATCTTCACCCGCTTTATATAAAACAAACCCTTAGGCCACGGGGCAATTTCTACTCGACCGGTCGCACGATCTTGGACCGGGTGGCTTAGCGGTAGGAGGGCTCCTTGCTTGGGACTAACCTGGGAGGAGAGACTCGACTCCGGGTTTTTCCCAACTAAGGCCTCGCCGAAGGGAGGATAAGCACCGCATTCGCGGCCACGGCAGCTCTGCGCTAGTAAATAAATTAGGCCGAAGAATGGGCCATGTAATAAACAGAAAAGTAGGCCGAAAGCAAAGGCCATGTATTAAACAGGAAAGTAGGCCGAAAGCAAAGGCCATGTATTAAACAGGAAAGTAGGCCGAAAGCAAAGGCCATGTATTAAACAGGAAAGTAGGCCGAAAGCAAAGGCCATGTAAATAGGACCAGTACGAGACTGGATTTAAATGAAAGTGCTGAATGTAGATGCGGGGGGGACCGGTACGAGACTGGATCTAAATGATAGTACAGAATGTAAATGCGGGGGACCAGTACGAGACTGGATTTAAATGAAAGTACAGAATGTAAATGCGGGGGGACCAGTACGAGACTGGATTTAAATGAAAGTACAGAATGTAAATGCGGGGGGGACCAGTACGAGACTGGATTTAAATGAAAGTACAGACTGTAATTGCATAAGATGAAATGGTTAGTAGTCCAATCACTCTATCAGAGGAGGCTTCGATCGACGACTCCGTACTTTTATCATTGTCGCGACGAGGTTACGTTTTGGCGCCGCGTCGCGATGTCGTTCCGATTTTTTTGCGTTGCTTTTCCGAGCTTAGTCGGTCTCTTAGCTTACTATGCATAATTTTGGGATAAGTATTTAAAATATGCGTCGAGGGGACGCCGATTTATTTTAATGAATTTCGCTCTTTTCCGGGCGTCTATTTTTTTGTTTGAAAAGGCTTTCGAGGGGTCAAATCACAAGTCCACACTTCCTATCTTTGATAGTATTTGTAAAATACCTATATTTAGTGTCCCTAATATTTGGGGAATTTTAGAGACTCATTTGGGTATTTTATTACCTAAAATAAACTTTATATTGGGTTTTAAAAATAGTAAAACCCCTCCTAAAAATCCCAAAAAATTACAGAGGGTGCCCCTAAGGGTGAGGCACACTTTTCATTTAGAACACTTTTTCTGAAACGGCCCCATTTTTCCTCAGAAAAATGGAGAAGCCTATAGGGTGTTTGGGGTGCAAATAGAGGCAGGGAGGGACCTGGGGGCGCCGCACCGGGTGCCGTCCTTTGTCCCCACAGCGGATCCACAGCGGATCCGCTGTGGGGGCACTCAAACCCACGCGGGGGCGGGAGTTAAGGCTACAGGAGCCGTTGATCTCCCGGGGGAGATCGAACGGCTCCCGTCAGCCCTGACGGGAGACGGCCGCTGCCGCCGCCGGCAGCGGCCGGTTGTGGCCGGCGCCGCCCCCGGTCGGTGCGCCGGGGGCGGGCGACCACTCCGGTGGTGGTCCGGCGGCCTGGCGCCGCCGGCCACCGCCGGGGCTCGTGCCGCAAGGGCACGGGGGCGGTGGCGGCCCGCACGCCTCCTGCATGCTTGCCGCCACCGCCTCCACCGGAGGGGATGGGGTGGGGGGGGGGGGGGCCCCCGGCCGGTGCGCCGGGGGCCGGCGACTCCTCCGGGGGTGGTCCGGCGGCCTGGCACCGCCGGCCACCGCCGGGGAAGGGAGTAATAGGGGCGGGCGGCTGCGGCGTGGCCTGCATGGGCCATGCAGGCCGCTGTGCCGCCGCCCCTCCCGTCGGAGGGTCACCGGCGCCGCCCCCGGTCGGTGCGCCGGGGGCCGGCGCCAACTCCGGTGGTGGCCCGGCGGCCGGGCGCCGCCGGACCCCACCGGACAACGGGGCAGAAGGGGCGGGGAGGCGCGGTGCAGCCAGCCCGAGCCGTGCCGGCTTGCTGCACTGCCGCCCCCCTCGCGTGCAGCCCTCCCTGCCGCCCCTGGTCGGGGCGCCGGGGAGGGGGCAGCCGTCCGGCGGTGGCCCGGCAGCCTGGCGCCGCCGGCCGCCGCCGGGGAAGGGAGAATCTCCCTTACAGGGAGCGCGAGGAGGAGGGGGAAGACGCGGCCGCCGCCGGCCGTGACTGCCGGCGGCCTGAACGCCTCCTCCGGGAGGTAGGAAAGGGGAGGGGGAGATCTCTACCTGGGGTGGAGGGGGTGCTCGGGAGGAGGAAGGGTGGTGGTGGCCGGCCATGGAGGAGGAAGAGGAGGGTGGTGGCGGCTTGGCTCCGGCTAGCTCCGGCGAGGGGGGTGGCCGGCTGGGTTGGGGTGCTGGCAGAGGGGAGCTGAGGGAGAGAGAGAGAGAGAGAGAGAGAGAGGGGTGGTGTGTGGGGGAGGAATGGAGGGGCTGCCCCTCCTTTTATAGGAAGGAGGGGAGCCATTCCCCCCCCTCTCCCTCCCTTCCACGTGTATGAAGGGAGGGTGAGTGGGGGGGAGATATTTCTCCCCCCCCCCCCTTTTTCTCACGTGCATGAAAGGGTGGGGGGGGTGAGTGGGGGGAGATATTTTCTCCCCCCCCCCCCCCTTTCCTTTCTTACCCTAATAGGGGGGTCGTGGTTTGACCGGGGTCTATCTAGGTTCTTCGAGGCCGATAAGAGTTGCCGGGGCCGTTGCCGGGCTCGTGTGCTTTATACCTCGTGCGTTTCACCGAGGCGATCTGCATAGTGCTAAAGTGGCATACTCTCCATATGACCTTGTATCGAGGTGCAACGAGTTCCGTGGTGCCTGTATTGTCCACACAAGTTCAACGAGTCTGACGGAAGTCGATTTGGGGTACGTACGGTCACTATAATAATGAGGTAGCGGCGCGCTACGACACCCGAAATGGTCGTTTTCTCCAAACGACTTCGGATCGAGGCGCAACGAATTCCGTTGCACTCGTATGGTTCATACGAGTTCAGCGGATCTGACGGAAGTCAAATCGGGGTTCGTTTGGTCACTGTACCCCAATGACTTAGTTGCGGCGCGCAACGCTACTAAAAACGGTCATTTTCTTCAAACGACTTCGGATTGAGGCGCAACGAATTCCGTTGCACTCGTATGGTTCATACGAGTTCAACGGATCTGACGGAAGTCAAATCGGGGTTCGTTTGGTCACTGTACCCCAATGACTTATTTGCGGCGCGCAACGCTACTAAAAATGGTCGTTTTCTTCAAACGACTTCGGACTGAGGCGCAACGAATTCCGTTGCACTCGTATGGTTCATACGAGTTCAACGGATCTGACGGAAGTCAAATCGGGGTTCGTTTGGTCACTGTACCCCAATGACTTATTTGCGGCGCGCAGCGCTACTAAAAAAAACGGT
Source organism: Dactylorhiza incarnata (assembly GCA_033032865.1). Taxonomy (NCBI): domain Eukaryota; kingdom Viridiplantae; phylum Streptophyta; class Magnoliopsida; order Asparagales; family Orchidaceae; genus Dactylorhiza; species Dactylorhiza incarnata. The sequence goes on from JAWHQI010000036.1 coordinate 3,289,833, forward strand.
CATTTTCTTCAAACGACTTCGGATTGAGGCGCAACGAATTCCGTTGCACTCGTATGGTTCATACGAGTTCAACGGATCTGACGGAAGTCAAATCGGGGTTCGTTTGGTCACTGTACCCCAATGACTTATTTGCGGCGCGCAACGCTACTAAAAATGGTCGTTTTCTTCAAACGACTTCGGACTGAGGCGCAACGAATTCCGTTGCACTTGTATGGTTCATACGAGTTCAACGGATCTGACGGAAGTCAAATCGGGGTTCGTCTGGTCACTGCACCCCAATGACTTAGTTGCGGCGCGCAACGCTACTTAAAATGGTCGTTTTCTATCGTTCGGGTCTACTTTTATTGGGCTTACTAGGGTCTAGTGGCCCAATAAAAGTCGGGATGTTACAATCCAATAAAAATAAAGGGATTTTCGTCCCCGAAAATTGGCTAAAGTAGGGGTTTTAACGGACGTACTTGGGGAAAGAGTGCCGGGTATTTTTCTCGAACGAGCGTCTCGGGTTCCCAGGTGAATTCTTCGCGCCCACAATTTGACCACAAGATCTTGACCATCGTGATGGTTTTGTTCCGCAGCTCTTTGATCTTGGAATCCACTATCTTCACAGGTTCGAGTTGGACAGATCGGTCGGATTGTACTGATGTTGGTGGTGCAGGGAGATGCTGCTCTGGTTGGCGTAGGACACGTCTTAGCGAGGAGACGTGAAATACGTCGTGGAGGTTCCCCAGTGCAGCTGGCAGAGCTAGCCTATAAGCCACCGGGCCAACTCTTTCTATGACTTGATATGGACCTAAGTAGCGTGGATCCAGCTTTTTCTGCTTCTTTATTCGAGATATTCCGTGCATAGGCTTTATCTTTAAGAAAACCATATCTCCCACTTGGAATTCCACTTGCCGGTGACGCGCGTCGTAATACTTGGCCTGCCGGCTCTGCGCTTCCAGCATGTGTTCCCGGATTAATCTTATCGCGGCGGTGGTATCGTCGATGTAGGTGACTCCCAAGGCTTCGGGGTCCTCATCCTGTGCCCAAGATAGCGGTGTCCGACATCGTCTTCCGTAAAGGGCTTCGTAAGGTGCCATTTTGATGCTTGCTTGGAAACTGTTATTGTAGGAGAACTCTACTAAGGGCAGTAACTGTTCCCAAGGCTCGCTGTGTTCCACTATGCATAATCGGAGGAGGTCCTCCATCGTCCGATTTGTCCTTTCTGTTTGCCCGTCGGTCTGGGGGTGGAAGGCGGTACTAAAAGCTAATCTGGTTCCTAGATACGCCTGTACTCGTCTCCATTCTTTTGACGTGAAGCGTCCATCGCGGTCAGAGACGATTGACTTAGGTACCCCATGGAATCGGACCACCTGCTCTATAAATAGCCGGGCTAAGATGTCGACGCCGTCGCCTTGTCGGTTTGGAATGAAACGAGCCACTTTGGTGAGTCGATCTACTACGACCCATATTGAGTCGTTTCCTGCACGGGATCGAGGTAAACCATGGACGAAATCCATGGAGATATCTTCAAATTTCCATTCTGGAATTGGCAGGGGTTGTAGTAGACCTCCTGGGCTTCGACATTCCGCCTTGACCATTTGACAGGTCTGGCAATGTGCAACATAATTGGTGACGTCCTTCTTCATTCCTGGCCAATATAACGTCCTTCGCAGATCCGTGTACATCTTTACTACTCCCGGGTGTATGGAGTACCTGGTTTGATGTGCTTCGCGGAGGATCTCTTCCCGGATTCCCTCTGCAGCGGGGATGAAGATGCGGTGTCTGTATTGTAGGATGCCATCATACAAGTTGTAGTCTTCTTGCGCGCCGTGTTGCAAGGCTTGAATGATCGAGGCCGCTTCTACGTCGACCTTCTGGGCTTCCCGTATTCTATCCCTAATGTCGCACTGTATCTCCATCCAATAGAGATGAGCCTGGTATTCCATCGGATTTCTGCGGGTGATGAGGATAATATCCATTTTTGCCAATGATTTGACCAACTCCTCCGGCACCATTTCTAACCAACTCCCGGTCCTCGGAGGCTGCCGACTCAAGGCGTCTGCGACCTTATTAGCCTTGCTGGGGTGGTACTGGAGGGCGAAGTCATAATCACAGAGGAATTCTAACCACCGACGCTGCCGGAGGTTCAGCTCCTTCTGGGTGAAGACGTATTTGAGGCTTTTATGATCGGAGAAGATTTCGCATCGTATCCCGTAGAGGTAGTGTCTCCAGACTTTTAATGCGAAAACTACCGCCCCCAGTTCCAGGTCGTGGGTGGCGTAGTTTAGCTCATGTGGCTTGAGCTGACGTGAGGCGTAGGCAATCACCTTACCATGTTGCATAAGCACGGCCCCTAATCCTTTCAGAGAGGCATCAGCATAGATTTGAAAACCCTCGGTACCGGAGGGGAGGGTTAGGATTGGGGCCGATATCAGCCGGTTCTTCAGTTCGATGAATGCTGCCTCGCATTCGGGAGACCATTGGAAGGTCACATCCTTCTTGGTGAGAGAGGTAAGTGGTAACGCGATTTTGGAGAAACCTTCGACGAACTTACGGTAGTAGCCGGCGAGGCCAAGGAAACTTCGGACGTCTGCTGCTGTCTTAAGTGGCGGCCAATCTCGTACTGCTTGTACTTTGGCCTGATCCACTGCTACTCCGTTTTTATTGATGGTGTGTCCCAGAAAGCCGACTTCTTCCATCCAGAACTCGCATTTGCTAAACTTGGCGAAGAGCGAGTGCTCTCTTAGCTTAAGTAGTACCATTTGGAGGTGCCTGGAGTGATCGGTTTTGTTCTTTGAGTAGATGAGGATATCATCTATGAAGACTATTACGAAATGGTCCAGAAAGGGTTTGAATACTGTATTCATCAAAGCCATAAAGGCGGACGGGGCATTGGTTAGCCCAAATGGCATTACCATGAACTCGTATAGTCCGTAGCGAGAGCTGAAAGCGGTCTTGGGAATGTCCTCTTCTCGCACTCTAAGTTGATAGTAGCCGGACCTTAAGTCCATCTTGGAAAAGACAGACGCGCCTTGCAGTTGATCGAACAGTTCATCTATCCGGGGTAGGGGATAGGTATTCCGGACCGTGAGTTTATTCAAACCTCTGTAGTCGATGCAGAGGCGCAGCGATCCATCCTTCTTTTTAACGAACAGTACTGGGGCTCCCCAGGGAGAGGTACTAGGGCGTACGAATCCTGCGTCGACTAACTCTTGTAGCTGAATTTTGAGCTCGGCCAGTTCCCTCGGGGCCATCCGGTACGGTGCCCGGGACACTGGTCGGGCTCCTTGAGTAAGTTCGATTTGGAAGTCCACTTCCCGTTGCGGGGGCAACCCGGGGAGTGACTCTGGGAAGATATCTGGGAAGTCCCTGATCACGGGTACTTTAGAGAGTACTTGCGTCGTGTTTTCCATCTCAAAGTAGATTAGGTATATCTCGTCCTTCCGCCGCACTGCCTTGACAGTTTGTGCAGACGTTAAGATGATGCGGGTGACGGAGGGTATACCTGCTAGGGTGATAACTTGCCCATTCGGATTCTGGAGGCGGATTTCTCGAGTTGAACAATTGATTTGGGCGCTGTGCTCTGCCAACCAATCCATCCCCAGAATGATGTCGAACCCGGTTATTGCTAAGATGGTGGCGTTGACTTCGAACTCTATGCCTCCTAGCATTGCCTGGAAGGAACACTTTTCGGTGGAAGTCATATCTGATCCATCCGGGAGTCGTATTCGGATTGACATCCCGGATGATCGTACCGTGTTCTCCTTGTCTGCGATGAAGTTTTGTGCAACGAAAGAATGTGTGGCGCCGGTATCGAACAGTGTTTTAGCGGGGCGACCTTCTACCAAAAGTAAACCTGACAACATATATGTATATATATATATATCATAATCAAAAGCTTTCGTACATATACATGAGTAGGGATGACATATACAAAAGTCCCAACATATAAAGCTATAACATCTCCTAGGATATCCTACTATCAGAAGTAGATACCTATCACTACGTCAGGAGCAGGACCGTGCTGGAGATCCAATGCGTATGCCTCGAGCGGTGCTGCTCTGCCCTGCCTAGCCGGCTCCCTCCTGCCTGCGGGACGTCCTCTGCGTCCACCTCGTCCTCTCTCTGCCGCTCTCTGTACTGCTCCTAAGCCGGGTCTCCCGGTAGCCTGCGGGCAAAAGGCTCGTATATGCCCAGGCTGCTGGCATAGGTAGCAGTTCCCTGCGAAGGGAACATCTCGTCGTGCGGCTGGGACGACCTGAGGTGCTGGGGCTGGGGGTGCTGGTCGGGGCTGGGGTGCTGGTCGGGGCTGGGGTGCTGGTCGGGGCTGGGGTGCCCGTCTATATGGCTGGTGACGCTGACGCTGTCTCCCATCTCGGCCCTGCCTGCGAGGACCTACCCCTCTCTCCCGGCCCTGGGTCTGGGGAACACCTACATGTCCCCTCCGCTGCTGGGCTACCATCCGCTGGTCCATCTCCAGAGCGGTGGCATGTGAGGCGATCGTGTGGAAGGATGCCTGGGAAATCATGATCAGGGCCTGACGGAGGTCGTCTCGTAATCCCCGATAAAATCTGGCCGCCCTGTCCCTATCTGTACCTGCTAAGGTCCCGGCGAAGCGGGCCAGGTGGATAAACTCTCTCTGGTAGTCTGGAACTGTCCTAGCTCCCTGCCTGATCTGCAGGAACCGCTCCTGGAGTGCCATCCGGTCTGCATCCGAAATGAAGTGCTCCAAGAAGGCCTCTGAGAACTCCCCCCAGAGAATGGTGCTGAGGGGTCGCCCTCTAAAAGCGGAGCGGCTAGCTGCCCTCCACCAGTCTCGTGCATAGCCCTCTAACATGGTCACTACTAGGGATACTGCGGCTACTGCTGGGCACATCATCCCTACAAGAAGCTCCTCTACCCTCTCCACCCACTCCTCGGCCTGGATAGCTGACTCTGTACCTCGGAAGGTGGGGGGCCTTAGCCCTCGGAACGTGGTCAGCAGATCGGTGGGTACGGTGGCCTGCTGGGGTGGTCGTAGGGTGGCTGTCTGGAAAGCTGCTAACAAGGCTATCAGTGTCCGTCCTAGCTCTGTATCTCCAAATGGAGCTGCGGCTGGTGTGGCTGGGACTGGTGGTGGGGTGGTAGGGTGGTACTGATCCTCAGAGGAGGACCTTCCGTTGCTCGACTCCGGTATCTGGAGAAGTAACAACATGAATATCAGAACTTGCAAAAATAAGGGAATTTTGCAGGACTGAAACGAAAAGTAAGCGGAAAGCGTGTGGGTGTACTACCGTGCAGTCTCGAATCCTTAACTCTAAGCCTAAAGGGTCCACCAGGCAGTCCCCCCTCCCTGAACCCAGGACCCGGTTCAGGATTGCGGAGGGGGGGTCTTACAAATGGATCAGAGCTACCACGATCCGACCACATGGGGCAGTCTTTCGATCCTCTCGTCCCCGTTTCCGTTCCTTGGTTCGGGACGAACCACGCAGCGGAAGCCTGGTGGACCCTTTAGGCTTAGAGTTAAGGATTCGAGACTGCACGGTAGTACACCCACACGCTTTCCGCTTACTTTTCGTTTCAGTCCTGCAAAATTCCCTTATTTTTGCAAGTTCTGATATTCATGTTGTTACTTCTCCAGATACCGGAGTCGAGCAACGGAAGGTCCTCCTCTGAGGATCAGTACCACCCTACCACCCCACCACCAGTCCCAGCCACACCAGCCGCAGCTCCATTTGGAGATACAGAGCTAGGACGGACACTGATAGCCTTGTTAGCAGCTTTCCAGACAGCCACCCTACGACCACCCCAGCAGGCCACCGTACCCACCGATCTGCTGACCACGTTCCGAGGGCTAAGGCCCCCCACCTTCCGAGGTACAGAGTCAGCTATCCAGGCCGAGGAGTGGGTGGAGAGGGTAGAGGAGCTTCTTGTAGGGATGATGTGCCCAGCAGTAGCCGCAGTATCCCTAGTAGTGACCATGTTAGAGGGCTATGCACGAGACTGGTGGAGGGCAGCTAGCCGCTCCGCTTTTAGAGGGCGACCCCTCAGCACCATTCTCTGGGGGGAGTTCTCAGAGGCCTTCTTGGAGCACTTCATTTCGGATGCAGACCGGATGGCACTCCAGGAGCGGTTCCTGCAGATCAGGCAGGGAGCTAGGACAGTTCCAGACTACCAGAGAGAGTTTATCCACCTGGCCCGCTTCGCCGGGACCTTAGCAGGTACAGATAGGGACAGGGCGGCCAGATTTTATCGGGGATTACGAGACGACCTCCGTCAGGCCCTGATCATGATTTCCCAGGCATCCTTCCACACGATCGCCTCACATGCCACCGCTCTGGAGATGGACCAGCGGATGGTAGCCCAGCAGCGGAGGGGACATGTAGGTGTTCCCCAGACCCAGGGCCGGGAGAGAGGGGTAGGTCCTCGCAGGCAGGGCCGAGATGGGAGACAGCGTCAGCGTCACCAGCCATATAGACGGGCACCCCAGCCCCGACCAGCACCCCAGCCCCGACCAGCACCCCAGCCCCGACCAGCACCCCCAGCCCCAGCACCTCAGGTCGTCCCAGCCGCACGACGAGATGTTCCCTTCGCAGGGAACTGCTACCTATGCCAGCAGCCTGGGCATATACGAGCCTTTTGCCCGCAGGCTACCGGGAGACCCGGCTTAGGAGCAGTACAGAGAGCGGCAGAGAGAGGACGAGGTGGACGCAGAGGACGTCCCGCAGGCAGGAGGGAGCCGGCTAGGCAGGGCAGAGCAGCACCGCTCGAGGCATACGCATTGGATCTCCAGCACGGTCCTGCTCCTGACGTAGTGATAGGTATCTACTTCTGATAGTAGGATATCCTAGGAGATGTTATAGCTTTATATGTTGGGACTTTTGTATATGTCATCCCTACTCATGTATATGTACGAAAGCTTTTGATTATGATATATATATATACATATATGTTGTCAGGTTTACTTTTGGTAGAAGGTCGCCCCGCTAAAACACTGTTCGATACCGGCGCCACACATTCTTTCGTTGCACAAAACTTCATCGCAGACAAGGAGAACACGGTACGATCATCCGGGATGTCAATCCGAATACGACTCCCGGATGGATCAGATATGACTTCCACCGAAAAGTGTTCCTTCCAGGCAATGCTAGGAGGCATAGAGTTCGAAGTCAACGCCACCATCTTAGCAATAACCGGGTTCGACATCATTCTGGGGATGGATTGGTTGGCAGAGCACAGCGCCCAAATCAATTGTTCAACTCGAGAAATCCGCCTCCAGAATCCGAATGGGCAAGTTATCACCCTAGCAGGTATACCCTCCGTCACCCGCATCATCTTAACGTCTGCACAAACTGTCAAGGCAGTGCGGCGGAAGGACGAGATATACCTAATCTACTTTGAGATGGAAAACACGACGCAAGTACTCTCTAAAGTACCCGTGATCAGGGACTTCCCAGATATCTTCCCAGAGTCACTCCCCGGGTTGCCCCCGCAACGGGAAGTGGACTTCCAAATCGAACTTACTCAAGGAGCCCGACCAGTGTCCCGGGCACCGTACCGGATGGCCCCGAGGGAACTGGCCGAGCTCAAAATTCAGCTACAAGAGTTAGTCGACGCAGGATTCGTACGCCCTAGTACCTCTCCCTGGGGAGCCCCAGTACTGTTCGTTAAAAAGAAGGATGGATCGCTGCGCCTCTGCATCGACTACAGAGGTTTGAATAAACTCACGGTCCGGAATACCTATCCCCTACCCCGGATAGATGAACTGTTCGATCAACTGCAAGGCGCGTCTGTCTTTTCCAAGATGGACTTAAGGTCCGGCTACTATCAACTTAGAGTGCGAGAAGAGGACATTCCCAAGACCGCTTTCAGCTCTCGCTACGGACTATACGAGTTCATGGTAATGCCATTTGGGCTAACCAATGCCCCGTCCGCCTTTATGGCTTTGATGAATACAGTATTCAAACCCTTTCTGGACCATTTCGTAATAGTCTTCATAGATGATATCCTCATCTACTCAAAGAACAAAACCGATCACTCCAGGCACCTCCAAATGGTACTACTTAAGCTAAGAGAGCACTCGCTCTTCGCCAAGTTTAGCAAATGCGAGTTCTGGATGGAAGAAGTCGGCTTTCTGGGACACACCATCAATAAAAACGGAGTAGCAGTGGATCAGGCCAAAGTACAAGCAGTACGAGATTGGCCGCCACTTAAGACAGCAGCAGACGTCCGAAGTTTCCTTGGCCTCGCCGGCTACTACCGTAAGTTCGTCGAAGGTTTCTCCAAAATCGCGTTACCACTTACCTCTCTCACCAAGAAGGATGTGACCTTCCAATGGTCTCCCGAATGCGAGGCAGCATTCATCGAACTGAAGAACCGGCTGATATCGGCCCCAATCCTAACCCTCCCCTCCGGTACCGAGGGTTTTCAAATCTATGCTGATGCCTCTCTGAAAGGATTAGGGGCCGTGCTTATGCAACATGGTAAGGTGATTGCCTACGCCTCACGTCAGCTCAAGCCACATGAGCTAAACTACGCCACCCACGACCTGGAACTGGGGGCGGTAGTTTTCGCATTAAAAGTCTGGAGACACTACCTCTACGGGATACGATGCGAAATCTTCTCCGATCATAAAAGCCTCAAATACGTCTTCACCCAGAAGGAGCTGAACCTCCGGCAGCGTCGGTGGTTAGAATTCCTCTGTGATTATGACTTCGCCCTCCAGTACCACCCCAGCAAGGCTAATAAGGTCGCAGACGCCTTGAGTCGGCAGCCTCCGAGGACCGGGAGTTGGTTAGAAATGGTGCCGGAGGAGTTGGTCAAATCATTGGCAAAAATGGATATTATCCTCATCACCCGCAGAAATCCGATGGAATACCAGGCTCATCTCTATTGGATGGAGATACAGTGCGACATTAGGGATAGAATACGGGAAGCCCAGAAGGTCGACGTAGAAGCGGCCTCGATCATTCAAGCCTTGCAACACGGCGCGCAAGAAGACTACAACTTGTATGATGGCATCCTACAATACAGACACCGCATCTTCATCCCCGCTGCAGAGGGAATCCGGGAAGAGATCCTCCGCGAAGCACATCAAACCAGGTACTCCATACACCCGGGAGTAGTAAAGATGTACACGGATCTGCGAAGGACGTTATATTGGCCAGGAATGAAGAAGGACGTCACCAATTATGTTGCACATTGCCAGACCTGTCAAATGGTCAAGGCGGAATGTCGAAGCCCAGGAGGTCTACTACAACCCCTGCCAATTCCAGAATGGAAATTTGAAGATATCTCCATGGATTTCGTCCATGGTTTACCTCGATCCCGTGCAGGAAACGACTCAATATGGGTCGTAGTAGATCGACTCACCAAAGTGGCTCGTTTCATTCCAAACCGACAAGGCGACGGCGTCGACATCTTAGCCCGGCTATTTATAGAGCAGGTGGTCCGATTCCATGGGGTACCTAAGTCAATCGTCTCTGACCGCGATGGACGCTTCACGTCAAAAGAATGGAGACGAGTACAGGCGTATCTAGGAACCAGATTAGCTTTTAGTACCGCCTTCCACCCCCAGACCGACGGGCAAACAGAAAGGACAAATCGGACGATGGAGGACCTCCTCCGATTATGCATAGTGGAACACAGCGAGCCTTGGGAACAGTTACTGCCCTTAGTAGAGTTCTCCTACAATAACAGTTTCCAAGCAAGCATCAAAATGGCACCTTACGAAGCCCTTTACGGAAGACGATGTCGGACACCGCTATCTTGGGCACAGGATGAGGACCCCGAAGCCTTGGGAGTCACCTACATCGACGATACCACCGCCGCGATAAGATTAATCCGGGAACACATGCTGGAAGCGCAGAGCCGGCAGGCCAAGTATTACGACGCGCGTCACCGGCAAGTGGAATTCCAAGTGGGAGATATGGTTTTCTTAAAGATAAAGCCTATGCACGGAATATCTCGAATAAAGAAGCAGAAAAAGCTGGATCCACGCTACTTAGGTCCATATCAAGTCATAGAAAGAGTTGGCCCGGTGGCTTATAGGCTAGCTCTGCCAGCTGCACTGGGGAACCTCCACGACGTATTTCACGTCTCCTCGCTAAGACGTGTCCTACGCCAACCAGAGCAGCATCTCCCTGCACCACCAACATCAGTACAATCCGACCGATCTGTCCAACTCGAACCTGTGAAGATAGTGGATTCCAAGATCAAAGAGCTGCGGAACAAAACCATCACGATGGTCAAGATCTTGTGGTCAAATTGTGGGCGCGAAGAATTCACCTGGGAACCCGAGACGCTCGTTCGAGAAAAATACCCGGCACTCTTTCCCCAAGTACGTCCGTTAAAACCCCTACTTTAGCCAATTTTCGGGGACGAAAATCCCTTTATTTTTATTGGATTGTAACATCCCGACTTTTATTGGGCCACTAGACCCTAGTAAGCCCAATAAAAGTCGGGATGTTACACAACCTCCCTCTGATACCAATTGAAAGTGCACAGTTAACCTCACTAGAATTCTCTAGGGGGGGGGGGTAAATAGAGATTTAAATAAATTTTGTGCAAAGTTAACAAATATATATATATATATGTGTAATATTCACAGAATTAAGCTTCCCACACACACCAACAAGAATTAAGTAAATAATGAAAGAAATAGCAAAATGAAAATCACAGCACAACACAAAGAAATATAGTGGTTCCCCAAACTTTGGGTAGTTCACTCTTCTACCCCCTTGGTAGGAATTCACTATCTTGCACTGAGTCTTTTGATAAGGAGACTCATACAACCAGCCTGAGTCTTTTGATAAGGAGACTCTTAGAACCAGTACAACTGAATTTTTTGAAGAGAGATTCTAAAAACTCTTTTACACAATTGAAGTTGAAATAAGAATGAGAAGAAGAATTAGAAGAAACAGTTAAGACACGAAAGAATCTTCTTCCTAGCAAGAAGATTAGAAGCACAAGAATAGTGAATGTAATCTCTCTTCTATAGTGAGAAGGAGATTGTAAGCTTTTCTCTCTTTTGTGAGAGCTTTCAAAATTTGCAGCAGAATGGCTTCAGAAGGAGGAGAAGATGAAGGCTTTTTCTTTGCTGCAGCACACTATCTCTTTTCTCAACTTTCTCACTCTTCACTTGGGAGCTCTTCCTCTTTTTCAAATGTATATGGTGGATCACTAGTTCTCATTCTCTGTCGACCTCCTCTTTATTTATAGCTCTGTTTCAAAAGATGTTGCTAAAGGGGAATAATCAATCAGCAATTAGAGACAACAAGTTTCCATAATAATTAAATCTGTAGAAGGAAAGGATTCATTCTGATTTCAAATAATATCCTTAATAATCTTAATCAAATTAGCCAAGAATCAAATAGAAGGAAATACAGATTCAGAACGGCTATAAAAGAATAAAATCATTCCATAAAATTCAGATCTTTAGAAAGAAGGAAAGAGATCTGGCGTGAATTTGAATTTGACATAGAAATCGACGTGCGTCGATTACTATTCGACGTGAATGTCAATTTCATCCTGGCTAGACGTCGAGAGGAGAATAAGGAAGGTGCGTCGACTAAGGTGCATCGACTTTATTAAATGCGTCAACTAGAAGACAGAGGTACGTCGACAAAGATTACGTCGAATTCTTCTTAGAGTTACTTCGAATCATTCTGAGAGAAACGTCGACTACATTTCGACGTTGCGTCGAATACTATTCGACGCATATTTACTTAGCCTAATTTTTCATACTTAGAATTTATATTCTACTCAACTCTAGGGGTTAAGATAAATCATTTCCCCAACAATCTCCCCCTATTTGTCTTAACCCTATTTAGAGAGAAATTGTATCAGCTTTTAATCAACACAGCAAAGCATTTATATAGAGAAGAAATATGCTAAGTAATCAGAAGAAGGGAGAAATCATATAAATAGACTTCATAATAAGTATTTAAGCATGGAAAAGAAAAATATAGATTGTATCAATATTGTTCAACACATCATTCAGGAGGGTTAGGAGGAGTTTTTCTTTTCCTAGTGAATACTACTGTTTTTGGAGAGGTGGGTTGCCCCTTCTCAGTAGCAGGTAGTTCACTCAGCTCCCCCTGAGTTATAGCAGGTTGCTCCCCCTAGGATGGAACTTCTTTTGAGCCTTCTACTTCTTCTTCAGTTTCTTTCTCATCTCCAGTTTCAGGTATAACGGCATCTGGCTCCCCCTCAGCTTCAGCTTCATTCTCTGCTCTACTTGCCTCCCCTTGCAATAGATCCACTTGTTGTGCAGCTTCTCATGCTATAATCAGTATATCTGATATCTGTTCTTCAGTATGTAGCTCTGGTACTACTTCATTCCCAATGGTCTTAAGTAGAGCTAAACTGTCAGATTTTGAAGAATGAGGGGTTTTGTGAGAGGGAGTTTTGTGGCTGGAGAGCTGCTCTTCATCAAACTTCTCCCCCTTCTTGACCTTCTTAGCCAAGGAGGTAAAGAAAGGCTTGGTGACCCTATATGAAGAGATAGAGGATTTCAGGCTTTGCACAGAGGCATTGAACCCATCTATTTGGGTTTGCATGTGCATGATGGAGGAGTGAATTTGAGAGCAGTGTCCATCCAGCATGTCCTAAAATTTTTGGGCTGCAGACTGGATACACTGGGTGATGAGGTTTTCAGTGGATGGAGATGGTTCATGTTGTGTTGGAGGAGGTGGAGACAATGGAGGAGGAGGAGATAATGGTGGAGGTGTATGTGATGAAGGTGGAGAGGGGACTGTATCATTTTGATGAGGTGTATTTGATGGAGGAGGTGGAGGAATAGAGGAGGGTTGAGCAGGTGATTGAGTTGGTATTTGTGAAGGTGTGGATGATGGTGGTACAGAAGAGATGTCTGTATGAGAAGGATGAGGAGGTGAAGATGGATGAGCAGTTTTAGGAGGAGATGGAGTCCTTTCAGGATGGCACCAGGCTTGGGGATTTGCCTGGTCCATTTTGAGAAGAAAGCAATGGACATCCTTTTGCCTGGAGGGAGGAGAATTCCTTTTGACCTGCATAGGTCAGGGAAGGAGTGGAAGAGGACTTGACTCATAATCCTCATGTAGGCATTCTCTTTGTGAGAATATTTGTAGCCTATCATTTTGAGTAAGCAGCTGCCCCAGTCTACTTTCTTCTTCAGCACAAGGGCCCCCATGAGATTCAGTTGCTGCCTGGGCACTACATCATGGGCAGAGATCTTACATAGTAGTACTTTTCCTACTATGTCTGCCAGTAGCCTATACTCATCAGAAAAATCTATTTTCTTCAGATGGATTGGTCTATCTTTTGAGAACTTCATTGTGATTAGTAAATTCTTGATTTCATCCGGGGTGAGTTCCACAGGTTCATCACCTGATAAGGGAATGGTAAAGGAGATTTATTTAGTTACTCTTTTAGAAAATAACTTGCTTTCCCTCTTTGATTTGAACAAGGATAATATTGGAATGTACCTGATGAAAGATCAAAGGTGTTCCTAATATGTTCAGCAGAGATTGAGAAGGTGTCTCATATATTGTTCTAGTGATTTCTCCTTATTCAGATATTTGAACATGAGCCAATAACTCTGTGAGTTCTGTCTCCAGGAGCTTGCATCTTGTGAAGATGAGCTTATCTAGGCCAGCTTCAGTGAAGAGAGCTATGATGCTCTTATAATTTTCGGCGGCGGCCTGGAAGGATTCGAGGTCTATGTCGAAAGCAGAGTTTATCTTGGGAGCCATTTTAGGTCAGTGAGACAGAGGAAGAGATGGCTGGACTGAGAGGTAAGAAGGATGAAAGATGTAGAGTGCGAGAGGATTTCTAACTGAAGAGTTTATTTAAGTTAGGTGAAACGTCGAAACGAGACACAATTCGAGGCTTTTTCGGTACTTTAGTAGATGCAACCGAAAAAATTTTAGTGTTGCCGCTCTTTTTCATGAAGTCGACGTTACGTCGAGTGGGATTCGACGTAAGCGTCGATATAGTTTGAGTTGAGAAGATAGGGTCTCCTATCGACGTATGCGTCGATTTAAGAAATTGACGTGACTTCTACTTTGTTTGATGATTTCAGGTTTTTCTTGAGGGATTCTTTCTTCCTAATCCTAAACTTTCCTAAGTTACTCTAGGACTAATTTTACGAACAATTTGATTGATTATGCCAACCTGTTTGGCAGTGTGGCCAATTTTATTGCAAATATAACACCTAATTTTCTTTTGACTAAGGAAATTTGAGTTTAGGGAGGAATAAAGATGGTGATTGGGATAAAAGTTTTGATCAGGATAGTAATTTTGATTATGAAAAGATTTTTGATTAGGGTAGAAGTTTTGACCAGGATAAAAATTTTGATCAGGATAGTAATTTTGATTATGAAAAGATTTTTGATTAGGATAGAAGTTTTGATCAGGATAAAAATTTTGATCAAGATGAAATGGTCCTGAATGGGAGTTAAGATAGAAAGTTTTTGAAGAATAGTTATGTCCTGAATATAAGTTGCTCTGAGGATTTATGCGTCGATATCCATTCGACGTATGTTGGGAGTTGCGTCGATATTTATTCGACGCTTTCTCTAGATTGCATTGATCTGGAATCGATGCATGGAAGTAGTTGCGTCGATTATAAGTCGGCGCAGTTTTATTCATGCGTCGATTTGAGCTTGAAGCATCTGAGAGATTGCGTCGAGTAGAATTCGACGTACTATCATTCATGCGTCGATATGAAGTCGACGCAATTGTGTCTTCACAGATTTTATTTTTCCCTTTTTCTGATTGGAGTTTTGTTTCTTTATAACTTGTTTCTTTTGGCTTAGTTGCCTTCTTAGTAGTAGTTTGAGAGTCTTCATCTGTATAGTATGATGTTTCATCAAAGTAGTTTATCTCATTGAGGGAGTCTTCTTCCTTATTTTGTGAGTCTTCTTCTTGGTTTATTGATTTAGTGGGTTTAATGAATTTAACAGGGCTCATCCAAGCAGGTTTGTTGGATAAAATTAAACTAGCTGAGGGATCAGCTCCTAGCCCAAGATTTTTATGTCTTCTTGTTTATTTTTCTGTGATTTCTTTAAGTGTTTGGATTCTCTTTTTTATTGATTCTTCAAAAGCTTTTGCTTGGGATACCTTATTCTTAAGGAGCTGGTTTTCTATTTTATCCCTCTCTATTTCTTTCTCTCTGATGTTAGCCATTAATTCATAATTTTTAGAACAAGTATCCTCTATATTTCTCTGGTTTTTAATGACATTAATTTGTTCTTTTAGATTCTTAATTTCTTGTTTAGCTTTTAGTTGATCTAAACATAATCCTTTAAAATCATTTTTGAAATCATCACACAGAAAATCTATGTCATCAAAAATGCTTACCTCATCCTTATCCTCAGATTCCTCTATGAGAATAAGGCTATTTTCTTTATCA
Source organism: Dactylorhiza incarnata (assembly GCA_033032865.1). NCBI lineage: Eukaryota > Viridiplantae > Streptophyta > Magnoliopsida > Asparagales > Orchidaceae > Dactylorhiza > Dactylorhiza incarnata. Next base: position 3,305,188 of record JAWHQI010000036.1, read on the forward strand.
TCTTCAGAAGAGATGCTTCCTTCTGATTCTGTCTCACTCCATGATTTAGCACCATGTTCTTCCTTTGAGCTTTCAAGAGCCATTAAGCATAGGTCTTCTTGCTAAGACTCTTCATTGTCACTTTTGGATGAGGTGCTGTCCTCAGAATCTGTTTCACTCCAAGCTTCTGCAATGAAGCCTCTTTCTTTCTTCTTCCCCTTTTCTTGAGATCTTTCTTTTTCAGATCTTTCTTTTTCTCAGTATTTTCTGGACATTCTTGTGCAATGTGTCCAGTTTTCCTGCAGGAATAACAAATAATTTCTTTAGTAGGAGTTTTATCATACCTTGGTTTTGATTCTCTCCTTCTAGACCCATCTGTCCTGACCCATTTCTTGAATCTTCTGGCCAGGAGGCTGAATAATTCTTCTTCAGTGACAGGGATCTCTCTATCCAAGCTCCTTAATTGATTGATGATCAGACTGAATCTGTCATACATCTCAGATATGCTTTCTTCATGCTTCTTTTGAAAGTTCTCATATTGGGAGATCAATAGAGCCTTTCTATCTTTCCTTTCATCAGCACTTCCTTCTACCATCTTGGTAAGAGCCTCCAAGATTTCTTTGGCTGATTCACAGTCAAGAACCTTTTGAAAAATTTCATCTGAGAGGGTTGAGACAAGAATGTTCACAGCTTATGCATCACATGTTCCTGCCTTCTTCTCTTCAACTGTCCACTCAGCCCTTCGTACAAGTGTTTCAGTCACTTCACCACTTGAGTCTCTTCTATAAGGCTTGGGAGGACCTGTCAAAATAACATTAAATAATTCTTCATCAATAGAATTCATATAGATCCTAATTCTTGTTTTCCAAACTGCAAACTTTTCAAGATTGCACATTGGTGGTCTGGTGGAAGCATAATCTTTGATTTGTGCCATGTGAAAAATAGTTTTTAGAAATATATATGTATATATATATATGAGGTAAGATCTTTTTGATCAAGGAGTTAACCTTTTTAGATCAACCTCCCTCTGATACCAATTGAAAGTGCACAGTTAACCTCGCTAGAATTCTCTAGAGGGGGGGTGAATAGAGATTTAAATAAATTTTGTGCAAAGTTAACAAATATATATATATATGTGTAATAATCACAGAATTAAGCTTCCCACACACACCAACAAAAATTAAGTAAATAAAGAAAGAAATAGCAAAATGAAAATCACAGCACAACACAAAGAAATATAGTGGTTCCCCAAACTTTGGGTAGTCCACTCTTCTACCCCCTTGGTAGGAATTCACTATCTTGCACTAAGTCTTTTGATAAGGAGACTCTTAGAACCAGCCTGAGTCTTTTGATAAGGAGACTCTTAGAACCAGTACAACTGAATTTTTTGAAGAGAGATTCTAAAAACTCTTTTACACAATTGAAGTTGAAATAAGAATGAGAAGAAGAATTAGAAGAAACAATTAAGACACGAAAGAATCTTCTTCCTAGCAAGAAGATTAGAAGAACAAGAATAGTGAATGTAATCTCTCTTCTATAGTGAGAAGGAGATTGTAAGCTTTTCTCTCTTTTGTGAGAGCTTTCGGAATTTGCAGCATAATGGCTTCAGATGGAGGAGAAGGTGAAGGCTTATTCTTTGCTGCAGCACACTATCTCTTTTCTCAGCTTTCTCACTCTTCACTTGGGGGCTCTTCCTCTTTTTCAAATGTATATGGTGGATCACTAGTTCTCATTCTCTGCCGACCTCCTCTTTATTTATAGCTCTGTTTCAAAAGATGTTGCTAAAGGGGAATAATCTATCAGCAATTAGAGACAACAAGTTTCCATAATAATTAAATCTGTAGAAGGAAAGAATTCATTCTGATTTCAAATAATATCCTTAATAATCTTAATCAAATTAGCCAAGAATCAAATAGAAGGAAAGACAAATTCAGAACGGCTATAAAAGAATAAAATCATTCCATAAAATTTAGATCTTTAGAAAGAAGGAAAGAGAACTGGCGTGAATTTGAATTTGACATAGAAATCGACGTGCGTTGATTACTATTCGACGTGAACGTCTATTTCATCCTGGCTGGACGTCGAGAGGAGAATAAGGAAGGTGCGTCGACTAAGGTGCGTCGACTTTATTAAATGCATCGACTAGAAGTCAGAGGTACGTCGATAAAGATTACGTCGAATTCTTCTTAGAGTTACTTCGACTCATTCTGAGAGAAACGTCGACTACATTTCGACGTTGCGTCGAATACTATTAGACGCATATTTACTTAGCCTAATTTTTCATACATAGAATTTATATTCTACTCAACTCTAGGGGTTAAGATAAATCATTTCCCCAACATTATCCAACGCAAGGTAAAGTGTTTGCACTTCAAGCTGGTCATCGGTCTTTCCTTGAGTGCATTTGGCTTTTTGCGCTAGGTAATCCCCAATTATTTCTGCGATGTGTGCTCAGTACCATTTTGATTACGGTTATTTTGCTTACCTTGTTTCTAGGTTAGAAGTTGTTTGTAGTTTACCGTGTATTGAGGATTTTCCTGTGACGCGAGAGTTCCATGATGTTTTCCCAGCTAATCTCCTTGGTTTTTTTCAGTGAGAGTTGTGGAGTTTGCTTTTGACCTTGAGCCGGGTACTCGTACTTTTGCTAAGGCACCGTACTCTTTGGCCCCGCGTGAGCTGGAAGTGTTGCGCACTCAGTTAGATGAATGGTTGTAGTGTGGCTTTCTTTGGCCTAGTTCTTCGCCCTGGAGTGCTCTCGTCTTGTTCGTGAAGAAGAGAGATGGTTCGATGAGATTGTGTATCAATTTTCGAGAGCTGATCAAGGTGACCAACAAGTACAGGTATCCGTTGCCTCATATTGATGAATTGCTTGATCAGTTGCGTGGTAGTTCGGTGTTTTCGAAGATTGATCTTCGTTCAGGCTACCATCAGTTGAGGATCCGCGAGTTGGATGTTCCGCGGTCTGCTTTCCATTCTCGGCTTGGACATTTCGAGTTCTTGGTAATGTCCTTTTCCCTTTTTGGTGATTCCCTCACTTAGGTCAATTGGGAGGTGTTGGATTTATGAGCCTTTGTGGTGAACCTTGATCAGAGATCTGGTGATCTATTTTGAGTGCTAAGAAGAAATCATACCCGCCGCTGTTTTCCTAGCCATCTTCGGTTAGCGTTTCGATCCAGCAAGTGTTAGCTTATCTCTCCCTTGGACCTGTTGGATTCGTTTGTGTTCTAAGTTTCGGTTCTAAGTTTCTGGATGAAACTTCCATTTTGGTGGGCTGACTGTAACGCCCATGAATTTCCAGGAATTATTTTAATCATTCTTTGACGTCATTTTTGACGTAAAGGCGTTACGTTAGTGCGAAGTTAGCAGTGCGACGTCGTTTGCACGTTTTCGCGTTCGTTCAGTCAATTTGACCAAATTTTGGAGTGTACCGAATTTGGAAAATTTTACGTTAGGAAATTAAGTTAATTAATTTTAGAATGGCTCGTTGAAGTTTCTTTGCGATCCAAGCGTTTTTAGAGCCCCGGTGACTTTTCAAAGATTTGTTTAATTATCATCACCGCAATCTTCAAAAATTTATATCTTGAGTTTGGCTCGTCGGATTTTGATTCCGACTTCTCCATTGGATTTGTAGCACCGTCGTTTGTCTCCGGTGCGATTTTCATTGGAATCGGGGACCGTTGGTTCGACCATTCTTTTCTAATTATTATTATTATTACTAATTTTTGTATGATCAGATGTCAGCCATTATAAATCTATTATACTTCTTCTGCCATCCACTATCCATATATATACTATTCTTCTTCTCCATTATTTCTTCCTCCCTGATTATCGAGCCAGAGATTTCGAGAGAGAGAAAGAGGGAGCTTGTGAGCTTCTGTGGACCTTCCGAAAGCCGCCGGTGGAACTCCGGTGCACGAAATCTTCGCCAGAGCATAGATTTGGAAAGCTCTCGCCATGCTCTTTGCGTGCGTGGTAAGTTTTGTCCATTTCGTAGATTTTTGGCGCTACGGTTACCAGCCCTAATTTCATATTTTGTCCAAATCTTCGTAGATTCTTCGCGCTTAGGTCATGTGTGAGCCGATCCTTGGCGTGGGGGGCTTGACAGGCCATTTTTCGGTGGTTCGGGTTAAGGCAAGTGGTGGTTTTCTCTTCCCCCCTTTTCCTTGTATTCTTCTCCAGAACACTTTTAAACTCTCTTTATATTTGGTAATTAGTGATGGTTTGCCTTACTTTAGTTATTGTTATTTGAGGTTTTGCTGGTAGTCTAGGGCTGGTATTGATAGAAGCAGGTTGGGCTTATTTAGAATTTGAAAAAGGGAGATTTTTTGGGGACTGAGTCAAAATCGACGGGACATCCTGTCGATCGACGGGAGGTCTGTCTATCGGCGGGACCATCCCGTCGATCCTTGGTCCCAGCTGTTAGCCTTTTCTTGCTCTATTGTTTTCTCTAAGTAAAAATTGACGGGACATCCGGTCGATCGATGGGACCTCCCGTCGATCGGTTGGACTATCCCGTCGATCTTTGGCTTGTGCTGGGAAGTGGTTTTTTTGTCTGTGTTGGTGCTTAAGTAAAAATTGATGGGACATCCCGTCGATCGACGGGACTTCCCGTCGATCGGCGGGACCATCCCGTCGATCTTTGTTTTGAGCTGGTATCTGGTCTTTTCATGTTCTAAGGTAGAAACGACTGATATTCCTGTCGATCGATGAGACCGCCTGCCGATCGACGGGACAGCCAGTCAATTTTGCCTTTTCTTCATTAGAGTTTTTTTTTGTTTTGGTTCCTCCTCCCCTTTAATGCTTGCTTCTTCCCCTTTTTATGCCAGTATTGTTTTGTCTGTGGTCTGCCTTGTTGTTCTGATAAATTCTTTCAGAAAAGTCTTATTTTCTGTATATTCCCAGCAATCAAGTTTCATTTAGTGTATTTTGATTCCTGCTTATTCAATAGGCTGGTTCCAAAATAATTCTCCTTGTGTGTGTCCAAAATTTATTAATCTTTCTGCCCAAAATTTCTATCCAGAACTCCCAGGTTTTCTGTGTAATCTGCCTTTGACTTTTGAGTATTTATCCCCTTTCTTACTCAGTCTACTATGTAAATTTGGGTTAACTTTCACAGTGAGGAGTAATACTTCTTCCTCACTGTCATTAGTGTTCTGGCTAATTGTGAAGATTCTCTCGGTGGTTTTGGCTACAAATAGCGGTCCTTCTCTTTGAAGACAAATTCTCCTGAAATCTAGTTAGGTTAGGTTCTCCTGTTAGTTGTGTCCACCAAGTAGTAGTAGTCCCCTGAAGCATGTTTTGCTGTGAGATTGAAAGTCCTTCCTTTCAGTCCTCTCCTTCTTTCTGGTATGCCTAACCTGTTAAGTTTAGGTTAGTGGCTGTTGTTTTCGCCTTATAGATCTTGTATGGCTTTCCTGATCTCCTGATGTCTTTCCCTTGAATTTAGAAAGTTTCTATGTATTAATGCTTAGTTATGATGATGGTAGTCTGTTAAGACTACCCTAGGTTTAGAAAAGTTTGTTCTTCCTAAGATTGTGTATTTATTTCTTCTTCTTTTATTAAGTTTCCAATCGTTACTTTTGTTTAGTCTCTTCTGACGATTTCATCGTATCTCCTGAATTGTTTCATCCCTCATTTAAGTTCTTTCTGCCATGTATTCTTGGGTATCTCAAGTCACTACTAGAAAAGTGATTTTTAGCCACACATTTTTTTGCCAGGGTTGCAAAACCGTGGCTAATACAGTATTCTTAGCCACTACTGCAAAAACTGTGGCTAATAAATATATTTTACCAGGGCTTAAAAAGTCATGGCTAATACATATGTATTAGCCATGATAAATTGTGGTAGTGGCAAAACATTAGGCTATTTGCCACAATTTTTATTTATTTGTAGCAAATAAGACTCTTTGGCCACGGCCAGCTCTCACCAAAACCCTATCCCGCTCACATGATTATTTTCCCCCGAAGGCTGCTGCTGCCGTCTCCTCTCATAACGAAACAAAAAATGAAAGAGTGAAGGTCGATTCTGCCATCTCTGTGGAAAGATCGAAGATCGTTTCTGCCTTCTCCGTCGAATGATCGAAGATCGATTCTGCCATCTCCATCGAAAGATCAAAGATCTCGCTGCTGTCCACTTCTCCGAAGATCGATTCTGTGGTCTTTGATAGGGTTCCAGTGTTCCGTCGGTTCTGTGGTCGCTGCATCACGCTGCTATCCTCATCAAATTATTGTCTCCTCCATCGTAGGGTATGCATATTTCTCTTCCCACTTGATTTCTTCTTCCCTATGAATGACTCATGTCCAAAAATACCAGTCGTTTCCACACGACCTCCACCATAGGGATGCTCTATTTCGACTTACTTGATTTATGTTTGGTCATGTATGATGTTTATAGGGTTTTCTAGATATTTCTTTAATGATTTGTAATTTTTGTTCTTTTTTTCATGCTCGAATCATGTTGGAAATGAACTATTCAATATCATGGCTTCACCCAATTCATGTCTTCTCCCACCATTACTTTACTCAAGCTAATGAAATTAGAATAGAGAAACTTCTTAAATGCACCCACATATAAACATGGATATGAATCAGGGTTCCGTTTTGCTATAATAATATACACAAAGATACATGAAAATGATATTCGACTACTTTCTCATCACATAGCATCACTTATTCATATTCCTGGGAATTCTTAATTTCAATCCGATTTTCTCTATGATTTCTATAAAAATTAGAAAGAGTTGTAAAACTTTAAACTATAAAACTGCATAGAATTTTTATGTTACCCTCCACTTGTTTGACTGAATTCCTATAAGAAAAAGCTTAAAAGTTGATGCTTACTTATATGAAATTTAATCTTTTTAGACGTAATTTACTCATATGAAATTTGGGTTGGTCAATAGAGAATGAAAGCAAGAGGTCTTCAGAAGGGATCTAATACTCATATCAGTGCCATGGCGAAGGAGTTATACTTCAATAAGGATGGGTCAGCTACTAAGAAATTACAAGTAAGCTTGTTATTTTTATTTTAGAATTTAGATTTTCGAGTAAATTATCTTAGTAGTCTGCTATATTTATCATAGAATTAAGGATGTCGAGAATTATTTAATCATAAAAGTTAACACTCATGCATTCTTGATGTAGGCTGGTGTCAATAAGCTTGCAGATCTTGTTGGAGTTACTCTTGGACCGAAGGGTATAAATGTTGTTCTAGAGAGCAAGTATGGATCTCCTAGGATTGTGAATGATGGTGTCACTGTGGCCAAAGAGGTATTTTAACATCAATTTTTTCATTTGGCAAGCAAATAATTTAGAAATTTTGAAACTCATTTAAATTTTAATCAATTTGATGGTTTATCGAGATTGGCGTTCTTCAACTCAAAGATGGCTTACCTGAAATTTTTCTGATGCAGTTTCTAAATGAACTAGACATTTAGTGCTTTTGTTGCATATGATGTCTTTCCTCATAGGAGAATCTGCCAGTAAAATTCGAGGTCAAGAATAATTTTATCTCTTGCTAAGTATAGGATAATTGATGTCTTGATGTAAATTGGTGCATTCACAGTGTATCTTGAAGGAGGTGTTTTCTTTCAATATATTTTTTTCGGGATATTTAACTCAATGTGGTCGAACTTATTAATAGTAGGCAGCTTCAGACAATGATTGTGCTACTTTGGATGAAAAACATGTAACTGTCATCCATAATATTAAGGTAATTAAGTTTATTAGTCTTTGCCTCATTTTTAGAAAATAAGATTATTAAATTTAAAATGGATGTGAATGTATAATGTACTAAATATTTTCTTTGTGGTGCATTTTAAAAAACATTAATTATGGCTAAAATAGTTATCATATTAATGTAATAATGCAATCAATTTCTTAAATAAGTTTTGATCAGTTCTTATGCTTCTGCTGTCATGTTTTGGTCAGATTTCTCCAGGAAGATGCTGCCAAAACAATACTGCAAATACTTTTAAAATGAGGCAAACATGCAGTTGCTATAAAACTAATTCTTAACTTTATGTGCAAATACTTTTATAAAATTCCATCTTAGGTAAAACTAATTCTTAACGATATGTGTGGATAACGCTATCTTTCTCATAAATTTTGGAACATAAAATAATGTTTTATTTATTCGGTATCATTGATCTTAGTTAGCCTTTCTTCAATGTAGGTTTCTAAACGTCTCCACTCAAGTGTGACTGATGTATTTGGTCAAGCAGCTAATGTTGCGAGCACAACTGCACAAAATTCAGTCAAATCTGAATTTAGCATTGCAAATGCAAATAAATTAGCAACTACTGGGTCAGCATGTGCTCAAGTTGGTTATAGTTGGGATTGGGATGAAGAGAATTGAGGGCAGAGAATTGAGGACAGTTAATTTAGTCACCCCTTTGTCCTCCGAGTTTTGTGACTCCTTTATCTATGCATTCTCATTTCTTTCATGCTTTATTTAGATATTAATGACTTTTTCATCACTTGACGCTCAGGACCCATGCAAGATCCCCACCCTAATTATGATTTTATAGTACCCAAATTTATAACTGATCATTAGGTTCACTGATTAATACCCCAAATTTTGGACAGTATTTCATCAATGCATATGTGACTAAAGGCTATCTACATAAGCCACTTTCTGCTACCCTGGAGCTTATTGTTGAGCATGTAATTTTTGGGTTGTAGCGACTGGTTAATTGTTATGAGTAGGTAATTTTTGGAAGAAGGTTGTACATCATCAAGTGTGTCTGAAAATTCTTTTATTAGTAACATCTTTCTCAATGTTCAATATTCGATTATGACTTGTGCTATTCATTATTTGTTATTTCATCACTTTCTACTACGAAAAATTATGACAGAAGCAGATTACAGTCATTAAGTTAATAGCCTAATGAAAATGAATACAAGATGATTTATTCAATCATATAGTGTTTGTGCTTATGTAATATCACACTCTTGTGGCATCTATTAAATTTCATTAAAAATTGTTTATTCTTTTAGTTATGGTTTTTGTTTATGATTGTATGATGATACACACACAGCTATTTTACCCCAGATACGTATGCCAATCAACATTCTGCCTTGGCTGCTAGAATCGTAGCCGGACTCTGTGTAGATCTTGCTATCTTTATAATGTCTAGCAAAACTAGAAATGGCTTTGTCTTGGTAAATTTCCATCTTTTTTCTCAGCTGTCTTTTATGAAGATTATTATTTTTCCCTGGTTGGTTCATAAATGATCTTATTTCTTATGTTTCATTCCACAAGTCAGGTTAGGCCTCCTGGGCATCATGCAGGTATAATAATGTTGTTGTTGCTGCACTCATCAAAAACGTTGGGATTAATGGACAAGAAGGTAATGATGTATTTACTGTTCAAATATTAGAAACTTAGAATATTAGGTTATTCATTTCACTTATTACTTTGCTTGCATAGATCCAAACTGTGCCATAATATCTTCTCAATGCTCGGCATATTGAATTAAAAACATGGTTGATCTGTGTTGGTCACATGGAATAAAATACTTGGTTGATGGATGCGTTTAGAAATACTTCGTTGACGACGACTCTGGATCGAGGTAACCAGCTAGCATATCAAACTCCCAATTTCTTTATGTTATAAATTTTAATTTGATTTCAACTGTTGGATCCAACACAACTACGGCGAGACGGGGCATTTTGCCAGGGAGTGCCCTGCTCTAAAACACTAGATACGTGTGCGTTAATCTCCATGGTACTCCGCTTATCGTTCCTTAAGCCTATTTTTCAGTTTTATGGTCTCAGATGTTCTGAACGTGCGTTGCTTCTTTTGTTTTTGAAAGCTTTCTTGTGATGGAATGAAAGGTATTGGATATGCAATTATTTTCCTACAATGTGGTGTGGTTTGGGTTAGTTTGTCTGCTGCACTAATTTAGTTTTGCTCAAAGGGAACAACAATGATTAACACTAGAGAGATGGGTTAAAGGGAAGTGGTTTTGCCCAACATGCAGGAAACAACAACGATCAAATTTAAGGTATGCCATTCTTGATATAGTCTTTTAATTGGGTTGACATAACTTCGTAATTGGGTTGATTAGAAAGTGATCACTTTCACTAAGTTTCCCCTTTCTTTACATTTTGTTTTATCTAGCCTTGATGGTTCTCTAATGAGATCCTAGGAAAGGGTCCCCGAATTAAGAACATGAAGCTTATGGAATAAACATTTGTTATTTTTCACATCTCTCTCTTATTCCACAACCTCCTGTAATTTATTTGGAATTGGAGAGGAGGCAAATTATATTCAAGGATGAATGTAGGTTCATATGAGTACCTCTTTTTCGAGATATGCCTGCCTTAGAAATTTTAGTATTTCCTTCCATATTATTTCAATGGATTCAGCCCCTCTTGCCTCGAATAAATGTGAGTGGATGGGGTCCTATTTTATCAAAGTTTGTGGATGGATTGGATTGATTTCTAAACAATCTATTACCAGATTTTTTGTGAGGCTTTTTTTATTCACTGCATATCAATCTCTCACAGATTTTTTTTTCAATTATGTCCTTATAGCTTGCGGCTACATAGAGGTTCTCCTGTAATTTTCTGGTGACCAAGTGGGGAGAGGTGCACATGCATGTCATCTAAGGCTTACAACAACTTCCTTGAAGTGCAAAGGCATATCTACTCAGTTTTCTAATTTTTATTCATTGCATATCATTATCTGTACAGTGAATTATTCAAGAAGTAATGTTGATTTGTATTGTGTTAGCTACATCATTATATTATTGATTTGAAAATTATCTGATCTTTTTACTGCACATATTGGGAACAATTGTTGGAAATATTATGATGTTGGATGCTCAATTCATTCTTTTGTGAATAAAAAAAGTGCCTCATAAGTTATTGTTGTTTGATGTCCTTCATAGTGTACCTAAAGAAGCAATAATTTTTTTTTACGATTCATCAATATTTGCCAGGGTTTTAAACCGTGGCTAATAGTTTAAAAAAAATAATAAATTATTATTTGCCACGGCTTAAAGTCGTGGAAAAAAGTCCTTTTAAAGTTATGAGATAGCATTAGCCGCGCATAAAAACCGTGGCAAAAGGTCCATGTATTTGCCACGATAATATTTATGCGTAGCAAATACTTTTTGCCACGGCCAGTTTGTGGCTAAAAAGTTTTCTCCACGCGACTTTTAGCCACGCCCTTTTTCCGTGGCTAGACCGTGGTTAAAGATCTTTAGCCACGGTTTTAGACTTTTTGCCAGGGCAATATTCCCTGGCCAAAACTCTGTTTTCTTGTAGTGAGTTATGACGTTGAGCGCGTCGAGTTCATTTGTTGAGACGTTAGAGGAAGTTATGTTTTATCTTTCGAGATGTCTCGTGATTGTTAAGTTTTTATTTATGGTGACTTATTTTGGCTTCCGTCGTGTGGTTACAAGATGATCGTTAGGAGTCAAGTTTAGACTCACAGAGTGTTTTCTAATAAACTGTTGAGTATTGTTCTGGTGTTTGGCCTTCAAGTTAAGCTTATCATGGCCGTGTTCTGACACCAAGCCCTGCATGGTGTCGGTTTGCTGAAATCTTCAACCTGTTATTAAGTTGAATGTTGATTTAATGATTAATTGTTGAATCATGTGCTTATTGATTCTCTCATCTTGAGTTATGGTTAAAACCATCTGAAATCATGTTTTCCTGCCAAGCACTCTTTTGTTTGTCCTGTTGGATTTGAAGAGCGATGTTTGCTCTGTTGATTATTAAGAGCCAGGTATGCTCTATTAGGGTCTGTTGGTTGTGTGCGCTAAGAGTCACCGCTACAGTACCTCTGTTGGGTTGTTGGTTTGTGTGGACTGGAGTCACCGCCACAACACCCCTGGTTTTGTTTTTTGAGCTACGGTTGGGTGTGTCTAAAGGACAACCACCTCAGTGCCCGTTTGTGGATCATACACCTGAGGCCTTGTGTGTTGCCCGACGTTAAATAATGCCCTTTTCTCAAGCTGATTAGTCTCAAGTGCTTAAACATATATGCTTTTATATGTGTATTATATGATGTTTGACCATCACCTCTGAGCAGCCGTAACAGACACGTGGTTGGTTAAGTTCAATTTGGTCACTAATTTGGTGCAGGCATTTTATCTTACCGAGTGCACTCATTTGAGCTGGCTCGGGTTGTTGTAAGCTACTAAATGCTTATATTTTTAGTTCACCTTTTTGCAATCTATTATTCTTATTGCTGCTAACCCTTGTATAGAATCCTGATTTTATTCTTGCTGCCACTTGCACTTTCTTGCTAAGGCATTCTTTACTTTTGAATGTCTTTGTCCCGGAGCTGTAGCAGTTTGGGTGGTAGAGTTGGTGTCTTCGGAGCTGCAGTTAGTTGCAGTTGTTTGTTCTCCCCTCACTGTTGTGAGGTAGTTGTTCCTTTGCTTCAGTTGTAGCTTTGGTTTTTCAGTGTGAGATTACTTTCTAGCTTTTTTGCTGTTACTTTCTGGTTAATTATATACTTGTTCTTTGAGAAGTTGTATGTTAGGAAGCATGAGTTATTTTATGCATAGAAAATTGAATTCTTGCATAGCATTATTTTAAGTAAAGGTCACCTACTTTGAAGATCGTAGGAAATTCTATCTTTACTTATACTAAATTTAGAGATGTGCATATCATTTCTGAACTGTTTGATCTTCTTGCTCATGAAGGGTATTATGAACCTATTTTCTGCTGCGTATGTATAGTTTTCTACTCGTGGACTAGTTGATCCACTAGACCAAGGGATACGGTCTTAAGCTAAAAATTTAAATTCTTTTTATTTAACTCAAACATATTCATGTCTTTTATAATTATTCGCAAGGAGTGTTTTCCTGAGCGTCTGTAGTTGTCCCCTGCAGGACGTGGCATCATAATGTGTATTTTCCCCTGGCTATGGCAATATTTATTAAATTCGTGGGAAATGCGGGTTGTGACAACTTGTTTACGCGCTGGAGCTGAGAGAGGGAGAGATAGATGTTTAGGTGCTGGAGCAGACAAGGAAAAGAGAGCAACAATCAGAGAAGGAGGAGGACCTGATGAAGGAGGTATGGGAGATGCTAGATGGTTTGAAATATGTGTTGAGGACGGTGAAGATTGACAGTAAAATTTAGGGTTTCTGGAGCGGAAGCCACATTTGCGAAACAATCCCGAGCTCCCGCGAGGATGTTTGCCGTTGCGAAGTGGGTTGTTGTCGGCGTCGGAGAAAACAGAGGTCTTCGGTGTCGGTGACGGCAGAGGCATCGGTGTCGGCAATGGCAGAAGCCTTCGGTGTCGGCGACGACAAAGGCAATGTGAGCGGCGTTGCCGGAGGAGAGCGACAGAGGAGGAGAGCGCGGGCGAGACGGGCGGTATGGTTTGTAGAGGAGCACAAAAATTGGCGACGGGATAGCTGCTGCGATTCAAAATGATTCAAAATAAAGTAGACGACTAAGGGATTCAAAATAAAGTAGTGCTGATGCGGTGTTATAAATTAGACGGTGATGTGTATAATGGACAGACAGGATCTATCCCTTGTTTCACATACATTACATACTTTTGATACCACAATATTTCTTTATAAATTAGTATAGATATATACAGATACACACAAATACACGAGTCGAACGACACTGGCCTCTATCCCTACGTGAGTGTAATCGGTGGGCTTCGCCCGCCCCCGGCGGGATTCGCCCGTCAAGCCCCCGGCGCGATTCGCCCGCCACGAAATGTTCTTAATATATATGTATTTATAAAAAATATATAATTTTTTTTTGTTATTTAACATTAAATTATTTATTTTTTTTTTATTTCGTTTTTTTATCAGGAAAAAATAAGAAAAATATCCGTTAAAAAAACATTCCCGAGCCCCCTTTTAGGCTTCCTCCAGCGGCGGAGTCACCGGCTGGCCAACGTGATCCCACGCGAACCTGCCGGGGAAAGTTCTGCATAGCTCCAGCAGGCCTTCACCGGCGGTGGCCCTGCTCATGAGGCCGAGGAAAAAAACCATTCCCGAGCATACCTTTTGGGCTATTGGCGGTTGCGGAGATGCCGGTTGGCCTACGTGAGCCCACCAACAGGTTCGCCGAACCCCGACAAACCTGTCGGGGGTAGTCCGACGGGGCTCCGACAGGGCCACCACTGGCGGTGGCCCTGCTTGTGAGGTCCAGATCCAGTGGTCCAGAGAACCTGCCGGTAGGCTCACGCCAGCCAGCCGGCGGCAGCCCAAAAGAGGGGCTCGGGAATTTGCTAGGAGGGGTGGGGCACGAGATTTTGTGGGTAGGAAGGGAGGAGGATTTAATCCAAATGGATATTCGCAGGCCATTTGGATGGTTTGATTTTAGATCTGTTGAAACCAGAACTTGGTATCTTGTGGAGCTCGGGCCCCCAAAGATGGGGGGCAGCTAGCACTTACTGGTCCCTCAGAAGGAATAGACCAGAGCCTCAGAACTAGACACAAACCCTTGGTTGCAGTGAGGAGGTCCCACCACACACCCGGAAGATCTTAGAGTGCTTCCCCTCCCAAGCCAAAGCTGAGACTGGGCACCTTGGAGGTCTTAGAGCTCAACCGTGATAACCTAGGGAGAAGAAAGCTCAGAGTACTGAGATTGGATCCTCTCCAAAGGTGTCCTTCAAGGTCTATATATAGTTTTTTGCTCATGGTCTGCTAATAGCGGGATTCCGCCTTTTGGATTTACTAAACGCACCCCAAACTCGTCTGCCAACAACCAAACTCCGCTATTTGGAGAGGCTAACTGCAGGCCAACAAGGGTCTTTAGGTAAAAACACCCTTGGACCCCTACTGGGCGAGCCTCCCACAAGGGCTCCTCTCGCCTGGCTCCCCTCACACGAACAGTGAGGGCCTAGCTCGCCCGCCTCCCTGCGAGCGACAACCGAGGACCCGACTCACTCGACTTCCTGCGAGCGGGCGGTAAGAGCCTACCTAGCCCGCCTTCCTGCGAGCGGCCTTTGGGAACCTGGCTCGCCCTTTTTCTTACTCATCTCGCATGTTGATCCCTTAGTATCCGCTCACCTCTTGGTGAATATCGGGGTTGTACACAATCCCCGCTCTTCGCGAGGCTACCTTAGGCTTGCGAAGAAACATCCAACTCCTGGTGTTCGCCGGCCCCTTGATGACGTGGTGAGAATATTTTGGTGGGCCCCATGCCCAATGCTATAAATACCATTCTTTTTGGTCGGTGCATGAACTTTTTCTCCCTCTTACTTCCTTCGCAGCTCGTCGGTATATCTATCAAGATGTCCAAAAAGGAAGAGATACTAGCTCGCCTCAAGACCACGCAGGCAATCCAAAGAGCCAAATCTGCCGAGCTTGCCCCATGGATTTCTCCGCAACCTACTCCACCTTCGCTTCAGATCAAAAAGGCGAAGACCATCCGACGACCGCCCGATGCGGATGGATCATCACCTCTATCTCCTCCCACCGCCATGAGCTCACCTCGCAGGTCTCGCTATCAAAGGTTTGATAATCCAAGATTTACTCAACTGATTTTGTTTCTTTGTTCGCAGAACCCTCCCGCTGGGGAAAATGTCCTTGGGCAATATCCAACGGTATCTTGCCTCGCATCCCCCAGAAGGACTGACCTTCCCCCCGGATGTGAGGGCCACTGACCTGTGAGCCCCATCCTCGCGACCAGGTGAGTTATTCGCCTCGCTATTTCTTGTATTGCTTTGATCGCTGAACCCGTATTATTCCTTTTGTGCAGTGTCCACTCTCATGACCCCGGAGAGACAAACCTCCACCCTGGCTGGTTCGCCTCCCCCACCTAACTCTACCATCCTAACTCTGGGGTTTGGTGTTCTTGGGCAAAGGAGCCCGGGCGGGTCGCTTCTTGCTGACCCCCGGCTTGTGGACGCCACTCCGCATTGCCTTGGCCTGGGGAAATCCATTACCCCTGCCTTCACTGAAGCCTTCAAGGGTCAGCCAAGCTCCTCTCGCTAGGGAACCTGTACCGTCCTGATCTCGCCAGGTTGGCTAATTTCTGCTGATTGCCTCTTTGCCACCTCTTATTGTTGATTTCTTCCTCGCAGGTGTTCCCAAGACCCCGCCCACCAAGTCAGAGCACGAAGAGGAGGAGATATTGCCACCACCCTCGCCAAACCAGGTCGCAGATTTCCTGGGTGACCCAACAACCCGGAGCAAATGAAAAGGCGGGTCAGCGAGCTATTCTAGAAATATGGCCTCATCCTGCCGCCTCACTTTCCTCATCACTTTCCCGGCCACTTGAGCTCCGCCCCGGCCGACCAATGCCACCACCACCTTCGTGGAGGTGGTGGCCGGCGATTAGAGTTGGTTGGCCGGCCGTAGGTGGCCGGAGTGAGGGGATTTTTCGTGGGAAAGAGGGCTCGAAACGAGCCCTCTCGGAAGCGCAATCCGAGCCCAATTGAGCTTGGATCAAGCCCCGATTCATCAAAGGATCTAGCACTAGAGGAGAATGAAAGTGAGGGGTTTTAGATCTAGTTTACTCTAGAGGGGGGGTGTATAGAGTATTTTAAAATCTTGAGTGATTTACTGAGTGGTTTTTGATAGCGGAATTAAAATAGGTGATGTATAATAATTTAATTAATTATTTGTCATATAGAAAACACATTCAGCATAGCACAGTATAAAGAAAATAAAGAAATCACAGAGAACACAAGAAACTTATAGTAGTTCCCCTCAACTGGGTACATCTACTCTTCTACCCACTGGTAGGAATCCACTGTGAGGTTGTTGTTAAGGTGCCCTCTCACCATGTGAGCTGTTGATAAGGTGCTCTAACCAAACTGCAGGTTTTTGCTAAGGTGCCCTATCACCGAGATTAACTTTTGAAGGGAGTTATAACCCTGTACAGGATGGGGTAAAGAAAATAAAATAAAAGCAGAAATTAAATTGTTCTTCTCTGTATAAGAAGACTCTTGAAGATCCTGTTGTGGTGTTGAGTGGATCTGAATATTATGTTGAAGAGCTCCCCCTGTCTGATATAGATTGATGACAGTTCTGGAGATCTCTCTTCTTGGTTGTACAAGGCTTCTTTCCTTTATGCAGTGGTGATCCTGAGCAAATAGTTGTGATTGTTGTCTCAGGATAGATGTAATCTGCAGGAAAGTATTAGCAATGAAAGAGGATAAATTTGCTCTATGTTTCTGTCGTGTGTACTCTTTCTTGTCCTTGTTAAAAAATAGAAAATGAAAATTGAAAATTCTCTATCCTCTCTTCTGTGTCTTTTCTTTTTATAATCTGAGAACCCTTGCTCTTAATTTGAATTCTTCTCTCGGGAAGAAGGAAGAAGCTTAGGTCTCCATCAATGATTTGACTCTTCGAGAAGATAATCCGCCGTTTCTGTTCATTAAAGCTGATCTGCAACGGCTATAGTATTTATTGATTTGCAACGGCTAAGTTAAATACTATAAAGAAAGAAAGCAGAATAATATAATATTTGTCGAGCTCTGGAAAGAATTTCGTCGAGCACTGAACTGCATTTGTCGAGCGCCTTTTGATGTGCTGAGCAGTTCTCTGCAAATAAGATATTTTGTCGATCTTGATTTATCTCGTCGACCTGCTGAGTCTGAATGAGTTCGTCGAGCGCCGTTCGCTATTTGTCGAACGCTTGTCGGATGAATATTTGTCGAGCGCTGTTCGGCTATTTGTCGAGCGCTGTTCGACTATTTGTCGAGCGCTGTTCGACATTTGTCGAACGCCGTTTGACATTTGTCGAACGCAGAGAACAAAAGATATTTTTATTTGTTTTCTCTGCTAATTAATAATATGTCTATTTTCAGCTTTCTTTCTTAATGAGATTTTAATCTAAGTTATTCCATATGTTATGATATAAACTTAGATACTAAAGGTGGATCCTAACTCAAATCAAAAGCTATGGTTCCAACAATCTCCCCCTATTTGAGCTGGGATCAAATCAAAACTAGTGACCTGGTAATCTTGAAGTAGCTTTTAGAAATTTCAGTTGCAGCAGCTCATTTTTGAAGTTAAAAGATGTAATTTCACCCTATTTAAAATTTCGAATTGCAGCAACCTTTTGTTTGAGATTTGTGTTTCTCATTTTCTCTCTCACTTGGTTTTAGTTTTTAATTTTCTTCTGTAGACTCTTTAAATTATTTTATTTAAGCAACTCATTTGATCTAGATTTGAGTTAATATGTTTTTAATATCTTGAATTGCTACAACTATTAATGGATTTTAAGGGATGTTTTAAAAACATTGCAGACATTTTCTTTCTCATAGAATCCCCTTATCAGAAGAGACTCACACTCAGTGCTATGATCAATACTGATCAATGCAGCTACAGTAGAATGCTCAAGCTGACTTGGAGAAGTCTGTAAGAATACAAAGTTGTCTTACCATAGTTTTTATGATGAAAACAATCCATGTAAATTTTAGATTTGCTGTTTAAATTGGGATGGAGTTTAATGGTGAAAGATTAATTAGAAGATTTCTTTGAATTTAGAGTTGAAAGGTTTAGCAGTTTTAGCCTTTTTATTTCATTAAAATATAAATTTGAAGGTTTTTGTTGATCATGATTAATTATTTTTACTTTAGAAAATTGTTCAGACTTTTTGGCCTGCATTTTGAGATTTCTCCCATTGGTTGTGCTTGCCATAGAAAATTTGTTTATAAGAAAAATAGTTTGCTTGTCTGATGATTTCAAATTTTCTTGAAGTTTATTATTCTCAGGAGTTAGAAATTTTATATTTGTTAACTCTTTTAAAGGTTTACTTTCATATTTTATTAAGTCTGTAAATGTTAATTTATGATTAGTTTTATCTTGAGTAGAGGTAAAATTATAAGTTGGAGTTACCTCATTTACCTCAAGTTTTTCCGATTTGAATTCGGCATCTGGAATTTGAGATGAGCCACCATGTATGGCCATCATGCAGAAAGCTCTAGCTCTAAGTTCTTCTTCCTGTTCTTCTTCACTTAGATTTGTTGAAGGTTCTGCATCAAAAGAATAGTTAGTTGGAGAGATAGGGGTAGGTTTATTTACCATCCTAGAGAGGGAGTTCCAGATTCCTCTTGCAGAAGTGCTGTCTTCAAGTTTTTGAAGAATGTCTTTTGATACTGATTGAGCCAAGATCTACATGGCTTTGGCATCTGCATATGAGGATGGGGAAGGTCCTTTATGTTTATCAGTCTGCCCATCATCAGTACCAGCTTTGAATTCTTCTGGCTTCATTTCGCAAACACGGGAAGTGACATCAGTTTCTCTGTTGCCACGTTTTATTTCGGTAGTTTTCTTTGAAGAAGATATATCAGCGCCAACATAAACAGGCCCTGTCAAGATAGAGCTGTAAATATTTTCATCAATTGAATTCATATATAATCTTATTCTTGCCTTCCATAGTGCAAGCTTGTTTAAATTGCACATGGGAGGTCTGGAGCTATAATAATCTTTATTTTGTGCCATGAGGTTTTTATAAAACAAGATAAAGACAGTGATGACACACTAAAGTAAATAGATCTAAGGAAGATCTTTGTTGGTTCAGGTGTTAGCCTGTAGCAACCAAACACCCTCTGATACTAATTGAAAGTGAGGGGTTTTAGATCTAGTTTACTCTAGAGGGGGGGGTGTATAGAGTATTTTAAAATCTTGAGTGATTTATTGAGAGGTTTTTGATAGCGGAATTAAAATAGGTGATGTATAATAATTTAATTAATTATTTGTCATATAGAAAACACATTCAACACAGCACAGTATAAAGAAAATAAAGCAATCACAGAGAACACAAGAAACTTATAGTAGTTCCCCTCAACTGGGTACATCTACTCTTCTACCCACTGGTAGGAATCCACTGTGAGGTTGTTGTTAAGGTGCCCTCTCACCAGGTGAGCTGTTGATAAGGTGCTCTAACCAAACTGCAGGTTTTTGCTAAGGTGCCCTGTCACCGAGATTAACATTTGAAGGGAGTTATAACCCTGTACAGGATGGGGTAAAGAAAATAAAATAAAAGCAGAAATTAAATTGTTCTTCTCTGTATAAGAAGACTCTTGAAGATCCTGTTGTGGTGTTGAGTGGATCTGAATATTATGTTGAAGAGCTCCCCCTGTCTGATATAGATTGATGACAGTTCTGGAGATCTCTCCTCTTGGTTGTACAAGGCTTCTTTCCTTTATGCAGTGGTGATCCTGAGCAAATAGTTGTGATTGTTGTCTCAGGATAGATGTAATCTGCAGGAAAGTATTAGCAAAGAAAGGGGATAAATTTGCTCTATGTTTCTGTCGTGTGTACTCTTTCTTGTCCTTGTTAAAAAATAGAAAATGAAAATTGAATTTTATCTATCCTCTCTTCTGTGTCTTTTCTTTTTATAATCTGAGAACCCTAGCTCTTAATTTGAATTCTTCTCTCGGGAAGAAGGAAGAAGCTTAGGTCTCCATCAATGATTTGACTCTTCGAGAAGATAATCCGCCGTTTCTGTTCATTAAAGCTGATCTGCAACGGCTATAGTATTTATTGATTTGCAACGGCTATGTTAAATACTATAAAGAAAGAAAGCAGAATAATATAATATTTGTCGAGCTCTGGAAAGAATTTCGTCGAGCACTAAACTGCATTTGTCGAGCGCCTTTTGATGTGCTGAGCAGTTCTCTGCAAATAAGATATTTTGTCGATCTTGATTTATCTCGTCGACCTGCTGAATCTGAATGAGTTCGTCGAGCGTCGTTCGCTATTTGTCGAATGCTTGTCGGATGAATATTTGTCGAGCGCTGTTCGGCTATTTGTCGAGCGCTGTTCGACTATTTGTCGAGCGCTGTTCGACATTTGTCGAACGCCGTTCGACATTTGTCGAACGCAGAGAACAAAAGATATTTTTATTTCTTTTCTCTGCTTATTAATAATATGTCTATTTTCAGCTTTCTTTCTTAATGAGATTTTAATCTAAGTTATTCAATATGTTATGATATAAACATAGATACTAAAGGTGGATCCTAACTCAAATCAAAAGCTATGGTTCCAACAGAGAAGAAGCGGATCAGACCTGTGGGGGGCTTGGTGGCGCGTATTCCGGCGAGTCGCCATGGCCAGAGGTGGAGCTTTCGGCGCTATGTCAATACTAGCTTCTGGTGCTCAATTTCTTCGGGGAAGAGGGGGGTTTCACTCCTTTCCGACCTCTGAAGATGTTAAAGGGGTCAATTGAGGCTATAGGGGAGGAGTTACTCGAATTGCCATTAATGGCCATGAATGGAGATTTCGGTTATACTTGGGGGGTATGAATTGTCCATCAATTAGGCCGGGAAGAAGCTGGAAACTTCTCCTCTCCCCAAGGGGAGATGAAAGGAGCCATCAATTGCTCAGATTAGGGGTTTCTTCTTCCTCCCCAATAACTCCCCTCTCTTTCTCTCTCTTCCAAATTGGGCTCTCTCTCTCCTGGCCGTCTCTCTTCAAATTGGATGGCCAAATCAGCAGAATTCACTCCCCATGAGGTGGTGGACTACATCAATTGGGTCTAGCTCAAGTGGATTGGGTTCAATTTGAGCAAAGTAGGTCATTTTGACCTAAATTTAGGCGGTTGACTTTGGACAAATTGACCACTTGGGTTGACCATAATGGGTGAATAGTGACCCATTGGACTCTCTTATGGGTTAGGAAGGTTTAGGTGGAGTCAATTTGGCAAGGTGAGGGTGAATTGCCCCTTAATAGGGCACTTTTGACCAAATTAGGGCTAGAGTTGACTTTGATAAAATTGGCCAAATTGGAGGTCCCATGATGTGGGTTTTTTGGTCCATTAGGTCCCTAGTGTCCCTATAAGGGTAGTGGCAGTGTCAAATTGGCATGGTGGGGGCCATTTGTTCCTAATTGAGTTAATTTGACCAATTTGGGGTTAAGGTTGACTTTGCTAAATTTGGCCTCTTTGGTTGACCCCAATGGCTCCCTGGTGCTCCAAGGGGACCCCTAATGGGTTAGGGATACTATGGTGGGGTCAAGGTTCAAGGTGAGGCCCTAAAGTCCAACTCTAGGATAGGTATCTGAAAACTGCTATTTGTAGACCACTTGGGTTTTCTTCCTCTCACCCAAGCTCACATGGTCTTAAGCTCTTCCTATGGTTTTGTCATGAACTAGTCATGACAAAACCAACGTGGGGGTCTAGTTTTTTGGGGGATGTTACAAATCCCAATACATAAAAATAAAAATTTCATCCTCGAAATTTAGGTTAAGCCTGTGGGGTTTCTACTACAAGTAAGAAAATGTAACATCCCAGAAAAATTAAATTATACCTGCTGCAAAGAGATCCGGGTACTTTTGCTGCATCAGGTCTAGTGGCTCCCGGGTGTGCTCCACTTGTCCATCGTTCCTACATAGGACCTTGACTAGCGGGACCTTCTTGCGCCGCAAGACTCGCAACTTCGTGTCTTCTATCCGAACCGGCTCCAGGCGAACCGATCGATCAGTAGCTACCGGCCCTTCTGCAGTAGATATCGGCTTCTCTGGCCGTAGTAGAGCCCTCCTAAGCGAGGAGACATGGAAAACGTTGTGCAGTCCCTTTAACTCTGGCGGTAGCTCAAGTCTATAAGCCAAGGGGCCGATCCGCTCCAGGATTCTGTAAGGCCACATGTATCTCGGACTGAGCTTCTTCTGCCCGCGAACACGTGAGAATCCATGCATCGGACGTATTTTCAAGAAAACTCAATCTTCCACCTGGAACTCTACCATACGATGTCGTGCATCTTGTACTTGGCCTGCCTGCTCTGGGCCTCCAACATCCCGTCTCGAATAAGTCGCACATGAGCCTTGGTGTCTTCCATGAAATCTGAGCCGAGTGCCTTGGGATCCTCATCCTGAATCCAAGACAATGGCATCCTGCACCTCCGTCCGTATAATGCCTCGTAGGGTGCCCTGCTTATACTAGCCTGGTGACTGTTGTTGTATGAGAACTCGACTAATGACAACAATCTCTCACATGGCTCCCCGCGGTATATACACTCGGCCTCTAAACTCAACAGGCCGTCCTTCAACAAATAGTCTCCGGCTGAGCCTGCCTCCAAGGCTCTGAAAATCGGTTCTAGCTTGGCATCCCGCCTCTGCCCATCCCTGATGTAGTCTCAAATGTCATTAGTGGTACCCATCGACGCTAAATACTCCTCGTATAGCTCCAGGTCTTCCTCGGAAATTAAGGAGATCTGCATGTCCTCGAACATCTGTACCAGCTCCATGTCCATCAACTTGGGCTCTGCTCCCGATGTGGTAGCTCTCCTGCTCAGAGCGTCTGCTACTACATTTACCTTCCCTGGGTGGTAATGCATCATGTACTGGTAGTCTGATAAAAACTCCACCCATCGTCTTTGCCGGATGTTCAACTCCTTCTGCGTATCTACGTACTTCAGATTCTTGTGATCTGAGAATATGTCGCAGTGGACACCTTAGAGGTAGTGTAGCCAGATCTTAAGAGCGAATACCACTGCTCCCATCTCCAAGTCATGCACCGGGTAATTCCGATCGTGATTCTTCAACTGGCGGGAAGCGTAAGCTATCACGTGCCCGTTCTGCATCAGAACGGCACCCTTTCCTTGGTATGACGCATCCGTGTACATGATAGATAAAATTGCGTTGCGTAAAATTAGAAAATTGTCCACGTATAATTCGATAAGGCAAGTGTACCTATCGCTTTATAGTATAGGATTTAGAAAATCAAGTGTCGTATTTTTCCGGGCTTGTTGAGTACTTCTACTCACAAAGAAGAGCTATTATTTTACCGATCGAAAGTTGGGTTTGTTTTGGAAAAACAATTTGGAGAAAATTAACTATGAAGAAAAATTATGATTTAAAAGATTAGCACTTGGTCTTGAATCCCTTTGGAATAAAATATAATTCTATAAAAGATGAAACTGCAAACTCTTATTGAAATAACTTCGACCGTGGAGGTTCCCAAAATATGGTAGAGCCTCTCTCGAGAGAACTATCACCTAACCTTAGGTTGATCGATTAAGACCCCTCGGCCAGTCGAAACCCCTAAGCTTGCTTTAAGCGGTGAACCCCACTATTGGATTTGACTCCAATCCGAAAGATTTGTGTCACCCTCTCTCGAGGAATGCATGCAACCCTTTTTATCTTTGAGTGATCTCCTCGTTCGCATGGATCTCACGATCACTAGCATACGGATCTTAGATTGAAATACATACTCTGGACATATGAAATCAAAACGAAGTAATTCAAAGATAAATCAAAGATAAACAATACGAGAGCTTGCCAATTAAAAAAATTCAAAACATATTTTATTTCATTCCAAAGTTCATCATGACCAAGTGCTAAAGGAAATTTAGCTACTCATCATAGTGATAGGAATACAAGTAGAAGAGGAAAAAGACATGATTAAAAACAACAATACTTTAATTAAAATTGCAATAATATGAAAACTTACAACTTAAAGAAAAACTAGCTAGAACATCAAAAATAGTAAACTAAAGCTGAAATTAATCTCCAAAATCGAACTCCCTGACTTCTGGAGATTGCTGCCTTTTATAGTTGAAAAATCGGGGAGTCGCGCCTTGGTCACGCCCGTGACCAAGGGCGTGTAAGCTGCGTAATTGCTGTCTTGAAAGCCCGGGAACGTTGGGGAAGCGAAACCGCCAGAAATCAATTGCATGGTGGATCACGGCCTCGGTCACGCCCGTGACCGAGGGCATGTCTTGACCGGGTCTGGAAACGGCGGGAAACATCACGATCTGGAGTTAATTTGGCGGTTGCAGAAGAGTCACAGCTCGGTCACGCCCGTGACCGAGGGCGTGTAAGCTGGAAGTGGCGGGAATTGATTGCTGGCTGAATTGAATGCATTCCGGGTGAGTCACGCACGTGAAATTGAGGTCACGCCCTCCGTCACGCCCGTGACAGAGGACGTGTAATTTTAATCTGACGTGGCGGCTTACTTCTTAAATGGAATACGGCGGGGCTGTTTCACGACTGTGACATGGTGCCACGCCCTTAGTCACGCCCGTGACCCAGGGCGTGTACTCTGTGATTTCGGCAGAAATACTCCAAATATTCTCCTGCTTACTCTAATGAGCTTGAAATTGCTATTGGCAGCCCAAATTACCTGAAAAAGAGAAATAAATAAATTAGGGAGATTATTTTTAGAATTTAGACATATATTGACTGATTATTAAATTAAAAACTAAATATAAACTAAGATAAAATAAGAGTTATCAAATACCCCCATACTTACCCGTTTGCTAGTCCCGAGCAAACAACTTTTCATAAGAGTAGAAAAATTTAAATACTAGAAAAGAAATTTGAACCTAGGGAGTAAAAATGCGAAGTCTTGCGCCTAAGCGTATAGAAATCCTAGTAGAAGAACCTATTCAGCATAAAGATTAGCTTATAATTTTCAAAAATGCGTTATAACATATTGTTTTTACTTTTAAATTGAAAATCCGGTAAATCCTAAAATGATAAATAGGGAGCGGGTAGCGTGTTCACTAAGATCAATATTACACAAAATCAAAGTTCAGGATAGCCCTCAAAGAAATCCATCAGTGACGATGGCCATAGGCTTGCCCTTTCACACTCTCTCCACGGCACTAGTTTAACTCATAAGTATGAATCAATAGGACTTAATTAGGTTGAAATGTGGGCTTAGGTTATTTTTGGTGAGGACAAACAAGATAAACATGATGGCTAGTCACACCCAAACCTAAAGTGAGCTCGCACAAAATAATCTAAGCAGCATTGTAAAACTAATAGCCAATTCCCAATCTTTTTGTTCCTTTTTTTTTCTTTTTTTCTTTTTTTTTCTTTTTTTTCTTTTTTTCATTTTTTCTTTTGAATTTTTATATCATCATTGTTTTCCTTAATAAAAAAAATGTCCACTAAAATAACAAGAGGCATCCAACACTCAAAAATCTTTTCAAATAATTATTTTCGAGCATAGACTTAGGTGTGTGATTAGGTTGTTTTTTGGGCCTTGGTGAAGAGCATGGTGGAGCTGAAATAAAAAAATAAAGTAATAGGCTCAAAGTGGCTTAACAAAGATAGAATGTTAGGTGCGGGTGCAAAAGCTCAAACGGGCCAATAAAATGCCTATATCATATTCATGCTCATGAATTTAACTTATGCAAATGTCTTGAGAGTCGCTAGAGGCAAGTTCTAGACATCGAGAAAGAATACCCTTCCGTTCAAATTTTGCAATATTTCTCTAGTAAACTTCTACATACTCACTTAAAGTATTTTTAGATTCTACCAGATTCAAGAGAAAAGTAAAACAAAAATATTTTTACGCAGTTAGAAAAACATAAATCTAATTTTATGCTGAATTGTTAATTCGACATGAGATCCTACTAACACACGTAACTAGAACACTACACGAGTCAACAATTTTACTCCAAAATTCAAAATCTAATGAAGTATATAAAAATTTCCCGCAACACTATGTAAAAGTAAATCTACTAAGAATTTTGCAAACAAGTAAATATAAAAATATTTAAGAAAACTATATATTTTTGTTTGTTTGTTTTTTTTAATAAAAATTTTGGGTGTTGCTTTGCAATAAAACCGGTGTGAAATACTCCCCCCCCATACTTAAAAGAAAACAGTGTCCCCAATGTTTAGAAATAAGTACAAGTAAAGGAGAGAAAACTTCCCTGATGAAGAACAAATCAATACCCGAGCAATCCTAAAGAAAAACATAGAGTAAAAGCAAAACATTTTTTATATATATTTTTGCATTAATAAAAGAGAAATAAAAACAAATACAAAAGTGCGGTACACAAAATAAAAGATACAGACAACCAAAAATAAAAATATCTAAGCGTCATCGTCGTCATCCTCCTGCTGATAATAAGCACGCAGATCAGCAAATTCCCGCTGCAGATGCTCCATAGAGGAAGCATGGCGCTGCTCGAGGGTATCAAAATGTGTGTCAAAATGAGCGCGCATGGACAGCTGCTCAGTCTGAATATGATCCAAACGAGTGTGGATCCGCCCAAACTGCTGATCGAAATAAGTGGAGGAGTCGGGCGCAGCGGGAAAATGCTGTTGTGGCGGGTGTGGAAACTGCGGAGATGGAGCAACGCCACCGGTATCAACTTCAAAATCAAGATTGATCGGGTCGCCACCAACTTCGCCAGGAACAGACTCGTACTCGCGGCCACGTCGAAGCATCAATCCAAGGGCCCGGAGGTTTTAGAACGTGATAAGCGCAGGCATTTGGAGTGTAGCAATGGGAGGAAGTGCATCCCAGAGGCCCAAACGCTTGGCCAAATAAGTAACAAACGAACCTCCATGTAGCGGACTAAGCCTCCGATTTTCGTCCTGATGCCGAAAAAACATCGATAGCGCCAAACCAAGATTGAGGGGGACCCGTTCGTGCAGGTTATATAAATGTAACAAGTCCGCGTGGGTCACCACTGCATGGCTATCGCCGCGAGCGGAAAGTGTGAAAGTGAGGAGGTAGTGGAGATAGCGTAAGGCGGGGGAGAGGAGATGAGTACCCTTGGATTTTTTTGGCGAATATGGATTGGGGTCGTTACTGATTTCTGCCCAAAATCCGTGGAGGTTATAATCGCGAGGTAAATCAAGGGCGAGAGTGGTGTAGGCCTCCGTAAGGGTGAAAGCCTCGTCGTAGAAGCCCATGAGGATGTTGAACTGACTCACAGGAAGGGTTCACGAAAGTCTGCCCATTCGGAATTCAAGCACGTTGTCGGCCCCGGCCTAGTGGAAATCAAACGAACAGAAAAACTCCACCTTCAGCTCGTAGTACGCCAGCTCCGAAATGGAGAAGAAAGGAGCCCACCCCGGAGTAGTGAGGAAATCTTGCACCGCGTTGGCCTACCCGAGGGTGGTGAGAACGTTCCAATCGATGACGCGGAATACTCCAAATTTTTTCCCACGAAGGCGGTTACTCCGTTCTTCATGAGTGGGATGGGGAAAATTGAGCATAGCCTCCGCATCAAAAGAGTCATCGGGGAGTGAAGAGGAGGACTCGCCAATGGCGTGGTTGTCACGACGGGTGGCCATTTGGAAGGAAGAGATGAAGAATTCGGCCAAAGAAGAGAGAAAAGAAGGGAGAGATGTGGGATAAGGTGTGGAGTTTGAGAGGGGGAAGTGGAACTTAAATAGGTGAAAATTTATGTGTCACGCCCTCAATCACGCCCGTGACCGAGGGCGTGTAAGGGGCGACACGTGAATTTTTATGAGGGGGAGTAAACAAGGATTGACCGGTCAATAAGCCAAAAATTTGTCAGGTCACGCCCTCGGTCACGCCCGTGACCAAGGGCGTGTAACTAGCGAAGTCAAATGGACAGGGAATCCAATGCGCGCCGGTCAAAAATCAGTTCCCGAGATGTCACCGCCTAGGGTCACGCCCATGACCATGGGCGTGACATGGCTGTCACGGGCGTGACAGTCAAATGGCATCTTTGACCAGTTGCGGTGGAGGTGTTGCGCCAGCTGGATAAGTCACGGCCGTGACCTTCGAAAGTCACGAGCGTGACTCGAGTTGTCACGGGCGTGACATCTCAAGTTGAGCCCGTGAGTGCTGGGTTAGGCGAAAATGGTCTTCCGTTAATGTCACGCCCGTGCCCATGCTTGGTCACGCCCGTGACTTTTACGGAAGACGGAATGGTGGGCAACTCGTCGAAAAACTCGCCAGGAAAACGGATCAAAACGCGCCACGCCCTGGTCACGGCCGTGACTGAGGCCGTCTAACACACATTTTTTCAGAAAACATTTTTTTTGTGTGTGTTCGGTTTTCTAATTTTTTTATCTTTTTGTTTGTTTTTTTTTTTGAAAAGAAAACAAAAATAAAAACAAAAACAAGGTAATAAAATAAAAAGAAAATACTAATAATAAAGTACCGACTTGAAGAGGGGGGTTTTATGCGTAAGTGCGAGTGATCGTCATCTCGCAAATCTCCTCAAAACCTGCAAAATTGTTAGTAACAAAATAATAATAATAATAATAACATGATTTTTTTTTGCTGTTTTTTTTTTGATAAAACAATAAGAAAAACAAAACAAAACTTTTTTTTTGTTTATATATATATATATATATTTTTTTTGATTCATTTTTATATTTTCATATGTTTGTGTAAATTTAAAATTTTAAAATGAAAAACATAAACAAAAATATTAATATAAAATCTTTTCTCTTATTTTTTTTGAGACTTTTTTTTTGAAGAGCGAAAAATAAAAACATGGGTTGCCTCCCAAGAGCGCTTTGGTTACGGTCGTTGAGCTCGACCATAGTGGCGTGCCGGTCTTTACCTTGTTCTAAATTTATCATCAAATGATGATAACGGCTTTGAGAGATGCAATGTGGGTGAATTTGTTGCATGAATTAAAATATTCTCATACCCCATTCGGAGGAGAAGAGTGCCCTCACAAAATCAAATATTGCTCGCGTAGTGGCCAATAAGGGACGACCAAGGATAAGAGGTATCCTGGCGTCTTCTTCCATATCAAGGATAACGAAGTCTACCGGTAAAGTAGACTCGCGAACCTCAACTGGCACATCATGAATCACCCCTAAGGGTGTCTTCACGGAGCGATCGGCCAATTGTAATTTGACGTCGGTGGGGGTAGGTTCTCCTAATTGTAATTTTTGGGCTAAACTATAGGGGATAATATTAACACTAGCGCCCGGATCGGCAAAAGAGTTTGAAAAATGGGTAGTTCCTATAGTGCTTGGAATTTTAAAATTAGAATTAATATTATTAGCTCACTCGATCAAACGAGCGGGATAAGGAAGATGGGGTTGAAATTCTGGAAGAGGAAGAGATGATGGGGTAGGTGAAATTTCCTCTTCAAGATCGGTGTCCGAATCATCCGCAAAGGTCACCGCCAAGACATTTGAAGTTGTCGGTGATGTTCTTTTCGGCTGATCGGTGACAATTTTTAAAAGTTGCCCCACTTGATTCTCCAAATTCCGCAACGACCCTTGTAAATTCCGGACATCCACATCATTTTTAGAAATATATTTATTAACCACTTCCTCGAGAGAAGGCAGTTTAGGGGCTTGCGGTAGAAGAGATGAATTTGGAGGAGCAAGGGGAGCATTACCCGTGTTACCTTGATTACCCCATGATAAATTGGGGTGGTTCCTCCAACCTGGGTGGTATGTGTTGCCGTATTGATTGTTCCCCGGATTGAAGGGCGGCCAGTTCGGATTACCCATGTAATCCACATGTTCCGCTGCATTTTGATTTGGCTCCCAGGTTGGTGTAGAAGAGGGAGCAGTCATCCCTTCTAGTTTCTTGCTAAGTAGCTCAACCTGTAGAGACAAATTAGTAATTGAATCAATTTCATACAGCCCGGCCGGTTTATTTGAGCGAGACCTAGGTGTACTCCATTGATAAGTGTTCATGGCCATCCCCTCAATAAGCTCTTGCGCAGCCGCTGATGTTTTGTTATTTAGAGTACCACCGGCGGCGGCGTCAATCATTTGACATGTTTGGAGATTGAGACCATTGTAGAAGGTCTGAATCTGTAACCAATTGGAGATTGCATGATGGGGGCATCAGCGCAAATGTTCCTTAAACCGCTCCTAAGTATCATAAAGCGTTTCTGATTCAACTTGGGAGAAAGAAATGATATCCTTACGCAATTGGGCTGATTTAGCGGGCGGAAAATATTTCGTGAGAAACTGTTCCGTCATTTGAGCCCATGTGGTGATGGATCCTCTCGGAAGAGAATTCAGCCACTGCTTAGCCTTATTGCGCAAGGTGAAAGAAAAAAGCTGAAGCCTTATTGCGTCATCGGATACCCAGTTAATTTTGAAATTATCGCATATTTCTAGAAAACTAAAAATATGTGCGTTGTGATGCTCATCTTGAAGCCTATCAAATTGTACATATTGTTGTACCATTTGAATGATGCTTGGCTTCAACTCAAAGTTATTGTTCTCTATAGCGGGGCGAACAATACTAGATTGGGTATCTTCCAGATTAGGCCGTGCGTAATAGGACATAGTCCGTTGAGCGGCCTCATCCGGGTTTGGATCACCCATATTAGAAGAAGAGGAGGAAGAAGTAGAAGATGAAGAAGGAGAAGTGTCACCTACGGACTCTTCGATCGAATCTTGAGAATTTGGTCCTTGAAATCTTAAGCGTCGATGAATGGTTTGCTCGATTTCCGGATCCAATTCAAGAAGATCAGACGGATTCCTTCGGGGAATACACCAAAAAGAAAAACGTAGGAAAGAGAGAAAAAATGATAAAATTAATAGAACTAAGCTTTCAAAATATCAACAAAAATTCCACGGCAACGGCGCCAAAAACTTGATAGATAAAACCACGTTGCATAAAATTAGAAAAGTGTCCATGTATAATTCGATAAGGCAAGTGTACCTATCACTTTATAGTATAGGATTTAGAAAATCAAGTGTCGTATTTTTCCGGGCTTGTTGAGCACTTCTACTCACAAAGAAGAGCTATTATTTTACCGATCGAAAGTTGGGTTTGATTTGGAAAAACGATTTGGAGAAAATTAACTACGAAGAAAAATTATGATTTAAAAAATTAGCACTTGGTCTTGAATCCCTTTGGAATAAAATATAATTCTAAAAATGATGAAATTGCAAACTCTTATTGAAATAACTTCGACCGCGGAGGTTCCCAAAATATGGTAGAGCCTCTCTGGAGAGAACTACCACCTAACCTTAGGTTGATCGATTAAGACCCCTCGGCCAGTCAAAATCCCTAAGCTTGCTTTAAGCGGTGAACCCCACTATTGGATTTGACTCCAATCCGAAAGATTTGTGTCACCCTCTCTCGAGGAATGCATGCAACCCTTTTTATATTTGAGTGATCTCCTCGTTCGCATGGATCTCTCGATCACTAGCATACGGATCTTAGATTGAAATACATACTCCGGACATATGAAATCAAAACGAAGTAATTCAAAGATAAATCGAAGATAAATAATACGAGAGCTTGCCAATTAGAAAAATTCAAAACATATTTTATTTCATTCCAAAGTTCATCATGACCAAGTGCTAAAGGAAATTTAGCTACTCATCATAGTGTGGGAATACAAGTAGAAGAGGAAAAAGACATGATTAAAAACAACAATACTTGAATTAAAATTGCAATAATATGAAAACTTACAACTTGAAGAAAAACTAGCTAGAACATCAAAAACAGTAAACTAAAGTTGAAATTAATCTCCAAAATTGAACTCCCTGACTTCTGGAGATTGCTGCCTTTTATAGTTGAAAAATCGGGGAGTCACGCCCTTGGTCACGCCCGTGACCAAGGGCGTGTAAGCTGCGTAATTGCTTTCTTGAAAGCCCGGGAACATTGGGGAAGAGAAACCGCCAGAAATCAATTGCATGACGGGTCACGGCCTCGGTCACGCCCGTAACCGAGGGCATGTCTTGAACGGGTCTGGAAACGGCGGGAAACGTCGCGATCTGGAGTTAATCTGGAGGTTGCAAAAGAGTCACGGCTCGGTCACGCCCGTGACCGAGGGCGTGTAAGCTGGAAACGGCGGGAATTGATTGTTGGCTGAATTGAATGCATTCCGGGCGAGTCACGCCCGTGAAATTGAGGTCACGCCCTCCATCACACCCGTGACAGAGGGCGTGTAATTTTAATCTGACATGGCGGCTGACTTCTTCAACTGGAATACGGCGGGGCTGGTTCACGGCAGTGACATGGTGCCACGCCCTTAGTCACGCCCGTGACCTAGGGCGTGTACTCTGTGATTTCGGCAGAAATACTCCAAATATTCTCCTGCTTACTCTAATGAGCTTGAAATTGCTATTGGCAGACCAAATTACATGAAAAAGAGAAATAAATAAATTAGGAAGATTATTTTTAGAATTTAGACATACATTGACTGATTATTAAATTAAAAACTAAATAAAAACTAAGATAAAAATAGAGTTATCAGTACACCTGGAATTCTTCCCTCCCCAATGGAAGAGCAAGGATGGGGGCCGTAGTAAGTTGACCCTTCAGCTCCTAGAAGGCTGCCTCACACTGCGATGTCCATGTAAAAGCAGCGTCCTTTTTCATCAGTGATGTGAGCAGGAGGGCTATCTGGGAGAACCCCTGCACGAACTTCCAGTAATAGCCGGCAAGTCCTAAGAAACTCCGCACGTCGGTGGCCATCATCAGCGGTGGCCAATCCCGCACTGCCTGGATCTTTGCTGGGTCCACTGCTAGACCAGCTCCACTGATAATAAGACCTGGGAAGGCCACCTCCTTCAGCCAAAACTGGCACTTGCTGAACTTCGCATAGAGACGATGCTCCCTATGCTTCTCCAATGTTAGTTCCAATTGTCGTGCATGCTCCTCCTCCATCTTTGAATAGATTAGGATGTCGTCGATGAACACGATGATGAAGATGTCGAGATAAGGCTCGAACACCCAGTTCATCAGGCTCATAAATGGTGATGGTGCATTTATGAGTCCGAACGGCATCACCGTGAACTCATATAATCTGTATCGGCTGCTGAAAGCCGTCTTCGGGATGTCCTCCTCTTGGATCCTCAGGTGATAATACTTCGACCTCAAATCCAGCTTCGAGAAGCAGTGGGCTCCCTCCAGCTGGTCAAAAAGTTCGTCGATCCTTGGTAACGGGTACGTATTCCGAACCATCAGCCGGTTCAAGGCTCCATAGTCGATGCACAATCTGAGCGTCCCATCCTTCTTCTTTACGAATAACACCGGATCTCCCCAAGGTGAGGAACTCATCCTAACAAACCTCGCTTCTACCAACTCCTGCAGCTGGCACCAAAACTCTACTAGCTTCGGGGCCATCCGATAAGGAGCTCTAGATACCGACTTAGCCCCCGGCATCAGTTAGATCTGAAATCATTCTCGCGGTGCGGTGGTAGCCCTGGCAGCTTCTCCAGAAATACGTTGTCAAAATCCCGCACGACCGGGATATTCGACACTGAATCTTTGACTTCCGTCGCCTCAAAGAGCACCTGGATACCTCGTCTCCCTGCAGGTGGGCCTTGACGGCCTGAACTGATGATAAACAGATATGTGAGAGGGGTTTGATACCTTCGATTACTACTTCACCATCTTCATGCTTTAGAATGATCCTCCTTGCTGGATAGTCAATCTTTGCATGGTTCCAGTGTAGCCAGTTCATGCCTAAGATCAGATCTAAGTCCTTCATCTTCAAGCATGTCGTCGGCGCTTCGAACAGTTTCCCTCCAACCTCCACGTTCATGTTGCACTTCGCATTTGTTAGAATCTCTGATCCATCCATGAATCGCACCCTCCTATAGATGCCCTCAAAGAGTTGGATTTGGCACAGATCATCTACGAATTCTTCCGATACAAATGAGTGAGAGGCACCCGTATCAAATAAAGTGTATGCGGGCTTGCCGCATATGAGTACTATATCTGGGTGGTTTTTGTTTGTTTGGTTTAATGCTAAGGTAAAACAAAAATTGAAAGGTACTAACAATTATATAAAAGGCACATCAAAGTACCTGTGATGACCCTTGTCGGGTCCCGGGGCTCTGCGAGGTCCAGGGCGTACATTTGTTCCCTGTTCTGTCTCCATTCTCCGCCATGAAATCCACGACCTCGTCCACATCCCCGGCCCTCGAAATGCTGGGCCTAAGGAGCAGCCTGTAGTGCTGGTGGTGCATTCCTCTGAGGGCAGTTCCTCCGGATGTGGCCAGTCTGACGTCAGTGGTAGCACTTCGGAGGTGGCCCACCTCCTCCAATGCTCAGCATCTCCCGCATCTGTAGAGGTTGAGGAGCCAACACTACCAGCTCCCTCTACTCCTTTCTCAGCTCCTGGCGGGGTCAGACCTCCGTCCTTCTTTCCCCAGCATCTCGACCTCTCAGTTGGTCCCTTCTGCCTCCCCATCCCTGGTCTTCTGTCGGCCTCTTACTTCCTCGAACAAGGTGCTGGTCGACTTCTAGTTTCTTGGCCATCTCCATGATCTTAGTCATACTACCGTCGGAGATGAAGAGGAGGGCCTGCATACGCTCATCACGAAGGCCCTTATAGAACCTCTTTGTGTATCCTGCGTCATCCAGCTGATACAAAACTGCAATCCGGGATAGATGGGTAAACTCCCGGTGATACTCTAGAACTGTCCTGCACCACTGCCTCAACTGCAGAAATCTATCCTCCAGCTCATCTCTTGCAGACTGCGGCACAAAATGCTCTAACAGTGGTGCCTTGAACTCATCCCAAGAAACATCTGCAGCCTCCAGTCTTGCATATGTTGTGTCCAGGAACCTCTTCCACCATCTCTTTGCATGGGACTCCAAGCATGAGACCACCAGTGGCACCTCCATATCTGTCGGGCACTGAATCCCTGTCAGCATCTCCTCCATGATGTCCACACACTCCTCAGTCCTCACAACTTCCTCCATCCCGAGGTATGATGGGGGGGGAGATACCTCGAAAGACGCTCAGCCAGTTGTCCCCAGGGTTTTGCTGAGGAGCCGGTGCCTGATGTGCCTTGAATGTCTCCAGTATGGCTGTCAGTGTTTGTCCCATCTCCATCTGCTGGAAGGGAGTAGGAGCCGGTGGTGGTGGGACGACATTTGGAGTCGGTGGAACTCCATGCTGCGGTGTAGGGTTCCTCGCGGGCTACACAAGAAAATTACACTCGTAAGGGACTTAGCTAAAGAGTATTCGGTTAGAAGTGGTCTTTTCATGTGATTTCCCTTATAGGCACACCATTGCTTCCCCTGCTAGTTTGTCCTCAAACTAAGCTCGCGCAGGGTGGCCCAAGGTTTGTGGACGTCTTTTCTTTTCTCTGGATCGAGGTTTGCTTTGATACCACTTTGTAAGACCCCTTTTTTCTTTTGAAAGCCTGGGTCTTATGCCCAGAACCGCCGCTTTGCGGTGACACCCTCACTCAGGAAGGTCGCCACTACAAAATGCCGATCCTGCCAGCCTTATCGATCACAAAGAACTAAAGCTTAAGTAAGCTTATAGAAGTCAAGTCCAAATCACATAAAAGTAAAATCATCATAAAAAGATGTCCACATCAAATGCCTGAATAGAAAGGTACGATAAAAATAAAGGGCTCATGCCCCGTACATCAATTCCTCACTACATTTTCTCTCGTGGAAGCATAAAATACTAAAACTAAATGATGCTCACAGATCCTACCAACGGTGCTCCCATGCTAGACTGCCCCATCTCCATCTGCACCGGCCTCTGGTGCTGCAAAATCTCCTCGGTCCCCTAAAATGATAAGGTCCACCGACCATTAGTCAAAAAGACTAAGCCAATCCTCTACAACTCCCCTAGTGACTCCTAGGCACCGAGCGGGAGTAATGAAGCGGAGGACAACAAGGGGTGTAAACAATAGCGGGTGACGGGGATATAATCTACAGTGAATGTCTACCACTATGCAATATATATCATAATTAAAGCAGTAAGTAAAGTAAAGTAAGAACAAGTAAAGTAAACAAGTAGAGCAATTATATAAGACAAGTAAGGAAAAGTAACCGTTGATTTATAGGAATGCCCACACATACCTATATACCAAGGGGACGTTTAGCAAGGCCTATGGTATAAGAAGTCCCATAACCAACTTATACGATAGGGGTAGGGGTTAAAATGCAATGTTGATGCTATGCCATGCAAGGTATGCTGTTTAATGTTATGTTCACACAAGTGCAACTCACACACTACGACTCTGTGCGCACAGACCTTTAGTTCCCCCTTTTTGGAGCTAGTAAAACTCCCAGGATACTCCCGTTGCGTCAAACGGAAGCAGTGGGTTGGGCCTCGCCCACCTCTAGGTTGGTATTTGCACTACCTAACCTAGACCTAACGTATGCCTCAATGCTAAGAACACAATAGCAGAGCTACTGCGTACTCTTGCTTGTTAGACCACCAGACTTGTTTTGGTAAAGGGTTTATCCACACTTACCGAGCCCAAGTATTAATGTTGGTGCAACGACCATCAACACTAAGTACCCAGCACCTTGTGCACATGCAAACATTTTTACCATCTATCTTCGAGCCATAAGCTCCCCAGGCTAACCCGTCCGACACAATAAACATGGCCAAGTCACAAGCTCACCGGACTAATGAGTCTATTTCTACAACCTCCGAGCCTACCGCTCGTAAGACCAAACCGACTAAAGAACCCGTGACAAAGGAGTGTGAGTGAGTATATTACTAGTTAATCTTCTATAACAACTTAACCCCACAATTTATGGTTAACCTTTGACTTCCCGAGGGTTACCCTGTATGGGGCTCGCAGCGGTACTAGGAGCTATAATGGGATGATGGCCCAAAGCTCCCTTTCTCAAGACACTTTGTATTATTGGCGTCTACCCATAAGAATACCCCTCTTAACATTTCTCTTGAATTAACCCTAAGCATTTTATGACACGCTAAGGGAAAGACGATCTTTCGTCTGTCCCAAACACAACTTTACTCTTAACCCACCAAGTACACTCTCATCACATATACTTCTTTTGGTGACCTTCAATATCTTCAACTAGGCTAGGCACACCAACTACCTTCCATTCCCACCTACTGTTGTTCAATTTAATCAATTTTACAGTTTTACTATACGCAGACCAAATGAGTTTATCATGATGGAGGTACTCCAAATATTCTTACAACTGATTCAAGATATTTACTGGAGGTCTATCATGATGTTTCAAAACTAAATCCAGAGAATCATATATTTCCTTAATTATTTGCATTTATTATAATTTCTCCAACATTGGCCAAGCATGAATTTGAACATGAAGCGTAAGGTATTCTTATGATATGGCTCCCATAAAATTAAGATAAATCAATCATGCCAAAATAACAGTAAGTACAGAGTGTCACAAATTTACAATCAGGAATTGTCCCTTAATTACAATATTTAGCATCTATCCAAAGTTGGAGGTTAATGAAGGAACCATCAAAATTACTTATCCAAAAATTATGGGAAAATTACTAGACCTTATTATTAGCCAGAAAAGTTAACTGGACAAATTTCAGAATTTATAAAGGCAAATTAATCACATAAATGAATATTCCAAAGAAACTCTTCTTAGGGAAAATTGTGAAGGAACCTACTGTTAAATAATTCAAAAAATTATGAAAGAAATACTAGATCTCCAATATGTTCATAAAGGCTTGCTGACTGAGTTTCATAATTTATGAAAATCATTTTCTCACCTAAATAAATATTCCAAAAAAATCCTAACATGAACATGTTGTGAAGTAGCCTACTGATAACAATCTCCAAAAATTATATAAAAATTTACAAAGCTTCCTAGTGCCTTGAAATGTCCTATCATCAAGTTGCAAATTTTTCCAGGGAGTATTGGACCCTCAATTATTTTTCTTAAGATTAAGACAAAATAAGTGCCTTGTGAATGAAGGACCGGTTAAATCATTTAATTAATTACACAAAAATTACCAGAGGTCCATCATATGATTATAAAGGCACTACCAAGGTTTCATTACCATCCAAGACAATTTGAATATGTAAATCTCTTTAATAATGAAAAGCCCTAAAAGGGTTATAACCTAATTTAGGGGAAATAAGGGTTCCTAAAATACTACTAAAATTTCCTAGGGTATTATTACACCCTTTGAACTTGTACACCAAATTTCATGGCCATTCAATAACATTGGACCCCATGTCCTTCATAAAACTCAAAGTGCAACCCAAAGGTTAAAACTAGGGTCCCAGGGCACATCTAACCCACATCACCCCAAATCACTCATGGAGGTGTTTTAGGTGGTCTTAAACCTGTGGCCAAGGTTTCACATCATTGTGATGAGTTTTGACCATCTAACACCAACAAATACACCTTTGACCTAATTTGACCTTGTTTGACCAAGCTTGGATTGATTTGTACCTTAACCAAATCAGTCCCAATTGGGCTAAAATTTTTACCAGGGTCATATAATAACCCTAACAAGCACCCAACAAAATTTGGAGTGGACTGGATGTCATTAGACCTTCTAATTAAATAATTTATGAATTATCAAATTATTACAAAAACCTTAGAAAAATGTTCTCCTAAAATTACCATCTTAGTATATGTTAAGGGGGTTGATACGAAGAGTCTAAGTTTCAATTTTCATGCCCATATCATTTCCCAGTAAAACGTTATTCAAGAAATGGTGGCTGTCCGACACTAGGGACCAGTCCCACCAAAATGGACCTATAGGGAGCTACAAAACTCCTTTTGGACTGAAACAAATTTTAAAATAACGTGAACTCCAAGGTCTACAACTTTGGTGTTGACCACTTTTTCTGTAGAGGGTCCTAAGTATTTTTAATAAATTAATCTATGTACAACAAAATATGTGACAGAAAATACAATAAATAAACATTTATATGATATGATCCAGCACAGATCTTGAAGCAATTTCGAGGGCATCCCTTCATCTTCATCCTCCAACCAAGGGACAGGATCTCACCGACCTGTAACACTTCCTCCTTCATTTCCCAGCCATCCGGCCACCTCCCTGGCCGGCCACCACCACCACTACCTTCGTTGAGGTGGTGGCTATCGCCGAGCAGCGGCACGGCCGCCGGAGGGGCTGTTTCCGGCGAACCCAACGGGAAGAGAATCCATGGAAATATCAGAATTTTCTCACTTGGATCAGGCTCAATTGAGCCCGATTTCTCACCTATTTTGATCTAAGATATATCCATAGAGAGAGAGGAGGAGAACCAGACCATCTTGGAGCCCGACGACGATGGCGGCGGTGATCGGCCATGGCTTTTCCCTTCTCCAGCAAGCTTGCCTGATCTCTCCATTCTCCACCAAAACCTTCGACCCAATAAATGATTTCGACTGCCATCCACCTTTTGAAGCTAATGGCGGAGTTACAGCTGGAGGCGGCCGGGATGGAATATCTGTTGTGTGAGCCATGTGTCCTCATGGATAGAGAACTTCTGGAATTCTTTGAGGGAGCAAGAGTTAACCACTCTGGAACCTCTCTGAAATCCGAGGTGGCTAGGAGGAAAGTCAAAGTATCAGCCAAAAACTTAGGAAAAGCTTTGAGACTGCCCCGTCTAGAGGCCTAAGAGGAAGAGGAAGGCTTATCTATTGAAGACTTCTCTGAAGGATATACATGGAGTGGACATAGTGGAAAGACCTATTTGTCATTAAAAAGAGTTGAACTCAACCAGAAGGGAAAATTACTGGCTGATATAGTTGGGAAGGTGCTGAGGTGTAAACATGGTTCTCATGATTGTATTTCGAAAGAATTGTTTGAGATCATGTGGAATCATTCTCTCTAAGAAGACTGATTGGAGTGATCTTCTATTCTAAAGAATCAAAGGGAATCTAAAGAATCCATCCTTTGGAAGGATTCTATCTCTTTTCCTTCTAAATTCTTTTGGAGATGTTCTGAAAAAGAAAATGGGAGTGTCACTACATTTTTCAATGAAGCTGGACTCCAAGATGTTGGATAGATGGGACAGGGTGATCTCCAAATCACCTAAAGATAGTGAAGTAGTTCTAACAAGGAAGAAGAAGAAAGTTGTGCAGGCTAATGATCCTGAAGATAAGAGCAGGTCATCAAGCAGTTTTGAGGAAGAAGCTGTTCCATCCATCTCAAACCCTACTCTAATAGAGGGGGAGAGATCACAGGCTCTAGTGGTCCCTGAGTCAAGAATTGAACCTACTACCATAGAGGTTTATGAGGAAAGGAGTGCACCTTTGGGTGACCCTCCAGCTAGCTACAAAAGAAAAAGAGTCCAGGAAAGAGAAGTAATTGTTGAGGGGGAGCTCTTAACAAAATGGTCTATTCAGGTGGCTGATCCAGGTGAGGGGGAGTCCCTACATGGGAGCTCAGACCAAGACACTGAGGTTGTTGAGGGAGAGACCCATTTGGGGTACTCTACCCTGGGTGATCAAGGTAGAGGTGACATTTCTATAGAGGATTGAACCTCTGCTGAGAGAGGAACTCAGGAGGTGATTGTGGAAGAACCTGAGAAGAATGCAGTCCATGAGCCAGAAAAGGTTGATGCTGTAGAACCAAGGATTGGGCTTGACCTGGTACTCTTCAAATGAAAGTCAGTCATGACAGAAGGAGTAAAAATGCAGACAAACTCTCCCAGCCTCCACTTCATTATCACTGATTCTGAAGATGCCGCTGAAGTTGATCCTGCTGAACTCTCTAGTAAACATTTAGGATCTATATTTCAAATGATGACATCTCTGTTGAGTGCACAAAGCAAAAAGATGGAAATTTTCATTCTAAAAATAGTTGTTGATCTGAGGAAAGAAATAAAGGTTGAACTGCAGATTGTGAAGGAGGACATGAACCATCTAAACACTCAACATACTTACTTTCTACACATGGCAGCTCCAGCAATGGATAATCTTGGTGAGAAGTAGAATACCACCAGGCAATCAACTCTTCAAATCATACAAAATTAGATAACCATGGAAGGCGATATTCATCAAGCCTTTCAAGAAGTCACCAACTTCATGGTTGATGATAGACATCATATTCTTCATAGAGTGTACAACAATGCTCAGACTCTAAATGAACACTTGCTCCAACGGTGAAAAAACAAAGATGAAGCTGAACAAAATCTTCATGAAAGGATCAACTTGATGAAAGTTGCCTTGTAAGATCACATAGTTGAAGAAGTCATAATGGGGGAGAAGGCTAGAATAAATGTTGGCTCCCACCAAGTTATGTGGGCAGTCAATCAAGTAAAGCAAACCATGCAAAATCCACCCTCTGCATTTGAAATGGAATAACCATCATAGAATACTGACTCAGAAGACTATGCAATTGGGATTGGAAAGTCATGAACAGCAAGGAAAAGGAAGAGAACTCGGAACATTCAATACAAGCAAAGGAGGCTAAGGGAAATTGAGCAAGATCCTCAATCAGGCAGATGGAGTCCTACTTCTATAACTTAATTTCAGACGCCTGGATTGAATTTGGATATCCTCAGGATGGTTTAGAAAGGATTTATTACTCTACTGATTGGAATCTTCATTTGCAACATGAAGAGAAGAGGAGGTACCACAATCTAGCTTTTCCACATGGTCGTCCTCCCTCTCCTACAAGTATTCCCAATCCAATTAGCTTCTATGAAAGACAGAGGAGAAAAGGCAGAGGAAGCAGCAGCAGAAACTGAAGGAAGCAAATATCTAAGAATGGTTGTCTGCAAAAATGAATTGGGCAAATGACTGTGACTATTTTGTATAAGACAATATTTCTTATATATACATTGTTGGTAGTTGAATCTTTCTATATTGCTCGAGCATCTTCAATTTTGATTCCACTTATTATTTGGCATTTATCATTTAGGGGAGTTATGACTTCTTCAAATAGGGGGAGATTATTGGGAACAATGCCCTGCAATGTTCCTAATTTGAAGAAGTGCTCAGGTCAATGATAAAAGCAATGTGTATTTGATGGTATGTCTTACTTATGACTGCAGAGTATAGACAGTATGTCCAGTACTTCTCTAATATATCTAAGTCCAAAATCACTGAGAAGGAGTTGACATATCGTTGAAATAGTATATATATATCATTGAGATTACTCATAGAAGACAACAAAAGAAATAAGTCAGAAATCGTCGTGAAGATAAGAATAAAATGACGGTATCATTGTGTCAACAAAGTACACACGATGATATTATTGTGAGAATAAGAAGAATCAACCAAGTCAATACATATCGTCATAAATAGGGTATATTGTCTTGAAGACTAAGTCAGAGATCATAGAGATAGTTTGTAGCAGAAGTAGTAGTCAGAATGATCTCGACGATCTCGACGATCTCGACGAAAAGACTTCATGTCACTGTGAATGCATATGTAGCTGAGATATTCCATATCATTGAGATATCTTCCTCTGGTGAAGATTTCTAAATACTTGATGAAATGTCTAAAGTCCCAAATGGAACATTGAGACATCGAGTTCTGTTGTCGAGATGCTGCTCATATCATCGAGAAAGACCAAGATTTTTCAAAACGCGTTGTCTGCATTTAATGTATCCGTATAAGGGATCAATTAGTGGATGTCATTAAGGAATGTGCTTCTGACAATAAAGAGTGCTCATAATAGACCGTTAAAAGGGCTTATCATATAAAAAGACAAAGTGTATGCCCTAATTGATTATGCATTATAGAGAATAGAATCAAAACATAGAGCGGCTATAAGAAGAAGGAACAATTTCGTGAAAATTATACACTCATACTCTTATTTCTCTAAGTCCCAGTCTAGCTCCATCGAATGTTAAGCTGTGTTCCACAAAGAATAAAAGAATAGAAGAGAAGCTTTCATGCATCAGTAAACTCTCTTAAGGCTTTCTCTTCAAGACCAGATGCCATCTACATCAGGCTTCAGAAGGACTCTCCAGAGCTATGTGGAGTATTCTTCAATCTTGTAGAACAACATATTTTCTGTAGGACTCTTTGAGTCTGAGTTGTAGGGACAGTGTACCTGAGTTGTAGGACTCTTTGAG
The DNA here is from genome assembly GCA_033032865.1 of Dactylorhiza incarnata. NCBI lineage: Eukaryota > Viridiplantae > Streptophyta > Magnoliopsida > Asparagales > Orchidaceae > Dactylorhiza > Dactylorhiza incarnata. The sequence continues at coordinate 3,348,475 of JAWHQI010000036.1, forward strand.
TATGGGTTGTAGGGTCGGAGTGCCTGAGCAATACGACCTTTGTTCCTGAGTTGTAGGGAACCTAGAACCCGAGGTAGGATCTTGAAAGATATGGGTTGTCAATGGTCTACACCTAAGGGGGGGATTAGGTGTTTTGAATATTTCTTTGCTACTATAAATTAAATCTATCACAGCACAAAAGCAACACAGAAATTACACAATGATTTATAGTTGTTCCATGCAAGACAATGTGTCTAGAGGTAGTCCATTGTCACTCCCACCTATCTAGTAGTGTGCTAGACTAGGAAACTTCACCAAAAACTCAGATCCCTTCTCTATACAGCAGATCTTACAACTCAGATCATAAAGGATCCAACCTCAGCTCTTCACATAGAAAAACTTACACTCAGGTTATACAAACCTTACAACAAGTTTCTCAGACTTCACATGTCTTACCAAGCACTCAGATCTGTACCAAGATCCTACCAAACTCAGGCTCACACAGAACCCTACCAAGCTCATGCTCACAAGGAACCCTACCAACTCATATTAGGTACAAGATCCTACAAGCTCAGGTTCACAAAGAACCCCACAAAATAAGAAAGGAGTTGTTCTATTGTAGAAGAGAAGGCTTCAAGATATATGCTTTGAGAACTAGACTTCTTCTTCTAGCAAATGTAAGTCCAGTGACCTTGTGGATTACTAAACCATTCTTTTGAATCTTCTTTAATCTTCATAGCACAGCCAATGAAGTCTTCTTCTCATTTTCTTTTCTTTCTCTTCTGTAAGTATATATCAGAATGAGCTTGTGAAAGAATACTAAGTACCCGTATATTCTGTAGAAGAAAAATCTTTCTTTTATACCCCTCTGCACTTATGCATAAAGTCCCTTATTGATTATTGCATAATCAATTCCTCGTTTGAAAACATTTTGCAGAATTGGAAATTCTTTGTCAGTATTACTAGCCTTTCTTGGAACTTGCAGAGAATGGAAATAATAAATATCTTTCTTAACTATAGTGTAACGGCCATATTCTGCAGAGAATATTTCATTTATGACTCCTTGATTTGTGCGCAAGATAGGCGGCATACGCATTCCATGATTATTAATTTCCAAGAATGTTTGCACATTAAATGCAGCTCTGCAATCCGTCAAGACGATATAGTTCCTTCAAGACGATATCGTCTTGATCAACAGATATTCTTCACGACGATGTCGTCGATATACTTTCTACTTCAGTACTTGGCTAGTTATCTCAATGAGATTGCTTCTTCTAGATGATATCGCCGAGATACTTCCTTATATGCAATATGTCTCCGATCTTCAAAGTAGTATGCTTCCATTAAGTCGACAAACATCCTTCTTCAAGTCTTTATGTAATATCTGAACAAAATTACTTCTTCTTGACGATATCGTCGAGATATTCCTCTTCATAAGACTTAGACTTTTGTTCAAGTTGATAGCCTTTTCTCAAAATGATAATGTCTGGATCTTCAAGATGATATGAGGTCTTTAAACTGATGTTTGTTTTCATGATTCCTTCTTCATGACTTAATGAGTCAAGTCATGAATCACTAAGGCTACATCTCTTCTACATGATGACATTGTCGAAACATCTAGACTTGGTCTTTCTATGCTATTAGTCCTCTTCAAGATGATATCATCGAGATATGAACTTAGCTTTCTCCACGACATATGTACTTCAAGACGATGTCGTCGTCATCTGAACTTGGCTTTATCTACGACAAGCTTTCTTCATCCTTCAAGACGATGTGCTTTTATCAAGACGATATTGTCGAAACCATTTCGACGATATGATACTTTTCTTCATGATTCTTTTGCTGAGTCTTAAGATAATATTTTACTTAGTTAATTTTCATTACTTTTGTCGCATATACACTGGTGATGTAGCTTTGATGCTTTGTCAATTGTATGTCCAGGCCTAGATGATTTTAGACCTAGAAAAAATTTTGATATATAATTGATCTTCTTCATGAATAAGCTATAACATCAAATACATAATGAATTTATTATTTTTCTAAGCACTTCATCAAATCAGGAACATTGCTGGCACAGTTCCCAACAGATCTCTTGTAGATCTGAGTTGTAGTGCTTGGAGTGCCTCATCAGTAGGGACTTTGTGCCTGAGTTGTAGGATCTCTGCAGGATATCTGAATTTTGGTGGAGTTTGCTGATTCTAGCACACTGCTTGATAGACACAGAGGGACAAGGGAGTACTCTAGACACATTGTCTAGGGGAACCACTATAAATCTAGTGTTTCTATGTACTGTGCTTGGCGATTGTTTTTGTGCTGTGATTTTCTCTGTGTGTTATCAGGCTTAAATATTCAAATTAAATACATCACCTATTCTCCCCCCCCCACCCCTCTAGGTGATAGTTCCATAAACAACAATAATGTACCATCCCATTTTGGAAAGGTATTTCTAAGGGCTACAACTATTATGTTGAGCCCAAAGTCTAGATCAAATTGTATCATACCTAACACTAGCTTTAAAATCGGTAGTGTAAAATTGGACAAAACCAGTTTGGTACTGCAGTTATATTTTTCCTTGGCACATCAATTTTGATTTTAGTCCTTGGGAACTATAGATCTCCCCAAAAAATATGCAACAACATTTCGGAAAGGTCTTTCCGAGGGCTATAACTTTTATGTTGAGCCCGATGTCTGGATCTATTTGGAGCATGCCTAAAAAGTGACTTGAACCCAGTTGTGTACATAAAAACAGATCCAGTTTGGTCTACAGATAATAAATCTGCAAATCTTAAAGGAGATCTAAAGGTAGTTGTTCATGTTCTTCCTCTAGAAAAAGGGTTATGACCTACACGCCTTCTTTCCTTCATTACTCCCTCAATAGAACACCATTCTTCATGAAATTGAGTCCTACAGCTTCGTATTGAAGCGATAAGTTGATCGAAAATATTTTCTTGGCGAACGACACCCTAGAACGTAGGTTCTAGAGGGATCTTTTCCTTTGAAACTCCATGAATCTCGCTGAAATTAAGCTCTCTTGAGCCCAATATCTCTAGTATTATATGTGACAGATTTCACATCAAAATATGTGACAGATTTCACATTATTAAAATTACTCTAGTATTATATTATCATACAACACATATCATAAAGCACACAATGAGGCTCGTGGTCATCTTCTTCCTTCAACCAAGGGCTGAGAACAGCCCAACCTGGATCATCTTGGAAAGCCATTTTTCGGCCATCCCATCCTCCCCATGGCAAGCCACCACCTTCGTTTAGGTGGTGGTCGTCGATTGGCAGCGATTGCCGGCCAGAAATGGGCATAAAATAGAGTTTTGGGAGGGGTAAAAATTAGCCAAGATCCAATTTTCATGGAGGTGGATCAAGCTCTCTTGAGCATAGATTCATTCATAAATGACCTAATGATCTAGCATGTTGGGAGAGGAGGAGAATCTGACCTGGGATTGGGCTTGGAATCGGGTTGCATTCCTTGGCACCATTGTCGTCCCCTTCCTTGAGCTCCTTGCCAAAACTTTGATTCTCCGCCAAATGTTGCAATCTAAGACTCGATTTTGACTCCTCGGGGCCCTCTGAAGCTAATCGAATGATCAGATTGGGGTGAGGTGGACTTAATGAGGAGATGACAGGAATGCTCATTTTTGCCAAGGGTTAAACTCCATGAATTCTCCCTCCAACTGGCATGAGGAGGGTTGGAAAATAGCTAGAATTCATTGGGTAGTTGAGGGGTGCATTGGGATGGAAGGTTGAATGCCCTTTGGCATTCAAACCATGAATGATCCATTAAATCCCTTTCCAAATATTGGGAAAAATTTAATTACACCAAGCCATATCATCATTCTCTGAAATTGGATTGCATGGATGGTAATTAGGATCATGAGTTGTTGTGTGGGATGCCCATGTGGGCCATAGCCCATTGAAATTATTTTAATTCCTTGATTATTCCATGTTTAGGTCAATTTTGACCAATGTTGACTTTCATGGTTGACTTGGTCAATCAATGGTGGTGTTTGACTTAATTGGATGGTCATGGGTCCCATGGCACTATCCAATGTTGAGTGGGTCGTGGTGGGGTCCACATTGGGCTAATTTATCCATTTGGGATTGATTTGACATATATTGACCTAAGTTTGAATTTGGTTAAATTGGGTGATTTGGCTGACCCTCATGGTGTGTTTAATGGTTCATTGAATCCCTAATAGGGTTAGGAAGGTAGTTGTTGGGTCAATTTGACCAATTGAAGAACAATTGAGTCATTTATGGTTGAATTGGACTAAGTTGACCCAAAGTTGACTTTGGTCAATTTCATGAATTTGGGTGATCCAAATGTACTATTTCTATCCTAATGGCCACGCTTAGTGGTTAGGACGGTGTGAATGAGGTTAGTTTTGTTAATTGGAGTCTAATTGTCCCATATTAGGGTTGTTTGACCTAGATTGAGCTAGGTTTGGCTTTGGTCAAATTACCTAATTTGTTTGATCAATTCATGTGATAAATGGTCTATTAACTCACGCTTAGGTTTAGGGATGTAGTTGTGAGGTAAATTTGACTAATTGGGGTCTAATTGGGTAATACTAGGGTTGGTTGACCAAGTTTGGTCAATGGTGGTTTAGGTGATTTCACTTGGTCCCCTAGGCTTTTATGTTTAAAATCTTGCCCTAGGCCACATGTCATGACACTTGTCATGACCTAATTCACACTAGGGGCCTAGAAATAAATGTTACTTATTCTCCCTTCATTCCTCATTCAGTATCACATGATACAACTATCATGAGTACATTGGACACACTTCTTTCCTCTATTTCATCTACAATAACTTCCAAGTTAAACTCACTCTCTCTCAAAAAGTCTCATCATATTATGATTCCCTATAGAATTAGGTTGATATGCTCTCATGCAAGATAGCTACTGATTCTAAACCTGCTCCTGAACCCCCTGTAACTAGAGAATTCTGGAATTCTGGAATTCTCTCTTAGATAAAGTCAAGAAGGGGGAGAATGTCTGCACAATCAGTAGACCCCCTAGTTCCATCTCTAGCTCCTCTAATAAAAAAAGTATTCAAGCAGATGATAATGGTTATGACATTCAGGTAGATTTCAATGCTTCTGATCAATCTATGGCTCACCGATTTTGTTAGGAAAAAATAGTTGGCAATATTGTCATGGAATCCTCGGAGGATTCAGTAGACCATCGGGGTGAAATGGCTGGACATTATCTCTGAGGATATAATAATTCAGGTGGAGGAACAACAAGATTAAAAAACTACTTAGGTTGATGTTACTCCAATCTCAAAAACATATAAAGATCCATGGGAAGAGGCAATAAAAGTGAAGGCACTTCTCCTAATTCTAAGGCATTAAAAAATAAATGACTCAAAAGAAATTAAAAGTTATTCACCTTATTTTAAAGCTTTATAGAAATATAAATCAAAGGCACAATCCTCTGTTGTAACTCCAGAAATGACTTATGGTCTACATAGTCAGTTTGAATTTAGAGAAGCCAGTTAAAAAGAAAGATCATTAGCCCTTGATGTTTATAAATGTTGGATTCTTTCTAAAGACTGTTGGAACATGGTCTTTCGCATCTCCTAGGTTTGAGAATAACAAAACCTATGTGTATTTGATCTTGTGTGTTTAAGTGTGCAGGATAACAAAGTCCACATGACTCAAGGATTACATAAGAAGGTTGCCCCCAAAGTTGAGCCATCAAATCCAAAACTTCCACTAGCGCTGACGGTAGCACTAGCGCAGGCGCTGGCTGTCGTTCGACGAACTGTTAGCGGCTAAGTCTATTCGTCGAATGTTCTCATGAACTCCCGACGAATATCGACGAACGCAGACAGAAGTAAAAAAGGCAGACTTGTGAAGGAAATTGTGCGGCTAAGTCAATTCGTCGAATGTTCTCGAGAACTCCCGACGAATTCCGATGAATGAAAACAGAAGACAGTACTCCCACTAGCGCCGACGGTAGCACTTACCGCCTGGCGCTAGCGATGATTGCGTAATTCCGGGAGCACACATGGAAAGAGATAACGCCTGGCAGTAGACGAGAGCGCAGGCGGTAGCGACGCACATAGTTGGCAAGGAGGAATTGTTTCCTCGGATTGAAGATTCTGCCGCGCAAAATATGTCCTAATTTGGGATAGCGGCAGCGGTAGCGATAGCGCAAGCGCTAGCGCTAAGTCTATAAAAAGGGCATCTTGGCTCTGACTTCCTAATCCTCTTGAGATCAAAAATTCCAGAGCTTCGTGCCACAACAGAGAGAGGAAGTTTCAGAGAGATGCTCCCACAAATCCATAAAGACTAAAGGAGATCCGTGGAGAAGATTTCAACACGCGTCATCATCGTGACGAAAGACCGCATCGACTACGATCATACTCCGCATCTTCGTCTACTTCTCCAAGAGATCCACATAGAGGGAGTTTTTATATTATTGTCTTTTCATTTCACATCCTTTCTTGTAATCGTTTAAGTAAACTCGCCTCGTGTTGGAGACTAGGTCTGGGTAGGACTTAGGGCAGAAATTCGCCTCGTGTTGGTGACTAGGTCTCAGGTGTAGGTCTAGTGGGTGCTCGAGGCCATATTCGGTGAAGGGTTGGCTAGAGCGGCTTGAGGCCGTATCTGGGGAAGGATCGGCTAAAGCCAACCGGTTCGTGGGGATACGAGTCAGTATAGAAAACAAAAAGAGTCTTTCTATTAGCCTTTATTTCTAGCTTCGATAAGAGATCAAGTTTTGTAATCATGCTTCTCAAGTAAATAAAATCATGTCTTTACTTTTACTTCACTTGATATGTCTTGATCTTCTTTAGTTAATAATCAAAGCTTTTTCTAAAATAATTAAAATATATCAAAAGTTTTTAAAACCCTTATTCACCCCCCTCTAAGGGCACCTACCGATCCAACAAGTGGTATCAGAGCCAGGTTATTCCAAATCGGCTTAACAACCAGGAATAATGACGTCTCATGATCTCGCTTCTACTAGTGGGGTAAATTTTTATGAAGAATACAAATCTCCTAAACCACCTTTATTCGAAGGGAGAAATTATAAAGGGTGGAAATTATTAATGGGAAAGTTTATTAAAAGTTTAGATATCAATGCATGGGATATAGCAATAGTTAGACCAGCGGTCGAATCAAATAAACAAGAGCGTCACCTAAATGCAAAAGCTATGCATTATGTTTTTTGTGCTTTATCTCAAGATATTTTCAAATTAATATATTGTTTTTCTAGTGCATACAAAGTATGGAAATTTCTTGAAGAAATATATGATTCTCCTTCTACAGGTATGGAACAATCGCAAGAACCGGAGAATATGCAAGCTTGCACAAGTCTTCAAGAATGCTCCTCTCATGACGGATCAATGGAGCACACATCTAATGGAAGAGAAGAAGAAGTATTGTGTTCGGAAGAGGAGTGCCAAAAAGATGTCAAAGAAACGATATGTTCAAATCATGCCTCTCTCGAAAGCAATGTAAGGAAATCAAATTCTTTTGTACTTCTATCTCTTCATTACAATTGCTTCAAATTACAAAGCACAAACTTAAGAAATTAAAAAATGCAAATTGCAAATTGCGCTTAGAAAATAAAAATTTAAAGGCAAAAGTTAATGAACAATCAAATTCATATTTATCTAGTTCTATCCATGGTTCCATAGTTGAAAACACTACACCTTGTATGGAATTTGATGACTTAAAAGAAAAATGCAAGGAACTTGAAAAGGAAATTCTTTTTATAAAAGAACAAAATAAAAAATTATGTTTAGAAAATTCATCTTTGGAAAATGATTGTGCTAAGTGTAAAGAATATAAAATTGAAATTAAAGAGATGGATGAAACATTTGATGAATATAGAAACAATTATCAAGATCATATAGATTCAATTGTTTCAACCCTTAAAAATAGCACAATCGCTTATAATAAAGCTAGACATAATTTAAAGATTAAAAATGATGAATTAAAATCAAAAATCAACTTGCTTATGAAAATTGTAAATACAAATTCACAATATCAAACTATATCTAAAAACAAGTTGAAAATGAATATGAACATCTTAACTAAGTTTAATAATGGGAGTAAGGAACATAAAGGATTTGCAAATCAAAATCAAAATCACCATTATTTACAAAATCGTGTTTCTCCCAACTTAAAAATAAAACTACACAAATTTCCTATGAACAACACTTTTAATAATCATTACAATCATAATCATCAATATAAAAATAATCTCAATGGAAATTTGATGAATAAGAATAACATTAAACCAAGATTTGAATGGAGACCCAAAGTTAAAGATGAAACACAAACTCCACTCAAAAGGGCTCATTCACTTCCATCACCTCAAAAGCAAACACGATATTTTTGGGTACCCAAAGGAACCATCCCACATGGTCCCCTTTGGATACCTAAAACTCTTATTCATTAGGTATCATCAATTGCGTGAAGTAGAACCCCTTCAAAATGAAATATACAAAGTTCTACTTCATGATATGCTTTCATGTCTTTTAATTTTTCTTGTTTTCTTATTTCTTTTGAACTATCATGTCATGGTCATCCTATACAGTATTAAAAATATGATTTTATCTCTTAAAAGCTTAATATGTTTATAAAATCAAATTGATCAAAATTCAAAATCATATTTTATTTTGATGACCTATCTTTTATTCTTATATTCATTTCTTCTAAATATCTTATATTATCCATTTGAATCAAACTCTAAATTTGCTATAAGATATTTCAAATTAAATCCGGTTATTAGGCTATTAAAATTCTTAGCCTTCACCAGCAAGTGGTTTAGTGAAATAACTTGATCTACAAGAAAATTCAAGATCTAAATAAAAGCTCAACTTTCAATATGCTTGTCATTATTCACAACAAAAATTATATTGTGTTCACTCCTTGATGTCAAACATAATCTAAACCATCACTATTGTTCACCTATCAAAAAACACATATATATTCAAAATTCTTAATTAAAGGAAAATCACTAAAATGTATTGAAAGAAGTTATCTTCATAATGAATATTGAATTCACAAACACCACTATGATCTATTGATGTCCTTTGCTAAAATTCTCTAACATCATAAGTCATATCAAAAGTCTTCTAAAATGAACTATTTCTATCATATTTATGTGAATTATAATTGATATATTAACTGATGACAATTGATATTATAATGGTTGGTGTATATTATGATTTATTTCTAGTTTAGACCTTTGAATCATCTTGATATCAAATAAAATAAAATCGTCACTCCATTCTAGGTCTATAAGTTGAAACATTGTATCAACAAACCTTGGTATAACATTAATCTCAAACTTATCATGCTAACATTGTCGCCTAAAGAATATTTGTGTTTATGTTAGGCTTCATATGTTTACCAAGAAATATAGGCTCGGTATTCTCATTTAGGGCTTATCCATGATATTCTCATGCATGAACATTATCACTAAAATCATGCATATTAGATTTGTTCATTCATGTCTTCTCGTGCTTACATTCCCTATCATTTCCATAGTACATTAGTTTGATAAATATAAGCCTTAAAAATATTAAAATTGAGATATAATAAAATATATCACTTGCAAAATTTATTTGGTAAAGTCATATACAAAATCGCTAATGTTTCATGCAATTTGCACTATATAGACATCTCCTAAAATTCTGAAATTTCAGCATGAAACTACTGTTTGGACACTTAATCAAGATCAACAAACAAATATTTCAAAATCATCAAAAATCGTGTACTGTTTCCCGCGCTAGCGCTAACGCCAGCGCTAGCGCACCTATGTGTTTTTCTGTATTTTTAAAAATTTTGAAAAAATCCTAAAAATATATTAATCTATGTGTACTATTCATTTCTGCATTTTTGCTTTTATTACATTTTTGAAAAATCAAATACAAAAATAGAAAAGCCAAATTACAAAAAAATTATATGTTTTGCCTTTGTGTTTTTTGTCATTTGTTTAAATTGTATTTCTAAAAGCAAAAATCAAATGCAAAAATATAAAACTAAAGAATTATCAAAAATTGTTATTTTTGAACTTAACTTTTTACTTGTATCTTGCGAAAGGGTGATTTGGGCTATCATCCCATCATATCACCTAGTACTGGGAGAACCTCTCACAAGGTAGTCCTCGGGAAGTCCAAGATCAATTTTATAAGTTCAAACTTTAAATAAAAATTATTCTTCAAAAATATCAAGAATATTGTATAGACTTCATTGAAAATCAAGCATGATTTAATCTATTATTTAGAACTTCTATAATGTTGCAATTTATCTTTTCAAACTACTTTGAACATTGCTTTCATCATGCTTTGATATATCTATTAATATGTGCATCAATTATTGTGAGAAAGTTGTGTAGAACTAAGCTTAGCATGCCTCTAAGTATGTGTAAATGTTTTATGTTTGGTAATGATCGCTATTCACTCACTTATTTTGGCATTGTCTACATATGTGTTTAATCTAAGAATGCTTGTGTATGTTTTGTAATAGTACAATGAATTAAAATTGCACAAGTATCTTACCTACACAACCTTTATTTGCACTTTTAAAAGTTAAGAAAATTGGTTATCTTTTTCATAAATTATATTGGTTTGCAAAACAAGTGTATTCGGAGAACTTTGTACAAAACAACAATCATAAAATAAAGTGACAAAGATAACTCCACCAAGCACTACTTGAACCTCCTGATAAGTCTTAATAAGCGTTGTGAGGTTGAGCACCTTGGAAAGAATAGTAAAGTATCTTGTGCAAACCATAACTTTCTTTCAAAATAAAAACCACTTATTCTTAAGTACACCGGATCACAATAAAAAAAATCAATATTGAAGAATAAAATTATGTGATCCCCCAATCACTACTTTGCACCCTGATAAGTCTTAATGAGCATTGTGTGTGCAAAGCACCTTGGTAGTTGTAAATTTTTTTTGTGCATTGAAGATTGTGGAAGTAAAATTATTTGTGTTTTATTGTGCTCTTTACTTTACATATTACTTGTATTTTTGATTAAAACATGTGTTTACTCTACTCAAAATACACTTTTGTGCACATCATTATCTTCCATAACACTTCTTCTCATGAGTATTAGATCCTAATGCAAATTCTAAACTACTCTTTATTTATGAAATGCACTAGATAACCTAGCATGCTTTCTACAATGTTTGGTATGTTTTGAAATTGTGAATTAAAGTAACATTGTAGTAATCTCTTTTTGATAACATCATTTCATGCTTGGTTACTTTATTATCAAACTTAACAATTTTAATTGAAAAATGATTTACAAAAACATCTTCTTTTTGAAATTTAACTCATATATCTTTTTATGGATCATCATTAATTACAATAAGATGTTTCTTGTATTTCTATAAGTCTTCCGCATCATCACCATATAATTGTTTTACCTTGCACTTTCATGCTTATTTAAAGTCTCTCATTTTGAATGCATCATCACTTGAATCTTCAAATTCCTTTCATGCAACAAGTGGTAGACTTGCTTGGTAAACTTTATATTGGTTGCTTTTAAAATGGATTTTTTATAAAAACTCTGATTTATTTCTATGAAAATATTATTACGCTAAAAACTCTGATTCAATAATGGATTTCAAAATAGCTATGTGAGTGGTTTCATAAATTCAAATAAAAATTTAAATCCATAGGCTATGTCATTAGATTTAAAAAGCTTAAATGTTTCCAATAATTATTATCCATGACTTCATTTCTCACCATAGGGGGGCGTATGGTTGTAGACATTAAATAACCTTATCTCTAGTCATATCTTGTCCTTAACCGGGGAGGGTTCCAGTGGGGCCTTGCGAGGCACTGGGGGGAAAGAGTGCTAGGTTGAGTTGTGTCTAGTGTTTGCATATGGGACTAACACCCCAACCTACGGCATGTTTGCAGCTCCTCATGCCCATCCGTCACTTAGTACGGGGCTAGGGTGTAGACATATTGTCTGGGTAGTTTAGTTACTTTGAAATCATTACATTTTGTTTATGCTACAAACTCTGATTTATGAAAATGTTGAGATACTCAAACTCTGATCTATTTAAATGAAAAGTATTCTAAAACTCCTTATCATTTCCTTCTCTACAAGCTCGATCATGCTTTTATCTTCTTATCAACTTTTTAGCGGTGTCTCCTTTCCCACTTTTGCTAATAACAAAAGGGGGAGAACTAACATGATAAATATTAATCTGCTATCACATTATAATGCTTACTTAAGATGATGGCTTACATATTAGGAGAACATTCACTTAGGGGGAGCATGTATTTTGGGGGAGCAATTCTAAATGCTAAAATCGTTCATTATCCTAAGTCATCACTCTCACACACACACAAGTAAGTTTCTTCATGCTTATATATATTAATGCTCTGATTTATCATTAATGGTTTTGTTATTATCAAAAGGTGGAGTTTGTTGGAACATGGTCTTCCGCATCTCCTAGGTTTGAGAATAACAAAACCTATGTGTATTTGATCTTGTGTGTTTAAGTGTGCAGGATAACAAAGTCCACATGACTCAAGGATTACATAAGAAGGTTGCCCCCAAAGTTAAGCCATCAAATCCAAATCTTCCACTAGCGCTGGCGGTAGCACTAGCGCAGGCCCTAGCTATCATTCGACAAACTGTTAGCGGCTAAGTATATTCATCGAATGTTCTCATGAACTCCCGACGAATATCGATGAACGCAGACAGAAGTAAAAAAGGCAGACTTGTGAAGGAAATTGTGCGGCTAAGTCAATTCGTCTAATGTTCTCGAGAACTCCCAAAGAATTCTGACGAATGAAAACAGAAGACAGTACTCCCACTAGCGCCGACGGTAGCACTTACCGCCTGGCGCTAGCGATGATTGCATAATTCTGGGAGCACATATGGAAGGAGATAACGCCTGGCGATAGCCGATAGCGCAGGAGGTAGCGACGCACGCAGTTGGAAAGGAGGAATTGTTTCCTCGGATTGAAGATTCTACCGCGCAAAATATGTCCTAATTTGGGATAGCACCAGCGGTAGCGATAGCATAGGCGCTAGCGCTAAGTCTATAAAAAGGACATCTTGGCTCCGACTTCCTAATCCTCTTGAGATCAAAAATTCCAGAGCTTCGTGCCACAACAGAGAGAGGAAGTTTCAGAGAGATACTCCCACAAATCCATAAAGACTAAAGGAGATCTGTGGAGAAAATTTCAACACGCGTCATCATCGTGACTAAAGACCGCATCGACTACGATCATACTCTGCGTCTTCGTCTACTTCTCCAAGAGATCCACATAGAGGGAGTTTTTATATTATTGTCTTTTCATTTCACATCCTTTCTTGTAATCGTTTAAGTAAACTCGCCTCGTGTTGGCGACTAGGTCTGGGTAGGACTTAGGGCAGAAATTCGCCTCGTGTTGGCGACTAGGTCTCAGGTGTAGGTCTAGGGGGTGCTCAAGGCCATATCCGGGGAAGGGTTGGCTAGAGCGGCTTGAGGCCGTATCCGGGGAAGGATCGGCTAAAGCCAACCGGTTCGTGGGGATACGAGTCGGTATAGAAAACAAAAAGAGTCTTTCTATTAGATTTGATTTCTAGCTTCGATAAGAGATCAAGTTTTGTAATCATGCTTCTCAAGTTAATAAAATCATGTCTTTACTTTTACTTCACTTGATATGTCTTGATCTTCTTTAGTTTAATAATCAAAGCTTTTTCTAAAATCATTAAAATATATCAAAAGTTTTTAAAACCCTTATTCACCCCCCTCTAAGGGCGCCTACCGATCCAACAAAGACGATTTAAGAATGAGCCATATTTTCAAAATTGATAGAGAAAGCATGATAAGGTCTATATATGGACATAATCTTTAGGGAGAATATCATCCATTCTCACTAGTTTTGTATCAGTATAGAAGATTCCCATGAAGACATATTTTCAGCTAAACAAATATAGGGTGAAAATTATCAAAGAAATGTATGTTGGGAAGGCTAACACTGAAAAACAAAGATCTTTTAGATGATTGGCGATCTAGAAAGAAGAAAGACTGATTTAGCAAAATTGTATGTCTTTGCCCTTGAAGTGTTGAGGAGACTATTGACAATCATGAAATCTCTGAAAGAGAATCCTAAAAGATCCAACAAGAAATGAACAATGTATGTGCTAAAGGTAAGGGAGAAGATGATCTCTACAATCTATGACTTTCTAGCGCAATTGCTTAAAGAAGAGATAAAGACTTGTGAAGTTTCTAAGTATAAGAATCATTGAAAGAAAAAAATTGTACAAAATTATGTTGAAAAGGATAACAGAATATTTTTGTTCTTTATACTCTGTAAATTTTTCTCACTATGTACTTTCTATTTTCACTCTCTATAAAATCACTTATTAAATCTATAAAATCTATTATACCAAAATAAAGTAAGAATGTTGAGAAAAACCTCTTGATTTGATATATCAGATTAAATAAGTGATTTAAGATTGCAATATAAATTGTACAGAAAAGATTTATATGTAATGTGTAAGCAGGAAAATCTCAATATTGAAGGCTGAATAAAGCAGAATAAAACATCAAGAGAAGGCTTTGTACATCAAGAAGTATTCAACTGAAGGCTTAACAGAAGAAGACATTGTTTAGTGTATACGAATTCGGCTTACATTGATTTCTTATATACATAGAAATTGACATACATCGAAAAGTAATCGACGGTTGGCTAAACATACATCGAATTCTCTAAAGGATGTCAGTTAAAGTAATGAGCATATTATGGCCATGATTGCAGTTCAAATATAGCCATCAGTTCTCCACATAAATAAAGAGATATCGAATCAAAGATGAAAAGGAATGCATTGATTCAGATGGTCTCTTATGTTGGGAAAAACCCCTTTTGATTTAACTTAACAAATTAACAATAAGAGATTTTACCTCTTAGTTTTATTACCCATTGTATAGTAAGGGTAATTTGGTCATTATATGTCTTAGGAGGTCTCACTCTCCTTAGAGTGTCAAGACCAGGTCAGGTCAAGTACAATCTGAGTTAAATTAATACTTGCATCGAATATAAGTCGACACAACTTCGACTTAATGTCGACGCAACTCAGACTAGAAGTCCATGCAACTCAATATCTTTGTCAAAGTATAACAAGTAGATGCAACGTTGAAAGGATGTTGACGCAGAAGAAAGACCCAGTCGAAGCTATCTGAGAAGTCGACGCAACTTTGACTTTATCTTGACGCAGAAGATGAAGGTCAAGTCCAAGTTTTCATCTCGACGGTTATGTCAATAAGTAATCGACGAAACCTTGACATCTGAGTTCAACCAGAGCTAAGGAGCAATTCAAAGCTACGTTGACATGAAGGAAGATGAAGTCGACGCAGATTCGAATACAGTCAGAAAAAAGAATTCTTTCCAGCAGTCTTTCTAATACCTTTTCAGAAGGTCCACCATACTGAAGACAATTGCTCAACGACTAATTTGTTGCCAATAAAGAAAAGAAGTATTCCAGAAGAGCAAAAGCATTCTTGGAATGAAATAGAATGTAATAGACGGGTCAGGAACAAAAGAAGAAGAGAGATCAAGTATGCAATAAGAATACCTTCTCAGGTCTGTCCAAAACATGAAAGAAATTCAAATCAAATGATGGACAATAAGTTGGTTGAGAGGACAAGAAAAGAATAGAGCATTCATTACATCATCCTCTCTCTGTTGATTAGGGTTGCTTCTTCTTCTTTCTCCTTCAACCCTAAGAGACACAGCTAGAAATTAAGTGTTCTCTCTGCACAAAAAAGATACAGGGCTGCTTCTTCTTCTTCTACATCCTACAGCAGCCTGAATACAAGAAGCTTACAGAGAAAAGGATCTGACAAACCTAACCCTTGCAAATCATCACAACCATAAGCAAGGGTTCATCATCAGCAGATCCAGTGAAAGTGAACAGAAGCTGAACTTGAGAAAAGCTTCTAAAGAATTCTTGATCTCCTACTTCTTTCTTCTTACTCTATTCTTCACCTGTATTGAGTTTTAAGAATCCTTATCTAAAGATCTGAGTGGTTCAAGATCTCCTTATCAAAAGATCTTTGGTTCTTAGAGTCTCCTTATCAAAAGACATAGGCACAGGTTGTGCAATCCTACCATGGAGGTAGAAAAGAGGACTACCCACATTTTGGGGATCCTCTATACAAATCTTGTGTCTTCTGTGTTGTGCCTTTTCTTTGCTGTCCCCTTATTTATTGCTTACTATTTTTCTGTTTATTTTTTTGCACTTAATTTATTCTACATCTTGGTGTTGCTGAAGCATAATTCCTTAGGTGTTTTATTGTATGCATAGTTAGGATAGAAAAGATTTTAAATCTCTATTCACCCCCCCCCCCACCCCTCTAGAGAATTCTCAGAGGCACACTGTGCACTTTCAATTGGTATCAGAGGTAGGTTGATCATTAAAAGATTAACACCTTGATCAGAAAGGTCTCCTACTCTCATTTATTTATTTTAAACTTAATTAAAACTATTTTAAATAAAATGAGTTCTAAGGATTATGCATCAACAAGACCTACAATGTGTATTCTGAACAAGTTTACACTCTAGAAGGATAGAATAAATGTATATGAACTCTATTGATGAGGGAATCTTTGATGTTATCATTTCAGGTCCCCATCCCCATACAAGAAAGATGTCGGTGGAGCTTCTACACAGGAACCTGTACCCATGGCTGAGTGGACAGAGAAGAAGCAAAAGGCATGTGATGCCAAAGCTATGAACATTCTCGTTTCAACAATGTATGATGACATTTTTAATAAGGTAGCTGACTGCCAATCAGCCAAAGAGATCTGGGAATCTCTTTCCAGAATGGTAGAAGGAAATTCTGATGAAATAAAGGACATGAAGTCCCTCCTCATATCCCAATATGAGAACTTTCAAAAGAAATCTGATGAATCTGTTGTTGAGATGTATGACAGATTCAACATCATTGTCAATGAGCTGAAGAGTCTAGACATGGAGATATCCTTAACAGAAATAAATTATAAGATCCTCATGTGCTTCCCTAGCTCATGGGATTCAAGGATCTAGGCCATCAGAGAGTCCAGATGCCATAGAGAAATCTTTACTGATACTTTACTAGGAAAGATGAAGTCATATGAGATGCTGCTGAAAAATAGTGCTGAAACAGAGGCAAAGGAGACAACTCCAACTCCTATCCAAAGGAGCCTTTCTCTGAAAGCTACTGTAGGAGAGCCCTCCACTCCTAAAGATGAGATGTTCAATCTTTTAGCCAGTAGATTTAGAAAATGGGTCAAGACAGAAGACTCAAGGATAAGAGAGAGGAGCTCAAAGCCTAGATATGAAAAGACTCCAAGGAAGGAGGTGATTTGCTTCACCTACAACAAGTCAGGGCACATAGCCACTGAATGCCCACGGGAACAAAGGGTCAGGAGCAGCAGCAAAGAAGAGTAGAAAAAGAAGTCTTTCAAGAAGAAAGACAAAAAGAAACGCAGAGGTTTCATTGCTGAAACCTGGAGTGACTATGAAGCAGAGTTATGATCCTCTTCATCTGAGAGTGATGAAGAAGCAGAAGCAGCCGGCATGATGGAATTGGGGATATCCTCAGATGATGAGGAAGAATAGGTAACTCTGTTTGATGAATTTGATTTCAATTCTAATGATTTTAAAAATTGCTTTAAAGAATTTTGCATCGATTTCCTCAATAGTCAAAAAGAAATAACTGTGGTTAGGAAAGAGCTAGAAGAACTTAGGAAAGATGATGTATACTTAAGAAATTAGGACTTAATAGATGAAATTAATAATAAGGAATCAGAACTGATCAAAATATGAAAGGAAAATCAAGAATTAAAAGAAGAGCTAGCAAAGGAAAAAGCCTTTGAGGACTCTCTCAATGGGAGGAGTTAGAAGCTCAAAAATATCACACAAAATCTCTCCATGAGATTTAAGCATCTAGGTCTAGAAGTAGACCCATGCACTGGCACTGAAATCACTAGTAGACCAACCTGGAAAAATCTAGTTAGATTTGTTAGACCTAGTGATTATCAACCAAGTGAGAGGAGTGAATTAAGTGAGAATCAAAATAACAACAATCCTGGTAAAATCACTATATTCAATATAGCAAATTCTAATAGTGAAAAGAGAAATGCTAAGAAAATTAATCCAGACAAGTCTAAGAATCTAAATCAAAATGCTAAAGTCAAATAAAGTAATTAGACATTATGCTGATCTACTATATTGTGATTCCTTCTATGCGCATTTTCAATATCAAGGTAATAAACATAGGTTTGGGAAACCCATTCCTTATCATCCAAAATGGTATCATGAAAGACCCGTCTATTCTTCCATTGCACCCTACAATGGTAAAAGCAAAGGGCCCAAGGTAACCTGGGTTCCTTCTAATGTTTGAATTATTTGTGCAGGATTAGGTAGGATCCCTCCTAAAAGAGAATGGAGTGGGAAGAAAGATCTAGGTCATGAAGGAAGAACTAAATGAAACCAAGGGAGTGATTTATCCTCTAAATTCCCTTGTTATCCTCATTGTTCATAAAATTAATAGCATAAACACTATTTTCAATAAAGATCATTGCTGGGAAAAACAAGATGAATTTTCTAATAAAATTGAACTGTTTAATCAGAGTTGCGTCGAATAGAATTCGAAGTATCATCGGGTTCTACTCGACACAAGCGTCGATGGCCAATCAGAGTGGATAATATGAATTATATTCGATATAGCATCAAGTTTATATCGACGCATGCGTCAACTTAATAGTTGCTGATTAAAATTCGAGGTCATGTCAATTACAACTCGTCGCAACATCGACATGACTACGTCAACTTATTTGTTTCTAAAAAATTTCAAAGTTGCGTCGAATGGTAATCGAAGCAATGTTGAGATGCCAGCGCGCACAGGATCACTTCTAGAAGCTGTCCTAGCATATTTTGGCGCGCTAAATATTAATATATATTGACGCAGCTTTGACTTAAACCCTAAGTTGCGACGAATCATCTTCTTTTAAGCCACTTCGACGTCAAATAAGTTACGCTTTCAAATTTTCCTCTCCTTGCTCTCTTGCTCTCTCCTTCTCTAGTTCTCTCGTGCTCTTGTCTCTCTCTCTCTCCCCCTCTCTCTTTTCTCATCTATTTGCAGGTACCTCGAAATCAATGACTCCTCCAAAGATTAATTCAGGCTTTGATGTGGATATCGACTCCTTCAATGCTGCCTCAGATAATTTCAAAGCCATTCATGGCTTGTTTCAATCTGCTGGGTTAACCAAATTAATACCCAGCAGTTGTAAGATTCTGGATGTTGAGCTGACAGAGTTCAAGGAAAACATTCACCTAGGAGAGTATGGATCCCTCACTGGGAAGATATCTGAGAATGATATTAGCATTAAAGAGCAAATGCTATCTCTCACCTTTGATTTACCAACAGGTGATGAATTTGATGAATTGACAGGAGAAGAGACAAGGAAAGTCTTGGAGATTATGCAGTTCAAGAAAAATAGAGCCATCAATCTAAAGAAGATTGATTTTGGAGAGGACTACAGGTATCTGACGGACATTATAGGGAAGGTATCCATTCCTCACACAGATCCTGCACCTCAGACTACTCTCCTGTCTCAGCATCAACCATCCACTATCGTCACAGACATTCAGTCTGCTCCTCCACCACCACCATCATACAATGTTTCTACAGAAGTCTATCCACTCCATTCTCCCATCCACGAAGACTTTGAAGATACCCAAAAGAACTTACCACCACCTCTTATGTCAACCACACCTACCCCTTCCATCAATATTGAGCAAGCAATTTCTAGGGCATTAGGTTTGGCCTCCAGCATATTTGCTGACCTACTTGCCAGCCAAGCCAGAAGATTTTATAGGAAGTAATCCCAAATGGAGTCTGAAATTCTAGATTCAAAGAGGTCTCTCCAGGGTCTCAAAGAATTCATTTCTTCCTCCCTGGTGACAAAGGATTTCTTTACCTCACTTGTCAGCAAGGTTAAGAAGGGGGAGAAAATTCAGGTAGAGGAAAGACCTACTTTAGAGATGAGTGGCCATCAAAAGGGCAAGGATGTTGAAGCCCCTGACAAAAATATCATCTTCGAAGATGCAAATGCTCAGGGGGAGTCTCAAGTGGAGCCTCAAGAGAATCAGTGGGAGCCTGAGCTTCCACTTCAATAATCAGATGTAAAGTTGAACCAGGAAGAGACGATTGTTGAAGAAGAAGCATCAAATCAGGGGGAGCCTCTTACAATTTCTCAGGAACCAGATGGAGAATTGCATACAGAAAATCAGGGGAGCTCCTTGTAGATGATCAACTTCTGAATGAAGTTGCAACAACTGCTAAGGAAGCTTCTCAAGATGTTGAGGAAAATGCTCAATCTCAGGGGAGCTTCCTAAAGATGATGAGCTTCCCAAAGATGATGAAGTCAATAAAGAAGCTGATAGCAATCTTCAAGAAGATGAAGAAACTCTTACATTTGCTGCAAGGAAGGTATTTCCAAAAGTCTTCTCCAGGAAAAGGAAAACCCCTGATAATGGACAGTGAAGTCTAGGTACTCTATAATTATGAGTTCAATACAGTTCTATTCTCTGGTGGATACAACTATTAAGAACAATGTGGTTTCTTGATGTGATTCCAATCATTTTTCTCTATTGTCTATGTATGTTGTCTGTATTGATTTTATGTCAAAGAATGTGTAAAATCACTTTAAGACAATTTGTTAAATTTGTTGAGATAAATAGGGGGAGATTGTTGGGAAAACCCCTTTTGATTTGACTTAACAAATTAACTATAAGTGATTTTACCTCTTAGTTTTATTACCCATTGCATAGTAAGGGTAATTTGGTCATTAGATGTCTTAGGATGTCTCACACACCTTAGAGTGTCAAGACCAGGTCAGGACAAGTACAATCTGAGTTGAATTAATACATGCGTAGAATATAAGTCGACACAACTTCGACTTGATGTCGACGGAACTCAGCCTAGAAGTCCAAGCAACTCAATCTCTCTGTCAAAGTATAACAAGTAGACGCAGCGTCGAAAGGACCTCGATGCAAAAGGAATACCCAGTCGAAGCTATCTGAGAAGTCAATGCAACTTCGACTTCAACTCGATGGAGAAGATGAAGGTCAAGTCCAAGTCTTCAACTCGATGGTTATGTCGATAAGTATTCGACGCAACGTAGAAATCTAAGTTCAACCAGAGCTAAGGAGAAATTCAAATCTACGTCGATAAGAACTCAGTGGTGCGTCGACATGAAGGAAAATGAAGTCGACGCAGTATTGAATACAGTAAAAAAAGGGAATTCTTTCCAGCTGTCTTTCTAATACCTTTTCAGAAGGTCCACCATACTGAAAATAGTTGTCCAACGGATAATTTGTTGTCAATAAAGGAAAGAAGTATTCTAGAAGATCAAAAGCATTCTTTGAATGAAATAGAATGTAATAGACGGGTCGGGAACAAAAGAAGAAGAGAAATCAAGTATGCAATAAGAATACCTTCTCAAGTCTGTACAAAATAAGAAAGAAATTCAAATCAAATGATGGACAATAAGTAGGATAAGAGGACGAGAAAAGAACAGATCATTCATTACATCATCCTCTCTTTGCCGATTAAGGTTGCTTCTTCTTCTTCTTTCTCCTTCAACCCTAAGATACAAAGATAGAAATTAAGTGCTCTCTCTGCACAGAAAAAATACATGTCTGATTCTTCTTCTTCTACATCCTACAGCAGCCAGAATACAAGAAACTTTCAGAGAAATGGATCTGACAAGCATAACCCTTGCAAATCATCACAATCATAATCAAGAGTTCATCATCAACAGATCCAATGAAAGATAACAGAAGCTGAACTTGAGAAAAGCTTCTAATGAATTCTAAGAATAGATTTCTTGATATCCTACTTCCTTCTTTCTACTTACTCTATTCTTCACCTGTAAAAAGTTTTAAGAATCCCTCTTCCAAAGGATTCAGTGGTGAAAGATCTCCTTATCAAAAGATCTAAGTGGTTCAAGATCTCCTTATCAAATGATCTGAGTGGTTCAAGATCACCTTATCAAAAGATCTTTGGTTCTAAGAGTCTCCTTATCAAAAGACTCAGGCACAGGTTGTGTCATCCTACCAGGGAGGTAGAAGAGAGGACTACCCACATTTTGGGGATCCTCTATAAAAATCATGTGTCTTTTGTGTTGTGCCTTTTCTGTGTTGTCCCCTTATTTATTTCTTACTATTTTTTTCCTATATTTACTATACTTAATTTATTCTGCACCTTGGTGTTGCTGAAGCATAATTCCTTAGGCGTTTTATTATATGCATAGTTAAGATAGAAAACATTTTAAATATCTATTCACCCCCTCTAGAGAATTCTCAAAGGCACACTGTGCACTTTCATTTTATATATAGAGAAGATTTAAACTGAGAAAGGTTAATCAGTTGACTAAAGAAACTGAAGAAAAAAATCATGTCTTCTTCTCCTCTTTCTCTCTATATCACAATCACAAGAAGAACACATCTTCTCTCTGAGTCTTATCTATATTCTTCTTCATCTCTCAATCTGAAAAGCTTCATTCTGTCGCAAGCCCTCAAAAAAAAAGAAAAAGGAGTTGTTGATTGTTGTTCTGTGTTATTCCTCTAAATAAGAACAATTGATCAAATTCAATTCATCTGCTTCATCCATTCATTCCGTAGAGTTTTAAGAATCCCTCTCTAAAAGATTATCTGATAGATTTATAAGAAATCCTCTTGTAAGGATCCAGTGATAGATTTTTAAGAATCCCTTTTTAAAGGATTTATCAAGAGAGTCTTAAGGCTACCTCTATAAAAGAATTCAGTGGCGGTTCTAAGAGTCTTCGTATCAAAATACTAAGAACTATTTAGTGAATTCCTACAAAGACGTAAAATATAGGATGTACCCAAATTTGGGAACCTCTATAAAACATTTATGTCATCTAGATGTTTGCGCAATAGTTTAGATTTACTTTACTACATAATCTTTTATTTACAATTTTTATAATCAGTGGCATATACTGTGATTGATTGTGCTATAAATATTTTAAAACTCTATTCACCCCCACCCCTCCTTTAGAGTAATTATTAATTATTATTATAATGCACCTTTAGAGTTTTCTCTAGGAGTCGCACCTTTTCAATCGCATCTGTTTTTACCATATCCACTATCCCTCTGTGTCGCATTTCCTCTTGATGTCGCGGGCATTCTACAACATCATCCCTAACCCTCTACTTTGTCTCCACTTCATCCCTAGCATTCTCCCTAGTCTCTGCTTTATCAATGGTCTCAGTTTTAGTTCTCACTTCACTTTCATCCCTCATTTTGGCTTCACGATGTCGAAATTCTCCCACCTATTGTCTCGCTACCTCCTCTCCATGAAGAGGCTAGCTGGTAGCTTCTTCTTGCTCAACAATGTGAACTCGTCGCCTCTCCTTAGTATTTGCCTTGGCTTCTATTTCCCCCGAATCCTTTGAAACACACTGCCTTTCCATCTCCACCATGGCATCGAGAATTCTTTTTGGTTCATCCCAAAAGGCCACACTAGTTATTATCTTCTTAACTTCTCGGGAAGAAGCCTTCGAAATCATCTTCTTTTTCTATCCAAGGGATGGAGATTTAGAGGTCGCAGACACTAATATGTCCTTTTTCATCTTCCCATACTGCTTAACATACGAGCTCATTTCCCTGGACGATCTAAGAATAGCCTTCTCCACCCCCCTGTTGGAGTTTCTGAGGTGATCTCAAAGAAATCAACAGTTAGTCTCACTGCCAACGCAATATGAGCCTATAGGTCGAACATAAAAGCGTTTGGAGAAGTTGGAGAAAGGATTGTGTTGGCCTTACTCATATTGGATATAAGTGGAGGACCAATCCTGTGACTGCTTGGCATTAACTTGAGAATGTCTCAACGGGAAATCGTTTAAAAGGTTTAAACGAATGGATTTATGCTAGACAAATTCAGCTAAAGGGTTTAGCCGAACTGTGTCAAATTCGGCTAAAGGGTTTAACCGAATTATGTTGATTCGACTAAAGGAATTCAGCGATATTGATTCGGCTAAAGTGTTTAGCCGAACTGTAACAAATTCGACTAAAGGGTTTAGCCGAAATATGTTAATTCGATGAAATGGTTTCGACGAAATCATATAACCGAATTTATATAGTCGAATCGGCTATAGTATAAAGACGAATTCGATTATTGTATATAGTCGAATTCGGTTATATTGTTTAGTCGAATTGTCGAATTCGGCGAATGTGTAAATCTAGACAAAAATGTTCAGTTTTTCCTCTAGTCTGTGGATAGCCAGTTTTATACCTTGCGTATAAAAGGACCGCGATTAGGACTTCGACGGACACAGAATAGATCGAACCTTTTTCGCGATTGAAGAAGAGAACAGCCGTCCGGAAAAGTTCCGCTAGAGGGGTTCTCATTCTTCCCGTCCGCCGAGTTCCGCCGCCGACGGTCGCCGCCTCCCCTGTCTCGGACCTAGCAGTCCGTGGGGACGCTGAGAGCTTCCTACTCCGACCCATTCCTTGTTCGACAAGGCCTTGGGGTTCTCTATCGTTCGTGTGGATCGCTGTAGAGGAGCCGATACATTTCGGTTCTTGGAACTCAGATTTAGTCTGCCAGATTTCTTCTTGGAGCACCTTGGTTGAGTATTGACTCAATCCCGCGAAGGTATATTGCATTTTACTTTCCTAATCTTTTGATTCATGAGATCTGCAAGATCCTTACTCTTTGGGTTGTTCTAGTTTTTCTTCTTCCGCTGCGCACATTTGATGTGTTCATATCATTATGAATGGTATTTAGAAAACCCAACACCCCTACCCCACCAACTTTTTCATTGTGTTCTGGTTACAATCAACCATCTCAAAATAATCCCTCCCGACAGAATCAAAATCAAAACATTCTTTAAGCAAGGCAGAAGTTAAGATATCAAAAATGCGTGGATCACCCGATGCGGTGATCTTCAAGTCTGGCAAAGGCAGACTTGTGAAGCATTGAACATGCACCAAAGGGACCACTGGTGGCGAAATAGCAGGCACAGAGCTACAATCCCCTTGCCCTTTTTTCAAACTTTTCCTTTTTGGAGAGGACTAGCCCGTGAATGCTTCCTTATTAAAATAATTAGATCTTCATTCATAGAGCTCTCCATTAGTCTATTAAGAGCAATAAAGGGGGTCGATGAGTATCATTCCATTTTCAAGTAATTCCCTTTTGGAATTAATCCTTAGATTATTTATATTCGGGTGTGAGAACTTGAAAATAATATAAATTTAATTTCAAAAAATTATGAATCGCACAAAAATTCACCCATTTTTATATAGAACATTGGAGGTGGGAGAATATATAATTAATAATGTGGGACTAAATACAAGAGAATCATATTAGATGATTATAATGTAGGTAACTGCCTACACATAAGCTATTAACAACACATTGGGAGATTACACCACGAGTGACCACCCGGATTACAACAGACAACAACACCGGGAAATTACACAAAGGGTGGCCACCCAGACTCCAACAAATAGAAACATCAGACAATTACACAAATGGTGGTTGCCCAGACTAGTCAACTGCATGGACTCCTTCATCTTATGCTTTATCACTCCCTCTCAAGTTGGTTCATATATGTCAAGCATTCCCATCTTGTCACAAATATTTGAAAAATATGAAGAGATTGGTTTCATTAGGATATCATCCAACATTTTATCTTATGAGACAAAGGTAGTACAGATCTATTTCTTCAAAACTTCATCTCTAACGAAGTGGCAGATGACTTTAATATGCTTTGTTTATTTATGGAAGACAAGATTCTTAGATATATAAATGGATGATGTATTGTGACAAAGCATGGGTAGAGGATGATTGTAGACTTCAACCATGTCCATTAGAAGTGCTCACGACCACTTTAACTCGCATGTAGTTTAAGTCATACATGTATACTTAGCTTTAGCACTTGACCTGGACACCGCTGCTTGTTTAATAATTTTTTGTGTGACAAGATTTCCACCAACAAATGAGTAGAATCCTTAGGTGTATGTTGTTTATTGGGTATCAACTTATCACCTAGAGGGGGGTGAATAGGTTTTTCAAATTATATTATCCCCTTTTAGGTGTTCTTTATTTCTGGTTAATAGATCTATAAAATAGAATGCACAACACAGAAAAGCACACAACGATGTATAGAGGTTCCTCATGACAGGGTGTCTTGAGTAGTCCTCTTTCCCTCTGCGCCTACTTAGCAGTGTGCTAGGCTCGGCAAATGCCGCCAAATCTTCAAGCCCTCAAGCTTTACACCTCAGACCCGCAAGTCCAACAGCCTAGGCCCGCAAGCCCCTACTGCCCTCGAGCCCGCAAGCTCGACACTCAGGACCTCAAGCCCTACACAACACAGACCCGCAAGTCCTGTGCCTACATCCTAGGCCCGCAAGCCCCTACTGCGCTCGAGCCCTCAAGCTTGACAAGATCGGACCCGCAAGTCCACTCCCCTGGCCCTCAAGCCTCACAGCTCTCCAACCCGCAAGCTAGACGGTGTCGGACACACAAGTCCACTACCCTGGCCCTCAAGCCTCACAGCTCTCCAGCCCTCCAGCTAGACAAATAGGCCCGCAAGCCTTTATAAGAAATTACAGTAAATAGAATGTTACTTCTGCCAGATGAAGATTAGCAGAATTAGCCTGTTGAAGATTGGCTTTATTAGGTTAAAAAAGATGCTTCTTGATCTGGAGGTTAGATCTTAAGTTACTCTAGAGGGGGGGGGGGGTGAATAGAGTATTAAAAACTTTTCCTTAGTTTTATAGTAGAATTAAAATAGTGTTGTATATATATGTGTAGGCAGAGTGAGATATATATACACAGAAAAACTAAATAAATAAAAGCACACAGCACAACACAAAGAAATAAACACGCACAGAAGACACAAGGAATTTATAGTGGTTCCCCAATAAATCTGGGTACTCCACTCTTCTACCACCCTTTGGTAGGAGTCCACTAGGAGGGTTGATCAGGTACCCTAACACCAAAGTGATTTTGATCAGGTGTCCACACACCACAGAGCTTATGATCAGGTGCTCAAAACCAACTGGATTTTTTGATCAGGTGTCTTGCCACCAGGGAGGTACACTTTTGAAGGGAGTATTAACCCTGTACAAGAGAGGTGAGAAAAGGTTATAGTGTTCTTCTCTGTCAAGATGCTGAGAGAAGACTCTAGTGGACTTGTTGTAAAGCTCCCCCTGGCTGATTGAAGTATTTGACAGATGATGGAGAAGCTTTCTCTTGAAGACACAAATCTTCTATAGCAGATTGATCTGAAAGAACAGGTTCTTCAGATTCCTTGTTGCTCTTGTAGAAGACTTGAACTTGCAGCAGAATATCTGAGAGATGGATCTTGAAGATGATGTTCTCAGAAGGAAGATGAGTGATGCTTGAGGAAGAAGAAGAAGACTGAGAATAATAGACTGAATGTTCTTCTTCTTTCTTTCTCTATCATTGTTGTTCTCTTTCTGTATTCTGAAAAGAATAGTAATTTGAATTCTGTCGAGAGATATAAGACAATAATGTCTGTCTTTGATATATTCTATTTTTGGAATAGAATAATCTGTCATTAATTCTTTCTTGGAATAACAACAAAGACAAAACGACTTTTGTCAGGTCCTTTAATTCCTTAGCCGTGAAATACTCCTTTGCATTAAATGTCAACGACTATCTTTGTCTTGGAACACAGGAAATAAGGAATATATTTAAAGAGTATAATATCCTTACTTGCCTGCCTTGAATACGCCCAAATATATTAAATATATCCGTTGGAATTGTCGATCTGAGTTCAGAGTGTTGACAAATAACTGATATAAATAATCTGGACTTGTATTTGTCGAACTGAGCTTTAATACAGAATTTGTCGAGCTCTGGCTGGAATTCGTCGAACGCTGCTCGCCATTTGTCGAACGCTGCTCAGAGAATGTCGAGCGCTGGAACTGGCTATAATACATCAGTCTGCTGAGAAAAATTTGTCGAACGATGCTAGACATTCGTCGAACGCCACTCGACATTTGTCGAACACTGGGAACTTAAATTTTCCTTAAGTTATAGATACTCTAACAGCCTAAAAACTTGATCCTTAAACTATACAATGGGGTCAACTTGATCCTTAGTTAAAACATAGTGATCCTAGCCCAAATCAGTAATAGGGTTGTTCCAACAGATTAGCAACTTTAGCCTGTTGAAGATTGGCTTTATTAGGTTAAAGAAGATGCTTCTTGATCTGGAGATTTAGAATTGGATCTTCTTCAGCCTTCACTTCTTTTGCCTGGTGTTGATCGGTCGATGATGATGACTGATTCTTCAGAGAGCACTTGATGCTTGCTCTCTACTTAACTTCTTCTTCTCCGCCGAGAATACTGTTCTATTGAAGTGTAGCGGCGGGGTTCTTTCTCGTTCTTTTTCTCTTTTTCGCAGACTGCTTTTCTAGGGCATCATTGTTCCCTTTTATAGGACAGATGAGCCGCATAACGGTCACATGTAATGTCCTTTAATGTCAGACGCCCCATTCCATAAGGGCACGCGCTGATTGGACAATCAGGCGACGACATTAAATGCTGACAGCGCGTCCGCAACATTTGAATCTGTCTCGACGATATTTCCATCGTTACGACATCATGGACAATATCTCGATGACAGGACTTTGTCGAGCCCTTATGCCTTGATAGATCTTCAGTTGTTCTTGCTTCTGCCTCTTATACTGGTATCTCGACGATATGATATATTCTTGCTCTTCTGTATATACGACGATACACCATCTCTGACTGTGTCGTCGTAAAAACCTTGATTTCTCGACGACACGCCTTCTTTACGACAATTTTTGACGCCATCAGTCATAACTAGCCTTTTCAGCGACAAGGCTTCTACACGACGATGTCTGTTCTTTCTCGACGACAAGGCGACTTTGGTGAAGTCGACGATACTGCGTCTTCTCTGCGTTCGACGATCTTGCCGAGTCTCAGCGGTCTACGATCTTTCTTCTGAGTTCGGCGAACAGGCCAAGTCTCAACGGTCGTCGATCTTCCTTTTGAGTTTGACGATCTTGCTTCTACGTTCGACGAACACGCCAAGTCTCAGCGATCGTCGATCTTCCTTCTGAGTTCGACAAACTCCATTCTTCGTTCGACGAACTTCTTCTGCGTTCGACAAACTCCATTCTTCGTTCGACGAACTTCCTTCTGCGTTCGACGAATCTTGTTCTTCTTGAGAATATGGTACTTACTGAAATAACTTAGGTACTTGACATCTCTGTAAGCATGAGCTAGATGGAACATTAAATACAACTGACACTTATCATTGAGCTGAGCACTTCTTCAAATCAGGAACATTGCTGGGCACTGTTCCCAACAATCTCCCCCTATTTGAAGAAGCCCTAACTTACCTCAATGATAAATGCCACTCATGAAAAGATATATCATTTCAAATAGTAACATCACACTTAAAGCAGCAATCATATAAAGAGGTGAAATGTTCTTTAAGCATATAAATAGATTTAAATGTTCAAGAATAAACATCAGCATTCATTTGCCCCATCAAGATAAATTAAGATTATAGTTTGTTTCCCCATCAGCGTCTGATGCTGCTTGCTCCTTTGTTTTTCTGCCTTTGCCTCTAATGGTAGTTGATAGGCAGGGGAATTCTCTTAGGAGAAGGAGGAGGACCTTGTGGGAATGCTAGCTTGTGGTTCTTCCTCCTTTCCAGCTGCTTCAGATGTTTTTCCCATTCAACTGTCTGATATACTCTTTGATAGTCCTCTTGAGGGTATCCAAACTAGATCCATGATTCTGTTATTATTTCTATTGATATTGGACTCCACCTTCCAGATTGTGGATCCAGTTCAACTTCCCTCAGTCTCTTTTGTCGATATTGGCTGCTCTGACTCCTCTTTCTTTTCCTGGTGGTTGCTGATTCTCCAAACTCTATTCCATATTCAGTTGAATCAGTGCTTGCAGATGGATTGGTAGCTTTATATCATGATGGGGTTTGCTTCATTGTCTGCTTTATCTGTTTTTATCCACATCGCTTGATGTGAACTGGCGTTTATTATTTCCTTCTCCCCCTTTAGGGCTTGTTCAATTACCCTTTCCTCAAGTCCTTCTCTGACTTGAATCAGCTTTTCATGCAAGGTTTGTTCAATTACATCCAGATTGTTGCTTACTTCCAGCAGATGTGTATCTAAAGTATGAGCGTTCTCATTAACCTTATTCAAAATTAGATTTCGGCTATTTTCAGCATCTGTCTCTATCTGCTTAAGACCATAGTACACATTGTCTGAGAATGTGCCTTGCTTTTTCAGGATTTTGTGGGTTTGATGTCCCACTTTTTTAACTTCCTCATTCATTTTATCAATTGCGGGAGCTGCCATAGTATAGAAATGAGCGCATTGGGTGTTGAGGTTGTGTATGTCGCTCTTTACTTTCTGAATTTCCCCCTTCATCTCTTTCCGTAGACTATCCACAGTTTTTACTATGAATTGTTCAAGATGTTTTCGCTGAGCAGACAGTAGGGCTGATAGCATGTGGAAGAGAGTTCCTTCCTGAGTCGAAGATGGCTCAGCAGTTTGTCCTTCTTGATCTCATCCTCCCTGTGGATCTGCTTCACTTACATCTTCAGAGGATTCTTCACTGATGTGCGTTGTGACCTTGGCTTTCCCCTTAGAACCTTCTAGCAGGGGCTCACTTGGATCTATGAGCACGACTTTGCTTGCTACAGTTAGCTCTTGGCAGTCTGAGAGAGTGTTGTCTGTTGTTGGCTCATTTCCTTGATCATCTAGGGCAGAGTAACCCAGTTGGGTCTCCCCCTCAACTTGTGCATTCTCCTGATGTGAGCCTCCAGCTGAGAGCTCTCCATCAAACATCTCTGCGTCTTGGGCTGAGCTCCCTAGTTGGGACTCCCCCTCAGCAGGAACACTCCCCAAGTTTGGGTTTCCTGCATTTTCAATAACCTCTGTGGGAGTAAGTTCATGGATTGATACAGGAGCATTTTCTTTGGAGGATGTTTCACCTCCGGATGGAGCGGGATGGTGTGGGGTGGTGCAATGTCATCAGAGCTGCTTGATAACTTTTCTTCTTTGGATGGGGTTATTTGGTTTGCTGGTTTCTTCTGTTTCTTGGGAGCAGGCTGGACATCAGAGGATGGTTTGGGGATGGACCTATCCCATCGGTCCAGCATCTTTGCATCTAATTTCTTGGAGTAATGAAGAGGTACTCCCATTTTCTTATGCAATGTATCACCGTGGATGTTTAGAAGAAAAAGGGACAATATTCTTCCATACGAGGGTGACTTCAGGGTGTTCTTCACTCTCAGGAAGAGGAATTCACTCTAGTTGGTTTTCTTAGAGTGGAATATTCGGGCCATGACAGCAAACATGTCTTTAGATATGCGGTCGTGGGAACCAGGCTTGCACAACAACACTTTGCCAAATATGTTGGCCAGCAGCTTCCCTTTCTGATTGAATTCAGCTCTCTTAATAGACCCGTAGGTCCTCCCTGTATGTCCGCACCATGTGTAGCTCGCTGACATATCCTCAGAGGTCAGCTCTTCTTCTTCCTCTCCCCCTTGGATGCTTGGTAGGTTCAGTGCATTTCCAAGGCTTTTTGCGGATATCTTGACTTTCTTGCCTCCCACCATGGACTTTATCCGTGTTTCAGTGTGGTCGAGTTTTGCTTCGGCAAAGAACTCACCTAATTCCCGGTGGAGAAGAACTGAGGGTTCAAATAGGACATATTCTAGTCTCGATGCCTCCAGCAATCCTATTACTGATCTGATCTCATCGGAGCAAGCGTTGAAACCCCCTCGCTGAAGTTTGCAACCAGAGACCACTTCTTCTTTCTTGGGAGCCATTGATTTGGAGTGGGAGAGAAGGCAGCACGACAAAGGAGGCGAGGGCTTTTCGACGGAGTGGCTTAGGGAAAATGATAGCGTAATTTTTATTTTTGAGCATTCACTCAATTTATAGTGTCGGTAGATGAAGAGGTACCTTAAAAAAATGATCAGACGGCTCTGATGGACCCATCTAATCCCGATAAAAATAGCTCGATTATATTTTGTCGATGTGGTTATTGTTGTCGAAATGCTCCTTGGATATGTATCCTCCCAGCTCGAATCTTTGTCGTTGAAATGTCTATTGTGTCTTTGTAACAACCTCTTGTATCAACGAGTCAATTCTTCCTTACATGTCTGCCTAATGCATTCTTTCGCTCTGCTTGGGAGTTATCCTTTGGCACCAACTCTATGCAGCTTTCAGCCCTCTTTTAGTAAGATACCTGCATCAGTTTTGTTAGTAAATAAACTTTGTTGTTCTGCCAATGGGTCAGAACAGCCACCTTGTCTAAGGCCCAGATTTGCTTCTGGTGGGCACTTGGACTACCTGCAAAATAAGATTACACGCCCTTAGGAACCTAAGTGAATTTGGGTCCTAGGAGATTGTTAGCTTTGACGGGCATACTAGATATAACCGCCCTAGGGTATGCATAGTGATTATGAAAGAGATTATTTGCCAGTTTAGCATTTGTTACCCTTGGAGCAGTTGGATTATACCAACAATCAATTGCAAAGTGCCCAGTCATTCCACAGCACCAGCATTCATACCTGTTATATTTTCTTTTCTGGCTAACTGTATGAGCAAGAGTTCTTTATGTGTGAACAAATGAATGAAGCAGAGAAGGTGAATTGTACTGATGGTAGATATGATGTTTGCTATCACCATTCATTGTTTTCCATCTGGATTTGGTCTTTTCTAAGAATTTCTTCTCTTCTCTGGGCTCAACAAATTTCTGCCTCTTCATAACTTCTTGAGGGACCTTTGTGGTTTTTGGCATGTTCTTTGCTCCACTTGTGGAGCTCCCAAACTTGAAATACCGAAGGTTGGATTGCCCAGCATTCTTGTTGAAGGGTGAGATTACCTTCCTCAAGTTAGCCTTCTTCCCACAGGGTCTGCCTGATCTGTCTTCCTTGAAGCATCCCTGCTCCCTTCTCTTAGTGGAGCAGCAACCATTTACCAGTAGAGGAGCTTACCATAGGCTTTATCACAAAGGGGAGTTTACTCTCCACCCTTCTGATGTTATCGTTTTTAGATTTCAGGACTTTGGGCTGAAATTTGTCCTTCTTCAGAAGAACTACTTCTCTGGTTAGTGAGCAGCACAGCACTTTGCTCTCAATCAATGCCTTCAGTGTTTTTCCAAATTTGTCTATCAAGTCAAGGTTGGAGCTTTCCTTGAAGTCCTTTTTGAGTTGACAAAACTCTGCTTTCTCAAGAGTTGGCCTTTCTGCTTTCTCTGAGAGATCAAGATTTCTTGCTTGAAGAGAGGAGATCTTTGCATCCTGCTCCTTGCACAGCATCTTGAGCATCTTGACATCTTCTAAGAGATCATTGTATGACTTGGGCCAGTCATCATTACCAGATGAGCTCGTCTCCGATTCTGAGTCCGAAGTAGATATAGGAGCTCTTATGCATACATGTTCAGGTGAGACTTCATCCTTGACTTCTTCCTCTGACTCAGATAGGTTAGTCAGTCCAAACTGATTTTTCTCTTCTGAGTCTGAACAGCTTGGGTCACTGTCACTCAATGTTTTGATTTTCTTCTTAGCTGCTTTGCTTCTTTCTTCTTCTGATCCTTCCATAAGGATTGTTAGAGAGTCCCACATCTCTTTTGATGTTATGCAGTGCGCCAGTTTCTGAAATGTTGAGATGTCAACTGCATCAACAAGAATACCATAGGCTTTATCACAAAGGGGAGTTTACTCTCCACCCTTCTGATGTTATCGTTTTTAGATTTCAGGACTTTGGGCTGAAATTTGTCCTTCTTCAGAAGAACTACTTCTCTGGTTAGTGAGCAGCACAGCACTTTGCTCTCAATCAATGCCTTCAGTGTTTTTCCAAATTTGTCTATCAAGTCAAGGTTGGAGCTTTCCTTGAAGTCCTTTTTGAGTTGACAAAACTCTGCTTTCTCAAGAGTTGGCCTTTCTGCTTTCTCTGAGAGATCAAGATTTCTTGCTTGAAGAGAGGAGATCTTTGCATCCTGCTCCTTGCACAGCATCTTGAGCATCTTGACATCTTCTAAGAGATCATTGTATGACTTGGGCCAGTCATCATTACCAGATGAGCTCGTCTCCGATTCTGAGTCCGAAGTAGATATAGGAGCTCTTATGCATACATGTTCAGGTGAGACTTCATCCTTGACTTCTTCCTCTGACTCAGATAGGTTAGTCAGTCCAAACTGATTTTTCTCTTCTGAGTCTGAACAGCTTGGGTCACTGTCACTCAATGTTTTGATTTTCTTCTTAGCTGCTTTGCTTCTTTCTTCTTCTGATCCTTCCATAAGGATTGTTAGAGAGTCCCACATCTCTTTTGATGTTATGCAGTGCGCCAGTTTCTGAAATGTTGAGATGTCAACTGCATCAACAAGAATATCTTTGGATTCTTTGTCCAAGATGGCTAGGAGGCTCTTATCTTTTATTATAGTCATGGAGGGTCCTTCTTGAGTAATTAAGAACATTCTGGGATCCATTGCCTCCATGTAAGTTCTTGCTCTAATTTTCCAAAGGGAAAAGTTCTCTATGGAAAAAATAGCTATTCTTAACTCCATAGCTATGATACTTGGACACCCAATGGCAGATCTGTTCAAGCTGTTAAGCTTTTCTTTGAACAACCTAGCTCTGATACCACTTGTTGTTTATTGGGTGTCAACTTATCACCTAGAGGGCAGGGGGGGGGGGGTGAATAGGTTTTTCAAATTATATTATCCCCTTTTAGGTGTTCTTTATTTCTGGTTAATAGATCTATAAAATAGAAAGCACAACACAGAAAAGCACACAACGATGTATAGAGGTTCCTCAAGACAGGGTGTCTTGAGTAGTCCTCTTTCCCTCTACGCCTACTTAGCAGTGTGCTAGGCTCGGCAAATGCCGCCAAATCTTCAGGCCCTCAAGCCTTACACCTCGGACCCGCAAGTCCAACAGCCTAGGTCTGCAAGCCCCTACTGCCCCCGAGCCCGCAAGCTCGACACTCAGGCCCTCAAGCCCTACACAGCACATACCCGCAAGTCCTGTGCCTACACCCTAGGCCCGAAAGCCCCTACTGCGCCCGAGCCCTCAAGCTCGACAAGATTGTACCCGCAAGTCCACTGCCCTGGCCCTCAAGCCTCACAACTCTCTAGCCCGTAAGCTAGACGGTGTCGAACACGCAAGTCCACTGCCCTGGCCCTCAAGCCTCACAACTCTCCAGCCCTCAAGCTAGACAAATAGGCCCGCAAGCCTTTACAAGAAATTACAGTAAATAGACTATTACTTCTGTCGGATGAAGATTGGCAACTTTAGCCTGTTGAAGATTGGCTTCTTTAGGTTGAATAAGATGTTTGTTGATCTGGAGATTTAGCACTGGATCTTCTTCAGTTTTCACTTCTTTTGCCTGGTGTTGATCTGCTACTTTTCAGTCGATGATGATGACTAATTCTTCAAAGAGCAATTGATGCTTGCTCTCTACTTAACTTCTTCTTCTCTGCCGAGAATACTGTTCTATTGAAGTGTAGCGGCAAGATTCTTTCTCGTTCTTTTTCTCTTTTTCGCAGACTGCTTTTCTAGGGCGTCACAATTCCCTTTTATAGGACAAATGAGCCGCATAACGGTCACATGTTATGTCCTTTAATGTCAGATGCCCCATTCCATAAGAGCACGCGCTGATTGGACAATTAGGCGGCTGCATTAAATGCTGACAACACGTCCAGAACATTTGAATCTATCTCGACGATATTTCCATCATTACGACGTCATGGACAATATCTCGATGACAGGACTTTGTCGAGCCCTTACGCCTTTATAGATCTTCAGTTGTTCTTGCTTCTGCCTCTTATACTGGTATCTCGGCGATACGAGATATTCTTGTTCTTCTGTATATACGACGATACGCCATCTCTGATTGTGTCGTCGTAATCACCTTGATTTCTCGACGACACGCCTTCTTTATGACGATGTTTGACGCCATCAGTCATACTTAGCCTTTTCAGCGACAAGGCTTCTACACGACGATGTCTGTTCTTTCTCGACGACAAGGCCACTTTGGTGAAGTCGACGATACTGCGTTTTCTCTGCATTCGGCAATCTTGCCGAGTCTCAGCGGTCTACGATCTTTCTTCTGAGTTTGACGAACACGCCAAGTCTCTGCGATCGTCGATCTTCCTTCTGAGTTCGACGATCTTGCTTCTGCGTTCGACGAACACGCCAAGTCTCAGTGATCATTGATCTTCCTTCTGAGTTCGACGAACTCCGAACTTCGTTCTGCGTTCGTCGAACTCCATTCTTCGTTCGACGAACTTCCTTCTATGTTCGACGAATCTTGTTCTTCTTGATAATATGGTACTTACTGAAATAACTTAGGTACTTGACATCTCTGCAAGCATGAGCTAGATGGAACATTAAATACAACTTGCACTTATCATTGAGCTGAGCACTTCATCAAATTAGGAACATTGCTGGGCACTGTTCCCAACAGTATATTTATGGCCTCTTTGTAATCTATATAGCTGGCATCAAAATAGGCTTCTATCCATAGATGGTCACTCTTTTGAAATAATAGGCCTTTGCATGGAGACCCTTTGTAATATTCTAATATTTTTAAAGTTGTCTGTAGATGGTGCTCTCTGGGGGCTTGCATTAACTAACTAATATTTCTAACAGCATAGCAGGTGTCATGTCTTACTACGATAAGGTAAATGATTTTACCAACTAACTACTTATATTGAGTTGCATCTGGAAGGAGAGAAGACGTGTCGGAACATGCTTTCCACATCTCTTGGTTTGAGAATAACAAATCTCATTGTATTTGATCATACTTACCATGTGTTTATAGTGTGCAGGAACTTCAGCTCTCAAGTCCCTATAATTACAAAAAAGAAAGACGACGATCCTCTATCATTTCGACGCTCTGTTTACATACACAATGTGTTAACACTAACGCTAGCGGTAGCTTCTGCATACATGGAAATATTGTCGAGAAAGAAATATCGTCGGGAAAGGAATGTTGATGGAACTCAAATATAGCAAGAATTATTGCGGCACATTAAGGCTAACGTCCGGCGGTAACTTATGGAAGTCTCGCCATCACACTGTTGATTGAGGAGCAAAATAGGAAAGAGATCTGACGGCTAGGAAAGCTATAATGCTAAAGCAGCGCGTTAGCATTACCGCGGAGCGGTAGGAGGGGCTAACATTTTTGGAACAAGAATGTTGCCTAAGATTACTCAATTTATGTGTCAGCCTATTTCCTATAGTGGCTACCTCCCGGCGGTAGAACTATCCCTGGCGCTAGGATACGTGTCTATTTAAAGGGCGTACCTCCTACACTTAGCCATGCCGATACACGAAAAATAACAAGCTACAACTCCTAGACTTTCGTAAGAGCCTCCTCCTTGCATCCAAGATAACTCCATCAATGCTCGTGAATGCTTAGAACTTGAAGATGGATTGATCATGCCTACATCATCGTCAAGTTCAATCTTTGAGGGGATTTTTGATGGTTTAGTCTTTATTGATTGTATCTCTTATTTTCATCGATAAAGAAATTCGCCCGTGTTGACGACTAGGGCCTTGCGAAAACATGAGAGAATTCGTCGCGTGGGTGTGGTGACTAGGTCTTAGGGTTAGATCTAAGGGGCGGCTCGAGGCCTCATCTGGGGAGAGATAGGCTAGAGCCAATCGATCCTTGGGAGAATGGTCGATATAGAAAACCAAAAGGGTTTTGACGTACGCCTCAATTCTAAGCGTCATTAGGATCAAATATTGTAATCATTCATAAAACAATTATATTATAGTGTTTCTCCAGTATTGATTCATTCTCTTTGATCCTTGAAATCTAAATAAAAAGGGATTTCTCTTCCACAAATGCCGAGCAGTATCTCTACCGCTGGCGGTAGCAACAGAGTCTCCATCTCTCTTGATTTAAGAACTACTATCTTACAAATGTATAAAGCATTGTCTTAAGTAAAATATTTCGTAAAATACACTCAACATATATCATTTCACTTAGGCACAAAAGTTTTTAAAACCCTTATTCACCCCCCATCTAGGGGCGCCTACAGATCGAACAAGTAGAATCAGAGATAGGTTATTCCAAAACGACTTCATAACCAGGAATAATGGCGCTTCATGATCTCACTTCCACCAGAGGGGATGAAATTTTATTAAATGAAAAATCTTTAGCACCACCTTATTTATGGGCAAAAATTATAAAGGGTGGAAAATATTTATGAAAAATTTACTTAAATCTTTAGATAAGAAAGTTTAGAATATTACTATTGAAAAGCCATCAAGTGTATTAAATAGAAACGAAATGGTTTTAAATGCAAAATCAATAAATAGTTTATTTTGTGCGCTAGATCAAAATATTTTCAAACCTATTTATACTTTGCCTACTACTTATGAGATTTGTAATTTTCTTAAAAAAACTTATGATTTTCCTTCTATAGGTATGGAGCAATCGCAAGAACTAGAGATTAATCTAGCTTGCATAAGTATTCAAGAAAGCTCCTATCTTGATGGATCCATGGAATGCACATCAAGAGGAAGGGAAGATGACAAATCATCATTGGAAAAGTAATGCCAAGAAGAAGAAGATATCAAAGGAAGTTTATGTTCAAACCTTGCCCCATCCGATAGCTTTGTAAGCAAAGTGAATTTCTCTCTTCTTGTTTCAACGTCTATTTCTACATTGCATTTGTTAGATATGGCTAAACCTAGAATTATGAAATTGAAAAATATTAATTCAAAATTGTGTTTAGAAAATAAAATTTTAAGATCACAACTTATTGTAAAATCAAATTTTGACATGTCTAGTTCCATCTCAGGCTCTTCAAATAAAATTACTACACCTTGTATTGATTACATTATATTTGAAGAAAAACTCAAAAAACTTGAAAAGGAGCTTATTTTTGTAAAAGAACAAAATGAATGATTATGCTTAGAAAGTTCATCTTTTAAAGGTGATTGTACGACATGCAAACATTATAAAATTAAAATTAAAAGTTGGATGAAACATTTGAAGATTTCAGAAATAATTATAAAACTCATGTTGATTGTATTGTTACCACTCTTAAAAATAGCACAATTGTTTATAATAAAGCTAGACATAATCTCAAGATCAAGAATAATGAATTAAAAATAAAAATTAAATTACTTAAGGAAATTATGAATACAAACTCACAATACATAAATCAACAATATCAAGCAAAATCAAAAAGCAAGTTGTATACGAATATCTTGACTAAGCCAAATATTGGGAGTAAAAAATACAAAGTATTTGTAAATCAAAATCCTAATCACTATCATTTACAAATTCAATTTTCTCCTAACTTAAACTTAGATTTGCGCAAATTTCCTAAGAAAAATATTTTCAATAATCATTACAATTATAATCCTCAAGATTAAAGTAATCACAGTGGAAATTTGATGCATAAAAATAATATTAAACCAAGGTTTGAATGGAGGTCCAATCTTAAAGATGAAACACTAACTCCACTTGAAAGGGATCATTTATTACTATCTCCCCAAAAGCCAACACGATGTATTTGTGTACCCAAAGGAACCTCCACACCCGGTCCTCTTTGGATACCTAAACCTCTTATTCATTAGGTATCATAAAATTCTATTGAGTATAATGATATTGTAATGAAAAACCGATACTCTACTTCATGATATGCGTAATTTCCTTTTTGTTTTTCTTGTGTTTTGTGTTTTTATCTTTTCTTGAACCAACATGATATGGTCACTCTATATAGATTGTGATATGACTTTCGCACATTAAGCATAAATTCCTTAATAAATCAAATCGAATGTAATTGAATAAAAAAGTCATATCATTTTTCAAGTGTTCTGTTTTTTTAATACTTCAATATCCATTATCCATAAAATTCTTATATTATTATAAATTGAATACTAAATTTGTTATATGATATTATCAAGACTAATGAAATAATTGTCAAAAAGGGACTTAAATGGAGTATTAGGGGTCTTAGGCTAAAGTATAAAAGGCGCAAGTTTTTGCTTATTTTTAATATCTTTGCATCATTTGATTGCTCATATCATGTTTAATCATAATTTAAAAAAATGGAATCGAAAAATCGCAAAAAACATGAGTTGTAAACAAAAATCTTAACTCTATTGCTAGCGGATGGTGTTAGTTTCTAACGCCGGAAGTAGCACAATTTCCTGAAAATGTTGATTTCTCTAAATATTAATTTCTAAAAAATTATATTGTTGCTTTAATTTTCGTTCTCTTCTACTTCAGAAAAACTTGTATATGTGTTTTTGTCATATTCACAAAAAACTTTCCATGTATCTCATTCTTGTCTAGTCCTTAGAATCAACCTTATACTTATTGAAAATAACTCACAAAGCTTAATCACATCACTCTAGGTCTGTGAACATTTACATTGAAAGTCTATGTTGAATACATGTGTTGGAACAACCCTATTACTGATTTGGGCTAGGATCACTATTTGTTTATTAGGTCAAAGTTGACCACAATGTATAGTCTAAAGGGTCAAGGTTTTAGGCTGATTAGAACTTAGGAAAAGATTCAATTTCTGCATTCAACAAACTCCATCCTGCGTTCAACGAACTCAATCAAATGATGCAAAGATAGTCCAGTAGTTTATTCTTCGAACTCATTCAACGAACTTGCCAAAGTTCTGCGTTCGATGAACTCTAGTCTGCGTTCGACGAACTCCTCTCTGCATTCGACGAACTTGCTCTCCAGCTCGATGCACTTAGTTCTCCAGCTAGTCCAGTAGTTTATTCTTCAGTTTGACGAACTTCATTCTGCGTTCGACGAACTCAGCTCTGCGTTCGAAGA
This sequence comes from Dactylorhiza incarnata, assembly GCA_033032865.1. Taxonomy (NCBI): domain Eukaryota; kingdom Viridiplantae; phylum Streptophyta; class Magnoliopsida; order Asparagales; family Orchidaceae; genus Dactylorhiza; species Dactylorhiza incarnata. Next base: position 3,389,334 of record JAWHQI010000036.1, read on the forward strand.
ATAAGTATCAAGATGTTTAGATCAACGAAAGCTCTTCTCACCTCGACGAATTCAATATTCTAGCTAGCTTATCTGATTTTACCTCTCAGTTCGACGACCTCCAGCTTGAGATCAACAAACTCCAGATTGTGTTTGACGAATTTATTCAGATCGACGAAATTTCTATTCAGTTTAGTATTTCGGAATGATTGATAGCTAAAATTTAAGATGTAAATAATATTCTCCAAATTCTGCGAACTATAGGCAAGAGCACCTATCATTCATAGCATAGGATATTCAAAACAAATAAATATCAAGTGTCGTATTCCACGGGTCTGTTGATTACTTCTACTCACGCAAATTATTATTATTTTATCGGCAGTAAAATAGAGTTTTGAAAATAATTAGAAGAAAAGAAACATTTGATCGGGAATCATTCTTAAGTGAAATGTTTTGTAAATCTAGAATTCAAAAGAAATCGATTTAGACAAACTTGACCGTGGAGGTTCCCAAAATATGATAGAACCTCTCTCGAGAGAACTACCACCTAACCTTAGGTTGATCGATTAAGACCCCTCGGCCAGTCGAAACCCCTAAGCTTGCTTTATGCGGTGAGCCCCACTATTGGATTTGACTCCAATCCGGAAGATTTGCGTCACCCTCTCTCGAGGAATGCATACAACTCTTTTTACCGATGAGCGATCTACCCGTATTTACGGATCTCTCGATACACTAAAATACGGATCAAACTTGATTATCATACCCTAGAAATATGAAACCAAAAATTGCAAATCAACGGTAAATCTTAGTTTTCCAAACTAAACTATGAATAAGAGATTTTGAAAAGATAAAAGCTTAAGAATTCATCCGACCAAATACTATGAAAATCAAAACATAATTGAGAAGAAAGTTATTTTTATTTCTAAGTAAAGAAAAGTACAATTGCATGTAAAGTAGATCTAAGCTAGGAATTAAAAAAGACAAGACATAAAATAAAGTTACACTAAGAAAAATGCAGAAAAACTATACTAGAAACGATCCAAACTAAGCATGGCCTGGATGCCCATCACTTTGGCAGCAGCTGGCTTTTATAGGCAGAAAATTGCTGAGTCACGCCCTTGGTCACGCCCGTGACCAAGGGCGTGTAAGCTGCGTAATTGCGTCTTGAAAGCCCGGGAACGTTGGGGAAGAAAAACCGCCAAAATTGATCATCTCGACGGGTCACGGCCTAGGTCACGCCCGTGACCTAGGGCGTGTCTTGACCGAGTCAGGAAACGGCGGGAAACGGCGCGATCTGGAGTTAATTTGGCAGTTGAGGGAGAGGGCACGGCCTCGGTCACGCCCGTGACCAAGGGCGTGTAAGCTGGAACGACTCGGCGGCAGAAACTGCTTGAATTGAATGCTTGTTGGGCGAGTCACGCCCGTGACTTGAAGGTCACGCCCCCGGTCACGCCCGTGACCTGGGGCGTGTAACTTTAATCCGACGTGGCAGCGAGTTCTGTGAGCTGAAAGCGATACACGGTCGTGGCCATGGTCACGCCCCTAGGTCACGCCCGTGACCTGGGGCGTGTATTGAGGGTTTTTGCAGAAATGCTCCAGAATTTCCCCTGAACACGGCTATGTGCTTGAAATTGCTATTAGCAGCCCCAAAGTCCCTGAAAATATAAAACAAAGCAAATTAGATATATATTAAATTAAAATTATATAAAAACTAATTAATTACTACTAAAATACTATATAAAAATAACTATAAATAATGCACTATCAAATACCCCCATACTTAAGCTTTTGCTATTCCAGAGCAAAAACTAATTTATAAGTATGAGAAGAATTTATAGGACATTTCCAAAAAGATTTACTTCAAATTATGCACTTCAAATCTCATAAAACTCATGTCAAAATAAGTTAAGAAATTAAAATTCAGATTTATAAGAAATAATTAATAATTCATAAATTGAAATGAGTAGAATAAATTTTAGTTTTGAAATTCTCTAACTAAATCTTCATAAACAAAATTGCATTGAATTAAGCAAAATATTCCAAGATTAAAATTATAAGAACTTTACAATCATGAGAAACTTTTAGAAAACTACAAAATATTAACTATGCTCTCTCAATAATATCTTGGATAAACAAGTGAACTTGGCTAAATGGGGTAAAATTGGCATTGAAGAAGTTACTTTGTATATGGGAAATGATGAATTTTATCCTCTCATTTCCATCTTTTTTTTTTATTTCTTCTTCTTTTTATATCCCAAATGTATATGTTTAGGAGTGATGAATTTTATCCTCTCAACTCCATGCCATATAATCTTTTACTGATTTGGGTGCATATGTTTAGGAATGATGAATTTTATCCTCTCATCCCATGACATATGATCTTTTCAAAATTTTTTTATGCCAAACAATGGGTTTAACAAAAAGGTAGGGAAAGGGCTAGGGTTTAAAGGCTAAACAAATTCCAAAGAAACATTTTAAGAGCATAGAAAATAATTTGAGCAATCTACAAGAAACTATGAGTTCAAGTTAATATAAATAAAATCTAGAGATATTTAACACAATTACTACAAAATTGAATTATGATATTTTAAAGAGAGAAAGTAAAACTAAGAAATATTCTAAGCAAATCAAGATAATGAAAAACTCATTAAATCAAATTCATCTAAAAATTAAATCTAACATATTTTGAAGAGAAATATAAGATTAAAACTACATAAAAAGAAAACTCTTTAAAAAGCCTATAAAGAAAACTCATAATTAAAATCAATTTTGCATAAATGAAGTTTGGAGAAATTTAATATTACAAAATTTATTTTATTGGAAATTAAAATAGTTTTTTTAAATGAAAACATTTTTTTGAATTTTGTAAATTTTTATAACAAAATTGAAAATAAAGAATAAAAAAAATCAATTTTTTTTGTGAGTTTTGAAAAAGATTTTCTAATTTTTTTTGGATTTTTAATAAAAACTGAATATAGGAGAATACACCCCCATACTTAAAAATAAACATTGTCCCCAATGTTTATAAGCCAAGTAGGAGGGAAAAGAAAATAAAATGCGGAAAAAGTAAAGGGCAAGAAAAATAAAGATAAGCAAGGGGTGCCTCCCAAGAGCGCTTTCTTTTTCCCGTCTTTAAGCTAGACGGTTATTATTAGGAAAAAGGAAAATAAAATTGAAAATGCACAGACAACTCCCTTAATTCACGCTCAGGTGAGCATGCCGAAATCCGTTGCCCGGCGACTCCTCCGCTATACTCTTGACTCTTCCGTTGTCCGTTAGCGTGAAATTGCGAATCCAAATTACCTATACATACCTTAGGTAATTTGGATTGTTGGAGATGAGCGGCAAATGAATCGGTGAAGACGTTTGGTTGCAACGGCTCATCCTCTACATGAAAATCGTTAGTATAAAAAGAATCAGGATTTAGCGAGTCAGAAAATTTTTCACAAGGAGGAGTTTCTTGCGAAAATACATGATTAAGCGTCGGTTGTTTATTTTCAAAAATAAAAGAATTATCAGAAAAATCAATGCAAAGGGGAGAAAATTCATGAGACACAATTTCTTCATGAACTATAATTTCATGAGAATGAGAAGAAAGGGCGGGCGAAGGAGAAGAAGAAAAATTTTCATTTGCTAATTCGTCCGGTGTCTCCATGACTTTGCAAAATTCTTGGTACAATTGTTCTTCTTGATCTTGAGAATAAACATTTAAAGTGAGAGAAATAACATTCGGAAAAATTTCAAGATCAGAAGAAGAACAAATTTGTGGAAAAGGCGAGGAATGCAAATCATAATTGAAGGAATTTCCATTTTCGCACTGAAAACTATCCGGGTGACCTTGCCACCATGAATAATCAACATCAGAGTAAGAAGGAAATTCATTCAAATCATTATTTAAAGAAAAATTATTTTCATCATAAAAATTATTATTTTCATTATAAAAATTATAATTTTCAGTAGAAAAATTAATTTGATGTTCATGAGAAAATTTTTGAAATGAAAAATAGCATTCCTCACTAGAATGATGATGCCCACAAAAATGACAAATAATTTGGCGCATTCGCGCGGCTTCCAAAAGATCAACTTTATTTTGAAGCTCGGCAACTTTTGCGGCCAACTGCGATAACATCATTTTTTTTTTAAAAAGAAAATTAAACAACCGTTACCTAATAGAAGTGAATTTTAAAAGAAAAAGCAAAAAGAGAAATGGGGGTGGAGAAAGAGAATGATAAAATTAATAAAATTCACGCTTTCAAAATATCAACAAAAAAGTACTCCCCGGCAACGGCGCCAAAAACTTGATAGCTAAAATTTAAGATGTAAATAATATTCTCCAAATTCTGCGAACTATAGGCAAGAGCACCTATCATTCATAGCATAGGATATTCAAAACAAATAAATATCAAGTGTCGTATTCCACGGGTCTGTTGATTACTTCTACTCACGCAAATTATTATTATTTTATCGGCAGTAAAATAGAGTTTTGAAAATAATTAGAAGAAAAGAAACATTTGATCGGGAATCATTCTTAAGTGAAATGTTTTGTAAATCTAGAATTCAAAAGAAATCGATTTAGACAAACTTGACCGTGGAGGTTCCCAAAATATGATAGAACCTCTCTCGAGAGAACTACCACCTAACCTTAGGTTGATCGATTAAGACCCCTCGGCCAGTCGAAACCCCTAAGCTTGCTTTATGCGGTGAGCCCCACTATTGGATTTGACTCCAATCCGGAAGATTTGCGTCACCCTCTCTCGAGGAATGCATACAACTCTTTTTACCGATGAGCGATCTACCCGTATTTACGGATCTCTCGATACACTAAAATACGGATCAAACTTGATTATCATACCCTAGAAATATGAAACCAAAAATTGCAAATCAACGGTAAATCTTAGTTTTCCAAACTAAACTATGAATAAGAGATTTTGAAAAGATAAAAGCTTAAGAATTCATCCGACCAAATACTATGAAAATCAAAACATAATTGAGAAGAAAGTTATTTTTATTTCTAAGTAAAGAAAAGTACAATTGCATGTAAAGTAGATCTAAGCTAGGAATTAAAAAAGACAAGACATAAAATAAAGTTACACTAAGAAAAATGCAGAAAAACTATACTAGAAACGATCCAAACTAAGCATGGCCTGGATGCCCATCACTTTGGCAGCAGCTGGCTTTTATAGGCAGAAAATTGCTGAGTCACGCCCTTGGTCACACCCGTGACCAAGGGCGTGTAAGCTGCGTAATTGCGTCTTGAAAGCCCGGGAACGTTGGGGAAGAAAAACCGCCAAAATTGATCATCTCGACGGGTCACGGCCTAGGTCACGCCCGTGACCTAGGGCGTGTCTTGACCGAGTCAGGAAACGGCGGGAAACGGCGCGATCTGGAGTTAATTTGGCAGTTGAGGGAGAGGGCACGGCCTCGGTCACGCCCGTGACCAAGGGCGTGTAAGCTGGAACGACTCGGCGGCAGAAACTGCTTGAATTGAATGCTTGTTGGGCGAGTCACGCCCGTGACTTGAAGGTCACGCCCCCGGTCACGCCCGTGACCTGGGGCGTGTAACTTTAATCCGACGTGGCAGCGAGTTCTGTGAGCTGAAAGCGATACACGGTCGTGGCCATGGTCACGCCCCTAGGTCACGCCCGTGACCTGGGGCGTGTATTGAGGGTTTTTGCAGAAATGCTCCAGAATTTCCCCTGAACACGGCTATGTGCTTGAAATTGCTATTAGCAGCCCCAAAGTCCCTGAAAATATAAAACAAAGCAAATTAGATATATATTAAATTAAAATTATATAAAAACTAATTAATTACTACTAAAATACTATATAAAAATAACTATAAATAATGCACTATCAATGATCATTTTTATTTCATTCTCTGAACTCAGATCTTCTATCAGCAATGGCTCTATTCCTATCAGATAAGTCAAGGATATTATATCTCCTTTTATTATTCTCTTATTTCGAGAAAGTAGCCGTTTGGCTAATAGGAAAAGGATACATTTTTTGAAAAGGAAAAGGAATTAAATATTCATATTACAGTTCCAAGAAATAATCAATCCTGATTATTCTATTCCTTAATTAAAGGATTTGATTTCAAATCAGTCAGAATATTTCAAAAGGAATAAGCAAGAAGAAGATTTACAGGATTATAGTAGAACAGCAAGATAGAAAGGAAGAAGAAAGTAGTCGAGAGAAATACAGAAAGAAATGCAGAGTTCATCTTCCTCAAGCAGCACATCTCAATCTCTGAGAACAACAACACTGATTTTATCTTAGATTTCTGCTGCAAGTTTCTAGATCTTCAAGAGCAACAAACAATCTGAGAAACCTTTGTCTCTCAGATTCATCGGCTATCAAAGGAAGATCTACAATCAAGAGAAAGCTCCATCCTCAACTGTCAACTATTTTCTATCAGACAGGGGGGGCTTTACAACAACAAATCCACTAGTCTTCTCTTAGATTATTGACAGAGAAGTACTTCATACCCCCTCTTTATCCCCTCTTGTACAGGGTTCTAACTCCCTTCAAAAGTTAACCCCTTAGTGGCAGGGCACCTGAACAAAAACCTGTTGAAAATGTTGAAGTGTGAAGTTGGCGGTCTGGGAGGTGTTCGCGTGGTCTGGTCTAACCGCGCGATCTCGCGGTCTCCTCTGCGGTCTGACCTATTCAGTTTAGCGGCAGTTTATTCGGCCTGACCGCCATTTTCTGTCCAAGGCTACTGAGGTGAGGCCGCGCGGTTTGGTTTGTGTTACCGCGTGGCGAGCTGTTTTTCTTACTATGCGGGTTAAACTGTTGACCGCACAGGGTTATTATTCTGGTGTCGGGCAGTCTGGTCTGGTGACTGTCCGGGTTCTTGATGGTGTGCGCCAACTAAGGTTTTCTTGGTCGCGCGGTCTCCTCTTTGTGTTCGCATAAGCTGGTTCCTTGGCGATCTGCTGATGTATGCAGACAATGGTGTTGGACGACTTGGCGGGCTGTTGCATTAGTCGACTTGGTTGTGTTCGCGGTCTCTGGAGGAGGTCTCGTATTTGCGAACACTGGTGGTGGGAATCAAGACCGTGCGGGTTGTCATGTTCGTGCGGCTTCTTGGAGGAGTGGCGATCTCCTGGTCGGGTTGAAGTCGGCGAGCTCACTAAGCGCAGAGCGATCTTCTGCTGACCGCGCGGGTTGACTGATCTTGGTCGCGCGGTCAGGGCGGTGACTCTATCTCATAGGGTGGTGACTGGATCTTCTCCCATGCCTATAAATAGGAGTCACTGTAGCAGCAAAATAATCGCACCAAGTTTAAGCTGAACTCGCCCCTAGTTCTTGCGGTCTCTCCTTTTTATTGACCGACCGGTTTGCTGATTGAATTTCCTTTGTGCGGCTTCTGCGGATAGTGCAGATAGCAGCGGTCACATCTTCTTCTAAAGTGTTCGGGCGGTCTCGCGGCTTGCAGTGTGGGTTGCTGGAGTTCGGGAGAATCAGTGGAGTTTGGGAGGTCGCGGAGCTTCAGTGGTGTTGTTCAACTGCCAGTTGTCTGTTCGCGCGGTCTCCTTTTCTAGTCGCGCGAACACCCTGACCGCGCGGTTTGGCAGCTTCTATTTTCAGACCGCCAATTATCTTTCTTCAGCATTGTATTTTCTTTTTGGTTTTGTGTACTGGCGAAATCATGTCTCGCCATGTATACTTCGCTCTGTAATGAAGATTTCTATTGTTATCAATAAAGATTGCTTTGCTTCATGTGCTTCTGGTTGTTGGCTGTAACTTTAAGTTGTACGATTCCTGCTCACTCTTAGATCTACGGAAATTTCACATGGTATCAGAGGGAGGTTGGAATGAATAGAGCAGTGAACAACATAAAGTTACCATCGCCTTTGTGAAGAAGGAGCCAGTGGTAGAGCCATGGAAGCAGGTTTTGCAAGAGGTCTTGGAATTGAGATGCTCACGTCGACCAACTTCAAGAAGTGGAAGTCGTGCATGCAGAGTTATCTTCTGGGCGAGGATCTCAGGGAGGTTGTTGGAGGAGATAGCACGAAGGAAGTTGTCCCAGTTGGGGATAATGGTCATGAGGTGAGGAATTGGAGGAGGATTAATGCGAAAGCAGAGTTCACTCTAAAAAGGGCAATATCACCTGACCTATTCGATCACATCTTAGGGTGTGGATCAGCTGCCGAGATCTGGAGATCCCTGGACGGGCTGTTTAACAAGAAGAATGTAGTGAGGCTACAATTCCTAGAAAATGAGCTGGCTAGATCGGCTCAGGGAGATCTGTCTATCTCTATGTTCTTCTTGAAGATGAAGAACTTGTGCGCTGACATTTCAGCACTGGATCCTGATGAGCCAATTTCTGAGGAGAAGCTTAAGAGGCACATCATCCGTGGCTTGCGGAAGGAGTATGTGGCCTTTGTCATGTCGGTGCAGGGTTTGGCAAATCAGCCGTCTCTGCTGGAGCTGGAGAATCTGCTTGCATCGCAGGAGAGCTTGGAAAGGTAGATGGCGGGGGTGTCAGTGTCTGGGGGAGAAGGCGAGGTTCTCTTCACAGGGAAGAAGAAGAAATGGGATAAGAAGAAGAAGACCGATGGAGGCAGTGGGCCTTCAACTTCTGGACAGCAGGAGAGGGTATATACTCCCAAGGATAGAGGGAAGAAGAAGGGAGAAGGACCCAAATGCTTTAGATGCAGAAAGCTTGGTCACATCAGGAAGGATTGCCGGGTGAATCTTCAGCCAGGGTGTGCTACTGCAGGGAAGGAGGAAACTAAGGCCAGGCAAAATGATGGAGGATGGGGAGGAGCCTTCTCGGCTTCTGTCGGAGCTGCGGATCCTATCAACTATTAGGAGGACTGGATCGTGGACTCGGGGTGTGGTCATCACCTCACTGAGGACGAGTCGAAGCTTTCTTCAGCGCAGCCATACTCAGGTAATGATGCCATCATAACTGCTGATGATACTGTGCATACTGTCAAGAAGGTGGGGCTTGATTCCTTGGGCAGTGATAGGGGGCTACTAACTTTAAAGAGTGTCTATCATGTGCCCGGAATGAGGAAAAACCTCTTCTCCATGACCAATGCTGTAAACGTTGGGTATCACGTTCTATTTGGTCCAACAGAAGTGAGGTTTCTAGGAAGCATTGAGGCGGTAAAGGCCGATGTCGTTCATGTCGGGAGAAGGGCAAAAGACTTGTTCGTTTTATCGACAAGTTCTTATGTTGACAAGATGAGGACAAATGATAGTGCCGTTATATGGAACGAGAGGTTGGGGCATGTAGGAATGGATAAGCTGGGCTATGGCGATAAAAGGTATAGTCAAGGGCCTGCCTAGTCTATCTTCCTATGGTGACGGTCATTTTTGCGCGGGATGTCAGTTTGTCAAGTCTCATCGACTGCCATTTGATAAGTCACAAACAAGGAGTAGTGTGCCGTTGGAGTGTATCCACGGTGACTTGATGGGACCGACTGCTACCCCAAGCCTCGGAGGCAGCATGGAAAAGCTGGAGTTGCTTGACGTTTACACCAGATATGTCTGGGTTTATTTCCTGAAGGAGAAGGCGGAGGCGTTTGCCATGTTTGTGGAGTTCAAGGAGCTAGTGGAGGGTCGGCTAGGCCTGCGGATAAAGAAGCAGAGAACTGATAACGGGGGAGAGTTCACCTCTGGTGAGTTCTCTAGTTTTTGCAGGAAGGCGGGCATCCGGAGGGAGCTTATTTGTGCGCATACTCCACAACAAAACGGAGTTGCAGAGCAAAAAATCCGTCATCTGACGGAGACCTGCAAGTGTTGGTTGCATGCCAAGAGTTTCCCAAGGTCCTTCTGGGCGGAGGGAATGTCTTGTGCCGCCTACATCATCAAAATGATGCCTCTCAGTCACATCAACATGTTGACCCCGCATGAGATGATGTTCAAGGAAAAGCCAAGCATGACACACCTTCGGGTGTTTGGTTCCACCTGCTATGTGCACATTCTAGATGCGCTTCGGACGAAGCTAGATACAAAAGCAAGGAAGCTAGTCTTCGTGGGATATGATGATCGGAAGAAGGGCTGGAAGTGCATGGACCCGGAGATGTGGAGATTTGTTGTATCTCGCGACGTCGTGTTTGACGAGGTGACGTCGTACAAGGGAAGTTCTGGTGTTGAGTTACCAGAAAGCAAGGTGGAGGAGCCGGAGAGAGCTGTGGAAAATCTACAGGTGGAGATGCCTTTGTCACCAGGTGGTCCATCCATTTCTAGTTCTGAGACGGAGGCTTCTGGATCAGGAAGCAGGGGGAGCGATGCTCCTAGTACGTCTGGAAGGGGAGCTAGGGAAGAAGTAGTTGAAGATAATGCGAGTTAGGGGAAGGTGTTATGGAGATCGAAGCGAACGATCATTGCTCCTGATCGCAATACAGGAGGAAATATGGTGAGCTTTGTCTCGTGTTTCTTCTCTGGTCACCTGGATGAACGGGAACCAGTGAGCTTTGAAAAGGCCAAAGGCGTGAAACAGTGGGATTTGTCTATGGAAGAAGAGATGGCAGCTCTTGAGAAGAATGAGACCTGGTCTCTGGTGCCCAGGCCTAAGGGTATCACCCTTGTGACATACAAGTGGGTCAATAAGCTCAAGAAGAAGGCAGACGACAGTATCGAGTGATACAAGGCTCGCCTTGTGGCTCGTGGATTCTTGCAGCAATACAGTGAAGATTATGAAGAGACATTTAGTCCGGTGGCGAAGATGACTTCAGTACGGTTCATTATTGCCTTGACGGCTTTCTATGGGTGGGAAATTTGGCAACTCGACGTAAAGAATGCTTTCTTGTACGGCGAGATTGACAAGGATATTTTCATGATCCAGCCGCCATGCTTCGTATCTGAAGATTTTCCAGACTATGTCTGTAAGCTGAAGAAAGCCCTGTATGGGTTGAAGCAAGCGCCGAGGGCGTGGTATGGAAAGATTGCAGAATATCTCCAATTCTGTGGATTCGGTGCTTCAGACTCTGACTTAAGCTTGTTTGTCAAGAAGAATGGGGAGCTTCAAGTCATCATGCTGCTTTACCTCGACGATATGATCGTGATGAGGAATTCGAAGGAGGAAGTAGCAAAGCTTCGGGTTGAGCTATCTATCAGGTTTGAGATGAAGGACTTGGGTGAACTCCACCATTTCCTTGGACTCGAAGTGTAGAGGAAGGGAAGTGGAGTGCTGGTGTCCCAGGCTGGATATGCGGAGCGAATCGTGGAACGATTCGGCATGAAGGAAGGGAAATGCATTTCTACACCTCTGGAGAAGGCCATGAAACTTTGGAAGGATGAGGGGAGGATTCTAGAAGATCTGATTGTGTTTCGAGCTCTGGTTGGGAGCTTGATTTATCTGACGATCACTAGGCTGGATATTGCGTATGCGGTTGGCAGGGTGAGTCATTATATGTCGGAACCACGGATGCCTCATCTACTAGCAGCCAAGAATATTTTGAAGTATGTCAAGGCGACTTCGGATATGGGTCTCCTATACAGGAGGGATGCGGGCTTCGAGGTGCATGGGTACATGGATGTTTTTTACGAGTGAGATTCGGATGATCGGAAGTCGACGTCTGGATTTGTCTTCATGGCGGGCCCCACGGCTATATCATGGTGCAGCAAGATGCAGGATTCCGTGTCTGTCTCTACCACGGAAGCGGAATACAAGGCTTCCGCCTTGGCAGCTCAAGAAGCCATCTGGGTTAGGAGGTTGGTGGGAGACGTCCATAAGGAGGTTTGGGGTCCGACTCTGCTCCGCGGTGACAATGAGAGTGCACTCAAATTGGTTACTAATCCAGTATGTCACGCGAGGACCGAACATATCGAGATCGAGCATCATTTCATTCGTGAGAAGGTGCTGGAGGGGTCTCTTTCGGTCGAGCATGTTTGGAGTCAGGACAACGTTGCTGACATATTCACAAAGGCGCTGGCGAAGGGGCCGTTCACTCTGCTGAAGAGTTTACTTGGGCTGTTTTCAACTTCCCACTTCAAGGGGGAGTGTTGAAAATGTTGAAGTGTGAAGTTGGCGGTCTGGGAAGTGTTCGCGAGGTCTGGTCTAACCGCGCGATCTCGCGGTCTCCTCTGCGATCTGACCTATTCGGTCTATCCATAGTCTATTCGGCCTGAACGCCATTCTCTGTCCAAGGCTGCTGAGGTGAGGCCACGCGGTCGGGTTTGTGTGACTGCGTGGCGAGCTGTTGTTCTTACTGTGCGGGTTAAACTGTTGACCGCACAGGGTTGTTATTCTGTTATCGGGCAGTCCGGCCTGGTGACTATCCGGGTTCTTGATGGTGCGCGCCCACTAAGGTTTTCTTAGTCGCGCGGTCTCCTCTTTGTGTTCGCATAAGATGGTTCCTTGGCGATCTGTTGAAGTATGCGGACACTGGTGTTCGTCGACTTGGCGGGCTGTTTACTTAGTTGACTTGGCTGTGTTCGCGGTCTTTGGAGGAGGTCTCGTATATACGAACACTGGTGGTGGGCGTCATGACCGTGTGGGTTGTCATGTTCGCGCGGCTTCTTGGAGGAGTGGCGATCTCCTGGTCGGGTTGAAGTTGGCGAGCTCACTAAGCGCAGAGCGATCTTCTACTGACAGCGCGGGTTGACCGGTCTTGGTCACGCGGTCAGGGCGGTGACTCTATCTCATAGGGTGGTGACTGGATCTGCTCCCACGCCTATAAATAGGAGTCACTGTAGCAGCAAAATATTGGCACCAAGTGTAAGTGATGCAGGCTACGCTCTCTGACACGATCGCTACGAATACGCATACATTCCCTCTCAACGCTCCCAAATTTTATGCTCGCACAAAATTACTCGCAGCTTACACGCTACGCAATATTTATCAATAAGATGCTAACGTACGGGTAGTCACGCCGCTAGAGGTTGAATAGATGGCTATAGGCCAATATTCTTCCCGACTAAATGGACCTACCCGGTCCGAACGAGCTTGAGTTGTACCAAAAGAGATCCACCAAAAATTTACGATTTCAAAAGGGTAGATCTCTCCCAACAAAAACTCGAGGTTCCCCAATCCTCTTCAAAAATTAAAAGAAATAAGAAGAGCGCACAAATCGATCGAAGAAAACCATGATTATTCAAGTGATTCGAAGATCACGCCAAAATTATCACCACAAGAAATTAATAAGAGGTAAATCTCACGAGTCGAAATTTTGTTACCCTGCTTGAGATGGGATTATCCTCAAGCATGCACTCGCCCAAATCGTTCATCAACGGATCCACCGGAGCCGCGTCGAATGGAGAGAAACTCGTTCGCCTTCGTCGCTTCACGCCGGATTTGATTTCACGAAACCACGACCCTTTTCTTCTTCTTTCATCACCTTGACCGAAATATTCCCAAGAGGAGGAAGAATAGGAGAGGGAGAGGGGAGATGGCCGAAACTTGCCGCGGAGGGGGAAGAGGAAGAGGTTGGCCGGCGGCCAAGAGGAAGGAGGCAAGGGGGAGGGGTGGCCAAGAAAGAGGAGGGCCGAAATTCTTAGAGGGAAAGAGAGAGAGGGGAAAACCCAAAGAGGGGATTCAAATTTTAGGATTCAATTTTTTATCATTCAATAATCATCTCATTACAATATATGGCCTATTTATAGGCTACACCACTCAATCTCCTCCAAGATATAATTCTAAAATTAGATGGATCAAAAATAGTCCATCATGAATGCAGATAAACTTATGGCTACATGCAACCCAAATCAAATAACGAAAATAAGGAATTATATAATCCCTAATTAAACAAAATAAACCTCACTAAATGCAGACCAAAATATAAATAAACATGATAATGATAATTAATAAGTATAATATAATAATTATAATTATTATTTATCTAAATACAGACCAAAATAAAAAATAAACATGATAATGATATTTAATAATTTATAATTGAATAATTATAACTTAAAATTCCTTGCGGCGATGGCGTTCTTCAGAAGGGGCGGCGATGGCGTGCAACATATTTGTCATCGCGACATCGACCATCATAATCTTGAAATGTGATGTTGCGGCATCGTTCATCCGAGTCTTCAAATGTAGTGTTGCGGCAACGATCAAAATAATGCGTCAAGTCGGCGTCGTCAAGGAACTGGTCATGAACATATAGAGGGGCGTCGTTGCCATCAATCCTCCTCCACTCAAAATCACTCATCACCGATGAGTGGGGCATCAATAAACACCTGTCATACATAGCAAAGGTCTGTGGAACCCTTGGAAATGCATTAGTCAAATAAGGAGAAAAAGTTTCATCATCAACATTAGACGTACCTCCAGTAGGAACCGAAGAAGAGAGCGAACCGGGCACAAGCTCACCCCCCAACCCATTAGAAAATGTAGTGGAACCAAACGGACAGTCGGTTAATTCAAGTGGTGGAGAAATATATGGCGTTAAATCCGAAACATTGAAAATAGAGGACATTTCCCAATCAGTGGGTAACTCCAAAAGAAAAGCATTTTCTCCTAATCGCTTTAAGATTCGAAAAGGACCCGCTCGCCGATTTGCTAACTTTTTTATGGTGCCCGAAGGTAACTGTTCAGGTATGAGACGTACCATAACCAAATCACCAACTTTCAAGTGAGACGCTCTCTTATGTACGTTAGCATAAGATTGATTATATGCGTATTGAGTAGCTAGTGTGTCCTTAATGTGCTTGTGTAAATTATGAACGTGAGAGACAAAGTTTTGTGCAAATTGACTTGACTTATAAGATGAAGGTAACAGAATCAAGTCAAGTGGCACTGGTGCCTTATAACCGTGCACAATTTCATTCGGCGCTAGACTGGTAAATTGATTTGGTGGTTCATTAGAAACGCGTGGACATGTGAGATCAGAGGGGAGATCCTTATCCATATCAGAATCAACAGACAATTTTAAAATTGGATCAGAGGGGAGATCCTCATCCATATCACTAGGGTAACCTACTTCCTCATCATCGCTATGATCTTCCTGAATAATTACATCGCCCTCAGCGGTCGGCTCAATCAAAGGCACTAACTTAGAATCATCAGAAAAATCAACAACTAGATCAGAACGTTTGGGAGGAGACTTAAATAAGACTGAGGTCATTGACTGAGCAGGGCACTCGACAATATGGGGGTAAGACATTTCCCTAGCATCATGTGTAAAATTCATGGGACGACCCTCACTGACCGGAATACTCTCACCCCTCGGGCCCATGGCATCCCTAGAAGTAACATCTATCAAGTCTGAAACATAGGGCCTAAACTGCTTATTTTCTCTAAAGGTGGAAGTGGGCACACTTTGGATAGTCCTACATTTGTGGGGAAAAGATCTAGCATGAGGCATATGGTCAGTCTCGCCATGTATACCTCACTCTGTAATGAAGATTTCTGCTGTTATCAATAAAGATTGCTTTGCTTCATGTGCTTCTGGTTGTTAGCTGTAACTTTAAGTTGTACGATTCCTGCTCACTCCTAGATCTACGGAAATTTCACAAAACCTGTAGTTTGGTTTGAGCACCTGATCAAAAGCTCAAGTGGTGTATTGGGCACCTGATCAAAACCCCATTGGTGATAGGGCACCTGATCAAAAACCTAGTGGATTCCTACCAAGTGTGGTAGAAGAGTAGATGTACCCAGGTTTATTGGGGAACTACTATAGATCCTTAGGTCCTCTGTGATTCTTGTTTATTTTTCTGTGCTGTGCTGTGTGTTCATTATTTTGTTTTTATAACTCACTCAGTACACATACATATATATATATATATAATTCTGCTATAAAAATAAGTGAAAAACTTTAATACTCTATTCACCCCCTCTGGAGTAACTTTAAGATCTAACCTCACTTTCAATTGGTATCAAAGGTTGGTTGATTCTTTACAGGCTAACACCTGAATCAAAAGATCAATTAGATCTTAAATTTTTCTAGAGTTGTTCTTTTGCTAAAAATCCATGGCACCGAACAAATAATACTCAAGCACAAGACCTCCTATGTGCAATCTAAATAAGTTTGCACTATGGAAGGCAATGATCAGGTTATATATGAACTCTATTGATGAAGAAATTTTTAATGTGTTTTTGACAGGACCTCCTACTCCTACAGCAACAATAAGTGTTGATGCAACAACAAATAATGTTGTTCCACCTCCTGAGTGGACAGAAGCTCAAAAGAAGTAGAGAAGTGCTGATGCCAAAGCAATGAATATATTGGCACAGACAATGTCAGATGACATATTTCGAAAAGTTGTAGAATGCACTTCAGCCAGGGAAATCTTGACCTCCCTCAACACATGGTTGAAGGATCTGCAGATGAGAGAAAAGATAGAAGATCTCATCTCATCTCCCAATATGAAAATTTCAAGAAGGGAGAAAATGAAAGTGTTGCAGACATGTACAATAGACTCAGCTTCATAATCAATGAGCTGAAGACTTTGGACAAAGTGATCTTTATTAATGAAGTAAATGATAAGATCTTAATGTGCTTCCCAAGCACATGGGACTCTAGGATCTGGCCAATCAAGGAAGCCTGAAGCCTTAATGAGATCTCTACTGAGACCTTGTTAGGCAATCTCAAATCCTTTGAGCAACTTATCAAGTCCAGAGAAGCTGAACAATCTACTTCCTCACCAGTATCCAAGAAGGAAAAGAGCATTGCTTTCTAAGCAACTGAAGAGGAAGATAAAGCTCCAAGAGAAGTGGAGTTTATGAGTCTTCTAGCCAAGAGATTCTACAAGATGTCTAGAAAAGACTTCAGAAAGAAGGATTCAAGATCCAGAGAAAAGGCAAGGTATGAGAAATCTAATTCTAAAGAAATAATTTGTTTTGGATGCAGGAAACCTGGACACATTCTACCTGAGTGCCCAGAGAACCAAAAGAAAAAAAGAGAAAAGAGAGAAGAGAAAAGGCACTCCAGCAAGCCTTCCTCCCACAAACACAAGCATAAGGGAAGAGGCTTTGTAGCTGAAACATGGAGTGAAACAGAATCAGAATCTTCATCCAGCTCTTCTGAAGATGAAGAAAATGCAAATGAGAAGGACCAAAGCTTGATGGCCATATATGAGTCAAGCAGTGAGTCAGAATATGCATCATCATCCAGCTCCAGTAATGATGAAGAAGAAATAAACTTCTGCATGATGGCTATCAAAGCCTCAGGAAACAACTCTGAAGAATCAGAATCAGAAGCTGACAGTGATCAGGTAATATCTAATTTTGATTTTAAATCAATTGAATTCAAAGATGAATTCAAAGCTCTTTGTATAGATTTAATTAAATCTGAGAAAGAGATAATCTCTCTCAGAGGCAAGTTGGCTGAAATGAACCAACTAAGTGAAGAAAATCTCAATTTTAAGAAAGATTTGCCTGCCTCCAGAGAACATATTGTTCTCATTGAGAACAAGTTGTCTAAAGCTAAGAAGTTTGAAGAATCCCTCAATGGGAGAATTATCAAACTGATGGACATCACAAGCACAGTGAATGCCAGACTTAGTGGCAAACTGGGCTTGGGTGCATCATCAAGTGAGCCACATCTGATTAAGAAAACATCTTATCTACACCAGTAAAATTCATTTCTGCCAAGGGCAAAGAGGCAGTAGAAGTAGATAAAAACATTTCAAGCAAGAATATTAAGAATAATGGAATTCAACAGAATTCGTCGAACGGAGCTCGACGAAATCAATTCATTTTGTCAAACGGAGATCGACGAAAGCTGACCACAAAATTCCAGTATATCTATCCTTCGAACGACGCTCGATGAAATTGCGTCCATTGGTCGAACGATGATCGACGAATTCACCCAAATTCATCGAATGGAAAACATACAGAAAATCTGAAGAATTCTTATTCTCCATATACTAAGAATCCTTTTACTGAGTAGATAATTCCTCCAAGGAAATATCATCCACAAGGCTATAAGGATCAGCCTGAGATATATTATATTTCAGATTTTTGTGGAAAAACAAAAGGACCCAAAGTAGTCTGGGTCAAGAACAACTAACATATTAAATAAGGAGAGGAACACCACCTCTACCAGAGACATTTTGCAGGTACAGGATCACTATCTAAAGCAATCATTTCTTCCAAGATATTCTTCAATTGTTTGAAGAACAACAACTTAAGAAGTCATTGACCACCAGGATCAAACTCACTTTTCTTTGATATCAGAGATTTCAACTGATATCAGAGGACTCTCAATTGGGATCAAACTATCAGTTGCAGAAATAAAAGAATGGGTTTACACTCTCAAGATAGAGAATGCAAATGAAATTGCAAGTTCAATATCAGAAAACCAGGACTTTCAATTGGTGTCAGAATCAAACTCCCAGTAGCAGAAATAAAGGAATGAGTACACACCCTTAAGACAAGAATGCAACAACATTATCAGATCAAATTTCTTGAAATCAGATTGCATCCTTCCCTACCTCCTCATCTGTCCCTTCTTCTAGGGGCCTAGCTCGGGCCTTCCTGAAACTAGGAAGGGGGAAAGTTTCATGAAGAAGGTCCTTTTGATATGGGGGGATGTTTTGAAGAAGCTCCTTTATGATAGGGGGAGATGTGTTGGACATGTGTGTCACATCCCTTTGTTTGAGAATAACAAATCCCATATTGTATTTGATATTGCTTGTAGTGTGTTTATAGTGTGCAGGAACTATAGGTGCAATACTCCATAGGTATAAAGCAGCTTGGAACAATCTTTTGAAAGGAGCAGCACTAATGCCAGCGCTATCGCTAACGCCAGGCGCTAGCTCAGTTGGTTCCATCTCAGCGGTTTCATCTTCGCTTCCGCTCAGCGGTTAGCCTCGTCTCAGCGGTTTCCTTAGCGCTACCGCCTGGCGCTATCTCGAGTTCGTACACAGCGCCACGCCTTCGATGGTTCCGCAACTGCTCAACACGACCGCTACCGCCAGCACTATCAGCTACCGCAGGTGCTATCTCAAGTTCGTGCACAGAGCCACGCAGCCGACGGTTCCGCAACCGCTTAACTCGACCGCTACCGCAGGCGCTATCAGCTACCGCAGGCGCTAGCGTTAAGATCTATAAAACGATGTGTTCTCTCTCATTTTGGGTTAGAATTCCAGAGACATTACTTGTGCCCAAACTCTCGTGCTGCTACTCTGCCGAAACATCATCTCCCACCCAAAGCCAAAGAAGAAATTCTGGAGAAGGAAGCCATCACGCTGCATCCGAAGAACGATCGCTTCGACATCGCTGGTGCTTCCGCGATCCTTCATCCTCATCTCCAGAAATCTCAAGAGGGAGTTTGCTTGTTATTTACTTCACTTCTTATTTGTATCTTGTAGTGAAATCGCCTTGTTTTTGGCGACTAGGTCCTTGCGCGGCTTAGGGGGAATTCGCCGCGTGAGTTGGCGACTAGGTCTAGGGATTAGATCTAGGGGGTGATCGAGGCCATATCCGAGTTTGGGTTGGCTAGAGCGGCCTGAGGCTTTATCCGGGGAAGGATAGGCTGAAGCCAACCGGTTTGTGGGGATACAAGTCTGTATAGAAAAGAAAAAGAAATTCACTTTTGTACGCCTCCGATTTCTAGCGATATTGAAATCAAATTTTGTAAACACACTTTTTATATAATGCAATCATGATTATATTTGTGTTTATTTGATTTCTCTCAATTGGCGTAAAATTTCATTATTGCAAAATTGTTATTACTAATTGTCATCTTATTTCCTATTAATCAAAAACAACTTAGTAATTATCTAGAAAATTATAAAAAGAATTTTATTCCCTTATTCACCCCCCCCTCTAAGGGCGCCGTAAGATCCAACAAGATGTTTTATGAAGATGCTCAAGTTTCAAGGGGAGATGATGTATGAAAAAGAAAAAACAGTTCTTGATGAAGAAGCTCACAGCAGTTTTGATTCAGAAATTCAGATATGACAGATTCAAATGAAGATTGGTAGCAAAGCAGATTCAGTTATTGCTACAGTTCAGATCAACAAAACTAAAGATGAAAAATGCAGATTCAGATTATAAAGCTTTTCAGTTTCAGTTCCAGTTCAAGTTCCAGTTCATGTTGATTTGGTGATGTCACCTCCAACTTAAGTTCCAAAAATTTTCAGAAAGCAAGATTCAGTTCAGATAAACAAAGAAAAATGATGAAGGCAAGGATTTCAAAACTCAGAGTATCATATATTATATCTGCTAAAAAGTTTAAAATCTGTCAGATATATATGCTCTGTTATTTTGTTGTTTATTTTATTATTCAATTTTTATCAAATAGTGTCCTAACCCAAATAGGGGGAGATTGTTGGAACAACCTTATTACTGGTTTGGGCTACGATCACTATCTATTTATTAGGACTAAGTTGACCCCAATATATAGTCTAAAGGGTCAAGGTTTTAGGCTGATTAGAACTAAGGAAAAGATTCAGTTTCTACATTCGACGAACTCCATCCTGCGTTCGACAAACTCAATCCTGCGTTCGACAAATGGCATGCTCCAGTTTGACGAACTTGTCAAAGTTCTGCATTTGATGAACTTTAGTCTGCGTTCGACGAACTACTCTCTGCGTTCGACGAACTTGCTCTCCAGCTCAACGCACTCAGTTCTCCAGCTAGTCCAGCAATTTATTCTTCAGTTCGACGAACTTCATTCTGCGTTTGACGAACTCAGCTCTGCGTTCGACGAATAAGTATCAAGATGTTCAGATTGACGAAAGCTCTTCTCAGCTCGACGAATTTAATATTCCAGCTAGCTTATCAGATTTTACCTCTCAGTTCAACGACCTTTAGCTTGAGATCGATGAACTCCAGATTGTGTTCGACGAATTTATTCAGATCGACGAAAATTCTATTCAGTTCAGTATTTCAGAAAGATCATTTTTATTTCATTCTCTAAACTCAGATCTTCTATCACCAACGACTCTATTCCTATCAGATAAGTCAAGGATATTATATTTCCTTTTATTATTCTCTTATTTCGAGAAAGTAGTCGTTTGGCTAATCGAAAAAGGATACATTTATTGAAAAGGAAAAGAAATTAAATATTCAGATGCAGTTCCAAGAAATAATCAATCATGATTATTCTATTCCTTAATTGAAGGATTTTATTTCAAATCAGTCAGAATATTTCAAAAGGAATAAGCAAGAAAAAGATTTACAGGATTATAACAGAACAACAAGATAGAAAGGAAGAAGAAAATAGTCGAGAGAAATACAGAATGAAATATAGAGTTCATCTTCCTCAAGAAGCACATCTCAATCTCTGAGAACAACAACACAGATCTTATCTCAGATTTCTGCTGCAAGTTTCTAGTCTTCAAGAGCAACAAACAATCTGAGAAACCTTTGTCTCTCAGATTCATCAGCTATCAAAGGAAGATCTACATTCAGGAGAAAGCTCCATCCTCCACTGTCAACTATTTTCTATCAGACAGGGGGAGCTTTACAAAAACAAATCCACTAGTCTTCTCTCAGATTGTTAACAGAGAAGAACTTCATAACCCTCTTTATCCCCTCTTGTACAGGGTTCTAACTCCCTTCAAAAGTTAACCCCTTGGTGGCAGGGCACCTGAATAAAAACCTGTAGTTTAGGTTTGAGCACCTGATCAAAAGCTCAAGTGGTTTATTGGGCACCTGATCAAAACCCCATTGGTGATAGGGCACCTGTTCAAAAACCTAGTGGATTCCTACCAAGGGTGGTAGAAGAGTAGATATACCCAGGTTTATTGGGGAACTACTATAAATCCTTGGGTCCTTTGTGATTCTTGTTTATTTTTCTGTGTTGTGCTGTGTGTTCTTTATTTTTGTTTTTATAACTCACTCAGTACACATACATATATATATCACTATTTTAATTCCGCTATAAAAACAAGTGAAAAACTTTTAATACTTTATTCACCCCCCCCCCCCCCCCCCTCTAGAGTAACTTAAAGATCTAACCTCACTTTCAACATGCAAATCAATTATATATTTCTATTCTTTACATAACATTGCACCTTGTTGGCATAACTCGTCATTCTATCATCATCTCTTACTATAAGTAGAAATCAATGCCGATCCTAGTTATATCATGTCATGCTATGTTAAAGTAAAATAGAATAATGAAATTTGAAAGTCATGAAAATTATTTTTGTTTAAAAACAACTATCATCATTTCAAAAATTCCAGTGAAATAAAGTCATAGTCTATAATTTGGTATTTAGGACTAAACGCTTAGTATGTCCATGACATGTGTCTCACAATAGAGAGGGCATAGTATTGTGTGCATTAGAGACCTAACCTCTAAGTAATGTCTTGTCCTTAATCCAGGAGGGTTCCAGTGGAGCTTTGCGAGGCACTAGGGGAAAGACTGTTAGGGTGAGTGTCATCTTTTGTTTTCATATGAGATAAACACCCCATCCTACGACATGTGTGCAGCTCCGCATGCACATCTATCACTTAGTACGAGGCTAGAGTGTAGACATGTAGTTAGGGTATCCTAATCTTAGACATACTCATATTATATACACTGCATGAATATTATTTCACTCTTTATGATCATTGTACGCATGCATATTTTGTTCAAACATGTTATCTTATGTTTTTCATACTATACTCTTTGGACTTTCACAATTTTTGAAAAACATAAGTATTTTTGACACCTTATGCCAAAAATATTTTATCCACATCTTTCACACTATTATTCAAAACTCTTTGCGGTACTTAGTGTCTCACATTTTAGAAAACAAGAATCAAGAAAAATCAGAATGAAAAATTATCAAAAATCATGTTTTTTAAGCAAAATACCAAATCTCTATTGCTAGCCACGCGATAGTACTAGCGCTGGCAGTAGTATAAAATTGATTTTTTCCTTCTGTTTGCATTTTTTCTATGGCATAGAAGATCATTATAATGATATGATCTTAATATACTTCTATGTTTTTTTAGAAAACTATTTATTTTATAATATTTAAAAAATCCAATAGAAAATTACAAAATAATTTCAAAGAACAAAAATATGTTTTTTCTAATTGTATCTTTATGTCTGATTATAATTTTATATTTTATTATAAATAATAAAAAATTATAAAAATCGAGTGTTATTCATTGGAATGTTTTAAGGATGATTAGGTTTATCTTTTCAAGATTAAATACAATGTTAAATTCTAATTCCAAGTACCTTAAAACATTGTTTTGTATTTGTCATGCCTTGAAAATTATCTTGTTATGTGCAATGAAATTGATTATTGAAATCATGTGTATGATTGCTTAGCATGCCTCTAAGTATGAGTAATGTTTTATGTTTGATAATGATATACACACTCACATCATTGATAAGCTATATATGATTTTAATCTTACCCTTGCATGATTGTGTAGTGTACTAACGTAATATTGTTGATTGTGTGATTAGTTTACCTACACCACAACAAAATCTCTTTCATGCACCCATATTTGAAGAAGTGTGTTCATTCAAAACTCTATGTTTGCAAAAATAAGTGAATTCAGAGACCTTTGTCATTAAGCTAAATTTCAAATGATTAATTGTCAAAAATAACTCCACCAAGCACCACTCACCCTCATAATAAGTCATAATATGCATTGTGAGGTTGAGCACGTTGGACAGAATTGTAAATTGTCTTATGCAAACTCTTTTATACAATACTTCTTGTACACTTGGATCACAAATAAATCAAAGAAAACATAATATATGTTATCCCTCAAGCACTACTTTGCACCCTGATAAGTCTTAATGAGCATTGTGTGTGCAGAGCACCTTGGTAGTCATACTTTTTATGTGCATTGAAATAAAATTTAGCTTTGTGGGTAGAAGTTATTATAAAATCGCATTTTTATTAATTTTGTAATTATTCCATTATATATGTCATGTGTTTTGATAAGATCATGGGTATATTCTTATAAAAAAGACTATTTGACCACATCATTATCTCTTGTAAAACTTCTACTCATGAGTATTGGACTCTAATGCATATCTACATTTTTTCTAAACTGTTTAGTAGATGCACTAGATAACATTGCATGATCTCTACAATGTTTAAGTCTACTTGA
The DNA here is from genome assembly GCA_033032865.1 of Dactylorhiza incarnata. Taxonomy (NCBI): domain Eukaryota; kingdom Viridiplantae; phylum Streptophyta; class Magnoliopsida; order Asparagales; family Orchidaceae; genus Dactylorhiza; species Dactylorhiza incarnata. The sequence goes on from JAWHQI010000036.1 coordinate 3,413,238, forward strand.
ATTATGAATTTAAAACATTGTATATTTCTATCTTTCCTTGATAAAGTGAATCATGCTACCATTCTTTGTGAACTTATTTTCTGCTATGCCTTGTATACTCAATCTTGATAAATTTACTATCTAAACATTTTGATAACCAGTGATATTTGATCTTGATCTTCAATTAATTAACATTTATTTTCTACTAGACTAAAAATCTTACTCATTTACTATGCTTCAAACTCTTATAATGAAGTTTCTTTACAAAATCTTTCAACATGCATTCCACTATATTACTACTTGTAAGCTCGATCATGACTATTTTTTTCCAACAAGGGGTCTTATTTCTAAACTAATGGTACCTCACACTTCCAAATCAAAATTTTTACTCACCAAGTGATATCACTAATTGGTCAATCTACGTTATGTGCATTCCTGTCTCAATAGTAAACATCATATTAAACCTTAAACAATATCTTTTCTCTCCGCCCTCTTTTGATAATACCAAAAGGGGGAGAAAAACTTTGAATGAAATTCACACTTAAGGTGAGTAAAATACATAGGTTGCATTGATGTAGGGGGAGCACTCATATGGGGGGAGCATATACATTCTATCACGCTTATCCTTTCCTACAAACACTAGTCTAATATGTGCATGTTTTCTTTCTAAGAGGATTCGTTATTATCAAAAGGGGGAGTTTGTTGGAATATGCTTTGCACATCTCTTGGTTTGAGAATAACAAATCCCATTATATTTGATCATACTTGTCATGTGTTTATATTGTGCAGGAACATCAGCTTATAGGCCCATATGAGTATAAAAAATATTGATGATGATCCTCTATCATTTCTATGCTCTATATGTTATCGTGGCACGTTAATGCTAACGCTGGCGGTAGCTTCTGCATACTTGGAAATATCGTCGAGAAGGAAATATCGTCGAGAAGGAAATATCATTTAAAAAGGAATGTTGATGGGACTCAAATATAAGTATTATCGCAGCGCGTTAAGGCTAACATCCGGCGATAACTTGTGGAAGTCTCGCCATCATGCTGCTGATTTGGGAGCAAAAGAGGAAGGGGATCCGGCGGCTAGGAAAGTGTTAGTTATTGGTTGTTGACTTATCACCTAGAGGGGGGGGGGGGGGGTGAATAGGTATTTCAAATTATTTTATTCCCCTTTTGGTGTTCTTGATTTCTGGTTAATAGATCTAGAGATTAAAAGCACTGCACAAAAAACACACAAAGACTTATAGAGGTTCCTCAAGACAGGGTGTCTTGAGTAGTACTCTTTCCCTCTGCACCTACCTAGCAGTGTGCTAGACACGGCAAACTCCGCCAATGTCTCCGGCCCGTAAGCCTTACAACTCGGACCCGCAAGTCCCTGCAGCCTAGGCCCGCAAGCCCCTTCACTACACCCGAGCCCTCAAGCTCGACACTCGGGCAATCAAGCCATTTACATCACAGACTTGCAATTCTTGCCTCTTGGACCCGCAAGTCCCTGCAGCCTAGGCCCGCAAGCCCCTTCACTGCACCCGAGCCCTCAAGCTCGACACTCAGGCCCTCAAGCCCTACACAGCATAGACCCGCAAGTCTTGCCTCTTGGACCCGCAAGTCCTTGCAGCCTAGGCCAGCAAGCCCCTTCTCTACACCCGAGCCCGCAAGCTCTACACGTTTGGACCAGCAAGTCCTCTGCCCTATCCCTCAAGCCTCACAGATCTCAATCCCTCAAGCTTGACGCTTAGATCTGAAACCAGATCTTACATATTTGGCCCACAAGCCTTATAATGAAAGATATACAATATAAACTTTTCTGCCTGATGGAGATTGGCTTCTTATCTTGAAGAAGATTCTTCAGATGTAGGCATTGGTAGCACAGATCTTCTTTAATTCTTCTCCTTTAGCCTGATGTTGACTGGCTTTCTGGACCTGAACGATACTTAACAGTTGATGTGGTTTGACTGCAATCTTGGAGAACACTAGATGAGCATTTTTGTTCTCCTCTTCTTATTCTTGATTCTTCTCCGCGGCTTTTACTGTTGTATTGCTCGGCGGGATTCTTTTTTGCTTCTTCGTTCTCATCTTTTCTTTAGGGCATCACTGTTCCCTTTTATAGGACGGATGGGCTGCTTAACGGTCTCCTATGATGTCCTTCTCTGACAGATGCCCATACCTTAAGAGCGCGCGCTGATTGGACAATCAGGCGACATCATTAAATGCTGACAGTGCGTTTGGCAATTTTTGAATCTGTCTCGACGATATTTCCATGGTTACGACGACCTGGACAATATCTCGACGACAGGACTTATCATTGTCTTGAACTAGGACAGATCTTCAAATCTTCTTCAGATAGTGATATCTCGACGATACGGGTCATCCCTTCTGCACTTGCACTTAAGACGACATGAAGTCATCTAACTGATGTCAACGTAATCTTCTTTATTGCTTAATATCGTTGTGATCACCTTATCTTGTCGACGACAAAATAGATATCACGTCGACAGACCATTCTTCAGCAACTGCCCGTCTTCATATTACCTTATTTAGTCTTCTCAACGTCAAGGCTTCTTTACGATGATTTCGTCGACATCAGTCTTACTTAGCCTTTTCAACGACATGGCTCTTTTACGATGATATTTATTCTGTCTTAGTCTTATCGACGTCAAGGCTTCTTTACAATGATGTCATTGACATTCTGCCTTGTGTTTGTGCTTGAGTCTTCTTTCTTCATCTCGGCTTTCTGATATTGTTGTGAGGTGTTGTAGTGTTGATGTCACAACGATATCATCATACGTATGTTGTCTCAACGATAGTCGATATGCTCACTCTGCTTTTCTCTGCACATCATTTCAATGACATGCATATACTTATCGATGATATGTCCAGCCCTTTTCGATGAAATTGTACTTCGGCAAGTTATTAAAGTACTGGACATATTGTCTGATCTCTACAAGCTAGCATGAACTACATATGACATTAAATACACAATGCTTTTATCATTGAGCTGAGTGTTTCTTTAAATCAGGAACATTGCATGGCACATTTCCCAACAATCTCCCCTATTTGAAGAAGTCCTAACTCACCTCAATGATAAATGCCACATACATAAAGATTTAACATTAAGACAATATAATCACATTAAGCAACAATCACAAAAATAGATTAAATGTTCTTAAATAAGAGTTAACATTCATTTGCCCCATTCTAATTTCTAACTCGATTTGAGGCTCCTCAAGGTCTGCTACTGCTTGCACCTTTGTCTTTTTTTTTCTCTGATAGTAGTTGATGGGCTTTGGAATCTTCTTGGGAGAGGGAGGAGGACCATGAGGGAACGCTACCTTGTGATTTTTCCTCTTTTCTAACTGTTTTAGATGCTTCTCCCACTCAACCGACTGGTGTACTCTTTGATGGCCCTCTTGGGGGTATCCAAATTATATCCATGAATCTGTGATTATTTCTCTTGAATTTGGACTCCACCTTTATTGGGGAAATGATTTATCTTAACCCCTAAAATGAGTAGAATATAGATTCTAAGAACGAAAAGTTAGTCTAAGTAAATATCCGTCGAATAGTATTCGACGCAACGTCGAAGTATAGTCGGCGTTCCTCTCAGAAAGAGTCGAAGTAACTCTAAACAGAATTCGACGTAATCTATGTCGACGTAACTCTGACTTCTAGTCGACGCATCTAGTGATGTCAACGTACCTTAATCGACGCACCTTCCATATTATTCTCTTGACGTCCAGCCAGTCTGAAATCAATGCTTCCGTCGAATAGTAATCGACGTACGTCGATTTCTATGTCAGATTCAAAACACGCCAGATTTCTTTCCTTCTATCTGTAGATCTAAATTTTATGGAATGATATTATTCTTTTCTAGCGATTTTGAATCAGTCTTTCCTTCTAAATGATTCTTGGCTAAATTGATTAAGTTTATTATGGATATTATTTGAAATCAGAATGATCTCTTTCCTTCTATAGAAATATTGATTATGGAATCTTTTCTCTCTTACCATTTCTCTAACTCTTAATTGATTATTCTCCTATAGTACTCTTTGAATAAGCAGAGCTATAAATAAGAGGGAAGTCGGCAGAGAAAAAGAAGCAATGATCCACTCCATCCATTTGAAATAGAGGAAAAGCTCCCAAGAGAAAAGAGAGAAAAGTGATAGTGTGCTGAAGCCAACAACAAGCCTTCTTCTTCTTCTCCTTCTGAAGCCATACTGCTGCAATCTCTGATAGTTCTCATTGAAAGAGAAAAAGGCCTGCAATCTCCTTCTCACTATAGAAGAGAGATTTCATTCACTATTTCTTGTGCTTCTAATCTTTTTGCTAGGAAGAAGATTCTTTCTTGTTTAAATTAATTCTTCTACTTCTTCTTCTTATCTTCATTTCATTTTTAAACAGTGTAAAAGAATTTTTAGAATCTCTCTTCAAAAAATTCAGTTGTACTGATTCTAAGAGTCTCCTTATCAAAAGACTCAGGCTGGTTCTAAGAGTCTCCTTATCAAAAGACTCAGTACAAGATAGTGAATTCCTACCAAGGGGGTAGAAGAGTGGACTACCCAAAGTTTGGGTAACCACTATATTTCTTTGTGTTGTGCTGTGATTTTCATTTTGCTATTTCTTTCTTTATTTACTTAATTCTTGTTAGTGTGTGTGGGAAGCTTAACTCTGAGATTATTACACACACACATATATATATATATATATATATATATATATATATTTGTTAACTTTGCACAAAGTACTTTTAAATCTCTATTCAACCCCCTCTAGAGAATTCTAGTAAGGTTAACTGTGCACTTTCAATTGGTATCAGAGCCATGTTGATCTAAAAAGGTTAACTCCTTGATCAAAAAGATCCTACCTCTTATATATATATATATATTTCTAAAAATTATTTTTCACATGGCACAAATCAAAGATTATGCTTCCACCAGACCTCCAATTTGCAACCTTGAAAAGTTTGCACTTTGGAAAACAAGAATTAGGATCTATATGAATTCTATTGATGAAGATTTGTTCAATGTTATTTTGACAGGTCATCCTAAGCCCTATAGAAAGGACTCAAGTGGTAAAGTGACTCAAACACTTGTCCCAAGGGCTGAGTGGATAGTTGAAGAAAAGAAGACAGGAACAGGTGATGCAAAAGCTGTAAACATTCTTGTCTCAACCCTCTCAGATTAAATCTTTCAAAAGGATGTTGACTGTGAATCAGCCAAAGATATCTGGGAGGCTCTTACAAAGATAGTAGAAGGAAGTGCTGATGAAAGGAAAGATAGAAAGGCTCTATTGATCTCCCAATATGAGAACTTTCAAAAGAAGCATGAAGAAAGCATATCTGAGATGTATGACAGATTCAGTCTGATCATCAATCAATTAAGGAGCCTGGATAGAGAGATCTCTCTCATAGAGATCAATGACAAACTGTTAATGAGTCTCCCAAGTTTATGGGACTCAAGAATATGGGCAATACGAGATACAAGAGGACAAAAGGAAATCTCAACAGATGCTCTCTTAGGAAAACTCAAATCCTATGAGCAACTACTGAAAACCAGAGAAGAGAAGGAAAGAAGGGAAAACACTCCAACCTCTTCAAAAGATAGAAATATTGCATTAAAAGCAACAGAAGAAGAAACTTCTGTGACTGAAGAAGAACTATTCAGCCTCCTGGCCAGAAGATTCAATAAATGGGTCAGACCAGATGGGTCTAGAAGGAGAGAGTCAAAATCAAGGTATAATAAGACTCCTACCAAAGATATTGTTTGTTATTCCTGCAGGAAAACTGGACATATTGCTCCAGAATATCCAGAAAATGCTGAGAAAAAGAAAGATCTCAAGAAGAAAGGGAAGAAGAAAGAAAGAGGCTTCATTGCAGAAGCTTGGAGTGAGACAGATCCTGAAGATAGCACTACATCTAAAAGTGACAATGAAGAGTCTAAGCAAGAAGACCTATGCTTAATGGCTCTTGGAAGCACAGAAGAAGAATGTGTTGCTGAATCATGGAGTGAAACAGGATCAGAAGGAAGCATCTCCTCAACAGCAAAAGAAGACAGCCTTATTCTCATAGAGGAATCTGAGGATAAGGATGAGGTAAGTATTTTTGATGAAATAGATTTCCTATGTGATGATTTTAAAAAGGATTTTGAAAGACTCTGTTTAGATCAACTAAAAGCTAAACAAGAAATTAAGGATCTAAAAGAACAAATTAATATGAGAAAAATAGAAGATACATGTTCAAAAAATTATGAACTAAGGTGTGAAATTTATAAAACAAAAAAGGAAATAAATAGTGCTAAAATAGAAAATCAACTTCTTAAGAAGAAAGTATACCAGGCAAAAGCTATTGAAGAATCTATAAATGTCAGAAGCTAAACACTTAAAGAAATCACTGAAAAACAAATAATCAGACATAAGAATTTGGGGTTAGGGGCTGATCCTTCAACCAGTTCAACACCATCTACCAAACCTGCTTGGATGAGCCCTGTCAAATTTACTAAACCCATTAGATCAACAAAATTAGAATAAGACTCACAAAACTTAGAAGAAGACTTCACCCACAAGGAGATAAACCACCTTGATGAATCATCATCATACCATTCAGAAGAAAACTCTCAAACTACCTCTGAAAAGGCAACTAGGCCAAAAGAAACAAGTTATACAGAAACAAAACTCCAATCAGAAAAAGGGAAAAATAAAATCTGTGAAGACACAATTGCGTCGACTTCATATCGACGCATGAATGATAGTACGTCGAATTCTACTCGACGCAATCTCTCAGATGCTTCGACCTCAAATCGACGCATGAATAAAACTGCATCGACTTACAATCGACGCAACTACTTCCATGCATCGATTCCAGATCAACGCAATCTAGAGAAAGCGTCGAATATATATTGACGCAACTCTCAACATACGTCGAATGGATATCGACGCATAAAACCTCAGAGCAACTTAAATACAGGACATAGCTATTCTTCAAAAACTTTCTATCTTAACCCCCATTCAGGACCCTTTCATCCTAATCAAAATTTTTATCCTGATCAAAACTTCTATCCTAATCAAAAATCTTTTCATAATCAAAATTACTATCCTGATCAAAACTTTTATCCTAATCACCATCTCTATTCCTCCCTAAACTCAAATTTCCTTAGTCAAAGTAAATTAGATGTTATATTTGCAATAAAATTGGCCACACTGCCAAACAGTTTTCGCATAATCAATCAAATTGTTCATAAAATTTGTCCTAGGGTAACTTAGAAAACTTTAGGATTAGGAAGAAAGAAACCCTCAAGAAAAACCTGGAATCTTCAGACAAAGTAAAAGTCACGTCGATTTCTTAAATCGACGCATACGTCGATAGGAGACCCTATCTTCTCAACTCAAACTATATCGACGCTTACGTCGAATCCCACTCGACGTAACGTCGACTTCATGAAAAAGAGCGGCAACACTAAAAGTTTTTCGGTCGCATCTACTAAAGTACCAAATAAGCCTCGAATTGTGTCTCGTTTCGACGTTTCACCTAACTTAAATAAACTCTTCCGTTAGAAATCTGCAAGCTCACTGCATCTTTCATCCTCTTTCCTCCTCAGTCCAGCCATTTCTTCCTCTCTCTCACTAACCTAAAATGGCTCCTAAGATCAACTCTGGTTTCGACATTGATCTTGAATCCTTCCAAACTGCCGCCGAAAACTATAAGAGCATCATAGCTATTTTCACTGAAGCCGGCCTAGATAAACTCATCTCCACAAGATGTAAACTCCTAGAAACTGAACTCACAGAGTTAATGAATCATGTTCAGATATCTGAGCAAGGAGAAATCATGGGAACAATCTATGAGACACCTGTCTCAATCTCTGCAGAACACCTTAGGAACACTTTTGATCTCCCATCAGGTACATACCAACAGTATCTTTGTTCAAATCAAAAAGGGGAAAGCAAATTATTCCCTAGAGAGTAACTAAATTAATCTCCCCCTATCAGGTGATGAACCTGTGGAACTCACCCCTGATGAAATCAAAAGTCTGTTAATCACCATGAAGTTCTCCAAAGATAGACCAATCCATCTGAAGAAAATAGATTTTTTTGATGAGTATAGGCTACTGGCAGACATAGTAGGAAAAGTACTACTATGTAAGATCTCTGCCCATGATGCAGTGCCCAAGCAGCAACTGAACATCATGGGGGCACTTGTACTAAAGAAGAAAGTAAACTGGGCCAGCTGCTTACTCAAAATGATAGGATATAAATATTCTCACAAAGAAAATGCTTACATGAGAATTATGAGTCAGGTACTTTTCCACTCCTTCCCTGACCTATGCAGGTCAAAAGGAATTCTCATCCCTCCTGGCAAAAGGATGTCCATTGCTCTCTTCTCAAAATGGACCAGGCAAATCCCCAAGCCTGGTGCCATTCCTGAAAGGACTCCATCTCCTCCTAACTCTCCTGCTCATCCATCTTCACCTCCTCCTCCTCCTCATACAAACATCTTTTCTGTACCACCATCATCCACACCTTCACAAATACCAACTCAATCACCTGCTCAACCCTCATCTATTCCTCCACCTCCTCCATCATATACACCTCATCAAAATGATACAGTCCCCTCTCCACCTTCATCACATACACCTCCACCATTATCTCCTCCTCCTCCATTGTCTCCTCCTCCTCCAACACAACATTAACCATCTCCATCAACTAAAAACCTCATCACCCAGTGTATCCAGTCAGCAACCCAAAAATTTCAGGACATGCTGGATGGACTCTGCTCTCAAATTCACTCCTCCATCATACACATGCAAACCCAAATAGATGGGGTCAATGCCTCTATACAAAGCTTGAAATCCTCTGTTTCTTCCTCCAAAGTGACCAAGTCTTTCTTAACCTACTTGGCTAAGAAGGTCAAGAAGGGGGAGAAATTAGATGAAGAGCAGCTCTCAAGTCACAAATCTCTCTCACACAAGTCCCTTCCTACTTCAAAAGATGATAAGACTATTGGGAATGAATTAGTCCTAGAGCTACATACTGAGGACCAGATAACAGATGTACTCTCTATAGCAAGAGAAGCTATACAACAAGTAGTTCTCTTTCAAGGGGAGGCTAGCAGAGCAGAGAGAGATGTTGAAAAGGAAACATTTGTTGAAAAAGAACCTGAAGCTCAAGGGGAGCCAAATGCTGACATAACTGAAGCTGGAGCTGAGAAAGAAACTGAAGAGGAAGAAGTAGAAGGCTCAAAGGAAGTTCCATCTCAGGTGGAGCAAACTGCTGTGACTCAGGGGGAGCTGAGTGAACCACCTGTTACTGAGAAGGAGCAACCCACTTCTCCAAAAACTTTATTATTCACTAGGAAAAGAAAAACTCCTCCTACCCCTCCTGAGTGATGTGTTGAACAATGATTGATATACTCTATACTCTTTCCTCCATGATTAAATACTGTTTATGAAGGATGATTATATTTTCTTCTGATTACTTAACATATTTCTTTTCTATATGAATGCCTTGCTTGTTGATTAAAAGCTGGTACAATTTCTCCCTGAATAGGGTTAAGACAAATAGGGGGAGATTGTTAGGGAAATGATTTATCTTAACCCCTAAAATGAGTAGAATATAGATTCTAAGAATGAAAAGTTAGTCTAAGTAAATATGCGTCGAATATTATTCGACGCAACGTCGAAGTATAGTCGTCGTTCCTCTCAGAAAGAGTCAAAGTAACTCTAAATAGAATTCGACGTAATCAATGTCGACGTATCTCTGACTTCTAGTCGACGCATCTAGTGAAGTCGACATACCTTAATCGACGCACCTTCCATATTATTCTCTCGACGTCCAGCCAGTCTGAAATCGACGCTTCCGTCGAATAGTGATCAACGTACGTCGATTTCTATGTCAGATTCAAAACACGCCAGATTTCTTTCCTTCTATCTGTAGATCTGAATTTTATGGAATGATATTATTCTTTTCTAGCCATTTTGAATCAGTCTTTCCTTCTAAATGATTCGTGGCTAAATTGATTAAGTTTATTATGGATATTATTTGAAATTAGAATGATCTCTTTCCTTCTACAAAAATATTGATTATGGAATCTTTTCTCTCTTAACATTTCTCTAACTCTTAATTGATTATTCTCCTATAGTACTCTTTGAATAAACAGAGCTATAAATAAGAGGGAAGTCGGCAGAGAAAAAGAAGCAGTGATCCACTCCATCCATTTGAAATAGAGGAAAAGCTCCCAAGAGAAAAGAGAGAAAAATTGAGAAAAGTGATAGTGTGCTGAAGCCAACAACAAGCCTTCTTCTTCTTCTCCTTTTGAAGCCATACTGCTGCAATCTCTGATAGTTCTCATTGAAAGAGAAAAAGGCCTACAATCTCCTTCTCACTATAGAAGAGAGATTATATTCACTATTTCTTGTGCTTCGAATCTTTTTGCTAGGAAGAAGATTCTTTCTTGTTTAAATTAATTCTTCTATTTCTTCTTCTTATCTTCATTTCATTTTTAAACAGTGTAAAAGAATTTTTAGAATCTCTCTTCAAAAAATTCAGTTGTACTGATTCTAAGAGTCTCCTTATCAAAAGACTCAGGCTGGTTCTAAGAGTCTCCTTATCAAAAGACTCAGTACAAGATAGTGAATTCCTACCAAGGGGGTAGAAGAGTGGACTACCCAAAGTTTGGGGAACCACTATATTTCTTTGTGTTGTGCTGTGATTTTCATTTTGCTATTTCTTTCTTTATTTACTTAATTCTTGTTAGTGTGTGTGGGAAGCTTAACTCTGAGATTATTACACATATATATATATTTGTTAACTTTGCACAAAGTACTTTTAAATCTCTATTCACCCCCCTCTAGAGAATTCTAGTAAGGTTAACTGTGCACTTTCAACCTTCCTGATTGTGGATCCATCTCGACCTCCCTCAGCCTCTTTTGCCTATAATTGTTGCTCTGGAGTTTCTTCCTCTTCCTGGAGGTTGCTGATTCTCCAACTTCAACGCCATACTCGGTTGAGTCAGTACTTATTGATGGGTCAGCAACTTCATACACTGATGGGGGTTTTTGCATTGTCTGCTTCACTTGATTTGCTATCCACATGGCTTGATGGGATCCAACATTTATTATTTCATTCTCCCCCTTTCGGACTTGTTCAATTACCCATTCTTCAAGACCTTCTATGACCAGAATAAATTGTTCATGCAGGTGATGTCGAGTCATATCCAGATTGTTTCTTACTTCGAGTAGATGGGAATCTAATGTATGAGCATTCTCATTGACCCTATTCAAAATTTAATTCATATTATTGGTAGCACCTGTTTCTATCTTCTCAAAGGCATAGTCCACATTGTTTGAGAATGTTACTTGATTTGTCAGGATCTTATGGGTTTGATGTCCCACTTTGTTGACTTCCTCGCCCATCTTTTCTATTGCCGGAGCTGCCAAAGTGTAGAAGTGGGCACACTAGGTGTTGAGATTGAGTATGTCCCTCTTGACAGCCTTGATTTCAGCCTTCACCTCCTTCCTTAGGCCATCCACAGTCTTTACGACAAAATTTTCCAATTGTTTCCACTGAGCATTCAGTAGAGTTGATACCATGTGATAGAGAGAACCTACCTGAGCCGAAGATGGCACAACAGCTTATTCTTCTTCATCTCCTCCTTCCTGTGGTGTTGCTTCCGAGATTTCTTCAGACGAGACTTCACTGATATGGGTTGTTGCTTTGGCCTTTCCCTTGAAATCATCTAGCACATTCTCACTCGGAGATATAATTAATATTTTACTTGCTATTGCCAATTCACGACAAGCTGAGGGGGCTGTGTCTTCCGGTGGCTCGGGCACATTTCCGTCTTCCTTTGGATTGGGCATATTTCCTTGATTTTCTAGGGCAGAGTACCCCAGCTGGGTTTCCCCCTCAACATGAGCATTGCCTTGGGCTGAGCTTCCTGTAGGGATCTCCTCATCAATCATCTCGTCATCTTGGGCTAATCTCCCAAGTTGGGACTCCCCCTCAATAGAAACACTCCAAAAGTTAGGGTTACTACCTTCTTCAATAACCTCTTTGGGAGCACGTTCAGGAATTGATGCAGGAGCATCTCCATGAGTAGATGTCGGACCAAGGTTTTGTTGGGGTGGGGAACTATCATCTGAGCTGCTTGATGACTCTTCTTCTTCAGAAGGGACGACTTGGGCGGCTTTCTTTTGTTTCTTTGGGGCGGATGCTGCATCAGAGGATGCTTTGGGGATTGACCTATCCCATCGATCAAGCATCTTTGCATCCAGTCTTTTGGAGTAGTGCAGGGGCACTCCCATTATTTTATGAAGCACTTCATCTAGGGTATTTAGAAGGAAGAGGGACATAATTCTTCCATATGACGGGGTCTTCAAGGTGCTCTTCAATCTCTGGAAGAGAAACTCACTCCAGTCTGTCTTCTTGGTTAGGATTATCCGGGCATTGACAATGAACATCTCCTTGGAGATCCGGTCATGAGAGCCAGGTTTGCATAGCAGCACCTTCCCCACGATGTCTGCCAGCAGTTTCCCCTTTTGATTATGATGTAGGGGAGGACAGGACATGCGTTCGTTTACGATAACGGAAAAACCATCATCACAGAAAATAAAAACAACATAGAGGGCTCCGACCAAAAGCGAACTAAAAGGGGTCGGTTGGCTCCAAAACCCGATTGATAAAATTAAGCCGACTCGATACAACGTCCTTAGGACCTACCTCTCCAACAAGCACACAACTCACCGAAAGCCGGACTCGATACAATGTCCTTAAGACCTGCCTCTTCAACAAGCACACAACTCACCGCACATACACAAGCATCTATTCTTTCAACTTGAGCCGTTTCAAACATTGCAATTAATTTTATTTCGGAGCGGCGGCAAACGATTAGTAGCGGTCGAAACTTTAGTTGAGATTAATTCCCTTGTTAACACTAATTGTGCCAAATCTTGGAGAACAAGTCAAGGCTAGGCCCAGTTTGCTCTCGCAACGGATCTTCCCAATACGGGTCACAAGAGATTCAATAACAACGAATCGAAATCAGAATTTGCAAGCGATGCGTTTTAAAAATCACGGAAATGACGGTTCGAATAAACCTCCACAAATCTCACAGAAAGAAATCACAATATGAGAAAGAGATTACCCAACCAAGAAGATGAACACACACAAGATAAGGTGGGAGATTCACTCTCTCCATGGATCCACCGGCGTCACACCGAATGGGGTTACAACCTTCTTCCTTGGCGTCGCACAGAAGGAAGCCACGCCGGAGTCACACCGAACGGGATGGAGATCGCAAGGGAGGCTTCACACCAAGAGGGGCGGCTAGAGGAGTTCCTCCTTGTTGCCGAAATTTCCAATGAAGGAAATTGGGTTTCTTTTTTCTTCAATGCTTCTAATCTCATCATAAAGGCCTCCTTATATAGGAGTTACAACAAAACCTTAACCATCCATGATGGAGATGTAATCTCATCCATCCGTATGGTTAAATACACACCATAATAAAATAAAATGTCCAAAAATAAAAATGACAAACTTTTATGAATATAAAATTATCATCAAACATGAAATAATTTTATATTCATAAATATAAAATAAAAGTGCATAAATAAAACTTTAATTTTTCACGGCGGCTTTGGCACGCCGCGGGCGGAAATTGTAACGCGGACTTCCTTTAGCATCATCATGGCACCTCAGATCTTTGTGTCGCAGCGCCTCGGCAATCGGGTCATCATCAAGGAGTGTCGGAGGGGTCGCGCCATCAATCCTCCCCCACTCAAAATCACGTATCTCCGATGCGTGGTCCGAGAGATAGCGGCGGAGAAGCTCGACGTCCAAATATTTGAAGCTCTGTCATGCGTACCAATGAGTCGTCTGAGGGAGGGCGGTCACGCCAACGGATGAGGAAGCGGTAGGTAGCACCATCAGGAGTAGCAAGTGGTTCAGCAGCGAGAATCACATCTGGAGTGAGAAATGTCTTGGGGAACCTGGGAAACATGTCAGCAGTAGGAATAAAGGAAGACAACGTACCTTCCGATGTTATACCTGCGGGGAGAAAATTGCAGATGAGGCGATGTGAACTAGACCTAACCGTTTCCAATATTAGTTGGGAGTCATGTTGCACATGAACTTTCAAATCTTCCGGGTATATTCTGAACTCAGACTTCCGTAGCCCAACCTAAATTTCGGGGACGGAATCGTTTCTTCGTTTATTGGGATTTGTAACATCCCCAAAACAACTAGACCCCTAAGATGCATTTTTGTCATGACAAGGTCATGACATTGCTCTAAGAGTACAAAATGGCCTTAAGAACCAAGGTGAATAAGTGAAAATCACCTTGGTGTGCAAATAGCCAATTTTAGCGCCCAAGCCTAGATTTTGAGGTTTAAGCTTCATAATGACCATTTACCCCACTATGGCATCCCCAACCTTTAGTGAGTTCCTTGGGTCATTTAGGACCCATTGAGGTCAGCCAAATTGATCAATTTGGCCAAAGTCAACTCAATGCTCAAATAAGTCAAACCACTCAATTAAGTGTCAATTAGGGTTCAAATGATCAAAGCAACCTTACCAATGTATTACAAACCCTAGTAGGGATGCAAAGGACCCAAAAGCCCCATCATAGGGCCATCAATTTGGGTAAATTGGGCCAATTTCTAAAAAGCCCCCAAACTGACCTTAATGTGCTAAAAACCCAAATTGATCTCCAATTGACCTAGTCGGATCAAATTGATCACCCCTAAACACTAAGGGGAGTAAATGAGACATAAGTGAACCAAAGTGCACAGTCAATTTTAGAATATTAGGGCAAAACCACCAAAATGCCCAAATTGCCCTAATGAGCAATTTTGTGCAATTATACCCCTTATAACCCCACCATAACTCATTTCTTCTTGGAGTGGGTCCTTAAAGTCTTAGAAAACAATGTGGGTCAGCCACATTGAATGTGATAAGCTTGAGCCAAGCCCAAAATCCAAAATCCCTAATTTGGGCTAGTTTGATCAAGTGAGCTCTCACCCAAACCCAAGCCTATTGAACTCAACCCAACCTTAGAACCTTTGGGCTCAACCCCACCTAATCAAGCCCACCATGGGACTAAACTGACTTGAACCCCAATTGAGCCCAAAGGGAGGTCCAACAAGGTGGTGGCCGGCCACCATCAAAGGAATTGAGTTCAAGAGGAATTCATGGAGAGGTGGCCACTTGGCCACCACTCTCTAATCCCTGGCCTGCCCCTTGCCTTCCCAAGGAATTCCAGCAAAACAAGGGGCTGAGCTGGCTGCCATTGAGAGGGTGGGGAGGAGAGAAAGAGCTCACCTTGCCGGCCACCATAACGGTAAACTCCCCTTTCCAATGCAATACAGCCAAATCTCCCATCCGCTGGCATCAATTCGAGCTCAGGAGTAAATTCCGTGATGAGCTGGAGGCCTGCAACTGGCTGGCTGGGGCGGTGGCAGCATAGAGAAATCGCCATCTTCAATGGTTGTTATCAAAAGGAGCATCCTTAGCCGAAATGGACCCCTCCAACAGCTCCAAAACACTCCTGGAAGTTGACACCTAGCTTTACTTCATCCTTTTCGCTGGAGAAACGAGATCGGGAGGTGGAACTCAAGCAAGCTCGACGGCCATGGCAAGCTCGGGATCCTCTTAACCTCAAGCACAAAGTCAGGCAAGTTCCTTTCCCCCTCCTCCTGTGCTAGTCTTCCACTTCTTCCGTTTTCAAAATCGCCAAGGGAATGGAGCTTCTCCATTCCCGTTTTTCCTTATTCCGACCGAAAAATTGGGAGATGTCAGAGAGCTCCTCCGGCCACCTCCGGCCAAACGGCCACTGCCAAACGGAAGCCCTATGTCGGGTGAAGGTGGTGGCGGGAGCGTTTGGCTGGAGACGGCCTCAGTTGGCTGGAAATCAGCCCGCAAAATGGCCCAGGTGCGGCGAATCGGGACCATAGGCTCATCGGGGAAGACGTAATCTGGACCGTTGATTTCGCGTGAAATCCCTATCCGCAACCCACTTATTTTTAATATCCTGGTTAAATTAAATGTGTCTTTTACAGCTGCCCTTAAACAATTTATTAAAAATACCTCCTCCCATTTTCAGAGGAAACTTTGAATACCAAAGTTGTAGCCCATGCTCCCAGCTATCTAGAGTAAAAATTTCGTGATTTATGGAGCATTATAACTCCCTGTATGAATTTTCTCCTCCTTTATGAGTATTAAACTAATATAGTGTTGGAACCCTAAAATAAATATGGAAAATGCCACTGATTTCATGTCATTTGGCTAATTATAGATCCCACTATGTCATTTATGGTGTTACATGTCTTAATAGTGTTTTGCTGAGTTAAACATTTTGTACAACACTTATATGTAAATTACACCTAGGTTAAGTTCACTTCTGGAGTTAGTGATCAACATAAGTATTGTAGATACTGAAGTCACCTTTAAAATGTCACTGACTTCATGTCATTTGGCCAAGTATAACTCATTTTATATCATTTTTGGTGTGACATGTCTTAATAGTGTTTGGCTGAGTTAAATATTTTGTACAGCACTTACATATTGAATTCACCTAGGCTAGACCCATTTCTGGAGATTGTAGTCAACATGAACATTGTAGCCCTGTAGGTTACCTTTAAAATGCCACTAATTTCATGTCATTTGGCTAAGTATAGCTCCCTATATACCATTTTTGGTGTGACATGTCTTAATAGTGTTTTGCTATGTTAAACAATCTTGTATAACACCTGCATGTTAATTCCACCTAGGTTAAGTTCACTTCTGGAGTTATTGATCAACATGAGTATTGTAGATATTGAGGTTACCTGCAAAATTCCACGGACTTCATGTCATTTGGACAAGCGTAGCCCCTTTTAGGCCACTTTTAGTGAGACAAGTATAAAAGTGCATCTGGTGTGTTTAGTGACTTGGGCTCATGCAAATGCCTTGATTATTTGCCCAGGCCTTAGGCATGCTATCAACCACATTAGATATGAATTCAACTCATGTGCAAGAGTGGATTTCTCTGAGCTTCAAATTGAAGCTTTGGACTTAAGGGTGTAGGGAATATTGGGGTGCACCTAGCAAAAATAGGAAAAGGTGACTTTGACCCATTTGCCCCATTAGATGCCATTGAAGTTATGGTTATGAGTTGGTGAGGATGGAATACCTCACCCTCTAAAGTTGTAGAATTTATTGAAGTCTTAACATAGCACTTGTAGTGTAAACCCTTATACGCACACCAAAGGTAAAAAATGATAATTGAGGGTAAATACTCCTTGGAATAATATGAGACTTAGGATATGGTGTTTTTAGACCTGTAGTATGCCATGGTAATTTTCCCCAGAACTTATTGAGGTCATAATGTAATACTTGATGTGTAAATCCCTATTTGCACTCCATTTATGTTAAATAGAAATTATGGTTAAATAATTCCTGTAAAAATGTGAAACTTGGGGTTTGAGGTCTTTAGACTAATATTACGTTACGGTGAATTTATCAGAGTTTATGGAGATTGTTAGTTGACACTCGATGTAGAAATCTCTAATTGCACAACTCCTATTTTAATAGAAACTATGAATAAAGATTCCCTAGAAAATTTATGAAGTTATGATTTGAGGTTGATAGAGCACTACTCGTTGCGAACCTATGGTAATAATTGGAACTCATTTGGATATGATGTGATCAAGATCGCACATAGGAATCAAATCTAGCTCAATCTTATTTTGGTCTGCGAATGGTAAAACTGACTTATATGATTTAGACCAGCACTAGCCTTCACACATAAAGTTATTAACTCTTTTGAAGACTCAGATTATTTGGGAGAGCATCTCTAAGGACATCTTGGGAAATAAGGTTTGGGGTGCGTTTAGCAAAGCTATAAGTGCAGGAATTTACAGTGATGTGAAAAGTAGGTTAGACCTCATCAGGGGCCCCACACACAACTCATCGGTATTAAGTGATCGTATGAAAGTAGAACTTCCCTTAGCCGGGTGAGCCATCTTAGGGTAAGACTCAAGGGAGAAGTCGGGAAATATTTAAGGCAAACCTGGGATTAAGGATGACGAAGAATAGGAGTGTGGGTCCAAGTAAGGTTGAGAGTGCTAATTGAATGTGTGCAGTTCCTCAGAGAAGAAGGGAACTCGAGCTTAGAATGAGACGACGGGAGAGTCAGCACCCGGTCACAATTGGTGGTGTTGTAGTTCAAAAGAACTCCCCCACTCCTAGCAGCCAAGTTTAACTCATCTTATAGATTTAATGTAATTGGAGAGGATAATGGGGATCAAGTAAAAAGGGGTAGATACCCACAAGATTAAGTGCCTTGGGAAGAGGAAGTTCGGGGTGTCATCCCGCCACACTTCTCAATCCCGCTGCGATCCCCTCACCGGGTAGCCCTCCGGAAATCCAAGGCTAACCCTAAAGCTTCTAAGATCAACTAAATTATAGACAAGACTAGTTAAGTAGGAGAACATGATAAGTTAACTTCCATCCCAAATCGGAACATTTTATAAGGAAGGACTGGGATAGTCCTGCGAGCGGTAGGCTCGGGTTATAAGGAAGGACTGGGATAGTCCTGCGAGCGGTAGGCTCGGGTTATAAGGAAGGACTGGGATAGTCCTGCGAGCGGTAGTCTCGGATTATAAGGAAGGACTGGGATAGTCCTACGAGCTGTAGGCTCGGGTTATAAGGAAGGACTGGGATAGTCCTGCGAGCGGTGGGCTCGTAGTTTAAAGATAAGATTATTGTAGTCCAGCGAGCGGCAGGCTCATAGTCTAAATATAAGACTTGTGTAGTCTAGCGAGCGGTAGGCTCGTAGTTTAAGATAAGGCTGGTATAGCCTGGCGAGCGGTAGGCTCTACTTTATAATTGTTGATGTAGAATTGCGAGCTGTAGGCTCGGTAGTGAATGGCTGATACATGTTCTGGTGTATAAGATGTGGTGGGTCTTCGGTTATGCCTTAGTCGTCACACCGACAGCAGTTCATTGACTCGGCAGTGCTAGTGGTTTTATGGGGGCCAGGTTGTCTTACAGCGCGTCCGACGGGACGGATTTCCTAAACCCTGCCTGGCCAATTCAGTTTAGTACGCAGGAGCTCGTGAGTACCGGGTACCGGTATCACAGCGTACGTTTGGGCCTAGGTCTGGTAGTGTGACTTACCCACCTAGGTGAGGAGACGCCCGCTCCTCTGCCACCGTTTGACCACGACGGGAGGTGCCCGAGAGGTTAGCTACCTCCGAAAAGTGGGAACTAAAGGTCTGTACGTACAGAGTCGTGTGGGTGAGTTGCATGTGTATGAAATAGTAATACAAACATTGCATCATTGCATTGCACATCATAGCATAGCATTTCCGCACAAACAGAGACCTCATCTTATAAATTAGTGTGGGCCCTTTTATACGATGAGTTTACTTCTTGCCAGATCCCTTGACTTATGTGCCTTGTTTGTATGCATATAAGTTAAGGTTACTTTCGTAGCTGCTCTTATTTATTATACCTGCTATTTTACTTATACCGCTCTTTATTTATTGCTTATATACCTACACCTGCTAGAGTTGAGATGTTTCCATTACTTGTTTAGTATCTTTATACTTGCTAGTCCCTCCGCTGTCACCTGCTATTGATTTACCCCTTGATGTCCTCCGCTTCCTCCTCCCGCACGGTGCCCAGGAGTCGCGGGTGGAGGCGGTAATGAATATGCTGAGTCTTTTAGACTGACGGTCAGTGGACCATATCATTTTAGGGATGATGTACCGGAGCAGCAGGACCCGGTTTAGGAGACAGGATAAGAAGACGGGATGGAGCTGGTCAACCACTACACGTCGTCGCAGTAGCAGTTACAGTTGTATGAAGACAAAGCTTGATTGCTTCCGCGTAAAAGTAGAATGAGAGTATTGATGTACTATATTTGAACATGTAGTGGGCATATGCCCTCTTTTACTTTAATTCTCATCATGGACATTTTAATCTTGTGATATATATTTAATGTGATTTGTGGACTTGATGCTTCTATTGGCTTCTATTACTATGAATTGTGGTTGGCCTGGATGATGTTGATTAGTCGGCAGGATCGGCGTATTGTGGCGGCGACCATTGGGTGTATTGGTCTCGCCGCAAGACGGCGGTTCTGGGCGGTAAGACCCGGTTTAAAAAAAAAGAGGGTCTTACAAACTGGTATCAACTTAGCCGACTTTCGATCCATGGAAAAGAAGTCCACAAACCCTGGGCAACCCCTGCTCGAGTAAGTTTGAGGACAAACTAGCAGCGGAAGCAGTGGTGTGCCCATATGGGAAATCACATAACTTTGTCCACTTAATGATGAGATTAGGCCAACCTGACTAGTACACCGTATTGGTTTGACTTAACAAGACATCTTATAAGGTATCCTAGTCCATCATCAACCTCGAAAATATTTTGACCAAGTAGTAGGATACCCCCAAAGTGACTAAAAGAAGGAGTTGAAAAACGTGTGTAAGTTTTCGGGGCTTAGTCCCCGATATACCCACATCACTTCCTAAGTGATACTAACACCCCTCACACAAACAAATAGGACAATCTTAAGTGGATTTGGTGTTTGTGATTGTACTATCGGATTAGTATGAGACTCGTAAGGCTTTACTTTTGTGCTTAGAAGCTAATACTCCATACTTCCACCCTCGGAAAATCATCACAAAGAAAGGATTTCAAATGTGGAATGATAATTCCAACTTAGAGAAGACAATTTAATAAGACACGATCCTTGGAAAGTTGCGGTAAATGGCATTTTGAGGGTAGAGAACTTTACCATATACACAACTATCAAGGACTGTATACCCATAAGGATTATGTACATATGCAAATTGTCCAAATTTTTGGATATAATAACTCAGCACAAGATTTACGGGAGGCTAATCTTGTTTCTTCGTTTATTGGGCCGCTATAATGTTAACTTGGATTATTTTAGGAACATAAAAGTCTCTGCAATACAACTCCCCGGGCACCTATTTTGGTGCAGGGTGTATAAAGCGAACCTTAGACCCAAATATGTGTGCCCCCACCATCCGACATATCCAAATGATCTGAATTTTACACTGTACTTGTAAACTTAGTACGATACACATGCTACCCAAGAATAGGAATTTTGGAAATAAGTTCTATGGATTTGGAAATAATTACATTGCAGGCGATTGTGGTAGACCTAAAGATTGATAAGACCAAGGTAGCTTAGGATAACACCCGTGTTGTTACACACACTGAGAATTTTATGGATAATAATTATTTCCTTGGTCAAATCTTTGAAATTTAAAACATGCACATTTTATCAAGAGATCTTCACCTCTAAAGGAATCAAGGACCTTGAAGATTGAGTTCTGTAAGAAATTAGAGTTTGTGAACTTTCGTTACATTAAGCATTATTGAGAATTCCAGGGTCAAGTTTCCCGGGATCATTATGAAAATCTGGAGTATTGAAATGAGTAGATAGACTTGTGGTCTCCATTGAACCTCTGGAAATTTTATTATTGTTAACTATTGATTAGCTATCCTACTTCCTTCACGAAAAGGGTTTTACACCCTTAGCCACATAAGTAATCTTCTGGAATTTTTTTAAAGAGGAAAACAATGATTTTTATGTTGAATACTGTCTTGGATCATGATTAGTCTCTGAAAATTTTGTTAAACCTATTGGCCCATGATAACTGATACTTGGTGTACGAATTGGGGACCCCACAGTTATGAAAGAAATAAGAATGAGGCCAAAAATAAATAAGACATTATGAAGAGTTTAAATTTGTTAATTATCACTTACAAAACTCTGGGAATGATTTCGAGACCAATTTACGACATATTCACGATAGTTGATTCATAGGTGATAGGTCTCGTGTAAATTTGAGCTTGGTTTGTGATTAACAAACGAGGACTATAGGTTTGACCATTAACAACACATGAGTCGGGATAAAAATCAGGAATGAGGTTTCAGGACGCTAATGTTATTAGGTGCACTTCAAGAATTAATCTTGGAGGATTTACAATATACAAATTTTATGAGCCTTGGAATTGAGGACTCACGTGAATTTAAGTACCAGAACAAGGTTTGATTATTGCCGGAGTATCCCTTCGTTTAGTAAACGACCGTGGGCATAATTACATTTACTAAATATCATTTTAGATCTGAGAAGCATGATTAAGCGTTGACTTAAAATATTAAAAGAATGACAAAGTCATGAAGAATTAGGAGAACCAATGTTGCCCAAGCTATAAGCATAGCTGGATCTTGGAAGACAAGTCTAAATTCTAACTGCAAACACCTAACAAATAAGGGTACTGACATCACGTTACAATGATTGTGAACCACCAGAAACTTAGACCCAAAGTGTCAGTAAGGATGGTATCGAAAGTATTGACGGTGAACATGACGATATACTCTCCGGATCGAGAATTGTACACTTACAAAGACATCATGCTATAGATTATAAGGCTCGTTTGAGTTATTCACTCGCCTTGTGAATGTGTAAATTCACTTCAATCTAGATCTTCCCTCCACTATGTATATCTTCATCAAACTGGTAAATATTTAAGGACACCATCTGGAAGAAGACCGTGATTATGGCGTAGTAAGATTTAATGAAAGGTGTGCTTGGGAGAAAACTGCGGATGAGGCGATGTGAACTAGACCTAACCGTTTCCAATATTAGTTGGGAGTCATGTTGCACATGAACTATCAAATCTTCCGGGTATATTCTGAACTCAGACTTCCGTAGACCCAACCTAAATTTCGGGGACGAAATTGTTTCTTCGTTTATTGGGATTTGTAACATCCCCAAAACAACTAGACCCCTAAGATGCATTTTTGTCATGACAAGGTCATGACATTGCTCTAAGAGGACAAAATGGCCTTAAGAACCAAGGTGAATAAGTGAAAATCACCTTGGTGTGCAAATAGCCTATTTTAGCACCCAAGCCTAGATTTTGAGGTTTAAGCTTCATAATGACCATTTACCCCACTATGACATCCCTAACCTTTAGTGAGTTCCTTGGGTCATTTAGGACCCATTGAGGTCAGCCAAATTGATCAATTTGGCCAAAGTCAACTCTATGCTCAAATAAGTCAAACCACTCAATTAAGTGTCAATTAGGGTTCAAATGATCAAAGCAACCTTACCAACGTATTACAAACCCTAGTAGGGATGCAAAGGACCCAAAAGCCCCATCATAGGGCCATCTATTTGGGTAAATTGGGCCAATTTCTAAAAAGCCCCCAAACTGACCTTAATGTGCTAAAAACCCAAATTGATCTCCAATTGACCTAGTCGAATCAAATTGATCACCCCTAAACACTAAGGGGAGTAAATGAGACATAACTGAACCAAAGTGCACAGTCAATTTTAGAATATTAGGGCAAAACCACCAAAATGCCCAAATTGCCCTAATGAGCAATTTTGTGCAATTAAACCCCATATAACCCCACCATAACTCATTTCTTCTTGGAGTGGGTCCTTAGAGTCTTAGAAAACAATGTGGGTCAGCCACATTGAATTTGATAATCTTGAGCCAAGCCCAAAATCCAAAATCCCCAATTTGGGCTAGTTTGATCAAGTGAGCTCTCACCCAAACCCAAGCCTATTGAACTCAACCCAACCTTAGAACCTTTGGGCTCAACCCCACTTTATCAAGCCCACCAGGGGACTGAACTGCCTTGAAACCCAATTGAGCCCAAAGGGAGGTCCAACAAGGTGGTGGCCGGCCACCATCAAAGGAATTGAGTTCAAGAGGAATTCATGGAGAGGTGGCCACTTGGCCACCACTCTCTAATCCCTGGCCTGCCCCTGCCTTCCCAAGGAATTCCAGCAGAACAAGGGGCTGAGCTGGCTGCCATTGAGAGGGTGGGGAGGAGAGAAAGAGCTCACCTTGCCGACCATCATAATGGCAAACTCCCCTTTCCAATGCAATACAGCCAAATCTCCCCTCCTCTGGCATCAATTCGAGCTCAGGAGTAAATTCGCTGATGAGCTGGAGGCCTGCAACTGGCTGGCTGGGGCGGTGGCAGCATAGAGAAATCGCCCTCTTCAATGGTTGTTATCAAAAGGAGCATCCTTAGCCGAAATGGACCCCTCCAATAGCTCCAAAGCACTCCTGGCAGTCGAAACCAAGCTTTACTTCATCCTTTTCGCTGGAGAAACGAGATCGGGAGGTGGAACTCAAGCAAGCTCGACGGCCATGGCAAGCTCGGGATGCCCTCAACCTCAAGCCCGAAGTCAGGCAAGTTCCTTTCCCCCTCCTCCTGTGCTAGTCTTCCACTTCTTCCGTTTTCAAAATAGCCAAGGGAATGGAGGTTCTCCATTCCCATTTTTCCTTGTTCCGACCGAAAAATCGTGAGATGCCGGAGAGCTCTTCCGGCCACCTCCGACCAAATGGCCACCGCCAAACGGAAGCCCTATGTCGGGTGAAGGTGGTGGCGGGAGCGTTTGGCCGGAGACGGCCTCAGTTGGCCGGAAATCAGCCCGCAAAATGGCCCAGACGCGGCGAATCGGGACCATAGGCTCATCGGGGAAGACGTAATCTGGTCCGTTGATTTTGCATGAAATCCCTATACGCAACCCACTTATTTTTAATATCCTGGTTAAATTAAATGTCTCTTTAACAGCTGCCCTTAAACAATTTATTAAAAATAACTCCTCCCATTTTCAGAGGAAACTTTGAATACCAAAGTTGTAGCCCATGCTCCCAGCTATCTACAGTAAAAATTTCGTGATTTATGGAGCACTATAACTCCCTGTATGAATTTTCTCCTCCTTTATGAGTATTAAACTAATATAGTGTTGGAACCCTAAAATAAATATGGAAAATTATAGGCTTTGAATCAGGAGTACTGTCCAACATGAATGTTGCAGCTAGGAACCCAAGGAACTCATAGAAATTTACCTTGCTCAATTTGGAGCTCTACAACTCACTTTATGATTTTTCTAGTGTAGACCATTTTTTTGTGTAGCATGTACATGTGAGCCCTTTTTCTTTTATAAATTAATTTAGAGAAGTATTTAACTCTAAATATCTGGAATTTTGTTGCATGCATAGGCCATGCCCTAATGTACATTCTACTAAAAATAGAGATCTTGTGGTAATGTTTTTCTAAGGTCTTAATTATTATCTCATCTCCCTTGGAAGTAATAGATCAAGGTGTTTTGAAGTCAATTCCACTCAAACTTTGGTGGATAGTAGACCAAGTTATACAAAGTCTCTTACCAATGTTTTGGGGCAAGTTGGATAATGCATGTGGATATATCTCACATGCAAGATTCATAAAGATTTGTGATTGGTGTGACATGTATATAAAAGGTGAATTTGCTAAGGTAAATAATCCCTAATAACACTTTTATGTTAATTCCACCTAGGTTAAGTGCACTTCTGGAGTTAGTTATCAACATAAGTATTGTAGATCCTGAAGTCACCTTTAAAATGTCACTGACTTCATGTCATTTGGCCAAGTATAACTCATTTTATGTCATTTTTGGTGTGACATGTCTTAATAGTGTTTTGCTGAGTTAAATATTTTGTACAGCACTTACATATTGAATTCACCTAGGCTAGACCCATTTCTGGAGATTGTAGGCAACATGAACATTGTAGCCCTTTAGGTTACCTTTAACATGCCACTGATTTCATTTCATTTGGCTAATTATAGATCCCTCTATGTCATTTATGGTGTGACATGTCTTAATAGTGTTTTGCTGAGTTAAAAATTTTGTGCAACACTCATATGTAAATTACACCTAGGTTAAGTTCACTTCTGGAGTTAGTGATCAACATAAGTATTGTAGATCCTGAAGTCACCTTTAAAATGTCACTGACTTCATGTCATTTGGCCAAGTATTACTCATTTTATATCATTTTTGGTGTGACATGTCTTAATAGTGTTTTGCTGAGTTAAATATTTTGTACAGCACTTATATATTGAATTCACCTAGGCTAGACCCATTTCTGGAGATTGTAGTCAACATGAACATTGTAGCCCTTTAGGTTACCTTTAAAATGCCACTAATTTCATGTCATTTGGCTAAGTATAGCTCCCTCTATGTCATTTTTGGTGTGACATGTCTTAATAGTGTTTTGCTGAGTTAAACATTTTGTACATCACTTATATGTAAATTACACCTAGGTTAAGTTCACTTCTTGAGTTAGTGATCAACATAAGTATTGTAGATCCTGAAGTCACCTTTAAAATGTCACTGACTTCATGTCATATGGCCAAGTATAACTCATTTTATGTCATTTTTGGTGTGACATGTCTTAATAGTGTTTTGTTGAGTTAAATATTTTGTACAACACTTACATATTGAATTCACCTAGGCTAGACCCATTTCTGGAGATTGTAGTCAACATTAACATTGTAGCCCTTTAGGTTACCTTTAAAATACCACTGATTGCATGTCATTTGGCTAAGCATAGCTCCCTCTATACCATTTTTGGTGTGACATGTCTTAATAGTGTTTTGCTATGTTAAACAATCTTGTATAACACCTGCATGTTAATTCCACCTAGGTTAAGTTCACTTCTGGAGTTAGTGATCAACATGAGTATTGTAGATATTGAGGTTACCTGCAAAATGCCACGGACTTCATGTCATTTGGTCAAGCGTAGCCCCTTTTAGGCCACTTTTAGTGAGACAAGTATAAAAGTGCATCTGGTGTGTTTAGTGACTTGGGCTCATGCAAATGCCTTGATTATTTGCCCAGGCCTTAGGCATGCTATCAACCACCTTAGATATGAATTCAACTCATGTGAAAGAGTGGATTTCTCTGAGCTTCAAATTGAAGCTTTGGACTTAAGGGTGTAGGGAATATTGGGGTGCACCTAGCAAAAATAAGAAAAGGTGACTTTGACCCATTTGCCCCATTAGATGCCATTGAATTTATGGTTATGAGTTGGTGAGGATGGAATACCTCACCCTCTGAAGTTGTAGAATTTATTGAAGTCTTAACATAACACTTGTAGTGTAAACCCTTATACGCACACCAAATGTAATAAATGATAATTGAGGGTAAATACTCCTTGGAATTATATGAGACTTAGGATCTGGTGTTTTTAAACCAGTAGTATGCCATGGTAATTTTCCCCAGAACTTATTGAGGTCATAATGTAATACTTGATGTGTAAATCCCTATTTGCACTCCATTTATGTTAAATAGAAATTATGGTTAAATAATTCCTGTAAAAATGTGAAACTTGGGGTTTGAGGTCTTTAGACTAATATTACGTTACGGTGAATTTATCAGAGTTTATGGAGATTGTTAGTTGACACTCGATGTAGAAATCTCTAATTGCACAACTCCTATTTTAATAGAAACTATGAATAAAGATTCCCTAGAAAATTTATGAAGTTATGATTTGAGGTTGATAGATCACTACTCGTTGCGAACCTATGGTAATAATTGGAACTCATTTGGATATGATGTGATCAAGATCCACATAGGAATCAAATCTAGCTCAATCTTATTTTGGTCTGCGAATGGTAAAACTGACTTATAAGATTTAGACCACCACTGGCCTTCACACATAAAGTTATTAACTCTTTTGAAGACTCAGATTATTAGGGAGAGCATCTCTAAGGACATCTTGGGAAATAAGGTTTGGGGTGCGTTTAGCAAAGCTATAAGTGCAGGAATTTACAGTGATGTGAAAAGGAGGTTAGACCTCATCAGGGGCCCCACACACAACTCATCAGTATTAAGTGATCATATGAAAGTAGAACTGCCCTTAGCCGGGTGAGCCATCTTAGGGTAAGACTCAAGGGAGAAGTCGGGAAATATCTAAGGCAAACCTAGGATTAAGGATGACGAAGAATAGGAGTGTGGGTCCAAGTAAGGTTGAGAGTGTTAATTGAATGTGTGCAGTTCCTCAGAGAAGAAGGGAACTCGAGCTTAGAATGAGACGACGGGAGAGTGATGAGTCCTGATCATATACACTTTTATGGACTCATCTGGGCCGTTTAGTTAGTCATTTCACTGCACTTTAGCCCTGTTTTAGTTCATATTTGTTAATCCATGCTAGGTGCACCTTTTGGCCCATTTTGGTGTGATTTCATGTTTATTTTCATTAGTGGTTTTCATGCACTGTTAGGTGCCACTTTTAGTGGCTGGATTTGTGGTTGTACGCTAGAACAGGAGTCGTGCAGGTGTTTCCGGTGCAATTCTGCACAGGAACACTGCGCACGATCACCGGTTCTATTGCGCACGACCACTGGTCGTGCGCCACTGATCGTGTGCACTTAACCCTTTTTCACGAGTTCTGTTTGGTGCAGTGCGCACGACCACCAACGCCAGTGCGCACGACCACCGGTCGTGCGCCACTGCTCGTGCGCACTTATCATTGAAATTCTGAGTTCTGTTTGCTGTATTGCGCATGACCATGAACTCCAGTGCGCACGACCACCGGTCGTGCGCCACTGGTCGTGCGAATATATTATTTTATAACTTCTGTCTTTGCAGGTTCCGTCCAGGCAGAGCGCACGATCACAGGATTCTAGTGCGCACGACCACTGGTCGTGCGCCACTGACCGTGCGCGCTGTTTAATTCCAGCGCCTATAAATAACGCTGCTCGCGAATTAGGTCACAATCTCTCTCGCTTCCAGCCGCCGTTTTCCGCCCGATTCCGCCCAGTTTCGCCCCTCCATCGTCGCCCACCTTAGGGAGGATCTCCGGGCTTGTTCTTCACGCCAATCTTGAGCCGGAGTTTCCTCTCGGCCTCCTCCTTCATCCAAGTGCTCCAAGGAAGGTTTAGCCGCCATCTCCATCGAGCAAGAGGAAGTTGGCAACCTCCACCGGATCGTGACACGAAGAAGACGGGTCCATTGGAGAGTCGTGACAGCTCTCTCTACCCCGGACGTAGTTGTGGACCGAGCTTGGACGCGGATTGACAACCCGGCGATTCCAACCGTGAATCTTCAACGAGCCTTCGGATTCAGTCGATTTCTTGCCTTGTTCTCCTTTTATTGATGTATTTGCAACTAGATCTAACATTATGATGAAGTGTATTTTGATTAAATAGCATTTTTACTTGATTATGTCTATGTGATTGAGTATTTTTGTTTATATTATTGAGGTGCGCCTTGTGGTGTGGTTTGTTGGTTGTCCGGTGCCGCACTAGCAATTGCTAGTGGCGTGCTTGTCGAAGAGGTGCTTGCGACCCTCAATCCATTAGCCTACTCGTCCATCCGCCTACCGAAGCGTGGCATCGCGGCCCATATTCCATCTCGCCTATCGAAGCAGCGCGCTCAAGGCCTGCATAGTTCGATCCGCTTGCCCACTCGTCCATCCGCCCTTGCGACGCAGCGCGCTCAAGGCCTGCCTAGTTTCCATCCCGCCAAGCGAAGCTTTGCATAGCGGCATTGCATAGGAGTAGTTGATAGCTTTTCTTTTATTTTCCAAAAGCCCAATCACCCCGTTTCCGCATTCCATCCGACTCAAGGACTTCAATCTCAAGTCCTTCCTCGACATTTAACTCCACCTTACTGTGTTCCTTGAGAGATTCGATACTCGGGGATTACTCCTCGTTTTATATTACTTGAACGATCGGTACACTGCCGTTTCGTGTCGCAGTCGAGCTACCGCCTATAGCGGTGTGTGAGATTTGCGCCATCAAGTTTTTGGCGCCGTTGCCGGGGAACACAGTCGTGTGAGTTTTCTGGAGAGGGAGAATTTGAGAGAAAAGCCCTTCCATTTGTAAATTGCATCCTTTATTTTACTTCTGTTCTTTTTATTCCTTTTTCCTGTTTTAATTAGGTTGCTTTAGTAATTTTTGTTAGGTGTAGTATTTTGCAATAGCACTTTTATTTTGAATCGTATTATCTTCGCACTATGTGGGCACATCTCAATTTCCGTTGCCGTTGGTGTGGAGCTACCTCCCACTCTAGTGATGAATGCCCTACGGAGAATAGTAGGCATAATTCTTATAGCCCAGCATATGGAGCACCGACATCGTCTGGTACTCCATATGGTGCGCGTAAGTCTTATGGCTACTCTGCTGAGCCTTTACCGTCATACTTCTTTTCGGCTCCAGCCCCCGCTGTGCCAAAGAAGCCCGTTAGGCAGTGCCAGTTTTGTCCGAGCACAGATCATGCCCTGAAGGATTGTGCTGCTTTTCGTCGCCAATTGGATGAGGATGATGAGCCGGATATCCGGATCGTCCCGAATCCTAACTCTGGCGGCACACCTTCAACATCCGGTTTTGTGTCATTGCCACCTTCACATCTTGAAGGGTATGGCGTTGACACAGTCACCAGATGTGTGGCTGATTTGGGCACCGACATTGCTGAGCCTATTCTCCATGTGCATCCACCACTTCCAGTGGATTCGATTCTTTGTGAGGAATCGGTGCTCGACTTTTATCCGAGCACTATTCCTCTCCCTATTGTGCATACTACACTCGTCTCTGACGACATTGTCGATGATGTGTCGCAGGATGAGGTTGTTGATCTTAGTGTTGTGCCTATTCCTATGGAGGAGGACAACCTTCTAGGTGAAGAGGAGTTTTCCTCAACACCGGTGGAGGAAGTCCAAATCCTAAGCCTGGCCACCATTGATCCCGCCGAATCTTGTAGCATTGATGACAATGCTAACATTATTTTACTTCCCCAACCTGATGGGAGTGAGACCGGGACCACTTCCCCGATTGATGTTTATTTATGTCATTCTTCTCCTTTATTTCCTGATCCCCCTTCTTCATCTGAGCCTGTACAGGATGAGTCTTCACAGGTACATCAGGAGGACTTGGAGCTTTTTGCTCAAGTCAATGATGAGAGCATCCTCTCATGTGAGGAGGTTTATTCCCCCTCCGTAGAGGAAGCTCCATTCATTGCCTTTTTCCCCTGCTGCCTCTCTGTTGACAACACCTTGCTAGGCAAGGATGTGTTTTGTGAGATGAGTGAGGACCAGGCCTCCTCCTCTTCTTACTTTCTTTACCCTCTACCTGTGAGGAGCAGGTATCTATATTTAGGTAGAGGGGTGACTGTTCTTTCTCCGTATAGGTACCCGCTACCTACACGTATATTAGAACAGTTACCTGTCCACTTCTCCTTCCATAGGCCCATTAGCTAGAACCGTTTTAATTTTGAATAAGTCGTGCTGGGATGACAATAACCCCAGTAGTTATCTTTCTTTTTCTGCATTTTTATTTTTTATCTAATCATGTTTAGTTAGTGTATTTTTCTTTTCAGTTTTCTTTTGCTTTTGTTTTTGCGGAGCTGACCCCTGCAGGTACTTCTTTTCTGGATGACGGACGCTGCAGTTTAGTCTTGGTTTAAACGCCAATCTTCTGGTGTGCTCATTTCTGAGCACTGGGTACTCTCTTTCCCTTGCCCTTCCTGATTTTCATGTCATTTATTCTGTGTATTGTTTAGTTTAAGTCTGGGGGGGGGGAGTGTACCGAGTGTTCACTACACGTGTACACGTTTTTGCATATCAGAAGTGTATTTTTATTATTGCATACACCACAACACCCACTTGAGCGCGTACTCATCTGTTTGTTCGCTCTGCTGTGAATTTAATTCTTCCGCTTATTTGGGAAAATCTAGGTGATGGTTTAGAATTATGTAGCAGAGTAAAATGTTGACTCTAGTAGTGCTCCTAGTCGAGTGCTCGGTTGCATAGAAATTCGTGTAGATTAAACTTCTTTTTATACTTATGGTTTTATATTTTTTCTATTAGTGTAAATGTTGTTTACTCTACTCAAATGGTGAATTCGGTGGAATCAAACGGTAGCATAGGGATGTGTGTAAACGATCGCTAGATTCGTATTGCTCGAGTCGAGAGAATGGAGAATCTTTCTCGGTGGCTAGAACTTGCCCCAAGCGATTCTTGAAGCATGGGTATACAGTTAGTCAATTGCGTGAACGTGATATAGGCCATCATTTTGGCCCGGTTGAGCTTTTGTGCCTAGTCCTACCGCTATATCCTCGCTAGCCCAGTTGTGCCTACCCGTTCTTTGATTCAGCCCCACTTTTTTTTCGCCAAAGCCCAAAAGCCAATCCTAGTCGCACACCCAAATATGAGCTGTAGCTGTTTATTATTTTCATGAGTTGGTGGTGTTGATTGTGGTAGTATTTTGTGAAGATGTGGATGCGTCCTATTGGTTATTTGCTGAAAATGATAAGAAAAAAAAAAATTGAGAAAAAGAAAAGAAGTAAAAAGAAAGGAAAGAGAAGTA
This sequence comes from Dactylorhiza incarnata, assembly GCA_033032865.1. Classification (NCBI taxonomy): domain Eukaryota; kingdom Viridiplantae; phylum Streptophyta; class Magnoliopsida; order Asparagales; family Orchidaceae; genus Dactylorhiza; species Dactylorhiza incarnata. Next base: position 3,445,387 of record JAWHQI010000036.1, read on the forward strand.
AAGTTTCATTGAAAATCTTTTTATATCGATTTATATTTGGGAGTAGGCGGTGCACGCACCCATGCTGTTAAGTCCAAGTCTGGGGGTGTTGTGTACCCGCGTGTTTGTGTGGCGAATGAGGATAGTTTCCTGCATTAGCTCATTTGGGTTTAGTGCTTGAGCCGTCGTTTTTATCTTTGTTTATCCTCACCTAAACCCAAGCCCCATTTAAAACCTAAATTCCTATTGATTCACGTATTTGAGTCAAACCAGTGCCGTGGAGAGAATGTGACCGGGCAAGCTTATGGTCACCGACACTGATGGATTTCAGTGGAGTTTGCCCCGTACCCCGATCTTGAGCAATGCTCGTCTCAGCGCTTAGTTTACTTTCTCCGTATGCATGACCGAACGATTCACCGCTGTTCACCATTTTGAGTAGTTGTAATATGCTTTCACTCTTTTAGAAATATATAAACTGTTTATATAATCAGAAATCTTCTCTACTATTCTTCTTATGCACGTGAGCATGCGACTTCGCATGGTACTCTGTATTGTAGTTTTAAGCCATCTACTGTTCTTTCCTAGTTCGCTTAGAATTTGTTTGCTCGGGACGCGCAAACAGTTAAGTCTGGGGGTGTGATGAGTCCTGATCATATACACTTTTATGGACTCATCTGGGCCGTTTAGTTAGTCATTTCACTGCACTTTAGCCCTGTTTTAGTTCATATTTGTTAATCCATGCTAGGTGCACCTTTTGGCCCATTTTGGTGTGATTTCATGTTTATTTTCATTAGTGGTTTTCATGCACTGTTAGGTGCCACTTTTAGTGGCTGGATTTGTGGTTGTACGCTAGAACAGGAGTCGTGCAGGTGTTTCCGGTGCAATTCTGCACAGGAACACTGCGCACGATCACCGGTTCTATTGCGCATGACCACTGGTCGTGCGCCACTGATCGTGCGCACTTAACCCTTTTTCACGAGTTCTGTTTGGTGCAGTGCGCACGACCACCAACGCCAGTGCGCACGACCACCGGTCGTGCGCCACTGCTCGTGCGCACTTATCATTGAAATTCTGAGTTCTGTTTGCTGTATTGCGCACGACCATGAACTCCAGTGCGCACGACCACCGGTCGTGCGCCACTGGTCGTGCGAATATGTTATTTTATAACTTCTGTCTTTGCAGGTTCCGTCCAGGCAGAGCGCACGATCACAGGATTCTAGTGCGCATGACCACTGGTCGTGCGCCACTGACCGTGCACGCTGTTTAATTCCAGCGCCTATAAATAACGCTGCTCGCGAATTAGGTCACAATCTCTCTCGCTTCCAGCCGCCGTTTTCCGCCCGATTCCGCCCAGTTTCGCCCCTCCATCGTCGCCCACCTTAGGGAGGATCTCCAGGCTTGTTCTTCACGCCAATCTTGAGCCGGAGTTTCCTCTCGGCCTCCTCCTTCATCCAAGTGCTCCAAGGAAGGTTTAGCCGCCATCTCCATCGAGCAAGAGGAAGTTGGCAACCTCCACCGGATCGTGACACGAAGAAGACGGGTCCATTGGAGAGTCATGACAGCTCTCTCTACCCCGGACGTAGTTGTGGACCGAGCTTGGACGCGGATTGACAACCCGGCGATTCCAACCGTGAATCTTCAACGAGCCTTCGGATTCGGTCGATTTCTTGCCCTGTTCTCCTTTTATTGATGTATTTGCAACTAGATCTAACATTATGATGAAGTGTATTTTGATTAAATAGCATTTTTACTTGATTATGTCTATGTGATTGAGTATTTTTGTTTATATTATTGAGGTGCGCCTTGTGGTGTGGTTTGTTGGTTGTCCGGTGCCGCACTAGCAATTGCTAGTGGCGTGCTTGTCGAAGAGGTGCTTGCGACCCTCAATCCATTAGCCTACTCGTCCATCCGCCTACCGAAGCGTGGCATCGCGGCCCGTATTCCATCTCGCCTATCGAAGCAGCGCGCTCAAGGCCTGCATAGTTCGATCCGCTTGCCCACTCGTCCATCCGCCCTTGCGACGCAGCGCGCTCAAGGCCTGCCTAGTTTCCATCCCGCCAAGCGAAGCTTTGCATAGCGGCATTGCATAGGAGTAGTTGATAGCTTTTCTTTTATTTTCCAAAAGCCCAATCACCCCGTTTCCGCATTCCATCCGACTCAAGGACTTCAATCTCAAGTCCTTCCTCGACATTTAACTCCACCTTACTGTGTTCCTTGAGAGATTCGATACTCGGGGATTACTCCTCGTTTTATATTACTTGAACGATCGGTACACTGCCATTTCGTGTCGCAGTTGAGCTACCGCCTATAGCGGTGTGTGAGATTTGCGCCATCAGAGAGTCAGCACCCGGTCACAATTGGTGGTGTTGGAGTTCAAAAGAACTCCCCCACTCCTAGGAGCCAAGTTTAACTCATCTTATAGATTTAATGTAATTGGAGAGGATAATGGGGATCAAGTAAAAAGGGGTAGATACACACAAGATTAAGTGCCTTGGGAAGAGGAAGTTTGGGGTGTCATCCCGTCACACTTCCCAGTACCGCTGCGAGCCCCTCACCGGGTAACCCTCCGGAAATCCAAGGCTAACCCTAAAGCTTCTAAGATCAACTAAATTATAGACAAGACTAGTTAAATAGGAGAACATGATAAGTTAACTTCCATCCCAAACCAGAACATTTAAAAGGAAGGACTGGGATAGTCCTGCGAGCGGTAGGCTCGGGTTATAAGGAAGGACTGGGATAGTCCTGCGAGCGGTAGGCTCGGGTTATAAGGAAGGACTGGGATAGTCCTGCGAGCGGTAGGCTCGGGTTATAAGGAAGGACTGGGATAGTCCTGCGAGCTGTAGGCTCGGGTTATAAGGAAGGATTGGGATAGTCTTGCGAGCGGTGGGCTCGTAGTTTAAAGATAAGACTAGTGTAGTCCAGCGAGCGGTAGGCTCGTAGTCTAAATATAAGACTTGTGTAGTCTAGCGAGCGGCAGGCTCATAGTTTAAGATAAGGCTGGTATAGCCTGGCGAGCGGTAGGCTCTACTTTATAATTGTTAATGTAGAATTGTGAGCTGTAGGCTCGGTAGTGAATGGCTAATACATGTTCTGGTGTATAAGATGTGGTGGGTCTTCGGTTCTGCCTTAGTCGTCACACCGACAGTAGTTCGTTGACTCGGCTGTGCTAGTGGTTTTATGGGGGCCAGGTTGTCTTACTGCGCGTCCGACGGGACGGATTCCCTAAACCCTGCCTGGCCAATTCAGTTTAGTACGCAGGAGCTCGTGAGTACTGGGTACCGGTATCACAACGTACGTTTGGGCCTAGGTCTGGTAGTGTGACTTACCCACCTAGGTGAGGAGACGCCCGCTCCTCTGCCACCGTTTGACCACGACGGGAGGTGCCCGAGAGGTTAGCTACCTCCGAAAAGTGGGAACTAAAGGTCTGTACGTACAGAGTCGTGTGGGTGAGTTGCATGTGTATGAAATAGTAATACAAACATTGCATCATTGCATTGCACATCGTAGCATAGCATTTCTGCACAAACAGAGACCTCATCGTATAAATTAGTGTGGGCCCTTTTATACAATGTGTTTACTTCTTACCAGATCCCTTGACTTATGTGCCTTGTGCGTATGGATATAAGTTAAGGTTACTTTCGTAGCTGCTCTTATTTCTTATACCTGCTATTTTACTTATACCGCTCATTATTTATTGCTTATATACCTACACCTGCTAGAGTAGAGATGTTTCCATTACTTGTTTAGTATCTTTATACTTGCTAGTCCCTCCGCTGCAACCTGCTATTGATTTACCCCTTGATTTCCTCTGCTTCCTCCTCCCGCATGGTGCCCAGGAGTCGCGGGTGGAGGCGGTAAGGAATATGCTGAGTCTTTTAGACTGACGGTCAGTGGACCATATCATTTTAGGGATGATGTACCGGAGCAGCAGGACCCCGTTTAGGAGACAGGATAAGAAGACGGGATGGAGCTGGTCAACCACTACACGTCGTCGCAGTAGCAGTTATAGTTGTATGAAGATAGAGTTTGATTGCTTCCACGTAAAAGTAGAATGAGAGTATTGATGTACTATATTTGAACATGTAGCGGGCATATGCGCTCTTTTACTTTAATTCTCATCATGGACATTGTAATCTTGTGATATATATATTTAATGTGATTTGTGGACATGCTGCTTCTATTGGCTTCTATTACTATGAATTGTGGTTGGCCTGGATGATGTTGATTAGCCGGCAGGACCGGCGTATTGTGGCGGCGACCATTGGGTGTAATGGTTTCGCCGCAAGACGGCGGTTCTGGGCAGTAAGACCCGGTTTAAAAAAAAAGAGGGTCTTACACTAAAGACTAGGATGTCGTCGAAATATACTACAACAAACTTCCCCATATACAGCCAAAAACGTGCGTCATCATCTGAGAAGGTGTTGGGGGCATTGGATAACCCAAGGGGCATCACCAGCCACTCATACAACCCGTCCTTAGATTTGAACGATGTCTTCCAATCATCCCCTTCCCGAATCCTAATCTGATGGTAACCACTCCGTAAGTCTAACTTCGAGAAAATAGTGGCACCTGATAGGACATCCAAGAGATCATCTAGTCGCGGAATTGGGAACCTATATTTTATAGTAATTTTGTTGAGAGCTCGGCTATCAACACACATGCGCCAAGTGCCATCCTTCTTAGGGGCAAGAAGGGCTGGGACAGCACATGGGCTCATACTCGTCCAAATGAATCCCTTACTCAGTAGATCCTCAATCTGGGTTTGTAACTCTTTATGGGCAGCGGGATTAAGTCTATAATGGGGCTGGTTGGGTAGGGACGATCCGGGGATAAGATCTATGACATGTCATATAACTCTAAGAGGTGGCAATGACGAAGGCAGCTCGTCCGGGTAAACGTCCTTAAAATCTTCCAACATTACCTGTAGCTCTCGGGGTAAATCATCCATTATGCCACTATCAGTCTTTGCACTCATGAGAACGAGAGCGTACATCATACCCTCAAGGAAGGAGTCCTTCACAAATTCTTTCCTTCCAACTAAACTCAACGCTTTCCTTTCTACCGGGACAGAGGTATCCTTAGCCAACACTACCGACTCTTTCGGCACAGTCGGTCTCAAGGTGACGGTCTTGCCATTGAATTTGAACTCATATGTGTTGGCGCGACCATAGTGCGTTACATCACGGTCGTAGAGCCAGGGGCGGCCTAACAACACATGACAGACGTCCATCGGCAGGATGTCGCACCAAACCTCATCCGTGTAGGATTTGAATGACAGGGGAACTAAGCAGCGCTGAGTAACCTTAATAGTAACCTTACTGATCCAAGCAACCTGATAAGGGGTCGGATGCGGTTCAGCAGTCAAGGACATATGCTTAACGGCGTTCTCAGAAACGGCGTTCACACAGTTACCGCCATCAATAACTAGTTTGCAAAGTTCCTCGCCACTCTTAAAGATCGGGGAAAGTATACTAGTCCTCTTCCAGTCGTCCACGGGATGAGGAGTGGTCAAGATGCAATGCATCACCATAAGGTGGTGATCATCCTATAAATCTCTTGGGACTCCTTCCGGGTCACTTTCCTCAGCAGCCTCGTACACGTAATCAGCGGGGTCAGTAGACGATTCTAGTAAGGCTATGGTTTTTGTCTTCATTGGGCATTCAAAGGCGTAATGACCCTGAACGCCGCAAGAATAACATGTGTTGTTAGACTTGCTAACCTTCCCAATAGGGATACGCTCACTCGCGGGGTTCTTAGTGTTTCTAGCGGTGATCACAACAGACTTTGACTCGGTGGACCTAAACTTTCCCTTATCAGGATATGTGGAAGAAGAAGCCCCAGTGGTGGACTTATTCTTCGCATGAGAGTATCGGGAGTGAGCCTTAGATGCTAGGTGTTTTTCAATGTCCAGGGCGGCATTGAAGGTCGTGTTTAAGTCTGTATGCCCATAGCGCAGGAGATTCCTTTGGATATCTGGATGAAGCCCCTTACGGAACCTAGATAACGTGACTTCCGGAATCTCCCTAAGATCGCAACGCACCATGTGGTCCTTTAGTTCTCCCATATATTCGGCTACCGAATTTGATCCATGCCGCAGGGTGGCAAGCTCATTGAACATGTAAAACCCCAAATCAGAAAATTCAGAATTCTGGAATCCAGAGCTGTCGCCGGCGACAGTGGCTGTCTCCTGGGCGATAGCGCTCTGTTGAGAAGGTTCTGCCATGAGCTGTCGGACGGCGTTGACTGGTCAATGTCGGTTCACATCACTGTCGTCGGGGCGACAGCTTAAAATTGGACTTTGTGGCCGAAATCAAGGGCATTGATTGCACTTTGACTTTGGGGGCTGGTTTTGGCTAGGGAGGCTCAGTGGCAGCTAATAAGGCCGAATCCTCTTCTTTTCCATTTAATTCCTTAAGGGTTCTTAAGAGAGAGAGAGAGAGAGAGGAGCTTGGAGAAGAAGGGGGAATAGTGAACCCTAGCTTGGAGCTTGGGTTTGGAGGAGCTACACTCATCCAATCCCTTCAAGGTTGGTGGCTACGCGTAGAGGAGGGCAAGGTGCTCCTTTCCATCTGTGTGGAACGTCAAGCCATGGGCTCGAAGTGGCGTTTAAGGGTAACGAACTCTTCTAACCCCTTTTGGACATGTTCTAGTCCTTTCCCATGCATCGTTGAGGCAACCTACCCAAAAGGGAGAGGTCGTGGCCTCCGACGGGTCGATTTTTGCTATCCCCATCAAAGCTTGCATACATATAGAGTCCGTGCGTAATACGGACGTAGGCGCGCTGTGTGAAGCCCATCCGAGATGGTTCGTCCGGATTGGTGATGCCTTGTGGTATTGTGCGTGCTCGGGGAAAACCCCGTGTTGTTATCCTGCTTCGTAGGACTAGAGAGTGCTACTGCATGCGCAGCAACGCCTGGGGGTGTGCCCCGGGAAGCACCCGAAGTTGGATGCAGAAAATGAGTTCTGCTCACTGTCGCCAGGCGACAGTGACTGTCGCCCCGGCGACAGCTCCCGGAATTGGTTCTGGTGACTGTTTGGTGTTCTGAGGCAGTGAAAGTGCTACTGCATGCGCAGCAACGCCTGGGGGTGTGCCTCGGGAAGCACCCACAGCTGGAAACTAAAAGTGGAATGTTGTCCGCTGTCGCTAGGCGACAGTGACTGTCGCCCAGGCGACAGCTCCCAGACATGGGGCTGGTGATGTTTGTTGTGCCCACCTGTTGAGGGGACCTGTGGTTGGCATGCCCGACCCGTAAGGGTGCCCTGGTGGATGACTTAGCGGCCCGTGGAGCTAGCTAATTGAGAATACCTGGGCTGAGGGGACGCCATACCCGCATTTCGTGTCGTACAACGAGTGTGTGAACAACGGGCATTTGGCGTACCAGCACCTGATTAGTAAGGCTCGAATAGCATGTCGGGAGGCGATGGGGAAGAGTCTTCGGACTGCGTAAGTTCACAATTAAAGCACGGGGGAGCCCTGGTATTCGGGCCGCCGACTTTAGCCTCGAAGGGCAAAACCATCAAGAGTGGATGGTGGTGGAAGGCGTAGTACACCAAAGAGTGCCTGAGTGCACGAGACGTGGAGGCCATTCCCACGTTTGTGTTGTTGCATATGTATGAAATGTTGTGGGCTCGTCTAGTCGCACTCTTAGATATGTATATGCTGTTGAGACTGTTTTGCAGGGACGGTTAGAACTGCCACCCCCTCGAAGGTGTGGGGTCGTTATAAATTGGTCAGCTTTAGCTGATCGTTGCCCTGTTTTGCCACCATTTTTGGTGGGCTTGTTTTGCAGGTGTTGGACCGAGCGGGAACTTGGCGGGCTGAAGCCCCTGCGCTGCTGCAGCCCTTGGAGGCCTTTGATGTTCCTTCTGTTTTTCATGTATGGCCGGCCTGCGCGCCGATGTTGGTAAACTGTAAGGCCGTCGTGCCTCTTTTGTGTTGTAAAACATTTTATTCCAAGTTAATAGAAGTGGACATACCCGAGTTCGGGTCTTGTGGTTTATAATTCTGTCTCTCTCTTTTTTACTTCCGCATAGAATGCTCTGAGTTAGGCTTCGTGGTATAGTGTCGTTGTTATTCCATTAAGTGACGTTCCCATTTGTTTTATAGTATATGGCGTGGGGCCCGGCCGGACCTTCTGCTATATGCTTTCGAACGGATGGGGGTGTTACAAATTGGTATCAACTACTAGGGTTCCGTATCCTTCTAAGGAATTCGTGGGCGAATTCTTTTAAGGGGTGGTGAGCACGTGTGTGCGCTACCGTTGAGACGTAAAATAAACCCAAAAATGTCCACTTAGGAATAAAATGTAACAACAAACCAACAATTAATGCATGATTTTGGAACCTGAGTGTTCCTTTTGTGGTTAGTTTGCGACCATGCTTGTCGCCTAACCGTGCGATGCACTTGTGTAGGATACTCAAAGTGCTGCGGGACCGTCGCGTCCTCGTGAGATGATTCGAAGCAGCGGATCTGCTGAGGTGTCTACACCTCCTTCCCTGGTGCAGACGATCCGTATGATTGCTGAAGTGGTCGTAGGCGTGCTCAATGCTCAGTCAGGAAGACCTAAACACCTTCCTTCTCCCGTGGTGGTAACGAAGCGAGCAGTAGTCGTTGAGCCAAACGTAATGACAAGAGACTTCAATCAGTGGTTCCACTTGTGTGTGGGGCAAGGTGAGCGCTCGGTAGACGAGTACTTATGTGAGTTTATTAAGTTAACTCGCTTTGTGGGATCATCGTCGAAGGAGGACGAAAAGACCAAGGTAGATGGGTTCTACTGGGGCTTGCGAGATGACTTACGGTTGTTGCTTCTGGGCCCAAAGCTATTGGGCTTTCATGCGTTGGTAACCTCTGCGAGGGAGTTGGAGTGAGACCTCCAGCATATCCAAAGGAAACAAGCCGTGAACTCTGAAAAGCTGGAATGTCATCAGCCCAAATAGGGATCGCGAAAGAGCAGGAGGAAGAAGGCTAAGCTTGTGGGACGAGCTCCCCTGTTATGCTTTACTTGTGGTAAGGCGGGGCATATGGCTCGAGATTGTCGCAGTGGCCAGAAGAAGAGGAAAGTAGAGGAGCCAACTCCTCCGCGAGCTTCCGGTGCAATGACTAGCCGAGAGCTCCCTGTTTGTTATTGCTGTGGCGAGTTAGGCCATAGCGCCTGCGAGTGTATTGTAAGTCTGGTATAGACAGGGGGAAAGTAGGGTAGCCAATATCTTTGGGTAAAACTATGATGGCAATGTAAGCTTGTATATAGTTTGTACTGCTCTTTTTGCACACTTTGGTGGTAATGAGATGTTGTTAAAGCTTAACCATGCTGTTGGGTGCCTTTGTGGCCCCACTCTTCTTTTAATGCGTAGCTAGCTTTTAATATGTGCTTTAATGCGTTGGGCACTAAGCTGGTGCAGGAAAGTATAGAATTATGCAGAGGTGAGACACTTACGTGTTCAAACCCCACGCAAAGTCTAAACGTCGTGACGTTGTGATAGCAGGTGCGGTTGGAGTCCGAGAACCTTCGTGCAAGTACGTCTTAGGAAGTTAGGCAGGGGAGGTATACCGACCGCAAGGCGGTTTTGCGGGCATGCATGGAAAGAGCACGATGTTGTTGTCTGCTCTCTTGGTGTCCAAGGCGGTGCGGTAGAGGGGCAGAGCTGCTCTTTTCCCTAGTTGGGGCTTCAGAGCCAAAGCCTAGCTTAGCTGACGTTCCGGTAGTGTGGGAGTTGTCAGGTATTCCCGAGAGATCTCCCCGGTGCTCCACCGCAGCGGGAGATAGATTTCACGATTGTGTTGGTGCCAGGCGCTAAGCCGGTGGCCCACTCGCCGTATCGTTTGGCTCCGAAAGAGTTGGCGGAGTTGAAGCTGCAGTTGCAGGAGCTGCTTGAGCAGGGCTACGTGCGTCCGAGTTCCTCACCTTGGAGTGCACCGGTCCTCTTTGTCAAAAAGAAGGACGGTAGCCTGCGGCTTTGCATCGACTATCGGGAGCTGAACAAGCTGACGGAGAAGAACAAGTATCCTCTTCCGAGGATAGATGATTTGTTCGACCAGCTCGTTGGTTCGACAGTATACTCGAAGCTGGACTTGAAGTCCGGCTATTATCAGGTGCGGATCAGGGATGCGATATCCCGAAGACTGCCTTTAGTACGAGGTACGGGCAGTATGAGTTCACCGTGATGCCGTTTGGGCTGTCTAATGCGCCTTCGGTGTTTATGGACTTGATGCACCAGACTTTCTGAGAGCACCTCGACCGGTTTGTGGTCGTCTTCCTGGATGACATACTAGTCTACTCTCAGTCCGAGGAGGAGCTCGGTGATCACCTGCGAGTAGTTTTGGAGGTTCTAAGGAGGAGCCAGTTGTATGCCAAGTTCTCAAAGTGCGAGTTCTGGCTTCCATCTGTGGTGTTCTTGGGCCATGTGGTTAGTGGTTCGGGTGTGGCGGTAGATCCGGTGAAGGTTTCGGCCATTAGGGAGTGGTCTGTTCTTTCTACTGTAGCGGAGGTCCGTAGCTTTCTCGGGCTGGCCGGCTATTACAGGCGCTTCGTGGAGAAATTATCACGGATCGCGCTGCCTCTTGCGACGCTGGCACGGAAGATGTGGGAGTTTATGAGGACCCCCGCGTGTGCGCAAGCTTTTGAAGAGCTGAAGCAGTGGCGTACCACTGCCCTGATCTTATATTTCCCTTGCGGCACGAAAGGCTACAAGACTTGCAGTGATGCGTCTGGTAGTGGCCTTGGTTGTGTTCTGCTGCAGTAGGGTAAGGTGGTGGCGTATGGCCCTCACTAGCGAAAGGTGCACGAACGAAACTATCTGGTTCACGACTTGGAGTCGGTTGTCGGGATTGAAGGCAGTGTGTGTGTTGTGGTGGCTTCATGTTTGTAATGTGAAGAGCAACATCTCTGCGGACCGTAAGAGCATGAGCACCTTCTGGCGCAGAAATTTCTGATCAGGCGTTAGCGAATGTGAATGGAGTCCTCGGGGACTACACCATCGAGTTTCACTACACTCCCGGGAAGGGGAATGTCGTAGCTGTTGCGCTTAGTCGAAGGGCTCCAGTATAGGCAAGCTGGATTCAGATGCGCATTGAGCATTTGATACATGATCTGGAGGCCCTGGACATCTCTTGTGTGGAGAGAGGGAGCAGCGCTGGTGTGTGCGCGAATCGGTTTGAGGTGCAGCGTGATCTCGTGGGCTGAGGTATGGAGCTGTAGAACTCGATCCGAGTTTGAAGCGCTTCGCGGAAAAACCTGCTGTTGGGGCCGGATGCCAGTTTTGGGTGCGTGTCGGGTTGCCGTGGAGAGGTGACCGTTTGTGCGTCCCCTAGGTGGGTGAGCTGCGCGATGAGTTGTTGTACGAGGTGCATCGTACCAGGTATTCAGTTCATCCGGGGAGCGCGAAGTTGTTTAAGGACATGAAGGTCCTTTTCTGGTGGCCGGGTATGAAGAGGGACATCGCTCACTACATGGCCAAGTGCCACACTTGTGCGCTAGTGAAGGCGGGATGTCAGAAGCCCGATAGCTTTTTGCAGTCATTGCCTATTCCGCAGTGGAAATTTGTTGACATTTCCGTGGATTTCGTGCATGGGCTGACGAGATCGCAGCGCGGGAACGATGCCATCTGGGTAGTCGTAGACCGGCTGGCGAAGGTGGCGCACTTTATCCCCAACCGGAGGGATGACTCGGTGGAAAAGTTGGAGAAACTGTATGTCGATGCAGTAGTGAGATTGTACGGTGTGCCCTGTAGCATCGTCAGCGATCGAGTTGGACGCTTTACTTCGAGCGGCTGGAGGCTAGTCAACCGTCTATTGGGTACGAAGCTGCAGTTTAGCACGGCCTTTCATCCGCAGACGGATGGCCAAACTGAGCGTACCAACAGGACGATGGAAGGCATGCTCTGGATGTGCGTCCTGGATTTTGGCAAGGGGTGGAAAGATCACCTCTTTCTTGTTGAGTTCACGTACAACAACAACTATCAGGCGAGTATTCAGATGGCGCCTTTCGAGGCCCTCTATGGCAGGAAGTGCCGCACTCCCTTAGCTTGGGCGGAAACGGGCGAGACGAAGCTCTTCAAGAGGAAAGACGTCGAAGAGGCGACTTCGACGGTGCGTTTGATCCGGGAGAGGCTTTTGGTTGCGCAGGTTAGGCAGGCGAAGTACTAGAATGCGAAGCACCGCGACGTCCATTTCGCCGTTGGCGATTGGGTTTACTTGAAGATCAGGCCATTCAAGGGCGTGTCCAGGGTTCGGCGCTTGAAAAAGCTGAGTCCGAGATACCTTGGACCATTTGAGTTCATCGAGTGCGTCGGCGAGGCGGCTTATAGGCTTGCGCTATCAGCGGAACTGAGCAGGCTACACGAGGTATTCCACATCTCGGTATTGCGGAAGGCAGTGCAAGAGCCTACGCAGGTGGTCGCGGCGGATCAGGTGCCCGTGGATAGTGGGCTTAAGACGGCGGTCAGTCCCGTTAGCATCGAGGATGCTGAGGTGCGTCAGTTGCGGAACAGGGCGATCCGTATGGTAAAGGTCCATTGGGACAACTGCGGTCGCGAGGAGCTCTCATGGGAGCGTGAGCAGACCATGATGGAGGAGTTCCCCGAGCTGTTTCGGTGACGTTTATCTTTTTCCCCTTTGTGTAAAGACATTTTGTTTGATATTTTTATATGCGTGTTTTTTTACAAATTTCGGGACGAAATTTTTATAAGGAGGGGAGGGTTGTAAGACCCCAAATAAGAAAATTCAGAATTCTGGAATCCAGAGCTATCGCCGGCGATAGTGGCTGTCGCCTGGGCGATAGCGCTCTGTTGAGAAGGTTCTGCCGTGAGCTGTCGGACGGCGTTGACTGGTCAATGTCGGTTCATATCACTGTCGCAGGGGCGACAGCGGCTGTCGCCGGGCGACAGCTCAAAATTGGACTTTGTGGCCGAAATCAAGGGCATTGATTGCACTTTGACTTTGGGGGCTGGTTTTGGCTTGGGAGGCTCAGTGGCAGCTAATAAGGCCAAATCCTCTTCTTTTCCATTTAATTCCTTAAGGGTTCTTAAGAGAGAGAGAGAGAGGAGCTTGGAGAAGAAGGGGGAATAGTGAACCCTAGCTTGGAGCTTGGGTTTGGAGGAGCTACACTCATCCAATCCCTTCAAGGTTGGTGGCTACGCGTAGAGGAGGGCAAGGCGCTCCTTTCCATCCGTGTGGAACGTCAAGCCATGGGCTCGAAGCGGCGTTTAAGGGTAACAAACTCTTCTAACCCCTTTTGGACATGTTCTAGTCCTTTCCCATGCATCGTTGAGGCACCTACCCAAAAGGGAGAGGCCGTGGCCTCCGACGGGTCGATTTGTGCTATCCCCGTCAAAGCTTGCATACATATAGAGTCCGTGCGTAATACGGACGTAGGCGCGCTGTGTGAAGCCCATCCGAGACGGTTCGTCCGGATTGGTGATGCCTTGTGGTATTGTGCGTGCTCGGGGAAAACCCCGTGTTGTTATCCTGCTTCGTAGGATTAGAGAGTGCTACTGCATGCACAGCAACGCCTCGGGGTGTGCCCCGGGAAGCACCCGAAGTTGGATGCAGAAAATGAGTTCTGCTCACTGTCGCCAGGCGACAGTGACTGTCGCCTCGGCGACAGCTCCCGAAATTGGTTCTGGTGACCGTTTGGTGTTCTGAGGCAGTGGAAGTGCTACTGCATGCGCAGCAACGCCTGGGGGTGTGCCCCGGGAAGCACCCACAACTGGAAACTAAAAGTGGAATGTTGTCCACTGTCGCAAGGCGACAGTGACTGTCGCCCAGGCGACAGCTCCCAGACATGGGTCTGGTGATGTGTGTTGTGTCCACCTGTTGAGGGGACCTGTGGTCGGTATGCCTGACCCGTAAGGGTGCCCTGGTGGATGACTTAGCGGCCCGTGGAGCCAGCTAATTGAGAATACCTGGGCTGAGGGGACGCCATACCCGCATTTTGTGTCGTACAACGAATGTGTGAACAACGGGCATTTGGCGTACCAGCACCCGAACCATTGCAGCACCTGATTAGTAAGGCTCGAATAGCATGTCGGGAGGCGATGGGGAAGAGTCTTCGGACTGCGTAAGTTCACAATTAAAGCACGGGGGAGCCCTGGTATTCGGGCCGCCGACTTTAGCCTCGAAGGGAAAAACCATCAAAGTGGATGGTGGTGGAAGGCGTAGTACACCAAAGAGTGCCTGAGTGCACGAGACGTGGAGGCCATTCCCACGTTTGTGTTTTTTCATATGTTTGAAATGTTGTGGGCTCGTCTAGTCGCACTCTTAGATATGTATATGCTGTTGAGACTGTTTTGCAGGGACGGTTAGAACTGCCACCCCCTCGAAGGGGTGGGGTCGTTATAAATTGGTCAGCTTTAGCTGACCGTTGCCCTTTTTTGCCACCGTTTTTGGTGGTCTTGTTGTACAGGTGCTGGACCGGGCAGGAACTTGGCGGGCTGAAGCCCCTGCGCTGCTGCAGCCCTTGGAGGCCTTTGATGTTCCTTTTGTTTTTCATGTATGACCGGCCTGCGCGCCGATGTTGGTAAACTGTAAGGCCGTCGTGCCTCTTTTGTGTTGTAAAACATTTTATTCCAAGTTAATAGAAGTGGACATACCCGAGTTCGGGTCTTGTGGTTTATAATTCTGTCTCTCTCTTTTTTACTTTCGCATAGAATGCTCTGAGTTAGGCTTCGTGGTATAGTGTCGTTGTTATTCCATTAAGTGACGTTCCCATTTGTTTTATAGTATATGGCGTGGGGCCCCGGCCGGACCTTCTGCTATATGCTTTCGAACGGATGGGGGTGTTACAGAACATTTGAGTTCGGTGGTACGCAGGGACATACTGATCTGTGAGCAAATTCTTCATCACCTCCCAGCCTATAAGGGGAACTCCGCGATCGGCTCCTAATCTCCGTTCTTCGTTTAGCCAAAATGTCTTTGCGTGACCCGCTAATTTCATTCTAGCGACTTGGACCTTTTGATGGTCCGGGAGGTTGTGCCACTCGTAATAACACTCCATGTCTATTACCCAATTAAGGAAGATCTGGGGATCTCCCAATCTGTCATAAGTGGGTGCATTTAACTTAATGGCTCTAGTGATGTCGAAACCACGCTCGGGACGGTGTTCTCGAGGGGGCACTCGGGGATGGTCCCCATCAGAATCCGAATCAGTGACGGGCTGGTGCCGGTTGGGCTCCTCAACATCACCGGGTGGTGGTGGCGGTCCTCCTTGATTCCGTAAAATTTGCGCTAACATCGTCCTAAGCTCAGTCATTTCGGTACGTAGGCCTGCTATGGCCTCGGTGTTGGGATCATCATGCTGATTCGCAGCCATCCTAGACGTAGACGATGTCGTGTACTCCGTTCCTAGCCTAGTGCGCATACAGGGTTGGACAAAATTATGAAGTGAATTTTTTTTTTGTAGTGCAGATTAATAGAAAATAATTTTGGCAGGAAAATATATTCGGGATGTGACTAACAGTGAGAACTTCCAAGAATTTTATTTTTTAAATTTCGACGAAAATTGAAAGTATTGGCCCGCTATTCGCAGGCCAACTAGATAGAATTACAACATTCCCAATTTTAAGGCCGACCTAACGAGGACGAATCGAACAAATTTCTGTTTTAATGTTGCTGGAAATACGTGCAGGAAGCTACAGAAAAAATTTCAGATTTTTTTGACAAGTTTAAAAATTATGCAATTTTACTAAATGCGGACCAATCTGAAAATTTTCAGATTTTGACCGTTCTAACGAACGCACCGACTAGAGGACGGATAGCCTACAGATCTGAGAGTAAGGATGGTGTCGAGATAGAACTCAACACAACTTTCTTTGATACCAAATTGATGTAGGGGAGGACGGGACACGCGTTCGTTTACGCTAACGGAAAAACCATCATCACAGAAATTAAAAACAACATAGGAGGACTCTGACCAAAAGCGAACGAAAAGGGGTCGGTTGGCTCCAAAATCCGATTGATAAAATTAAGCCGGACTCGATACAACGTCCTTAGGACCTACCTCTCCAACAAGCACACAACTCACCGAAAGCCGGACTCGATACAACGTCCTTAAGACCTACCTCTCCAACAAGCACACAACTCACCGCACCTACACAAGCATCTATTCTTTCAACTTGAGCCGTTTCAAACGCAGCAATTAATTTATTTCAGAGTGGCGGCAAACGATTAGTAGCAGTCCAAACTTTAGTTGAGATTAATTCCCTTGTTAACACAAATTGTGCCAAAACTTGGAGAACAAGTCAAGGCTAGGCCGAGTTTGCTCCCGCAACGGATCTTCCCAATCCGGGTCATAAGAGATTCAATTACAATGAATTGAAATAAGAATTCGCAAGCGATGCGTTTTAAAAATCACGGAAATGACGGTTCGAATAAACCTTCACAAATCTCACAGAAAGAAATCACAATATGAGAAAGAGATTACCCAACCAAGAAGATGAACACACACAAGATAAGGTGGGAGATTCACTATCTCCACGGATCCACCGGCGTCACAGGTTGCAACCTTCTTCCTTGGCGTCGCACCGAAGGAAGCCACGCCAGAGTCGCACCGAACGGGATGGAGATCGCAAGGGAGACTTCACACCAGGGGGGGGGGGGGGGGGGGGGGGGGGGGGCTAGATGTGTTCCTCCTTGTGGCCGAAATTTCCAATGAGGGAAATATGGTTTCTTTTTTCTTCAATGCTTCTAATCTCATCATAAAGGCCTCCTTATATAGGAGTTACAACAAAACCTTAACCATCCATGATGGAGATGTAATCTCATCCATCCGTATGGTTAAATACACACCATAATAAAATAAAATGTCCAAAAATAAAAATGACAAACTTTTATGAATATAAAATTATCATCAAACATGAAATAATTTTATATTCATAAATATAAAATAAAAGTGCATAAATAAAACTTTAATTTTTCACGGCGGCTTTGGCACGCCGCTGGCAGAGATTGTAACGCGGACTTCCTTCAGCATCATCATGGCACCTCAGATCTTTGTGTCGCAGCGCCTCGACAACCGGGTCATCATCAAGGAGTGTCGGAGGGGCCGCGCCATCAGATTAAACTTGAAAGTGAGGTTAGATCTTAGACTTACTCTAGAGGGGGGTGAATAGAGTATTAAAAACTTTTTCACTTAGTTTTATAGCGGAATTAAAATAGTGTTACTTACATGTGTATTGCAGAGTAAGTTATAAAATAAAATAAGGAAGCACAGCACACAACACAGCAAAATAAGCACAACACAGACGACACAAGAATTGTATAGTAGTTCCCCACTAAACCTGGGTACGTCTACTCTTCTACCACACTTGGTAGGATTCCACTACAGGTTTTTGTTCGGGTGCCCTGCCACCAAGGGGTTTTTGATCAGGTGTCCACACACCAAGTGAGCTCTTGATCAGGTGCTCTAACCAAACTACGGGTTTTTGTTTAGATGCCCTGCCACCAATGGGTGTAACTTTTGAAGGGAGTTATAACCCTTTATACAGGTGAAAGAAAACAAAATGTATTGTTCTTCTCTTTCAGAGAAGACTCTAGTGGATCCTTGATAGTGTTGAAGAGTTCCCCCTAATTTGATTAGTGTTTGATGATCAGTTGAGGAAGCTTCTTCTTTAGAATGTAGTAACTCTTTTCTTCTTCTTCTGCAGTTGAGATCCTGAGCAAATGATCTTGATTAAGTGTCTTAGGATGAAGATGATCTGCAGAGAAGAGTTAGCAAACAAGATAGATAAAAATATGTTGTTCTCTGTTTTTCTCTTCTTTGTGCTTTCTCTGTCTATGTGTAATCTGGAGAGCTTCTCTCTTGTGTTGAGTTCTTCACTCTATTCCTTCTCTAGAAAGGAAAGAGATAACGTCTCTTTTTATCAACTGGACTCCTCGAGAAGATAAACAGCCATCTTTAATTTAAGTTGTTCTGCAACGGCTATATCACTAATTGTTCTGCAACGGCTATATCATTAATTTATTCTGCAATGGCTATATCATAATGTGAGGCAGTGATACTTCATATAATGGAAGGGCAGCAATATAAAAATAGAAAACATTCAAAATATTGCTTTATCAGATCTGACAACATATAGAAATTTAGTCGAGCTGAGAAATGAGAATTTATAAAGCTGATAATAAAACGTCGATCTCAGCTTGAAGTTCGTCGGGCTGAGCTCGATGTTTGTCGATCTGATCATTGATTAACTGCTGAATGTACTTTCGTTGAGCGCTGCTAGGATTTCGTCGAATGCAGCTTCAGAGCTATTTCGTCGATCGCTGCTTGGTTTTCGTCGAACGCAACTTCCTTGATATTTCGTCGATCGCTGCTTGGTTTTTGTCGGACGCAGCTTCCTTGATATTTCATCGAGCGCAGCTAGCTTTTCGTCGATCGCAGTTAATGAGATTTGATCTAGTTTATACAAGATGTGTAACGATATAAACTTAGACCATAAAGATGGATCCTAACTCAAATCAAAACTAGGGTTCCAACAATCTCCTCCTATTTGAGTTGGGATACAAATTTGAAATTTAAAACAAACAGGGATCCTAATCCAAATCAATACTGGTGATCCAACAATCTCCCCCTATTTGTATTAGGATGCCAAGCAAAAGAAATAGAATAACTCAAAGCATAAATCATTTCAGTAGATATAATAAAGCTTTAAGGAGATGTACAGAATACACAGATAGTAAAATTAATTGTTCTTTTGAAAACATTTAATCATAAATTACTAAATTTCTTCTTCTTTTAAGTTCTTTTTAATTTTCTTCTTCTTTCAATTTCCTTTAATTTTAATTTCTCTTTAATTTTCTTCTTCTTTTAATTTCCTTCTTCTCTTAATTTCTCCCACTGTCTTGATTCAGAGAACCCTGGATCAAGACCCCTAGAAGAACGGTAAATGGGAATATAAGCAATTTTGATTCTTAGATTTTTGTTTCAATAGGATTCATTTAATTTGATGAATTGCTACAGCTGTTAATGGATTCTAAAGAATTTTTAAGATAGAAAGTTTTTATCAGATTTGAATTGCTACAGCTGTTAATGGATTCTAAGGAATTTTTTGAAAAACATTGCCTGATTGTTAAATTTTCTGAATCTTTATGGAGTGAGCAGGAATTGTACAACTTAGAGTTCAAGCCAAAACAACCAGAAGCAAATGAAGCAAAAAACGATCTTTATTGATAAGCATAATTCTTCATTACAGGGCGAGGTATACATGGCGAGATATGATTTCGCCAGTACACAGAAAACAGAAGAGAAAACAGTTGAAAAAAAAACCAGCGGTCTGCCAACTTGAGACCCCCTGACCGCGGGACCTAACAGTCCGCTCGGCTAGAGAACCAGATCGCCCGAACTGTCGATCTGCGACTTGATCACACCAACTGAGAACCACGCGACCTCCCGAACTCCACTGATCCTCCCGAACTCCAGCAACCCGCAATGCAAGCCGCGAGACCGCCCGAACACCTTCAGAAGAGGAGGTGACCGCTGCTGCCCGCACAATCCACAGAAGCTGCACAAAATAAGTTTGATTAGCTAAATCGGCCGGTCACAAAACAAGAGACCGCAAGAACAAGTCGCGAGCTCAACTTACACTTGGTGCTATGTGTTTGCTGCTACAGTGGCTCCTATTTATAGGCAAGCGACCTGATCCAGTCACCACCCTATGAGATCGGATCACCACCCTCCAGATCGCGCGACCAGGACTGGTCAACCCGCGCGATCAGCAACAGAACCACCTGCTTAGGTGAGATCGCCGGCTTCAATACCAAACCGCGAGAGATCACCACTCCCACAATGAAGCCGCCCAGCCTCCTCCTGAGACCGCGAACAGACCAGACCAACTAAGGCACAGCCCGCCAAGTCGATCAAACAACTGTGATCGCATATGCCAGCTGATCGCCGAAAGGACCAGCCATGCGAAAACAACCCGGAGACCGCGCGACTAAGACGACCTTAGTCCGCGCGCACCACAAGGAACCCGGACAGCCATAAGACCAGCTTCTGGAAACCTGAACCAACCTGTGAGGTCACACCAGACCGACACAGCTCTGAGATAGACAGACCGCCATGCGGTCAGAGACCAGACCGCGCGGCCTTACCTCAGCACCTTGAACACAGACCGGCGGTCACGCCGAATAGCCCGCGGCTAGACCAGAAGGGTCAGACCGCCAGAGGAGACCGCAAGACCGTGCGGTCAGAACAGACCGCGCGGTCTCCCCCCAGACCGCCAACTTCCAAAATCCTCCCACTTTAATAATATCAACACTGCCCCTTGAAGTGGGAGGTTGAAAACAGCCCCAGTAGGCCCCTTAGCCGAGTAAACGACTCCTTCGCTAGCGCCTTCGTGAAGATGTCAGCAATGTTGTCCTGACTCCGAACATGCTCGACCGAAAGAGACCCCTCCAGCACCTTCTCACGAATGAAATGATGCTCGATCTCGATATGCTTGGTCATCGCGTGACAAACTGGATTAGGAACCAGTTTGAGGGCACTATCATTGTCGTCGTGGAGCAAAGTCGGACCCCGAACCTCCTTATGGACGTCTCCAACCAACCTCCTAAGCCAGATGGCTTCCTGAGCTGCCAAGGCCGATGCCTTGTATTCCGCTTCTGTGGTTGAGACTGACACGGAATCCTGCTTCTTGCTGCACCATGATATAGCCGTGGGGCCCGCCATGAAGTCGTATCCAGACGTCGACTTCCGATCATCCTAATCTCCCCCGTAATCAGCGTCCATGTACCCATGCACCTCGAAGCCCGCATCCCTCCTGTAAAGGAGACCCATATCTGAGGTCGCCTTGACATACTTTAGTATATTCTTGGCCTCTAGAAGATGAGGCGACCGTGGTTCCGCATATACCGACTCACCCTGCCCACTGCATACGCAATATTCAGCCTGTTAATCGTCAGATAGATCGAGCTCCCAACCAGAGCCCGGAACACCAACGGATCTTACAGGATCCTCCCCTCATCCTTGCGAAGTTTCATGGTCTTCTCCAGAGGTGTGGAAGTGCACTTCCCTTCCTTCATGTCGAACCGCACCACGATCCGCTTCGCATATCTAGCCTGGGACACCAACACTCCACTCTCCTTCCTATGCACCTCGAGTCCAAGGAAATGGTGAAGCTCACCCAGATCCTTCATCTCAAATCTGATAGATAGCTCTCCTCGAAGCTACACTACCTCCTCCTTCGAATTCCCCGTCACGATCATATCGTCGACGTATAACATCACGATGACTTGAAGCTCCCCGCTCTTCTTGACGAACAAGCTTGAGTCTGAGTCTGAAGCACCAAACTCGCAGAATAAGATATACTCTACAATCTTTCCATACCACGCCCTCGGCGCTTGCTTCAACCCATACAGGGCCTTCTTCAACTTGCATACATGCTCCGGAAAATCTTCAGATACGAAGCCTAGCGGCTGGACCATGAAGATGTCCTTGTCAATCTCGCAGTACAAGAACGCATTCTTTACGTCGAGCTGCCAAATCTTCCACCCCCAACACGCCGCCAAGGCAATCACAACCCGAACTGAAGTCATTTTTGCCACAGGACTGAATGTCTCCTCATAGTCTTCATCGTATTGCTGCGAGAAACCCTGAGCCATAAGGCGAGCCTTATACCGCTCGATACTGCCGTCAGCCTTCTTCTTAAGCTTGTAGACCCACTTGCATGTCATAGGGGTGATTCCCTTGGGCTTGGGCACCAGAGACCAAGTCTCATTTTTCTCAAGAGCATCCATCTCTTCCTGCATAGCCGAATCCCACTGTTCCATGCCTTTGGCCTTTTCAAAGCTCGACGACTCCCTCTCATGCAAGGGACCAGCAAAGAAACACGAGACAAAGCTCACCATGTTTCCTCCTGTATAGCGATCAGGGGCAATGATAGTTCGCTTCGATCTCCGCAACGCCTTCCCCTGACTCGTCGTATCCTCAGCTACTTCTTCCCTAGCTCCCCTTCCAGACATACTCGGAGCATCGCTCCCCCTGCTTCCTGAACCAGAAGCCTCCGCCTCAGAACAAGATATGTGGAGGGGTGGAAACACAATCTCATAAGCATAAGTCAACTTTGTGACTTAGGCTTTGTTATTACCTTCCACAAGGACAAGTGTCTAATTAAGAAGTCCTTAGATTCTGAGGCTACCTTAACTGGCACTAGGAGTGGAAACATTTATTGTTTAAACTTTCTCAATACAAATTCATCCATGCCCATATGTCTTGTGGCTGATGGTAAAGATGCTCTCTGTGTACAATGGCACAAGAGACTTGCACAAATCAACTATAAGACAATAAGCAAGCTTCTCTCACAAGACCTAGTTAGGAATGGACCTGATATTAACTGCATCAAAGATGGTCCATGTCAAGTTTGCCAACTAGGAAAGCAGACTAGGACCAGCTTTAAAAGCATATCTAACAAAGAGTCCACTAGGTGCTTATTTCTACTGCACCTGGATTTGTTTGGTCCTATGTCAGTTCATAGCTTAGGAGGGAAGGCCTACACCCTTGTAGTTGTTGATGATTATTCAAGGTTCACTTGGGTATTCTTCCTCAAACAGAAATTAGATACCCTAGATATCTTGAAAAATTTTGTCAGGCAGATCCAGAATGAGATGGACTGTACTGTGGTCAAAATCAGAAGTGACCATGGGACATAATTTCAGTCAGGGCTCTTGACAGGATTCTGCCAAGAACTAGGTATCTCCTAAGAATTTTCCTCACCCAGAACTCCTCAACAGAATGGGGTTGCTGAAAGTAAGAACAGAACCTTGATAGAGGCAAGTAGGACAATGCTAAGTGACTCCTCTCTACCAGAATACTTCTGGGCAGAGGCTGTCAACACTGCTTGTCATGTGATAAACAGGGCTATCATCATCAAAGACCACAAGAAAACTCCCTATGAGTTAATGAAGGGCAGAAAACTAACCTTATCCTACTTTAGGATCTTTGGTAGCAAATGTTATGTCCTTAATAATGGGAAATACTAACTAACTAAGTTTGCTGAGAAAAGCAGTGAGGGTATTTTTGTTGGCTACAGCTCTCATAGCAAGGCCTATAGAGTGTACAACATCAATAACCAAGAAGTGGAAGAATCTGTACATGTGGTATTTGATGAGACTAGCCTTAAACAAAAGGGCTGGTCTAGTTCTCTAGTGAATGCAGGTACAGTGGAGAGAGTAGAGAAGTTATCCATTGAAGACAATGCTTGTACCTTACTCAGAGATAAGAATCAGTCAGTGATAGTTGAAATCGAGGAAGAACTTCCAGAAAGTTCAGAAACGGCTGAAGAAATGCAACCTGAAGAAGCTGCTAATGTAGAAGTGCCCAGAATACTACCACTTTCCTTGAGACAAGTAAGAGATCATCCCCAAGAGCAGATAATAGGAAATGTCTACCAAGGCGTAATGACAAAGAGCAGAGCTGCAAATGAAGCATTGTACCTGAGTTTTCTCTCTCAAATTGAACCAAAGAAATTTGAGCAAGCAAATCAGGATCCATTTTGGATTGCAGCAATGCAAGAGGAACTGAACCAGTTTAAGAGATGCAAGGTTTGGAAACTGGTTCCAAGACCCCAAGGACAGAACATCATAGGAACTAAATGGGTCTACATAAACAAGTTGGATGAAAATGGAATCATCACCAATAATAATGCAAGGCTAGTGGCAAAGGCTACATACAAGAGGAAGGGATAGATTTTGATCAGACATTTGCTACAGTAGCCAGACTGGAAGCAATAAGACTGTTTCTGGCCTATGCAGCATACCAAGGATTCAAGGTCTACCAGATGGATGTGAAGTCAGCCATTCTAAATGGTGACCTAAAAGAGGAGGTATATGTAGAGCAGCCTCGGGTTTTGTAGACTCTACTCACCCTGGTTATGTTTATTTTCTTAGAAAAGCTCTTTATGGCTTAAAGAAGGCACCTAGGGCCTGGTATGAAACTCTGTCAAGCTTTCTAATTGAGAACAAGTTCTCAAGGGGAAAGATTGATAAGACATTGTTCCTAAGGGAAGTAAAGGGCAAGATCTTGCTAGTGCAGATCTATGTGGATGATATCATCTTTGGCTCTACAGATAATAATCTCTGCAAAAAGTTTGCCAACTTGATGCAGGGAAAGTTTGAGAGAAGCAGTATGGGTGAGCTCAAATACTTCCTAGGTCTCCAAGTGAAACAATCTGAAGATGGTATATTCATCTCCCAGACCAAGTTCACTCGGGAGCTAGTCAAGAAATTTGGATTGGAGAGTGCTTCTTCAATGAAGACTCCAATGGGAACCAATGTGTATCTGGACAAGGATGAGAACGGCATACCCTTTGATGAAACCAAGTACAGATGAATGATTGGATCCTTGCTTTATCTAACTGCAAGTAGGCCTGACATAATGTTTGCTACATGTGTTTGTGCTAGATATCAGGTGAATCCTAAGGAATCTCATCATGTCTCTGTCAAGAGAATCTTAAGATACCTAAAGGTCTTGGCCTAGGGTACCCTAGGAACAATGGATGTGAACTAACTGGCTACTCAGATGCAGATTATGCATGGTGCAAGGAAGATATGAAGAGTACCTCAGGGACATGTCAATTCCTTGGTAGAAGACTGATCTCGTGGAGCAGTAAGAAGCAGACCAGTGTGGCAATCTCAACAGTAGAATCAGATTATATCTCTGCTGGGAGCTATTGTGCCCAACTGCTATGGATCAAACATCAACTTGAAGACTACAACCTAATGATGACCAAAATACCCCTGTTTTGTGACTCTTCAAGTGCAATCTCAATTGCTAAGAACCCTGTCTCTCACGGCAGGGCTAAGCATATTGAGATCAGGTATCACTTCACCAGGGAGCATGTGGAAAATGAAGATATCACCCTTGAGTTTGTCCCAACAGACAAACAAGTGGCTGATATATTTACAAAGCCCCTAGATGAATCTAAGTTTAATTTCTTCAAATTCCAACTGGGGATGTTAAACTTAGAGTAATCCTCTACTTATTTTTCACTAATCCATTTCTATATGATTGTTTAGAAAGTCTCTCAGGATTTGGATGAACTATGACTGAGCAAGGGGGAGCGTGGACTATTGTCTACTTAAAGAGGAGCTCCAGGAAAGAAGTCAGAAAGGGGGAGAAAGGGCATCAAATGTTCAAGACAAGATGCTCAAGAAGACCACAAAGTTAGGGGGAGCAAAGAAGTAGGGGGAGCCATAAAAGAAGAGACATCAAATCAAGGGGAGCTACAAGCGTGATGTACTCAGAAAGTTCAGCAAAAGATAAGTACAATCTTACATGCTCAAAAGTTAAGATTATAATATTTATTGTCAAGTGAAAGTAGTCTTGAATTGAGATTCTGACTTCTTCAAATAGGGGGAGATTGTTAGGAATCTTGCCCACATGATTCATGATTTAAAGAAGTCACCAAGTCAAGAAAACTTCACTTTGTATTTGATCACTTCTCTAGCTTATAAATCTCAGGAAGTTAGCAAAACAAAGTTCGTCGAACGCAGAACAAAATTCGTCGAACGCAGAAGGAAGTTCGTCGAACGAAGAATGAAGTTAGTCGAATGCTGAAATTTGGCGAGTTCGTTGAACTCTGAGACATGGCAAGATCATCGAACGCTGATACTTGGCGAGTTCATCGAACGAAGAATAAAGTTCGTCGAACGAAGAGACGGGACAGAAGAATGAAGGTCGTCGAACGCTGAGACTTGGCCAGTTTGTCGAACGTAGAGACTTAGCGAGTTCGTCGAATGAAGATTGCAGTTCGTCGAACGCAGAGAAGACGTGGTATCGTCAACTTCACCAAAGTTGCCTTGTAGACGAGAAGATTAAGAAGCCTTGTCGTTGAAACGACAAAGAGATGATCAGTGTTGAAGAGAAAGTCAAAGAAGAATAGACATCGTCGTGAAGAAGCCTTGTCGCTGAAAAGACTAAGTAAGACTAATGGCGTTGAACATCGTCGTAAAGAAGGCATGTCGTGGAGAAGATTGAAGAAGGATAACTGGAGACAAGCAGTTGCTAAAGTATGATATGTCGACATGTTATCACTCATGTCGTCGAGAGAACAACGTGATTACGATGCCAGTCTATATGAAAGAAGATTATGATGACACAGTCAGAGACAACATATCGTCATATATGCAGAAGCACCAGAATGTCTCGTATCGTCGAGATACCTGCATTAGAGGCAGAAGAAAGAAGAATTGAAAGTCTACCTAAGTTCAAGGCATCGACAAAGTCCTGTCGTCGAGATATTTTCTATGTCGTCGTAACATTGGAAATATCGTCGAGACAGATTCAAAAGTTGCGGACGCACTGTCAGCATTTAATGTCGCCGCCTGATTGTCCAATCAGCGCGTGCTCTTAAGGAAAGGAGCGTCTGACACTTAAGGAACTTTTTCGAAAGACCATTGGGAGCCTCGCAGTCTTATAAAAGAGATAAGAGGTTGCCCTAATGCAAGAATCAATCGATCAATAAGAAAGAACTTGCGCATACAGCGAATAGAACAGTAAAAGCGGCGCAAGAAAGAAAGTGAAAAAGAAGAAGCAGTCATCTCCATCCACTGATGAGAAGCCAATCCTCCTCAGGCTAAGAAAAGATTGAAGAAGAACTGTGCGCTCAAGATCTGAATCAGAAACATCTTCTTCAACCTTAAGAATCCGATCTTCAACAGGTTAAAGTTGTCGATCTTCATCTGACAGAAGAAACAGTCATTTATCACTGTAATTTTTGTAAGGCTTGCGGGCCAATTGGTCTAGCTTGAGGGCTGCAGACCTGTGAGGCTTGAGGGCTAGGGCAGAGGCTAGAATTGCGGGTCTAGCTAGGTAGGGTTTGAGGGCCTGATTGTCAAGCTTGAGGGCTTGAGACCTGTGAGGCTTGAGGGCCAGGGCAGAGGCTAGACTTGCGGGTCTAGCTAGGTAGGGCTTGAGGGCCTGATTGTCAAGCTTGAGGGCTTGAGACCTGTGAGGCTTGAGGGCCGGGGCAGAGGCTAGACTTGCGGGTCTGAGCTAGGTAGGGCTTGAGGGCCTGAGTGTCGAGCTTGCAGGCTCGGGTGCAGTAGGGGCTTGCGTGCCTAGGCTATAGGACTTGCGGGTCCGTATTGTAAGGTTTGAGGGCCTGGAGTTTTTGGCGGAGTTTGCCGATCCTAACACACAGCTGGGTAGGCGCAGAGGGACAGAGGACTACTCAACACTCCCGGTCTTGAGGAACCTCTATATATCTTGTGTCGTCTGGTGTGTTTTATCTGTGTTTATCTGTGCGATATTTTTGTGCTGTGCTTGAATATTCTAAACTCGCGCAAATAATTTGTAAAGAACCCAGATCACCTAACACCCCCCCCCCTCTAGGTGAACGTTCCATTACTAACAAAAATTTGTCGAACAGAGGTCGGCGAAATCAAATGACTTCGTCGAACAGAGATCGATGAAAGCCAAACTCAGAAATCAAGCATAAATATTCCTTAATCAGAGATCAACGAAATCACTGCACTTTATCAACCCGAGATCGACGAAATCAGAGTTGTTTACCAAACATATATTTTAATGATTATCAAAGAAAATTTCAATTAGTAAAACACTTAACAGATACAAAGGCCAATATAACTAACTATAAGGCAATACTTGACCTATTGTAAATCTTTTAACTCCAATTGTAATCAAATAAAAAGTTATAAGATTCACTTGAATTTTCTATCTTAAAAACAAAGTCAAGATTTGAGTACTCTATTCTAGTTGCATTGATCAGAAGTGATCATGGCACTGAGTTTGAATCTCTTCTGATAAGAGAATTCTGTAAGAAGGAAGGTATCAGTGTTGAAATTGTTGAAGTGGGAGGATTTTGGAAGTTGGCGGTCTAGGGGGAGACCGCACGGTCTGTTCTGACCGCACGGTCTTGCGGTCTCCTCTGGCGGTTTGATCCTTCTGGTCTAGCCGCGGGGTATTCGGCGTGACCGCCGGTCTGTGTTCAAGGTGCTGAGGTAAGGCCGCGCGGTCTGGTCTCTGACCGCGTGGTGGGCTATCTATCTCAGAGCTGTGTGGGTCTGGTGTGACCGCACAGGTAGGTTCAGGTTTCTAGAAGCCGGTCTTATGGCTGTCCGGGTTCCTTGTATTGCGCGCGGACTAATGTCATCTTAGTCGCGCGGTCTCCGGGTTGTGTTCGCATGGCTGGTCCTTTCGGCGATCAGCTGGCATATGCGATCACAGGTGTTTGATCGACTTGGCGGGTTGTGCCTTAGTCGGTCTGGTCTGTTCGCGGTCTCAGGAGAAGGCTGGCATGCGAACAGGCTGTGTTCGCGGTCTCGTCGGCGAACACTAGTGGGCGGCTTCATTGTGGGAGTGGCGATCTCTCGCGGTTTGGTATTGAAGCCGGCGATCTCACCTAAGCAGGAGGTTCTGTTGCTGATCGCGCGGGTTGACCAGTCCTGGTCGAGCGATCTGGAGGGTGGTGATCCTATCTCATAGGGTGGTGACTGGATCAGGTCGCTTGCCTATAAATAGGGGCCACTGTAGCACCAAACACATTGCACCAAGTGTAAGCTGAGCTCGCGAATTGTTCTTGCGGTCTCTTGTTTTGTGACCGGCCAGTTTAGCTGATCGAACTTGTTTTGTGCAGCTTTTGCGGATTGTGCGGGCAACAGCGGTCACCTCCTCTTCTGAAGGAGTTCGGGCGGTATCGCGGCTTGCAGTGCGAGTTGCTGGAGTTCGGGAGGATCAGTGGAGTTTGGGAGGTCGCGTGGTTCTCAGTTGGTGTTGATCAAGTCACAGATCGGCAGTTCGGGCGATCTGGTTCTCTAGCCGAGGGGACTGTCAGGTCGCGCGGTCAGGCGGTCTCAAGTTGGCAGACCGCTGGTTTTCTTTTTCAGCTATTTTCTCTTCAGTTTTCTATGTACTGGCGAAATCATGTCTCGCATTGTATACCTCGCCCTGTAATGAAGAATTTTGCTTATCAATAAAGATCGTTTTTTGCTTCACGTGCTTCTGGTTTTTTTGGCTTGACATCTAAGTTGTACAATTCTTGCTCACTCCATAAAGATTCGGAAAATTTAACATGGTATCAGAGGTAGGTTGGAGTGGATAGAGCAGTGTGCAACTTAGAGTAGCCATCGCCTTTGTGAAGAAGGAACCAGTGGTAGAGCCATGGAAGCGAGGGGTCTTGGAATTGAGATGCTAAACCCGACCAACTTTAAGAAGTGGAGGTCTTGTATGCAGAGCTATCTTCTGGGTGAGGACCTCTGGGAGGTAGTTGGAGGAGAGAGCACAGAGGAAGTTATTCTGATTGGTTACCATCATGAGGTGAGGAACTGGAGGCGGATTAATGCCAAAGCAGAGTTCGCCATGAGGAGGGCTATATCACCTGATTTGTTTGATCACATCTTAGGTTGTGCATCAGCTGCAGAGATCTGGAGAGCCCTGGATGGGTTGTTTAACAAAAAGAATGTGGCAAGACTTCAATTCCTGGAAAATGAGATGGCCAGATCGGCTCAAGGTTACCTTTCTATCTCTACGTTCTTCTTGAAGATGAAGAACTTATGCGCCGAGATTTCAGCGCTGGATCCAGATGAGCAAATTTCTGAGGGGAAGATGAAGAGGCACATCATCCGTGGCTTGTGGAAGGAATATGTTGCCTTTGTGATGTCGGTGCAGGGTTGGGCAAATCAGCCATCTCTGCTGGAGCTGGAAAATGTGCTTTCTTCGCAGAAGAGTCTAGCAAGGCAGATGGCGGGGGTGTTAGTGTCTGGGGGAGATGGCGAAGTTCTCTTCACGGGAAAGAAGAAGAAGTAGGATAAGAAGAAGACCGCTGGAGGAGGCAATGGGCCTTCAACTTCTGGACAGCAGGAGAGGGTCTATGCTCCTAAGGTTGAAGGAAAGAAGAAGGGGGAAGGTCCCAAGTGCATCAGGTGCAGATAGGTTGGTCACATCAGGAAGGATTGCCGGGTGAATCTTCAGCCGAGGCATGCTGCTGCAGGAAAGGGGGAAGCTGAAGCCAGGCAGGTTGATGGAGGATGGGGAAGAGCCTTCTCGGCTTCTATTGGAGCCGCGGCTCCTATCAACTATCAGGAGGACTGGATCGTAGACTCGGGGTGTGGTCATCACCTCACCGGGGACGAGTCAAAGCTTACTTCCGCGCAGCCTTACTTAGGTAATGATGTCATTATTATTGCTGATAATACATTGCATGTTGTAGAGAAGGTGGGGGTTGTTTCCTTGGGCAGTGATAGGGGGCCACTAACTTTGAAGAGTGTCTATCATGTGCCCGGAATGAGGAAAAACCTCTTCTCCGTGACCAACGTTGTAGACGCTGGGTATCACGTTCTGTTTGGCCCAACAGAAGTGAGGTTTCTTCGAAATGTGGAGGCGGTGAAGGCTGAGGTCGTTCATGTGGGGAGAAGAGTAAAAGAATTGTTCGTTTTATCGACAAGTTCTTATGTTGACAAGATGCGGACGAATGATAGTGCTGTCATATGGCACGAGAGGTTGGGGCACGTAGGAATGGATAAGCTGAAAGCTATGGTGGTGAAAGTTCTGGTCAAGGGCTTGCCTAGTCTATCTTCCTACGGTGATGGTCATGTGTGCGCAGGATGTCAGTTCGGCAAGTCTCATCGGCTTCCGTTTGACAAGTCGCAGACAAGGAGTAGTGTGTCGTTGGAGTGCATCCGCGGTGACTTGATTGGACCGACTGCTACCCCAAGCCTCGGAGGCAGCAGATATATGCTGGTGTTGATCGATGATTACACCAGATATGTCTGGGTTTATTTTTTGAAGGAGAAGGCGGAGACGTTTGCCAAGTTTGTGGAGTTCAAGGAGCTCGTGGAGGGTCGGCGTGGTCTGTAGGTTAAGAAGTTGAGGACTGACAATGGAGGGGAGTTCACCTCTGGTGAGTTCTCTATTTTATGCAGGAAGGCAGGAATCCAGAGGGATCTTACTTGTGCACATACTCCACAACAAAACGGAGTTGCAGAGCGGAAGATCCGTCATCTGACGGAGACCTGCAAGTGTTGGCTGCATGCCTAGAGTATCCCAAAGTCCTTCTGGCCGGAGGGAATGTCTTGTGCTACCTACGTCATCAACAGGATGCCTCTCAGTCCCATCAATATGAAGACCCCGCATAAACTGATGTTTAAGGAAATCCAAGTGTGGCACACCTTCGGGTGTTTGGTTCCACCTGCTATGTGCATGTTGCAGATGCGCTTCGGACGAAGCTAGATGCGAAGGCAAGGAAGCTAGTCTTTGTGGGTTATGATGACCGGAAGAAGGGCTAGAAGTGCATGGACCCGGAGACGTGGAGATTTGTTGTATCTCGCAACGTCGTGTTCGACGAGGTGACGTCGTACAAGGGAAGTTCTGGTGTTGAGCTACCAGAAAGCAGGGTGGAGGAGCCGGAGAAAGCTGTGGAAAATCTTCAGGTGGAGCTGCCATAGCCCCTAGTCACTCCCTTTTCTGAACCACCAAAAATTACTGTTGGTCCATTCTCTACAGGGATGATCTCTTTCAAGTACCTTATGACTCCAGTCATGTTCCTGGAGCAGCCACTATCCAAATACCAAATTGGAGATTGGTTGGTATTTGGACCTACCAGCAAAATAAATTACTTCCCCTTAGGTACCCAATATGGTATGGGTCCTTGGTTTTTATTAGGGTGATATAAAGGAACAATAAACCTCTGAGGGTTCTGCACTCTCTTTGCATTGAGCCCTATTGGGTTGAACCAACAGTCCAATGCAAAGTGGCCTACTTTCCCACAGCACCAGCATTCATGTCTGTTGTATCTTCTCTTCTGCATCACCATCTGAGTGGGGTGGCAGTGCTGATGAGCAGAAGAGCATGCTTCTTGCCTAACAGATCTTGGGTGAACCTCATATGTGTGAGTTTGGGGTGGAATCGATCTCACCACATTTTGATTCACCTTCTTGGGAACAGGCTTTGTAGGAACAACCTTTCCCCTACCCTTGATTGCTGTTGCTACAGGTTTGTGGGCTGAAGGACTTGACACCAACACCTTCTTATAGGAAGGTCTAGCTTCAGAATCTTTGCCCGTAACTGTCTCCTGATTAAAACCAATACCAGCTCTGAACTGTCTAGAGAAGGTGTCAATGATAGGCAGGATAGTTTTGGGCATTGAGAAGCTGGATGCAAGTTTCTTCTCAGCCAACAACATTTCCTCAAGGACCTTGATGACCTTGTTCTTCTGTCCTAATTCAGCATTCTTAAGCCTTATGGCTTCCTTGAATTTGTCCACTTCTTTGCTCATGGTAGCCAGCTTCTTAGCTGTCTCCTTGAGCCCAGATTGAATAGGCTTCAAGGAATCTAACTCCTTGGTCTGGACTTTGAGGAGTTTCTTACAACTTTTGAAAGCTTTCCATAGGGCTTTATGTTGCTTTATCAGTTCAGATTCAACATCATATTCAGATCTTGAGGTTGTGCTGTTGGCAGCAGACACACCCTCATCATCATGCACAGAATCTGCTACTGATTCAGAATCAGAGTCAGATAGAGAAATTCTATCGGTTACCTTCCCAAGAGAGATGTCATCATGGTTGTCTTCACATATGGCCATCAGGCCAATGAGTGCATCTTCCTCAGTCCCAGAGGAACTTGAGTCAGAATCACTCAGTGTTTTGACCTTCTTGGCCATGAATCCTTTTTCTGATTTCCTCTTGCTCCTTGAGCTTCTTCTTTCTTCATAGTTCCTTGACTCCTTCTTAGAAGGGCAATCAGTAGCCATGTGACCTGTCTTACTGCAGGAATAACAAACCGTATTATTTAAATCATGTTTATCAGGGTTAGACCTATACCTTTCCTCCCTGGGGGCTTTGGATCTGTCACGATAATCAGATTTTCTGGAACTTGAGGATGAATTTTTGTGATTATCCCTCCCCCTTCTATGTATCAGCTTCCTGAACTGTTTTGAGAGAAGGGACACCTCTCTGTCAGTGTCATTAGAATCTGAAGAGCTAGCTTTTGATTCCTCACTGCTCTAAGATCTGCTCTGAGTTGCAGAGATCTTTCCCTTGGATCTTCTGGTGCTCTCAGCCTTTAGAGCCACAGATCTGTCTCTTGAGCTCACCTTTGAGCTTTCTTCCTCATCCTTCCTGGTGTTGAGTTGAAGTTCATGAGACAACAACATCCCATACAGATTTTTGGGCTCCATGATGCCCAGCTGACCCATCTCTCTGATGGCACAGATCTTGATGTCCCATTCTTTGTGAGGGAACTAAGAAATTTGTCATTAAGATCCGAGTTTGTGAACTCTCTTTCATAGTTTCTCAATCCATTCACTATCTTGAAAAATTTCTCATAACAGTTAGAGATTGTTTCATTCTTGCCTTGCTTGAAGGCCTCATACTCTTGGTTGAGAAGGGATTTTCTATCATCCCTTACCTCTTTAATACCCTCCATGTACACGATCAAGGAGTCCCACATCTCCTTGGCCGTTTTGTAGTGAATCAGATACTGGAGGGTTGAATCATCTCTGGCACTTACAATGACATTTTGTGCCCTCTTATCTAGGCCTGCCAAGGATAGCTCGTCCTTGGTCATGTCCTCATATTTCTTTACCACCTTCTTTGTTGTATCAATGGTGGAAGCAGTTGTAGGGATAAAGGGACCCTGTTGGATTGTCAGATAGATTCTTGGATTAGCCGCTTCCATGAACAGCCTTACCCTTTCCTTCTAGATAGGGAAGTTCTCCTTCATGCAGATTGGAAGTTTCATGAATCTCATCTCCGGATTCTGATCTCCACCAACCATAGTGAGTCGTTCCACGATCTAGATCAGACGGTTAAGTCTTCTTTTGATCAACCTACCTCTGATACCCCTTGTTAGTAATGGAACATTCACCTAGAGGGGGCGGGGGGGGGGGGGGGGGGGGGGGGGGGGGGGGTGGTGTTAGGTGATCTGGGCTCTTTTCAAATTATTTGCGTGAGTTTCGAATATTCAAGCACAACACAAAAATATCGCACAGATATACACAGATAAAACACACCAGACGACTCAAGAACTTTAGAGGTTCCTCAAGACCGGGTGTCTTGAGTTGTCCTTTGTCCCTCTGCGCCTACCCAGCAGTGTGCTAGGATCGGAAAACTCTGCCAAAAACTTCAGGCCCTCAAGCCTTACAATACGGACCCGCAAGTCCTATAGCCTAGGCCCGCAAGCCCCTACTGCACCCAAGCCCGCAAGATCGACACTCAGGCCCTCAAGCCCTACCTTGCTCAGACCCGTAAGTCTAGCCTCTGCCCCAGCCCTCAGGCCTCATAGGTCTCAAGCCCTCAAGATTGACAATCAGGCCCTCAAGCCCTACCAAGCTAGACCCGCAAGTCTAGCCTCTGCTCTGACCCTCAAGCCTCACAGGTCTCAAGCCCTCAAGCTAGACAATCAGGCCCTCAAGCCCAACCTAGCTAGACCCGCAAGTCTAGCCTCAGCCTTGGCCCTCAAGCCTCACAGGTCTCCAACCCTCAAGCTAGACAAATAGGCCCACAAGCCTTACAAAAATTACAGTGATAAAAGACTGTTTCTTCTACCGGATGAAGATCAACAACTTTAGCCTGTTGAAGATCGGCTTCTTAATGTTGAAGAAGATGTTTCTGATTCAGATCTTGAGCGCACAGTTATTCTTCAATCTTTTCTTAGCCTAATGAGGATTGGCTTCTTATCAATGGATGGAGATGACTGCTTCTTCTTTTTCACTTTCTTTCTTGCGCCGCTTTTACTGTTCTATTCGCTATATGCGCAAGTTCTTTCTTACTGATCGATTGATTCTTGCATTAGGGCAACCTCTTATCTGTTTTATAAGACTGCGAGGCTCCCAACGGTCTTCTGAAAAAGTTCCTTAAGTGTCAGACACTCATTTCCTTAAGAGCATGTGCTGATTGGACAATCAGGTGGCGGCATTAAATGCTGACAGCACGTCCGCAACTTTTGAATCTGTCTCGACGATATTTCCATTGTTACGACGACATAGATAATATCTCGACGATAGGACTTTGTCGATGCCTTGAACTTAGGTAGACTTTCAATTCTTCTTGCTTCTACCTCTGATGCAGGTATCTCGACGATACGAGACATTCTGGTGCTTCTGCATATACGACGATATGTTGTTTCTGACTGTGTCGTCGTAATCTTCTTTCTTGTAGACTGTCGTCGTAATCATGTTGTTCTCTCGACGACATGAGTGATAACATGTCGACAGATCTGTTGGAAATTGCATTCACAATTACCTTGATTTGTGAGAAGTCACCCTTAAACTAAGATTGAATTGCTTTTGTATTTGATATGCTTTTCTAGTATTGTCTTGCAGATTATCATGGCTAAGTGTAAGCCAATGTCAGGTCACAATGGGTCTGCAAACACAGTTTCATAAAATGTAATCCCTCATTATATGAAACATGGTGATGACTCATGTGTGATCTCACTATTGGGGTACACTTCTTTTTCAAGACTATTGAAGACTTTGGAGTGCGGCTGCTGCATGTGTTCAAGAGAAGAAAAGAAATTTTTGTGAAAAAATTTTTTCCTACGGATATGTCTCGAGAGATCGTGTTTGTCTCGAGAGATCTTAAGTCTGAAATTTCTGTAATGTCTCGAGAGATCATCGAGTTCTCGAGACATCTCTTTCCTGCTTTCTCCGTTTCATGTCTCGAGAGAACCCTTATGTCTCGAGAGATCCCTCATGTCTCGAGACATCTGTCCGTAAATTTCTAATTTCGTTTTTCTCTGTTCTGACGGATCGTGATCGCCCCTCTTCGTTTCTAACGGCTATTTTGAGTACGTTTAAGACCGATTTAACCCTAAATTGATCCTCTCTATATATAGGGTTGATCTTGGGTTATTTGAAAGTTCCTTTTCCTAATCGTTCATGACCTAATCTCTCTCCCGATCAAAAAGGACGTGAAAAGCGCCGCTCGCCGTCGCCTACGATTGGAGATCGTTCTTCTCATTGGAGTTGTCGATTTCTACCAAGAAGGGTTCGATTGATCCATACTCAAGTTCTACAATCTCTATTGGATCGTTTCGGATTGCCAAAGACAGATTTGAAGGATCGTTGTTCTTCCTCTTCGTTCTCAAAAGCCATTCAAGAAGAAGGAAGAAAACGCCTCTGTTATTCAGATCCGGTTTAGTATTGTTCAAACCCTTTTCAATCTATTGTAGGAGTTGTTATCTCCGAGTTGTAGGAGTTGTTCTCCGAGTTGTAGGAGAGGTTGTTCTCCGAGTTGTAGGAGAAGTTTTCTCCGAGTTGTAAGAGAGGTTCTCTCTGAGTTTGTAGGAGTTTGACTCCGAGACTGTAGGATCGCTCTTGATCAGAGATTTAGTGAGTAGTCAAGTCTAGCTGTGGTGCTAGATTGGCGAGGCCGGCAGTGGAGTACCCAAGTACGGGGAACCACTATAAATTCTTGGTGTTATCTGTGGCTGTGATTAATTTTGTGTGTTGTGCTTTACGTTTATTTTTAATTCCGCAAAAGACGTAGAGATCACCTATTCACCCCCCCCCCCCTCTAGGTGATTTAGGTAGGCAACTAGATACTTCAATTGGTATCAGAGGGTCGCTGTTCGTTGCTAGGTTAACACCTTGAACAAGATCCATTCTTCTAGTTGCTAGCAAGCCATGGATAGAGTCAAGGAATCCTCTCTGAAATTGCCCATCTGCACTAAGGCCAACTTTCCTATGTGGAAGGAAAGAGTCCGTTTTTATATGGAAGCTGCAGATCCCAGAATCTTCCAAGTCGTGGAAGAAGGTCCCCATGTGCCAATGACCGCTTCATCAACAAATCCTACTGTTCAGATACCTAAGAAAATGATGGATTTGACTAAGGATGAGATAACTCTTGTTGCTCTTGACAAGAAGGCTAAAAACATAATTGCAAGTGCAGTGGACGATTCCATGTTGCAAAACTTAATCCACTGCAAATCAGCCAAAGAGATGTGGACATCCTTAATTGTTCTAATGGAAGGAAATGACGAGGTAAGAGAAGATAGAAGATCTCTACTTAATCAAGAGTACGAGGCGTTCAAGCAGAATAAGAAGGAGTGCATTGCTGATGCATACGAAAGATTCTTCAAGATAGTCAATGGTTTGAGGAACTACGACAGGGAGTTCACAAACGGTGAACTAAATGACAAATTCTTGTGTTCCCTAACGAAAGACTGGGATAGCAAAATTGTTGCCATAAGAGAGTTTGGAAAGCTGCCAAGTCTAGAACCTCAAAATCTATTCGGGAAGCTGTTGTCTCATGAATTACAAATGAACATCCGAAAGTCTGAAGAGGATGTAAATCGAGCTTCAAGCAAAGAAAGAACCTTAGCTTTGAAAGCAGAGAATTCAAAGAAGAGCAAAGCAGTGATACCGATCAGAGAAAAGGAATCTGATATTGAAGAAGAATCGGAAGCCAGCTCGTCCTGTTCCGAACTGTCTGATGGGGAGTTCTCTTTAATCTCCCGTCAGTTTAAGAAACTGCTGAACAAGCGGAGGCACAAGAACAACAAGCCGTCTTCCTCGGATCATAAATATTCTCGTCGTGATGGCGAATATCACAGGAAGGGCTCAAGCAATAATGACAGGTATAAATCCAAACAGAATAAACACATTTCTTCTGACATTATTTGCTATTGTTGTAATAAGCCAGGGCACATGATTGCTGAGTGTCCCTATAAGAAGAAAGAAGGTGGAAGAAAAGAAGACAAGGAATCCACTCATGGAAAGAAGAAATCAGATAGAAGCTTCGTCGCTAAGAACGCCAAAACTCTGAGCGACAGTGACTCCGATGAGTCGAGTGATGAAGAAGAAGCTTACTTCGGTCTGATGGCTATGTCTGATGATGAAGAAGCACCCCCGTACACCAGAAAGGTAAATGATCACACTATCCTATCTGATTCTGATTATGCTTCGGCTGAACAAAAGGATAACCTCTCAGACGATGAATCTGAGCTCATGTCTCAATATACCAAAATGCTCCAAAGCTTTGACAAGTGCCGAAAGGTTGTCAAAACTCAGGGTAAGGAGATCATGGCTCTCAAGGAGGTGGAATCTAACTTGAGAAAAGAAGTTGAAGAACTTTCTTCTCTCAAAGAGGAAGTCCAAGCCTTGAAAGACAAGATCAAAAGCTCGGAAGAGACTCTTGCCTTGAGAGATAATTCGATAAAAGTCTTGGAGGAACAGCTTGCGGCTGAGAAGAAGTTGGTTGAAGCATTCTCTCAACCTAAAACTGTTCTGCCAATTATTGGTACTTTTACCACTAAGGCAAAAGGAAGCGGTATAGGACATGAAGCTAGTACTAGCAATTCTTCAAAAAATACAATTGCTAAGAAAAATGGTCTGGTTGCTAAGAAAGCTACCGCCAAAGAAAAAGGGAAAGCTCATCAAGACCCTGTAGCATTCAAGAAAGTCATATTCCCTACGAATGCTTATGATATGGAGAGTTCCTATGGTCATTTCACACGACCAATTCCTTTTTCACCTGTGAATGATCATAAGGAATGGGCTCCTCCCCGAAACTTTGGAGATAGTGCTTTTCAAGCACCCTATCAAGAGATTAATCGGAAAGGGTACGGTCCATTTGTTCATGGTCCGAGTGCTAAGAAAGCACCAAAAGTGAATGCTGTTGCACCAAAGCCGAAGAGGACAGTACCACCTTGTGTGTGTTGCCCCCATGAGGCATCCTCATCTAAAAGGGCTGCTCCTGCAAGAGCTAACGTTCAAAAAGTTAAGCAGGAAAGTGTAAAGAGAAAGTACAACAGATTCGACAGTTGGTGCTGCGGTAAAATTGGTCACTTTGCCGTTGATTGTTGGTTTAATACAACGTATACTAGGAGACCACAAATGAATGTTGCAAGGCAGACCACTCGCAATGTTAACATTTATCGTGGTGCTCAACTGACACGGGACCAAGGACCCAAATCTGTTTGGGCTCCTAAGGCGAAATGATTTGTTTTTGCAGGTATGTCCAAAGGCCAATAAAAATCCAATCGGGTACTTGGACAGTGGATGCTCTCGGCATATGACCGGGACAAGAAGCCTTTTGCAAAACTACATTCCAGTTGCGAACGGTCCAAAAGTTATTTTTGGCGGTTCAGACAGAGGAATAACTAAAGGCTATGGTATGATTTCTAATGGAAATGTATCTTTTTCCGATGTAGCTTATGTGGAAGGATTACAACATAATCTGATAAGCATAAGTCAACTTTGTGATAAAGGATACATTGTTGATTTTCATAAAGATAAGTGTTTGATAAAGTCGGCTGAAAATCATGAAACGATTTTATCAGGCATTCGCTGTAGAAACATATTTTGTTTAAATTTTCTTTGCATATCATCTTCTACACCAGTATGTCTTTTGGCATAAGATAGTGCATCTCTTGTTGACCAATGGCACAAGAGATTAGCACATATAAATCTTACAACTATTAATAAATTGTTTTCTCAAAACTTAGTGCGAGATGCACCAGATGTTAAGTGCATTAAAGATAGACCTTGTCATGCATGTGTAAAAGGCAAGCAAACAAGAGCTACCTTTAAGAGCATTATTGGCAAAGATTCAACCAGGTGTTTATACCTACTTCATATGGATTTGTTTGGTCCTTTGCAAATTAGAAGTTTAGGAGGAAAATCCTACACATTGGTTATTGTAGATGACTACTCTCATTTTGCCTGGGTATTCTTTCTGAAACATAAGTCAGATACCTTTGACACTTTCACTAGTTTTGTCAGGCAGGTCCAGAATGAATTTAACTGTTCGGTGGTCAAAATCAGAAGTGACCATGGTACAGAATTTGAATCTGGAGCCATGACAGAATTCTGTGAAAGCCTCGGTATCTTTCATGAGTTTTCCTCTCCTCGAACTCCACAACAAAATGGAGTAGCTGAGAGAAAGAATAGAACACTTATTGAGGCTTGCAGAACCATGTTGAGTGACTCTTCACTACCTGAATATTTCTGGGCTGAAGCTGTCAATACTGCATGCCATGTGCAAAACAGAGCACTCATAAACAAAAACCATGAAAAGACTCCTTATGAACTTCTAAAAGGCAAGAAACCGACCATTTCTTATTTTCGAATCTTTGGTAGTAAATGCTTTGTGCTAAACAATGGAAAGCATTACAAAACTAAGTTCAGTGAAAAGAGCTTTGAAGGTATTTTTGTAGGATATAGTAGCCATAGTAGGGCATATAGAGTTTTTAATAAGAAAACCCTGGTGGTAGAAGAATCTATTAATGTTGTATTTGATGAGACGAGCATGCTTCAAAGCAGCTCCTCTAGCATTTCTTCTGTAGACACAGGTTCAAAGCTGCAGGACTTAAGCTTGGATCAGCCAGTTGAAGAAAATTCTCAACACTTCATCAAGATTCCCCCAATAACAATCTATGAAGAAGATCATCCTGATGAAGAGCCACTCCAAGTGGAGGAAGACACTCCAACAGTAGAAGAAACTCCTATTGGTCCAAATCATGCAAGAAACCTCGGGCTACGACACATGAGGGATAATCCAGTTGATCAAATCGTAGGAGATCCTCATGACGGGATAAGAACAAGACGAGGTACCATTAACGAAAATATGCATTTAAGTTTTCTTTCGCAGGTCGAACCAAAGAAATTCCAAGAGGCAAATGAAGATCCATCCTGGATAATTGCTATGGAAGAAGAATTAAATCAGTTCAAACGATGTAAAGTATGGACACTTGTTCCAAAACCCAAAGACAAAAATGTCATTGGAACAAAGTGGGTGTATAGAAACAAGCTGGATGAAGAAGGAACAATCATAAAGAACAAAGCCAGACTTGTAGCTAAAGGATACAGACAAGAGGAAGGCATCGACTTCGATCAGACGTACGCTCCAGTAGCAAGGCTCGAAGCGATCAGACTCTTCCTTGCTTATGCTGCTTTCAAGGGTTTCACCGTATATCAAATGGATGTCAAATCCGCGTTCCTAAACGGAGACATTAAAGAGGAAGTATACGTTGAACAACCCCCAGGTTTTGTTAATCCTGATCTTCCCAATCATGTTTATTTATTACAAAAAGCTTTATATGGTTTGAAACAAGCTCCTCGAGCTTGGTATGAGACGCTGTCTAACTTTCTTCTTGAGAACAAGTTCACAAGAGGAAAGATAGACAAGACATTATTTCTTAGGGAAGTAAAAGGCAAGATTTTGGTAGTGCAAATCTATGTCGATGACATCATATTTGGCTCTACGGATGATAACCTCTGCAAAAAGTTTTCTAAACTTATGCAAGGGAAATTTGAAATGAGCAGTATGGGTGAGCTGAAATATTTCTTAGGACTTCAAGTGAAACAGTCTGAAGATGGAATCTTCATTTCTCAGACAAAGTTCACTAAGGAGTTGATTAAGAAATTTGGAATGGAGAGTGCAACCTCTATGAGGACTCCAATGAGCTCAGCTACGTCTCTGGACAAGGATGAGAAAGGGAAACCTTTTAATGAAACCAAGTACAGAAGCATAATTGGCTCATTGCTCTACCTTACTGCCAGTAGACCTGATATAATGTTCTCTACATGTGTTTGTGCTAGATATCAGGTGAACTCTAAGGAATCCCACTATACTGCTGCAAAGCGAATCCTGAGATACCTTAAAGGCACACCAAATCTTGGCTTATGGTACCCAAGAAGTAATGATAGTGAACTAATTGGTTTTTCAGATGCAGACTTTGCAGGTAGCAAAGACGACAGAAAAAGCACTTCTGGGACGTGTCAATTCCTCGGAAGGAGACTTATTTCCTGGAGTAGCAAGAAGCAGAATTGTGTTGCAATTTCAACCGCCGAGTCGGAATACATTTCTGCTGGCAGTTGTTGCGCACAACTTCTCTGGATAAGAAATCAACTTCAAGACTACAACATGAAGCTCAAAGACATTCCTATGTTTTGCGACTCTTCCAGTGCAATTGCTATCGCAAATAATCCAGTCTCTCACAGTCGGACAAAGCACATCGAGCTACGATATCACTTTATCCGGGAGCATGTGGAGAAGGGTGACATAAATCTGAGTTATGTCCCCACGGATAAGCAAGTTGCAGACATCTTCACGAAGCCACTGGATGAGACCAAGTTCTCTTTCTTCAAGACAGAACTTGGAATGCTCAACATGGAGTAATGGTCAAGTCAATCAAAACCTTGGCGACAGGAAGTTCTCTTTTGACAGGTCATGTCTCGAGACATAGGTCATCACTCGAGACAAGAAGCAGATTTCAAAATAAAGTGATGTCTCGAGACACGGTGTATCTCTCGAGACATAGGTTATTTTTTTTTAGGAATCCAACCGTCAGGTACGCGCTATTTCCCTTTTAAAATTTTCGAATTTCCGTAAAATCAAAAAAAAATATATATATATATATATATATAAACGAAATCGGAAAACTTGATGTTCACGCGAGTCATCTCCCGAGACCTCCTCGACCTTTTGTCTCCCTCTCGAGCGACGATCGTCTGCGACTGGTCTCAGTGCTGCGGTGGTTCTCGGTGGCTCCTCTTGCTTCAGTTTTTTTTCGTTCAACATTCCTCCCTCCATCTTCCTGCAATGGCTCCCTCTCCTCATCCGAAAATCGGAGTCGGCAATGAGGTAATTCGGTTAGGTCTTGCAAGTTTATCCGATGAGTTCCATACTCTGTTTTGTATGCTTGATGCCGCTGGTCTCACCTTCGTTCTCGAGCATCCTTGCCGGATTTTGTTTGAAGAGGTTGAAGAATTTTTCATCAATGTAAAGCCAATCAAGGAAGGAAGTATGTTGATCTCCTTCGTTAAGGGTAT
The DNA here is from genome assembly GCA_033032865.1 of Dactylorhiza incarnata. Lineage (NCBI taxonomy): Eukaryota > Viridiplantae > Streptophyta > Magnoliopsida > Asparagales > Orchidaceae > Dactylorhiza > Dactylorhiza incarnata. The sequence continues at coordinate 3,488,083 of JAWHQI010000036.1, forward strand.
AAAAATCAAAGTCTCTCCAGAGACTCTCGCTAAATATTTGCAGTTGTCTGAAGTGGAAGTTGAAGAAGAGCTAGTTGACACTGATTGGTTGACTACAACAAGGTTCTGTGGTCTAGATTCAGATTTTTCTACAGTTAAGAGGAATAAGTTGAATGCTGTAGGGAAGCTCCTACTGGACATTATCTCAAAGGCACTATTCTGCAAGACAGGCTCTCAAGGACATGTGCCTGAAGAGATGTTTCTATTGATGATTGGCATTGTTACTGGAAAGAAGAGAGATTGGGCCTCAATCTTATTCTCAAATATCAAAGCTTGCATAAACACTCCTAACTTTTCCCGGATTATCTCACTGTTTCTAAATCAGTTTAACCCTGCTATTTTCAACATGTCCAAAGGTACAGTTATCCATCACCTTAAGAAGATAGATGTCAGCTCCTTGCAGAGATGGGACATTCGTATCAAGAAGCCGGAAATGGCTGGTGCTCCTTCGGAGGGGGAGACTCTTAGATCTCCAGTTGCAAGAGAAGCAGAATCTCCAGCTCCCTCTTCTGAAGATCAAGCACCCTTGGTGACATCATTGCCACTTTCATCTCGAACTCGCTCTAAAGCTTCAGGTCGTGCCAAGCTGCAAATCCGTTCAAAGGCCAAAGGTAAATCCTCATCAGCTCTAACTGAATCCACTCCAGTATCTAAAGAGCACAGTCCCGGTGGCCAACAGGCAGGGTCTGGTGCTGATTTTGTTTTTAACATAGATGATGATGATGTCATGTCTGTTCATGAATTGTCACCTCCCCTAGTACATGTTGAGGGGGAGTCATAGTTTGACACAACCAAGAATGCTCCAGATGAGCTAGGTTGTGCAGAAGATTCTCTTCTAGAAAAGATTGAAGCACTGCTCAAGAAGCAGAGTGCACAGTTTGAAAATTCTTTGACGACTGTTCACAGGAAGATTGCCTCAGTTGAAAGTGAACTAGGCAGAGAGTTAGCTAAGATAAAATCCAATTATGAAAATCTCTCTGATTTGATGAGCCTAGGGAGCAAGCAAATTGATCATGCAACTGAAGGTGTAGGCACAGTGTTGACTCAGACTGTTATACTAACAAAGCTTCAAGAATCAGTGTCTGACAAGGCTGAAGCCAATACGTTCAGAATTGTTGATGAAGTCGGAAAGTTCAAAGATGATACTCTCCAAACCCTCTCTGTAGAAGTCAGAAAGGGGGAGGAAAATATAGTAGCTAAAATGACAGATTTGATTGAAAGCTCCGTTTCTGCCCTTCAAAGTTCTTGGAATTCTCAGTTTGAGCAGTTCTCTTCCAGGATGTTGAAGCAAGTTGCTGATATTAATGCTTATTCATTCAAAACAGCAACGTGGCTTCATAATCAGATTTTTCCTGAGTTGGCAATTGATCCAGATATTCCTGTTCCTCAGTTTTCTCCCAGGCCAGAAGAACTACTTGGGAAGGCTCCTATTGTTGAAGATCAATCAGATAGGGCTGGGACCAAAGGAAAAAGAAAATTTGGTGAAGGTTCTTCTGCCAGTCGATCAGTTCCTAGTTCTAGCTCTACAGGTCAGTGCAAAGCTAAGGCTGAGAAAAGTTATCCAGAAATCTGGAGCCCAGTCTCAAAAGACATTATTCTTGAAACCTACAAGTTAGTTCAGGAAGGTAAAATGAACAGATCTGAATGCTACAGCTCTCAAGAATGGGAAAAACATGAGACAGCTCAAAGGAAGCGAAGGATTCATTTCAGAGTGTTTGGTTATAATAATGCTGATGCTCCGGAACCTCCTCCGTTTTACCATCCCAAGCCTCATGCCTTTTTCTCCAGACAAGAAGAAAAGAGGAAAAGAAGATCTTGAAGGATGATGATGATGATGCTGACAAGACATATTTTGTTTTCATTATGATAGAGTGAACATCAAGTCTTCTGAACAATTCAAATTTAGATATATATATATATATATTGATGTTTTGATGTTCTTTACTTTTTCATTTCTATATCTTTATGTAGTATAGCATATTTATTCTTTAACTGCTGTAATTCAACTTAGTGTACAGGGTTCTGACTTCTACAAATAGGGGGAGATTGTTAGAAATTGCATTCACAATTACCTTGATTTGTGAGAAGTCACCCTTAAACTAAGATTGAATTGCTTTTGTATTTGATATGCTTTTCTAGTATTGTCTTGCAGATTATCATGGCTAAGTGTAAGCCAATGTCAGGTCACAATGGGTCTGCAAACACAGTTTCATAAAATGTAATCCCTCATTATATGAAACATGGTGATGACTCATGTGTGATCTCACTATTGGGGTACACTTCTTTTTCAAGACTATTGAAGACTTTGGAGTGCGGCTGCTGCATGTGTTCAAGAGAAGAAAAGAAATTTTTGTGAAAAAAATTTTTCCTAAGGATATGTCTCGAGAGATCGTGTTTGTCTCGAGAGATCTTAAGTCTGAAATTTCTGTAATGTCTCGAGAGATCATCGAGTTCTCGAGACATCTCTTTCCTGCTTTCTCCGTTTCATGTCTCGAGAGAACCCTTATGTCTCGAGAGATCCCTCATGTCTCGAGACATCTGTCCGTAAATTTCTAATTTCGTTTTTCTCTGTTCTGACGGATCGTGATCGCCCCTCTTCGTTTCTAACGGCTATTTTGAGTACGTTTAAGACCGATTTAACCCTAAATTGATCCTCTCTATATATAGGGTTGATCTTGGGTTATTTGAAAGTTCCTTTTCCTAATCGTTCATGACCTAATCTCTCTCCCGATCAAAAAGGACGTGAAAAGCGCCGCTCGCCGTCGCCTACGATTGGAGATCGTTCTTCTCATTGGAGTTGTCGATTTCTACCAAGAAGGGTTCGATTGATCCATACTCAAGTTCTACAATCTCTATTGGATCGTTTCGGATTGCCAAAGACAGATTTGAAGGATCGTTGTTCTTCCTCTTCGTTCTCAAAAGCCATTCAAGAAGAAGGAAGAAAACGCCTCTGTTATTCAGATCCGGTTTAGTATTGTTCAAACCCTTTTCAATCTATTGTAGGAGTTGTTATCTCCGAGTTGTAGGAGTTGTTCTCCGAGTTGTAGGAGAGGTTGTTCTCCGAGTTGTAGGAGAAGTTTTCTCCGAGTTGTAAGAGAGGTTCTCTCTGAGTTTGTAGGAGTTTGACTCCGAGACTGTAGGATCGCTCTTGATCCGAGATTTAGTGAGTAGTCAAGTCTAGCTGTGGTGCTAGATTGGCGAGGCCGGCAGTGGAGTACCCAAGTACGGGGAACCACTATGAATTCCTGGTGTTATCTGTGGCTGTGATTAATTTTGTGTGTTGTGCTTTACGTTTATTTTTAATTCCGCAAAAGACGTAGAGATCACCTATTCACCCCCCCTCTAGGTGATTTAGGTAGGCAACTAGATACTTCAAGATCATACTTTAGCAACTTCTTATCTCCAGCTATCCTTCTTCAGTCTTCTCGACGACATGCCTTCTTTACGACGATGTTCAACGCCATCAGTCTTACTTAGCCTTTTCAGCGACAAGGCTTCTTCACGACGATGTCTGTTCTTCTTTGACTTTCTCTTCGACACTAATCTTCTCTTTGTCGTTTCAACGACAAGGCTTCTTCATCTTCTCGACGACAAGGCCACTTTGGTGAAGTCGATGATACCGCGTCTTCTCTGCGTTTGACGAACTGCAATCTTCGTTCGACGAACTCGACAAGTCTCAGCGTTCGGCAAACTCGCCAAGTCTCAGCGTTCGACGACCTTCATTCTTCTGTCCCGTCTCTGCGTTCGACGAACTTTATTCTTCGTTTGATGAACTCGCCAAGTCTCAGCGTTCGACGATCTTGCCAAGTCTCAACGTTCAACGAACTCGCCAAATCTCAGCGTTCGACGAACTTCATTCTTCGTTCGACGAACTTCCTTCTGCGTTCGACGAATTTTGTTCTGCGTTCGATGAACTTTGTTCTGCTAACTTCCTGAGATTTATAAGCTAGAGAAGTGATCAAATACAAAGTGAAGTTTTTTTGACTTGGTGACTTCTTCAATCAGGAATCATGTGGGTAAGATTCCCAACAATTTTGTTGAACACAAAATTTTTTTGCTATTTCTACTGAGTCTTCTGCTACTTCTTTTTCCTTAGTAGAGACAAGTTGTATAGATGTAGTTCGAGTTTTTTTATATTGAATATGAGATAGATTAGATGAAAATCCTAAGCCAAGTTTTCTGCCATTTAATCTGGCATTTATAGTGCTTGTGATATTTATTAGTTTGATATTTTTCCTATCAAGAGATTGTTCAAACATTTCAGCCTTAATTGACTTATTTTTTAAAGAAATAATTTGCTCTTTTGATGTTTTCAAAGTATTTTCAGAAGTTAAATTGTTTATTTCTGTTAACACTTTTCTGAGAGATTTGATTTCTTTCTCATATTTTATTACATCTGTACATAGCAGTTTAAGATCTGATTTGAATTGTTTAGGAGTAAAATCAAAACTTGAAATTACCTCATCTTCATCAGATTCAGATTCTTCATCCGAGTTGTGGTTTGAGCCATTTATGGACATCATGCAGAATTCTATAGCTTTTTGTTCTTCTTCTTCTTCACTTGAACTAGATGATGATACTGTATCTGAATCACTTGAGGTGGAAGAAGATTCAGCTACCATTCTTGTGAGGGAGTTCTACATGTCTCTTGCTGAAGTGTAGTCAGCAACTATTTGAAAAATGTCATTTGACATTATTTGAGCTAATATGTTCATAGCCTTGGCATCAGCACTTTTCAGCTTTGTTTGAGCATCTGTTGATGTTGATGAAGTTGGAGGTCCTGTCAGTATAGAATATAAATTTCTTCATTTATTGCATTCATATATAATCTAATTCTAGCTTGCCATAAAGAAAATTTATTCAAATTACAGATTGGTGGTCTAATGCTTAAAAATTCTTCTTGTGCCAAGAAAAAGTAAAAGAAAACTCTAAAATAAATTTAAGATCTAATTGATATTTTTGATTCAGGTGTTAGCCTGTAAAGAATAAACCTGCCTCTGATACCAATTGAAAGTGAGGTTAGATCTTAGATTTACTCTAGAGGGGGGGGGGGGGGGGGGGGGTGAATAGAGTATTAAGATTTTTTTCACTTAGTTTTATAGCGGAATTAAAATAGTGTTACTTATATGTGTATTGCAGAGTGAGTTATAAAATAAAATATGGAGGCACAGCACACAACACAGCAAAATAAGCACAACACAGACGACACAAGAATTTTATAGTAGTTCCCCACTAAACCTGGGTACGTCTACTCTTCTACCACACTTGGTAGGATTCCACCATAGGTTTTTGTTCAGGTGCCCTGCCACCAAGGGGGTTTTGATCAGGTGTCCACACACCAAGTGAGCTTTTGATCAGGTGCTCTAACCAAACTACAGGTTTTTGTTCAGGTGCCCTGCCACCAATGGGTTTAACTTTTGAAGGGAGTTATAACCCTTTATACAGGTGAAAAGAAAACAAAATGTATTGTTCTTCTCTTTCAGAGAAGACTCTAGTGGATCCTTGATGATGTTGAAGAGCTCCCCGTGATTTGATTAGTGTTTGATGATCAGTTGAGGAAGCTTCTTCTCTAGAACGTAGTAACTCTTTTCTTCTTCTTCTGCAGTTGAGGTCCTGAGCAAATGATCTTGATTAAGTGTCTCAGGATGAAGATGATCTGCAGAGAAGAATTAGCAAACAAGATACATAAAAATATGTTGTTCTCTGTTTTTCTCTTCTTTGTGCTTTTTCTGTCTATGTGTAATCTGGAGAGCTTCTCTCTTGTGTTGATTTCTTCACTCTATTCCTTCTCTAAAAAGGAAAGAGATAAAGTCTCTTTTTATCAACTGGACTCCTCGAGAAGATAAACTGCCATCTTTCATTTAAGCTGTTCTGCAACGGCTATATCATTAATTGTTCTGCAACGGCTATATCATTAATTTATTCTGCAACGACTATATCATAATATGAGGCAGTGATAATTCATACAAAGGAAGGGCAGCAATATATAAATAGAAAACATTCAAAATATTGCTTTATCAGATCTGACAACATATAGAAATTTAGTCGAGCTGAGAAATGAGAATTTATAAAGCTGATAATAAAATGTCGATTTCAGCTTGAAGTTCGTCGGGCTGAGCTCGACGTTTGTCGATCTGATCATCGATTAACTGCTGAATGAACTTTCATCGAGCACTGATTGGATTTCACCGAACGCATCTTCAGAGCTATTTCGTCGATCGCTGCTTGGTTTTCGTCGATCGCTGTTTCCTTGAACGCAGCTTCCTTGATATTTCGTCGATCGCTGTTTGGTTTTCGTCGAACGCAGCTTCCTTGATATTTCATCGAGCACTGCTAGATTTTCGTCGATTGCAGTTTATATTATATTCTTTTCTGTGTCTTCTGTCTTAATGAGATTTGATCTAGTTTATACAAGATGTGTAACGATAGAAACTTAGACCATAAAGACGAATCCTAACTCAAATAAAAACTAGGGTTCCAACAAAACTCATTCCTTTTAATCGACCCGTAGGTCTTCCCAGTGTGGCCACACCATGTATAACAAGCTGAGACATCCTTCGTTGTCAGCTCTTCTTCTTCCCCCCCCCCCCCCCCTTCAATTCTCGGCAGATGGAGCGTTTTCCTGAGACTCTTGGTAGATATTTTTACCTTCTTTCCGTCTACAACGGATTTTATCCGAGATTCTGAATGATTGACCCAGGATTCAGTGAAGAACTCCGTCAGTTCTCGGTGAAGAAGAACTGAGGGCTCGCTCAGCAGATACTCTAGCCCGGTGGATTCTAAGAGACCTATCACGGTCCTTACTTCTTTAGAGCACAAGTTGAAACCCCCACGCTGGAGTTCACAACCGGAGATTACTTCTTCTCTTTTGGGAGCCATCGATTCAGAGCAAGAGAGGAGGTAGCACGTCGGAGATGAAGCAGTGTTTTGTTCTCCGACGTGCTTAGGGCAAATGATAGCGTGATTTTTATTCTCGAGCATTCACTCTATTTATAGTGTAGGTAGGTGAAGGGGTGCGTACCTTTGACAGTGTCGGTGAAAATGATCAGACGGATCTGATGGATCGATCTAGTGTCGTGATAAATAGCTCGACTTTATTTTGACGATACTGCTGATTGTCGTCGAAATGGTTCTTGGATATGCATCCTTACAGCTCAATCCATTTGTCGTCGTAACATCTGTTGTATTGTTGTAACAACTTATTGTATCTACGATACAGATTCCTTAAACTTGTCAGCCTAGGGCAACTTTAGGCCCTTCTTAAGAGAAATATTTTAGCACCAACTCTGAGAGTTCTCCAGGGGTGTTTTGGTCAATTCCAACTTGTAATCCAATTAACTTCCTTTGGTCTTTTTAGTAGGATGACCTGCACTAAGAGTGTTAATAAGATAATCTTGTTGTTTCAGCCAATGAGCCAGAACAGCCAACTTGTCCAAGGCCCAGATTTGCTTCTGGTGGGCTCTTGGACTACCTGCACAAATGAGATTACAAGACCTTAGGTACCCAAGTAGCTTTGGGTCCTAGGATATTATTAGATTTAAAGTGCATACTGGATATAACTGCTCCAAGATCTACATAGTGATAATGAACAAAGCTATTTGCAAGTTTAGCATTTGTTACCCTTGGAGCCGTTGGATTGTACCAACAATCAATTGCAAAGTGCCCAGTCTTTCCACATCACCAACATTCAATCCTGTTGTATCTTCCCTTCTGGCTGACTCTGTGAGTATGAGTCCTTTGTGTGTGAACAGAAGGATATTTGAAGGAGACTGATCTGTACTGATTGTGAGTAGCTTTCCCTCTGGAGTCAGTCTTCTTTAATGATTTCTTCTCTTCTCTAGATCAAGCAACTTCATGCCTCCTCGTGATCACCCTTTCATGAGGTACCTTTAAGTTCTTTGGCATGTTCTTGGGTTTAGAGGAACTTGCCACAGGCTTCCTTGCAATAAGGGATTTATCCTCCACCCTTCTCTTGTTATTCTTAGATTTCAGGGTACTAAGCTGATCTCTATCCTTCTTTAGAAGTACATCTTTGGTTAGAGCACAACACAACTCCTTACTGTCAATCAATGCCTTTAGAGTTTTCCTAAATTTGCTTATCAGATCAACGTTGGAGCTTTCCTTGAAGTCCTTTTTGAGTTGACAAAACTCTGCATTCTCTAGATTTAGCTTTCAGCCTTTTCAGAGAGATCAGAATTTTTGGCTTGAAGGATTGAGATCTTTTCAGCTTGCTCCTTGCAGAGCATCTTGATCTTTTTGAGATCTTCTAGAAGGACATCATATGGCTTGGACAAGTCAAAATTTCCTGATGAGCTTGTCTCAGATTCTGAGTTTGAGATAGATAGAGGAGCTCTTATGCATACCTATTCAGGAGAGACTTCATCCTGAATTTCCTCCTCTGACTCAGATAAGGCAGTTAGTCCAAAATCAGCATTCTCTTCTGAGTCTGAACAACTTGAGTCACTATCACTCAATGTTTTGACTTTCTTATCAACTACCTTGCTTCTTTCTTCCTTCTGATTTTTGGAAGGCAATACTGATTCTGCATTTCCTTCTTTTGATCCTTCCATAAGGACTGTTAGAGAGTCCCACATCTCTTTTGATGTTATGCAGTGAGCAAGTTGCTGGAATATTGAAATGTCTACTGCACCAGCTACAATATATTTGGCTTCCTTGTCCAAGCTGACTAGGATGATCTCATCCTTAGTCATTTTCTTGGGCACTGTCCTGGGGACATATGGCCCTTCTTGAACAATTTGAAAGATTCTTGGATCCATAGCCTCCAAGAATATTCTAGCTATTACTTTCCATAGGGCAAAGTTCTCCCTATAACAAATAGCTATTCTTGATTCCATGGCTATGATGAGTGGACACCCACTGGCAGATCTTTTAATGTTGTTAAGCTTTTATTTGAACAACCTAGGTTTGATACCACTTGTTAGTTATTGGGTGTTGACTTATCACCTAGAGGGGGGTGAATAGGTATTTCAAATTATTTTATTCCCCTTTTGGTGTTCTTGATTTCTGGTTAATAGATCTAGAGATTAAAAGCACTGCACAGAAAACACACAAAGACTTATAGAGGTTCCTCAAGACAGGGTGTCTTGAGTAGTCCTCTTTCCCTCTGTGCCTACCTAGCAGTGTGTTAGACTCAGCAAACTCTGCCAATGTCTCCGGCCTGCAAGCCTTACAACTCGGACCCGCAAGTCCCTGCAGCCTAGGCCCGCAAGCCCCTTCACTGCACCCGATCCCGCAAGCTTGACACTCAGAACCTCATGCCCTACACAACACAGACCCGCAAGTCTTGCCTCTTAGACCCGCAAGTCCCTGCAGCTAAGGCCCGCAAGCCTCTTCACTGCACCCGAGCCCGCAAGCTCGACACTTAGGCCCTCAAGCCCTACACAGCACAGACCGGCAAGTCTTGCCTGTTAAATTTTCTGAATCTTTATGGAGTGAGCAAGAATTGTACAACTTAGAGTTCAAGCCAAAACAACCAGAAGCACATGAAGCAAAAAACGATCTTTATTGATAAGCAAAATTCTTCATTACAGGGCGAGGTATACATGGCGAGACATGATTTCTCCAGTACACAGAAAACAGAAGAGAAAACAGCTGAAAAAGAAAACCAGCGGTCTGCCAACATGAGACTGCCTGACCGCACGACCTGACAGTCTGCTCGGCTAGAGAACCAGATCGCCCGAACTGCCGATCTGCGACTTGATCAACAACAACTGAGAACCACGCGACCTCCCAAACTCCACTGATCCTCCCGAACTCTAGCAACCCGCACTGCAAGCCGCGAGACCGCCCGAACACCTTCAGAAGAGGAGGTGACCGCTGCTGCCTGCATAATCCGCAGAAGCTGCACAAAACAAGTTCGATCAGCTAAACCGGCCGGTACAAAACAAGAGACCGCGAGAAAAAGTGGCGAGCTCAGCTTACACTTGGTGCTATGTGTTTGCTGCTACAGTGGCTCCTATTTATAGGCAAGCGGCCTGATCCAGTCACCACCCTATGAGATAGGATCACCACCCTCCAGATCGCGCGACCAGGACTGGTCAACCCGCGCGATCAGTAACAGAACCTCCTGCTTAGGTGAGATCGCCGACTTCAATACCAAACCGCGAGAGATCGCCACTCCCACAATAAAGCTGCCCACCATTGTTCTCCAATGAGACCGCGAACACAGCCTGTTCGCCTGCCAGCCTCCTCCTGAGACCGCGAATAGACCAGACCGACTAAGGCACAGCCTGCCAAGTCTATCAAACACCTGTGATCGCATATGCCAGCTGATCGCCAAAAGACCAGCCATGCAAACACAACCCGGAGACCGCGCGACTAAGACGACGTTAGTCCGCGTGCACCACAAGGAACCCGGACAGCCATAAGACTGGCTTCTGGAAAACTAAACCAACCTGTGCGGTCACACCAGACCAACACTGCTCTGAGATAGACAGCCCGCCATGTGGTCAGAGACCAGACCGTGCGGCCTTACCTCAGCACCTTGAACACAGACCGGCGGTCACGCCGAATAGCCCGCGGCTAGACCAGAAGGGTCAGACCGCCAGAGGAGACCGCAAGACCGTGCGGTCAGAACAGACCGCGCGGTCTCCCCCCAGACCGCCAACTTCCAAAATCCTCCCACTTCAACAATTTCAAAACTCCCCCTTGAAGTGGGAAGTTGAAAATAGCCCCAGCAGGCCCCTTAGCCGAGTAAACGGCCCCTTCGCCAGCGCCTTTATGAAGATGTCAGCAATGTTTTCCTGACTCCGAACAGGCTCGACCGAAATAGACCCATCCAGCACCTTCTCACGAATGAAATGATGCTCGATCTCGATATGCTTGGTCCTCGCATGACAAACTGGATTAGTAACCAGTTTGAGGGCACTCTCATTGTCGCCGCGGAGAAAAGTCAGACCCCGAACCTCCTTATGGACGTCTCCAACCAACCTCCTATGGCAGATGACTTCCTGAGCTGCCAAGGCCGAGGCCTTGTATTCCGCTTCCGTGGTTGAGACCGACATCGAATCCTGCTTCTTGCTGCACCATGATATAGCCGTGGGGCCCGCCATGAAGACGTATCCAGACGTCGACTTCCGATCATCCGAATCTACCCCGTAATCAGCGTCCATGTAACCATGCACCTCGAAGCCCGCATCCCTCCTGTAAAGGAGGCCCATATCCGAGGTCGCCTTGACATACTTCAGTATATTCTTGGCCGCTAGATGATGAGGCGATCGTGGTTCCGCCATATACCGACTCACCCTGCCAAATGCATACGCAATATTCAGCCTGGTAATCGTCAGATAGATCAAGCTTCCAACTTGAGCCCGGAACACCAACGGTTCTTCCAGAATCCTCCCCTCATCCTTGTGAAGTTTCATGGTCTTCTCTAGAGGTATGGAAGTGCACTTCCCTTCCTTCATGCCAAACCGCACCACGATCCGCTCCGCATATCCAGCCTGGGACACCAGCACTCCACTCTCCTTCCTCTGCAGCTTGAGTCCAAGGAAATGGTAAAGCTCACCCAGATCCTTCATCTCAAATCTGATAGATAGCTCTGCTCGAAGCTGCGCTACCTCCTCCTTCGAATTCACCGTCACAATCATATCGTCGACGTACAACAACACGATGACTTGAAGCTCCCCGCTCTTCTTGACGAACAAGCTTGAGTCTGAGTCTGAAGCACCAAACCCGCAGAATAAGAGATACTCTGCAATCTTTCCATACCACGCCCTCGGCGCTTGATTCAACCCATACAGGGCCTTCTTCAACTTGCAGACATGCTCCAGAAAATCTTCAGATACGAAGCCTGGCGGCTGGACCATGAAGATGTCCTTGTCAATCTCGCCGTACAAGAACGCATTCATTAGTTGAGCATCCAAATCTTCCACCCCCAACACGCCGCCAAGGCAATCACAACCCGAACAGAAGTCATTTTTGCCACCGGACTGAATGTCTCCTCATAGTCTTCACCATATTGCTGCGAGAAACCCTGAGCCACAAGGTGAGCCTTGTACTGCTCGATACTGCCGTCAGCCTTCTTCTTAAGCTTGTAGACCCACTTGCATGTCATAGGGGTGATGCCCTTGGGATTGGGCACCAGAGACCAAGTCTCATTCTTCTCAAGAGCATCCATCTCTTCCTGCATAGCCGAATCCCACTGTTCCACGCCTTTGGCCTTTTCAAAGCTCGACGGCTCCCTCTCATCCAAGGGACCAGCAAAGAAACACGAGACAAAGCTCATCATGTTTCCTCCTGTTTAGCGATCAGGGGCAATGATAGTTTGCTTCGATCTCCGCAACGCCTTCCCCTGACTCGCCGTATCTTCGGCTGCTTCTTCCCTAGCTCCCCATCTAGACGTACTCAGAGCATCGCTCCCCCTGCTTCCTGAACCAGAAGCCTCCGCCTCAGAACTAGATATAGATGGACCACCTGGTGACACAGGTAGCTCCACCTGAAGATTTTCCACAACTTTCTCCAGCTCCTCCACCCTGCTTTCTTGTAGCTCAACACAAGAACCTCCCTTGTATGACGTCACCTCGTCAAACACGATGTCGTGAGATACAACAAATCTAGGCATCTCCGGGTCTATGCACTTCTAGCCCTTCTTCCGGTCATCATAATCCACGAAGACTAGCTTCCTTGCCTTCGCATCTAGCTTCGTTCGAAGTGCATCTGCAACGTGCACATAGCAGGTGGAACCAAACACCCGAAGGTGTGCCACACTTGGCTTTCCTTAAACATCAGTTCATGCGGGGTCTTCATATTGATGGGACTGAGAGGCATCCTGTTGATGACGTATGCAGCACAAGACATTCCCTCTGCCCAGAAGGACTTTGGGATACTCTTGGCATACAGCCAACACTTACAGGTCTCTGTCAGATGACGGATCTTCCACTCTGCAACTCAGTTTTGTTTATGGAGTATGTGCACAAGTAAGCTCCCTCCGGATGCCTGTTTTCTTGCAAAAAGTAGAGAACTCACCAGAGGTGAACTCCCCTCCGTTGTCAGTCCTCATCTTCTTAACCCGCAGACCAAGCCGACCCTCCACGAGCTCCTTGAACTCCACAAACTTGGCAAACGTCTCCGTCGTCTCCTTCAAGAAATAAACCCAGACATATCTGGTGTAATCATCGATCAACACCAGCATATATCTGCTGCCTCCGAGGCATGGGGTAGCAGTCGGTCCCATCAAGTCACCGTGGATGCACTCCAACGGCACACTACTCCTTTTCTGCGACTTGTCAAACGGAAGACGATGAGACTTGCCGAACTGACATCCTGCGCACACATGACCGTCTCCGTAGGAAGATAGACTAGGCAGGCCCTTGACCAGACCTTTCACCGCCATAGCTTACAGCTTATCCATTCCTACGTGCCCCAACCTCTCGTATTATATGACAGCACTATCATTCGTCAAAATCTTGTCAAAATAAGAACTTGTCGATAATTCGAACAAGTCTTTTGCTCTTCTCCCCACATGAGAGACCTCAGCCTTCATCGCCTCCACATTTCGAAGAAACCTCACTTCTGTTGGGCCAAACAGAATGTGATACCCAGCGTCTACAGCGTTGGTCACGGAGAAGAGGTTTTTCCTCATTCCGGGCACATGATAGACACTCTTCAAAGTTAGTGGCCCCCTATCACTGCCCAAGGAAACAACCCCCACCTTCTCTACATCATGCACTGTATTATCAGTAGTAGTAATGGCATCATTACCTGAGTAAGGCTGCGCGGAAGTAAGCTTCGACTCTTGCCCGGTGAGGTGATGACCACACCCCGAGTCCACGATCCAGTCCTCCTGATAGTTGATAGGAGCCGCGGCTCCAATAGAAGCCGAGAAGGCTCCTCCCCATCCTCCATCAACCTGCCTGGCTTCAGCTTCCCCTTTCCTGCAGCAGCATGCCCCGGCTGAAGATTCACCCGACAATCCTTCCTGATGTGACCAACCTTTCCCCACCTGAAGCACTTAGGACCTTCCCCCTTCTTCTTCCCTTCAGCCTTAGGAGCATAGCCCCTCTCCTGCTGTCCAGAAGTTGAAGGCCCATTGCCTCCTCCAGCGGTCTTCTTCTTATCCCACTTCTTCTTCTTTCCCGTGAAGAGAACTTCGCCATCTCCCCCAGACACTGACACCCCCGCCATCTGCCTTGCTAGACTCTCCTGCGAAGAAAGCAGATTTCCACCTCCAGCAGAGACGGCTGATTTGCCCAACCTTGCACCGACGTCACAAAGGCAACATATTCCTTCCGCAAGCCATATATGATGTGCCTCTTCAACTTCGCCTCAGAAATTGGCTCATCAGGATCCAGCGCTGAAATCTCGGCGCATAAGTTCTTCATCTTCAAGAAGAACATAGAGATAGAAAGGTAACTTTGAACCGATCTGGCCAGCTCATTTTCCAGGAATTGAAGTCTTGCCACATTCTTTTTGTTAAACAGCCCATCCAGGGCTCTCCAGATCTCTGCAGTTGATGCACACCCTAAGATGTGATCAAACAAATCAGGTGATATAGCCCTCTTCAGGGCAAACTCTGCTTTGGCATTAATCAGCTTCCAGTTCCTCACCTCATGATGGTTATCCCCAATCAGAATAACTTCCTCTGTGCCTCTCCTCCAACTACCTCCCAGAGGTCCTAACCCAGAAGATAGCTCTGCATGCAGGACCTCCACTTCTTAAAGTTGGTCGAGTTTAGCATCTCAATTCCAAGACCCCTCGCTTCCATGGCTCTACCACTGGTTCCTTCTTCACAAAGGCGATGGCTACTCTAAGTTTCTCACTGCTCTATCCACTTCAACCTACCTCTGGTACCATGTTAAATTTTTCGAATCTTTATGGAATGAGCAGGAATTGTACAACTTAGAGTTCAGCAAAAACAACCAGAAGCACATGAAGTAAAAAACAATCTTTATTGATAAGCAAAATTCTTCATTACAGGGCGAGGTATACATGACGAGACATGATTTCGCCAGTACACAGAAAACAGAAGAGAAAACAGCTGAAAAAGAAAACCAGCGGTCTGCCAACTTGAGACCGCCTGACCGCGCGACCTGACAGTCCGCTCGTCTAGAGAACCAGATCGCCCGAACTGCCGATCTGCGACTTGATCAACACAAACTGAGAACCACGTGATCTCCCGAACTCTACTGATCGTCCTGAACTCCAGCAACCCGCACTGCAAGCTGCGAGACCGCCCGAACACAAAACCGCTGCTGCCCGCACAATCTGCAGAAGCTGCACAAAACATGTTCGATCAGCTAAAGCGGCCGGTCACAAAACATGAGACTGCAAGAACAAGTCGCGAGCTCAGCTTACACTTGGTGCTATGTGTTTGCTGCTACAGTGGATCCTATTTATAGGCAAGCGACCTAATCCAGTCACCACCCAATGAGATAGGATCACCACCCTCCAGATCGCGCGACCAGGACTGGTCAACCCGCGCGATCAGCAACAGAACCTCCTGCTTAGGTGAGATCGCTGGCTTCAATACCAAACAGTGAGAGATCTCCACTCCCACAATGAATCTGCCCACCAGTGTTTGCCAAGGAGACCGCGAACATAGCCTGTTCGCCTGTCAGCCTCCTCTTGAGACTGCGAACAGACCAGACCGACTAAGGCATAGCCCGCCAAGTCGATCAAACACCTGTGATCGCATATGCCAGCTGATCTCCGAAAGGACCAGCCATGCAAAAACAACCCGGAGACCGCCCGACTAAGACGACCTTAGTCCGCGCGCACCACAAGGAACCCAGACATCCATAAGACCGACTTCTGGAAACCTAAACCAACCTGTGCGGTCACACCAGACCGACACAGCTCTGAGATAGACAGTCCGCCACGCGGTCAGAGACCAGACCGCACGGCCTTACCTCAGCACCTTGAACACAAACCGACGGTCATGCCGAATAGCCCGCGGCTAGACCAGAAGGGTCAGACCGCCAGAGGAGACCGCAAGACCGTGCGGTCAGAACAGACCGCACGGTCTCCCCCCAGACCGCCAACTTCCAAAATCCTCCCACTTCAACAATTTCAACATTGCCTCTTGGACCCGCAAGTCCCTACAGCCTAGGCCCGCAAGCCCCTTCACTACACCCGAGCTCGCAAGCTCGACACATTTGGAACAGCAAGTCCTCTGCCCTAGCCTTCAAGCCTCACAGATCTCAAGCCCTCAAGCTTGACACTTAGATCTGAAACCAGATCTTACAGATTTGGCCCGCAAGCCTTACCTTGAAAGATATACAATATAAACTTTTTTGCCTGATGGAGATGGGCTTCTTCTCTTGAATAAGATGCTTCAGATGTAGGCGTTGGTAGCACAGATCTTCTTCAATCATTTCTTTCACCAGTTGGAGAGAAGAACAATACATTTTGTTTTGTTTCACCTGTATAAAGGGTTATAACTCCCTTCAAAAGTTACACCCATTGGTGGCAGGACATCTGAAAAAAACCTGTAGTTTGGTTAGAGCACCTGATCAAAAGCTCACTTGATGTGTGGACACCTGATCAAAAACCCCTTGGTGGCAGGGCACCTGAACAAAAACCTGTAGTGGAATCCTACCAAGTGTGGTAGAAGAGTAGATGTACCCAGGTTTAGTGAGGAACTACTATAAAATTCTTGTGTCGTCTGTGTTGTGCTTATTTTGCTGTGTTATGTGCTGTGCTTCCTTATTTTATTTTATAACTTACTCTGCAAAACATATATAAGTAACACTATTTTAATTCCGCTATAAAACTAAGTGAAAAAGTTTTTAATACTCTATTCACCCCCCTCTAGAGTAAATCTAAGATCTAACCTCACTTTCAAGTTTAATCTGATGGCGCGGCCCCTCCGACACTCCTTGATGATGACCCGGTTGTCGAGGCGCTGCGACACAAAGATCTGAGGTGCCATGATGATGCTAAAGGAAGTCCGCGTTACAATCTCCGCCCGCGGCGTGCCAAAGCCGCCGTGAAAAAGTTAAAGTTTTATTTAAGCACTTTTATTTTATATTTATGAATATAAAATTATTTCATGTTTGATGATAATTTTATATTCATAAAAGTTTGTCATTTTTATTTTTGGACATTTTATTTTATTATGGTGTGTATTTAACCATACAGATGGATGAGATTACATCTCCATCATGGATGGTTAAGGTTTTGTTGTAACTCCTATATAAGGAGGCCTTTATGATGAGATTAGAAGCATTAATGAAGAAAAAAGAAACCATTTTCCCTCATTGGAAATTTCGGCCACAAGGAGGAACACCTCTAGCCCCCCCTTGGTGTGAAGCCTCCCTTGCGATCTCCATCCCGTTCGGTGCGACTCCGGCGTGGCTTCCTTCGGTGCGACGCCAAGGAAGAAGGTTGCAACCCCATTCGGTGTGACGCCGGTGGATCCGTGGAAAGAGTGAATCTCCCACCTTATCTTGTGTGTGTTCATCTTCTTGGTTGGGTAATCTCTTTCTCATATTGTGATTTCTTTCTATGAGATTTGTGGAGGTTTATTCGAACCGTCATTTCCGTGATTTTTAAAACGCATCACTTGCGAATTCTGATTTCGATTCATTGTTATTGAATCTCTTGTGACCCGGATTGGGAAGATCCGTTGCGGGAGCAAACTCGGCCTAGCTTTGACTTGTTCTCCAAGATTTGGCACAATTAGTGTTAACAAGGGAATTAATCTCAACTAAAGTTTCGACCTCTACTAATCGTTTGCCACCGCTCCAAAATAAATTAATTGCTGCGTTCGAAACGGCTCAAGTTGAAAGAATAGATGCTTGTGTAGGTGCGGTGAGTTGTGTGCTTGTTGGAGAGGTATGTCTTAAGGACGTTGTATCGAGTCCGGCTTTCGGTGAGTTGTGTGCTTGTTGGAGAGGTAGGTCCTAAGGACGTTGTATCGAGTCAAGCTTAATTTTATCAATCGGATTTTGGAGCCAACCGACCCCTTTTCGTTCGCTTTTGGTCGGAGCCCTCCTATGTTGTTTTTAATTTCTGTGATGATGGTTTTTCCGTTAGCGTAAACGAACGCGTGTCCCGTCCTCCCCTACATCAATTTGGTATCAAAGACGGTTGTGTTGAGTTCTATCTCGACACCATCCTTACTCTCAGATCTTTAGGCTATCCGTGCTCTAGTCGGTGCGTTCGTTAGAACGGTCAAAATCTAAAAAATTTCGGATTGGTCTGCATTTAGTAAAATTGCAGAATTTTTAAACTTGTCAAAAAAAATCTGAAATTTTTTCTGTAGCTTCCTGCATGTATTTCCAGCAACATTAAAACAGAAAATTTTTCGATTCGTCCTCGTTAGGTCGGCCTTAAAATTGGGAACGTCGTAATTCTGTCTAGTTGGCCTGCGAATAGCGGGCCAAAACTTTCAATTTTCGTCGAAATTTAAAAAATAAAATTCCTGGAAGTTGTCACTGTTAGTCACATCCCGAATATATTTTCCTGCCAAAATTATTTTCTATTAATCTGCACTACAAAAAAAAATTCACTTCATAATTTTGTCCAACCCTGTATGCGCACTAGGCTAGGAACGGAGTACACGACACCATCTACGTCTAGGATGGCTGCAAATCAGCATGATGATCCCAACACCGAGGCCATAGCAAGCCTACGTACCGAAATGACTGAGCTTAGGACGATGTTAGCGGAAATTTTACGGAATCAAGGAGGACCGCCACCACCACGCGGTGATGTTGAGGAGCCCAACCGGCACCAACCGGTCACTGATTCGGATTCTGATGGGGACCATCCCCGAGTGCCCCCTCGAGAACACCATCCCGAGCGTGGTTTCGACATCACTAGAGCCATTAAGATAAATGCACCCACTTATGACGGATTGGGAGATCCCCAGATCATCCTTAATTGGGTAATAGACATGGAGTGTTATTACGAGCGGCACAACCTCCCAGACCATCAAAAGGTCCAAGCCGCTAGAATGAAATTAGCGGGTCACGCAAAGACATTTTGGCTAAACGAGGAACAGAGATTAGGAGCCGGTCGCAGAGTTCCCCTTATAGGCTGGGAGGTGATGAAGAATTTGCTCACCGATCAGTACGTCCCTGCGTACCACCGAACTCAAATGTTCGATGAGCTTGCCACCCTGCGGCAGGGCTCAAATTCGGTAGCCAAATATATGGGAGAACTAAAGGACCGCATGGTGCGTTGCGATCTTAGGGAGATTCCGGAAGTCACGTTATCTATGTTCCGTAAGGGGCTTCATCCAGATATCCAAAGGAATCTCCTGCGCTATGGGCATACGGACTTAAACACGACCTTCAATGCCGCCCTGGACATTGAAAAACACCTAGCATCTAAGGCTCACTCCCGATACTCTCATGGGAAGAATAAGTCCACCACTGGGGCTTCTTCTTCCACATATCCTGATAAGGGAAAGTTTAGGTCCGCCGAGTCAAAGTCTGTTGTGATCACCGCTAGAAACACTAAGAACCCCGCGAGTGAGCGTATCCCTATTGGGAAGGTTAGCAAGTCTAACACCACATGTTATTCTTAAAGAAAACAAAATGTATTGTTCTTTTCTCCAACTGGTATGACCAGGACATCATGTATGGTCACTAGAAGAATTGAAGTTCATATAGGTTTTTGTTCAGGTGCCCTTCAGGTTTAACTGCAATCTAGGAGAACACTAGAAGAGCGTTTTTGTTCTCCTCTTCTTATTCTTGATTCTTCTCCGCAGCTTTTACTATTGTATTGCTCGGTGGGATTCTTTTTCGTTTCTTCGTTCTCATATTTTCTTTAGGGCATCATTGTTCCCTTTTATAGGATGGAGGGGACGCTTAACGGTCTCCTATGATGTCCTTCTCTGACAGACGCCCATACCTTAAGAGCACGCGCTGATTGGACAATAAGGCGACGACATTAAATGCTGACAGCGCGTTTGGTAATTTTTGAATCTGTCCCGGCGATATTTCTATGGTTCTGACGACATGGACAATATCTCGACGACAGGACTTGTCATTGTCTTGAACTAAGACAAATCTTCAAATCTTCTTCAGATAGTGATATGTCGCGATAAGGCACATCCCTTCTGCACTTGCTTTTAAGACGACATGAAGTCATCTAACTGATGTCGACGTAATCTTCTTGATTGCTTGATATTGATAAGTAGTATTTTTATAACTTTTTAATCGAAAATTTTGTAAATATTTAATATGAATTTTCCTTTTTATGTCAATTTTAGGTTATAAGTAGTTCTTTTTGTAATTTTGATTCTAACTTAGCTTAATTTCAATATTTGCAGAATTTTGGGACAAATTGGGAAAAATAGCATGTCACGCCCTCGGTCACGCCCGTGACCAAGGGCGTGTACTCTGAAGATCAGTCCAAAATCGATGTCACGCTGTTTGAACCAGTCCACACCAAGTCATGCCCCAGGTCACGCCCGTGACCCAAAGTCACGCCCGTGACCGGCGGCGTGTATTCTTAGAATCTTCCACGTAGAGCCGCCGTCGAGACGTGGAGCTGCAGTCGAGAAGTCAACTTGAGTCACGCCCGTGACCCACATGTCACTGCCGTGACTTGCCCGCGTGATCTCTGCTTCGCCGCCGCGCCTAATTCCAGCCCACGCCGCATTTAATGCAGCCGTCCAAAGTCACGGTCGTGACCCGACATGTCACGCCCGTGACATGTCACTTTTCGCCGCGCTAGTCCTGAAAGCCCACGCCGCTGTCGGATCCGATGTGAATAGTGCAGTCACGCCCTTGGTCACGCCCGTGACCGAGGGCGTGTAATCTGAATTTTTTTCATATAAATTCAGAGGTTCTCCTTGAGTCCAGGATTCAGAATTTTGGAGTGGGGGAGGTGCTGCTGGAGCCAATCCTGAGTATTTTTCACTTTCATGTTCATGTTCATGTTTCTTTCCTTTCATGTTCTCTTCTTTTTCTCATGCAATGTACTAGCTTTCTTTCAATGCAATAGCCTAGTTTAAGTATGTAACTTTATTTCTTCTAGCTTGCAATCTCCTTTCTTAAGGTTTGTAATAGTTTTCATTTAAATAAAAATTAGTTTGCTCTCTTTATTTGTCTTCCCCTTCCTTAGCTAATTTTTCTTATTATGGAATTTCATTTTTCTTTCTCTTCCCCCTCCACCATGATTAACTAATCCTCATTAGTACTCGATCAAAATGATCCGAGGATGAGATGGACAAGTTATGATTTTCTAAAGTTTTCTTTTCCGTTTTTATAAACGCTTGAATTACCCTTGATTTTTAATTAGTGAGGCCATATTATCGATGTATGGTTTTTGCTTATGTTTTCATACTTAGTTAGTCGAGAGGCTCAAGGTATGAATCGATCACTCAAGGGTAAAGAGAGTTGCACGCACCCCTCGAGAGAGGATGACGTAAATCTCCCGGATTGGAGTCAAATCCAATAGCGGGGTTCACTTCGTAAAGCAAGTTTTAGGTAATCGATTATAGGACGAGAGTCCGATTGATTTTTCCTAATCTTAGTTGGGCATTAACCTCGAGAGAGGCATGTTCGAGCTTCGGGAACCTCCACGGTCAAGTAGTTCAATTTAAACGGAATTAGATTTATTCTCTTTTCACTTGTCTATTCTCACTCCAAGGTGACTTTTGATTGAGTACTAGCCTCTTTTATCATCATCTAAACCCTTAATTTAGCTTGCAATTTCTCCTTTTCTAGCTAAGTAACCAAAACCCCAAAATATCATTAGATAAGATAATAGCGACATTCCTCAAAGTAGAAGTAATCAAAGCGCCCTATGGAATACGACCTTGGTATTTCTTAATATCCTATACTATAGACGATAAGGTATACTTGCCTTTATCGGATATAGATTTGAGAAAATTCTCAAATCTTCACTAAATTTCAAAACGCAAAAAATCAATATCAAGTTTTTGGCGCCGTTGCCGGGGACTTTGCGTAGATATTTTGAAAAGAGGATAGCTATTAATTTTATCATGCTTCTTTTTATTTTATTTTTCTTGTTCTAAATTTCAAAAAGAAAAAAAAATTTAGTTTTTCTTAATCCTTTCTTCTCTTTTTTGTGTATGACCCGAGGTAGCACTTCGATTCTTCCTTTTGATCCGGAGATCGAGCGAACCCTTTTGAGGCACCGCCGTTCTCGTGATCAGGGAAATCAAATAGAATCCGAAGAGTCGATCGGGGACACTAACACAGCGAATATGAATCATAATCTTAATCCCCCTAATCTTAACGAGCCAAATCCTGATGAGGACGCGCAACGGACCATGTCCTATTATGCGCGGCCGAATTTGGAAGGCACACAATCGAGTATTGTTCGCCCCACGGCGGCGAACAATAATTTTGAGATCAAGTCCAGCATCATACAAATGGTGCAACAATCGGTTACCTTTGATGGTCAACCGGACGAGGATCCTAATTCGCATATCTCTACTTTCTTGAAATTTGCGACACTTTTAAGATCAATGGCGTCACCGATGACGTCATTCGATTACGTCTTTTTCCTTTTTCTTTGCGGTCTAAGGCCAAGTAGTGGCTGGGCTCCCTACCTAGGGGATCCATCACTACATGGGCCGAAATGGCAGAAAAATTTCTTAATAAATATTTCCCGCCTTCAAAGACCGCTAAATTGCGCACGGATATTGCGTCATTCATGCAAATCGACTCGGAGACTCTCTATGATACATGAGAGCGCTTCAAGGAGCCTTTGCGTCGATGCCCTCACCACGCACTTGCCACTTGGCAACAAGTGCAAATATTTTATAATGGCTTAAATCTCCAAACGAGGCAAATGATTGATGCGGCCGCCGGGGGGACATTAAATAATAAAACCCCGGTCGTCGCTCAAGAGCTTTTCGAAGAGATGACCACAAATGCATACCAATGGAACATGCCCCGAGCGCGGCCTAATAAGCCGGCCAGAATTTTTGAATTAGACGCAAACGCGAATTTGGCTTTACAAGTTGAGCGCTTAACAAAGCAAGTGGCGGAGATGTCTGCTTCCTCCGCCACTCCTCCTTGGGCTAGTAATGTTTTAATTGAAGAGCAAGTTGATTACATAGGAAATCCACCTCGGCCTTCCTATAACCCGAACACCGCTCCGTATAATAACACCTACAATGCGGGTTATAGGAATCATCCGAATTTCTCATGGAGCAATCAAGGAAATGCTCAGCGTCCCTTAAATTCAAATCAACCTCCAAATCAACTTCTTAATTTAACTCCCCCTCCAATTTTTAATCCACCCGGTTTTCCACCGCAACAGCAAAAGCCCTCTCCGTTTGAAGAGGCTTTTGCAAAATATGTTGCTACAAATGAAGCGAACATCCGGAACCTCACCGGATCGATCAAAAATTTAGAGAACAAAGTGGGCCAGCTAGCAAAGATAATCTTTGAGCGCCCGCAAGGTGCCCTTCCGGGAAACATGGAACCAAACCCAAGGGAGAGCGCAAACGCGATTACACTCCGAAGCGGGAAGGAGGTGGTTTCAAAACAGGACGAACCCATGGTAACTTCCTCCCCTCCTCCTCCTCCTATTTTATTTTCGAATTTACCTGCTACGTTAGCTCCGCGCGCTTCTACTTCTAATATTATGTATCCATCTAAGTTTAAAAGCGAGAGCGCCGAAAAGAATTATAAAAAGTTTTTAGATATTTTAAAGCAAATTCACATTAATGTACCCTTCTGCGAGGCTATCTCTCAAATGCCTAAATATGCGAAATATCTTAAGGAGTTGCTCTCCAATAAGAAAAAATTAGAAGATATTTCGCATATTTCTTTGAACGCAGAATGCTCCGCGGTTGTACTCAACAAATTGCCTAGAAAAGTGAATGACTCGGGACGGTTTTCCATCCCGTGTTTATTTGGCAATTCGTTAGTAAAACAGGCTTTAGCGGATCTGGGAGCAAGTATCAATCTCATGCCTTTTTCACTATTTAAGAAGCTAGGTCTAGGAAATCCAAGCCCCACTCGAATGAGTTTTCAATTAGCGGATCGCTCTTTAAAATATCCGGTAGGAATAGTGGAGGATGTGCTCGTCAAGGTCGACAAGTTCATCTTCCCGGTGGACTTTGTCATTCTTGACATCAAAGAGGATGCCGAAGTACCTCTCATACTCGGCCGCCCCTTCCTTGCCACCTCCCGCGCCATTATTGACGTAAGTAACGGAAATCTCCTCCTGCGGGTTGGAGACGATGAAGTTTCTTTCGGCATAAATTCCTCGATGCGGAACACATTAGAAAATGACGATTCGTGTTTTTACCTGGAAGAGTGTTGGGAATTCGATTCACCTCCCGAGTTAGTCTCCACCTCGAGTCACGAGTCCGAGCTCGCCGAGCTCTTTTGTCTGGAAGAAGAAGAAGTCACTCGTTTTACACCACCCGAACCACTATTTTTAGAAAAATTGAAAATCAAAACTTCTTATGAAGAGCCACCCGTTTTAGAACTAAAGCAACTCCCCCCTCACCTTAAGTATTTATTTTTAGAAAAAGAGTCGAAGCTACCCGTCATCGTTTCATCCGAACTTAGCAACTCGGAAATTTCTGAGTTAGCTATTGTCTTAAGAAAGCACCGCCACGCAATTGCGTGGCAAATTTCGGATATTAAGGGTATAAACCCTTCCTTCTGCACCCATAAAATCTTTCTCGAAGATAATTCCCGAAACTCATTCCAGCCTCAACGGCGGCTAAACCCTAACATGAAAGAAGTCGTTAAGGCCGAAGTGATCAAACTATTAGACGCGGGAATTATCTACCCGATATCGGATAGTACTTGGGTTAGCCCAGTACAAGTCGTACCAAAGAAAGGAGGCGTTACGGTAGTAGCTAACGAGAATAATGAGTTGATCCCAACCCGTACTGTTACGGGTTGGCGGATGTGCATCGATTACCGAAAATTAAATGATGCCACCCGTAAGGATCACTTCCCTGTACCGTTTATTGATCAAATCTTAGAGCGCCTTTCAGGTCCCTCCTACTACTGTTTTCTCGATCGTTTGTCGGGATATTTTCAAATCCCAATTTCGCCCGACGACCAAGAGAAAACCACTTTCACTTGTCCCTTTGGCATCTTCGCTTATCGAAGGATGCCATTTGGTCTTTGTAACGCGCCAGCTACATTTCAAAGATGTATGCTGGCGATATTTGACGAGTTAGTAGAGGAGGTGATGGAAGTGTTTATGGACGACTTTTCCGTATTCAGAAACTCATTTAAAAATTGTTTAAAAAATCTTGAGCGCATGTTGCAGCGATGCGAGGAAACGAATTTATCACTTAATTGGGAGAAATGCCATTTTATGGTCAAGGAAGGATTAGTCCTTGGTCATAAAATTTCGGGCATGGGGATCGAGGTCGATAGGACCAAGATTGAAGTGATTGAAAAACTCCCCCCTCCAACAAACGTAAAAGCTATTCGTAGTTTCCTAGGGCACGCAGGGTTCTATCGGCGCTTTATACAAAATTTTTCCAAAATCACAAAGCCGTTAACTCATCTTCTTGAAAAGGAATCCTCATTTGTTTTTAGCGATGAATGTCATTTGGCCTTTAAACTTATCAAAGAAAAACTTATAAACTCCCGGATTCTAGTCGCACTGGATTGGTCGCTCCCTTTTGAAATCATGTGCGACGCGAGTGACATTGCGGTTGGTGCCGTTGTAGGCCAACGGGTGAGTAAGTATTTCCACCCTATTTATTATGCGAGCAAAACACTCACGTCGGCACAAGCGAATTACACCACTACCGAAAAGGAGCTTCTAGCGATCGTTTTTGCCTTCGATAAGTTTAGGTCATACATCACCCTCTCGAAAGTTATCGTCTTCACGGATCACTCCGCACTTAGGTATCTTTTAAGAAAATCGGACGCCAAGCCTCGTCTTTTGCGATGGATCCTCCTCTTGCAGGAGTTTGAGTTAGAGATCCGGGACAAAAGAGGAGCCGAAAACTTGGCGGCCGATCACATTTCTCGTTTAGAAAATCCCTCCTCGGAAGCATTAATAGAGGCCGACATCAACGATAAATTTCCCGAAGAGCGCCTCCTAGCTCTCGAAAATTTTAATTCATCTTGTACCCCATGGTTTGCGGATTTGGCTAACTATTTAGTAGCCCGGGTCCTGCCAAAAGAATTCTAGAGTCAGCAAAAGAAGAAATTCTTTTCTGATTTAAAGAATTACTTTTGGGAGGACCCCTTTTTATTCTGAGTATGCGCAGACCAGGTTGTGAGAAGATGTGTTTCAAGTGAGGAAGGCTTTAAAATTTTACATCATTGTCATGAGGGACCCACCGGTGGTCACTATCTTTCAAACCGAACCGCGAGGAAGGCGCTGGAGGCGGGCTTTTATTGGCCCACGCTCTTCAAAGATGCTCACACCCTTGTGAGTACTTGCGACAGCTGCCAGCGGTCGGGGAACATCTCCCGCCGGGATGAGATTCCCCTAAACATTTTCTTAGAATGCGAAATTTTCGATCTTTGGGGCATTGATTTCGTTGGTCCTCTCCCTCCTTCGTTTTCAAATAAGTATATTCTAGTGGCGGTCGACTACATGTCGAGGTGGGCGGAAGCGCAAGCTCTCCCCACCAACGATGCGCTAGTCGTCGTTAACTTTTTAAAAAAATTATTCTCTCGATTTGGCACTCCACGCGCTATTGTGAGTGATCGGGGCACCCATTTTTGCAATACTCAATTCACAAAAATCTTAGCAAAATATGGTGTCACACACAAATTATCCACTGCATATCATCCACAAACGAGCGGCCAAGTCGAAGTTGTTAATCGAGAATTATAACGGATTTTAGAAAAAATAGTTTCTATTAATCGGAAGGATTGGGCAATAAAGCTCGATGACGCGCTATGGGCCTATCGAACGGCGTACAAGACCGCTATCAGTTGTACACCATATCGAATGGTCTATGTCAAGGCTTGCCACCTTCCGGTCGAATTAGAACACCGCGTATTTTGGGCGCTTAAATTTTTAAATCTTGATTCTACTTTAGCGGGCGAACAAAGAAAATTTCAAATGAACGAATTGGATGAGTGGAGAGCGAATGCGTATGAGAGTAACAAATTATATAAGGAGCGAACAAAGTTTTATCACGACAAACATATAAAATTTCCAAAAACTTTTTCGCCGGGCGATCTCGTCCTCCTTTATTATTCTCGTCTTCGCTTTTTTCCGGGAAAGCTGAAATCTCGATGGTCCGGACCTTTTACTGTTAAAGAGGTTAGGTCCTATGGGACAATTCTAATTTCCCACCCGGAAAAAGGTTCCTTCAAAGTTAACGGGCACCGCCTTAAATTGTATCTTCCGGGAGACTTACCTAATGACAAGAGTGATGCGATATTTCTTCATAATATAACATGATTGGCAAGTGGGTCAAGCTACGCGACCTTAAACAAAGCCCTTTTGGGAGGCACCCCAAAGTTATCTTTTGTTATTTTCTCTTGTCTTTTCTTCTTTAACAACTTTTGCAGGTAATCGCGGCTTCCCCACAAAAGCTTCAAAAAAAAATTAGGGAAGCCCTTTTTCCTTCTCTTCTTTCGTTTTCGCATTTCTTTTTACCTTTTCTTCCTTCATACTTATTTTTTAACATTGGGGACAATATTTAACTTTAAGTATGGGGGTGTAAATAGCCCTTTGTAAATATATGTAAATAGTTTTAAAAAGAAAATTTTCAAAAAAAAAAATGAAAAGAAAAAAAAACAACAAAAAGAAAATTTTAATTTTGTTTCTATGTTTTCCTTTATTTAAGCACTTGTAAAATCCAAAAACTCAAAATAAAAAATTTAGAAAATCAAAAATTTAAATCTTGGAAAGGGACGTTTGGGATTTCATCCCATCACACCTCCTAGTACCTTGCGAACCCTTCACCGGGTAGCCTTTGGGAAGTCCAAGACTTAACAAAAATTGTTAAGTTTTAAAGCTAGTTTCCTTTCTTTGTAAATAGTTTTTAATGAGAAAAATTCAAAAAAAAAAAGATAATATCAAAAATTCAAAAAAAGATAAAATCAAAAATTCCAAAAATTCTTATATCCCTCCTTCTTGTTGTTTTTGTGATTTCTTAGAAATCTAGTTGAGAATGTTTATAAGCATGTTTAAGTTTTTAATTGGCTAAAATTTTGCTTATCATAGTTTGTTAATTTTAAATTTGAGGTAATCTTGATTTAAGAATCATCTTATGATTTTAAATTGATTAGAGAATTTTGTTAGCATGACTTCTCTTTTTATTTTTAAATGGCTTCATTTTGTAGTGAATTTCCTAAACCTCTTTAGATTTCAATTATATTTTCTTCTAACTTTTTAGATCTTAGGAAATTTAATGTTACTAGAATTTGCTCTCAATATAATTTAAAGCTAGCTAGATTTATTTCCCTTCCTTACCCCCTTTGTGGCATAAAAAAAATGAACTTTAAAAGATCATATGTCATGGGAATAAGAGGATAAAATTCATTATTCCCTAAAACATATGCACCCAAAATATTTGAAAAGATTATATGGCATGGAGTAAGAGGATAAAATTCATTACTCCTAAACCATATACATTTTGGGTTTTTATTAGAAGAGAAAAAAAAGAAGAAAGAAAAAAAAGAAGGAAATTTCATGATAAATTCCATTTCCTCCATTCAAAAATTTCTCTTCTTATGCCAAATTTTATGAAATCCCCCTTAGCCAATTATCATTGTTCTAGTTTTAGTTGAAAATTATGGAGAGAGCAATATTTAATAATTTACTTTTCCTTAAGTTTCTTTTAAGGTAGAGTTCTTATAATTTTAATCTAATTTAGTTTTATAATTTCTACAATATTGTAAACTAATTAATTTTCTCGAGAAGTCTTTGCCTAAACATTTTTCCCTCTTTTCAAATCATCATCATAATTTAGGACATAACTCCCCCTTGAATTTACTCTTAACTTAACTTTTGGTTTAAATGAAATTTTAGTTTAAAATTAAAAAAAATTTTAAGGATGTCTTATAAATTATGTCTCACACTTTTGCTCTGGAATAGCAAAACTCAAGTATGGGGGTATTTGATAAGTAGTATTTTTATAACTTTTTAATAGAAAATTTTGTAAATATTTAATATGAATTTTCCTTTTTATGTCAATTTTAGGTTATAAGTAGTTCTTTTTGTAATTTTGATTCTAACTTAGCTTAATTTCAATATTTGCAGAATTTTGGGACAAATCGGGAAAAATAGCATGTCACGCCCTCGGTCACGCCCGTGACCAAGGGCGTGTAACCTGAAGATCAGTCCAGAATCGATGCCACGCTGTTTAAACCAGTCCACACCAAGTCATGCCCCAGGTCACGCCCGTGACCCAAAGTCACGCCCGTGACCGGGGGCGTGTAATCTTATAATCTTCCACGTAGAGCCGCCGTCGAGACGTGGAGCTGCAGTCGAGAAGTCAACTTGAGTCACACCCGTGACCCACATGTCACGGCCGTGACTTGCCCGCGTGATCTCTGCTTCGCCGCCGCGCCAAATTCCAGCCCACGCCGCATTTAATGCAGCCGTCGAAAGTCACGGCCGTGACCCGACATGTCACGCCCGTGACATGTCACTTTTCGCTGCGCCAGTCCAGAAAGCCCACGCCGCTGTCGGATCTGATGTCAATAGTGTAGTCACGCCCTTGGTCATGCCCGTGACCGAGGGCGGGTAATCTGAATTTTTTTCCTATAAATTCAGAGGTTCTCCTTGAGTCCAGGATTCAAAATTTTGGAGTGGGGGAGGTGCTGCTGGAGCCAATCCTGAGTATTTTTCACTTTCATGTTCATGTTCATGTTTCTTTCCTTTCATGTTCTCTTCTTTTTCTCATGCAATGTACTAGCTTTCTTTCAATGCAATAGCCTAGTTTAAGTTTGTAACTTTATTTCTTCTAGCTTGCAATCTCCTTTCTTAAGGTTTGTAATAGTTTTCATTTAAATAAAAATTAGTTTGCTCTCTTTATTTGTCTTCCCCTTCCTTAGCTAATTTTTCTTATTATGGAATTTCATTTTTCTTTCTCTTCCCCCTCCACCATGATTAACTAATCCTCATTAGTACTCGATCAAAATGATCCGAGGATGAGATGGACAAGTTATGATTTTCTAAAGTTTTCTTTTTCCATTTTTATAAACGCTTGAATTACCCTTGATTTTTAATTAGTGAGGCCATATTATCGATGTATGGTTTTTGCTTATGTTTTCATACTTAGTTAGTCGAGAGGCTCAAGGTATGAATCGATCACTCAGGGGTAAAGAGAGTTGCACGCACCCCTCGAGGGAGGATGGCGTAAATCTCCCGGATTGGAGTCAAATCCAATAGCGGGGTTCACTTCGTAAAGCAAGTTTTAGTTAATCGATTATAGGACGAGTGTCCGGTTGATTTTTCCTAATCTTAGTTGGGCATTAACATCGAGAGAGGCATGTTCGAGCTTCGGGAACCTCCACGGTCAAGTAGTTCAATTTAAACGGAATTAGATTTATTCTCTTTTCACTTGTCTATTCTCACTCCAAGGTGACTTTTGATTGAGTACTAGCCTCTTTTATCATCATCTAAACCCTTAATTTAGCTTGCAATTTCTCTTTTTCTAGCTAAGTAACCAAAACCCCAAAATATCATTAGATAAGATAATAGCGACTTTCCTCAAAGTAGAAGTAATCAACGCGCCCTGTGGAATACGACCTTGGTATTTCTTAATATCCTATACTATAGACGATAAGGTATACTTGCCTTTATCGGATATAGATTGGAGAAAATTATCAAACCTTCACTAAATTTCAAAACGCAAAAAAACAATATCAGATATCGTTGTGACCACCTTATCTTTTTGATGACATAATAGATATCATGTCGACAGACCATTCTTCAGCAACTGCCTGTCTTCATATGACCTTATTTAGTCTTCTCGATGCAAGGCTTCTTTATGACGACATCATCGACATCAGTCTTACTTAGCCTTTTCAACAACATGGCTCTTTTACGATGATATTTATTCTGACTAGGCCTTATCGGCGTCAAGGATTCTTTACGACGATGCCATCGACATTCTGCCTTGTTTTTGTGCTTGAGTCTTCTTTCTTCATCTCGGCTTTCTGATATTATTGTAAGGTGTTGTAGTGTTGATGTCACAACGATATCATCATACGTATGTTGTCTCGACGATAGCCAATATGCTCACTCTGCTTTGCTCTACACATCATTTCAACGACATGCATATACTTATCGACGATATGTCCAGTCCTTTTCGAAGATATTGTACTTGGGCAAGTTATTGAAGTACATGACATATTGTCTGATCTCTGCAAGCATGAACTAGATATGACATTAAATACACAATGCATTTATCATTGAGCTGAGTGCTACTTTAAATCAAGAACATTGCAGGGCAAATTTCCCAACAGAAAGCTATAATGCTAACGCGGCGCGTTAGCATTACCACGGAGCGGTAGGAGGGGATGCCAATTTTGGAGAAAAATGTTGCCTAAGATGACTCAATCTGTGTGCCAGTCTATTTCCTAAAGTGGCTACCACTCGGCAGTAGCACTACCGCTGGCGCTAGGATCCGAGTTTATTTAAAGGACGGTCCTTATCCTCTTTGCCGTGTAGATACATGAAGAATAACAAGATACAACTCCGGAACTTTTGTGAGAGCCTCCTCCTTGCAGCCAACAAGACTCCATCAACGTTCATGAATGCTTAGAACTTGAAGATGGATCGATCACGCCTACATCATCATCAAGTTCAATCTTTGAGGGAGTTTTTGATGTTTTAGTATTTATTGATTGTATTTCTTGTTTTCATTAGTAGAAAAATTCACCTGTGTTGGCGACTGATGTATTGCGAGGCCTATGGAGAATTTACCCCGTGGGTGTGGTGACTAGGTCTTAGGGTTAGATCTAGGGGTGGATCGAGGACTCATCTATGTAGAGATAGGTTAGAGCCAACGGGTCCTTAGGAGAAGGGTCGGTATAGAAAACCAAAAGGGTTTTTATGTACGCCTCAATTCCAAGCGTCATTGGCATCAATTTTGTAATCATTCGTAAAACAATAATATTACAGTATTTTTCCAATATTGATTCATTCTCTTTGATCCTTGAAATCTTAACAAAAAGTGAGTTCTCTACCACTAATGTCGAGCGGTACCTCTACCTCTTGCGGTAGTTACAGAGTCTCCTGTTGTGCATATTGCCCTCAATGTTCCCTAGATTTGAAGAGGCGTCACACTCAATGCTAAATACATATTGTATTTGATAAACCCTCTTTTACATCATGTCTATGCAGGGTTAGGTGATTCCAATCATTGGAATAGTTCTGTGGTTTTATTGTCAAAACTGCTGAGATGACAGCATGGTCTCAGCTGAACTACTGAGACGCAGCTAGAGCCGCTGAGAAGGAGTCTCCCTCAGCTGAGCTGCATTTAGGCAGAAACTACTGAGAAGACTAACTGTCACAGCGGATTCGCTGAGACGAAGACAAATTCATATTTGAATAAAGGCCTGGCGGAATCTACTTTTGGCACAAGTGGGTGGAAAGTAAAGATAACATTTTCTATTTCTGTCCATGCTGTGACAAGGAACTCTTCAAAGCCGTTGCAGATTGGAGGAAGTATAAAAGAAGATGTTACGTCAATTTTGAAGATGTGGAAAATATTCTAAAAGAAAGCTATTGTGTTATTGACGGCTTTCACAGTAATCTCAGCCTGCTTCCTGAAGCTACAAGCAATCAACTGAGAAAAGATAGTTCTTCCCGATTCAATCCAGAAGAACAAGTAGATCTTTCTTCATCTACTGAAGAAGAAGATCAGATCGAAGCAAGGATTGAAGCTACTGCCATTTATCCCTTCTTTATGACAGCACCTGTTGTGCATCAACAATAGAAGACCAACAGTGAAGGATATATCATTACAGTCCTCTATTATAAGCAAACTTTATAACCTATGTAAGAACATTATTGTTCTGAGTGTGTAGGGCCTTGTTCCTGAGTTGGTATGGCTGTTGAACCTGAGTTTGTATGGTTGTTGAGCCTATGTGTGTAGGGTTGTTGATCCTGAGCTTGTAGAGCTGTACTCCCAGCTTGTGTAGGATCTCTGCGGAGATCTGAGATAGGGCTTCTTAATAGGCCTGAGGTAGGAAATCGGGAGGATTTCTGAGTTGTAGGAGTTGGAGCACTCTGAGTGGTAGGGTTGTTGAGCCTGAGGTAGGGTTGTTGAGCCTGAGGTAAGGTTTGGAGCAAACCATAGAGATCCTAAGGGATCTGTATTGTATGCTCTTGGAGCTGAGATTTGGAGGAGTTTGCCTTGTCTAGCACTTTGTTAGAAAGGTGTAGAGGGAAAGTGTACAACCCATAGACGCACTGTCTTGGGGAACCACTATAAATAGCTGTGTGTTTTCTGTGATGTGCATTTACTTTATATAATCTCTAAGAACAGCTAGTTGTAACTAAGAAAATTCAAAGAAACCTATTCACCCCTCCCCCCCTCCCCCCCTTTAGGTGAATTAGACTACTACCTAGTATACTATCATGTGACATCAGAGGTAGGTTGGTCAATAAGGACATAACAGTCTGACCAGATCCTACAAGGAGTAGTCAAGTCTGAATCCAATGGCTGCCACTGGAGGTCAGAAGAAGATGGGATCTATGAAGTTGCCCATATGCAAAAAGGAGACTTTTGGCATATTGAAGCAAAGGGTAAGGATGTTCATGGAAGCCTCAGGCCCTAGTATATATATAACTGTCAAGGAGGGTCCTTTTGTTTTCACAAAGGCCTCCACTATAGATCCTACAAGGAAAGTGGCTAAAACATATGCTGAAATGACTAAGGATGAGATTGCACTTGCTAACATGGACAAGAGGGCACAAAATATAATAGTAAATGCAATTGATGATTCCACCTTCCAGAACTTGGTGCACTATGAGACTGCCAAGGATATGTGGTATACACTCATAAAGTATATGGAAGGCACTGAAGAAGTGAGGGATGATAGGAATTCCCTCCTCAACATGGAATATGAAGCCTTCAGGCAACACAGCCTGGAATGCATATCTGACTGCTATGAAAGGTTCTTTAGAGTGGTGAATAAGCTGAGGACCTATGGAAGGGTCTTCAGCCATTATGAGCTGAATGATAAATTCTTAAGATCTCTAACTAGAGTTTGGGATACAAAGATATGTGCCATCAGAGAAGTGGCAAAGCTGGGTGAGACTCCTCCCCAGACCCTGTTTGGAAAGCTGCTCTCATATGAGATGCAGATGTCTGCAAGGAATTAGGAGGACAAATCCACCAGGCGTCATGCAAGGGAGAGAGTTGTGGATCTTAAATCTAAAAGCTCTAATAAGAGCAAAGAAAGAAAGCCTTCTCCACCAAGAAGGGCTGTTGACTCAGAAAATTCTGAGCCTAGCACATCTGACAGCAACTCATTAGATGAGGAGATTGCTGCCTTCTCAAGGCACTTGAAGAAGTTGATGAGGGGGAAGCAGTGGAATAATGGACTTTCCTCCTCCTCATATCCCAAGAAGGAACACAGCAGATCAGAAAGGCATCACCCCAAGGGTGATAGGTATGACCCTAAATATGTTAAACATATTTCAAATAATGTTATCTGTTAATGCTGCATCAAGTCTGGAAATTTCATTGCTGACTGTCCAGTCAAAAGAAAGGAAAGAGGTGATAAAAAGCCTCATCACCAAAAGGGAAGGAAAGGTGAAAAATCCTTTCTACCAAAGAAGGAGAACAGCTGCAGTGAATCTGAGTCTTCATCCTCAGATTCTGAAGATGAAGAGGAAGCCTACATAGGGTTATTTGCAGCTGAAGAGGATGAAGATTATCCAGCTGCTAAGGTTGGCATCAGGGCCCCTCTGTCACATTTAGATAGTGACATTGAGGAGGATGAAGATGACAAAGAATGATATGGCTTAATGGTCATGTCTGATGATGAAGAAAATCAGGATCATCCTGATCAGGTATGAACTCCTCTCCATCCCTCTTCTGATTATGAGTCAGTACCAGAATCTAAAGCATGCTCATCTAATGATGAAAGTGGTTCAGAATCTGAATTGGATGTCAACCAATTGATTGACAAGTCTGGTGCTCTTTGGAAGCTCTGAAAAAGAGCAAGAAGCAAGCCAAGAGGCAAGCTCAAGAAATTGCTTCCCTTCAGCAGGCAAAGCCTGATTGCACTGAGTCATATACCCAGATGGATCAGATGAGTAGATAAATAAGTCAGCTGAATGAAATTACAATATTCCAATTATGCACCATTAGCCAGAAGAATAAGGTCATTAAGGACCATGAGGAGAAGCTTCTCAAAGAGAAGAGCTTGGTGGCTCAATTCTCCAAACCCAAATCCATACTACCCACTATTGACACCTTCTCCTCCCAAAATAATAAGAGAGGGCTAGGTTTCAATAAAGTGGCAGTAGGTGCTGAGAATGGAGGAATGGGCCAGGCTAAAGCTAAGCCTCATACCACCTTTCAAAAGGTGTTGCTTCCCTCCAACTGGTATGACCAGGACATCATGTATGGTCACTAGAAGAATTGAAGTTCATATAGGAAGGAAAATTCTCACGATAGCAGGAGAAAGGGCATGGGGATAAGTGCATTAAAAGCTCCCCATGAAGAAATTCAAATGGCTCATCCTACACCATTTGTATTTGGTACTTTAGCCCCTTCATTCAAGGATAAGCAAGCTGGTTCTTCTAAATCCCACTTAGCAAAACACATGGCTGTTGTCAAGCTTATAATCAGGTCCAACAACACAATATTTGATGCCATCAATTCTTGCTTAGCTGCCAAGCTCTGACCAGCTGATGTCACTCAGATAAAGTCTGCTAAGACTAACTATAGACAGTCAACCATCCAGGTTATTGCTAATAAAATAGGAAGAATGTTGCTACCTTCTTCACTGAACACAAGCATTTTGATGCTCCCTCCACTTCAAAGTGTGTTCCGAAAAGAAGGTACAGCATCCATGAATGTTGGTGATATGGTAAAGTGGGACACTTTGCCATAGATTATTGGCAGAACACTAGTGTGCCTAATGCAAAGAGGAGCTTTCCTGCAAAGGTTGTAGTGAGTGGAAGAGCGGTTATTTATTGAAAGTGCACAGTGTTCCTCTAAGTATTCTCTAGAGCGGGGTGAATATGTATTTTCTGCCCTAAATGTAAACACACAATAAAACTACTAAGTATTATGCAAAGAACATTACTAAAAATAGAATAAAGTAAATGCAGGAAATGTAAATACATAAAATATTAAAGAGGGACAGCACATAAATTTCAATCCAGAAGACACAAGATTTTTATAGTGGTTCCCCAAAATGTGGGATGTCCTCTCTTCTACCTCCCCGGTAGGATTGCACTAACTATGCCTGAGTGTTTTGATAAGGAGACTCTCAGAACCACTGGGTCTTTTGATAAGGAGACTCTTACAATCACTGGGTATTTTGATAAGGAGACTCTTAGAATCACGGAGTCCTTTGAATGAGGAATTAATAAATCTCTTTTACTGTTGGTGAATAAAAAAGAAGAAAGGGAGAAAGAATAGAATTCTGCTTTCAGAATTCTTCAGAAGATATTTCTTTGAACTACTGCTTCTGTTTATCACAGGATCTGTATATGATGAACCATTACTTATGATTGTGATGATTGCATGGTTTATTGGCATGATCTTGATTCTCTGAGCACTTCTTGTAAACTTGTTGTTGTGTGAAGAAGAAGAAGAAAGAGCAGCTGTGTTGTTTTTCCTGTGCAGAGAGATAAGTCCTTTTCTGTCTTAGGGTTGAAGGAGGAAGAAAAGAAAACCCTTTTCTACAGATAGAAAAATCTGTGATCAATGCTTCTGTTTTTCTTCTCCTCTCAGCATACTTATTCTCCATGATTGGAATTTGAATTTATTTCTTCTTTTAGGCTGTCCTGAAAAGGAATTCCAATTGGACAGTTGATTTTCCTTTCTTCTTTTGTTCCCGACCCGCCCATCAGATTTGAATACATTCCAAGATTATTTTTGTTGTCTACTGAAATACTCCATTCCATTCTTGGGAATAAATGAGCCGTTGGATAACTGTCTTCAGCTTTGTGGACCTTCTGAAAAGGTATTAAAAGGATAGTAGAAAAGCTTATATTTTAGACTGTATTCAATGCTGCGACGACTTCATCATTCTTCATATCGACGCACCTCTGAGTTCTTATAGAATTAGCATCAAATTCCTTCTTATCTTTGGTTGAACTCAGATGTCGACATTGCGTCGATTACTTATCGACGTATCCGTCGAGTTGAAGGCTTGGACTTGAACTTTATCTTCTGTGTTAAATTGAAGTCGAAGTTTCATCGACTTCTAAGATGGCTTCGACGGGCTCTTCCTTTTGCCTCGAGTTCCTTTAAACGTTACGTCAACTTGACT
Source organism: Dactylorhiza incarnata (assembly GCA_033032865.1). Classification (NCBI taxonomy): domain Eukaryota; kingdom Viridiplantae; phylum Streptophyta; class Magnoliopsida; order Asparagales; family Orchidaceae; genus Dactylorhiza; species Dactylorhiza incarnata. The sequence goes on from JAWHQI010000036.1 coordinate 3,525,438, forward strand.
TATATTTCGATTGGCTGATTAAGTTGCTTCGACTTTCAGTCAGAGTTTCATCGATATCTAGTCAAAGTTGCGTCGACTTCTATTTGACGCAAGTTTAACTCAACTGAATTTATGCTTATCTTGACCTGGTCATGACACTCTAAGGTGAGTATGACATCCTAAGACATCTAATGACAAATTTACCCTTTCTATACAATGTGGGTAATACAACCTAACTGATGAAATCACTTTAAGTAATTTGCTATATTAATCACAAGGGTTTCCCAACAATCTACCCTTATTTATCAGAACAAATTTTACAAAATAAAGTGATTTCAAACATGTTTTGACATAAACTCAAATGCAAACAACTATACATAAACAATAAAGACATTGATGAATGGAATCATAGTCCATTTTATACATTGTCAAGTAGTCATATTGTTTTTAACAGATGTGTCCTCAAGATCCTATAATGTAAAGTGTTCATAATTACAGAATACTTGGACTTCACTGTTCTTTGTTAGGAGTTTTCCTCTTCCTTGAGAAGACCAGAGGAACTACCTTTCTTGTAGCAAATACAACATGCTCATTTTCTTCTTCAGCAGTCATGTCAGCTTCTTGATGATTTTCATTCTCTTTAGGAGGCTCCCCCCGAGAATGTACATCTTGTTCAGCATTTAGAGCAGCCTCCTTTGCAATCAGTGCCACCTAATCCAATTGTCGTTAATCTTCTAGGAGCTCCCCTGGGTTACTACAGGGATTTCTACAGCTAGCTCCCCCTGGATTGATGCAAGCTTTTCTGGAGGATTTGCAAGAGGCTCCACTTGGACTGTTCTAGTTTGAAAAACAGTGAGCTTGTTTGGGTCATGAACCTCAGTATTTAAGATACTTGGGGCAATCTCTCCTTGTGCACACTTGTCCTTCTCCTAGACACTCACAATTCCTTGATTAAGCTTCTCGTCCTCCAGGAACTTCTCCCCCTTCTTAACCATACTAACCAGTGAGGTTAAGAAGTCTTTAGTTACAATGGAGGAGGATATAGTTGATTTCATTGCCAGGAGGGACTCTTGTGATTTTTGCAATTCTTACTCCATCTGGGAGTACTTCCGATTGAACTTCCTTTCTTAAGAGGCCATTAGATCATCAAATGTGCTAGCAGCTAATCCTACTGCTTTTGAAATCACTTGCTCAAAGTCAAATCAAGGAGTAGGTGTGGTAGAGATAGGAGGTGTTGTTGTGAAGTTCTCATGGAAGTCTAGAATATCTTGGTGGATAGGAGAGTGAGGTTGATACACTTCTGGAGAAATGTGATATGGTGGTAGCAGAGTAGACAGGTTGTCTGTAGTTGTGATGGATGGTTATTGTTGTGGTTGGAGAGGAATCTTATGTGTTGGCTCTGGAGCTGTAGTAGATGGGATGGACTGGAGATTTTGTATAGGAGTATCATTTGGGATGATATCTTGTTGTGGTACTGCAGGGACCTATGTGGTATTGTCATCCCTTGGGGATCTGGTACATTTGTCTCTGTGTTCTGTGGAGTTGGAGAAGAAGGAGGTGAAGAAGCATCTTGGCCAGGCTTTAGGATCTGCCTGGTCCACTTGGAAAAGATTCCAATGTTTATTCTTTTTCCTGGAGGAATATGCACTCATTTTGACTTGCACACACTTGGATATTAATGGAACAAAACATGGATTATTATCCTCATGTAAGCATTCCCCTTATGGGAGTATTTATGGCCAATCAGTTTCAGAAGGTACCCCCCCCCAGGTTATCTTCTTGTTTAGGACCAGGACACCCATTATCTGGAGCCGCTGCTTGGGGATGGCATCATGAGCTGAGATTTTGCATAGGAGCACATTCCGTACTATATCAGCAAGGAATCTCTATTCTTCAGCAAGATCAATCATCTTCAGATTGATGGCCTTCTCTTTCCTGAACTGTATGATTTCTAAAGCCTTCTTTGTCTCTTCCCCTGTCAATTCATCAGACTCATCACCTGTATGTAGATCAAAGGTGTGAGATAGCATTTCCTTTGTAATGTTAATATCAGTTCCAGATATTTTCCCATTGAGAGATCCATCCTCTCCTATGTGAAGATTGCCATTAAACTCTGTCAGTTCAACATCAAGGATCTTGCACCTTGTCGAAATTAGTTTTGTCAATCTAGCAGACTAAAACAAGCAAAGAATGGCCTTGAAATTATCAGAGTCTACATTGAAGGAGTCCACATCAACATCAAAGCCTGAGTTGATCTTAAGAGGAGCCATTGAATCTGTGGTGAAGTACCTGCAAAGGAGAAAAGAGAGAGAGACCATAGAAATGCAAGAGAGCTGGAGGGAGCAAGAGTAAGAAAGAGATAATTCAAAAGTGTAATGAATTTGAAGTCTATGTTCCTTAAAAGAAGACGATTCGTCGCAACTTATGGTTATATTCGAAGCACCATCGACAAAGATTAATAGTTAGCGCGCCAAAATGTGTCAAAGAAGCTTCTAATAGAGAAACTGCGTGCACTTGTCATGTCGATGTTGGGTCGATTAGAACTCGATGCAACTTCAAATTTGATGAGAAGGTATCAAATCGACGGATGCGTCAATATGAAGTCGACGTCGCATCGAATGCTATTCGAATCATTTATTCCAGATTGCTCTCGAAGCAATAGTCGAGTAGAATCAGACGGTATGTCGAATTCTATTCGACACAACTCAAAATAAATACTTTTATTATCTTAGAAAGTTCTTGCTGTTTTTCCCAGTAATGATTATTATTAAAAATAGTATTTATACTATTATTTTCATGAACTAAAGAAGATAATAAGGGGATTCAGAGAATAAATCCTTCCCTTGTTGGATTTAGTTCTTTATTAAGCCCTTAATTCTACATTCCCCATCCATTATCTCTTAGAAAGGATCCTACCATACCATGCACAAGTAGCTCAAACAGTTGAATCTGAAATTGCACCTCCGAAGGAAATGCGGGCTGTCGGTTACTTTTTGGTTAGAGAGAATGAGACCGCTGGCAGCGGTCAAGGCCAGACTTCACCCGTCACGGCGAATGCCACTCCTGCGACGAGCTTTCCTTTGATTGAAAAGAAGCGGTTACAATGGGTTATAGATGCAGAAAAGCAAAAGTCGGCCGGTCAGACAGGTCGCAAGACGGGAAACTCGAGACCGCAGCTCAAACAAGCGAGCTCCTGGGTTCGAGAGTGCGTGCCTTGGGAACATCGCCGCCCCCTATTTATACGTTTAGGGTCCTGCCTGAATGGGCAGGGATAAAATAACCGCCTGCCCGGGTACAGGAGAAATGGGCAGGCGGTGACCGGATAAAGAAAGGAGAAGGGAAAGAAGCCGCGCGTCTAGGCGGCTTGAGCTTCCGATCTGTCTTGACCGGGAACTGAAGTTGTTGCGATCAAGGCGATGATGCAACCCAGGCGGTCTCCGACTTGAGACCGCGGCTTGTCTTCCGGACTTGGACCTTGATAGTCTTCATGGCGCAACCCGGGCGGTCTCCGATTTGAGACCGCGGCTTGCCTTTTGGACTTGGGCCTTGGTGATCTTCAATCTTTGGAGGCGATCTGAATTATATTAGACCGCCCGGTTTGTGCTGGCTGGTGCTGATGGACCCTGTTAAATCTTAACCGGGCGACTTGTATCTTCAGACCGCCCGGTCTGCGAGTAGCGCTATTCGGAGGTGGCCTTCTGGGTAAACATAATCCCCGCATATTTTCAAACTCTGAAGAGATTTCGAAAATATTAGTTCTAGCCGGAGACCGCGCCGATCTTGCCTATGGGTTATAAATGTTCTGGAAGCTTCTATATCTGCATAATTGCAATGCTATCACGAGTCACTACTCGCCCCTCGCGGTCAGAACCTTCCGACTAAATAGTCCGATCAAGATGGTGGATCTTATGGACGAGTTCGAAAACTGCCAGAAACTGAGTAAAGACCGCGGGGGAGACCGCCCAAAGGATAAAAAGAAGAGGAGGAAGACTCAGCCTGAAAAAACAGTGACCATTGCTTCTACGGGCAAGCCGACCGACCTGCTCCCTGCGCTGACAGTCGATTTTTCGACTAAAAATGAAGCGGGTTGCTCGAACCCGCCCCCAGCTGATCTTCCTGCCCTTTTTGATAAGGTAACCAATCCGCCCCTCCTCTAGAAAAGACGGACTCGAAAGTCATCATCCCGAAGGCTGACGGGGCCGATTCTTTAATATTGATATTACTCCCTCTGGAGTATACCACTTGAAGATGAGTGATGAAGGAGGAGAAGCGGTTGACTCCCCTAAGCCGATCGGTCAGCAGGGCACGGTAGTGAACATTGAGGACAGTCCGGTTTCCTCGCAAAAAGCGGGCCAGGAGTCGACCAAGAAGAGGAAAAGAGCTGAGACAACAACAGACAGGCTCCCGAAGAAGGTGAAGAGCCTAAAGGCCAAGAATAGAGCAGCTTCCAGGAAACCGGGAGCGGGTAGCCTGCAAAGCACGGCGAGTGATACAGAAGTTTCAGAGGGACTGAATACCCCTTCGCCCAAGTCTGGCGACCATATCCCTACCGATGCGCATAACATATCTGTAAGCGATATTATCAGGGACTTCGATTCCCTCAAGAAGCAGGAAAAACTACTGGGGACTTCTGCCGACCTGAATGCGGCTGACCTTCCCGGAGAGGATGCAACCAGAGTTAAGGAGGCCGCCCTGGCTGAGGATGCGGCCAGAATTAAGGAGGCCGCACTGACTGAGGATGCAGCCAGAATTAAGGAGGCCTCCCTGGCTGAGGATGCAGCCAGAATTAAGGAGGCCGCCCTGGCTGAGGACGCGTCCAGAATTAAGGAGGCCGCCCTGGCTGAGGACGCGGCCATAATCGAGAAGGTCGCACCGGCTCCCGAGGATTCTGTGATGACCGGGCTGCGGTTTATAAAAGTGAAGGCGGAGAATGTGAGAGATCAGCTGAACAGACCGCCGCCACCGCCGCTCAATCTTCTTTTGCAAGGTAAAGGGGTCGCAGGTTCCCGCCCGTTCCGTTTTTTCCAAACGCGGTCTCGAAAAAAGTCAAACGACTTGATATTGAACCCGCCGCCAAGCTTTTTTCCCTCCGCTGCTCAATTTTCAGCTGCTAAGCGAAGGCAGAATGATAGGTCATGGAGAGAGAAGCGCTGAAGGATGGATCCGGAGAAAGCTAAGCGACCTGTTCATTTGAGCCTCAATCCCCCCGTTGTGGCTTGTAAGAAGAGTTTGAAATGAGCGGTCTAGCTATGCCCCTTTTATAGATTATGTTTGCTCGACTTTTCTGACCATGTTTTTCTTGTTTGCAGACGATCCGGAGTCCATTCCGAAGCCAGGCGAACTGGTGACTTATCTTCCTCCGCTGGATTTATCCCTCCCGAGTTCCTCAGTGATCCCGGACACCCGGATGGGGGAGGAGATGGCCGATCTCCAAGAGAATTTTGAAATCCTCAAGAAGCAGTTGAATGCCCTCGAAGAGCGGGAGAAAGCTGCCCAGGATAAAAAGGCTGCGATGCGGGCTGAGATGGAAGCTGAGGGAGGTAAAATCAGGCTGCGATGGAGGCCGAGCGGAAAGAATGACGGGAGAAGGAGAAGGCGCAACAAGACCAGGTCGCTGTATTGACCTCGCGGCTGGATAGAGGAAAGAAAGATGTTCGCAAACTCGAAGATGACTGTGCGTACTATAGAGATAAGTACCTGCATCTGACAAGGGAAGTCGGCGGAAGCCGGCGACCTTATAATATAGATGATGAAGGGTGTCGCGGATCAGACCACCCGACTGTTGGGATGAGTGCAGCTCTTCCAGGGCCGGGATAGCCGATCCCGCGGCTAATGTTAGGGAGACCGCAGTGGTCCCCCTGCTCGCATGATCCCGGCCGTGCGAGTAGAGCGGGATGTTGCGTGGCTCCACCGCATTATACATCATCTTCATCGCAGTATTAACCAGATGCAATGTACCGTTCTCCAAGTCGGTGATCACGTCGCCCGACTTCATCGAGAGGATGACCCAAACGATGTCTGTCATTAGTGAGCGGCTTATGAACAATGATTGAAATATTATTTTATTCGGTCCTTTGGACACTGAATGCTTGGATCGAATTTTGCGATACCCGGTTTGCTCTTCAGACCGTGCGGTCTTGTTATTTGAATATCTTTATTTCCTTAGAACATTGATGAATGTCTGTGAATTCGCTTTGCAAATTGGGCGGCTTGTTTCTGTTGATCTTTAAACCGTCTGCTTTGATTTTACTTCTTTTGGTTTTACTGCTAATGAACCGGCTTTATGTGCTAAATTCTACCCGTGCGGGTCGATTAGGCTTGCCGCGATTTGACCTTCGCTAATTGCAGATCACTTACTTCTATAAGTAGCGACCCTTCTGAATTCCCTTTCAACTGAATTTCAAAATGGGAGCAAAGCGCCAGCCGAAGCGACCTGCGAAGACAACCGCTACCCGATCTGGAGCGGCTTCAGCATTCCACTCAGCCGATCATGAAGAATGCCGCCTGACTAAAGCAGAACTTGATGAGTTTGTAGACAAGCATATGATAGGGAGTCCGCTACTCGCGCGACTTCCGCTCCGCGATGAGCTGATAAATTCCTCTGGACCAAATCAGATCGCGATGCCAATCGATCACTTCGATTGCGGCTTTAAATTTCCCATATCGATTGAGCTCGCGATTGTCTTTGACCATTACGGAGTTGTTCCCGGCCAAATTTCCCCCAACTCGATGGCCAGCATATGCAGCTTCATATCTTATCTGCGGTCTGAGAGAGTCCGCTTCTCAATGGATCTCCTTAGAAAAATCTTCTCGGTGCGGGCTATCCCGGACTTCGAGTCGAACGTGTTTAAGGGCCACCTGTACTTCGGTTGTCGAGGGTTGAAGATGGTCAACCTCGCGAACAAGGTCACGGCCTGGTCAGAGAGATATCTGATATTAGAAGGCCGACTTGGCCTGTTGAATCTGAACCCGCAGGTGCGGCCAGAGGAAGCCTTCCAACAAATCGATGTCAACCAGATTGAGATGGATACTTATACGCTTCTTGAAAATGAGCGGATTAACGTAAGTCACTACGTTCCGCTGCTTGCCAAACTAGAGAATGTCCGGCCGGAGGACAGTAAGTCTTCTTCAACCCGCTTCCTGCTCCGATGTTGACCGCACGGTCTTTTGTTCTAACTCTTTTACTTCTCTCTTATAGCTGAGGCCATTGTTCCCAAAAATAAGCCGGTCAGCCCGTCAGGCTTGATCCTAACTCAGAGTGAGAAGAGGCAGAGGCAGGGGAAAAACAAGCCGCTGATGTCTGACGGCAAGGATTCGACCTCCTCTGGCGACTTTTCTTCCCTCTGTTCCTTCAGCAAAGTGAAGGATTTGAAAGGCCGCACGGTCTTGACCTGGCACCCGGACGGCGATGGTGTTCAGGTCTCTACTGTGCTCCCCCACTGCGCCAATGAAAAATTGGGCTGGTATGCTGCAGCCGCCAGCATTGCCATGTTTGGCCAGCGAAACTTCAGGCGATTAAGGAAGATCCCTGAGGAGGAGCTCGCTCGGGAGGCCGCGCGGGTTGGTGCTGAGAGCTTCATCACCAATAAATTCATGGGGATGACCTTCAATAGATTGATCAGAGCAAATGATCATTTGGAGAAGGAGAATATCGAATTGAAGAAGGAGGTAGCGCGACTGAAGGATGATGAGTTGGTAAGTTATCACCTGGCTAGCCGTCTTTCTTATTTTTCCAAACCGTGCGGTCTCACCGTCAACCTTTTTTGCAGACCAAATATAATGAGACCGATACGGTCTATCAGGAAGAACTATTCCCTCATGTTGCCGAGGGAATTGATAATGCCTTCAACCGCCTGCGAGATCTCGAAGGACTCGCGCCCGGTTTTGAGAATTTCACCTTTTCCGATGCCTACCCGACCTTGCAAAAGAAACTAGACAAGATTAGTCGGAAAGCCAAAGGAAAGAATAAAGCCGATGAAACCAGTTCGGAAGAGGAGAGCGGTGATGAGGATGAAGAGGATGCCGAGAAGTCCGCTGCGACTGGCGGGGAAAAAGAGAGCAGCTCCGGTTCTGAGTACAGTGACTCCGGAGAAGGTGGCGAACGCAAGTCGGGCGAGCTGAGCGGCTCATCTTCGTCGGTCAGTGAGGGTTACTCCCCTGATGTTTCAATTGAGGGCAGCGAACACTCAAGTGCTCCTGCATCAAAGAGACTCAAGCCGGACGAGTATTCCTAGTTGTAAATTATTTATTTTGCTTTCTATTGTATAGACGGCGGTTTGTTTTTGTTAACCGGCCGGTTACCAAACGATGTAAAAAGACATTTTGATAATGAAATAGAAAGTTTACCTGTTTAACTGTTCATTTTCTGCGACTTACTTGTGATTGTCGTGGCCTTCTCCTTTTGTTTTTTAAAATAAGCCGTGCGGTTAAATATCAATCTGATCGGTCAAAGCATTGAACTCTGAAATTTTAGTTAGATAACCACCCAAACGTGATAGAGCCTGCTCGGGCGGCCTATCGCTTTGGCCGAGTTTGATATAACCCATAAAAGGCATCAACTATGATATCTTGACGCAGTTTCAGTGTATAATCGAGCGAATAGAAACTCGAGATTTGCATTATCTTGTTATGAGTACCCCGAGATAACCAAAAAACCGAACATAATTTCAAGTCGCTGAAGAATCCTGATTGTGCGATTTGAATGTGTTCTGTTTGATTAGGTGACTCCATATGTTTGACATCAGGCCGCGCGGTCATTATCCGACTTTATATAATTGCTCCGCAAGATAAGAATACCAAGTTACAAGAAAATAATCAATAGGCCGCGCGGCTAGTATTTAATTCGAACGATTTATAACTCAGATTTCTGTAAATCCCATCCTGGTGAACATACATATTAACTGATAAGTCCGCGCGGTTTATGCATAACTCGGGCGGTTAGTGGCTTGATACTTGTGATGATTTCCATCCCACGAGAACCATAACTACTTCTCTGTGAAGAGCCCGTTTTTAACCGAACGGATAGAATACCCACAGGGATGACAGATTTACAAATCGAATGATAAGACCGATCGGTCATGGTTATGCTTGATATCCTGATACCCGCCTTATGGCATTTTGTGATATCATGCTTATTTTAAACCAACCGGTTTAATAGTCAAACCGTCTGATAATCGTGGTACCTGTTTATTTCAAAACCGCCCGGTTTAACAACCAGACCGTCCAATGATTACAGAAACTGTTTATTTCAAACCGCTCGGTTTAAAATCAAACCGCCCGGTCTGCGATATACCTGTAGAAATCTTGTTTTTTCCTCAAATGGTCCAGAAGGACCATACGAGATGAGATAACTCCCTGTAATGCAGTTAAAAGTAGCTACAGACTCAGATGACCAAGTGGGCAGGTGGGCCTAAGCGGCGAACATTGCTTTCCTCAAGTGGTCATAAGAGTTGTAGAAATAAAGAAAATGATAAGTACAGACCCAGATGACCAAGTGGGCAGGTGGGCCTAGGCGGAGAACATTGCTTTACTCAAGTGGTCATAAGGGCTGTAAGCGGCTCAACTGCTCTCTTGCCCAGGTTTACAAGCCGAGTTGATCAATTGGGCAGGTGGGCCTAGGTGGCAAACATTGCTTTCCTCAGAGAGATCAACTCAGTTGTGGGCCCGTCTTAGGCATCGCTTGAGAGTACCTAGGAGTATTCGATGGTCATAGACTAAGATGATCAGTTGGGCAGGTGTGGTTATGTCGCGGGGGCTATACCGACATTGCTTTCCTCAGAAAGATCATCAAAGCTATAACTATATCCCTCTCGGGGCGTGATAGAGCTGGCATTCACCTAGACCTCCCTTGATGCAGGGGTGTGTCAAATATCAGCTGGGATCCAAGGTTCCGAAGACCACCGCACGGGAATTGGCAAGCTAGCACTACACGTGTGCGAAAACTCCCCGCTACACATGGTCTTCGTGGTTTTATGCTAATGACTACAATCTGAGGGGGTTCGAGCAGAACTTGGCGATGTCTTCGTGGTTCAGTGAGGTTGATATATAAAAAGTGTAAGAAAATCACCAGACATGAAGGAGTGTCAGTATAAGGCTTTTTCATTGAATATCCAAAAAATGCAAGAAATGGAGAAGACATTTTTAAGGATAGAACCGTTTAAGATCATCACCGCTCCAGGTGCGTGAGATCTCTTCTCCTTCTCTTGTCTGGAGGCGGTAAGCCCCGCTCTTTAGTACCTCCTTGATAATGAAAGGTCCTGCCCAGTTGGGATTTAGCTTCCCGACGTTGCCTGTCCTGGCTGCAGCGTCAACTTTCTTTAATACAACGTCACCAACTGCGAAGTGTTTAACCCTGACATTTCTGTCAAAGTACTTGTCCATTCTCCTTTTAACTTCTTCCTGCCTGATTGTTTCCTCGTCCTGAAGCTCTTCGATCAGATCCAGACTTTATTTGATAGCTTCATCATTGTCTTCTATCCATGCCTCTCCTCCCTCCTTAGCATACATAACCCTGGGGGTGACCACTTCAAATTCTATAGGAACCACAGCCTCCGAGCTATGAGATAATTTGAACGGTGTATCTCCCGTAGTTGAAGATGGAGTAGTGCGGAGAGTCCAATGGATGGAAGGGAGTTGTTCTGCCCAATTCCCTCTTTGATTCAAGACCCTCTTCATCAAAAGCTGCTGGATTTGCCTGTTCGCTGCTTCTACCTGACCGTTAGTTATTGGATGATGTACTGAGGCAAACCGAAGATCAATTCCAACCTGATCACAGAAGTTTATCATTTCTGGGTTGTTGAACTGTGGACCATTGTCAGTGACAATTGTCAGCGGAATTCCATGTCGGCACACTATTTCCCCCCAAATGAAGTTTCTGATGACCTGCGTCATAGTTTTTGCTAGTGCCTTCGCCTCAATCCATTGACTGAAGTAATCGATCATTACAATTATGAAACGCCGCTGGACACTAGCCATTGGGAAGGGTCCGATGAGATCCATCCCCCAAAAATGCGAAAGGCCAAGGTGCAGTTATTGATCTGAGTGATTGAGCAGGAAAATGCTGAAGTGGGGCAAACTTTTGACACTGAACACATCGCTTAGCAAATGCCTCGACATCTTTTCTCATGGTTGGCCAGAAATAACCCTGCCTCAAAATTCATTTCTCCAAAGTTTTTGCTCCCGAATGGCTACCACATTCCCCGAAATGAACCTCCTGAAGTATGGTTGGAATTTCGTCCTCAGAAACACACCGTGCTGAGGGAGAGATTAAAGTCTTCCTATAGAGAACTCCTGCTATCAAATAATAATATGCCGCTTTCCTTCTAAATCTCCTTCTGTCTTTGATGGAATGATGGAATTCCCCTTTGGACAAAAACAGCTCGTAAGGGTCCTTCCATGAAGGATTTTGATCGATTTGCATAAGTTCCCCTTCATCTATTGCCAGATGGAAAAGTTCAAAGGTCACTCCCCCTAATGGAAGACCGAACTTCGACAACTCATCTGCTTCCTCGTTTTGTGTCCTGGGAATATGCTCGATAATGAATGACTTGAATCTTCCGATCTCCTTTTTGGCTAGCAGCAGATACTTTCTCAGAATTGGCTCCCTTGTTTCGTAGTTCCCCAGAACCTGAGAGGCCATTACCAGTGAATCAGTTTTAACATGTGCGTGTTCTATGCCCAGCTCTTTTGCAAGCCTCAGACCAGCCAGAAGTTCCTCATATTCTGCCTGATTATTTGTTACTAGAAAGAAGAACTTGGTAGCTTGCTCCAGCTTGATGCCATTTGGACTGATTAAAACTACTCTGGCTCCCACAGAGTTTTTGTTAGAAAGGGGTGCGGCCCTGCCCACCTCAAGGAAGTATCCAGGCGGACCTACCTTCAACCCCTAGCCAAGGGCTGCAGCCCAACCAAGCCCAACCCCTCTCCTCCCCTGATCCCAGGAAGGCGGGTTGTTGAGGTCATCTCCCGGGATTCGATCCCATGACCTCCTTGATAAGAAGATCTTAACACAGCCCTCATCACCCAGCTACGCTGCAGCGCAGTTGGGTGATGAGGGTTGCGTTAAGAGCTTCTTATCAAGGAGGTCATGGGATCGAATCCCGGGAGATGACCTCAACAACCCGCCTTCCTGGGATCAGGGTAGGAGAGGGGTTGGGCTTGGTTGGGCTGCAGCCCTTGGCTAGGGGTTGAAGGTAGGTCTGCCTGGATACTTCCTTGAGGTGGGCAGGGCCGCACCCCTTTCTAACAAAAACCGGTTTTTGTTAGAAAGGGGTGCGGCCCTGCCCACCTCAAGGAAGTATCCAGGCGGACCTACCTTCAACCCCTAGCCAAGGGCTGCAGCCCAACCAAGCCCAACCCCTCTCCTCCCCTGATCCCAGGAAGGCGGGTTGTTGAGGTCATCTCCCGGGATTCGATCCCATGACCTCCTTGATAAGAAGCTCTTAACACAGCCCTCATCACCCAACTGCGCTGCAGCGTAGCTGGGTGATGAGGGCTGTGTTAAGAGCTTCTTATCAAGGAGGTCATGGGATCGAATCTCGGGAGATGACCTCAACAACCCGCCTTCCTGGGATCAGGGGAGGAGAGGGGTTGGGCTTGGTTGGGCTGCAGCCCTTGGCTAGGGGTTGAAGGTAGGTCCGCCTGGATACTTCCTTGAGGTGGGCAGGGCCGCACCCCTTTCTAACAAAAACCGGTTTTTGTTAGAAAGGGGTGCGGCCCTGCCCACCTCAAGGAAGTATCCAGGCGGACCTACCTTCAACCCCTAGCCAAGGGCTGCAGCCCAACCAAGCCCAACCCCTCTCCTCCCCTGATCCCAGGAAGGCGGGTTGTTGAGGTCATCTCCCGGGATTCGATCCCATGACCTCCTTGATAAGAAGCTCTTAACACAGCCCTCATCACCCAACTGCGCTGCAGCGTAGCTGGGTGATGAGGGCTGTGTTAAGAGCTTCTTATCAAGGAGGTCATGGGATCGAATCCCGGGAGATGACCTCAACAACCCGCCTTCCTGGGATCAGGGGAGGAGAGGGGTTGGGCTTGGTTGGGCTGCAGCCCTTGGCTAGGGGTTGAAGGTAGGTCCGCCTGGATACTTCCTTGAGGTGGGCAGAGCCGCACCCCTTTCTAACAGTTTTTACCAGAAGCCCCATCCACATAAATGACCCAAGCCAAAGGGGATTTCACCACCTGTTCAGGGCTGGATTCTGTTGTATCAACCAGAAAATCTGCCAAGACCTGCGCTTTGATTGCCGTTTTGGGAATATAAGGTATTTCAAACTCGCTCAATTCAATAGCCCATTTGGTCAACCTCCCTGAATGATCTGGCGTTTCAAGAATACTTCTCAGAGGATGATCTGTAATTATTTAGATTGGATGAGCCTGAAAATAAGGACAGAGCCTTCATGATGACATAACCAAATCCAAAGCTAGCTTTTCCAAGATCGAATATCTGGTTTCTGCATCATTGAGGATATGACTGACATAGTAGATCGGAAATTGTTTCTTCTTTTCCTCCCGGACGAGGACAGAACTTACTGCATCTGGGCCGACCCCCAAATATAAGAATAATATTTCCCCCTCACTGGGACTTTGAAGTAATGGGGTCGAGGTTAATTGCATTTTAAATTGTTCAAAACCTTTGTCGCATTCTTTACTCGATTCGAACTTTGATCCTCCTCGGAGTATCTTGATGAAAGGAGCACTTTTATCTCCTGATTTGGAAATAAACCTGCTCAGCCCTGCCAACCTTCCTCCAAGTTGTTGGACCTCCTTAGTATTTCGAGGGGGAGTCATATCGAGGATGTCCTTCACCTTATCTGGATTCGGTGCAAGGCCATCGGGAGTGAGGAGATGCCCGAGAAACTTCCCCTTGTTTGCTCCGAACACACATTTCAACGGGTTTAATTTTAATTTGAACCTCCGCAGAGTAGCGAACTTCTCTATGAGGTCTCTCAAATGTATCGAAAATGTTTTACTTTTCATGAGGAGATCGTCAACATAAACTTCAAGATTCCTGCCTTTTTGGTGTTTAAAAACTGTATCCATCATTCTTTGATATGTTGCACCCGCATTTTTGAGTCCGAAGGGCATTACGAGACAACAATAATACCCATCATTCGTGATGAAAGAAGTGTGCGGGATATCAGGTTTTTGCATTTTGAATTGGTGGTACCCCAAAAATGCGTCGAGAAAGCTCATAAAATTATACCCGACCGCGGAATCTACTAAAGCATCTATCCGAGGCAAAGGATAGCAATCTTTGGGGCACGCTTTATTAAGTTTAGTAAAATCCACTCACATGCACCACTTCCCACCAAATTCTTTAACCATTACAACATTTGACATCCACGTGGGGTATTGTATTTCAGAAATAAAGTTCGCTTTCAGGAGTTTGGCAACCTCCTCTCTGATGGGCACCGCCAGCTTGGTTGCCACTTCTCTCTTCTTCTGCAGGACTGGCTTGAACTCAGAGGACATGTTCAGATGATGGCAAGCCACATCCGGATCCACTCCTGGCATATCCCCCGCTGACCAGGCGAAGATATCCAGGTTCTCCAGGAGACAGGAGATTAGCTGCACTTTCTCCTCTTCCAGCAACTCCGTATTGATGATTAGCTTCTTGTCTTCCCCTTTGGAAATAGGGACCTCTTGGGTCGCCTGGGCAGGTTCCAGGTGAGCCCCTTCCCGATCTTTCCTCTCATCAGCATCCTCTGAGGATTCAGCAACTTCAAGAACTTCAACCGTGGCCTCGAGAAGTGAAACGTCGGTGATCACATTGACGGTTCGCACGTAACACTCCCGAGCCACCTTCGGGTTGCTTCAGATCCTTTACTGCCTTCCCTCGACAGCAAACTTAAGAGAAAGGTGGAAAGTAGATACTACCGCCCTGTATGCATTAAGAATTGGCCTCCCGAAGATGGCGCAGTAGTTGCTTGGGGCATCTACCACCACAAAGTTGATCAGCTTTATTACTCCCCCAAGAGAGACCAGGAGCTTTACTGAACCCTCCACTTCTTTCTTCTCTCCAGAAAAACCGTAGAGGGGCCCATCGGTGGAAAGCAGAGGCTTCCCCAGTCTTCAGGGCCTCAAAGGTTGGGTGGAAAAGGAGGTTCACAGAGCTGCCTGTGTCGATCAGAATCTTGTGAACAGTATAATTCTCAATGACGGCTTTGATGACCACGACATCGTCAAAGGGATTAGCGTTCGGTGGAAGGTCATCTTGACCAAAAGTGACAATGGTGCTTTCAGGGGTAGAACTTGTGGTTGCTGCCACTTCTTGTTTCAGAACTCTCGCAATGCTGGATTAACGAGACGACTCCGCTCCAGCCCCTCCATGAATGCAATAAATGTCCCCCAGGGGGCCCACATCATTGACCTCAATGCATTCAGTTGAAGGGTGAATGTCTCCATAGCAGCCGACGTCTTCAACGTCGGCGCAATCCCAAGTTACTTCCACTGTTTCCTTCTTCTTCTCAGTGGCCGGCTCAGCAGTTGCCTCCTTCCGAACTAGGCCCCGGAGCTTTCCTTCTCCCAAGAGCCTTTCTATCAACAAGCGGAGGGCCCAACAATCTTCGGGCAGATGCCCTCCCTCCTTTTGATATTCACAGTAAAGATTCGGATTTCGATTACGAACATCCGATTTTAGAGGAGCATGCCTTTTGAAATCTAGCCTTTTCTGGAGGATTTGGACAACTTCGTCCATGGTGACATTTAAAAGAGTAAATGACTCTTGTGAGTCATCATACTGGGTGGATGGGATGACTGTAGGTGGATGCGCATCATACTGTGGTAGGTATACCGACATTATTTGTGGAAGAGGAACTGATGGAGCGGGTGCGATGGCCAACGACGGTTTCTGATCCTGAAACCGTTGATGGTCGATGAAAGGTTGCTTGTTCTTGTAATTTCTTCCCCTCTGGGAACGGGGCTCAGTGTGGGGTTGGTTTGATGGTGGATGATGGAAGGATGGATTAGACTGCTCCTTGTAGCTCACCAATTTCGCGTCATAGCCAAAATTGCTCTTTTCTCCTCTGATGAACATGTTTGCCAAACTTATCATTTCTTGATAAGTTCTTGGCTCCCTTATATTTGCCTCGAATTTTAGGGGAATTCCCTCAAGACATGAATGAGGGCCACCCTGTATAGTTCTGGATCCACATTCTGAACTTCCATGATTTCCTTCCGAAAGCGGTCCACGAAACAGGCCCACGTTTTGTCTTCCCGCTGCCTTATATCAAAAAGGGCCGCTAGGCCACTTTTCCTCTTTCTCGAAGTAGAGAATCTCAGCAAAAATTCCCTCCGCAGCTCAGCAAAACAACTGATTGACCTAGGGTGCAACCCGTAAAACCACTCCCTTGCTTGTCCTTCGAAGGATTTTAAAAGGAGTTTACACTTAGTTGCATCCCTGAGGGTCCTCAGAGCAATGGCCGACTCGAAGGCCTGAAGATGGACGGTGGGAACAGTTTCCCCATTATACGCCGGCTGACGCGGCTCCCGGAAATTATTTGGGGCTGGATCCCCTCGGACCTCATCCACGAAGGGAGAATTATCTTCAACATCTTCATACAGTAGAGGAGCAGAATAACACGCCGCCTGAGCTGCGGCTACCCGCGGATAAGCCGTCTGGTAGGAGGAATGGGCAGCGGCTTCTGGAGGGTAGGAATGATGAGCAGCAACCTCGGGCAGGTAGGAAAGACGGGTCGTGCCTTCTTGTGGGAAGGAAAGGCGGGCAGCATGAGAAGCCGCCCCCTGGAAATCAAGGACTCGGGATGGCATGCCGTGCGCGGCTTCCCGGTAAAAGTTTTGCCTGGCCGCAAAAACCTCTTGCAGTGGATGGATGTTGGCGACTTGAGGTAGCGGGTAAGGAGGAGATGGAGGAGGGACCGCCTGGTTAACCGCGGTTGGCTTTGGGACTAACCACTCGGTTAGTAGTTCTAAAGCCTGACTGATTGCGTCAAGACACTGTTCAGTCGCTTTCTGAGCCCGCTCAGCTTCTCGTTTCGATTGTTCCAAAGCCTCCCACAGGGAGTCTTCACTGTGGTCTGAGCGGTCACCCAGAGGGAACTGGAGGTCTGACATTGTGGCAATGATTTCACCGACAATCCGTGATCTGAAGGTCGCGTGTTTCTGTTGAATCCGAAATTGCACCTCCGAAGGAATTCGGAGGTTGCAGGCTGTCGGTTACTTTTTGGTTAGAGAGAATGAGACCGCTGGCAGCAGTCAAGGCCAGACTTCGCCCATCATGGCGAATGTCACTACTGTGATGGGCTTTCCTTTGATTGAAAAGAAGCGGCTACAACGGGTTACAGATGCAGAAAAGCAGAAGCCGGCCGGTCAGATAGGTCGCAAGACGAGAAACTCGAGACCGCAGCTCAAACAAGCAAGCTCCTAGGTTCGAGAGTGCGTGCCTTGGGAACGGTTCTGCCCCTATTTATAGGCTTTGGCGCCTGCCCGAATGGGCAGGTATAAAATAACTGCGTGGCCGAGTAGAGGAGAAACAGGCAGGCGGTGACGGGATACAGAAAGGAGAAGAGAAAGAAGTCGCGCGGCTAGGCGGCTTGCGCTTCCGATCTGTCTTGACCGGGGACTGAAGTTGTTGCGATCAAGGCGATGATGCAACCCGGCGGTCTCCGACTTGAGACCGCAGCTTGTCTTCCGGACTTGGACCTTGATAGTCTTCATGACGTAACCCGGGCGGTTTCTGACTTGAAACCGCGGCTTGCCTTTTGGACTTGGGCCTTGGTGATCTTCAATCTTTGGAGGCGATCTGAATTATATTAGACCGCCCAGTTTGTGCTGGCTGGTGCTGATGGACCTTGTTAAATCTGAACCAGGTGACTTGTATCTTCAGACCGCCCGGTCTGCGAGTAGCGCTATTCGGAGGCGGCCTTCTGGGTAAACACAAACATTAGAGGGAACCCAGGTTACCTTGGGCCGTTTGCTTTTACCATTATAAGGTTCTATGAAAGAGTAAAAGGGTCTTTCATGATGTCCTTCAGGATGGCAGAGAATGGGTCTATCAAACCTATGTTTATTATTTTGGTACTTGAAATGTGTATAAAATGTATCCAAATATAATAAAGCAGCAGAGTGTCTAATTATTCTACTTTTGGCTTTAGCCTTTTGAGTGTTGTTGATTAATTTCTCTGAATTACTCTTGCATAGAGATTTCTTTTCCTTGTTTGAATTTGCTCTATTAAATATAGTTATTTTATCTGGATTATTAATATACTGATCCTTCGTTATTGCACTCCTCTCACTTATTTGATAATCACTATGTCTAATAAATCTAACTTGACCAGGCTAGTCTACTAGTGACTTCAGTGCTAGTGCATGGCTTTGCTCCTAGACCTAGATGCCTAAATCTCATGGAGAGATTTTGTGTAATATCTTTGAGCTTTTGACTCCTCCCATTGAGAGAGCCCTCAAAGGCTTTTGCCTTTGTTAGCTCTTCTTTTAATTTTTTATTTTCATTTCTTATCTCAATCAATTATATTTCTTTATCCTGAATTTTATTTCTCAAATCATTATTTATTGAATATTTTCATCTTTCTTGAAGTTTTTTAATTCTTCCCTATCTGTTTCAAATTCTTTTTTTATTTTGAGGTAATCATCACAAAATTCTTTAAAGCAAATTTTAAAGTCTTCTGAGTCAAAATCAAAATTATCAAACTGTGATACATGTTCTTCTTCATCATTTGAGGAGATCCCTAATGCCATCATGCATGCAGATTTAGTAGCTTCTTCATCCCTTTCTGATGAAGAGGAGCTTAACTCTGCTTCAGAGTCACTCCAGGTTTCAACAATGAAACCTTTAGCTTTATTCTTGTCTTTCCTATAGAAAGATTTCTTCTTCTGCTCATCTTTGTTGTTACTCTTGTCCCTTTGTTCTTGTGGGCACTCAGGGCTATGTGCACTGGCTTGTTGCAGGAGAAGCAACTCACTTCCTTCTTTGGAGTCTTATCAAATCTAGGTTTTGAGCTCCTCTCTCTTCTTCTTGAGTCTTCTGTCTTGACCCACTTTCTGAATCTCCTTGCTAGGAGACTGAACATCTCATCTTCTGGAGTGGAGGGCTATCCTTCAGCAACCTTCAAAGAAAAGATCCTTTGGATGGGAGTTGAGGTTGTCTCCTTTGCCTCTGTTTCAGCCCTGCTTTTCAGTAGCATCTCATAAAATTTGAGCTTTCCTAGCAAAGCATTAATAGAGATCTCTCGATAAAAACTGGAATCTCTGATGGCTAAGATCCTTGAGTCCCATGAGCTTGGGAAGCACACGAGGTTCTTATCATTGATCTCTATCAAGGATATCTCCTAGTCCAGACTCTGTAGATCATTGATAATAATGCTGAATCTGTCATACATTTTAGCAACACTTTCCTCAGCTTTCTTTTGAAAGTTCTCATATTGGGATATGAGAAGGGACTTCCTATCCTTTCTTTCATTAGAGCTCCCTTCTACAATTTTGGAAAGAGATTCACAGGTCTCTTTTGTTGATTGGTCGTCAGCTACTCTCAGGAAAATCACTTCTGACATTGTGGAAACAAAAATGTTCATTGCCTTGGCATCACATGCCTTTTGCTTCTTCACAGCCTCTGTCCACTCGTTCCTTGGAACAGCTTCCAGTGTTGAAGATCCACTGGCATCTTGTCTGACTAGAGCTGGGGGACCTAAAATTATAACATCAAAGATTTCTTCATCTATAAAGTTCATGTAAAGCTTTATTCTGGCCTTTCGGAGTGTAAACTTATTTAGGTTACACACCGGTGGTCTTGTTGATGCATAATCTTTAGAACTCATTTTCTTTAGAAAATTGTTTTGGTTAATTTAAAATAAAGAAATGAGAGTCATGAAATCTTTTGATCAAGGTGTTAACCTTTTAATGATCAACCTCCCTCTGATACCAATTGAAAGTGCACTGTGTGCCTCTGAGTATTCTCTAGAGGGGGGGGGGGGGGGGGTTGAATAGAGTTTTAAATATTTTCTACCCTAAATGTACATACACAATAAAACTACTAAGTAGTATGCAACCAACACTACCAAAACAGAATAACGTAAATATATGAAATGTAAATATAGAAAACAGTAAAGAGGGATAGCACAGAAAATTCAATCCAGAAGACACAAGATTTTTATAGTGGTTCCCCATAATGTGGGTAGTCCACTCTTCTACCTCCCTGGTAGGATCACAATAACTATGCCTAAGTCTTTTGATAAGGAGTCTCTCAGAACCACTGAGTCTTTTGATAAGAAGACTCTTAGAACCACTGAGTCTTTTGATAAGGAGACTCTTAGAACCACTGAATCCATTTAAAGTGGGGTTAATAAAACTCTTTTACTGTTGGTGAATATAGAAGAAGAAAGGGAGAAAGAATAGAATTCTTCTTTCAGAATTCTTCAGAAGCTATTTCTTTGAATTGTTGCTTCTGTTTATCATCGGATCTGTATATGATGAACCCTTGCTTATGATTGTGATGATTTCAAGGGTTATTGGCTTGATCCTGATTCTCTAAGCATTTCTTGAAAACTTGTTGCTGTGTGAAGAAGAAGAAAGAGCAGATGTTGTTTTTCCTGTGCAGAGAGATATGTTCTTTTCTGTCTTTGGGTTGAAGGAGGAAGAAAAGAAAACCCTATTCGATAGATAGAAAAATATGTGATCAACGTTTCTTTTTTTCTTCTCCTCTCAACATACTTATTCTCCATGATTGGAATTTTAATTTTTGTCTTCTTTTGGGTTGTCTTGAAAAGGAATTCCTATTGGACAGTTGATTTCCCTTTCTTCTTTTGTTCCTGACGCGTCCATCAGATTTGAATGCATTCCAAGATTGTTTTTGCTGTCTCCTGGAATACTCCATTCCATTCTTTGCAATAAACGAGCCATTGGAGAATGATAAGTAGTATTTTAATAACTTTTTAATAGAAAATTTTGTAAATATTTAATTTGTATTTTCCCTTTTTATGTCATTTCTAGGTCATAAGTGTTTATTTTGAAATTCTGTTCCTAATTTAGCTTAATTTCAATTTTTGCAGAATTTTGGGACAAATTGGAGAAATTGACAAGTACACGCCCTCAGTCACGCCCGTGACCAAGGGCGTGTAACCTAAAGATCAGTCCAGAGTCAATGTCGCGCCAATTGAGCTAGTCCACAGCGAGTCACGCCCTCGGTCACGCCCGTGACCAAGTGTCACGCCCGTGACCAAGTGTCACGCCCGTGACTAGGGGCGTGTAATATTACAATCTTCCCAGCTGGCTGCCGTCGAGATGTGGAGATGCTGTTGAGAAGTCAACCTAAGTCACGCCCGTGACCCACATGTCACGCCCGTGACTTGCCCGGGTGATCCCTGCTCTGCCGCCGCGGCGTAAACAGCCCACGCTGCTTTAAATGAAGCCGTCCAAAGTCACGGCCGTGACCCAACATGTCACGCCCGTGACATGCCACTTTTCGCCGCGCCGTCCAGAAAGCCCACGCCGCTGTCAGATCTGATGTGAATAGTGCAGTCACGCCCTTGGTCACGCCCGTGACCGAGGGCGTGTAATCTGAAATTTTTGCCTATAAATTCAGAGGCTCTCCTTGAGTCCAGGGTTGAGAAATTTGGAGTGGGGGAGGTGCTGTTAGAGCTGAGAGTGAGTTTTTCAAGCGCTTGTTCATGTCTTTTCTTTAGCTTTCATGTTCTCCTATTTCCTTTCATTCAATGTTTTTAAATTTTCATGTACTAGTTTTCTAAAGCTTGTAATCTTTTACTTCCTAGCTTGTAATCTCTTTAATTAAAGCTTGTAATCGTTTTGATTTTCAATAAAATTATGTTTTCTTCCTTTCATGTTCTCTTTTTCCTTAAGCACTCTTCCTTTCATGCAATGAATTTTCTTTCCTTTTCTCCCTCCACTATGGTTGAACATTAAGTCTTTTTATTTTCGTTTAATCTTTTCATTTAGCTTGCATTTTGTCTTTATTTTAGTTAAGCAAATCAAACCTCAAATTTTCGTCGATAAGATAATGGTGATTTTCCTCAAAGTAGAAGTAATCAACGCGCCCCGTGGAATACGACCTTGATATTCCTAAATATCCTATACTATAGACGATAAGGTACACTTGCCTTTATCTGATATAGTTTTGGAGAAAATCTCAAACCTTCACTAAATTTCAAAACCGCAAAATCTATATCAAGTTTTTGACGCCGTTGCCGGGGACTTTGCGTAGATATTTTGAAAAGAGGATAGCTATTAATTTTATCATGCTACTTTTTATCCTATTTTGCTTTTTCTAAATTTCAAAAAGAAATTTTTTTTCTCTTTTTCTTCTTCCTTTCTTCTCTTTTTAGTGTATGACCCGAGGTAGCACTTCGATTCTTCCTTTTGATCCGGAGATCGAGCGAACCCTTTTGAGGCACCGTCATTCTCGTGATCAGGGAAATCAAGTAGAATCCGAAGAGTCGATCGGGGACACTAACACAGCGAATATGGATCATAATCTTAATCCTCCTAATCTTAACGAGCCAAATCCTGATGAGGACGCGCAACGGACCATGTCCTATTATGCGCGACCGAATTTGGAAGGCACACAATCGAGTATTGTTCGCCCCACGGTGGCGAACAATAATTTTGAGATCAAGTCCAGTATAATACAAATGGTGCAATAATCGGTGACCTTTGATGGTCAACCGGACGAGGATCCAAATTCACATATTTCTTACTTTCTTGAAATTTGCGACACTTTTAAGATCAATGGCGTCACCGATGACGCCATTCGATTACGTCTTTTTCCTTTTTCTTTGCGGTCTAAGGCCAAGCAATGTCTGGGCTCCCTACCAAGGGGATCCATCACTACATGGGCTGAAATGGCGGAAAAATTTCTCAATAAATATTTCCCACCTTCAAAGACCGCTAAATTGCGCACGGATATTGCGTCGTTCATGCAAATTGACTCTGAGACTCTCTATGACACATGGGAGCGCTTCAAGGAGCTTTTGCGTCGATGCCCTCACCACGCACTTGCCACTTGGCAACAAGTGCAAATATTTTATAATGGCTTAAATCTCCAAACGAGGCAAATGATTGATGCGGCCGCCGGGGGGACTTTAAATAACAAAACCCCGGTCGCCGCTCAAGAGCTTTTCGAAGAGATGGCCACAAATGCGTACCAATGGAACATGCCCCGAGCGCGACCTAATAAGCCGGCCGAAATTTTTGAAATAGACGCAAACGCGAATTTGGCTTTACAAGTTGAGCGCTTAACAAAGCAAGTGGCGGAGATGTCTGCTTCCTCCGCAACTCCTCCTTGGGCTATTAACATTTTAATTGAAGAACATGTTGACTACATAGGAAATCCGCCTCGGTCTTCCTATAACCCCAACACCGCTCCGTATAACAACACATAGAATGCGGGTTATAGGAATCATCCGAATTTCTCGTGGTGCAACCAAGGAAATGCTCAGCGTCCTATGAATTTAAATCAACCTCCCCCTAATCAACTTCTTAATTTAGCTCCGCCTCCAAATTTGATTTCTCAAAATTTTCATCCACCCGGTTTTCCACCGCAACAACAAAAACTCTCTCCGATTGAAGAGGTTTTTGCAAAATATGTTGCTAAAAATGAAACGAACATCCGAAACCTTACCGGATCGATCAAAAATTTAGAGAATCAAGTGGTCCAGCTCGCAAAGATGATTTCTGAGCGTCAACAAGGAGCACTGTCGGGGAATACCGAGCAAAATCCAAAGGAGAGTGCGCACGCGATTACACTCCGAAGCGGGAAGGAGGTGGTTCAAAAATAGGACGAACCCAAGCTAATTTCCTCTCCTCCTCCTCCTACTTTTAATTCATCTTCAAATTTGCCCGCTACGATAGCTCCGCACACTTCAATTTTAAATACGCGCGCTCCTACTTCTAATATTTCGTATTTATCTAAATTTAAAAATGAAAGCGCCGAAAAAAATTATAAAAATTTTTTAGATGTTTTAAAACAAATCCATATTAATGTACCTATCTGCGAGGCTATCTCACAAATGCCTAAATATGCGAAATATCTTAAGGAGTTGCTCTCCAATAAGAAAAAGTTAGAAGATATCTCGCATATTTCTTTAAACGCAGAATGCTCTGCGGTTGTACACAACAAATTGCCTAAAAAAGCAATTGACCCGGGACGGTTTTCCATCCCATGTCTATTTGGCAATTCGTTAGTAAAACACGCCTTAGCGGATCTTGGAGCAAGCATCAACCTTATGCCGTTTTCTTTGTTCAAAAAGCTAGGTCTAGGAAATCCAAGGCCAACTCGAATGAGTATCCAATTAGCGGATCGTTCTTTAAAATATCCGATAGGAATAGTGGAGGACGTGCTCGTCAAGGTTGACAAATTCATCTTCCCGATGGATTTTTTCATTCTTGACATCGAAGAGGATGCCAAAGTACCGCTCATACTCGGTCGCCCCTTCCTTGCCACCTCCCGCGCTATTATTGACGTAAGTAACGGAAAGCTCCTCCTACGGGTTGGAGACGATGACGTTACTTTCGGCATAAATTCCTCGATGCGGAACACGCTAGAAAACGACGATTCGTGTTTTTACTTGGAAGAGTGTTGTGAGTTCGATTCATCCCTCGAGTTAGTTTCATCGGCGAGTAGAGATTTCGAGCCCGTAGAGCTCTTTTATGATGAAGAAGAAGTTTCTCCCCCCACACCACCCGAACCATTACTTTTAGAAAAATTAAAAATCAAGACTTCTTATGAAGAACCACCCGAATTAGAGTTGAAACAACTCCCCCCTCACCTTAAATACTTGTTTTTGGAAAAAGAGTCTAAGCTACCCGTCATTATTTCATCCGATCTTAGCAACTCAGAAATTTCTGAGTTGACTATAGTCTTAAGAAAGCATCGCCACGCAATTGCGTGGCAATTATCGGATATTAAGGGTATAGACCCATCTTTCTGCACTCATAAAAACTTTCTTGAAGAAAATTCCCGCAACTCAGTCCAGCCTCAACAACGACTAAACCCGAACATGAAAGAAGTCGTTAAGGCCGAAGTTATAAAACTTTTGGACGCGGGATTCATCTACCCGATATCAGATAGTACTTGGGTTAGCCCAGTACAAGTCGTGCCAAAGAAAGGTGGTGTCACAGTAGTTGCGAACGAAAATAACGAATTGATCCCAACCCGTACTGTTACGGGTTGGCAGATGTGCATCGACTATCAGAAACTAAATGATGCCACCCGTAAGGATCACTTCCCTCTACCATTTATCGACCAAATTTTAGAGCGCCTCTCGGGTCACTCCTACTACTATTTTCTCGATGGTTTGTCGGGATACTTCCAAATCCCGATTTTGCCCGATGACCAAGAGAAAACCACTTTCACTTGTCCCTTTGGCACCTTCGCTTATCGAAGGATGCCATTCGGTCTTTGTAATGCGCCAGCTACATTCCAAAGATGTATGCTGGCAATATTTGACCAGTTAGTGGAGGAGGTGATGGAAGTATTTATGGACGACTTCTCCATGTTCGGAAACTCATTTAAAAACTGTTTAAAAAATCTCTAGCTCGTGTTGCAGCGATGTGAGGAAACGAATTTAGCACTTAATTGGGAGAAATGCCATTTTATGGTCAAGGAAGGACTAGTCCTTGGCCATAAAATTTCGGGCAAGGGGATCGAGGTCGATAGGGCCAAGATCGAAGTAATTGAAAAGCTCCCCCCTCCAACAAACGTAAAATCTATTAGGAGTTTCCAAGGCCACGCGGGGTTCTATCGGCGCTTTATACAAAATTTTTCCAAAATCACAAAGCCGTTAACCCATTTTCTCGAGAAAGAATCATCTTTTCTTTTTAACGATGAATGTAATTTAGCCTTTCAACTTATCAAAGAGAAACTTATAAACTCCCCGATTCTAGTCGCCCCAGATTGGTCGCTCCCTTTTGAAATCATGTGCGACGCGAGTGATATTGCGGTTGGTGTCATTTTAGGCCAACGGGTGAATAAGTATTTTCACCTGATCTATTATGCGAGCAAAACACTCACGTCGGCACAAGCAAACTACACCACGATCGAGAAGGAACTTCTAGCAATCGTTTTCGCCTTCGATAAGTTTAGGTTGTATATCACTCTCTCAAAAGTTATCGTCTTCACAGATCACTTCGCGCTTAGGTATCTCTTAAGTAAATCGGACGCCAAGCCTCGTCTTTTGCGATGGATCCTCCTCTTGCAGGAGTTTGATTTAGAGATCCGGGATAAAAGAGGAGCCGAAAAATTGGCGGCCGATCAACTTTCTCGTTTAGAAAATCCCTCCTCGGAAGCATTAATAGAGGCCGACATCAACGATAAATTTCCCGAAGAGCGCCTCCTAGCTCTCGAAAATATTAATTCATCTTCTACCCCCTGGTTTGCGGATTTGGCTAACTATTTAGTAGCCCGGGTCCTTCCAAAAGAATTCTCGAGTCAACAAAAGAAGAAATTCTTTTCTAATTTAAAGAATTACTTTTGGGAGGACCCCATTTTATTCCGTGTATGCGCAGACCAGGTTGTGAGAAGATGTGTTTCAAGTGAGGAAGGCTTTAAAATTTTACGTCATTGTCATGAGGGACCCACCAGTGGTCATTATCATTCGAACCGAACCGCGAGGAAGGCGCTAGAGGCGGGCTTTTATTGGCCCACGCTCTTCAAAGATGCTCACACCCTTGTGAGTACTTGCGACAGCTGCCAGCAGTCAGGGAACATCTCTCGCTGTGATCAGATGCCCCAAAACATTTTCTTAAAATGCGAAATTTTCGACCTTTGGGGTATCAATTTTGTTGGTCCTCTCCCTCCCTCTTTTTCAAATAAATATATTCTAGTGGCGGTCGACTAGGTATCGAGGTGGGCGGAAGCGCAAGCTCTCCCCACCAATGATGCGCGAGTCGTCGTTAATTTCATAAAAAATTTATTTTCTCGATTTGGCACGCCGCGCGCTATTGTGAGTGATCGGGGCACCCATTTTTTCAATAGTCAATTTACAAAAATTTTAGCAAAATATGGTGTCACGCTCAAATTATCCACCGCATATCACCCACAAACGAGCGACCAAGTCGAAGTTGTTAATCGAGAATTAAAACGTATTTTAGATAAAACAGTTTCTATTAATCAGAAGGATTGGGCAATAAAGCTCGATGACGCGCTATGGGCCTATCGAACGGCGTACACGACCGCTATCGGTTGTACACCGTATCGAATGGTTTATGGCAAGTCATGCCACCTTCCTGTCGAATTAGAACACCGCGCATTTTGGGCGCTTAAATTTTTAAACCTCGATTCCACTCTAGCGGGAGAACAAAGAAAATTCCAAATGAACGAATTAGATGAGTGGCGAGCGAATGAGTATGAGAGCAATAAATTATATAAGGAGCGAACAATGTTTTATCACGATAAGCATATTAAATTTCCAAAAACTTTTTCGCCGGGCGATCTCGTCCTCCTTTATAATTCCCGCCTTCGCCTTTTTCCGGGAAAACTAAAATCCCGATGGTCTGGACCCTTTATTGTTAAAGAGGTTTGGTCCTATGGGACAATTTTAATTTCCCACTCGGAAAAAGGTACCTTCAAAGTTAACGGGCACCGCCTTAAATTATATCTTCCGGGAGAATTAACTAATGAAAAGAGTGATTCGATTATATTTCAACATATAATATGATCGGCAAGTGGGTCAAGCTACCCGACCTTAAACAAAGCGCTTTTGGGAGGCACCCCAAAGTTATCTTTTTATTGTTTTCTCTTGTTCTTTAACATATTTTGTAGGTAATCGCCGCTTCCCCGCGCAAACTTCAAAAAATCAGGGAAGCCCTTTCTCTTTCTTCCTTCTCTTTTATCATGCATTTTTGTTTGTCTTGCACTTTATTTTCTTTTACATTCATACTTAGTTTTAAACATTGGGTATAATGTTTAACTTTAAGTAGGGCGTGTAAATAGTTCTTTGTAAATAGTTGTTAAATTAGAAAATTTTCAAAACAAAAAAAAATATTTTCTTATGTTTTCTTCTATTTTAGCACTTGTAAAACCCAAAAACTCAAAAACAAAAATTAGAAAAATTTAAATCTTGGAAAGGGACGTTTGGGACCTCACCCCATCTCACCTCTTAGTACCGTGAGAACCCTTCACGGGGTATACCTCGGGAAGTCCAAGAATTAACAAAAAAAATTGTTAGCTTTTTAATATTTGTGTTTGTTTATTTCTTGTCAAAAATCCAAAAAAAGATAATATAAAAATTCAAAAAAATATATGAAAAAACTTAAAATACAAAAAATTTAAATCTTATACCTCTCCTATTTGTTGTCTTTGTGATTTCTTAGAAATCTAGTTGAGAATGTTTATAAGCATGTTTAATTTTTTAATTGGCTAAAATTTTGCTTATCATAGTTTGTTAATTTTAAATTTGAGGTAATCTTGATTTAAGAATCATCTTATGATTTTAAATTGATTAGAGAATTTATTTAGCATGACTTCTCTTTTTATTTTTAAATGGCTTCATTTTGTAGTGAATTTCCTAAACCTCTTTAGATTTCAATTATATTTTCTTCTAACTTTTTAGATCTTAGCAAATTTAATGTTACTAGAATTTGCTCTCAATCTAATTTAAAGCTAGCTAGATTTATTTCCCTTCCTTACCCCCTTTGTGGCATAAAAAATGATGATGAAGTTCAAAAGATCATATGTCATGGGAATAAGAGGATATAATTCATTATTCCCTAAAACATATGCACCCAAAATATTTGAAAAGATTATATGGCATGGAGTAAGAGGATAAAATTCATTACTCCTAAACCATATAAATTTTGGGTTGTTATTAGAAGAGAAAAAATATATATATATAAAGGTGAGAGGATAAAATTCATCACCTCAAATCAAAGATCTCTTCTCATGCCAAATTTTATGAAATCCCCCTTAGCCAATTATCATTGTTCTAGTTTTAGTTGAAAATTATGGAGAGAGCAATATTTAGTAATTTACTTTTCCTTAAGTTTCTTTTAAGGTAGAGTTCTTATAATTTTAATTTAATTTAGTTTTATAATTTCTACAATTTTGTCAAACTAATTAATTTTCTTGAGAAGTTCTTGCCTAAACATTTTTTCCTCTTTTCAAATCATCATCATAATTTAGGACCTAACTCCCCCTAGAATTTACTCTTAACTTAACTTTTGGTTAAATGAAATTTTAGTTTTAAATTAAAAAAATTTTAAGGATGTCTTATAAATTATGTCTCACACTTTTGCTCTGGAATAGCAAAACCTCAAGTATGGGGGTATTTGATAAGTAGTATTTTTATAAATTTTTAATAGAAAATTTTGTAAATATTTAATTCGTATTTTCCTTTTTTATGTCATTTCTAGGTCATAAGTGTTTATTTTGAAATTCTGTTTCTAATTTAGCTTAATTTCAATTTTTGCAGAATTTTGGGACAAATTGGAGAAATTGACAAGTACACGCCCTCAGTCACGCCCGTGACCAAGGGCGTGTAACCTAAAGATCAGTCCAGAGTCGATGCCGCGCCAATTGAGCTAGTCCACAAGGAGTCACGCCCTCGGTCATGCCCGTGACCAAGTGTCACGCCCGTGACTAGGGGCATGTAATATTAGAATCTTCCCAGCTGGCTGCCGTCGAGATGTGGAGATGCTGTCGAGAAGTCAACCTAAGTCACGCCCGTGACCCACATGTCACGGCCGTGACTTGCCCGCGTGATCCCTGCTCTGCCGCCGCATCGTAAACAGCCAACGCTGTATTAAATGAAGCCGTCCAATGTCACGGCCGTGACCCAACATGTCACGCCCATGACATGCCACTTTTTGCCGCACCATCCAGAAAGCCCACGCCGCTGTCAGATCCGATGTGAATAGTGCAGTCACGCCCTTGGTCACGCCCGTGACCGAGGGCGTGTAATCTTAAATTTTTGCCTATAAATTCAGAGGCTCTCCTTGAGTCCAGGGTTGAGAAATTTGGAGTGGGGGAGGTGCTGTTAGAGCTGAGAGTGAGTTTTTCAAGTGCTTGTGCATGTCTTTTCTTTAGCTTTCATGTTCTTCTATTTCCTTTCATGCAATGTTTATAAATTTTCATGTCCTAGTTTTCTAAAGCTTGTAATCTTTTCCTTCCTAGCTTGTAATCTCTTTAATTAAAGCTTGTAATCATTTTGATTTTCAATAAAATTAAGTTTTCTTCCTTTCATGTTCTCTTTGTCCTTAAGCACTCTTCCTTTCATGCAATGATTTTTCTTTCCTTTTCCCCCTCCACTATGGTTGAACATTAAGTCTTTTTATTTTCATTTAATCTTTTCATTTAGCTTGCATTTTGTCTTTATTTTAGTTAAGCAAATCAAACCTCAAATTTTTGTCGATAAGATAATGGTGATTTTCCTCGAAGTAGAAGTAATCAACGCGCCCCGTGGAATACGACCTTGATATTCCTAAATATCCTATACTATAGACGATAAGGTACACTTGACTTTATCGGATATAGTTTTGGAGAAAATCTCAAACCTTCACTAAATTTCCAAACCGCAAAATCTATATCAGAGAACTGTCTTCAGCTTTGTGGACCATCTGAAAAGGTATTAAAAGGACAGTAGAAATGCTTCTATTTTAGACTGTATTCAACGCTGCGTCGACTTCATCATTCTTCATATTGACGCACCACTGAGTTCTTATAGGAGTTGCTTTGAATTCCTTCTTAGCTCTGGCTGAACTCAGATGTCGACGTTGCGTCGATTACTTATCGACGTATCTGTCGAGTTGAAGGCTTGTAATTGAACTTTATCTTCTACGTCAAATCGAAGTCGAAGTTGGGTCAACTTATCAGATGGCTTCGACATGCTCTCCCTTTTGCGTCGAATTTCTTTCGACAATACGTCGACTTGACTTATACTTTGACAGGCTGATTGAGTTGCTTCAACTTTCAGTAAGAGTTATGTCGACATCTAGTCGAAGTTGTGTTGACTTCTATTCGATGTAGTTTTAACTCATCTGAATTTGTGCTTATCTTGACCTGGTCTTGACTCTCTAAGGTGAGTGTGACATCCTAAGACATATAATAACCAATTTACCCTTTCTATACAATGTGGGTAATATAACCTAACTAATGAAATCACTTTAAGTAATTAGTTAGATAAATCATAAGGGTTTTTCCCAACATTTATGCTAACAGGAACGTAGGACCCAAAAAAATTGGGCTCCTAAGGGAAAATGAATTGCATTTTACAGGATAGTTTAAGTACCAGCCTAAGGAAATATGGTACTTGGACAATGGGTGCTCAAGACACATGACAGGAACAAGGAGTCTTCTGCAGGAGTACACTCCTTTGAAGAATGGACGAAAAATTATCTTTGGAGGTTCTGAAAAAGGAGTCACCAAAGGATATGGTATGATGACAAATGACATAGTCTCAATAACAAAGGTAGCTTATGTTGAAGGGTTTCAATACAACCTTGTAAGCATAAGTCAACTATGTGACTTGGGCCATATCATAGAATTCCACAATGACATATGCTTGATCAAAAAGTCAATTGACTTAGAGATCATTCTGTCGGGCACTGGGAGTGGGAATGTTTATTACTTAGATTTTATTTGCAATAATTCTTTATCTGATGTATGTTTTGTAGGTAATGAAAGTGAATCTCTTTGTGTTCAATGGAACAAGAGACTTGCCCACATTAACTATAAGACAACGTATAAACTATTATCTAAATACCTTGTTAGGAATAATCCAAATTTGAAATGTATTAAAAGTGGTCCTTGTTATGCATGCCAAATGGGCAAGCAAACTAGGGCCACCTTTAAAAGTATTGGCTCCAAAGACACTGAAAGATGTCTATATTTATTGCATATGGACTTGTTTGGTCCTTTGCCCATTCAGAGCCTAGGTGGAAAGTTGTATACTTTAGTGATTGTTGATGATCACTCAAAATATTCATGGGTATTCTTCCTTAAGAAAAAAATCTGATACTTTAGATATCTTCATAAACCATGTCAAGGCAATCCAGAATGAACTACAATATACTGTGGTCAGAACTAGAATTGACCTTGGTACAGAATTTCAATCTGGGGCCATGACAAAGTTTTGTCAAGAATTTGGTATCACCCAAGATTTTTCCTCCCCAAGAACTTCACAGCAAAATGGTGTGGCTGGGAGGAGGAATAGAACCTTTATAGAAGCTGTGATAACATTGCTTAGTGACTCCTCACTTAAAAAATACTTTTAGGCTAAGGCAATCAATAGTACTTGTTATGTTATCAATAGAGCTTCCATCAATAGGGCCCTCTGAATAACCCCCTATGAGATTCTGAAAGGCAGACAACCAACAATAACATACTTTAGAATCTTTGGTTGCAAATGATATATTTTAAATAATGGAAAATCCCAACTAACAAAGTTTGCTTAAAATGTAATGTTGGGGTTCTTGTTGGATATAGCTCAGAAAGTAGAGCCTATGGAGTATTCAACAAGAAGACTAATGTTGTAGAAGAGTCTCTGTATGTTGTCTTTGATGAGACCAACCTACTTTATAAGGGCTAGTCTAGTTCTCATGTTTTGATAGGTAATGAACAGAAGATGGAAGAAATGTCTAGCCATGATATACCAAGCACCAACAGAATTTATTCAGAGGCTGTTGTTCCTGAAGATGAAGATCAGCAGGCTGCTAAAGAACTTGCTTCTCAAGAAGAAGAGCTGCAAAATGTAGATAGATTGCCTACAACAACCAGGAACCTGAGGGATCATCCAAAAAACCAGATAATTGGAGATAAGAACCAAGGGGTGATCACCAGAAGCAGGGCTCACAATGATGCTCTATTCCTGAGCTTTCTGTCTCAGATGGAGCCCACGAAGTTAGAAGAAGCTAATTAAAATACCTTCTGGATTCAAGCCATGCATGAAGAGCATCTACAATTCAAAAGGTGCAAAGTATGGAAGTTGGTGCCAAAACCTCAAGGACACAACATAATTGGAACCAAATGGATCTACAAAAACAAGCTAGATGAGAATGGTATCATCATCAAGAACAAGGCTAGACTAGTTGTCGAGGGATACATGCAAGAAGACTTAAGGTATTGACTTTGATCAAACCTTTGCCTTAGTTGCTAGGTTAGAAGGAATATGGTTATTCCTTGCCCATGCTGCCTACAAGGGGTTCAAGGTATACCATATGGATGTCATGTCAGCCTTCCTAAATTGAGATTTAAAGGAGGAGGTATATATGGAACAGCCATCAAGTTTTGTACATCCAACTCTTACCTCACATGTTTCTTTACTTAGGAAATGTTATATGTTCTAAAGCAAGCCACTAGGGCTTGGTATGAGACCTTGTCTATCTTTCTCATCAAGAACAAGTTCTTAAGGGGAAAGATAGATAGTACATTGTTTCTTAGGGAAACAAAGGGCAAGT
The DNA here is from genome assembly GCA_033032865.1 of Dactylorhiza incarnata. Taxonomy (NCBI): domain Eukaryota; kingdom Viridiplantae; phylum Streptophyta; class Magnoliopsida; order Asparagales; family Orchidaceae; genus Dactylorhiza; species Dactylorhiza incarnata. Next base: position 3,558,789 of record JAWHQI010000036.1, read on the forward strand.
GTCTCCTTGTCCAAATTTATGTTGATGACATTATCTTTTGGTCCACTGATGGCAACCTTTGCAAAAGGTTTGCCAACCTTATGCATGGGGAGTTTGAGATGAGCAGTATGGGAGAGCTCAAATACTTTTTAGTCCTCCAAGTGAAACAGTCTGATGAAGGGATATTCATCTCTCAAACCAAGAACACTATGGAACTTATCAAGAAGTTTGGGATGGAATCTGCTTCCACCATGAAAACTCCCATCGGGTCAAATATTTCCCTGGACAAGGATGAGAAGGGAAAACCCTTTAATGAATCCATGTACAGATGTATTATTGGATCCCTGCTGTATCTAACTGCTAGTAGACCAGACATTATGTATGCTACATGTGTTTGTGTTAGGTACCAATCATGCCCTAAGGAATCTCACTACTCAGCTGCAAAGAGGATTTTGAGATACCTTAAAGGCAGCCAACACCTTGGCCTTTGGTACGCTAAGAACAATGATTTTGAACTGACTGGATTTTTAGATGCAGATTTTGCAGGATGCAAAGAAGATAGAAAAAGTACAAGTGGAGCTTGTCAATTCCTAGGAAGGAGGTTGATCACTTGGAGTAGCAAGAAGCAGACTAGTGTGGAAATATCCACAGCTGAGTCTAAGTACATTGATGCAGGGAGTTATTGTGCACAATTGTTGTGGATACAGCACCAGCTAGAGGACTACAACCTCAAGTTATGTAATTCTCCACTATTTTGTGACTCATCCAGTGTTATCTCTATTGCTAATAATCCTGTCTCGCATAGCAGGACTAAGCATATAGAGATAAGATATCATTTTATTAGAGAACATGTTGAATGTAAAGATATCAGTCTTGAACATGTGCCCACTGACAATCAAGTTGCAGATATATTTACAAAGCCATTGGATGAGGCTAAATTTAATGGTTTCAAAATTGAGCTAGGAATGTTGAACATAGAATAGGCTTCAACATTTAATTTTGTTTATCATGTTTGTTGTTTTATTCCTTAAGCTTTGCTAAAAGATAGTCATGCTTTAAAACACTTAGTGACATGATTAGGGGGTACGATAATCCAATTTAAAGTGTTCACTACTAGGTAGTGAGTTCAGCTGAGACAGTCTCAGTTGAACTGCTGAGATAGCTAAGTCGTCTCAGTGGTTAAAATTTCATTGCCTCAGTGTTCAAGCATTCCGCCTCAGCGGATCCTCTGTGATGGGATTGCTTAATTAAAACATCAATTAATTAAGTTTAATATACATCACACTTTAAGAATAAATTGTAATACACCTATAAATAGTGCTATGTTGATTAAATTCCACTTTTCCCACTCTAATACCTATCTAGCCACCGAGATGACCCTTCCTTTCCCGCCGACTCAACGAGTCATTTTTCTTCAAGAATGGAGCCAAAGAGTTCAAAGAATCTTTTGGAAGGGTATGAGATAATAAGGAAAGGCTTTCAACATGCTCAACCAGAGATTAGAGAAGTGATTCAACTTCTAGAAGGACAAGGGTTAGAATATCTACTATCAGATCCATCAGTGATTCTCATAACTGAAGTTCTGAAACTATACAGTAAAGCAAGGCTTTCATCTTCCAAGTCCTCTATAAAGTCCAACATTGGAATTTGAATATTAAGATATCTCCAAGGAAGATGGAGAAAGCATTTCAACTGCCATCCTGCAGTAATGATAAGGAAGACAGTGTGTCTGAAAAAGACAAAGAGAAAGCCCTCAAATGGTGTGAGTATAGTGATGTCAAGACTGGCTCACTAAAGAGGAAATTTTTCAATCAAAGAGGGAAGCTACTATCAGATATAGTAGGCCAAGCATTACTTTGCAAACCAGAGTCCCATGATACTATTTCAAAGTTTATGTCTGAGCTGATGACAAGAGTGGTCTTGAAGAAAAAGACCTCATGGGTTGCTGTGATCTTCTAAAGGATCGAAGAATGTCTGCAGGCTCCAAACCTAGACATTATTCTTTCTCTTATCTTCTGAACTCATATCCTGAGGAATTTGATAGCTCCAAAGGATCCAACCTTCACTACCTGAAAAGAATGGACATAAGAACTCTAGATAGGTTCTCACAATGAGTCAGCCCTCTGAGGTTAAGGAGAAGAAACAGAAGTTAGTCAAATTCAGAAGCTGCTGAAAATGTCCCTACTGAGGATGATCAAGGATCTGCCAGCAATCTAGACCAAGATGTTCATGAAGAGCATGACAGTGAAGAACATGAGGATCATGCTGCTACTGTAGATAATGAGAAAGATGAGGATGATGTTGCTGATGAAGAGAAGTATGATGTAAATGAAGGAGATCATACTCAAAGTGATGCTCCTAATCCTCAAGATGCTAATAAGAATGATCAAGCTGAGGGGTAGCATATCCCTGCTCTGAATGAAGGGGAGCATGAAGAGCATGCAAAGGAGCCATCCACTCTACATGAGTGTGATAATCAAGCCCTAAAAGAGAAATGCATACCCATTGTGGTAGCTGAAGTACAACCCTCCACCTCTGCAATCTTAAATGAACTTATCCTAAGTTCCATCAGTACACTTATTGATAATCATATGACCTCAATAAAGGAATATATTGATAAATCTATTTCATTAGTCAAGAGTGAAGTAATGTATAAAGATCAAGTCATAAAGGAAGAAACATCCTACCTTAATAGACAGAGGACAAAATGGTTTGATCTTGCTGAGAAATCAGTGGTAGCTCAGAATATAATACTAAGATCAATGGACAAGGGTCTGCAACACTCAGAGAAAGACATGAGCTATGTCAAGAACTATGTGAGCAAGAATGATGAGGTAATAGAGAAGGCCTCAAACCATATTGAAGAATATGTATGGTCAATAACAACTACAATGATTGGAGAGGCAGAAAAGTTGAAAGATGAATTTAAGTCAGACTTAGAGAATGCCTTCTAAACCCTATCTGGGTCAGTTGTTGCTGCTTCCCAAAGTGTAGAACAAAAGGTATTTCATGAAGCCAGAAAGGGGGAGGAGACCAATGCTGAGACAAATTCTGAGTTGTCCCTCAAGGTTCTGTAAGGAACAAGAATAGCATTGAACCTGCCTATGCTAGATAATCTAAGAAAAGAAGATTTTGATTTTGAGGCTCAAGCCAAGATTGCTAAAGATGCTCAACTTGCAGCAAGGAGGAAAAGAGAAGGTGTCTTGCTAGATGAAGAATTCATGGAAAATAATAGAAGTGAGTAGGCCAAGGACCCTAACCATGAGCATTGGAGTGATGACTCCAAAAGTATAATACTGAATGCTTGGCTGAAACATGGCCAGATATGCAAAGATATTGACAGAATATATCCTACAGAGGAATTGATCAACCACCTTGAGAGGAACTCCCAAAGGGAAAGGATCTTCAAAGAGAACCTTGTAAGGAAGAGCAACCAAAAGAAAATGCCTTCAAGGTATATTCCCAAGCCATATATTTATTTCAAAAGGCAAGAGAACAAGAGGATGATAGCTGAGATGAAAGCTACTACATCAAAACAGGAAGCTGAGGATGGAGGTGCAGAATGCTCAAGTGTAGCAAAGAAAAGAAAATCATGAACTAATGTATTTAGAATTTTATTTGAATCAAATGTAATCTGAAAATTGTAATGAAATTTTATCACTAATGAAATTGATTCTTATGATTGAAATGATATCTTGTATTAATAGGCCAATATTTGTCAAGCTTAATATATTTCTATATTAATGCATAATATATACTGTAGTGCCTATATTTGGTCAACAATGTTATTGTTATGTTGTCATGACTGTTATTCATAACTTGTCATGATATCTTCTGTGGTGCCAAAATTTAGTTAACAATTTTATTGTTATGTTATCATGACCATAATTCTGATATTTCATTAATTGTCATGAAATGGTTATTTGTGGTTATATATCTTAGCATTGGTGTTTGTCTGCCTTCTTCAAATATGGGGAGATTGTTGGGAATATTGCCCTAAATGTTCCCTAGATTTGAAGAGGCATCACACTCAATGCTAGGTACATATTGTATTTGATAAACCCTCTTTACATCATGTCTATGCAGGGTTAGGTAATTCCAATCATTGGAATAGTTCTCTGTTTTACTGTCAAAACCGCTAAGAAAACAACATGTTCTCAGCTGAACCGCTGAGATACGACAAGAGCCGCTCAGAAGGAGTCGGCCTTAGCTAAGTTGCATTTAGATAGAAACCGCTGAGAGGACTAACCGTCTCAGCGGATCCGCTGAGACGAAGACAGCTTAGCCACTGAGACTGAAGCCTATCTCTGCCCAACTGCTGAGACAGATTCATATTTGAATAAAGGCCTGGCGGGATCTACTTTTGGCGCAAGTGGGTGGAAAGCAAAGATAATTTTATCTATTGTCATCCATGCTGTGACAAGGCACTACTGTCTTAAGCTCTACTGTCTTACAAATGTATAAAGCATTGTCTTACAAAATTATAAAGCATTGTCTTACAAAAGTATAAAGCATTGTCTTAAGTAAAATATTTCATAAAATATACTCAACATATTGATGAGTAGTTTTTATACTCATCTTTTAGTATAATTTTAATATAGTTTTAATATGAATTTATTCAATTTATATGCATTTTCTTATTTAATCTGTTCCCTTTTAATTTTATAATCCAACTTAGACTTATCTTATGTTTTCAGGTTTTCTGGAGATTTTGAGCAAAATTCCCAAGTACACGCCCATGGTCACGGGCGTGACCCATATGCGTGTAACCTACGATGTGTTCCAGACCCGTTTCTGCCACCCCGGGATCATTCCGTGAAGATTCGCCAAGTACACGCTCCAGGTCACGGGCGTGACCAAGGGCGTGACATCCAAGTCACGTCCGGGACCCCGCCACCAGCTGCCAGCATGCCAGCCACGTCATTTAAAGTTACACGCCCCAGGTCACGGGCGTGACCAGGGGGCATGACATCCAGGTCACGGGCGGGACTCGCCCCGCGCTCCTTCCCACCGAAGATTCCCGCCAGAAGCCAGATTTTAAGATTACACGCCCCAGGTCACGGGCGTGACCTAGGGCGTGACACGGCTGAAACGCTCGCATTTACTCCAGAAGACGCCCTCTCCGCTGCTGCTTCGATCATGCCCCTTACACGCCCTTGGTCACGGGTGTAACCAAGGGTGTGTAACCTCAACTTTTCAGCTATATAAAGCCAGCTCCAGCAGATGTTTAGGGACCGATTTTGAGGATTAGAACTTTCATTTCTTGTTTTATTTTCATGTTCTAGTAGTTCTTGTAATCCTCTTTCTTTATGCAACTTGTAGTTTTCAATTCGATAGTTGTAATTTCCTTTTCATAGTTTGTAATTTCTTTTATCAATAAAATAGTTTTTCTTATTCTCTTATTTCTCATTCTCCACCTTCTTCATTATTTTATTTTCTTTTTGCAACCCAACTCTAAGTTTTAATTGATAAGATAATAGAGATTTTCTTAAAGTAAGAGTACTCAACAGCCCCGAGTCTAATACGACCTTGTTTTTATAACCTATACTACATTCGATACGGTACACTTGCCGTTATCGTTTGCAAGCATAGTTTTGCCCATCACATATATCTGAAATTGCACTTAAGAACAAAAGTTTTTAAAACCCTTATTCACCCCCCCTTCTAAGGGCGCCTACAGATCCAATAAGATGTCTCACGCCAAAGTTTTTACTCTCCAACAACCATAGGACATCGAACATTTTTCACACCAAGAATACTATTTTCATTTAGAAGGGCGAGTGTATACTAGTATTGAGAGAGAACAACATAGTTGCGCCTTTTTGCAATTTCAATGCACAGGAAGAATTTTGGAGAACCCGTGTCTTTGGTGACAAAGTGTTCATGTAGATGTTGAATTGTCATTGATATTACAAATGAATAATCTCTAGTGAGAAGAATGTAATCAACATATATAGCAAGAATAACCAGTTCATTAGTGGTCTCCTGTATAAAAAGAGAATGTTCTATAGTGTAACATCCCAAATCGAACTTACCACACAAAATCCTAGATAGTTCAATTGAACCCTTAGAGGAGCTTAGACAGGGTCACAGTGAACCGTTAATTGATCTCTACTTATATTTATATCATTTTGAACTATGATGACTTGATATAAACATTTGAGTGAATCAACTTGGAATCAATCTTGATCAATGACAGTACACTCATGAGAATAATTTGAACTTAACTACACTAATTTCACCTCATTCCAATGAATAATAGTGAAGTTGACTACCAGATTGAATCAAGCTACGTGATTACCCCAACGTGACATTTTGAGAGAACGGGCTTTGAATCAACCTCAATTAGTTTCATTGGACTCGTGAGGTAAATGCAAACTTAATGCCTTTCATTTTATTTAATTCCAAGATAAATTGAGAAAATTGACCAAATTAGGTCACATTTGAACTACGGGTCGATCCGAATAGGTCAATAAGGGCAAACGAACTTTTAATTAACCTAAGACTGTCTTCAACACAAGCACAATGGCGCCCTCCACACATTTCTCGCGCACTTATTTTGGAAGTTATGATAATATATATGTATTCATATATATGTTTATATATGTGTATACATATATATGTTTATATATATAAATATATATATATATATATATATATATATATATATATATATATTAACTTATAAAGAAATAAAATGGCATGAAATTTAACATCCATTGAGAAAATTAGATCTGTCAATGATGGCATGATTCATACGGACCGTCCGATTACTTACAGTTTTTTTACTAGAGCTCCTACACCTACTATGATATGGTGTCCTAGGCTTATAATAAGGTTTAGGGCACCATACAACATGAAATTATGATTTTACCCCTAAATTTATTGAAAAATGAGAGTCATATGACTCAATTTTTAATCTCAAAAGAATTGTCAATGGTGAGAATTGAACCCAGGTTCTCACTATATAAAGCAAAGGTAACAACCATCACACTATAAGGTTTTTGTTGAACAAAATTAAACTATGTTTTATATGTACGTATATAAATATGAATCGCACCCGCCTAATTTCATCGCCGCCGCAAAATGTCATCGCCTGCATGGGGGCCCCATGCCCCGCCACCCGTATATATATCTCTATGTGTGTGTAAGACCCCAATTTTTGTGTGCAAACAATGTGGAAGTGTTCTGAATCTAAGGAGCTAATGCCAGACGCTAGTGTTAGCGTCGGCGGTAGCTCTAATCGTCAAATTAGTAGCATATCGACGAAGGGACTTGTGTGAATCGTTGAAAGAATCAAGACGCCTCGTCGAATGCTAGCGCCGGTGGTAGTGCTAGCGCTAGCGGTAGCTTTTTCGACGACTGTGTCCCGATGAATGTATTTCGACGAACCGTGTTGAAGACAAGTAAATTCGTCAACTAATGCTATCGTAGTCGGTAGCGCTAGCGCTAGTAGTATCTTTTTCGATGATTGTGTACCGATGAATGTATTCGACAAACCGTGTTGAACGCAAGTCAATTCGTTGACGAATGATAGCACAGGCGATAGCGCTAGCGCTAGCGGTAGTGTCCTAAAGCGGAACCGACTTTGGGCTAGCTCCAGGCGCTAGTGGCTAGCACCGGCGGTAGCGGGAAAATGAGAAAAGGCTAGATTTCGGTTATTCTTCTCACTTGTCTGATAATTCTATGTCTTTTCCAAGAGAAGTGAGTTGCGAGCTTGAGGAAGGAGATCAGTTGGGGGTGACCCGTTCATTGTGTCAAGGGAGAATCCGCGGAGGAGATCTTGCGTGCTTGTGCCATCATCGACTCTGTGGAGAGAAAGCTATTTCAGTAAGTTCGCTTCGTTTCAATCGCAGATCTATGGCACCGAAATGAGCGCCGAGGGTAACGATCCTCCTACCTAACTCTTTGGACATGTGCGTCCTTTGATTTGCATGATTTGGAAGACTTCTACTAATTAGTAGATGGGTTCTTCTTGAGGGTTGATGTTATCCCCATAGGATTTGCATATAGAGTCCGGAATAAAAGTACGGACATAGGCATGCTTTATGAAGCCCATCTGAACAGGTTGGTATGGATTGGTGATGTTGCTTGTTGTGTGCTGGAGAAGACTCTATGGTTTTTGCTGTGTTTTTCCGGTTCTGATTACTGAGATGTGTTGCAAGGAGTTCTGGAAGGGTTTCCCAGAAAATACCCAGAAAGAGGTAGAAGAACTGGGTTTTGTTACTAGCATCAGGCTCTAGCGCTTGCACCAGTGGTAGCTCCCAGTGAGCAATGTGTGGAGCCTGTGAAGCCAATGTAAAATGACTGGGTTGTAGTATCAGAAGCGGAAGAGCCTGGTGTACCTTGCCTCATTGGCCTTATGGGTCAAGAGTTGGTTAGGGAAAGACGAACCCATTTAGGTGATCGTATTGCCTAATATTATGAGTGCGGGAATCCGGTGGAACCGAAACCTCCCCCTTAGCCATCATGCATTGAGGGTTGCAACCTCGGGTCACGATGTGTCGTTCGGGATCAACTCTCGTCAAGGTCGGCCAATCTTTACGAGAGGAGCTCGTGTTTGTCTAAGTTGAAATAAGACTTAGCGTGGAGGCGTAACTCGGGGAGTATGCCAAAGTGGGCCATGTGAGTACGAAGCGTATGGCTGATTTTGCCTATGTTGATGTTGTTTGTAGATATATGTGTATATATGCTGCTGACTCTTGCCTGCAGGGAGGAGTACCACTGCCCCAGGAATGGGGTGGGGTCGTTATATCTTGGAAGCTAAAGCTGACTGGTTGCTTGTTTTCCCACTCTTTTGGTGTATTTGCTTGTACAAGTCCAGGCGAGTCTAGCGTGAAATAGCGGGCTGAAGCCCCTGCTGTGGTGCTGTGCTGGCCCTCGAAGGCCAAGTTGCTATGTTTACCATATTTCATGTGTGGCCGGCCTGCATGCCGATGTTTGTAAGCCACCTAGTTGATGTAAACATTTGAATAATCAAACATTATTGTATTTTCATTCCTTGTACATAAGTGGACAGGTTATGAACTGGTTTTATCGTAATAAATAAATGCTTCCGTTGTACGACTCTGTGCGCTGAGATGGTTATGTTCTTAACTGATCGAAAGTAATTCAGTAACGCGCTCTTCTGTTCATTTAATATGGCGTGCGGTCCCGGTCGGACCTACAGCTATGTTCTATGTAACAGGGAGGGTGTTACAAAATGGTATCAGCTATGGGTCTTGCTCCCTTTCTGTCTGAATTTGTGGTCGAATTCTTTTAAGGGGTGGTGAGCACGTGTATGCAGCGCCGTTAAGACATGCAAATAACCAGTAATTGTTCACTTTAGGAATAAAATACATGTGTGATGGTAGCAACGTAGTGGAATCTTGGTATTCCTTTATTGTTTAATGCTACAATTTAGTTGCTTCATTGTGTTTTGGTTACACAATTATAGGTGATTTGGGGTGCTACGGGAAGGATCCAACCTCGTAACATCATGGAGAGTGGTGTGTATGCCCATGTACATGCATCCCCGCCTTCTGCTGAAATAGTTTGCATGGTCGCAGATGCGGTTGTGGAAACTGTACTTGCGCAACCTGGAAGACCACTGCAGAACCAGTGTTTACACTTGGAGCAGGGAGAGCACTCTGTGGATGATTACTTGAATGAGTTCCTCCATTTGGACTGTTATATAGGGTCAACATGGGGTGATGAGGAAACCAGAGTCAACAAGTTTTATAAAGGTCTGCATGGTGACTTACGTCGAGCACTCGCGGGACCGATGTTACTTGGCTTCCACGCAGTGGTGCAAGCGTCTAGGTCTCTAGAATTGAATATGCAGTGTGTGCAACGCAAGGAAAACTCCATGGTAAAGAAGCCATAGTTTATGAGGAAGTGTAGGCAGTTAGATATAACTCCCTCTCGTGTGGCGGGTGTTACCACCACACGGGTTCCACTAACATGTTACACTTGCATCAAAAAGGGGCACTTTGCTCATGATTGTCGAAGTGGGCCCCCAAAGGCAGGATTCCGAGGCATGGACTCTAAAGGTGCGAGGGTCCAACTTATGAGGAGAGGCAAAGTTATAGCAAATACGATGTTGAACGTACCGAAATCTACAAAGTCCGGGCATGGCAAGTGGAGGAAAAGAGCGAGACCTGCTGGGTCAGCTCAATCTGTTGTTTAAGGGGCGACGACTGGGCAAGGCCCGCTTATCTGTTATAACTATGGCAAGCCGGGGCATTATGCCCGTGAGTGTCGTAGCGGCAAGAAGGCAGTTGCGGCATATGCGACAGAAAATGGGTAGGCGGTGGAATCAACTGCATCCAATGCTGCTCCATCCCAGCCTAGGGTGTACAATCTTGGCCAGCAAGAGGACATAAAGCAAAGTGATGTGCTGACAGGTATGCGGTAGTATACATCCTTCATTGCTTGCTATAATTCATATCTTATGCATTGCTTGTTTAGTTTATTCGGCTTTATCCTTTGTTTTAACTCTCCAGCGAGAGCACTGTTTGATATAGGAGCTTCGCATTCCTTTCTATCGGAGGCCTTCATACGATAACTTGGAGTGCCTTAGACAGTGATAAAGGAATGTTTAGATGTGATTCTACCCAATCGGTGTTCTATGTGTGCGAATGCACGAATCGGAAGTCAATATTTTGATTTGGAAGCACTGATACTGTCGCTTTCGGAGTTCGATGTGATCTTTGGTATGGACTGGATGTCGGCGCAGTATGCCTACATTGATTGTTCTTCTAAGGAGGTCACACTATGGCGAAATACCGAGTGTGCGACTATGTTTGCTGGATTGCGTGGATTGAGGAAACGTTGATGTCTGCTGTCCAAGTAATCAAGGCAGTTCGGCAGGGCGCAGAATTGTGTGTTGTGCTAGTTGGGGTTGCAAAGCCTCATCCCAGTCTGAGTGACGTTCCTGTTATCTCGGAGTCTCCTGATGTGTTTCCCTAAAGATCTTCCTCCGGCGCCACCTTAGCTAGATATTGACTTCACAATAGAGCTGGTTTCAGGTGCCAAGCCTGTTTCACACTCTCTGTTCCAGATTGCGCCAAAGGAGATGGCAGAGTTGAAGGTTCAGTTACAGGAGTTGCTAGAGCAAGGATATATACGCCCAAGTACATCCCCTTGGGGTGCTGCGGTCCTCTTTGTGAAGAAGAAGGATGGAAGTCTGCGTCTCTGTATCGACTACCGTGAATTGAATAAGCTGACCGAGAAGAACAAGTATCTGATTCCTCGAATTATTGACTTGTTTGATCAACTAGTTGGATCAACGATGTATTCGAAGCTGGATCTGAAGTCTGGCTACTACCAGTTGCGGATTCAGGAGTGCAATATTCCCAAGACGGCATTTAGTACTCGCTACGGGCACTACGAGTTCAATTTGATGCCATTTGGACTGATGAATGCACCATCAGTGTTCATGGATCTGATGAATAGGACCTTTAGAGAGTGCCTTGACTGGTTTATGATCTTCTTTATTGACGATATTCTGGTATACTCTCAATCTAAAGAAGAACACGTGATTCATTTACGCGTAGTTTTGGAGGCCTTGCGACGGAGTCAGCTGTATGCCAAATTCTCCAAGTGCGAGTTTTGGCTAGCCTCGGTGGCGTTCATTGGTCATGTGGTTAGTGGTGAGGGTATCGCAGTCGATCCGGCAAAGATTGTTGCTATCCAGGAGTGGCCTATTTTGACGACTGTATCGGAAGTTAGGAGTTTCCTTGGACTTGTTGGCTACTATCGGCGCTTCGTGGAGAACTTTTTGCAGATTGCTCTTCCTCTCACAACCTTGAAAAGGAAGGATCAGAAGTTCATTTGGTCACCAGCGTGTGGACGAGATTTTGAGGAATTAAAGAGTCCTTTGACCACGACACCAATCTTGTGTTTGCCATGTGGTGCAGAATGCTATGAAATTTTTAGTGATGCGTCAGGGAGCGGCTTAGGATGCGTACTTCTTCAGAATGGTCAAGTGATAACTTATGGCTCTCGCCAGTTAAAAGTGCATGAGGAGAATTACCCGGTCCACGACTTGGAGTTGGCGGTCGTGATCTTCGCTCTGAAATTGTTGCAGCACTACTTGTATGGCGTGAAGGTTGATATCTTTACAGACCATAAGAGCCTAAAGTATCTGTTAAATCAGAAAGAGCTCAATATGCGACAACGAAGGTGGATGGAGTTCCCAGGGGATTACACTTTCGAGATACTTTATACTCCCGGGAAGGGAAATGCTGTCGCAGATGCTTTGAGCCGGAGGGCTTCTGCGAAGGACAGCTGGATTCAGATGCATAATTTGTTGGAGTTACCACTGTGATCTAGAAGTGGTCAAACATGTAATATCACTGCCAATGCGATATGAGCCTGCAGGGTCGCACATAAGAGCATGTGGAGAAGTTGGAAGATTGACTGTGTTGGTAAAGGTTACCAATCACCATATAGAATCGGGGAGGTAAAGCAAATGTTGCTGTCGGAATTCGTCGGAATTCGTCGGAATTCGTCGGAATTCGTCGGATATGATTCGTCGGAATTCGTCGGATATGACTCGTCGGATATGATTCATTGGAATTCGTCGGATATGATTCGTCGGAATTCTGTTGATGTGCACATTGACAAATGTTTTAGAATATTGTTTTTCTGTTGATGTGCACATTGATCAAATGTTGATCATGGTTAAGTGTTAACTTGTTATTAAAATCCCTTCATCAATTATTAAGTGTTCAGATGCCTTCTGATGGATGACACTCTTCCTGCCTCGATCGATGAAGTGTGGGCTTGCCAAAGCAAGGTGCATTAATCTATCTTGGTAAGGGTGCGAGCGGATAATTGTGATATCCCACTGTCGACATCGGGTCTAACTTAACTAGGTGACCTCAAAGGTTGAGTGCCTAGAGGCATAGGGTTGGCATGCACCATATGATGGATGCGAATAAGGAGTTATTCACCAACCATACAAGAGTTGCATGAGGATGCAATTGGCAAGCGTTGCCTACCTAAATAACTGCATAGTGAGAGAAAAGCCAAAGCTGACTCATTGTGTTGGTGAAATACGGGTCTTGTCCACTAAGAGAGTAGCTCGCATGGACTCTCCGAATTGATAGTGAGGGCTATCAATTTGAATAAAATAGTGGGAGTATTTAATTGAAGTCCAAATTAAAATAAATTGTATTTTGAAATTTTGGTACTGATTAAATTCTGAATGAATTCTTGTAGAATTCCATGGCAAGTGGTTCCCATTCCACCTTGTCCCTGAGAGCTATCCTTGAGAAGGAGAAGCTAAGTAGGACGAACTACATGGACTGGTATAGGAACCTGAGAATTGTTCTCAGGCAAGAGCGAAAGCTCTACGTCTAGGAAGAAGAATCCCCCGAGGTGCCGTCCGGGAACTCGTCCTGTTTTGATAAGGATGCTTATAAGAAGTATACCGATGATGCCTTAGATGTCGCGTGCCTTATGCTTGCCACCATGAACTATGATCTTCAGAAGCAACATGAGAACATGGGATGCAAGGAGATTGACGAGCACCTAAAGAAAATGTTTCAAGGGCAAGTTCGTCAAGAGAGGTTCGATGTCACAAAGGCATTATTTCAGTGCAAAATGGGATCTCGAGACTCGGTTGGTACTCACGTACTCAAGATGATTGGGTATATAGAGAACCTGGAGATACTGGGTTTTCCTCTGGGTCAAGAGTTGGCCACAGATCTTATCCTGCAATCGTTGTCGGATAGTTATGAGCAGTTCGTCTTGAACTACAACATGAATGAAATAGACAAGACACTGCCCGAGCTCCTAGGCATGTTGCAAACTGCCGAGATAAACATGAAGAAGGTCAAGCCTGCTAGTCCCATGTTGATGGTACATAAAGGCAAGGGTAAGGCCAAGGGCTTCAAGAAGACGAAGGTGGGACCTAAGTCACATCTTGAGCCCAAATCTTCTGCGCTGAAAAAGAAGAGCACCGTGAAGGAAGGGAAATGCCACCACTGTGGCAAGGCTGGTCATTGGAGGAGGAATTGTGCTTCGTACATTGAGGTTCTGCAGAAAATGAAGGGAGGTATGACTTCCGCTTCGAATATTTATGTTATAGAGATAATCCTTTCTGCTCCTTCATCTTGGGTATTGGATACCGGATGTGGTTCTCACATTTGTACAAATGTGCAGGAAATGGGAAGGAGGAGATTGCTGAGTAAAGGAGAGGTGGACCTGCGCGTCGGCAATGCAGCAAGAGTTGCTGCTGTAGCCGTAGGGGTTTACCGTCTTTCTTTGCCCAGTGGGCTTGTAATAGAACTTAATAATTGTTATTTTGTTCCGGCCATAACTAGAAACATTATATCCATTTCATGCTTAGACATGATTGGATTTTCTTTTATAATTAAGAACAATTGTTGTTCTATATTTAAGAATGATGTTTGTTATGCTCTAGCTCAATTGTTTAATGGTCTTTATGTTTTGAACCTGGACCATCCGATCTATAATGTAGATAATAATAAATGACTAAGAACAAATGACTCAAATCCTACATATCTCTGGCATTGTCGTTTGGGCCATATAAACGAGAAGCGTATATCCAAGCTCCATAAAGATGGACTATTGGACTCATTTGATTATGAATCATTTGAGCGATGCGAGTCTTGTTTATTAGGCAAGATGACTAATACCCCTTTCACTGGTTATACTGAGAGGGCTGAGGATCTTTTGGGTATAGTACATAGTGATGTATGCGGACCCATGAGTTCTATGGCTAGAGGTGGGTATTTCTACTTCGTTACATTTACTGATGATTTTAGTAGATACGGATACGTGTATCTTATGAAGTGCAAATCCGAAACTTTTGAAAAGTTCAAAGAGTTTAAGAATGAAGTGGAGAACCAATTGGGTAAAAAGGTTAAAGCGCTCCGATCTGATTGAGGTGGTGAATACCTGAGACATGAGTTCCGTGATCATCTGAAAGAGTGTTGTATTGTATCACAGCTCACTCCACCTAGGACACCGCAGCATAATGGTGTGTCTGAGAGGAGAAATCGTACTGTGTTAGACATGGTACGGTCGATGATGAGTCATGCAGACTTGCATGTTTCCTTTTGGGGGTTTGCTTTAGAGACTGCTGCAATGACACTGAATCGTGCTCCGACGAAAATGGTTCTAAAGACACCATATGAGATATGGACTGGGAAGCGTCCTAGTATGTCATTCATTAAAATTTGGGGATGTGAGGCATACGTACGACGTCAAATGCCTGACAAGCTGGAACCCAAATCAGATAAATGTTATCTGGTGGGATATCCTAAGGAAACGAAAGGATATTACTTTTACCTACCGTCTGAGGGCAAAGTGTTTGTCGCAAGGACGGGTGTCTTCTTGGAGAAAGAGTTCTTGTCAAGAAAGACGCAAAAGGTAGAACTTGAAGAAGTTCAAGAACCACAAGTAGTGAATGAACCAGAATTGGATTCTGAGCCAGGACTATAAGATGTTGTAGCTAGAGAACCTGCTCAAGAGACACAACTCCTACGTAGATCTGGTATACCAAGATTTGAGCCTGAGATATATGGATTTCTCGTGTCTCAAATAGGTAATGTGTTGCTTATGGATCATGATGATGAACCAGCGACCTACCAAGAGGCTATGAATGGACCGGACTCCGACAAATGGCTTGAGGCTATGAAATATGAAATGGACTCCATGTATACAAACCAAGTTTGGAACTTGGTGGAACCACCTGAAAGGGTACGACCCATAGGGTGCAAGTGGGTCTTCAAGAAGAAGACCGACATGGATGGGAATGTACAGACATTCAAAGGGCGACTGGTGGCTATGGGTTTCAAGCAAATTCATGGTATTGACTATGATGAGACCTTTCCCCCTATTGCCATGGTAAAGTCCATTAGGATATTGCTTGCTATTGCTGCGTATTATGACTACGAGATCTGGGAGATGGATGTCAAAATGGCTTTCCTAAATGGAAACCTCCTTGAGGAAGTGTACATGACACAACCCGAGGGTTTTGTATCCCCAAATGAAGCCACTAAAATATTCAAGCTGAATAGGTCCATCTATGGATTGAAACAGGCCTCTAGAAGTTGGAATCTTCGTTTTGATGAGAAGATCAAAGAGTTTGGTTTTGTCAAGAATGAAGATGAACCGTGTATTTACAAGCGAATCAATGGGAGCATTGTTGTCTTCCTGATATTGTATGTAGATGACATACTGCTGATCGGGAATGACATACCTACCCTGAAAGTTGTTAAGAACAACCTAGGGAACTGCTTTTCTATGAAGGACTTGGGTGAAGCGACTTACATACTCGGTATTAAGATCTATAGAGATAGATCGAAGAAGTTGCTGGGTTTGACCTAGAGTACGTACATTGAGAAGGTGTTGAAGCGGTTCAACATGCTTGAGTCCAAGAAAGGATTTTTGCCCATGTCTCATGGTGTAAATCTCTCTAAGGACCAGTGTCCAAAATCTTGTGAAGATAAGGACCGCATGAAGTTGATTCCATATGCTTCGGCAATTGGGTCAATTATGTATGCAATGTTATGTACTCGACCCGATGTCTCTTTTGCTTTGAGCATGACTAGCAGGTATCAGTCTGATCCCGGTGAATGTCACTGGATAGCCGTAAAGAATATCCTGAAGTACTTGAGAAGGACTAAGGATGTATTCTTGGTGTATGGTGGAGAGTAAGAGCTCGTTGTAAGTGGTTACACGGATGCCAGCTTCCAAACTGATAGGGATGATTCGAAGTCTCAGTCAGGGTTTGTGTTTTGCCTGAATGGAGGAGCTGTGAGCTAGAAGAGTTCCAAGCAAGAGACAGTTGCTGATTCTACAACTGAGGCCGAGTATATCGCTGCGGCAAATGCAGCGAAGGAGGCTGTATGAATTAGGAAATTCATCAGCGAGCTAGATGTAGTTCCTAGCATTGTTGGTCCCGTAGTTCTCTACTGTGATAACAATGGTGCAATTGCACAATCTAAGGAACCTAGATCCCATCAGAGCTCCAAGCACATACTTCGACGGTTCCATCTTATTCATGAGATTGTCGAACGAGGAGATGTGAACATTTGCAGAGTGTCGACTGAGGAGAATATTGCAGATCCACTAACAAAGCCTCTCGTGCAGAGAAAGCATGATGGTCATACTAGATCAATGGGTATACGATACCTGAGTGATCAACTCTAGTGGGAGTCTTGTGGGTTGCATGTAAAATATATATATTCTGTTGGCTGTTTATTATTTATTCATATGATGAATTGTGTACCAATTATTTCTTTTTACAATTAATGGCAAGTTCTTTTATTATGATATACTGTTTCTATATAATAGAATAAAATTCGTGATAAATACCCTTAGAATGTTCGCTTCCATAGGACATCAAGTACGTGACTTGAATGTGAGAGCCTATGATTTCGAAGCTTCATTCTTAAAAGGTCCCTGGTCGAGGTATCATCGTAGAAGCTAAGGGTGATGATGATACATTAAGACTAGCATGTGTGTTGACTGAATACCGGTTCTCACAGGTCATGATATTGTGATATCAAGTCATCACATGGGTACTTGTTAGTGAACAAGTTGTACTGGACAGACCCAACCTGAGACTACTTTGTGGATTGTTACTTAAATGTGTCACAAGTAGGTCTTATTTGACTATGGCATTTTGGTCCTTTGACCTGAAGTCACATCATTCATCGAGTGAGGAAGAGCGTGCTTTGATGTCATCTAAAGTCTTCCTTGAAAAAGGTTGATGATAAGGGTGGTCGTTGGGTACGTTACGAATCATTTGGGTGTTTGGGTGTGAGCAGATATGGGATTTGTCCTCCTATATAACAGGAGTTGCATCCATGGGCCCCTTGATGGAATTGGACTGAGAAATGCATGGCCATGCTTGGTTGAGTCAATATGTGATATTGAGCTCACCATTCTATGGAAGTCCGTTCTAGATCAAGAAACTTGGATTGAGCTATTATGAGGGTGACACGGTCCATGCCTCTAGTTCTTTCCGGATGTAAGGCACAAAGGGACAAAGATAATGCTGGAACATTGGTCATAAAGGCTTACGAGTTATGAACTCTTATTTCTTGGGGAGCAATGATGCATTGCTAGATGCCGCTCATTGTTTGTGAGGTTTTTGTTTGATACTTTCAAGATCAAGTGGGAGACTGTTGGAGTTACCATTGTGATCTAGAAGTGGTCAAACATGTAATCTCACTGCCAACGTGATATGAGCCTGCAGGGTCGCACATAAGAGCATGTGGAGAAGTTGGAAGATTGACTGTGTTGGTAAAGGTTACCAATCACCATATAGAATCGGGGAGGTAAAGCAAATGTTGCTGTCGGAATTCGTCGGAATTCGTCGGAATTCATCGGATATGATTCGTCGGAATTCGTCGGATATGACTCGTCAGAATTCGTCGGATATGATTCATCGGATATGATTCATCAGAATTCGTCGAATTGTTCCGTGGAAACTCGACGAATGCTGATTCGTGAAATCCCGACGAATTGTTACAGAAACCCCAATTTTTTGTATGGACTGCGGATAGCGATTCTTCTAGGTCTGTTTATGCTTCGGGTATAAATAGAACTTGTTTTAAGGGTTCTTTACTCTCACCCAAACCCTAGACGGAAGAGTTCCTCCCGAACCTTAGACGGAAGAGTTCCGCCGCCCCGTTCGCCTCCGCAGACCTCCCTTCCGGCGATCGTCGCCGCGATTGCTCTTCCTGGAACGAATCTAGCAGTTCGTGGAAGCGCAAGGTGCAGTCTTCTTCTCCCGGCTCGTGTGGACTGCTGTAGAGACGTAGACATTATTCTACGTGAGGACTCTCTTGCCGACAGAACTCAACTCGTGGAGCATCTAGGTTGGATTTGATCCAATTCCGCTAAGGTAATTTATGCCTAGTATTTTTGATTACTTCTTGATTCATTTTCATGGCCCGATCCAAACTCTTTTGGGTTGTTCTCTTTATTTCCGCTGCGCCTACATATGATGTATGGTTGTAGAAAAACCCAACATAATTTGCGTCTGATCAAGGACTTGGAAGCCTTAGAGATCTCCTGCTTGGAAAGGAGTTCATGTGCGAGTGCATGCTTGAACTAGACGGATGTGCAATACGACCTTGTAGATAGGATACGACGGGCCTTGGAGCTTGACTCGAGCATGCAGCGCTGCTGTAGAGTTTATGTTGGAAGACGGTCTTAAGTGGAAAGACGGTCGGTCGTGCATCCCAAATGTGGGCAAAATTGCGAGAAGAATTGATGTACAAGCACATTTCACAAAATACTCAATTCACCCAGGGAGCACAAAAATGTACCAAGATATGAAAAGGCTGTTTTGGTGGCCAGGATTGAAGAAGGACATCGCCCTTTACGTGGCAAAGTGTAAAACTTGCGCACTTGCGAAGGCCGAATGTCAGAAACCTGGTGGGTTCCTGAAGTCGTTGCCTGTGCCGGAATGGAAATTTGATGACATTTCGATGGATTTCGTGCACGGTTTGCCGAGATTGCGGAGTGGGAATGATGCTGTTTGGTTGATCGTGGATCGCTTGACGAAGGTAGCCCACCTTATTCCGAACCGGTGGGCTGATTCAGTGGACCATTTAGCAAAGCTATATGTTGATAGCATTGCACGATTGCACGGTGTGCCCCATAGCATCGTAAGTGACAGAGAAGAGCGCTTTACTTCGAAAGATTGGAGGCTAAGCCACCAGTTGTTGGGTACAAAGTTGAAGTTTAGTACTGCCTTCCACCCTCAAACAGATGGACATACTGAACGTACTAACAGAACATTGGAGGATATGCTCCGCATGTGCGTCCTGGAATTCGGTACAAAGTGGGAAGATCATTTGTTCATGATCGAATTCACTTACAATAACAACTATCAAGCAAGTATAAAATGGCGCCCTTCGAGGCCCTCTATGGTAGAACTTGTCGTACTCCCTTGGCCTAGGAGGAAATGGGCGAGACAAAGCTGTTTAAGCAAAAGGAAGTCGAAGAGCCGAATTCGACTATCGAAACAATCCGGGAGCGATTGTTGGTGGCGCAAGATAGTCAGGCAAAATACTACCATGTAAAACACAGAAATGTAGAGTTCGCAGTGGTCAACTGGGTGTATCTCAAGATCAAACCTTTCGAAGGTGTGTCAAGGATTCGATGCTTGAATAAGCTAAGTCTGAGATACCTTGGACCATTTGAGATACTTGACCGTGTTGGTGAAGCTACCTATCGGCTCGCTCTTTCGACGGAGCTGGGCGGTTTGCATGATGTGTTTCACATCTCTGTGCTAAGGAAAGCTGTGCCAGAGCCTAACCAGGTGTTGGAGGTGAATCAAGTGTCGGTCAATGATGGGCTGAAGACGATGGTCAAGCCTATTTGCATTGAAGGCATTGATGTCAAGCAGCTGTGGAATAAACTGATCAAGATGGTTAAAGTTCGCAGGAACAATTGTGTTCGTGAGGAGCTTTTATGGAAGCGTGAGCAAACCATGCGTGTTAAGTTTCCTGAATTGTTCTGTTAAGGTACATGTTATATTTTGTATCTTTTTGTTATCTGCACTGTTAGAATTTCAGGACGAAATTCTTTTAAGGGGGGAAGAATTGTAAGACCCCAATTTTTGTGTGCAAACAAAGTGGAAGTGTTCTGAGGCTAAGGAGATAGCGCCAAGCGCTAGTGTTAGCGCCAATGGTAGCTCTTATCATCGAATTAGTAGCATATCAAAGATGGGACTTGTGTGTATCGTCGAAAGAATCAAGACGCCTCATCGAATGCTAGCGCTAGCGCTAGCGGTAGCTTTTTCGACGACTGTGTCCCGATGAATATATTTCGACGAACCTTGTTGAAGACAAGTAAATTCGTCGACGAATGCTAGCGTAGGCGGTAGCGGTAGCGCTAGCGGCTGCTTTTTTGACGATTGTGTCCCGATGAATGTATTTTGACAAACCGTGTTGAACGCATGTGAATTCGTCGATGAATGATAGCGCAGGCGGTAGCGCTAGCATTAGCGGTAGTGTCCTAAAGTGGTACCGACTCTGGGCTAGTGCCAGGCGCTAGTGGCTAGCGTCGGCGGTAGCGGGAAAATGATAAAAGGCTGGATTTCAGTTGTTCTTCTCACTTGTATGATAATTCTCTGTCTTTTCCAAGAGAAGTGAGCTAGAGCTTGAGGAAGGAGATCAGTTGGGGGTGACTCATTCGTTGTGCCAAGGGCGAATCCACGAAGGAGATCTTGCATGCTTATGCCATCATCGACTTCGTGGAGAAGAAGCTATTTCAGCAAGTTCCCTCCAGATCAATCGCAGATCTATAGCACCGAAATGAGCGTCGCGGGTAACAATTCTCCTCCTTAAATCATTGGACATGTGCATCCTTTGATTTGCATGATTTGGAAGACTTCTACTAATTAGTAGATGGGTTCTTCCGATGGGTTGATGTTATCCCCATAGGATTTGCATATAGAGTCCAGAATCGAAGTTCGGACATAGGCATGTTGTGTGAAGCCCATCTGTATAGGTTGGTATGGATTGGTGATGTTTCTTATTGCGTGCCGGAGAAGACTCCGTGGTTTTTGCTATGCTTTTCGGGTTGTGAGTACTGAGACATGCTGCAAGGAGTTCTGGAAGGGTTTCCCAGAAAATACCCGGAATGAGATAGCAGAAATATGTTCTATTACTAGCGCCGACGGTTGCTCCAGTGAGCAATGTGTGGAGCCTATAAAGCCTATGTAAAATGACTGAGTTGTAGCAACAGAAGCAGAAGGGCCTGGTGTACCTTGCTTCATTGGCCTTATGGGTCAAGAGTGGGTTAGGGAAAGCCGAACCCATTTTAGGTGATCGTATTGTCTAATATTATGAGTGCAGGAAACCTCCCCCTTAGCCATCATGTGATGAGGGTTGCAACCTCGGGTCACGATGTGCCTTTTGGGATCAAGGCTCGTAAAGGTCGGCCAATCTTTACGAGAGGAGCTCATGTTTGTCTAAGTTGAAACAACACTTAGCGTGGAGGCATAACTCGGGTTGTATGCCAAAGTGTGCCTTGTGAGCACGAAGCGTATGGACGATTTTGCCTACGTTGGTGTTGTTTGTGGATATATGTGTATATATGCTGCTGACTCTTGCCTGAAGGGAAGGAGTACCACCGCCCCGGGAATGGGGTGGGGTCGTTATATCTTGGTCAGCTAAAGCTGACCGGTTGCTTGTTTTCCCACTCTTTTGGTGGATTTGTTCGTACAGGTCCTGGCGAGTGTAGCGGGAAATAGCGGGCTAAAGCCCCTGCTACCGTGCTGTGCTTCACTCGAAGGCCAAGTTGCTATGTTTACCGTCTTTCATGTGTGGTCGGCCTGCGTGCCGATGTTTGTAAGCCACCTTGTTGATGTAAACATTTGAATGATCAAACCTTGTTGTATTTTCATTCCCTATACATAAGTGGACAAGTTGTGAACTGGTTTTATCATAATAAAATAAATGCTTTCGGTGTACGAATCTGTGTGCTGAGATGGTTATGTTCTTAACTGATCAAAACTAATTCAGTAACGTGCTCTTCTGTTCGTTTAATATGGCGTGTGGTCCCAGTCGGACCTAGTGCAATATTCTATGTAACAGGGATGGTGTTATAGTGTGCGTGTGTGTGTATATATATACAAGCAGTCGTGCATGGGGGACCCCGTGCGGGGGCGGTGACATGCGGCGGTGGCGGCGACATGCGACGGCGGCGGCGACGACATGCGGCGGGGGCGACGACATGTGGCGAGGGTGGCGACATGCAGCGGGGGCGGCAACATGCGGCGGGGGCGTCGACATGCGACAGGGACGGTGACATTCGGCGGGCGATACATTCGGCGGGCGATACATTCGGCGTGCGATACATTCGGCAAGCGATACATGCGGCGGGCGATACATGCGGCGGGAGATACATGCGGGGAGCGATACATTCGGTGGGCTGTGTTGGAGCTTGCTTTCTGCATCTCTTGGTTTGAGAATAACAAATACCATGATGTATTTGATCTAATCTTTTGTGTGTTTAGTGTCCAGGTTGTACAGGTTCAATGAGGAGACAAGTCCTCATTCATGGGCATGATCCAAGAGTGTGTATACATTAGAAAAAGCAAAAGGATGAGTTTTGTATGCTGATCTTAAAATGGCCATAACTTTCAATCCAGGAAGAGTTACAGAGCGTGTCACCCCATTTCGGAGATGAGAACGAGTCAATCTACAGTCTGGAGAAGTTTCGGATGACAAAAATGAAGAGGATCTGTCGGAATTTTCCGACAGTCAATGTCGCCCAGGCGACAGCAGAGAAGTTACAACAACTGCCCGCAGCACGACGAGCAGCAGTTTGGCGTTGTCGGAATTTTCCGACAGCTACTGTCGCCCAGGCGACAGATCGGAAGTTACCGCAACTGCCCGCACGACAGCGCACTACGAGCTGCAGTTTTGCGCTGTCGGAATTCCGACAGTGATGTCGCCCAGGCGACATTGAAAATCTATAAAATGGTTCTTTCTGTTCATGCATAGCAAGCTTTGAAGATTCTAAGTCCCTTCCTGAGTGCATTCCATCCAGAGAGCTCCAGAACCTCATGAACTCTCATTTATGCTGAGAAGGTTTGAAATTGAAGACGAGATCGGACGCGCTTCTATATCAACGATCATCTCGAGGCTTCAACCTTCCTTTCAGAGATCTGAATTTCTAGGGAGTTCTTATTTTATCTTGTATTTTCATTTATATACATTTTACTTTGTATTGGTAGGGAAAATCTCTTCCTTGTGCGGCGCGTCTAAGTCCTTGTGTGGCTTAGGGGAAAATCGCTTCCTTGTGCGGAGCGTCCAAGTCCTTGCGTGGCTTGGTGGGAAATCGTGGCCTTGTGTGCTACGTCTAGATCTAGGGAAGATCTAGAGGATAGGCTTGGGCTTGGTCTAGAGAGAGACAAGTGATAGCCTTCCGATCCTTGGTAGAAGGATTGGTAAACACAAATTGTTAAAAGTTTATTTTTATTATAGCCTTGATTTTAAGCTTTATTAAGATCGACAATCCTTTGTATTCATCACTTGTGGAAATAAATTTGATTTCCAATTTCTTATGATTTTCTAACTGTTTATTTGGGTTGTCCAAAAATCTACTTGTTTATCCGTTAAAATTATCATAATATTTTAGAAAAATTTCAAAGTAAATTTTAGCCCTTATTCACCCCCCCCCCCCCTCTAAGGGCGCCACAAGATCCAACAATTGGTATCAGAGGAAGGTTATTCCAAATCGTCTTAACAACCGGGAATAATGGCGTCTCTTGATCATGATCTCGCTTCTACTAGTGGGGAAAATTTTAATATAAATGAAAAAATATTATCACCACCTTTATTTATGGGCAAAAATTTTAAAGGGTGGAAAATATTAATGAAAAATTTTCTTAAGGCCTTAGATGAAAAAGTTTGGAATATTACTATTAAAAAGCCATCTAGCGTACTAACTAGAAACGAAATTATTTTAAATGCAAATTCTATGAATAGTATATTTTGTGCGTTAGACCAAAATATTTTCAAACTTATTAATACTTTACCTACCGCATATGAAATTTGGAGTTTTCTTGAAAGAACTTATGATTCTCCTTCTACAGGTATATAACATTCACAAGAACCGGAGAATATGCAAGCCTATGCAAATATTCAAGAAAGCTACACAAAGGATGGATCCATAGAATGCGCATCAAGCGGAAAGGATGATGGACACTCTTGTTTGGAAGAGAAAGATGAAGAAGACAACGTCACAATATTGGACTCAGTTGATGGCAAAACATCAAGCAAAAGAGAAGACGGAAACTATAGCAAGGTAAGAAAATCTAAATCTTCTCTTTTAGTAACTAATTCTATTTCTACATTTCGTGTGCTTAAATTTGCTAAACGTAAAATTTCAAAGTTGAAACAAGCTAATTCCAAATTACGTTTAGAAAATAAAACTTTAAAAGCAAACACTAAAGTAGAATCTTATATTGATGTTTCAAATTCTTGTTCATGCTCTTTAATTGAAAATGCTAAACCTTGTTTTGATTATAATTCTTTTAAAGAAGAACTCAAGGTTTTAGAAAAAGGACTTTTAATTTCAAAAGAACATAATGAAAAATTGATAAAAGAAAATGATAATTTAAAGGATAAACTAGAATCATTAAAAATGTTTATTCAAAAATTTTCATATAATGAAAAATCTCCTTTTTCTAGTTTATCAAATTTTCAAAAGTCTAAAAGCTTAACTTCATATTATAAGAGTAGGTCTATAAGAAAGAGTGGAAATGAAAATCATCTAAATAAGGACTAATTATTTAAAACATTTTGTAACTCACTCTTTCAACATTCAATTCTAAAGAAAAACAATCACTCTTATAAATTTTTAAAGAATCCATATAATAAAATTCATTATGATTATCAACATCAATCTATTTTGAAAAATAATTTGAATAAGCATAAATCTCAAATGAATTATTTTTCAAACAAATACAATCATATAAAGATGTCACATAATCATAATATGAATTTTAAAGATAAACAACCAAGGTATGAATGGAGACCCTTAAAGAAAAATGACACATCAACTTTAATAGAAAGGGCTCATTTATCCTTGTCTCCTAAAAAATCATCATGTCGTATTTGGGTACCCAAAGGAACCATCCCTCATGGTCCCCTTTGGATACCTAAATTTCTTATTCATTAGTATCCTATCATTTGCATGAAGTGGAAACAATTAAAAATGAAATATCAATTCTCTACTTCATGATATGCTTAATTATTTTTTCTTTTGTTTGTTTTCTTATTTTTGAGCCAACACGCTAAGGTCACTTAGATATATTATGAAATATGACTTTTACATTTTAAGCCTAATGTTTATCAAATCATAATTGAATTAAATTAAACATAAAGTCATAATTTTTAAGTGATCTATCTTTTCTTTTTGTTTTATCCTTTTTAAATCCTTTGCCTATAAATGTCTTATATTATCATTATAAATTGAATGCTAAATTTTCTAAATGATATTATCAAGACTAATGAAATTACTTTCAAAATTGGATTTTAATGGATTTTTAGGGGTCTTAGGCTAAAATATTAAATGCGCAACTAATTGCATATTTGTCTATTTTTTGTTGCTGCATATAATAGCCCCTATATTGAAAATCATAATCGAGAAAAATCAGAATCAAATAATATAAAAAACAATGTGTTTTAAATCAAATATAGTAACTTTGTTGCTAACGTCAGGCATTATCACTAACGCTGGCGGTAACATATTTTCCTAAAAAAAAAATTCTGATTTCTCTGAAAAATTATTTTTACTATCATTATTGTCAAATACCTTGTATTTGTTTAGTCTAATTTCTAAAAATTAAAATCAAAAGAGAATTTTCAAAAATGATAAATATGATTTCACAATCACCACCATGATCTATTAATATCCTATGCTAAAATTCACTATAATCATATATCATAATTCATGATCCATCAAGACCTATCTTAAATCAACTAATTCTATCAACCTTAGGAATTATGAAATATATGATTGCATTGGTATTATAGTTTCATATCTTGTTTTGTGTGTGTGATGTGCATCTTTATTGTTTGCATGAATCTCATTATCTTTAGACCTGTGAATTAACTTGATATCAACAAGATGAAATCAAATAGAATTGTCACTTCTTTCTAGGTCTATGAAAATTCAAAACTCTATGTTTGAATACATGCAACTCAATCTTATATTTGTCCATCTTTACTTAGCTTTGCACCATGTTGTCCTAATTCATCACACTAGCATTATCACGTACCATAGATAGAAATCAATGCTCATGCTAGTTATATCTTGCAATGCTAAAGTAAATTATATCATTAAAATATGAAAATCTTATTTTCCTTTGTAGTTATTTGCATGAATAAAACTTTTCTAAATGGATTTAAAATCAACAATCTTCGATAAAATTGTAAATCCAAAACTAATCATGAAATTATAACACAGTTAATATATGTAAGGCTTACACGCTTAGTATGTCTATAATCAATAAACCTATGACATGTGTCTCACAATAGCGAGGGCGTAGGATTGTGTGCATTAGAGACCTAACCTCTAAGTCATGTCTTGTCCTTAACCGGGGAGGGTTCCAGTGGGGCCTTGAGAGGCACTGGGGGGAAAGAGTGCTAGGTTGAGCGTCGTCTTTTTTATGCATATGGGATTAACACCCCAACCTACGGCATGTGTGCAGCTCCTTATGCCCATCCGTCACTTAGTACGGGGCTAGAGTGTAGTCATGTAGTTAAGGTATCTTGATCTTAGATATACTTATATTATATTCATTGCATGAACATTATCTCACTCTTTATACATAAATCATGCATACTTTTTTTTATTTATTCTAACATTGCAACATGTGTTTTCATATTTTAATATTTCGAGCTTTAATGATTTTACCAAACACAAGTATTTGAAAAATCACCAAATACATGCTAAACGAGCCTTCAAATCTAATCAATATGCTTTGAAATTTCAACTGAAGGAAGGTCTCTTTATAATACAAATGAATTGAGAAAAATATTTTTCAAAACATCAAGAAATGCAGTTCTATTTTGGCGTTAAGAAGTTAATGCCTGGCGTTAGCTCCTTTGCTCCAAAATATTTTTTTGTGTTTTGAATTATTTCTGGTATTATTTTAATATTTTGTGTGTTTGTAAAACGTTTATCTTTTTATTCCTTTTAAAACAAAATTTTATTTCTTTTAAAATATATATATATATATATTTTCTCATACATTATTTTTGTTTATTTCTCTGGCATAAATATCATTTACTGAAAGGGCTATTAAAGACTTCTATGAGTTCCAGAGAATATATATAAAACAAAATACAAAATTACAAAACAATTTCAAAGAACAAAAATATGTTTTTCTTTATGTGTTTATTGTTTTGTGCATATATGAAAAAAAAATTCAAAAATTTATATAAAAAAATCTGATTGTTATTCATTGCCATTGTCAAGGATGGATGATTAATTATATCAATTAAAGATTAAATACAATGTTTAATTTAACTTTCAAGTTTCTTAAAAACATTGTTTTGTATTTGTCATGCCTTGAGAATTATCTTGGTATGTGCAATGAAATTGATTGTAGATAAACATGTGTAGAAATGTTTAGCATGCCTCTAAGTATGAGTAATGTATTATGTTTGATAATAATTCATTCACTCACTTATTTTTGATAACCTACATGTGTTTACAATCTTATTCTTACATGATTGTGTAGTGTAATAACATAAATAATTAAAATGCCTAAATAGATTACCTACACAGCATTGAATTGGTTATTACAATTCTTTGTCTTTCATGCACTTATTCTTTAGAGAAATGTGGTTTAAAATGCTATGTTTGCAAAACAAGTGAATTCGTAGTCCTTAGTCACTAAACTAAAAAGCAAATAATAAATGACAAGGAAAACTCCACCAAGCACTACTCACTCTCCTGATAAGTCTTAATGAGCATTGTGAGGTTGAGCACCTTGGCTAAGAATTGTAAAGTGTCTTGTAGCAAACAATTTATACACCACTTCTCTTTAGTACACCGGATCACAAATTTTTTTTTTGAAAATAAAGCTAAAAAGTATAAAAGTGATCTCCCAAGCACTACTTTGCACCCTGATAAGTCTTAATAAGCATTGTGTGTGCAGAGCACCTTGATAGTTGTACTATTTATTCTTGTGCATTGAAATAGTGTGGAAGTAATATTATTTGTGTATTTTAATGTTGTGTTATTTCATTATATATGTCATGTGTTTTTGATTGATTCACTTGTATACTTTATCAAAACACTACTTTGTACACATCATTATCTTTCATAAAACTTCTACTCATGAGAATTGGATCATAATGCTCATCTACTCAAATCTCTACAAACTTAAGTAAATGCACTAGATAACAAAGCATGACCGCTACAATGTTTATGTTTACTTGAAATGAAAATTTTATTACATTGTAGTTTGTGTATCTTTTCTTGATATTATGAAATCATGCTTGCAATTTTTTTCTTCTTAATGGAATAGCATCTCTTCAATCTTTAACTCAAACATCAACTTTTCAAATTTAAAACTCATTATCCTTTATATGGTTTTATCTTCTAAAATGATGTTTATGTTTAAGAGTGCTTATTATTTTTAACACTGTGTTTTCCTTTAAGCAAGTGGTATCTTAAAATAGAATGCTTACTTTATCATGTTAGCTATGTTGCTTACTACTTTATGTTACATCATGCTTATATTTTTCTCAACAAGTAGTATTTAACAAGCTTTTGATTGCATCCTATTTTTCTTCTCGACATAAAATCTATTACTCTTATATACTCCCATATTTATTATTTCTTCATAATTATTCATTCTTTATTTCAAAATAACTTTTGATAATATCAAAAAAGGGGAGAAATATAAATTCAAGAAATCTCTTACTAATCTCAATTTTTCAGAATGCACCATTGCAATTAATTATAACATTTAGGGGGAGCATACATTTAGGGGGAGAATACAATTTAGGGGGAGTATATTAAAAAGTTTTCATGGAAAGCGTCTATGTAGAGGGAGTGATATTGCTCGATCATGACAACCCACTTTTGGTAATAACAAAAGGGGGAGAATAAAATGAGAAATCTAGTGACATTGATATTTAGGGGGAGTAAAATCTATCACGCAGTAAACCTTTTATTCATGCATATCTTTTATCGCACTTATCTATAAACTCACTAATTTCTCATATGGGTATTTGTTATTATCAAAAGGGGGAGATTGTTGGAGCTTGCTTTCCGCATCTCTTGGTTTGAGAATAACAAATACCATGATGTATTTGATCTAGTCTTTTGTGTGTTTAGTGTCCAGGTTTTACAGGTTCAATGAGGAGACAAGCCCTCGTTCATGGGCATGATCCAAGAGTGTGTACACATTAGAAAAAGCAAAAGGATGAGTTTTGTGTGCTGATCTTAAAATGGCCATAACTTTCAATCCAGGAAGAGTTACAGAACGTGCCACCCCATTTTGGAGATGAGAACGACTCAATCTACAATCTGGAGAAGTTTCGGATGACAAAAATGAAGAGGAGCTGTCGGAATTTTCCGACAGTCAATGTCGCCCAGACGACAGCAGAGAAGTTACAACAACTGCCCGCAGCACGACGAGCAGCAGTTTGGCACTGTCGGAATTTTCTGACAGCTACTGTCGCCCAAGCGACAGCTCGGAAGTTACCGCAACTGCCCGCACGACAGCGCACTACGAGCGACAGTTTTGCGCTGTCGGAATTCCGACAGTGATGTCGCCCAGGCGATAGTGAAAATCTATAAAATGGTTCTTTCTGTTCGTGCATAGCAAGCTTTGAAGATTCTAAGTCCCTTCCTGAGTGCATTCCATCCAGAGAGCTCCAGAACCTCATGAACTCCCATTTATGCTGAGAAGGTTTGAAATTGAAGACGAGATCGGACGCGCTTCTACATCAACGATCATCTCGATGCTTCAACCTTCCTTTCAGAGATCTGAATTTCTAGGGAGTTCTTATTTTATCTTGTATTTTCATTTATATACATTTTACTTTGTATTGGTAGGGAAAATCGCTTCCTTGTGCGGAGCATCTAAGTCCTTGTGTGGCTTAGGGGAAAATTGCTTCCTTGTGCGGAGCGTCCAAGTCCTTGCGTGGCTTGGTGGGAAATCGTGGCCTTGTGTGCTACGTCTAGATCTAGGGAAGATCTAGAGGATAGGCTTGGGCTTGGGCTTGGTCTAGAGAGAGACAAGTGATAGCCTTCCGATCCTTGGTAGAAGGGTTGGTAAACACAAATTGTTAAAAGTTTATTTTTATTATAGCCTTGATTTTAAGCTTTATTAAGATCGACAATCCTTTGTATTCATCACTTGTGGAAATAAATTTGATTTCCAATTTCTTATGATTTTCTAAGTGTTTATTTGGGTTGTCTAAAAATCTACTTGTTTATCCGTTAAAATTATCATAATATATTAGAAAAATTTCAAAGTAAATTTTAGCCCTTATTCACCCCCCTCTAAGGGCGCCACAAGATCCAACAGGCTGTACATTTGGCGGGCGATATTTTCGGCGGGCGATACATCTGGCGGGCAAACATTAAGGCATGGGCCTCCACGCACGTGGTAACATTCGACGGTTAACAATATTTAGCGAGTGACAATATCCTAAATGCAATGGTGGCAGAGCTTCGCCCATTTCCTATCACGACAGTGTTAGGGATTCTCAAAATCCTAACTACATGGGGTGATGACAGACATTCGCTCCTATCCTAATTGTGGTGTAATGGTATAATTTTTCCTTGAAAATGTGGGAAAAAGGTCTATATATTGAGATTGTTTGAAGAAAGGTTCACTTAATTTGGGTTTTCTTCTTTATAATGGAGTGGTTTTCTATGATTTATTTGTTTATATCTGTTTGATGTAATATTTTCACTTATCCTTGTTTGTCAAAGAAAGTGTCCCTTGTACTGAATCATATAAAAATAAAGTATAATTTTAAATTTTTATCTCAAGATCTTTGTCCCTATAATTTTCAATTGAGTTTTTTTATAATTATAAACTCCTAATCACACGCTTCGTTCTAACAAAATAAAACATTTACTGAAACATTTGGTAAAAGAAAATCAAATCAGTGTATTGAGAATTGCGTTTGATCAAGATTTTATTTATCAGTGTCTTGAGAATTGTGTGATCAAAATTTTATTAAGAAACAAAAGAAAAGAATGACCCAGTGCAAAATAATGACCCAGTGTATTGAGAATTGTGAGTTCTCATGATTTCTTATCACTTATAACATCCAAAACAATGACCCAGTGCAAAATATTCAACAATCAGGAATGTCAGACGGCAAAACCATAAACCCCTAAAGGTACTACAAACCATAAAATAATATTTAAAAGAAAGAATTGGCATTAATGCAGCTGATCTGGCATCTTTGAACACAATGTCAGATTTAAACATCTATTAAACAGTTAAACTAGTTGAAACAATGCATGGATTGAAAATTCAAGCCAAGCCTGTGATAAATGTTGAAGGTTGAAATCTGCACCAGCCTTTATGCTTGCCGGTCACTCTTCCCTCCATAAATTCCTATGGCATTTAATGTTGTCTTTAATTAATATGCTCCGTATTTCCTTCTTAATTTCTGTTTCCAATGTATTGCTGTCATTGTACTGTTTCCAGAATCCTCTAAATCTCAATATATATAGTATGTAAGACGTGATGAATGATGAGTAGAAAAACATTTTTCCTTCTCAGTAAAACTAGCGAACGTTATTCTCTTCCTACCAAGGAAAACCCATAGTTAGATTTCCTACAATAAACTCAACAATGGTAGAGTAATATAGATGTTGCTACTCGTAGCATCAAAAATCCTACTCATATTCCTAATTCTTATTCATATCAGTGGCCCAATAGGATGATGACTTGTGGGGTATGAAATAGCTCACTTAGTTTGATTGAAGGAGAATGAAACCTTTGAGAATCATATTCCTAAAGAGAGTTTTAATTACTGTAATGGAAAAAGAAAAAAAAAACATTTGATAAAGCATCAGGAAGGAAAAAAGAAAGGATAAAATCAGCTGAAAGGAAAAAAACATATTTCTGAAAAGAGATATAATTTCAGAATAAAGGATAACCATTTGAAACAATATCACCATAACGAAGCAAACAAACTATAAACAGTTTGCTGCTTTGAAAAAGTTGTTAAAATGCAGGAAACTTTAATATAATTGGTAAATCATCATTAAGCCAACAAAATGGAATTAAAAGATGCAATTTTCAAGAACAAACCCTTACATAAAATAAATTAAGAAGCATTTTACATTAAATAATTGTAATCAAAATTCTAACCTGAAATTATGCAATCACAATCTGTGTCTAGAAAATAGCTGAATCTCAAAAAATAAAATATGAAATCCACTACACATTTTTATAAAGTTTCGAGAATAAAAAGCCCACCAACATGTGTCACTGAAAAACTGGCGGCATACTCATTCGGCGGTGCTTTTGTAGGTATATGCATGTTCATGCTAGAGGTGATGGGTGCAAAGAATACATGCAACTCGACCTCCTTGAAAACACCCTGCATCATTTGTAAGTAATTAATCATGCAGAATCTCACTATCAGTTTTTGGTAAATAAACAATAGCCATAAAATTATTGGCATTACTGCAAGTCACTGAATATTTAATCTAAATATAAGACACAAATTATAAATTCTAGAGAATAAACATACACTTGACACAGTGCTAATCTAAATATATTGGCTGGAGCAAATAATATGGAGACAGTTGTAGAGATCAAACATTATAGGAGACATGTTAATCTGAATATAAGCCAAAAATTATAAACTATAAAATAAGAATAGACATAAAACATACTCTTCATTGACTCACATGTTATTATGAATATTTAGTTTTTGCAAAGTGCAGCACCAACTCCCTCCTATTGTCTGCAAAACAATAATAAATTATATAAAACCTAAAAAAACTACTTAGAAGATGGAGGTTAGGATCAAACCTTCTATTTGATAAAAAAATATGAATATTAAAGAAAATGTTCCAAACACCTTACAAATTTCCAATTCAAGAAAAATAACACTGCTGTGTTAAGCAAAATAGTCATAAAACAAACACATTTCACTTGAGCATTTTGTCCAATATGTTGTGAACATGTGTAAAAATTAATAATAAGCAAAAAAGAGGTGAGTAAGAAACAATAGTAAAAATGTAGAGAAAACCTTAGAAACATTTAAAAATATTCAAACATTCTAACAGGAAAATCAGAAAAGGTTTAGAAAGAGAAAATGTGAAACAATGAATATCCAGATTGCATTCCTTCAGAAAGAAAAATCTGAAAACATAGGGAGAATCTGAAAACAACTTCTCATGGCAAGCAGTAACATGATATAGTAGATAAATTGATAATCAAATAGATCAAAACTACTTCCAAATCATCAACTTTAAAAAAACAGAAACAAAGAGTTGAACAAATGATTTTATTGCATAACTTCCGCTGATTATATGTGCAGATAAAGAGTGAAGACCTTAGCATAGAGATGTACAACAATGGTGTACATTTTTTTATGGCACATAAAAAACATGATTTAAATTTATAGAAGATTACAACAATGGGAGGATAATGATAAACAAAATAAAGACATTGCATGTCGAACCCTCAACAACACTAATAAGAAATCACCTTAAAATTCGAACACATGTGATCCCAAGTCAAAATGGATGCACCTATTTAGATTCCAAGAAATGTTGAAGTGTAGATGGGCGAACTTGCCTGCCACTCATAGCCAGGGGAATAGAAGATCGGTTATAAGCTGTAAGAAAACTGGGGGTAGATAGGAGGACGTACCGATGATTACCAGTGCAAGCAGAGAGAAGGCGGTGGAGTAGGCAAAAAAGATGCGACTAAGAAACAACAGTTGAAAAGTAGAGAAAACTTAGAAACATTTAAAATTATTCAAACATTCTAACAAGCAAATCAGAAAAAGTTTAGAAAGTGAAAAATGTGAAACAATGAATATACAGATTGCATTCCTTCGGAAAGAAAAATCTGAAAACATAGGGAGAATCTGAAAACAACTTCTCATGGTAAGTAGTAACATGATATAGTAGATAAATTGATAATCAAATAGATCAAAATTACATACAAATCATCAACTTTAAAAAACAGAAACAAAGAGTTGAACAAATGATTTTGATGCATAACTTCCGCTGATTATATGTGCAGATATGGAGTGGAGACCTTAGCATAGAGATGTACAACAATGGTGTACAATTTTTAATGGCACATAAAAACATGATTTAAATTTATAGTAGATTACAATAATGGGAGGATAATTATAAACAAAATAAAGACAGTGCATGTCGAACCCTCTGTTAGGGTTAGAGCTCAAAGTATTCTACCATATTCCATCAAGTTTGGAATGGAATATATATAGTACTTCCAGCATAGGACCGAGTTCTAGGGTGACACGAACTGACCCGTTAGTCTATTCCGAGTCGGTCTTGACACGACAGGACATATTAATACACATTAACACTCTCCTCCTATGTCCGTCGTGAACCCAGACTTCGGGTAGAGGGTGGTATGTGTAATATTCAACCAGAAGTGAAACATACACAACCGTGTCCAGCACCAGTTTTAATCAATTTGGACTATAACACAAAATCAGTATGCACGCATAAGTAAACAAAAGAAACTCAACTGCAACACAATAAGAGTCTCAAGAACGATCAAGACACAGGCCCTATACGCCTGGCGTCCAAAGACAAACAGAGATCTAAAAGGTCCAAAACAAACAATGCTTTAATAAAGAAAGAGCTAAACAATGCTCTGAGCAGAAGTACATAAAATAAACAAAATAACACTAAAAAAACTAGTCATCCAAAAGATCATCCTTCTCCGGATCCCAGTCAACCAGTGCTCCTCCTATCCCAGAAACTCCTGCAATTTCAACAGAGAATTTCATTTTAGAATGAATTCTATCCTTTGCCAATTTGCAGATATCTAGTTTTAGCATAAAAATTAGTATTGATTATTATTTAATTTGGCTGAGAGGACACGTTCACAGAGTATTATAGTTTAACCTCAGAATCTGTTATCTGTTTCCAAATGAAATGATTATCAGACTTCTGGACACCGCAGCTATATCTGTAATCCTACATGGAATGTCACGGTTACTGCCCTTCTAAGGTCAATTGGAACTCATCAAGTTTGGAATGGAACCAATCTTCAGAAGAAGAGACAAACCAAGTCAGATTGTGTTATCAAGTTTGGAATAACACTCTCCTCCAAGGCAAAAGCCGAATCCAATGAAGCTGTTAACATCATGTTTGGAATGAACAGCTTACCAGATCCGAGCTCAGCAACCAAGAGCATCAACGGACCACAACATGCTTGCATTGACAAAGGAAATATGGAATAATCAAAACGTCTGGACTAAGGCTGAACTGAATTGTCTGATACTGAACTAAGACCGAACTAAATAGCCTTTAGTCCCATTTCCCCCACTATTTTGATTAACCGATATTTGGGCATTCCTTTCGTCAGTGGATCAGCAAGGTTATCCTTTGAACGTACATCAATCAAAGTGATGATTCCTTGTTCTTTCAGATAATTCAACAACGCATGTCTCAGTCGTACATGTCTCCTCTTAGTATTATAGAGGGTATTCTTAATGACTTGAACTGCTGCTTGATTATGACAATACAAGCTCAATGAGTTGACTTGTAACTTAGACAGGGGAATGTCTAAAATCAAGTTTCTGATCCAGTCTACCTCTTCACCAGCTAAAGCTAAGACAAACAACTCGGCCTCCATGGACGAAAAAGCTATACAGGTCCGTCTTTTGGATTTCCAAGTGATAGCAGCTCCTCCCAAGGTGAATATGTATCCACTGGTGGACTTGCTGTTCCCAACTTCTGAACACCACGAGGCATCAGAATGTCCTTCCACGGTAGGTGGGTAACTAGTGTAACACAGAGCATAGTTTGTAGTACCTCGAAGGTATCTCAACAACCTATCTAGGGCAACCCAATGCTCTTTGCCAGGACTACTGGTAAAACGACTCAGCGCGCTAACTAAGAAAGCAATGTCTGGCCTCGTACAAGTTGTAGCGTACATAAGACTACCAATTAGTTTGGAATATTTGACTTGATCAATGCTGGCCTATAGATTAAGACTTAGCTTAACATTATGATCAAACGGTGTCTCAATCGGCCTACACTTATCATATCCCCAGGTAGAGAGAAGTTGCTCAATATAATGATCCTGACTAAGAGTAACTCGACCCTTGTCAACTCTAACCTTCATACCTAACAGGTTATCAACAGGACCGAGGTCCTTCATGTCAAATACTTCTGCCAGAGTGGATTTAACAACCCTAACTGCAGCAAGATTAGACCCTAAAACCAACATATCATCCACATATAAGCATATGATAACTGTTTGATTTGACAAGGAGCGGTAATAAAGGCATTTGTCAGAGAGACTGGACTGGAATCCAATGCTCTTTACCACCTGATCAAACTTCATGTGCCATATCTTAGGTGCTTGTTTAAGGCCATAGATTGACTTATCGAGTATGCACACTTTGTCTTTTTGATCTTTGTGTACATAACTGATGAGTCTCCATTATATACAAGTTTTAGGACTCATTTAGGCTTATTATCATGCATAGATACTGCATATTAGGTGGATTATCGCTCATATTAGATTAGTAGTTCATTTGCGTAGATAGTACCTTCCAAAGCCTTATTCTGTGTGTTATCTTGGATGCTCCCCTTTTATTCTTTTTAGTGCATATTTTATATCGCTGGGGAGCTTTGTTTCTATGCCCTAGCGGGTATGTTTGAGTTTTCATGCAGGTTCATGGGTCGTGTGACGTTCGGAGTTTGTTTAGGAGCAGTTTATGCCTAAAATGCCACAGATCGTGCGTTTCTTTCACGCACGATCCGTTGATCGTGTGCCTCTGGTCGTGCGCGTTCATCTGCTGCCCAAAAATAGCTTCGGAGTTTGGTCGTGCGCTTGCTACGCATGATCGTGCGCACGGTCGTGCGATTTATTATTTTCTGTAGTTTTGCCTTGCAAGTTTCCAGCTACAGCGCGCACGACCACTAGCGGCCCAGTGCGAACGACCCCTGGTCATGCGCCACTGGTCGTGCGCACTATTATTCCAGCACTTATTTATAGCCCGGCTCTGCGATTTTAGGGCAGATAGCAATACCGGGGCGCGATTAGCCCGCCGTTTTGGGCGATTTTCATCCCATCTTCATCTCCATTCCATTTCGATCATCCGAGAGACTCCTCCAGCGATTAAGAGTTGTTTCTCTACCAACGGGGAGCCCTTCGGGCCGTCAGCAAAGCTTTCCTAGTGAGCGTTCTTCAAGTTGTTGCGGAGAAAGTGGAGATCACCGGAGAAAGTGACAGATCTCCGGCACCGGAAGCACCCCTCGACCGAGATCAGAAGCAGATTGACAACTCGCTATTCCAGCCGTGACCGACGGCTCTCCTTCTTGAGTGGTTTTCTCTTGACTTATCTTGTTATAACTAGTTGAATATTTGTGTAATGAACTTGAATGATTTGTTTGTCTATGAATGAATTATCTGGTGTTTACATAATCTCCTTTGTATTGCTCTGTGTTGCGTCCTCCTCCACTCCACTCCACTTCCACACACACGTTCTAGCTAGCTCACCTAGCAAAAGCTAGAGGTGAGAGTGAAGAGGTGCTTTCGACCCTCATCAAAGCCCCACTCTGTGGCCATTTCACCCACATACCGAAGCACGACATCGCGGGCGCTGCACTCACCCCCACTTTGCGAAGAGGTGTGTGCGACCCTCAATCGTCACAGTTACTTTCCGTCCACGCGCCTTCCGAAGCATCCATCCCGCCTTGTGAAGCGGAGTTTTGACCCGCATCTCTTATTTCTGCAATGCTCTAGGTCACCAATCACAACGCCCTTGTTCTTACTTTCTTTCACTCATCATAACAATCGCGTCACTCTATTTTCTTATTACCACATCCTGCATTCCTTGAGAGATCGATACTTGGGGAGTCCCTCCCTATTTTATTACTTGAGCGACCGGTGCACTGCCGCCGTATCGCATTTCGTGCCTGCTAATTAGCATTGCTGAAATAGCGCATCAGGTTTTTGGCGCCGTTGCCGGGGAGCAAGAGGAAGTTTGCAACCTTTACCGGATCGTGAGACGAAGAAGATGGGCTCAATGGAGAGTCGTGACAACTCTCTCTACCCCGGACGTAGTTGAGGACCGAGCTTGGACGCGGATTGACAACCCTAGCGATTCCAACCGTGACTCCTCGACGAGCCTTCGGATTCGGTTGATTTCTTGCCTTGTTCTTCTCTTATTGATATATATGTAGTTAGATCTAACATTATGATGAAGTAGCACTTAACTTTATTTGCATTTCTATACATTTCATGTTTATGTGAAATACTTTACTGTTTGAGTTGCTTGAGGAGCGCCCCATTCCATCCTCGATCCCGCCGTCACGTTCGTGTGCCGCACTAGCAATTGCTAGTGGCGTGCTTGTCGACGAGCTGCTTGCGACCCTCATCCGTATGCCTACTCTTCCATCCGTCTAGCGAAGCGTGGCATAGCGGCCTGTGTAATCCATTCGCCTAATGAAGCAGCGCGCTCAAGGCCTGCACAGTTCGATTTCGCTTGCCTACTCGTCCATCCGCCCTTGCGATGCAGTGCGATCAAGGCCTGCCTAGTCTCCATCCCGCCAAGCGAAGCATTGCATAGCGGCATTGCATAGGAGTAGTTATAGTTGTTTTTTTCTTTATTTTTCACAATCCAAATCCCCGTTTCCGCATCCATCCGACGTAAAGGACTTCAATCTCAAGTCCTTCCTCGAACGTTAACTCCACCTTACTGTGTTCCTTGAGAGATTTGATACTCGGGGATTACTCCTCGTTTTATATTACTTGAACGATCGGTACACTGCCGTTTCGTGCTGCAATCTTACTACCGCCTATAGCGGTGTGCTAAGATTTGCGCATCAAGTTTTTGGCGCCGTTGCCGGGGAATGCAGGCGTGATGAGATGTTGTTTGTGAGTCAATTATTTTCGAGTGAGTCTTTTATTCTTTTTAATTTATTCCTTACTCGTTTGCACGTCTTGGTCAAACACTCGATCCTATGGTAGAAAAATGAACGTTAAGGAAGCAACTGTGCAGGGGAAACACGATGGGAACTAAAGACTAACGAGCGTGAAAATAAAGTAGAAAAGATTTTAAAACAAAGACTATATTTTAAGAACTTCTACAAGTGTAAAATGCAAAATACTACTACTCTGAGGTGAATTATTGGTGAATCGTACAGTCACGCCCTAGGGAAAATAGCGTGAGCTGCTGAGGTGAGCGTTGTTCAAATTGGATCTCAAGAAAGAGCTCTCCAAGAAATCCATCAAGGTCGATGGTCATATGCTTGCCCTTTCACACCTTCTCCACTGCATGAGACGATCTCATCAAGAATCAGTAGGACTTTTAGGTTAGACTTGGGCTTGGGTTAAGGTACGGTAATGAAGTAGAAGAACGTAGGCTAAACGCACTCAACCTCCGGAAAATAAACAAAACTCAACCTTAACATCTTCACCTTGAAGCACACTCCCCCAGACTTCATTTAAGTACTATGGTGTGCGCGAGACTACCACACTTGTGGTTCGATTCTTTTTAGAGATCTTTTACTCCTTTTTTAGATCTATAGAGACATAATTTAGGATCAATCAAATTTTTTTTTCAATCTCATCATTTTTTTCTGCGCGCACACACCACATCACACAGCCATATATTTGTTCTCCGCTTCGCACAATCATCATCAATATGTATAAGTTTCAAAGCTTGACTCTAGTGCGTTTTAGGTTAGGATATTGGGCCTTGGTGATCGATTAGTGGAGTTTAACAAATAGGAAAGGTAAGGCTCAACGAGGCTAGCAAAGGATGACGTTAGGTTTGGAAATCAAAGCTCAACCGGACCAAATGATGGCCTACGTCATGCTCCCAACAAGATCATTCAACGCACTCGTTTTGAAAATAGCTTGGGGCAAGTTCTTAACCACCGAGCGAGGTCTCCTCTCCTTCCAACTCAAACAACACGAGGCTAACAACGCTTCTACACTCGACCAAGGGCTACCGCTAGATTCACCAAATTCACCATTTGAGTAGAGTATTAAGTAATTACACAAATGAAGTAAATAAAACTATAACTTTGTAATTACATCTATTCTACGTGAATTTTTAAGCTGCGTGAGCGCTCTACTAGCAACACCGCACGGGTCACATCATGTTCAGCCACACAATCCTAAACTAACAATCAAACTTCTAAACATATACATCAAGCACTTACACGATAATTGCGCACGAGTAAAAATAAAATGCATGTGGTGTGTGTTATGCACTGAGACAATAAATATAAATTTCCTAACACAACATTCTAGCATGCATGTGCGTGCGG
The DNA here is from genome assembly GCA_033032865.1 of Dactylorhiza incarnata. Classification (NCBI taxonomy): domain Eukaryota; kingdom Viridiplantae; phylum Streptophyta; class Magnoliopsida; order Asparagales; family Orchidaceae; genus Dactylorhiza; species Dactylorhiza incarnata. Next base: position 3,599,763 of record JAWHQI010000036.1, read on the forward strand.
CGTAAGCAACGGCTCGCTCCCCCCCCCCCCCCATACTTGAATTGAAACACAAGAAAATATAATCTTTCAAAGCAGATTAAGAGCTGGGCTAAGAGTACCTATACTCCAAAGAGCATGCCAGAAGAGCGGTATAATCCTTCTTTAACTATCTCCTCCTCTTCATCCAATCGAGTTCACACCTGCATAGTTAAAAATAAAAGCAAAAGCAAACAAAACACAATAAAAATTAAATCAAGCAAACGGAACCGGGTGGTTCCCATGGGTTGTCACCCAAGAAGCCCTTTTGTTTAACGTCCTTAAAGGTGGACCAAATACCTGTATTAAGCAGTTTATAGAATTGTTCACGTAGAATAAAAAAGAGGAGATCATCCACGTCTACATAGTATTATTACACAACCATATGGAGAAATCAACTATACGTTGATTTAAAATAGTAACTGCAGATAGAAGAAAAAGGTCCAAAGACTCTGTAGTAGGGGTGGAAAATAAGTAAGATGCTCAGCCTCCAACCCCAAATCTCCTCCTTTTTCGCTCTCTTCTTCTCCTCCAGTATTACATCTTCAAAGAAAAAACGCTTGCCCCCTTGTAACCAATCCTCAAGGGGAAGCACCAAAGATGATGAGGAAACACGATGTTCCTTCACTGTACCTTCCTCATCCCTCCAGGCTTTCAGATCCTCCATGCATAAGGTCTGATAAACTAGAGGAGGGGCATCCTTCATCCTTGTACATAAAGAAAGGGGGTCAGGAAATAAATTGGAAGAAAAACTAAAAGAAATCTCATCTGAGGGGACAATCCCAGCTTCATCCCCCATGGGGTGCGGCAATGACACACTGATGATATCATCGAAGATTTCACTAGACTCCAAAGCGCACGCAATGGCCTCCTCTATAACTTGGACTTCCTCGCACTGGACCGAAGCGGTTGCTTCACCATAATTAAGGCTGTCCTCCTCCATGAGAGTGGGCACCACATTGCGCAGGTCTGCAACATCCTACAAAGTGACCTCAATGATAATATCAGAAATAGATGTAGTTTCGTGTGCAGTGGGAGAAGACGTGCTTCTTAAGAGTTCGGGCTCTCTCTCCACACAAGGACACAAATCCACGCAAAGTGGTAGATGAACCGAAGAGGTATGGGGTGTCGCATCAGAATTCGAGTCATGAGGGTCACTGACGTACGTGTCGGTTCCATACCCTTCAAAAAGTGAAGGTGGAAGTGACACGAAATCAAAGGAAGAAGCTGTACTCGCAGAATTTGAAGATGGGACGATCTGGATATCCGGCTCATCGTCATCCGCCAATTCGCGAAGATATGCTGCACAGTCCTTCAAGGCGTGCTCTCTACTTTTGCAAAATAGGCACTGCTTTACCGGCTTTGCCGGCACAAAAGGTGCAGCAGCCGTGTAAAGGTGCGATAACGAAGGTGCAGTAGAGTAGCCAAAAGACTTATGGGATCCGTACAGTTTCTGAACAACACCATACTCCTTGGGACACCTATCACTAGCGTGGGATGTGTCCCCACACCAACAACATCGGATATTCAAATGTGCCCACATGATATAGAAGAAGAAAATAGCATGAAAATGAATAAATTAAAAAGAATAAAAGACTGACTCGAAAATAATCGACTCACAAACAACATCTCATCACGCCTGCATTCCCCGACAACGGCGCCAAAAACTTGATGAGCAAATCTTAGCACACCGCTATAGGCGGTAGTAAGATTGCGGCACGAAACGGCAGTGTACCGATCGTTCAAGTAATATAAAATAAGGAGTAATCCCCGAGTATCGAATCTCTCAAGGAACACAGTAAGGTGGAGTTAACGTTCGAGGAAGGACTTGAGATTGAAGTCCTTTACGTCGGATGGATGCGGAAACGGGGGATTTGGATTGTGAAAAACAAAAGAAAAAAACAACTATAACTACTCCTATGCAATGCCGCTATGCAATGCTTCGCTTGGTGGGATGGAGGCTAGGCAGGCCTTGAGCGCACTGCATCGCAAAGGCGGATGGACGAGTAGGCAAGCGGAATCGAAGTGTGCAGGCCTTGAGCGCACTGCTTCGTTAGGCGAATGGATTACACGGGCCGCTATGCCACGCTTCGCTAGGCGGATGGAAGAGTAGGCATACGGATGATGGTCGCAAGCACCTCGTCGACAAGCACGCCACTAGCAATTGCTAGTGCTGCACACGAACGTGACGGCAGGATGGAGGATGGAATGGGGCGCTCCTCAAGCAACTCAAACAGTAAAGTACTTAACATAGACATGAAATTGTTAGAAATGCAAATAAAGTTAAGTGCTACTTCATCATAATGTTAAATCTAACTACATATATATCAATAAGAGAAGAACAAGGCAAGAAATCGACCGAATCCGAAGGCTCGTCGAGGAGTCACGGTTGGAATCGCTAGGTTGTCAATCCGCGTCCAAGCTCGGTCCTCAACTACGTCCGGGGTAGATAGAGCTGTCACGACTCTCCAATGAGCCCGTCTTCTTCGTCTCACGATCCGTTAAAGGTTGCAAACTTCCTCTTGCTTGATGGCAATGGCGGCTAAATCTTCCTTCGAAGCTCTAGGATGAAGGAGGAGGCCGAGATGATCTCCGGGCTCAAGATAGGCGTGAAGAATAGTCCAGAAGCACCTCCTAGTGGTGGGCGGCTATGGATGGCGAAAAGGGCGCGGAACTGGAGCTCTGGGAGCGGGAAAAATGATCGATCTCATAGGGCAAGACCTGCGGCTTAAATATAAATTCTGTCAGAAAATGGTCACGCACGGTCGAACGCACGACCGTGCGTAGACCATGCGTTACCATTTTCTGACAGAATTTCTATTTAAGCCGCAGGTTTTGCCCTATGAGATCGATCGTTTTTCCTGCTCCCAGAGCTCCAGTTCCGCGCCCTTTTCGTCGTCCAAAGCCGCCCACCACTAGGAGGTGCTCCGGGACTATTCTTCACGCCTATCTTGAGCTCGAAGATCATCTCGGCCTCCTCCTTCATCTTAGAGCTTCGAAGGAAGATTTAGCCGCCATTGCCATCCAGCATGAGGAAGTTTGCAACCTTTACCGGATCGTGAGACGAAAAAGACGGGCTCATTGGAGAGTCATGACAGCTCTCTCTACCCCGGACATATTTGTGGACCGAGCTTTGACGCGGATTGACAACCTAGCGATTCCAACCGTGACTCCTCGACGAGCCTTCAGATTCGGTCGATTTCTTGCCTTGTTCTTCTCTTATTGATGTATATGTAGTTAGATCTAACATTATGATGAAGTAGCACTTAACTTTATTTGCATTTCTATACATTTCATGTCTATGTGAAATACTTTACTGTTTGAGTTGCTTGAGGAGCGCCCCATTCCATCGTCCATCCCGCCGTCACGTTCGTGTGCTGCACTAGCAATTGCTAGTGGCGTGCTTATCGACGAGGTGCTTGCGACCCTCATCCGTATGCCTACTCTTCCATCCGCCTAGCGAAGCGTGGTATAGCGGCCCGTGTAATCCATTCGCCTAACGAAGTAGTGCGCTCAAGGCCTGCAGTGTTCGATTCCACTTTCCTACTCGTCCATCCGCCCTTGCGACGCAGTGCGCTCAAGGCCTGCCTAGTCTCCATCCCGCCAAGCGAAGCATTGCATAGCGGCATTGCATAGGTGTAGTTATAGTTATTTTTTTCTTTATTTTTCACAATCCAAATCCCCTGTTTCTGCATCCATCCGATGTAAAGGACTTCAATCTCAAGTCCTTCCTCGAACGTTAACTCCACCTTACTATGTTCCTTGAGAGATTCGATACTCGGGGATTACTCCTCATTTTATATTACTTGAACGATCGGTACACTGCAATTTTGTGCCGTAATCTTACTACCGCCTATAGCGGTGTGCTAAGATTTGTGCATCAATAACCTTCAGGTTGAGTCATGTAGATCTCTTCATTAAGCTCTCCATTTAAGAATGCAGTTTTGACATCCATCTGATGAACTATAAATTTCTCAATAGAGGCTAATGCAAGAAGAATCCTGATAGTCGATAGATGACACACTGGTGAATAGATGTCAAAATAGTCAATTCCCCCTTGTTGCTTATAACCTTTAGCTACGAGATGCGCTTTATACCTGGCTATAGATCCATCGCTATGTAATTTCTTCTTTAAAACCCACTTGCATCCTAGGAGTTTAGCACCTTTCGGTAAGTCAACTAGATGCCAGGTATTGTTATGTAATAGCGAGTCCATCTCATCATCAATGGCTTCTGCCCACATTAACGAATCTCCAGACCTCATTGCTTCTTTATAGGAGAATGGATCATCCTCTAAGTGATAGGTGATTGAAATTCTCACCAAAATCCTTAGGGATTCTTTCTCTGGTAGATGCTCTGAGTTGAATAGGTTCCACCTCTACAGGTTGTGGAGCAGTGCAAGAAGGGCCAGCTTCAGGTTCAACGATAGATTCAGTAATCATATCATTGGACCCGGAGACAGACAATCCATGATCTTTGGCAAATTTGTCTTCAAAAAATATGGCATCTCTAGACTCTATCACGGAATTCGTGGATAGATCGAGAAATCTGTCTGCTGCACTATCTTCTGCACTACCTAGATAGACGCATGTCGTCGTCTTAGGTCCCACCTTAGGCCTATTAAGGTCTTGTATACGCACATAGGCAATACAACCCCAAGTCTTTAGAGTATCGTACCTGCACGGATGACCGTGCTACAGCTAATACGGTGTAGAAGTGAGCTGAGAGTGAGGTACTCTATTTAGAATGTGATTTGCAGTGCGGACTGCTTCTCCCCAAAAGGAATAAGGCATGCCAGCTGTTAGGAGCATAGAGTTCAACATCTCTGTTAACGTTCTATTCTTGCGCTCGGCAACACCGTTTGACTGGGGTGAGTAAGGAGCAGTAGTTTCAAGAATTATTCCCTCAGAGGCACATAATTCCTTGAATCCAGTAGCAGTGTATTCTCCTCCTCGATCACTTCTAAATCTCCTAATTTTCAGGTTTAACTGATTTTCAACACGAGACTTAAGGTCTTGAACGCCTCAAACGCTTCGTCTTTTGATTTCAACAGATACACATGAAAATATCTAGAAAGGTCGTCTATGAAAGTATTTAGATACTTCCCCCTCTGGTGGCATGACTACAGAAATCACAGAGGTATGAATGTATCAATTCAAGAAGCTTTGTACTCCTATAAACTAACTTGAAAGGCTTTCTAGTGATTTTGGTTTGAGGACACACCTCACACTTGTCAAATCGAATAGACAGATCTAATGGGATGTTTTGACTCTTAGGTAGATCTAGCATCTTCCTATATTTCACATGTCCAAGTCTGTTATGTAACAACTTAGGATCTATGAGGTTTGAACTAACCTGGTTAATGCAATCATTGTTTAAGCTAAGTCTATACATTCCATTGATCATGTACGCACACCCAAAATAATGTGAATTTACTGTAAGAGTCATTCTACCTTTTTGAGTTGTGAAGGTCATCCCAGCCTTGTCTAATAGACTTAGTGAAATCAAGTTCTTAGTTAATGTTGGAAATACTTTAACGTTATTTAAAATAAAATTTTACCTGACGAGAGAACCAGCTCGGCTGTCCCAGCATGGGTCACCTGAGTCTCTCCTCCATTACAGTTCTCCACTCTATCCTTAACCACCTTAACTTCAGTCAGTAATCCTCTGTCATTCGTTACATGACAGGTAGCACTGTTATCCAGCCACCACTCAGCAGACGAACTGCGGTGACTTCTCCCAATCATAGCCACGAAGGACTTGGGATCTGAAGCATCTGCCAGCATGTTCGCCACATTTTGTGTGGCTTCCTCCTTAAGCTTCTTTGGAGCCTTGCAATCAGCCGCCCAATGTTCCCACTTACCACAGTTATGGCACTTGCCCCTCTTCATTTTGAAAGAGGGCTTTTTAGGCCCAATCTGTGTAGTGGCTTCAATCTTAGGTGCTGGTTGCTTCCTACGAGGCTTGCTGGGCCGAGACACAAAGTTGACAGTCTGTGAGGACTGAACACCTTATTCCAGTCTCTTCTCGGCAATATTTTGATCCTCGATATGGATGAACCTTTTGAGTTCATCGAGAGCGATCTTTTCCTTCAGTCTGTGCATTTCAGTCTTGAAGGTCGACCACTCTAGAGGTAACTTGCTTAAAATTGAACACACAAAGACATTATCAGAGATACCGAACTTATCGTCCTACAACTTCTGACGTAGACATTCCAGTTCAATTATTTGGGAGGTGATTGTCGAGTTTAAATTTAATTTCATATAAAAGAATCTCTCTCCGAGGAGAGTCCTCGACAATCCCTCTTCCTTCTGGAAGTTCGCATTTAAGCGGTCCCAAATCTCCTTTGCGGTTTTATAACCGATGTAGGTCAAGGCGAGTCTAGGGTTGAGTGAATTAAGGAGGTAGTGAGTGAGTGAGGATGCCCGGCATCGGGTGAGAGGGAAACTAGAGATTGAGAGGTGTTTAAGAGAAGAGGGCTCACACATGGTTTCCAATGGGAGGAGAAGAGCTGCAACTATTCTTCCATGGTCTAGGGATGAGGTTTTTGCGTGCAGAGATGAAGAGAAGAAAGGGCGCAGATAAGCAGATGTAACTATATCTTTGGAGATGGGGATGGCCTCGATGTGAAGGACGGGTAGACGGCTAAAAAGATACTGAAAAGACCATAAAGTTACATATTTTCAAAAAAAGAAAGTAAGCGATTGTGGGAAAACTTGGCAGGACTTAGTAGAAGACTAAAAAACCCCATAGATTTTTGATGTAGATGAGGTGTATTAGGGGTATTTATGTCCTCCAAATGTTACACCAAGCCCATTTTACTATTCCCTTATATAATGAAGATATATATATACTAGTGCCCGACACGGGGCTCCGCCCCTACGGCTAAGCGCGATAGTACCCGGTCGGCGACCTTCGGCCGCATCCCCGGCGTGATGCTGTCGGGCGACCTTCGGCCGCATCAAGGCTGGCTTAGCCCGCCTTAGCACGGGCTTCGCCCGTGCTCGATACGTCTGCGGGCTGCGTCCGCAACATATATATATGAGTACTCGAAATGACCGTAAAAAAATATACATCAATATTACTATATTTATTTTGTACAAAAAAAATACGTGTACACTTAAAAAGATTATTTTTTCCTCTCTTCCGCCCCCCTCTCTCCCCCTATTTCTCTCTCTCTCACACTATCTCTCCCGTGAGGTTTATTTTATTTTTTAATATTAAAGTTGTTTGGGATAAAACATGTGAAAGATCCAACGGTGGAAAATGAAAGTACGGTAAGAGCATGAAGAATGCTATATTCCCTTATATAATAAAGATATATATATATATATGTGTGTGTGTGTGTGTGCCAATATAATTATGAATATAAACCTAACTTATCCTTATCCTAAAACCAATGGGAAAACTTGTTGGATGTGTAGGCACCCTTAAAGGGGGGGTGAATAAGGGTTTTAAAACTTTTAAATTTAATTTACTTTATTCAAATATGTTGACTGTATTTATGAAAATATTTCAGTTAAGACACTACTGTAGGATTTTTATGAAACTTGGTTATAATGGGCACGAGAGATGTATACTCTGTTGCTACATCCAGTGGTAGCGTTACCACTCGGCGTTAATGACAGAGAATGAATTTTCATTTAGATTTCAACGATCAAAGATAGCAGGATAATATTAGAGAAAAATAGATAGTATTATTGCTGTAGAAATGATTATAAAATCTTATCCCAATAACGCTTGGGATTGAGGCGTGTTTACCGAGAAATTGGTGATACTTTCTAAGCTGACCTCTTTCAGGAACCCAAGCAATTTCAGAGATCTCGGGTGGTATCCCCCTTCAGCAGGGCGAGCTCCCCTCTGTTTGGTGAACTCCCCCTTCAGCATGGCGAACTGCCCCTTCTGGCGAGCTCGCCCTCCAGGCGGTCTCACAGCTCCAAGACGGCCTCGCTCTCTAGGCGGCCTCGCCCTCTAGGCGGTCTCGCCCTCCAGGAAGTCTCGTAGTTCCATGGCGGCCTTGCCCTCCAGGCGGTCTCGCACTCCATGCGGTTTTGCCCTCCAGGCAGTCTCGCCCTCCAGGCGGTCTAGCCCTCCAGGCGGTCTCGCCCTCCAGGCGATCTCGCCCTACAGGCGATCTCTCCCTCCTAACGGTCTCACCCTCCAGGCGGTCTTGCAGTACCCAGGCGGTCTCGTAGTGCCCAGGCGGTCTCGCCAAGACCGGGCGATCCTAGTGCTCGGGAGGTCTTGCCAGCTCACCAAGCCCAGGCAATCTCCCATTGCCTCGGCGATCTCCACCAGCCGGTCACTTGTGGCACGGGCAGCCCATTTTTCCTAGCCCTGCCCGTTCGGGCAGCTCCCGTGCCTATAAATGGAGTATTGTAGTTGCCAGGAGATATCACTAACAAATAACAAATTGCAAGGAAAATTAGAAATGTAGAGTGTTGTTAAGGCGTAGAGTGGTGAAGGATAGGACCACTATAGTACCACAAATAGGAGCAGGAAAACCATTAGCAATGAACATCGATGGTAACTAATTGTGTTTATCTAGGTAAGCGAAGACAAGAGAGTTCATAATCATATGATTGTGGTCACAAAAATCAATAAGCCACTTACCTTGCGTTGGCCTCTGCGCGCTACATGAAGAGGTGCAATGGAGGTTGATTGGTTGGAGGTATTGATGTGGGCCTCAGTATTAGCAGAAGAAAAACAACTACTGGGCTCTGGTTGCAGAAGAAAGGGAGATGGAGTGGATGCAGACTCCATTGTATTGAGGTGAACCTGAGGGCAGAGGTGGGGATTTTTCATAAAATAACGGTAAACCATATGCCAAACTTTCCCACAATGGGAGAAAATGTGTATGTTCCCTCCACGGCCTCCATTTGGCTACCACGACCATAGGAGGAGCCACGACCATCCGAATGAGCAAAATCTTCCAAGGGAGGAGGGAACATAAGCGTTGCCATTGAAAAAGAGTAGTAATGGCAAAGATGTGAGATGTGGTTGCATCGAATGTAGTATAGTCATCTTTTCCCTGTATTTATTGGCGAATCATATCATAGGATCCTAGTAGATTAAGAAGATAGAAAACTACCATGAGCTACTTAAAATGTTTGTGCTAAGTAGCAATATCAGTAGAGAAGGGCCGATGTTGGAGAAGCTTGACACTAAGAACTAACTTCCTGATATGCAATGATCGGAGGGAGTGTGGGGCGTGCTTAGAGATCATAGTAGAGGATGTGGATGTGAGAAGTCTTAGCACCCTTGAAGTAAAGAGATGCAAGATGATCCCAAGGGGCATTCACAGTGTCATCATGACAAATGATAAGAAAACAGTCATCAGAAAAACAATTTGCAAGTCAGGTGCGAACAAAAGCATCACTAACATCCCAATCAGCATAATATGTGGAGTTGGGATCAGACAGATTGTCAGTTAGGTGGTGATGTTTGCATTGCGAATGAAAAATAAATGTAAATGAGACACTCCAATCAGGATAGTTTGTCCCCGACAACTTAGATGTTGTGCCAAGATTGCCAAAGGAACTAGACAAGATAGTGAGAGTAGTAATAGTGTTAAGTGGTGATGTGGGTATCAGAGAAGTTATAATGTATGTGTGGTAAGTATTGAATAAAGAGGTATGGGAGGTCACATAACCGAAGTCTGTAGAATTAGAGTTTTCCCAAGTAGCAGCAATAAAAAAGGTTCAGGCGATTACCAAACTAGTGTCCGCCAGAGCAAAACAAAACAAGAGTATGCATGGGATAACATAGGTGCGCACTACAAAAGAAGCAAGTAGGGCAGCCGGTTACATAGACATATTCATGCGTCGCTAGGGAGATTGGTAGAGAGCAAACACATGATGGAGTGAAAGGAAGGATGGCGGTTAAGAACTCAGAGTCCGCGGCTATTAAGTAGTGGTGGAGAATGTTAGCGAGCAAGCCTTGACTCCACATAGACTGAACGTAATGGATATACACAGCATAGGGTTGACTTTCAGAGGAGGTGTCTGCGTGGGGCAGGGTGGGAGGTTATAAGCACATGTCCACAGGAACTTGTCCCTCTGATAACATGTGAGAACTTGAAAATATTAGAAATTTTATTTCCAAAAAATGTTAATCTTACATGAATGCACCCCTCTTTATATAGAATAGAGGAGGTAAGAGAATAAATAATTGACATTGTTGTACTAAATACATGAGAAACATATTGAGCGGTTAAAATATAGATACCCAACTAGGCATAAGCTATTAACAATACATTGGGAGGTTACACCAACGGTGACCATCCAGATGATAACAAAAGGAAACACTGGGTGGTTAGACCAAAGGTGATTGCCCAAACTCCAACAAACAACACCAAAGGTGACTGCCAAATAGCAACACCGTGTGGTTATACCAAGGGTGACCAACTGAAGTAATCAACTGCATGGACACCTTCAACTTGTGCTTTAACATCGGGATATAAATTAGTATCCGACAGTTGTATTAGCGGGTCATAAAATTTTTTCTGAAGCTCTCGTAAGATTCAAAAAAAGCAGGGATTCTATTCACATGCAACATCCACCCCTTCCTAGAACTCATTTGTAAGTGAAGGTCCTCGCGGCGTTAGAGATCTCGTCAGCATAACTCACAAACAAGTAAAGGTTATGTTGGCATCAGAGGACTCGACAATTGCCGACAAACCTCATTACTTGCAAGAAGAATATTCATATGGTCGACATGTACTCGCACCTTCATTCTGCCCATATTTTTACATACTTGTTGCCAATGATCAGGATGATAGCTTACTTTCAGCATAAAGTTAAATATCTCGTTGAACGGCCATCTCATCCATCGCGAACCCACATACATTTAGAAACATATTCACTGACCATCAATGAGTACATGCCAACCATCAAGGAGTACTCACCAAGCATCACAGAGGTCTCGCAGACTACTCTGTTCTCTGTATTTAATATTTTTATAGCATCCTATAAGTGGGCAGACCATAATTTTGGAGACTGCCCATGGCAAAACCCCTCCAAGCCTATAAATAGGTCATGAAAAGTAGCTCCAGAGGCACCGAAAACTGAGACAAAACCTCCCCGAATACTCTCATGTCCAAGGATAGAATTACTGAGTGCCTTAGTGGAGTACTATTTTTGCATATGTGATAGTATTGTAACTCATTTCAATCAATTAATAATACCATTCACAACTGATTTTCGTGCTGCGCAAAATCTAGCCTTGCCACACGCGGCCAAGCTTGCAAAAAAATACTGTCATCCTAGGCCGGTCCCTTGAGGGGGGTGAATAAGGGTGTTTTAAAAATCTTTGAAAATAATTATCTTTTATAAAATATGAAATTACTTTATAACAAAGTTCATAAATAATAGTTTGATAATTGAAAACAAAGAGACGTGATTTTTATTTCATCAAAATGATTACCAAATTGTGATTTCAATATCGCTAAAAATCAAGACGATGATTTTTACTCTTGGGTTTTCTATATTGACCCGTCCCCTTTGGTACTAGTTGGTTGTTTCCTATCTCTCCCTAGATAGGACTCGGGACGCCCCTAGACCTACTCCCTAGTCTTGGATCATCAGGGACCTTTAGAGTGGGTGAATAAGGGTTTTATAAAAACTTTATTTTTTCTTTTCACATATGATATATATAAGAGTTCTTTTTTGTATGATGATATGAAGGAAGTACAATTCTTGTTCACTACCGTCGGCACTAGGAGCTACCGCGTGGCATTAACTCACAGAAGCAATATCCACTATAACGTATTCTCTTATTGAAAACCATAAGACTCAACATGATTTTATTCCATTAAATGATTCAAAGATATATGCATGAACATAAAAGAAAACTTCAAAATATTTAATCAAGATGAATGATTACAATAATAATGATCTTCTAAAGCTAGGATCACGACGATGAATTTTATTCTTAGGTTTTCTATACCGACCCTTTTCCCTAAGGACCGGTTGGTCGTATCCTATCTCTCCCTAGATTGGCCATGGGTAGCCCACAAGACTTACTCCCTAGATCTTGTTCCCTAACACAAGAGGTAAATTACTCCCTAAGTCATACAAGGACCTATTCACCAACACACAAGCAAACTTCCCCCAAGTCGCGCACGGACCTAATTGCCATTCACCGAGCGAATTTCTCCACTCGACAAAAGAGTAAAAAGAAAATTCAAGATGATAAAGATATTCAGAAAATAAAGACTCCCTATGTCAGATCTGAAGGCGGTGATGAAGACATGCAAGAGATTTCGTTGTCATTGTGTTTGTGCTTTGTGCATCGTAGAAGCATTGTAGAGAAGCGCCTTCAAAATCATCTATGATCCTTCAATATAGTTTTAGGGAAGCCTTAGGATGACTGGAAAGAGAGTGCTCAAGAACCTATACGAAATTTGTTTGGAGTGGTCCTTTGTGGTTGTTGAAAAGAGAGCAAACTGGATCTATTTATATCATTGCGAGCTACCGCCGGTGGTATGATTTGCAACGCCGCATTACCTAATAAGGAATGAGATTTGCACCTCCTCTAGTCTAGGAAAGGAAGCAGATCTCTATATTTAGGCAATAGCTACCACTCTGCAATTAGCTTAATGCGCCGCGTTAGCGTTGAATTTGATTCCTCCAAACATAGATACCTTGCTCCTTTTATCGCTTAAATCATATGTTGATTATTGTTACCTCTCAGCAATAGTATTATAGCATCGCGGTAATACTTACTAAATATAGGCTTTGCTCCCGCCACTCCTTACATTCAAATGCAATCTACCAGTTGTCCTTTGATGTTCAACCCAACCGCTAGTGGTAGCAGTTACCGCACTGCGGTAGTGCTCAATTCAGAGCATGACATCCATCTTTTATCCTCTTTCAATGTGTGATTGTGCATGTATGTCCTACACACAATAAACACACAAGTTAGATCAAATACATAATGGTATTTGTTATTCTCAAACCAAGAGATGCGAAATGCATATTCAAACAAAGTCCCCCTTTTGATAATAACAAACACTCGAATGAGAAATCAGTCAACTAAAAAGTATGTTTGTGTTTATAGATAAGTGATGTAAATGATAATCATGAGGAAAAGGTATGTATCGTGATAAATTCAAAATAAAAAAATATATTGATTTTCTAAATTGTAAACTCCCCTTATATATGTGCTCCCTCTACAAGTATGCTTCCCCCTACAAGTGGTGATGTTATACCTTTAGATTTCTATATTTCCCAAGTTCAATAATTGATTCTCTTTTCAATTTTATTCTCCCCTTTTTGGGATTATCAAAAGGTGGGTGGTGTACAGTATTTATATTATAACTTTGATTCGCTCCATTTGTAATATAGGTTTCCATAATATTGTAAAGTGAAACATAATCTTGATTGAGCATAAGAGTGTAAAATCAATGGAAACAAATTTGAATATAATGCATATAGCATATAAGAGATAGAATCATGAAAGTGTAATATCTTCCTTTTTGATAAAAAAACAATCAAGGTGAAATTTAGAATTTTTAAAGATTAGATGTAAAGGATGCATATCATCATATAAATGTAGAAACACAAAACATAAGGAAGGAGATGTAGAGAATGTTCTGGAAAGATATGTGATATTAAATTATAAAAGATTAGCTTTTGAAACCAAGAGGTGTCTTTCCATTACACAAGTTAAAGAAAATGTTTATTGAATTTTTTCTTAAAGTGTAAGTAGCCAAGCAAGAACAAAATATCAAGAAAAGATTTCAAACTACAATGCAAAAGGATTTGCAATTCAAAATCAAACAAACATTGTAGGGATCATGTGTAGCTATCTAGTACATTAAATTATGTTTGTAAAAAAATATGGATTTTGTATTTAGCGTCCAATTCTCATGAGTGGAAGATTTATGAAAAACAATGTTGTGTACATATTTGTGATTTTGATTTAGTATACATGAGTAATAATCAAGTCATGTGCAATATGTAATGAAACAATTATAACATCATCAAATATGCAAAGTAAAATTACTTCCACATGGGTAAATGCATAATGTAAAATAGTACAACCAACAAGGTGCTTCGCACACACAATTCTCACTGAGACTGATCAGGGAGTGATGTAGTGCTTGATGAATCACAAAGCATTATATTATTTTTATTTTAGTGATTCGGTGTACTAAAGAGAAATATAATGAAGTGGTGTTTTTTAAGTTGTTTGCACAAGACACTTTATAATTCTTTCCAAGGTGCGCAAGATTACAATGCTTATGTAGCCTTATCAGGAGGAGAAGTAGTGCTTGGTGGATTTATCCTTGTCATGTATTTACTTGATTTTTATTTTGATGTCAAAGGGTCTCTGAATTAACTTGTATGCAAGCATATCAATTTGTTAAATTATTATACTACACCTACATGCATATACAAGATTAGTTGCACATGTAGGAACCAAAAAGTGAGTGTGATAAATCATTATTTAACATAAAGCGTCATTCGTACTTAGAGACATAATTAGCATTTTCCATAAATTTCCTACATGCATTTTCATTGTTCATATCAAGATAGTATGCAAAGCATGAATAATCAAGATAATGTTCAAGAGGTGTGAATATAAAATCATACATTATAATGAATCCTTAAGTGATATATCTATTCATCCTTGGCATTTTTCATAAATTTTATGATTTTATTTTTAGAAGGGAAGATACATAACAGAATAAAACAAATCAGAGAAAACATATTTTTGTAATTTTGTTGGGTTTTGTAATTTTCTATTTGGTTTTTAATATTTTAAAAAAAGTAAGCAAAAAGTACAATAAATTTCTGGAAAATTTAGAAATCTTTAACGAGCAAAGCCTTAAAATGATCTTCTATTCCATGGCAAAATAAAGAATTGAAAAATATATCAAAATTGATGTTAGTGTTACTGTCGTCGTTAGATCCTACCGTGTAGCGCTAAAAACAGAGAGTTGGTATTGTTTACTCAGAAGACCGCCTCCGGATAGAACTTCTCATAGACCGGGCGGTCTGATGAGGCAAGTCGCCCGGTTCGGGTTCAACAAGGTCTATCGGCTCAGCTAGTACAAACCGGGCGGTCTGATAGAATTCAGGCCGCCTCCAAGGATTTAAGACTATCAAGGCTCAAGTCCAGAAGGCAAGCCGCGGTCTCAGGTTAGAGGCCGCCCGGGTTGCACCATGAAGACTATCAAGACCCAAGTTCAGAAGGCAAGCCGCGGTCTCAGGTTAGTGGCCGCCCGGGTTACACCATTGCCTTGATCGCAGCGTCTTTGATCTCCGGCCAGGACAGATCGGAAGTGCAAGCCGCCAAGACCGCACGACTTATATCTTTTCTCCTTTCTGTATCCAGTCACCGCCTGCCCGATTCTCCTGTACCGGGGCAGACGGTTATTTTAACCCTGCCCATTCGGCCCGGCCCCCGAGCATGTAAATAGGGGGCGGAGACATTCCCAAGACACGCACACTCGAATCCTGGAGCTCGCTTGTTAGAGCTGCGGTCTCGAGTTTCCTGTCTTGCGACTTGTCTGACCGGCCGACTTCTCCTTTCCTGCTTCTGTAACCCGCTGTAACTTCTTCATTTGAATCAAAGGAAGCCCGTCATAGGAGTGGCATTCGCCATGACGGGTGAAGTTTGGCCTCGACCGCTGCCAGCGGTTTAGTTTTTTCAGCTCAAATAATAACCGACAGCCCGCAGCCTCTGATTTCCTTCAGAGGTGCATTTCCGGATTCAACAGAAACACGCGACCTTCAGATCACGGACTGTTAGTGAAATCTTTGTCAAAATGTCAGACCGCCAGAGACCGCTCAGATCATAGTGAAGATTCCCTGTGGGAGGCTTTGGAGCAGTCGAAGAGTGGCTTTGAAGCCGAGCGGGCTCAAAAGGCGACTGATCAGCGTCTGGACGCGATTAGTCAGGCCCTAGCACTGTTAACCGAGCGGTTGGTCCCTCAGCAGACCGCGGTTAACCGGGCGGTGACTCCGGTCCCTCGTCCTCTTCCTTCATACCCGCTACCACAAGTTGCCAATTTCCAACCGCTACAAGAAGGTTTTGCAGCCCGGCAAAACTTTTATCAAGAGGCCGCACACAGCATGCCGGCCCGCATTCTCGATTTTCAGGGGGCGTCTTCTCACGCTGCCCGCATTTCCTACCCGCTAGAGGGTGCTGCCAGTCTTTCCAACCCGCCAGAAGTCAGTGCCCACTCTTCCTACCAGGCGGCTTGTCCGCGAGTAGCCGCAACTCAAGCGGCTTACTATTCTTCCCCTCTTCTATATGAAGATGCTGAAGAAAACTCTCCCTTCGTGGACGTAGTCCGAGGGGAGCCAGCCCCAAACAATTTCAGGGAGCCGCGCCTAATGACAAATAATGGGGAAACTGATCTTACTGTCCATCTTCAGGCCTTTGAGTCGGCCATCGCTTTGAGGACCCTCTCGGATGCAACCAAATGCAAACTCCTTGTGACATCCTTTGATGGACAAGCAAGGGAGTGGTTCTATGAGTTGCATCCCCGATCAGTTAGCTGCTTTGCTGAGCTGCGCAGGGAGTTTTTGCTCAGGTTTTCCACTTCTAGAAAGAGAAAAAGTGGCCCGGCGGCCCTTTTTGAAATCAGGCAGCGAGAAGACGAAACGTTGGCCCGTTTCGTGGATCGTTTTCAAAAAGAGATCATGGAGGTTCAAAATGTAGATCCAAAATTGTACAGGGTGGCCCTGATTTATGGCTTGAGGGAAGGCCCCCTGAAATTTGAAGCAAACATTAGGGAGCCAAGAACTTATCAGGAAATGATAAGTTTGGCCAATATGTTCATAAGGGGGGAAAAAGTAACCCCGGGTACGTCGCGAAATTGGTGAGCGACAAGGAGCAATCCAACTCATCCTTCATCTATCCACAAGCAAACCAACCCCATTTCGATCCCCGTTCCCAGAGGGGAAGAAACTACAAACATAAGCAACCCTTCATCGGCCATCAACAGTTTCAAGATTAGAAACCGACGTTGGCCATCGCACCCGCTCCATCCATTTCCCTTCCGCAAATAATGCCAATATACCTGCCACAGTATACTGCGCAGCCATCTCCAGCTATTCCATCCACCCAGTATGATGATACACAAGAATCATTTACTCCTCTCAATATTACCATGGACGAGGTCGTCCAGATCCTCCAGAAGAGGCCGGATTTTAAAAGTCCTGCTCCTTTGAAGTCGGATGTTCGTAACTGAAATCCGAATCTCTACTGCGAATATCATAAGGAGGGACGACATCTGACCGAAGATTGTCATGCCCTCCGCTTACTGATAGAAAGGATTTTGGGAGAGGGAAAGCTCCGAGGCCTAGTCCGGAAAGAAGTGACTACTGAACCAGCAGCTGAGAAAAGGAAGGAAGCGATTGAGGCAACTTGGGAGTGTGCCGACGTTGAAGACGCCGGCTGTTATGGGGATATTCATCCCTCAACTGAATGCATAGAGGTAAATGATGTGGGCCCCCTGGGGGACATATATTGCATTCATGGAGGGGCTGGAGCTGAATCATCTCGTAAATCAAGTATTGCGAGAGTCCTGAAGCAAGAAGTGGCGGCAACTACAACTTCTTCCCCTGAAAGTACAATCGTCACTTTCGGTCAAGATGATCTTCCTCCAAACGCCAATCCTTTTGACTATGCCATGGTCATCAATGCCATTATTGAGAATTATACAGTTCATAAATTTCTGATCGACACGGGCAGTTCTATTAATCTCCTCTTCCGTCCAACTTTTGATGCCCTGAAGACTGGGAAGCCTCTTCTTTCCACCGAAGGGCCCCTCTACGGCTTCTCTGGAGAGAAGAAGGAAGTGGAAGGTTCTGTGAAGCTCCTGGTTTCTCTGGGGGGAGTGGTGAAGCTGATCAACTTTATAGTGGTGGATGCCCCAAGCAACTATTGCGCCAACTTCGGAAGGCCCATTCTTAATGCCTACAGGGCAGTAGTGTCCACTTTCCACCTTTCCCTTAAATTTGTCGCCGAGGGAAGGCAGTATCGGATCCGGAGCAACCCAAAAGTGGCTCGGGAATGTTACGTGCGAACCGTCAATATGATCACCAACATTCCACTTCCCGAGTCCATGGTTGAAGTTCTTGAAGTTGCTGAATCTTCAAAGGCTGCTGAGGAAAGGAAGGATCGAGAAGGGGCTCACCTAGAACCTGCCCAGGCGACCCAAGAAGTCCCCATTGCTGAGTGGGAAGACAAGAAGTTGATCATCAATGCAGAGCTTCCGGAAGAGGAGAAAGTGCAGCTGATCTCCTGTCTTCTGGAGAACCTGGATATCTTCGCCTAGTCTGCGGAGGATATGCCAGGGGTGGATCCGGACGTGGCTTTCCATCATCTCAACATATCTCCTGAGTTCAAGCCAGTACAGTAGAAGAAAAGAGAAGTGGTAACTAAGCTGGCGGTGCCTATCAGGGAGTAGGTTGCCAAACTTCTGAAAGCAAACTTTATTTCTGAAATTCAATACCCCACGTGGATGTCAAACGTTGTAATGGTGAAAAATCCGGTGGGAAGTGGCGCATGTGCGTGGATTTTACAAAACTCAATAAAGCGTACCCTAAAGATTGCTACCCTTTGCCTCGGATAGATGTTTTTGTAGATTCCGCGGTTGGGTATAATTTCATGAGTTTTCTCGATGCATTTTCTAGGTATCATCAAATCAAAATGCACAAACCCGATATCCCGCACACTTCTTTCATCACAAACGACGGGTGTTACTGTTATATCGTAATGCCCTTCGTCCTTAAAAATGTGGGTGCGATGTATCAAAGAATGATGGATACGGTCTTTATGCATCAAAAAGGCAGGAACCTGGAAGTTTACATCGATGATCTCCTCCTAAAAAGTAAAACCTTTTCAATACATTCGAAAGACCTCGTAGAGACGTTGGCTACTCTACGGAGGTTCAAATTAAAATTGAATCCGTTGAAATGCGTGTTCGGAGCGAATAAGGGGAAATTTCTCGGGCATCTCCTTACTCCTGATGGCCTTGCACCGAAAATAGATAAGGGGAAGGCTATCCTCGACATGACTCCTCCTCGTAATACTAAGGAGGTCCAGCAACTTGGAGGAAGGTTGGCAGGGCTGAGCAGGTTCATTTCTAAATCAGGAGATAAAAGTGCTCCAATATTTAAAACACTCCGAGGAGGATCCAAGTTCGAATGGAGCGAAGAGTGTGATAAGGCTTTCGAGCAGTTAAAAGTGCAGTTGACTTCAACCCCTCTACTTCAAAGCCCCGCGAAGGGGAAATATTGTTCTTATACTTGGGGGTCGGCCCAGAGGCAGTGAGTTCTGTTCTCGTGCAGGAGGAAAAGAAGAAGCAGTTTCCAATATATTATGTCAGCCATATCCTTAAAGACGCGGAAACAAGATACTCAATCCTAGAAAAGCTAGCCCTGGCTTTGGTTATGTCATCACGAAGGCTTCGTCCTTACTTTCAAGCTCATCCTATCCAAGTAATAACAGATCATCCTATAAGAAGTATTCTTGAAAAGCCAGATCATTCAGGCAGATTGGCTAAATTGGCTATTGAACTATGCGAATTTGAAATGACCTACATTCCCAGAACAGCAAGCAAAGCACAAGTCTTGGCAGATTTCCTGGTTGATACAACGGAATCCAGACCTGAACAAGTGGATAAATCCCCTTTGGCTTGGATCGTTTATGTGGATGGGGCTTCAGGTAAAAACTTCATGGGAGCCGGAGTAATTTTAATTAGCCTGAATGGCATCAAGCTTGAGCAGGCTATCAAGTTCTTCTTTCTGGTCACAAATAATCAAGCAGAATACGAGGCACTTCTGTCCGGTCTAAGACTTGCAAAGTAACTGGGGATAGAACACGTGCATGTCAAAACTGATTTGCTAGTAATGGCCTCTCAGGTTTTGGGGAATTATGAAACAAGAGAACCAATGCTGAGGAAGTATCTGCTGCTAGCTAAGGGGGAGATTGGAAGATTCAAATTGTTCATCATTGAGCATATTCCCAGGATACAGAACGAAGAAGCAGATGATGTCGTAGCATTAAATGTCAACGACTATTCTTATCTTGGAAGGAATAAAAGAATATATTAAATGAATAATATATCCTTACTAAACTGACTGAATACGTACAAAAGTACTTGAATAGATCCGTTAAGGTCGTCGATCTGTGTTCAGAGAGTTGACAAAATAACTGATATAAGTAATCTGGACTCATATTTGTTGAACTGAGCTTTAATATAGAATTTGTCGAGCTCTGGATGGAATTCGTCGAACGCTGCTAGCCATTTGTCGAACGTTGCTCAGGAAATGTCGAGCGCTGTAACAAGCTATACTTCTTCAGTCTGCTGAGAATAATACGTCGAACGAAGCTAGACATTCGTCGAATGCCACTCGCCATTTGTCGAATGCTAGGAACTTAATTATTCCTTAAGTTCTAGCTAATCAATCATCCTAAAGACTTGACCCTTAAGCTATACAATGGGGTCAACTTGGTCCTTAGTTAAAACATAGTGATCCTAACCCAAAACAGTAATAGGGTTGTTCCAACAGAGTGACCGCTGAACTTTTCCATTCAGAAACAGAAGAAGGGGAACTTATGCAGATCGATCAGAATCCTTCCTGGAAGGATCCTTATGAACTATTCTTATCAACAGGGGAATTTCATCAATCAATCAAGGACAGAAATAGATTAAGAAGAAAGGCAGCCTATTATTACTTAATAGCAAGAATCCTGTACAGGAAAACTTGGATTTCTCCCTTGGCGCGGTGTATTTCTGAGGAAGAAATTCCAACCATACTCCAGGAGGTTCATTCTGGGGAATGTGGTAGTCCTTCAGGGGCAAAGACTTTGGAGAAAAGAATCTTGAGGCAGGGATATTTCTGGCCAACTATGAGAAAAGATGCCGAATCATTTGCCAAGCGATGTGTTAAGTGTCAAAAATTTGCTCCTCTTCAACATCTACCTGCTCAATCACTTAGATTAATAACTGTGCCCTGGCCCTTCGCAGTTTGGGGGATGGATCTCATCGGACCCTTCCCAATGGCTAGCGGCCAGCATCGTTTTATAATTGTGATGATTGATTATTTCAGTAAATGGATTGAGGCAAAGGCATTAGCAAAGACTACAACACAGGTCATCAAAAACATCATCCGGTGAGAAATAGTTTGTCAGCATGGAATCACGCTAGCAATTGTCACTGACAATGGTCCACAATTCAACAATTCAGAAATGATAGACTTCTGTGATCAGGTTGGAATTGATCTTCGGTTCTCCTCGGTACATCATCCCAGGACTAATGGCCAGGTGGAAGCAGCAAATAGGCAAATCCAGCAGCTTTTGATGAAGAGAATTTTGAATCAAAGAGGGAATTGGGCAGAACAACTCCCTTCCATCCTTTTGACTCTCCGTACTACTCCCTCTTCAGCTACAGGGGAGACACCATTCAAATTATCTCATGGATCGGAGGCAGTCGTTCCTATAGAATTTGAAGTGGTCACCCCCAGAGTTGTATATGCAAAAGAGGGAGGAGAAGCATGGATAGATAATAATGATGAAGCTATCAAATATAGTCTGGATTTGATCGAAGAGCTTCAGGATGAGGCAACAATCAGGTGGGAGGAAGTAGAAAGGAGAATGGCCAAATACTTTGACAGAAATGTCAGGGTTAAACATTTTGCAGTTGGTGATTTTGTGCTAAAGAAAGTTGATGCCGCATCCAGGACAGGCAGCGTCGGAAAATTAAATCCTAACTGGGCAGGGCCCTTCATTATCAAAGAGGTACTGAAGAGCGGGGCTTATCGCCTCCAGATAAGCGAAGGAGAGGATATCTCACGCACTTGGAGCGGTGACGATCTTAAACGGTTCTATCCTTAAAATGTTTTCTTCATTTCTTGCAATTTTTGGATATTTAATAAAAAGCCCCAATACTGACACTTCTTCATGTCTGGTGATTCTTTTACAATATTTATATATATCTCCCTCACTGAATCGCGGAGACATCTTCAAGTTCTGCTCGAACCCCCTTGGATTATAGTCATTAGCGTACAACCATGAAGATCATGTGTAGCGGGGAGTTTTCGCACACGTGAAGTGGTAGCTTGCCAATTCCAGTGCGGTGGTCTTCAGAACCTTGGATCCCGGCTGATATCTAACACACCCCTGCATCAAGGGAGTTCTAGGTGAATGTTAGCTCTATGTTGTCCCGAGAGGGATATAGTTACAGCTTTGATGATCTTTCTGAGGAAAGCAATGTTCGCTGCCTAGGCCCACCTGCCCAACTGATTATCTTAGTCTGTGACCATCGAATACTCCTAGTTACGCTCAAGCGATGCCTAAACGGGACCCACAACTGAGTTGATCTCTCTGAGGAAAGCAATGTTCGCCGCCTAGGCCCACCTTCCCAATTGACCAAATCAGCTTGTAACCCTAGGCAAGAGAGCAGTTGAGTCGCTTACAGCCCTTATGACCACTTGAGGAAAGCAATGTTCGCCGCCTAGGCCCACCTGCCTACTTGGTCATCTGGGTCTGTACTTGCCTTTTTTCTCTATTTCTACAGCTCTTATGACCACTTGAGGAAAACAATGTTCGCCTCCTATGCCCACCTGCCCACTTGGTCATCTGAGTCTGTAGCCATTTTTTATTTGATTACAGGAAGTTATCTCATCTCATATGGTCTTTCTGGACCATTTGAGAGAAAACAGGATTTTAACAGGTATATTGCAGACCGGGCGGTTTGATTATTAAACCGATTGGTTTGAGATAAGCAGGTACAACATAATGTATCGGGCGGTTTGATTATTAAACCGATCGGTTTGAGATAAGCAGGTACAACATAATGTATCAGGAGGTTTTAAGTCTTTAAACCAATCGGTTCAATCACATCGGGCGGCATAAAACCGGTCAGTTTTATAACGGGTTGTCAAAAAATGCCCTAAGGCAAGGGACAAGGTATCAAGTATAACCGCGGTCGGTCGTCTTTTCATTCGATCTGTAATCTATCATCCTTATGGGTATCAGTTCTATCTGCTCGGTTAAAAATAGGTTCTTCGCAGGAAAGTGATTATGATTCCTATAGGAATGGAAATCATTGCCAAGTATCAAGTCACTTACCTCCCGAGTTATATATAGATCGCACGGGCTTATCAATTATTATTTATACTCACAAGGATAAGCCTTACAGAAATCTGAATTACAGGTCGTTCGAATTGAATACCAACCGCGCGACCTGTTGGTTACTTTCTTAAAAACTTGGTATTCTCTATGTTGCGAAGCAATTATGTAAAGTCGGGTAATAATCACGCAACTTGGTCTCAAATATATGGAGTCATCTAATCGCACAGGACACATTCAAATCGCATAATCCATAATTGGGATTTCATAGCGGCTTAAAATTGCGTTCGGTTTCTGGTTATCTCGAGACATTCGTAACAAGATCCTTCAGAGCTTGAATTTCTATCCGCTCAATTATATATTGAAACCGCATCGATTATTCATAAAGGTATCATGATTGATGTTTTTTCGGGTTATATTGAATTCGCCGAATCAGGATTGAAGAGACAGGCCGCCCGAACAGGCATTACAGTGTTCGAGTGGCTATCAAATTGGAACTCTAACAGGTTCACGGCTTTGACCGACCGGGTTGTTATTAAACCACACGACCTGGTTAAAAGAGAAGGAGACCGCAATGATCACAAGTAAGTCCCAGAAAATGAATAGCTAAACAGGTAAAACTTTCCATTCATTGTCAAAATGTCTTTACATCATTTTAAAACCGACCAGCTAACAAAATCAAGCCGCCGGTTATGCAAAATAAAAGCAAAATACAAAAGATAACAATTATGATTGCTCGTTCGGCTTAAGATTTTTTTATGCAGGGGAGCTTGAGTCCTCGCTACCTTCAATGACAACTTCAGGTGAGTACCCTTTGCTACCCGATGAGGATGAGCTGCTCAAGTCGCCCGACTTGCGTCGCTCAGTTTCTTCTCCAGAATCACAGGACTCTGAACCCGAGCTTCTTTCTTCCTCCCCGTCAACCGCAGCCGGCTTCTCGGCGCCTTCTTCATCTTCATCGTTGCTCTCCTCCTCCGAGCTGGTCCCATCAACCTTATTTTTTCCTTTAGCTTTTCGCCTGATCTTGTCCAGCTTCTTCTGCAAGGTCGGGTAGGTGTCCGAGAAAGTAAAATTCTCAAAGCCGGGCGCAAACCCGCCGAGTTCCCCCACACGGTCAAAGGCCCCGTCAATTCCCTCGGCGAAATGAGGGAGGAGCTCTTTCTGATAGACCGGGTCCATCTCATCATACGTTTTCTATAAAAAAAGAATAAAGGTGATACCGCACGGTTTGAGAAATAAGAAAGACGGCTAACCAGGTGATAACTTACCAACTCCGCCTCCTTTAGCTGCGCGATCTCCTTTTTAAATTCAACATTCTCCTTCTCCAGATGATCATTTGCTCTGATCAATCTTTTGAAGGTCATACCCATGAAGTGATTGGTGATGAAGCTCTCAGCACCAACCCGCGTGGCATGCCAAGCGAGCTCTTCCTCAGGGACATTCCTTAACCTCCTGAAGTTTCGTCGGCCATATAGGGCAATGCAGGCAGCTTCTGCGTGTCGGCAAGGCTTTTTGTTCACCTAGTGGGGGAGCGCGGTGGAGACTTGAACACCATCACCATCTGGGTGCCAGGACAAGACCGTGCGGCCTTTCAAGTCCTTCACCTTGCTGAAAGAACGGAGAGAAGAGAAGTCGCCAGAAGAGGCCGATTCCTCGCCATCAGACATCAGCGACTTGTTTTTTCCCAGCCTCTGCCTCTTCTCCCTCTGAGTCAGGATCAAGCCGGACGGACTGACCGACTTGTTCTTAGGAACGATGGCTTCAGCTGTAAAAGAGAAAAGAATCAGAACAAAAGGTCGCGCGGTCAATATCAGAGCAGGAAGCCGGTTGAAAGAAAACTTACTGTCTTCAGGCCGGACATTTTCCAACTCAAAGAGCAGCGGAATGTAGTGATCTACATTAAGCCACTCATTTTCAAGGAGCGTGTAGGTATCCATCTCAATCTTGTTGACATCGACTTGTTGAAAAAATTCCTCTGACCGCACCTGCGGGTTGGTATTTAACAAGCCAAGTCGGCCTTCAAATATCAAGTACCTCTCTGACCAGTTCGTAACCTTATTCGCAAGGTTCACCATTTTCAACCCCCTACAGCAAAAATACAAGTGGCCTTTGAACACCTTCGTCTCAGAATTAGGGATAGCCCGCACCGAGAAGATCTTCCTGAAAAGGTCCATTGAAAAATGGACTCTCTCAGACCGCAGGTAGGAGATAAAGCTACATATGGCCGCTATCGAGTTGGGGGAGAGTTTCCCGGGAACACCCCCATAATGGTCGAAAACCATGGTGAGTTCAATGGGGATTGGGATCTTGAAGCCGCAGTCAAAGTGGTCGATTGGGATGGCGATTTGATTGGCGGCGGAAGAGTTTATCCGCTCATCACAGAGTGGAAGCCGCGCGAGCAGAGAACTTCCTACCATGTGTTTTTCTACGAATTCGTCCAGCTTTGCCTTGGTTAAACGACATTCCTCATGGTCGGCCGAATGGAAAGCTAAGGTCGCATCAGACCACGTGGCGGATACCTTTTTAGGTCGCTTCGGCTGGCGCTTAGCTCCTGTCTTAAGATTCTGTTGAATGAGTTTTCGGAAGGGCCACTACTTATAGAGTCAGTGATCTGCATTTAGCAAGGTCAAATCGCGGCTAGCGTAACCAACCCGCGCGGGCAAAATTGCACATAGCTAAGTTAGTTTATGAACAACAAACCATAAAAATTAAAATTAAGTCAAGCGTTTAAAGAACAGTAGAAACAAGCCGCTCAGAGCAATTCACAGACATCTATATATTCTAAGGAAGAAAATATAAGCATTCAAATAACAGACCGCGCGGTCTGCAGAGCAAGTCGGACATCATAAAGTTGAGTTCAATGTTCAAAGTTGTCCAAAGGACCGAATAAAATAATATTACAAGCATTGTTTGAAACTGCTCATTACTGGCAGGCATCATTCGGAGCATCCTCTCGATGAAGTCAGGCGACATGATCGCCGACTTGAAGAATGGTACCATTCATTTGATTAATACTGTGATGAAGGTGGTTAATAATGCTGTGAAGCCACGCAGCATCTTGCTCTACTCGCGCAGCCAGAATCATGTGAGCAGGCAAGGCCGCTGCGGTCTCACTTACATTAGTAACGAGATCAGCTATCCCAGTCTCTGGAAGAGCTGAACTCATCCCAACAGCTGGGCGGTTTGATCCACGATGCCTTTCATCAGTCGTATTAAAAGGTCGCCGGCTTCCGCCGACTTCCCTTATCAGATGGAGGTATTTATCCCTGTAATATGCACAGTCATCTTCGAGCTTTCGGATCTCCTTCTTTCCTTTATCAAGTCGGACGGTCAGCGCAACAATCTGGTACTGCTGCGCCCTCTCTTTCTCCTGTCTCTCTTCCTTTCAGCCTCTAGCACAACCCACATTGCAGTCTTTTCATCCTGGACGGTTTTCTTATGCTCCTCGAGGATCTTCACCTGTTGCTTAAGGATCTCAAAGTTGCCTTGAAGAGCGGCCATCTCCTCCTCCATCTGAGTGTCCTGGTTCAATAAGGAGCTTGGAAGGGACGAAGTCAACGGAGTAAGGTAAGCCACCAAGTCGCCTGGCTTCACATTGGGTTCTTGATCGTCTGCAGCAAAAAAGACACGGTCAGAAAGATTGAGCGAATGTAATTCTACACAAAAGGGGCATTACTGAATGAAGACCGCTCATTCCGAATTCTCCTCGCTTACTAGCCGTAATGGTGGGATTAAATTTTGGAATAACAGATCACTCCATTTGCTCAGAATCCATCCTTCGGCGCTGCTCTCTCCACGACCTCTCATTCTGCCTCCGCCTAGCAACAGAAAATTGAGCGGCGGAGGGAAAGTAGCTCGGTGGCAGGTTCATTGTCAAGTCGTTCAGCTTTTTTCGAGCCCGCATTTTGAAAAAACGGATAGTGCGGTAACCCGCGACTTCTTTACCATGTGCAAGAAGATTGAGCGCCGGCGGCGGCTTGTCCAGAAGCTCTCTCACTTTCTCCGCCTTCGCTTTCATAATTCGCAGGCCAGTCATCACAGGGTCCTCAGAACCCATTGCGGCCTTCTCAATCTGGGCTGCATTCTCGCCGGGGTGGTCAACATCGTTCAAATCGGCAGAGTCGTCAAGTAGTTTGTCCTGCTTCTTAAGAGTGTCAAAATCCTTGATGATATCACTCAGAGTCATACTATGAGCAGAGGTAGAAACCTAGTCGCCCAACTTGGGGAAGGGAGTTGTCAGTCCCTCAGAAACTTCTCTTTCACACGCCTTGCTTTGAAGGCTACCCGCTCCCAATTTCCTTGAGGCCGCTCTGTTCTTGGCCTTCAAACTCTTGGCTTTCCTCAAAAGTCTTTCTGTGGTCGTCTCAGCCCTCTTCCACATCTTAGCCGACTCTTGGTCGGCCTGTTGCGAACTGATAGGACTATCCTCGACATTCACCAGTGGCACCGAGCTTTACTGCTCGGTCGGCTTGGGAGAATCAACCTCCTCTCCTCCATCATCACTTATCTTCAGATGAAATACCCTAGAAGGAGTGATCTCCATATTGAAAGAATCACCGCCGTCGGTCTTCGGGAGAATGACTTCAGAATTCATCTTGTCCAAAAGAGCGGGCAGATTGGTCGCCTTGTTAGAAGAGGCAGGCGAATCAGCTGGGGGCAGGTTGGAACAACCTGCTTCATCTTTGGTCAACAAATTGACTGTTAGCACAGGGGGCAGGTCGGTCGGCTTGCCCGTAGAAGCAATAGTGATGGTCAGGTCAGCCTTTTCGAGTTGATGGAGCTTCTTCTTCTTCCTCTTCCTCTCTTTCGAGCGGTCTCCCTCGCGGTCTTTACTCTTCTTTTGGAGGCCTTCAAACTCAGCCATGAGATTCACCATCTTGATCGGACTGGTTAGCCGGAGGGTTCTGACCGCAAGGGGCGAGTGGTGACTCGTTATAGCGCTACAATTATGTGGAAAAGGAAGCTTCCAGAACATTTTATAACCTACGAGGCAAGGTCGGCGTGGTCTCTGGCTAGAACTAATATTTTCGAAATCTCTTCAAGATTTGAAAATATGCGGGGATTATGTTTACCGAGAAGACCGCCTACGAATAGAACTTCTCACAGACTGGGTGGTCTGATGAGGCAAGTCGCCCAGTTCAGGTTCAACAAGGTCTATCGGCTCTGCTAGTACAAATAGGGCGGTCTGATAGAATTCAGGCCCCCTCCAAGGATTGAACACTATCAATGCTCAAGTCCAGAAGGCAAGCCGCGATCTCAGGTTAGAGGCCTCCCGGGTTACACCATGAAGACTATCAAGACCCAAGTTCAGAAGGCAATTCGCGGTCTCAGGTTAGAGGCCGCCCGGGTTACACCATTGCCTTGATCACAACGTCTTTGATCTCCGGCCAGGACAGATCGGAAGCGCAAGCCGCCAAGACCGCGCGGCTTATTTCTTTTCTCTTTTCTGTATCCAGTCACCGCCTGCCTGATTCTCTTATACCTGGGCAGGCGGTTATTTTATCCCTACCCATTCGGGAAGGCCCCCGAGCCTATAAATAGGGGGCGGCTACATTCCCAAGACACGCACACTCAAATCCTAGAGCTCGCTTGTTAGAGCTGCGGTCTCGAGTTTCCTGTCTTGCGACTTGTTTGACAGACCGACTTCTCCTTTCCTGCTTCTGTAACCCCCTGTAATTTCTTCATTTAAATCAAAGGAAATCCCGTCACAGGAGTGGCATTCACCGTGACGGGCGAAGTTTGGCCTCGACCGCTGCCAGCGGTCTAGTTTTTTCTGCTTAAATAGTAACCGACAGCCCACAGCCTCCGATTTCCTTTGGAGGTGCATTTCCGGATTCAACGGGTATTTTCTATTAAACCCACGTTTTTTGATATTTTTTCGGTTCTGATTTTTCGTGGTTGTGATTCTCCGTTATAAGTAGCACCTATTAATGTGAATAAAATAAAAAAATAATCAAAAGGTTGTAGATTTTAATTTTTGCCTAAGACATCCAAAGCACCCAACTCTAACCTAAGCAAAGTAAATCGTGCATCAATGAGTGGTTAGGTAAATATGTCCGCAAGTTGTGATTCAAAACCTATAGAGCTCATGTTAACATTTTCTTTATGTGATCATGAATGAAGTGATTCTTCCAATTCTTTGACTCTTATCATATAGTGACTCATGGCAAGTCATCTTCCCTTTTCCACATACTTTTAATTCTCTTGAAAGCTTTTTGTTTTTGATAGTGCACAGTGACTCCCCTGAGTATTCTCTAGAGGGGGTGAATAGAGATTTAAAAACTTTTAACTAATGAGTGCAAAGAAAATCATTCCTAATTACTAAGCATCCATGATTTCAACCAGAATAAAAATAATCTCAGAACAATTAAACTAATTAAGAGACAAGCACAGAAAATTTCACAACACAGAAGACACAAGAGCTATAGTGGTTCCCCAAAATCTGGGTACATCTACTCTTCTACCCCCTTCCTAGGAATTCATTATCATAGTGCCTGAGTCTTTTGATAAGGAGACTCTTAGAACCACTGAGTCTTTTGATAATGAGACTCTTTGAACCAAGGAATGAGTCTTTTGATAAGGAGACTCTTAGAACCAAACTAGATATCCTGATAAGAAGATCTTGAACCAAGTTGAATCCTTTGAAGTGGGATTCTCAAGACTCTTTACTCAATTTTTAGAAATATGAAATAGAGTAGGCAGAAGAAGAAGATGAAGAGGAATCTTTTGTTTTGAATCCTCTTTTAGCAGTCACTGAGGACTCTAAGCACCAAGTGTTCTGGATCCTTTATCATAGGATGAATCTTTGCTTAGAAGAAGATGCAAGGATTATAAACACTGAACCAGTCTTGATCTCTGTATACTTTTTTTGCTTCTCTCAGAGAGATGGATGAAGAAGAAGCTTTCTGTAGCTTGTAGGAGATGGAATGTTGTACATAGATATGATGGGTAGACTAAGAGAGAGAGAGAGAGAGATAGAGGAGAATTATTATTGCCTTCTTTTTTATTTCTGTATATATAATCTTCTGACAATTAGAGATGAATGACTTTCATTTTGTGATCCTTCTCTAGTTGGAATGTCCAAGAAGAATTATTGCTCTCTTTCTATTTATGTTGACATCATGTCAATAAACTTTTATATAACTTCCAATTTCATCACTTTTGAATCTCTAGAATTATTCTTTCTCTTCTTGTACATGTGCGACACTGATAGTATATTATTTATAGTTATTTTTATATAATATTTTAGTGGTAATTAATTATATTTTATATAATTTTAGTTTAATATTTATCTAATTTACTTTATTTTGTAATTTCAGGTAATCCGGGGCTGCTAATAACAAATTCAAGCCCACAGCCGTGTTCAGGAGAAATTCTCGAACAAATCTGCAAAATTCCTCAGTACACGCCCCAGGTCACGGACGTGACCTGGGGGCGTAAACTGTGTTACGGCCGTGTCCAACATTCAACTTCCAGAAGCCCAACCACATCAGATAAATATTAAACACCCCAGGTCACGGGCATGACCTGGGGGCGTGGCCTTAAGATCACGTGCGTGGCTCGCACAACAAGCAATCAATACAAGCAGTTTCTGCCGCCGAGCCATTTCAGCTTACACGCCCTTGGTCATGGGCGTGACCTCTCCCGCAACTTCCAGATTAACTCTCCATCGCACTGTTTCCCGCCGTTTCCAGTCTCAGGAAAGACACGCCCTTGGTCACGGGCATGACCAAGGAGCGTGACCCACCTATTGATGAAATTTGGCAGTTTTGCTCCCAACATTCCCGGGCTTTCAAGACGCTGGTTCCGTACCTTATAGGCCCTAGGTCACGGGCGAGACCAATGGGCGTGACTTCCAAAACTTTTGCCTATAAGTTCCTGATATTGCCTTGAAGCTGGTAATCCGATCCATGCTCAGATTGGTTCTTTTTTTAGTTTAGATTTTCTGCATTTTATTGCATTTGTCCTTTTATGCAATTTTACTTTATGCTTTGTAAGTTCAATTCGTAGTGTAAATTTCCATTTCCAATAATTGTAATTCTCCTTTCATAGTTATAAAATCATCTTTCCTTTAATCATGTTTAGATAATTTTTATAACATTTGATCGGATGAATTCTTAAGTATTGTTATTTTGTAATCTCTTCTTCATAGTTTAGTTTTTGAAAACTATGATTTATCGTTGATTTGCAATGATTTGATTTCATATTTCTAGGGTATGATAATAAAGTTGGATCCGTATTTTAGTTGATCGAGAGATCTGTGAATACGTGTAGATCGCTCATCGATAGAAAGAGTTGCATGCATTCCTCGAGAGAGGGGGACACAAATCTTCTGGATTGGAGTCAAATCTAATAGTGAGGCTAACCGCATAAAGCAAACTTAGCGGTTTCGACTGGCCGAGGGGTCTTAATCGATCAACCTAAGGTTAGATGGTAGTTCTCTCGAGAGAGGCTCTACCATATTTTGGGAACCTCTACGGTCAAGTGTGTCCAAATCAATTTATGATGTTTACGAAATATTTTACTTAAGAAGGATTCTCGATCAAATGTTTCCTCTCTTTTATCATTTCTTAAAACCTCTATTTAATTGCAGATAAAATAATACTAATTTGCGTGAGTAGAAGTACTCAACAGACCCGTGAAATACGACACTTGATATTTATTTATAAATATCCTATGCGATGAACGATAGCTGCTCTTGCCTATAATTCATAGAATTTGGAAAAGTAATTTTTTCTAAATTTTACGTATCAAGTTTTTGGCATCGTTGCCGGAGAAATATTTTTGTTGATACGTTGAAAGCGTGAATTTTATTACTTATATCAATCTCTTTCTTCGCCCCACCATTTCTCTTTTAATTTATTTTCAAATTTCATTCTATTAAGTGACGATTGTAAAATTTTCTTTCTTAAAAAATGTTATCTCAATTGGCCGCCAAAAGTTGCCGAGCTTCAAAATAAAGTCATTATTTTGGAAGCCGCGCGATTGCGCCATATTATTTGTCATTTTTGTGGGGGCCATCATTCTAGTGAGGAATGTTATTTTTCATTTCAAAAAATTTCTAATTAAAAATAAAAAACTTTTAATAATGAATATAATAATTATTTTTATGAAAATAATTTGTCTTTAGATGGCAATTTAAGTGAATTTCCTTCTTTCTCTGATGTTGATTATTCATGGTGGCAAGGCCACCCAGGTAGTTTTCCATGCGAAGAAAGAAATTCCTTCAATCATGATTTTCGTTCCTCGACTTTTCGGCCACCAATTTGTTCTTCTTCTGATCTTGCGAAATCTCCGAATTTTATTTCTCCCACTTTACATGCTTATTCTCAAGATCAAGAAGAACTTTTTTACCAAGAATTTCACAAGATCATGGAGACACCAGGCGAATTAGAACCTAAAATTTTTTCTTCTTCTTCGCCCGACCTTTCTTTTTCTCATGAAATTTTAATTTGTGAAGAAATTGTGTCCCATGAATTTACCCCCCTTGGTATTGATTTTTAAGATAATTATTTTATTTTTGAAAATGAACAACCGATGCTTAATCATGAATTTTTACTAGAAACTCCTCCTTGTGAAAAAATTTCTGACTCGCTCAATCTTGATTTTTTTTATACTAACAATTTTCATGTAGAGGATGAGCTGTTGCAACCAAACATTTTTTTCGATCCATTTGCTGCTCATCTCCAGCAATCCAAATTACCTTTAGGTATGTACAGGTAATTTGGATTCACAATTTGAGGCTAACGGAAAACAAAAGAATCATGACTATAGCGGAGGAGTAGCCGGGCGGCCGACTTCAATATTTTCACCTCAGCGTAAATTAAGGGAGTTGCATGTGCATTTTCAATTTAAATTTCCTTTTAGCTAACCCTTAACGTCTAGCTCAAAGACGTTAAACAAAGCTCTCTTAGGAGACAGCCCTTGCTTATCTTTCCTATTTTTGCAATTTTTCTTTTCTTTATATGCATCATAATGTTATGTTTATCCCTTTTCATCCTCGTTTATAAACATTGGGGACAATGTTTATTTTTAAGTATGGGGGGGGGGGGGGGGGGGGGGTGTTCTCTAATGTTTATTTTTATTCAAAAATTCAAAAAAAAATTAGAAAACACTTTTAAAAATAAAAAAATAAAAAATATTAAAAATAATAAAAAGTGTTCCTTTGTCTTCTTTTTCAATTTTGTTTTGAAATACCAAAAAAATTTAAAAATTATTTCTTGCGAAAGGGCCGTGTTGGGCTTTCATCCCACAAAACTGCCTAGTACCTTGCTAGCACATCATTGGGTAGCCCTTATGAAGTCCAAGAATAAAAAATTATTTATGTCTTATTTTAATATAAAAATCCAAAGATAATTTAATAAAATAAATTTTGTAAGGTTAAATTTCTTCAAACTTCATTTAGGCAAAATTAATTTTAATTATGAGTTGTCTTTATAGGCTTTTTAAAGAGTTTTCTTTTCATGTATCTCTCAATTTATTTCTCTTCAAAATTTCTTAGATTTATTTTTTAGATGAATTTGATTTAATGATTTTTCATTATCTTGATTTGTTTAGAATATTTCTTAGTTTTATTTTCTCTTCTGAAAATATCACAATTCAATTTTGTAGAAATTGTGTTAAATATCTTTAGATTTTACTTATATTAACTTTAACTCATGGTTTCTTAAGGATTGCTCAAATTGTTTTTTATGCTCTTAAATATACCTTTGGAATTTTTCTAGCCTTTAAACCCTAGCCCTTCCCCTATCTTTTTTTAACCCTTTATTTGGCATAAATTTTTTATTGAAAAGATCATATGTCATGAAATGAGAGGATAAAATTCATCATTTCTAAACATATGCACCCAAATTAGTAAAAGATTATATGACATGGAAATGAGAGGATAAAATTCATCACTCCTAAACATATTCATTTGGGATATAAAAAAAGAAGAAATTTTAAAAAAATATGGAAATGAGAGAATAAAATTCATCATTTCCTATATACAAAGTAACTTCTTCAATGCCAATTATACCCCAATTAGCCAAGTTCATTTGCTTATCCAAGGTATTTTTGAGAGAGCATAGTTAATAGTTTGTAGTTTTCTAAAAGTTTTTCATGATTTTAAAGTTTCTATAATTTTAATCTTGGATTATTTTGCTTAATTCAATGCAATTTTGTTTATGAAGATTTAGTTAGAGAATTTCGAAACTAATATTTATTCTACTCATTTCAATTAATGAATTATTAATTATTCCTAATAAATATGAATTTTAATTTCTTAACTTATTTTGATATGAGTCTTATAAATTTTGGAATACATAATTAGAAGTAAATCTTTTTGGAAATGTCCTATATATTCTTCTCATACTTATGAATTAGTTTTGCTATGGAATAACAAAAGATTAAGTATGGGGGTATTTGATAGAAAATTATTTATAGTTATTTTTATATAATATTTTAGTGGTAATTAATTAGTTTTTATATAATTTTAGTTTAATATTTATCTAATTTACTTTATTTTGTAATTTCAGGTAATCTGGGGCTGCTAATAACAAATTCAAAACCACAACCTTGTTCAGGAGAAATTCTGGAACAAATCTGCAAAATTCCTCAGTACAAGCCCAGGTCACGGGCGTGACCTGGGGGCGTGACCTGGGGGCGTGACCTGTGTCACGTCCGTGTCCAGCTTTCAACTTCTATTATCCCAGCCAAGTCAGATAAATATTACATGTCCCAGGTCAAGGGCGTGGCCTGGGGGCGTGAACTTCAGATCACGGGCGTGACTCGCCCAGCAAGCATTCAATACAAGCAGTTTCCATCGCCGAGCCATTTTAGCTTACACACCCTTGGTCACGGGCGTGACCAAGGGCGTGACCTCTCCCGCAACTGCTAGATTAACTCTCTGTCACATCGTTTCCCGCCATTTCCAGTCTCAGGCAAGACACGCCCTTGGTCACGTGCGTGACCCGCCTATTGATGAAATTTGGCGGTTTTGCTCCCAACGTTCTCGGGCATTCAAGACGTCGGTTTCATACCTTACACGCCCTAGGTCATGGGCGTGACCTAGGGGCGTGACTTCCAGAACATTTGCCTATAAATTCCTGCTGCTGCCTTGAAGCTGGGAATCTGATCCATGCTTAGATTGGTTCTTTTTTTAGATTAGGTTTTCTGCATTTTATTGTATTTCTCCTTTTATGCAATTTTACTTTATGCTTTGTAATTTCAATTCGTAGTTTAGATTTCCATTTCCAGCAATTGTAATTCTCCTTTCATAGTTATAAAATCATCTTTCCTTTAAACATGTTTAGCTAATTTTTATAACATTTGATCGGATGAATTCTTAAGTAGTGTTATTTTGTAATCTCTTCTTCATAGTTTGGTTTTGAAAAAATATGATTTATCGTTGATTTACAATGATTTGATTTTATATTTCTAGGGTATGATAATCAAGTTGGATCTGTATTTTAGTTGATCGAGAGATCCGTGAATACGTGTAGATCACTCATCGATAGAAAGAGTTGCATGCATTCCTTGAGAGAGGGTGACACAAATCTTCCAGATTGGAGTAAAATCCAGTAGTGGGGCTCACCGCATAAAGCAAGCGTAGGGATTTCGACTGGTCGAGGGTTCTTAATCGATCAACCTAAGTTTAGGTGGTAGTTCTCTCGAGAGAGGCACCATATTTTGGGAACCTCCACGGTCAAGTTTGTCCAAATCAATTTATGATGTGTACGAAATATTTTACTTAAGAAGGATTCTCGATCAAATGGTTCATCTCTTTTATCATTTCTTAAAACCTCTATTTTATTATCGATAAAATAATAGTAATTTGTGTGAGTAGAAGTACTCAACAGACCCGTGGAATATGACACTTGTTATTTATTTATAAATATCCTATGCTATGAACGATAGGTGCTCTTGCCTATAATTCATAGAATTTGGAAAAATAATTTATTCTAAATTTTACGTATCAGACCCGTTATAATTCAAATATCTTCCATATTTACCTTCTGAATAAGCATCAGAATCTATTCTACGAAGTTTTCCAAAACCTTGATTGTATTCGACGTTGCGTCGTATAACTTCTGACTTCTTATCGACGCACCTTTGAATTCTACTAGAAGCAGCTTTGAAATCTTCCTCAGCTTGGTTTTTAAAAGATCTCGTTTATCGATGTTGCGTCGATTTCTTATCGACATATCCGTCGAGATAAAGAGCGTAGACTTCAAACTCTGACTTCTGTATCGAATAATATTCGATATTGCATCAACTTCCAATGAAGCGTCGACAACCAGTCTAAGTTATCTTTACTTCTATTTGAAGTTACTTCGACTTTCAATCGAAGCTGCATCGACTAATTTTTGATGCAGATTTAACTTAACTAGTTTTTGATCTCATTTAAACTAGACTTTGACATTCTAAGGTGAGTATGTCATCCTAGGACTTCTAATGACCATATTACCCTCACTATACAACATGGGTAATAAATCCTAGAGGATGAAATCACATATACAGAATTTATAAGATAAATCAAGAGGACGTTTTCCCCAACAATCTCCCCCTATTTATCTTAAAACAAATTACAGACTTTGTAAGTGATTTCAACATATAAAAGAATGTACATTAAAGCATATGTTAAAAGATGACAACATAAACTGAGATGATATGAAAAACTTCTGAATAGAGAAATGATTGTCCACCATAATTGATTCTCAGATATATGCACTGAAGAATTATAAGAGTAGTTTTAAACTTTCTTCTCATCTGATTATTACTGATCTTTATGTTTGGGAGAAGCTCTTCTTTTCCTTCAAAAGAAATGTGTTGGCATATTTCTTTGTGGAAGTTTGAGAGGCTCCTCCTCCTCAGCAGTCCTGTCACCATCTTTCTCTTCCTACTCCTTGGCACATTTGTCAGCATCTTTTTGAACCTCCCCCTGAATTGATGTAACATCTTCATCAATGAGAACATCTTCATGAGTAATTGTAATAACTTCCTTTAGAGTTTGTTCATCGGCTGTGAGGAACTTCCCCTGAGTTGATGCAGACAACTCCCCCTGAATTTGTGGAGGAACTTCTTGGGCAAGAACGGAATTATCTGGGGCAGGCACTTCCTCCTCTTGAATATTCCCCCCCTTATGAACCTTACTGGCAAGTGAGGTTAAGAAATATCTTGTTATGTTGGAGGAAGATATCAGTATGTTGATTGCCTGTTTTGACTCCTTTGTTTCTTTTATTTCAGTTTCCATCTGAGAATATTTTCCTTGAAACTTTCTTGAATATGTTTTTAGCAAGTCAGAGAATGTCCCAATGGCCAGATCCATTGCTTTAGATATTGCCTGATCAATATCACAAATAGGTATTGTATGGTAGGTAGAATGTATGTCAATAAGAGGAGTTCATTCGGGAGGAACTTGTTCTAGAGGAGCAGAAAGAATGGCTGTATGATTAGGTTCTGGAGAAGTGGTAGATTGTGGTTGTAGGAAAGGGATCTGTGCTGGATGTACATTAGCTAGGGTATCTATTATGAATGCTTCTTGTTCTTCAGCAACTAGAGATGAAAGAGGAGATGGTGGAATTTGACCAGGCTTCAGAATTTGTCGGGTCCACTTAGAGAAAATCCCTATATTAATTCTTTTTCTAGGAGGTATGGGCACTCCTTTCGATCTGCATACCACTGAATAGTGGTGATATAATACTTGACTCATAATCCTCATATATGCATTCTCTTTGTGAGCATACTTATGACCGATTAGCTTTAGGAGGCACCTTCCCCAGTGAATTCTTTTGGTCAGGACCTACACACCCATTATTTGAAGTTGCTATTTGGGAATTGCATCGTGAGCGGATAGTTTAAATAATAAGACCATGGCTACTATGTAAGTCAGGAACCTATATTCTTAAGAAAAATCATTCTTCTTGAGATTGATTGATTTTTCTTTATTGAAGTTCATGATCTGCAATGCTTGTTGAGTTTCTGTCGTCGTCAGCTCAGATGAATCCTCACCTACTGGTAAGCCAAAGTTGAGATACAAAAATTCCTTAGTAATGTGGATATTCTTTTCAGAAATTCTCCCTTAGAGAGACCCATCCTCGTCAATATAAATATTATCTTTCAGCTCTGTCAATTCAACATCATATATATTACTTATGGTGGAGAATAATTTGACGAGTCCAACGGTTTCGAATAGGCCTAAAATTCCTTTAAAATTCTCGGCAGCAGCATTGAAGGAAGCTATGTCGACATCAAAACCGGAATTAACTTTTGGAGGCACCATTGAATGTACCTGCAAAACAAACTAGAGAGGGAGAAAGAAGGGGAACAAGAATGCAAGAGGGCCAGAGCGAGAAAATTTGAAAGCGTGAAAAGATCTAATGTCTATGTTGGTTTAAGAAGGTGATTCGTCATAGATTAGGGTTTTAATCAAAGCAACGTCAAAAGGAAATAGATTTTGCATGCCAAAATAAGTAGAGGTAGCTTCTAGAAACAAATATTACGCGTTCTCGATATGTCGACATTGCGTCGAGGGGTAATTGATGTGACTTTGAATTCATGCAGCAACTATTAAGTTGGCGCATGCGTCAATATGAATTCAACACTGCATCAGGTGTTATTCGAATTAACTATCCCAGACAGCTCTCGAAGCTGGCGTCGAGTAGAACTCAATGGTGCATCAAATTCTATTCGACGTAGCTCTGAATCAACATTTGAATTTTATTCAAGGAATTTTTGTTGTTTTTCCCAACAATGGATTTTTATTGAAAATAGGATTTACAAGATAATATGTATGAATTCGAAAGCTCCATCAAGAGGCTTTGAGCAGAGATCACCCCTTTGATTATTTGTAGTTGTATATTGAATGGTTAATTTCCCTTTTTTTGCATTATCTCTGAGAAAAGGACCTTAAGTTTTCCTGCACATGAAATTCAAACAATAAAGGGTACCCAGGTTTCCTTGGGCCTTTTGCTTTTACCATTGTAGGGTGATATGAAAGAGTAGAGTGGTCTTTCATTATACCCTTTTGGATGGCAAAAAATAGGTCTATCAAATCAATACATGTTAGCCTGGTAATGAAATTTTGCATAAAATTTATCTCTATATAGTAAATCACCAGAATGCTTAATTGTCTTTCTTTTGTTTTTAGATTTTTGATTGTTATTCATTGGTTTTTCTAAAGGATTCTTGCCTAGAGTTCTTTTCTTATTATTAAGATTCACCCTATTAAATATAGTAACTTTATCAGGATGGTTATTCAGTTCTTCATACATTTGACTTATTTTATTTACTTGATTTTCTCTAGGACTAACAAATATTGCTGGATTTTTCCAAGCTGGTTTACTGGAAGTTACAATACTAGTTGATGGTTCTACTCCTAAACCAAGATATTTGAATCTCTTATGGAGATTCTTTGAGATATCCTTTAGCTTTTGGCTTCTCCCAATGAGAGAATCTTCGAAGGCTCTTGCCTTGATATGCACTTCCCTTAGTGTTTGATTTCCAGCATCCAACCTATCTATTTCTTTTTCTTTCTCACATGCCTTACTCCACAATTCATAATTATCATAATATACATCATCTTCCTTAAGATCTTCTAATTCTTTTCTATGTGTTTTAATTTCCTTTTGAACTTTAAGATAATCATGACAGAATTCTTTAAAGCAAATTTGAAAGACATGGGTTTGATTAAATCTACACCTAGAGTGGGGTGATCAGGTGTTTTAAAGGTTATTTTGACTTTTAAATTATTCAACAAAGCACATAAGCAAACTAGAAAAACACACAGAGATTTATAGTGGTTCCCTTCAAGATAATATGTCAAGAGGTAGTCCATTGTCCCTCCCACCTATCTAGCAATGTGCTAGATAAGGCAACTTCTCCAAAACACAGATATTTTTCACTATATAGTAGATGTTACAACTCAGATCACAAAGGATCCTACCTCAGCCCTCAGACAGAAAAGCTAATACTCAGGTTATACAAACCCTAGATAAATTATCTCAGACATTACAAGTCCTACCAAGCACTCAGATCTGTACCAAGATCCTACCAACTCAGGCTCACAAAGAACCCTAACAACTCAGATCTGTTTATAAGATCATACAACCTCAGGTTCACAAAGAACCCTACAAGATAGGAAGAAGGTTTTTGCTGTTGAAGAAGAGAAGACTTCAAAGATAAAGCTTTTCACAGTACGATCTCCTTCTTCTTCTTCCAGATGTAGTCTTAGTGAGTTTTGAATCACCCAAAACCTTCTTGAATCTTCTTCTGAATATATTAGGTTCATCTTCTTGTACACATAGAAGAAGATTCCTTCTTGTAGTCTTTGAAGTACATCAAACGGAAGATTTTCTTGTACAGGTCTTTTCTTCGTTTTGATTAAGTGTGAGAGTGAGAATTATCAGTCATCTATAGATTTCGAAAATGAAATCTATTTATATTCCTCTGCACTTATGCATAAAGATCCACAATCATTCATTCCTTAATTAAATAGACCACGAGAGAATGTATACTGATTCGGCAGAATAAAGCACCATAAATGCTTTCCCTTTTTGGAACTTGCATTATTTAGAAATAAATAATATTCTTCTTAAATGTTGTGTAAACGGCTATATTCTACCTAAGATATATCATTAATTATTCCTTGATTTGTGAGCAAGATAGGTGGTGTGCACATTCCCTGAATACCAATTTTCAAAAAAGTATGTGCATTAAATGCGGCTCTGCAATTGTCAAGACGATAAAATTCCTTCAAGCTGATATCGTGTTGATCTTCTCAATAATGTGTAATCTTCTCGACGATATCGTTAGCATACTTCTTTGTTCAAGACTTTACATGATATCTCATTGATATTGCTTCTTCTAGACGATATCGTCGAGATTCTTCTTTTTATATGACTTAGACTTATTCTTCAAGTTGATAATCTTTCTTCAATATGATATCATCTTGATCTTCTAGATGATATAAGGTCTTCAAACCAATGTTGTCTACATGATCCTTTCTTCATGACTTAATGAGTTATCTCGACGATATGTCTTTAATCTTCAAGACTATACATCTTCTTCAAGACGATATCGTCGAGACATCTGAGCTTAGATTTATCAACGATAAGCTTTCTTCAAGATGATATCATCGAGACTGACTCGACGATATGATTCCTTTCTCAACAATTCATCTGCTGAGTCTTGAGACGATATTTTACTTAGTAAATTTTCATTACTTTTATAGTCTTGATACTAGTGATGTAGCTTTGATGCATCTGTCACAACATGAACTTAAACATAACATCAAAAACAACTTAGCTTATATGTACATGTGTTCCTTCTTCAAATCTAGAAACATTGAAGGCATAATACCCAACAATCTCCCCATATTTGAAGAAGCCAGAACTTACAAGTATAGATAAGCCTGACTAACAAATATAATCAGCAACAATTATCAAGCAATTAATCACTCCATATATTGATTAACAATAGTCTGATGCATTAACAATTTATTAGATATAAAATGTAGAACATAGAAATGTGCATGTGATTTCTAGAATCCTTCTTCTTCAATCCTTTTGAATAGCTATTCCTTTCCAAGATGGTCCAGCTTTCTTAGATTGCTCAGCTTTAGCAAATTTCTACTTTTGCCTTTCAAAATAGTTATAATGCTTAGGGTGATATCTGAGAGGAGTATGGGCAGGCACTGAAGTATCTCCCATCTTGACTTTGTTCTAATAGTCCCTTCTGCCAGCTTCACACATCTCGTATTTATGTCATTCTTCATAACTGTAGAATGTACCCCTGTCATGCTTTCCCTACTGGAATAGAGTCCAAGTATTTAAGATGATATCCCTTGAGGAAGGGCTCCATTCTTCAAAATTTGGATTTTTCTTTACTTCCTCCATTCTCTTTCTTTTTGCTTCTTGCTCTTCAGAATCAACAGGATGACTTTTTCTTTTCCTAGCTTGCCTACTCCCACTGACAGGCTCATCAACAAAGTACCCTTGATAGCTGTCAGTCTCTATATATTGCTTTGGAGGTACTTATGGCATTGTACTATGGGAGGGTTCTTCAGGGAGATTGCCTTCTAGAATGGGACATTGATAAGCAATCCCATAGTCAATAGTCTCAAGATCCATAGAGAATCTTACTTTATTGGCTAACCACATGGCATGATGGCTTGATATTA
The DNA here is from genome assembly GCA_033032865.1 of Dactylorhiza incarnata. Classification (NCBI taxonomy): domain Eukaryota; kingdom Viridiplantae; phylum Streptophyta; class Magnoliopsida; order Asparagales; family Orchidaceae; genus Dactylorhiza; species Dactylorhiza incarnata. The sequence goes on from JAWHQI010000036.1 coordinate 3,642,031, forward strand.
TCTCCCCCTTTCTGGATACTAAAAATATGTCTTTAGAGAGAGCTGCCTGGGAGGCCTGAAGTTGTCTGGCTATAAGATTATTAAAATTGCCAATAGTATCCACAAGAGTGCCTTAAGACGCTCTGACATATTGATTGAAAGAATTAGAATGTTGATCTTGGGTGACTTGAAATTGATGATGTAAGGTTTCACCAACATTGTCCACTAGCTTTTGAGAGACCTGAGCAGAAGATGATATTCTTTGAAGTACAGTATTGATTGCATCTTCAAAATCATTAAAAGCCACATCTTGCTTTTGGATGATGGCATGTTGATTGTCTCTTAGACTAGACAGTCTATTAAGCAAAATATTCAGGTGATGTCCTATTAGATAAGTAACTTGATTGATATTGGCTATTTATGTTCCTGTATTATCCACAACATTGGCAGCAGTTTGATACACATTTGTGTTTTGATGATTGAGGTGTTGGATGTCTTCTTGTAATACATCTATCATGGCTGACAGTTCATTCTTGCAACTTGTAATATCATTATTTATATATGCTTCAAACTGTTCTCTTTATCTATTGAGTAGACCTTCCATTTGGGACAGAATTTTAGTTGATGGGATTGTGGGAACTGTGCTGGTTGGAGGATGTTGCTCATCTTCTATCCTTTGAGGTGAAGGCAACACTGTGAATTGAGTTGTAGACTCCCCCTACTTTGTTGCAGGGATTTCAGAGGGGTGCCCATATTCTTCTTCTTTTGAATTTATATGCATGTCATTATTGAGAAATTCATTCAGGGATCTGTCAGACTCATCTAGTTCTCCAATAGTTGTATGTCCACCACTTGGACTTTTCTAAGAATTTTCAAATTCTACATTCAACACAGCTTCTTGTTCTTGATTCGTCTCCTCTTGAAGTGCTGGATCATTGTCTATTACAGTTGCATCTTCTCTCAGAGGCTCACTCTCAATAGAATCAGGAGAGGGTTGAATATCTTGTGGGAGGTGTGTGATGCGCAGACGGTAAGTGCACCGGTCGCTCAAGTAATAAAATTGGGAGCAAGTCCCCAAGTATCAATCTCTTGAGGAGTCCAGGTAGTGCATGAGAGTTATCTATTCTAAAGAATAATTGTAAGAGTGAAATGAACCAAATGGGGGGTTTTGTGATTATGTTTCTACACTACAACAGAAAATAAAATGTGGGTATCCGTCACGGCGTTTCTTGGATGGATTACACAAATGGGTAATGGAATGGATGGAATAAAAATGAGGGTCACAATCACCTCTTCACCAAGCACGCTCCTAGCAATAGATAGGACGGCACAAACAGAACAACAAACTGCAGTGAGGAAATAAACTAGGCGCACCACGGTAGTAAAAATCACAAAATCACACACAAAGACATGATTAATAAAATTAAGCACAGTAGGTTTTTACACATCATAACCACATTCCACAAGTTCATAGACCATACTATAACAATGGAAGGGGGAATGAAATACAACCGAGTGATATAGAAAATTTGGTTTTTGTTAAAGCGAAGGGTTAAAGATTTTCTCCAAAACTATATCCGATAAAGGCAAGTGTACCTTATCGTCTATAGTATAGGATATTTAGAAATACCAAGGTCGTATTCCACGGGGCGCGTTGATTACTTCTACTTCAAGGAAAATCACTATTATCTTATCTAACGATTTTTGAGGTTTTGATTACTTAGATAAAAAAAGACAAGTTGCAAGCTAAATGAAAAGGGATTAACCAATGGTAAAAGAGATTAGTGCTCAATCAAAAGTCACCTTAGAGTAAGAATAATCAAGTGAAATGTGTTGGAAGAACCCTATTACTGATTTGGGCTAGGATCACTATGTGTTGACTAAGGATCAAGTTGACCCCATTGTATAGTTTAAGGGTCAAGTCTTTAGGCTGTTAGATTAGCTAGAACTTAACGTAAAATTTAAGTTCCCAGCATTCGACAAATGGCTATCGGCGCTCGACAGATGGCTGCCAGCGCTCGATGAATTCCTGCCAGCGCTCGACAGATTTCAGCCAGCGCTCGACAGATCTCAGCCAGCGCTCGACAGATTTCAGCCAGAGCTCGACAAATTCCAATATTAAAGCTCAGATCGACAAATTCAGTTCCAGATTATTTAATTCTTAAATATCAGTTATTTGTCAGTACTCTGAACACAGATCGACGAATCTAACAGATATATTCAATATATTTGGATGTATTCAAGTCAGTTAAGTAAGGATATTATATTCTTTGAAAATATTCCTTTCTTTCCACTATTCCAAGGCAAAGATAGCCGTTGACAATTAATGCAAAGGAGTATTTCACGGCTAAGGAATTAAAGGACCTGCCAAAGTCATTTTGTCTTTGTTGTTATTCTAAGAAAGAATTAAAGTCTGATTATTCTATTTCCAAAAAGAGAATATATCAAAGACAGACTTTATTGTCTCATTATGTCGACAGAATTCAAATAACATTCTTACAGAATACAGAGAGAGAACAACGACAAGGATAGAGAAAGAAAAAGAAGAACACTAGGTAAAATATTCTCAGTCTTCTTCTTTCTCAAGCAACAATCACCATTTCTCTGAGAACATCTTCTTCAAAGATCCATCTCTCAGATATCTGTTGCAAGTTCAAGTATTCTAAAAGAGCAACAAAGAATCTGAAGAACTATTTCTTCCAGATCAATCTGCTACAGAAGATTTATGTTTCAAGAGAAAGCCTCTCCACCATCTGTCAAATACTTCAATCAGACAGGGGGAGCTTTACAACAAATCCACTAGAGTCTTCTCTCAGCATCTTGACAGAGAAGAACACTATAACCTCTTTCTCACCTCTCTTGTACAAGGTTAATACTCCCTTCAAAAGTGTAACTCCCTGGTGGCAAGACACCTGATCAAAAAATCTAGTTGATTTTGAGCACCTGAACAAAAGCTCTGTCGTGTGTGGACACCTGAACAAAATCACCTTGGTGCTAGGGCACCTGATCAACACTCCTAGTGGACTCCTACTAAGGGTGGTAGAAGAGTGGTCTACCCAGATTTATTGGGGAACCACTATAATTCCTTGTGTCCTCTGTGTTTGTTTGTTTCTCTGTGCTGTGCAGTGTGCTTTTACTTATTTAGTTTTTCTGCTTATATATATATCTCACACTGCTTAGACATATATAACACTATATTAATTCCGCTATAAAAACTAAGGAAAAGTTTTTAATACTCTATTCACCCCCCCCCCCTTCTAGAGTAACTTAAGATCTAACCTCCACTTTCAATTGGTATCAGAGGAAGTTAATTCTTTATAGGCTAACACCTGAATCATAAAGATCAATTAGATCTTAAATTAATTTAGAGTTTTTGATTATTTATTTTCTGTTAAAAAACCTCATGGCACAAAACAAGGAGTACTCAAGCACAAGACCTCCTACGTGCAATCTTAGTAAGTAGGCATCGTGGAAAGCAAGGATTAGGTTTTATATGAACTCAATTGATGAAGAGATTTTCAATGTTATTCTGACAGGGCCTCCAGCACCTACATCATTAACAAGCACTGAAGCAACAACAGACAACCATGCTGTCCCACCTCCTGAGTGGACAGAAGCACAAAAGATCAAAGAAGTGCAGATGCTAAAGCCATGAACATTCTGTCTCAAACTATGTCGGATGACATATTTCAAAAAATGGTTGAATGCACTTCTTCAGCTAGAGAGATTTGGATCTCACTAAATAATATGGTTACAGGTTCTGCAGATGAAAGGAAAGACAGAAGATCACAATTGATCTCTATGTATGAAAACTTCAAGAAAGGAGAAACAGAGACAGTTGCAGACATGTATAACAGACTTTGTCTCATAATCAATGAGCTGAAATCTCTGTACAAAGTAATCTCTGTCACTGAAGTCAATGATAAGATCCTAATGTTCTTCCCCAATACATGGAACTCTAGGATCTGGCCAATCAAGGAAGCCAGAGGCCTAAATGAGATCACCACTGAAAGCTTATTAGGAAAACTCAAATCCTATGAGCAACTCATTAAGACAAGAGAAGCTGAACAAGTGAGCACTTCCTCTTCAACAAAGAAGGACAGAAATATTGCCTTCCAAGCTACTAAAGAAGAAGAAAAGTCTCCAAGAGATGAGGAGCTCATGAGTCTCATAGCCAAGAGATTTTACAAAATGGCTAAGAAGGACTTCAGAAAGAAAGAGTCGAAAACAAGAGAAAAATCAAGGTATGACAAATTAAATCCTAAAGAAGTTATTTGCTATGGATGCAGGAAACCTGGACACTACCTGACAGAATGTCCAGAAAATCAAAAAAAAAAAGAAAAAGGAAAAAGAAGAGAAAATAAGCTCCAACAAATCTTCCTCCCACAAGCACAAAAAGAAGGGAAGAGGATTTATAGCAGAATCATGGAGTGAAACTGAATCTGAATCATCATCCAGCTCATCTGATGATGATGAGGAAAAATCAAAGGAAAGTGACCAATATCTGATGGCAATATATGACTCAGGCAGTGAGTCAGAATATGCTTCCTCATCCAGCTCCAATGTTGATGAAGAAGAAAGAACATTTTGCATGATGGCTATCAATGCCACAAGACATAATTCTGAAGAAAAATCAGAATTAGAAGCAGAAGATGATGCAGATCAGGTATTATCTAACTTTGATTTTACTTCAGTTGAATTCAAAGCTGAATTCAATGTTCTTTGCATAGACTTACTACAATCTGAGAAAGAAATAATCTCACTAAGAAGTAAGCTAGCTGAAATGAAAATAAGAAGTGAGGAAAATATAAATCTTGAGAAAGATTTGGCTGCCTCCAGGGAACATATTGTTCTCATTGAGAGCAAGTTGTCTGAAGCCAAAGAGTTTGAAGAATCCCTAAATGGGAGAAGCATCAAACTGATGGACATAACAAGCACAGTAAATGCTAGACTTAATAGCAAACTGGGCTTGGGTGCCTCATCAAGTGGGCCACATCTGATTAAGAAGAATATATTATCTACACCCATAAAATTCATATCTGCTAAAAGCAAAGAGGCTGTAGAAGAAAAAAAAGATATTTCAAGCAAGTCTGTTAAGAATAAAAGAATTCAGTAGAATTCGTCGAACGAAGCTCGACGAAAAGATTTCAATTTGTCGAACAGAGATCGACGAAAACTGAAAACAGATTTTCAGTATAGTTATTACATGGACGGCGTTCGACGAAATCATGTACATTCGTCGAACGGCGATCGACGAATTTACCCAAATTTGTCGAACAGACACTATACAGAAAATTTCAAGAATTCTAATTCAAAACAAACTTAAAATCCTTTCACTGAATGGATAATACCTCCAAGGAGATATCATCCACAAGGCTATAAGGATCAGCCTGAAATGTCCTTTATTTCTGAGTATTGTGGTAAGACAAAAGGACCCAAGGTAGTCTGGGTCAAAAACAACTAGTTTATTTTTCTGTCTTTGCAGGTACACAGCTATCCAAAGATAAAGGAATATTGGTACTTGGATAGTGGATGCTCAAAGAATATGACAGGAAACAAGGCCAACCTGAGAAATTATAAGGCAAAGCATGGACCCAAAGTTGTCTTTGAGACTCCAACTGTGGACAGACAAAAGGATATGGACAAGTCAAGATTAGAGCAGTCACCTTCAAAGAAGTATCATAGGTCAAAGGTCTCAAGCACAACCTCATCAGCATAAGCCAGTTATGTGATGAAGGTTATCAGGTAACCTTTAACCCTTCCCAATGTCTTATTACCAATAATAAAAATGTAAATGTATTATCTGGTATTAAACAAGGAAACATTTATCTAGTCAATTTTGACTCTGCCAATACAGACATCTGTCTATTTAATTCAATAAGTAAGACAAATGAATTATGACATAAAAGGCTTGGACACATAAACCTATGAACTATCTCTAAGCTTTCTAAGGACAATCTTGTCAGAGGACTACCTTCTAGTTCATACAAGAAGGAAGGACTTTGCAGGGCTTGTCAGTTCGGTAAGCAAACTAGAAGTAGTTTCAAATCTTTATCCAAGAGTGATTCACCTAGGATTCTGTATTTGCTGCATTTAGATCTTTTAGGACCTACTGCTATACAGAGCTTAGGAGGGAAGCATTATTCTCTAGTTATTGTAGATAACTTCTCAAGATTCACTTGGGTGTTCTTTCTTAGGAACAAGTCTGACACCTTCAAAGTTCTAATAGACTTTCTCAGGTCCATCAAGACTGAGTACTCTACTGTAGTTGCACTGATCAGAAGTGATCATGGCACTGAGTTTGAGTCTCTTCTGATGAGAGAATTCTGTGGAAAAGAAGGGATCAGGCAGTGTTTCTCTGCTTCTAGAAGCCCTCAACAAAATGGGACAGCTGAAAGGAAAAATAGAACACTAATTGAATCAGCAACTACATTGCTTGTTGATGCTCATTTGCCACTCTCCTTTTGGGAAGAGGCAGTGAACACTGTTGGATCGGTCGGCACCCTTAGAGGGGGGTGAATAAGGGTTTTCAAAAACTTTAGATTTTATTTAGAAAAACTTTGGAATATTGCAATATTAAAACAAGAAGTCAAGTAAAACAAAAAAGAGACAAGCTTTATTGATATTAAATAAGTTTTACAAAACTTGATCTCAATGGCGCTAGAGATCGGAGGCGAATAATAAAAGCTCTTTTCGTTTTCTATCCCGACTCGCTTCCCCACGAACCGGTGGCCCTAGCCTTCTCCTTCCCGGATTCGGCCTCAAGCCGCTCTAGCCAATCTTTCCCCGGATGTGGCCTAGAGCACCCCTAGACCTAGCCTAGATCTAGTCGCCAACACGAGGCGAATTTCAGCCCTAAGTCCTACCCCAGACCTAGTCGCCAACACGAGGCGATTTCACTACCATTTACAAAGAAAGATAAATAAAATAATAAAACCTCCCTTAAGATGAACTTATGAAGTCGGAGACGAAGATCCACTATAGAATCAGCATTTGTCGAAGCGGACTTCGTCTGGATTCGGCGTGATGGAATTCTCCTTCAAAAATTGCAGAGCTTCGCTAGGACTTCAAGTTTCGGCCAAGATAGCCCCTGGAGTTGTAGCACTACCTCTCTCTCTCTCTCTCTGATGTCTATGCAATGCGTGTTTGAAAAGAAGAGGAGAGGGGGTCTTTTTATAGCCCAAGCGCTACCGCTGGCGCTAGCGCTACCGCTGGCGCTAGCGCTACCGCCGGCGCTAGCCCGGATTAGGAAAGAGTTTGCGCGGCAGGATCTCCCATCCACGGCAATGTTTTGCTCTATGCATTTTGTGCACCACGCTACAGCCAGCGCTAGTAGCTACCGCCGACGCTATCCCTGATTAAGTAACTTTTTGCGCAGCAGGATCTTCAATCCACGGCAACCTTGCTTTTATTCCTTCTGTGTTCAGCGCTACCGCTGGCATTATCCACTACCGTCAGGCATTAGCGCCTTCTATAATCAGCTCCTGGAATTGCGTTATTCATCGCTAGCGCCCGGCGCTAGGTGCTACCACCGGCGCTAGTGAGCCTGTTCAAATTTTGGCCTCAAATTTGGGGGCAGTCATCATGAGTACTCCTTGAGTCATATGGACTATGTTAACATGCACACTTAAACACACAAGATCAAATACACATAGGATTTGTTATTCTCAAACCTAGGAGATGCCGAAGACCATGTTCCAACAAACTCCCCCTTTTGATAATAACAAATCCATTAATGATAAATCAAAGCATTAATAAATAAGCATGATGAAACTCTACTTGTGTGTGTGTGAGAGTGATGACTTAGGATAATTATTGATTTTAGCATTTTGAATTGCTCCACCTAAATACATGCTCCCCCTAAGTGAGTGCTCCCCTAATATGTAAGCTATTAAGTAAGCATGAAAGCGCAAGGTAAAACACTTATATGGTTAAGATGCGGAAGACTTATAGCAATACAAAAGGCCTCAAATAGTAATGATAATCCAAGAAATATGAGTTAAAGTTCACAAAAGATGATGTTTTTGTAAATCATTTTGCAGTTAGATCTTTAAATTTGATAATAACCAAGCATGAAATAATGTTTATCAAAAAGAAATTACTACAATGTTACTTCAATTCATAATTCCAAAAACATACAAAACATTGTAGAACACATGCTAGGTTATCTAGTGTATTTTATAAATAAAAAGTAATATAGAATTAGCATTAGGATCCAATACTCATGAGAAGAAGTGTTATGGAAGATAATGATGTGCACATAAGTGTATTTTTGAGTAATGTAAACAAATGTTTTAATCAAAAATCAAGATATATATAAAGTACGAGCACAATAAAACACAAATAGGATTACTTCCACACACTTTAATGCACAATAAAAAGTACAACTACCAAGGTGCTCTGCACACACAATGCTCATCAAGATTTATCAGGGTGCAAAGTAGTGCTTGGGGGATCACATATTTAAATTTAATATTGAACCTAGTGATCCGGTGTACTTAAGAGTAAGTGGTTTTTCCTATTTTTGAAAGAAAGATTTGATTTGCACAAGACACTTTACTATTCTTTCCAAGGTGCTCAACCTCACAATGCTTATTAAGACTTATCAGGAGGTTCAAGTAGTGCTTGGTGGAGTTATCTTTGTCATTTATTTTATATTTTTGTTTTGTACAAAGTTCTCCAAATACACTTGTTTTGCAAATCAATAGAATTTATGAAAAACATAACCACTTATCTTAATTTTTAAGAGTGCAAAATAAGGAGTGTAGGTAAGATACTTGTGCAGTTTTAATCCATTGTACTAATACAGAACACACACAAGTATTCTTAGATTAAATACATATGTAGACAATGCCAAAAGAAAGAGTGAATAAATATCATTATCAAACATAAAACATTTCTCATACTTAGAGGCATGCTAAGCTTGATCCTACACAACTTTTAAACTATAATTGATGCACATTTGAATAGATATATCAAAGCATGAAGAAAGACAATGTCCAAAGTAGTTTGAAAAGATAAATTGCAACATTATAGAATTTCTAAATAATAGATTAAATCATGCTTGATTTTTCACAAAAAATCATACAGTTTTTTTTGATAGTTTTAAGGTTTTATATTTTTGTATTTGATATTAGCAAAGAAAAGCATATTTTTGTAATTTTTACTTTTGTAATTTTTATATTTGATTTTTGCATAAAGATGAACTTTAAACAAAGGAAACAACACAAGCGAAAAAAAAACATATTTTTTGTAATTTGGTTTTTGTAGTTTTGTATTTGATTTTTCAAAAAATAAAGAAACACAGAAGAGCAAAACTATGTAGAAAATATAGATTACTATATTTTTAGAAATTTTTCAAAATTTTAAAATTACAGAAATTTGAACATGGACGCTAGCGCCTGCGGTAGCGCTAGCGCGGGAGGCAGTGAACGATTTTTAAGGATTTTGGAAATTTTAAATTTGGATCTTGATTAAGTGTCCCAATAGTTGTTCCATGCTGAAGTTGCAGATTTATAGGAGATGTTTTGGATGGTTAAAAATGAAGAAAATTATATTTGTGAACATGTTTTAACTTGAAAGATCTAGGACACCTAATTCAAGTCGTAATAAACGAAATCGTGCATCGGGAAGAGGTTTAGTGAATATGTCAGTGAGTTGAGAGTCTGTCCCAATGAAGCTTACTTTTATATTTTCTTTCTTAATGTGATCCCTAATGAAATGATGACGAACGTCGATGTGTTTGGATCTAGAATGGTGTACAGGATTATATGTGAGGTCTATTGCACTTTTGTTGTCACATTTAAGATCTATGTTTTTGAGATGAAATCCAAAGTCCTCTAGTGTTTGGCTTATCCATAATGCTTGTGCACAACAACTACCAAGTGCGATATATTCGGCCTCCGTGGTGGAGAGTGCAACCGAAGATTGTTTTCTACTAGACCAGGCAACTAAAGAGGGTCCTAAAATGTGACACGTACCGCTAGTGCTTTTTCTATCTAGTGAACACCCGGCGTAGTCCGAATCGGAATAGCCGTGGAGTGTGAAAGAGTCATTATGTGGGTACCATAATCCTAATTTAGATGACCCTATTAGATAACGAAAAATACGTTTTATCGTTTTTAAATGAGATTCTTTTGGATCGGCTTGAAAGCGAGCACATAAACATACGACAAACATAATATCTGGTCTAGATGCACTTAAATAAAGAAGAGAACCTATCATTCCTCTATATAGTGTTTGATCAATAGAAATTACAGATTCATCCTTTCCTAGTTTTAAAGAAGCACTCATAGGGGTAGAGGCTAGTTTAAGATTTTCAAATCCAAATCGTTTAAGCATATCGTGAACATATTTTGATTGACAAATAAAAATACCATCAGTTCTTTATAAAATTTGAAAACCAAGAAAATATGATAGTTCTCCTACAAGACTCATTTCAAATTCATTTTTCATTATTAAGACTACTTCATTACATAACTCTTCATTAGTGGCTCCAAAAATGATGTCATCAACATATATTTGTAGAATAATTAATTCGTTATTTTTATGCTTAATGAAGAGTGTGTTGTCTGCACTTCCCATAACATAACCGTGCTCTAACAAAAATGATGTAAGACGATCATACCATGCACGGGGCACTTGTTTTAAACCATAAAGCGCTCTTTCTAATTTGTAAACATGATTTGGAAAATTTTCATTTATGAAACCGGGGGGTTGTTCTGCATAAACTTCTTCTTTAATAAACCCGTTTAAAAAGGCACTTTTAACATCCATTTGAAATAATTTTATTCTTTTAAAACTCGCAAATGCCAAAAATATTCATATAGATTGTAAGCGAGCTACAGGTGCAAAAGTTTCTTCAAAATTTACCCCCTCGATTTGTGAATAGCCTTGAGCAACTAAACGTGCTTTATTTCTTACAATCCTAGATTCACCATCTAGCTTATTTTTAAAAATCCATTTTACGCCAATAATTGGATGATTAGATGGTCTTTCTACTAAATTCCAAACTTTATTTCATTCAAATTGTCCTAACTCTTCATTCATTGCCAAAAACCAAAATTCATCATTTAAAGCGGTGGAAACGTTTTTAGGTTCAATTTCAGACACAAAGCAAATATTTGAAAATGTTTCATGAAGAGAGGACCGAGTCCTTACCCCATTAGAAGGTTCCCCAATGACTAGCTCCTTTGGATGATTTTGGGAGAAGTTTAGAATGCTTGGAGGTACATATTCATCTTCTTTGTGCTTCTCCTCCTCTTCTTTAGACGATTCTTCTTCGTCGTGCTCCAAGGATGGCAAAGGTTCATCATCGGTACCTGTAGGGAGCTTCTCTGCACATGGAACAAACTCATCAAATCTGACATTAATTGACTCTTCAACCTTACTTGATCTTTTATTAAATATTATATATGCTTTACTAGTTGAAGAATAACCAAGAAATATTCCATCATCGCATTTTTCGTCAAATTTTCCTAAAGTATCTTTTGTATTAAGAATGAAGCATTTACATCCAAATACTTTGAAATACGATACGTTAGGTTTCTTTTGATAGTAGAGTTCATATGGTGTGAGAGTTAATGATGGGCGAAGCATAACTCTATTCATTACATAACATGCAGTGCTTACGGCTTCTGCCCAAAAAATACTAAGGTAATTTATATTCAGATAGCAAGGTGCGTGCAAGTTCTTGTATTGTCCTATTTTTCCGTTCTACAACATCGTTTTGTTGAGGTGTGCGTGGAGCGGAGAACTCATGCTTAATACCTAACATGTCACAAAAAGATTTAAAATTTTTATTTTCAAATTCTCCTCCATGATCTGAGCGAATGCATTTTATTTTTAAATCTAATTCATTTTGAATGCGAGTACATAATTTTGAAAATTCACAAAATGCATCAGATTTAGAGGAGAGAAATAAAGTCCAGCAATATCTTGAATAATCATCAATTAGAACGTAAGTTTATAATCTACCACCAAGACTTGCGGTGTTAACGGGACCAAAGAGATCCATATGAATTAATTGCAGTGGTTTTGATGTAGAAATTTCATTTTTGCTTTTAAAAGATGACTTTGTAAATTTGCCCTTTTGGCATGGAGAACATAATGAAGATAAGTTTCCATTCAATTTAGGCAATCCTCTAATTAATTCTCTTTTTGCTAGTTTTAAGATGATCTTTGTACTAGCGTGGCCTAAGCGTCTATGCCATAATTCTAATTCATCATTTTTGGTTATAAAACATTTTATAGAAGATTTAGAAAGATCATGAAATGAAACTATGTAAACATTATGAATTCTAGGTGCAGTTAGTAACACACCTTTTGATTTAGGATTAACAATTTTGCAAAGGTTTGTGGATGATTCAAATAGTACGTCTAAACCTTTATCACACAGTTGACTTATAGATATTAAGTTATGTTTTAATCCTTTCACATACAGCACATTTGATATAAGAAAATATGCGTTACCCACTGTACCAACTCCCATGATCCTTCCTTTACCATTATCGCCAAACGTCACGATCCCTCCTTTCTTCTTTCCTAGGCTAAGGAATTTTCCTTTATTGCTCATCATGTGCTTGGAGCAGCCCGAGTCCAAAGTACCACACGTCTTCTATTTCCTTAGCCTTCCTGCAAATCTAGAAAGTAGATGAGAGTAAAGAACCAGATACCCAAGAGGTACCACCCATAGAGTGAGTGGATTTCTTAGGTACCCAGATTTGTTTTAAAGATTGTTGTTTTATAATCCTGCAAGAGCCAGACGTGTGTCCAAATTTAAGACAATTAGCACACGAAATAAAGGGGGTTGAGACCCTTTTCTGAGTTTCTATGTTGCTCTTGCTGGATGATGTTTGAATATTAGAGAAAATAGGAGATTTTTTAACATTAGAGCTAACGCCGGCGTTAGTAGCTAGCGTCGGGCGGTAGTGTTCACTTTTATATCCGAGTCCGAATTTTCCAGACCCATAACATTGATATCCCAGAAGCATATTCTGAGATTTTTGGCCAATCCCAAATTTGTTTATGGCTAAATTGAGGTTATGATTTTGTTTTTTAAGAGATGTATTTTCTTGAACAATCATAACACATTTATTTTCAAATCCTTTTTTGTTCTTTTCAATTTGTAATATATAAGTTTTCAATTTTCTCTCTAAGTCCCCCTTCTCTTTTGCAATAATTTTGTTTTGTGAGAGGGCATTAGAGAGAGATACTTCAAGTTCATTTAATTTAAATAAGGAGTGCTCACATTCTTGACATGAAACTTTTCTTTTTTCAAGAGAAACTATTTTTTTTGTGAGCTTACGATCTTCTATTATAATAGATTCATTTTCATGATTTAATAAAACAAATTTATCATAGAGTTCTTCAAAAGTAGGAGGAGATACCTCAGTGTCGCTAAGAACACTGGTGTCGTCATCGTCGCTTTTGGCCATTAAGCACAAGTTTTCTTCCTCCTCGCTACTCGAATCAGACTCGTTTGACTCTTCAGAGGAAGCGTCATCCCAAGTTGCGGCCTTTAGTACTTTCTTCTTCTCTTTCGCTTTCTTTTGTTCTTTCCGCTCCTTTTGGTATTTTGGGCAGTGGCTCCGGATGTGCCCGGTTTTTCTGCAGTGATAGCATTCTGGAGGCGGCCTTTCTTCTTCGTCATCGCTTCCTTTTTCTTTCCTCGATGAAGAGGAAGATCCCTTTCGTCGAGTGTCCTTTTGGAAGAATTTTCTGAATGTGTTCCTTCTTTCTGGATTCCTGATGAACTTTTTGAAGTTCTTCACCAGGAGTCCTTCTTCATCATCATCGTCCTCTTCGGTGCACTCCTTCTTTGATGTTAACGCCAACGCCTTTTTCTTCGGCTCCTTGTTGTATTTGTCATGTTGAATTTGCAGTTCTACCTCATGGGTTTTGAGATTCCCAATGAGGTTCTCGATCTGGAGCGTTCTTAAGTTGTGCGACTCCGAGATGGCTGTCACCTTCGGATTGAACCTTGGGGGTAAGGAACGAAGAATTTTCCTCACCAAGTCCACGTCGGAGTAGGTCTTTCCAAGCGCCTGTGATGCGTTGACAATCTTTGTGAAGCGAGTGTACATGGAGTTGATGTCCTCTTCCGTGTCCATCCTGAATTTCTCGTATTTAGATTCTAGTTGAAACAACTTTGCATCTTTCACCTGCGATGTACCTTCGTGAGTTACTTCTAATTGATTCCAAATATCATAAGCAGTAGTGTAGGCAGAAATTCTATTAAATTCAGTCCTATTTAGGGCACAATATAAGGCGTTCATTGCTTTTGCATTATTTTTACTCCTTAATTTGTCGCTATCGTCCCATTTATCTTTAGGTTTTAATAATGTCGCCTCTCCCACCACAGTTGTAGGAGGAGAGTATCTGACTTCTACCATATTCCAGACTTCTACATCCATCGCCATAAGAAAACACATCATTCTATTTTTCCAATAGTTAAAATCTGACCCAGTAAAGAGAGGTGGTCGACTAATCCCTTGACCCTCCGAGAAAGCGAGATCATGAGACACCATTGTTCCCGGTTGTTAAGCCGAATGGAACAAAACCGCTCTGATACCACTTGTTGGATCGGTCGGCGCCCTTAGAGGGGGGGGGGGGGTGAATAAGGGTTTTCAAAAACTTTAGATTTTATTTAGAAAAACTTTGGAATATTGCAATATTAAAACAAGAAGTCAAGTAAAACAAAACGAGAGACAAGCTTTATTGATATTAAATAAGTTTTACAAAACTTGATCTCAATGGCGCTAGAGATCGGAGGCGAATAATAAAAGCCCTTTTTGTTTTCTATCCCGACTCGCTTCCCCACGAACCGGTGGCCCTAGCCTTCTCCTTCTCGGATTCGGCCTCAAGCCGCTTTAGCCAATCCTTCCCCGGATGTGGCCTCGAGCACCCCCTAGACCTAGCCTAGATCTAGTCACCAACACGAGGCGAATTTCAGCCCTAAGTCCTACCCCAGACCTAGTCGCCAACACGAGGCGATTTCACTACCGTTTACAAAGAAAGATAAATAAAATAATAAAACTTCCCTTAAGATGAACTTCTGAAGTCGGAGACGAAGATCCACTGTAGAATCAGCGTTTGTCGAAGCAGACTTCATCTGGATTCGGCGTGATGGAATTCTCCTTCAGAAATTGCAGAGCTTCGCTAGGACTTCAAGTTTCGGCCAAGATAGAATATGGAGTTGTAGCACTACCTCTCTCTCTCTGATGTCTATGCAATGCGTGATCGAAAACAAGAGGAGAAGGGGTCTTTTTATAGCCCAAGCGCTACCGCCGGCGCTAGCGCTACCGCCGGCGCTAGCGCTACCGCCGGCGCTAGCCCGGATTAGGAAAGATTTTGCGCGGCAGGATCTCCCATCCGCGGCAACATTTTGCTCTATGCCTTTTGTGCGCCACACTACCGCCAGCGCTAGTAGATACCGTCGGCGCTATCCCTGATTAAGTAACTTTTTGCGCGGCAGGATCTTCAATCCACGGCAACCTTGCTTTTATTCCTTCTGTGTTCAGCGCTACCCCTGGCGTTATCCATTACCGCCGGGCGTTAGCGCCTTCTATAATCAGCTCCTGGAATTGCGCTATTCATCGCTAGCACCCGGCGCTAGGTGCTACCGCCGGTGCTGGTGAGCCTGTTCGAATTTTGGCCTCAATTTTGGGGGTAGTCATCTTGAGTACTCCTTGAGTCATATGGACTATGTTAACCTGCACACTTAAACACACAAGATCAAATACACATAGGATTTGTTATTCTCAAACCTAGGAGATGCAGAAGACCATGTTCCAACAAACACAACAAATTATGTGTTGAATAGAAGCCTGATGCATAAACTTATGGGTAAGACTCCCTATGAACTACTCAAGAATAAAAAGCCTAAGGTTAGCTATTTTAAGATTTTTGTTGTAAATGCTATGTGCATAACAATGATAAGAAATATCTAAGGAAGTTTGAAACTAAGGCAACTGAAGGCATATTCCTTGGATACTCTCTATCTAGTAAAGCATATAGAGTCTACAACAAATCTACTCTTAAGATAGAGGAGTCCATGCATGTTTCTTTTGATGAAACTAACCTGTTAAATGAGGAGAGGAATACCACCTCTACCATAAATACTTTGCAGGTATCAGATCTATGTGATGAGCTTAGTGAGCTAAATCTAGAGAAAAGAGATTCTTTACTTCCAACAACTCAAACACTTGAGGATAGTGAAGAAGAAAATCATCCAGAAGATTTTGCTGACAAATTAATTCAAGTAACAGCTGAACAAATTCCCCAAGAAGATATCACTGCTGAACAAACTCCAATTGTTGACCACATCACAGTTAGAGATCATCCAATATCACAAGTAATTGTAGATATTTCAGCAGGTGTTCCAACAAGGCATCAACTACACAAAAATCAGATGCATACTTATTTCCTATCACAAGTTGAACCTCAAACTATAACAGATGCAGAACAATATCCAAATTGGATTCTTGCAATGCAAGAGGAGCTCAACCAATTTGAAAGGAACAAGGTTTGGGATTTGGTTCCAAGACCAAAGGGCCATCCAGTCTTGACAATAAATGGGTCTTCAGGAACAAGCTAGATGAACAAGGCAATATTGTGAGAAATAAAGCAAGACTGGTAGCCCAAGGATATTCACAGGAAGAAGGGATTGATTATGATCAGACCTTTGCTCCTATTGCAAGACTTGAAGCAATCAGAATCTTTCTTGCATTTGCTGCATATAAGAAGTTCAAAGTATATCAAATGGATGTGAAGAGTGCATTTTTAAATGGAGAAATCAAAGAAGAAGTCTATGTGGAACAACCACCAAGTTTCATCTCTCCAACTCAACCCTCTTTTGTATTTAAGCTTAAGAAAGCCCTCTATAGTCTCAAACAAGCTCCTAGAGCATGGTATGAGACTTTAGCTAGTTTTCTTTTGGAAAACAATTTCTGTAGAGGCATAGTAGATAAAACCCTATTTTTCAAGATACATAAAAATCAAACTTTGCTAGTTCAAATATATGTAGATGATATTATCTTTGGCTCTACTGATTCAAATTTGTGCAAAATATTTTCCAATCTAATGCAATCTAAATTTGAAATGAGTAGTATAGGTGAGTTATCATACTTCCTTGGTCTTCAAGTGAAGCAAACTCCAAATGGAATCTTCATATCCCAATCTAAGTATGTTAAGGAATTAGTGAAAAGATTTGGTATGTCTGATTCTTCCACCATGAAAACACCCATGCCCTCAAATGCTGTTGTAGATAATGATGAATCAGGTAAACCTATTGATTCAAAAGTATATAGAGCAATTGTTGGCTCACTACTTTATTTAATAGAAAGTAGGCCTGACATAATGTTTGCTACCTGTATTTGTGCTAGGTTTCAAGTTAACCCTAAAGAATAATTTGCTTAAAAGGATTTTGAGATTAATAACGGGTTGCCCTTATCTAGGACTTTGGTATCCAACAGCATCTGAATTTGAATTAACTGGATTCTCAGATTCAGATTATGCTGGATGCAGAGTAGACAGGAAAAGCACATCAGGAACTTGTTAGTTTCTTGGTGATAGGCTTGTGTCTTGGTTTTGTAAGAAGCAGACATCTGTGTCCACATCAACAATTGAAGCTAAATACATGGCTGCTGGTAGTTGCTGCTCACAGATGTTGTGGATACAAAATCATCTTCTAGACTATGGTGTCAACTTAAATAATTTAACTATATTTTGTGACAACACTAGTGTAATATCTATAGCACAAAATCCAGTTCTCCATAGTAGGACTAAACACATAGAAATTAGGCACCACTTCCTTAGGGATAATGTGGATAAAAATAAAATTTGCCTACAATTTATTTCTACTGATTTGCAAAGAGCTGACATTTTCACCAAGCCCTTGGATGAGAAGAAACATATCTTCTTTATAAATCAAATAGGAATGATAGATGAAGATTCAATCTGTTAAAAATTAAAATATCTATTTATCCACTCAATTCGTCGAACGGAGGACGACGAATTTGAATCATTTGTCGAACGACGGTCGACAAAACCTTTTAACTTCAAAATCGAAAAAGAAAATCTCACCTGTCGAATGGTGGTCGACGAAAAAGATATTTTTGTCGAACGTTGTCTGACGGAGACCTAAAGTCTTTTCGACTTCTGATTTTATTAGGTTTTTGCCGAACATCGCTCCACAAATGCGCCCCCTTATCCGGTCTATTTAATCTCATTTTTATTTCTTAATAGCTTGCGCCTACAGAAATCGTTTCCCTCCAGTTCCCCTCTGCACTTGATCTTTTTCTCTATTGCAGGTACTAATGGCGATTTCTCAAGCCGCGCTTTACTCCATGAAGTTCGACGCCGGATTTGACATTAATATGGAATCATTTGCACAATCAGACCAAGTATTCAAAGATATTCTTCAACTTTTTGAAGAACAACTGTTGAAGAAGTTCATGAGCACGAGGATAAAGTTGCATACTGCAGAAATAAAAGAATGGTTTTACACGGCTAAGCCAGATGATGAAAGTTTAACTGGAACCATCTCAGGTCATCAGGTTTCTCTTACCCCAACCATCTTATCTGAAGTTTTTGGTTTTGTGAATGGTGATGATGATTTAGAGCTAAGATCTGTTGAATATGGTGAAGCTTTGATTAAAATGGGTCATTCTACTGGAAACCCTAATCTTTTGCTTAAGAAAAACTTGTCCTTGGAATACAAGTTCTTATCTGATATTGTGGAAAGGTTCTGTTAGGCAAGACAACAGGTCATGATTACATTAAAAGGCACTAATTTCTTTTGATGGTGGCCTTGATGGAAAAGAAGAAAGTTAATTGGGGATCAGTTCTATTTGAGTTGATTAAGAAGAAAATTTCTAAGGATAATGTCTATTTTGGAAGAATTATAGGCATAGTTTTGCAGGAAAGGCACCAAGACCTTCTGGTCTCTCCAAAGGTAACAATAAATGCTAGCAAGAAGCTGACCTCAGCTCTATTTGCCAAATGGGACATGATTATTCCAAAGAAGAACCCAGGAGTAGTTGCACCAAAGAAAGCTTCTAAAGGCACCAGGACTGATCCAGTCACTCCCTCAACCCTTCCAGAAGCTCCTCCTCTTGTTTCTTCTCCTCCTCTCCCATCTCCACCTTAACATATTTCCCCTGCACAAACTCCACCTCCAAATTCTCCTACACCCATTGATGACATTCCACCCCCTTCATTTACCCTTCTACCTCCTCATACTTCTCCACCTCCATCTCCCATGCATGATGACCATCATTCCCCCATCCATCATTCTTGCCCTATTCATTCAGACATCCCTACACAACATGCCAATGTTGCAAACATCTTTGTACCAACTTCCATTCCATCCACTTCTCAATCATCTTCATCTCATCCACCTGAATTTTTATTTCTAAATTTCCAATATGTTGCTGATCAGATTCTTGATTACATTCTTCCCAAGCTAGATCAAATCCTGGATGCAAAACTTGCTCCAGTTCATCATATTCTTTCTAATCTTGACTCCACCCTGGATGCAAAACTTGCTCCAATTCTTACAGCAATTTCTGAATTATCTTCTAAAATATCTTCAATTCCTTCCTCTCTTTCTGTCCCTTCTTCTAGGGGCCTAGATTCAGGTTTCCCTGAAGCTAGGCAAGGGGGATGCCTTATGAAGAAGCTCCAGAAGCTCTAGTTTCAGAGGCTCTAGTTTTTGTTGAAGATACAGTTCCAGTTTATGATTTAGAAATGTTTGATTTATTTGAAGTTTCAGAAATTCTAGTCATAGAGGAGACAAATAATATCTATATTCATCCTTCTTTAGATATTATTCATTTGTTGTCTAAGTTCAATTCTGTTTACTCAGTTTTGCCAAAATATCCTGAATATTCTAGAGCAATTGTTCCATATACTGCTCCAATAGATAAAGTTTTGTTGAAAAAGATTATCAGAAGTTTTGAAGTTCAGATTGCAGATCCAGTTCCTATTTCAGTTCAAATTCAAAGTAAAGCAGAAGAATCAGTTGTAATTTCAGAGGAAATTATCAAAAGTTTTGTATGTTCCAACTTTTGTTTTTGATGAATCCCCAATTCCTGATTTTGATGAAATATGGAAAGCAGAAGATGAAGCTTTTGAAGCTGAAGAGCAAAAGATTAAAGCTCTTAAATTGGTCAATGCTTTATATGATGAACCAATTCCACCTTCTGATTCTAATGAAGATGATAGTGATAGTGATTCTGATGATTCATCATCAAATAAGAGAAAGAAAAGAAAAGGAAAGTCAATGGTTGTCCCCAAGCCTCCTAATCCTGATAGTGATATCCCTTATTATATTCTTCATAACATTCCTCTTGATAAAGATACTCCACACTGGATGAAAATTTCCAGAAATGAGAACAAGAGAAGAAAGAAGATGAGGAAGACTGGTTATTATTCTGACAAGCCTGTGAAATATAATCATCATCCTCCTCCTCCTCCAGCAGTAGGTTCAACAACACCCTCTTCTTCCTCTCAGAAGTTCACCTCTCAGCATTCAAGTACACCAGCTAGCAAAAGTAGGTATCAGAGCTCTTGGTCTTTAGGACTGCCTTCAAATTCTTCCAAGAATGTTTCCACAGAATACAAGTATCAAATATCTGATGGATCCTTGCACAGGAAAAGAAATATTCCTTCTAAACAACCTTCATTGCATGCCATTGATCCTGATGAAAGGCCTTTTTCCCCAGTTAATACAGAAGCTGAAGTGATAGCTCAGATGGCAAGATTCAGAGAATCTATAGCAATAGCTCAGATTAATAGGGCAAAAGCTGAAGGAAAAGATTACTCTCAATACTCAACAATGTCAGAATTCAGAAAGCAAGAGTTTGAGAAATATGGCTCTAAGAATCTTTTCATTGCTGAAGAGTTTTTGATGCAGTACCTACAAGCAGTAGTTATTCAAGGCAAATCTCAAACTATTATTGGAGCTCAGGATCTCAACTAGAGTAAGAGGAAATCCGAAAATCCCAACAGAGAAATTATCTTCAAGCCTTCATCAACAAAGAAATGAAAAAGGTTCAGACTCTTTTTTGTTCTTGTTTAACATTTTGGTTGTAATGTTTATAAACTCAGAGCACTATATTCTATTCTATCTACTGAAATGAATTTACATTATGTCAGATATATTTATATGCTCTGCTATTTGTTCTTTTGTTTTTTATAATTTGGATGATTGTAAAATAGTATCCTAACCCAAATAGGGGGAGATCGTTGGAACAACCCTATTACTGATTTGGGCTAGGATCACTATGTGTTGACTAAGGATCATGTTGACTCCATTGTATAGTTTAAGGGTCAAGTCTTTAGGCTGTTAGATTAGCTAGAACTTAAGGTAAAATTTAAGTTCCTAGCGTTCGACATATGGCTATCGGCGCTCGACAGATGGCTGCCAGCGCTCGTCGAATTCCTGCCAGCGCTCGACAGATTTCAGCCAGCACTCGACAGATCTCAGCCAGCGCTCGACAGATTTCATCCAGAGCTCGACAAATTCCTTATTGAAGCTCAGATCGACAAATTCAGTTCAAGATTATTTAATTCTTAAATATCAGTTATTTGTCAGTACTCTGAACACAGATCGACGACTCTAACGGATATATTCAATATATTTGGACGTATTCAAGTCAGTTAAGTAAGGATATTATATTCTTTGAATATATTCCATTCTTTCCTTTATTCCAAGGCAAAGATAGTCATTGACAATTAATGCAAAGGAGTACTTCACGGCTAAGGAATTAAAGGACCTTCCAAAGTCATTTTGTCTTTGTTGTTATTCCAAGAAAGAATTAAAGTCTGATTATTCTATTTCCAAAAAGAGAATATATCAAAGACAGACTTTATTGTCTCATTATCTCGACATAATTCAAATAACATTCTTACAGAATACAGAGAGAGAACAACAACAAGGATAGAGAAAGAAAAAGAAGAACACTCAGTAAAATATTCCCAGTCTTCTTCTTTCTCAAGCAGCAATCACCATTTCTCTGAGAACATCATCTTCAAAGATCCATCTCTCAGATATCTGCAGCAAGTTCAAGTCTTCTAAAAGAGCAACAAAGAATCTGAAGAACTATTTATTCCAGATCAATCTGCTACATAAGATTTCTATTTCAAGAGAAAGCCTCTCCACCATCTATCAAATACTTCAATCAGACAAGGGGAGCTTTACAACAAATCCACTAGAGTCTTCTCTCAGCATCTTGACAGAGAAGAACACTATAACCTCTTTCTCACCTCTCTTGTACAAGGTTAATACTCCCTTCAAAAGTGTAACTCCCTGGTGGCAAAGGGCATGATAGTACTGTTCACATTGTATCCGACTGCGGCGTGGATTCTGCGGGACGGCTCGGCGAAAAGTGACATGTCATGCCCGTGACATTTGGGTCACAGGCGTGACCTTGGATGGCTTCATTTAATGTGGTGTGGGTCTTGCTTGCGGCGTGGCGGTGTGCAGGGATCACGTGGGAAAATTACGGCTGTGACATATGGGTTACGGGCGTGACTCATGTTGACTTCTCGACGGATCTCTACGTCTCGACGGCAGCTTGCTTGGGAGATTCTAAGATTACACGGCCTTGGTCACGGGTGTGACATTGGGTAACGGGCATGACCGACGGGCGGGACTCGCTGTGGACTAGCTCAATTGGTGCGGCATCGACTCTGGACTGATCTTCAGGTTACACGCCCTTGGTCACGGGCGTGAGTGAGGGCGTGACTTGTAAAATTTCTCCAATTTGTCCCAAAATTCTGCAAAAATTGAAATTAAGCTATGTTAGAATCAAAATTACAAAAGAACTACTTATAACCTAAAATTGACATGAAAAAGAAAAATTCATATTAAATATTTACAAAAATTTCTATTAAAAAGTTATATAAAAACTACTTATCACCGAGCACAAGAAGTCTTGTCGGGATTCACAGACGGAATCAAGGGTTGTAAAGCCTTGTCCGAGCTCGGTCCAAAACTAACGTCCGGGGTACAAAAGGGCTGTCACTTCCTTCTATTAACCCATCTTCTTCGCGAATCTCTGCCGGTAGCAATCTCGCAGATAGCAACCTCGCCGGAGAACTTCCAAATGGCAGCGAGAAGTATTCCAAAACTGAATAGGAGAGGTAGCTATGATGGTGGTGGCCATAGATGAAGTTCTAGCAAAAGCTTTGCGATGGAATGATAGACAGATCTCCTCTCCTAAGGTGGAGCTCACAATGGGCAAAAAATCGGAGCTTTTCACACTCCTCCGTCTGTCCACAATACTCGGATCCCCCTAGGTTGGAATTTTCATGCTCTTAAATATTGGCATTAATTTAAGAAACGCACGACCAAAATGCACGGCCGTGCGTTTAGATCGTGCAATTGAAAGAGACGAATAGGACCTGGGGCTACAGGAAGGTCATGCATTTTTGTTCACGCACGAGTGGAATTCTCGTGCACAACCAAAGAATGCACGGGGTAGGATATGCCGCTATTTTTATCAGCTACAGGAAGGTCGTGCGATTTCCTTCACGCAGGATTGGATTCAATCGTGCGTTAAGGAAAATGCACGATGAACATCATCACAAGAAGCTCTGAGTAAATCACATGACCAACTCGATCACGCGACAACAATAATTGCACGGTCTTGCAATTTACCCAGATTGCAATGCTTAGCTCATGGGTTTGATCCACCTGCTTTCAATCAAAATATAAGCTCCTACTGCATAAGAAATCACATAGCATCCACAATACAAGCATGAACAGGCATGAGGAGCCCCCAAAGGCATACGCCCAACATAGAATGTGCAATTGCACACCCTGATAGGCGAAAAGAGTGCACTATATGTAAAATGACAACTAAAGTTAATATGAGCATTTTAACCCTAAAAGGGTAGTGCACTAGTGAGAAAACAAGCCTAGATGAGTCCGGAAAACCCTATATAATTGGGACTCATCATACCTCCAGACTTAACCATTTGTGCGTCCCGAGCAAACCATTCTATGTAGCTGTGAAAACAGCTAGCTAGCATAGAAATTGTGACACGGAATACCATGCAAAGTTGCACGCTCACGTGCACAAAAGTACAGTAGAATAGATTTATAATTATACAAGATAGTTTATATATTTCTAATAGAGTAAAGGTCTATTACTACTACTTAAAATTTGAATCACGGTGAATCGTTTGGTTATGCATAAGGAAGAAAATAGACTGATCACTAAGACGTGCATTGCCCAAAATCGGGGTTCGGAACAACGTCCACCGAAATCCATCATTTTCAGTGACCATAAGCTCACCCGTTCACACTCTCTCCACGACATTCGATCAGCTCACTGCCCGAGTCAGTAGAACTTTAGGTTTTGATTGGGCTTGGGTTACGGCATAGTATACAAAGATAAACATGAAGGCTAGCGCCTATCCCAAATGAGCACACAAAGAAAGCTACCCATGCAGCACAAACATGCCAGTGCATCACACCCCCAGACTTGGAATTTGCAACATGGGTGTGTGCACCGCCTACTTCCAACGCAAACATTTTTAGAATTTTTCAATTTAGCTTTTTCGTACCAATATTTTCTTTTTTTTCTTTTTCATTCCTTTTTATTTCTTTCTTTCTTTTCCAGCAATTTTCCAATAAACACAACCACAATCTCTACAAATAAAATTCACCACATCAACACCCCAATAATGAAAATACAACAAGAATAAAGCTCAGATTTGGTTGCGCGACTAGGATTGGCTTTTAAGTTTTGGTGAGATAAAGGTAAAGTTGAATCAAGAGGAAGGGCATGCACAAAGGGGCTAGCGAGTGTAAGGCAATATGCAGGGTATACGATCTCAACCGGGCCAAAATGATGGCCTACATCATGCTCTAGCAATAGACTTATCTTATGCCAATGCTTCAAAAGTCGCTTGGGGCAAGTTCTTAGTCACCGAGAAAGGCAATCCTTCCTCCCGACTCGAGCAATACGATTCTAGAAATTGTCTACACTCAACCCTATGCTACCGTTTGATTCACACCGGATTCACCAATTTGAGTAGAGTAAAAACATTTACACTAATAGAAAAATATAAAACTAAAAGTATAAAGAGAAATCTACTCTACACAGATTTCTATGCAAACTATGAGCACTCGACTAGGAGCACTACATGAGTCGACATTTTACTCTGTTTCACAATCCTCAACTAACACGGTAATTTCCAAAATCAAATAAGGAATTGATTAAAACTCAGGGCATGCCTATAGTTAAGCATGCGCTCAAGTGGGTGCATAGTGTGCGGTGAATATGACCCAAGAGAAATATAAAATAAGCATCCAATATGTTGTGCTTTGAGCGAGTGCATTGGGAAATAAGTACAGAATCTCTCCCCCAGACTTAATCTAATCATTCCACATATGAAATAGCAAAGAGGATTAAGGTATAAGTATAGGGAGGAGAAGTTACCCAATGGTCAAAATTATGCAAACAGAAGATTTGGTTAAAGAAGATGCAGGGGACTAATCCATGTCGAGGAGCATCCAACTACAGAGAAGAACTACACCCATCAAACAAACTACACAGAAGCAACATATATAAAATCTTTAACAAATTAAAATAAACTAGCATCACAAAGATGCACAAAATAGGCTCAAAGCAAAGATAAGAGAACACTAGAATAGTCGAAACCACCTTGGGGACGAAGCCCCAGCAGAATAAAGTACAACAAAAATTTATCGAGGAACACAAAGGCAAAGCTGGGTTGTCTCCCGCAAGACCTTTTCTTAATTGTCCTTGAGGTAGACCAAGAATTAGGCTCAACAGAGCACAACATCCCTTTCGGGTCTTGAAGTAGGATACAATGAACTGTCTCTGTGGTCACACTTTCTTCGAGGATCTTCAGACGGTGACCGTTAACTTTGAAAGTCCCTTCCTTGTCACCATGCACTTTAATCGCACCATATTGTGATACACTTTTGACGATATAGGGTCCACTCCATCTCGATTTTAGCTTTCTGGGAAAAAGTCTCAATCTTGAATTGTACAACAATAATTTATCATCTGGCTTAAACACATTAGGAACAATATGCCAATCGTGCCAACGCTTCATTCTTTCCTTATATATACTTGCGTTCTCATAAGCCATGTGCTTGAACTCCTCTAAGTAGCATAGTTGGTTACATCTTTTATCACCGGCGGCTAAAACATCCAAGTTGAGCAGTTTTGTTTCTCATAGCGCTCTATGTTCCAACTCGACTGGGAGGTGACAAGAATTTCCATAAACTAATTTAAAAGTTGACATTCCGATAGGTGTCTTGAAGGCAGTTCTGTAGGCCCAAAGAGCTTCATCAACCTTCCGAGCCCAATCCTTCCTGTTAGACTTTATAGATTTCTCCAAAATCCGCTTCAATTCCCGATTAGAAACTTCCACTTGCCCACATGTTTGAGGATGATATGCCAGCGCTACTTTGTGGTGGACACCGAACCGCTTTAGTAATTGAGCAAATTGCTGGTTGCAAAAGTGATTCCCGCCATCACTAATTATTGTGCGAGGTGTACCAAAACGAGAAAATATATTCTTATGGATGAACTGTAGAACTGTGCGTGCATCATTCGCAGCAACAACTTCTGCTTCGACCCATTTAGATACATAGTCCACTGCCACAATGATGTAAAGTTTCCATGAGACATGGGGAATGGTCCCATAAAATCGATTCCCCACACATCGAACAATTCACAAACAGTCATATTATTCAAGGTCATTTCATCCCGCCGAGCGATATTTCCTGTGCATTGACACTCATTGCATTCTTTAACGTGAGTGAAGGCATCCCGAAATAATGTGGGCCAGAACAGCCCACACTGGAGTACATTTTGAGCGGTTCGAGCAGACCCAAAATGTCCACCTGCCTCCCGGTCATGGCAGTAATGAAGGATGGACTTGATTTTGTAATCCGGAACACTGCGTCTAATGATTCCATCCACACAAGTGCGGAATAGTAATGGATCCTCCAAATGATAGTAATTGATGCCCGAGAAGAACTTCTTTCGCTGTTGATATGTCAAATTTGGAGGGGAAGCTTTGCTTGCCAAAAAGTTAGCAAATCAGCGTACCACGGTGCGGACGAGGTGGATGCAATCGCAAAAATAGTCTCATCCAGAAAATTATCAGCAATTTGGGCCCCCAACGTTTTGGAATCACCATGGTGTTTGAGCCTCGAGAGGTGATCCGCAATAACATTATCAACACCCCAACGGTCGCACACTTCAATATCATATTCTTGCAGTAGAGAAATCCACCGCATCAGCCATGGTTTTGCATCCTTCTTTTGCATGAGATATCGTAGGGCAGCATGATCCGTGTTTACCACAACCATTGAGAGGATGAGATACAAATGAAATTTTTCAAAGGTGAAAATGACCGCTAATAACTCCTTTTCCGTCGTGGTGTAATTAAGTTGCGCATTATTCAGAGTTTGACTGGCATAGTAGATGGTGTGGAAAATTTTATTCCTGCGCTGCCCTAAGACAACCCGTACATCAACATCACTCACATCGCACATTACTTCAAAGGGAAGGGTCCAGACGACGAGGATAGGATGGGTGCGGAGCTTAGATTGTCCTTTAGAGTATTGAAAGCATGTAGACACTCACTATTGAATTCAAACCTTACGTCTTTCGCCAATAGGTTGGATAGAGGCTTAGTTGTATCAGAAAAGTTTGGGATGAATCGTTAGTAATATCCAGCATGCCCCAGAAAACTACGAATACCTCGAACTGACGAGGGAGGTGGAAGTCATCTGATGATATCGACCTTTGCATGATCAACCTCTAATCCCCTTCTGGACACTTTGTGTCCCAGCACTACTCCTTCGACGACAATGAAGTGGCATTTTTCCCAATTTAGGACAAGATTTGTGTCCTCGCAGTGTTTTAGAACTAAAGCTAGATTTTTCAACCCGGCATCAAAGCTCGGTCCGAATAGAGAAAAATTTTCCATGAATACCTCCAAGAAATCGCCAACCATGTCATGAAATATCCCCTTCATGCAGCGTTGGAATGTGGTGGGGCATTGCAGAGCCCAAATGGCATGCACTTGAAGGCAAAGGTCCCGGATGGACAGGTAAATGTGACCTTCTCCTGATCCGTTGGATCAATCAAAATTTGACTATAGCCTGAGTATTTATCAAGGAAACAGTAATAGCCATGTCCCGCGAGCTTTTCCAACATTTGATCAATGAATGGGAGAGGGAAGTGGTCCTTCCGAGTGGCAAGATTGAGCTTTCTGAAGTCAATACACACTCTCTAACCAGTTATCGTCTAGGTTGGGAGTAGCTCGTTATCCTCATTAGTGACTACGGTCATTCCTCCCTTTTTCGGGATAAGTTGAACTGGGCTTACCCACTTTCTATCACTAATGGGATAAATAATCCTGGCATCGAGAAGTTTAATAATCTCATCCTTGACAATCTCCTGCAGCTTAGGGTTCAATCGACGTTGGGGTAGAGCTGAAGGTTTGAAACTCTCTTCTAAAAGTATTTTGTGCATACAAACCGTGGGGCTGATCCCTTTGATGTCAGAGATTTTCCACCCAAATGCCCCCATGTGTGACTTCAGCAATTTTACTAGCTGTCGTTCTTGATCATCCGTTAGCAGGGCAGAGATAATGATCGGTTATGTCCTGCTCTCCCCCAAGAATACGTATTTTAAAGTCTCCGGTAGTGGTTTGAGTGAAGGAGCATCAGAAGCCGCAAAATTCTACACCGAAACTGAGTCACAGATGATGACTGACTCTGTATCAAACATACCTTGCTCACCTCCGTCAGCGTCATCAGTCTCATCATCATATCTCTCAAATTGATTAATTGTGCACTCCATTAGCTCAGTAGCAACGGAGTCAAGAAGTTTGGACTCGGTACTCTTGACCACTCTTTGTGCTTTGTACATATCAAATGTGGTTGACTCCATTCCAAGGAGCAATGTTAACAATCCATTCTTGGCATCCATCACTGATCTTTCCGTAGCTAGGAATGGTCTCCCTAAAATAATTGGTGTCTCATCGCCACTTTCTATTTCGAGAATCACGAAGTCCGCGGGAAAAGCTAATCCATTGAACGCCACCACTAGATCCTCCACTACGCCCAACGACTTCTTTCTTAATCGATCGGCTAGTTGTAACGTGATACCGGTAGGTCGAATGAGGCCCGTGCCGATTTCACGAAAGATTGAGAGCGGCATCAAATTGATTGAAGCTCCAGATTCGCATAGTGCTCGATGGCAAGTTGACTGACCAATGGTGCAAACAATGGTGAAACTACCTGGATCTTTTTGTTTTACAGGCCAATGTAGTCCCGCCATGGTTAAACACTCCTCCAAAGTTGATACTTCACCGACAAAATTTGAAGTTCTTGCTTTTGCCACAAGATCCTTTAGAAACATAGCATAGTTAGGAACTTGTGTGAGCACATCTATCAGGGGAATGCTCACCTGCACACCTTTCATCATGTCCAAAAATCTGTGATGTTGTTTCTCTTTTCGCAGATTCAGCAGTCGATGAGGGAACGATGGCATGGTCACCACAGGCTGTTGCGGTAAAGATTCTGGTGCTACACAAGCGGGTGCTTCGATAGTAGTTTCAGTCTCCGTCGGCAAGCCCATTTGTCCAGAAGGTCGACTGCGTTGTTGATCACCAACCTTAACAACTCTTCCACTTTGAAGATTCATAGTGTTCACAGTCTCAGTCTACTGATGGTTTAATATTTGAATCACTCCTCGTTGGCTGGAGCACAATGTATCTATTTTTCGGCTGATCAATTCATGTGAATGCTACCACCCCTCGAACCACCTCATGAACTGTTGGAATTTCTCCTCCCCAATCTTGGCATCTGGGGTACTCTTCACAAAGTTCGCATCACAGTCAGAGTTTTCCATAATGTGGGACTTGAGAGATCGTCCCCACATTCTACTAGAGCGAATGACATCTTCGACAATCTGTCAAGCCTCAGATATGCCTTGACTGAGAAGTGCACCCCCATCCGCAATGTCGAATAGTGGTCTGTACTGCTCCCGGATTCTGAAATAAAGCATTTGAAGGCCAGTGACTCCGTAAATATTCTGAGCGCAGCACCAGGCTTGCAACCGGCGAAATCTCCCCCAAGCTTCTATATGGGGTTCATCAGGAGCCTGTGTAAAGGTGACAAACTCCAAGTGCTTTTTGGATAAGAGTTCTCGCGAGCAATGCCTCTTCAGAATAGGTCTTCAGCTTGCCTCCATGACGTGATCTCAATTGGACAGATATCCCTATACCAATTTCTAGCTCTTCCCGCAAGTGAGAATGAGAATAGCTGTAACTTAAACTTATCTTGGAATCTCTCAGAATACTGGAAAGTGCCACACACTTCCAAAAAGTCTTTAATGTGTGAAATGGAATCTTCGTTGGGGTTCCCCTGGGACAGACAGTTCCGCGAAATATAGGTGATTAGCTCGTCAGGTATTTTGAAAGTGTCTTCTGTTTCGCCGATCTGAGTGAGAGTGGTCTGCATTGACAGAAACTTAAACAAAACACCATTATAAAAAAAATTACAAACTCTGACAGTTATTCTCAAAACAGGAAAATCACATGACTGAATGCACTCCCCGGCAACTGCGGCAAAACATGATGCACAGACAGCAAATGCACCGGTCACTCAAGTAATAAAAATGGTAGCAAGTCCCCAAGTATCGATCTCTCGAGGAGTGCAAGTGGGGCGTGTAAGTTCTCTATTCGAATGAATAATTGTAAGAGTGAAACGAACCAAACGGGGGATTTTGTGATTGTGTTTCTACACAACAATAGGAAATAAAATGCGGGTCGCCGTCACCGCATCGCTTGGATGGATTACCCAAATGGGTAAAGGAATGGATGGAAGAACAATGAGGATCGCAATCACCTCTTTGCCAAGCACGCCCCTAGCAATAGCTAGGACGGCATGAACACAACAACAAACTGCAGTGAGGAAATAAACTAGGCGCACCACGGTAGTAAAAATCACAAAATCACGCACAAAGACATGATTAATCAAATTAAGCACAGTAGGTTTTTACACATCATAACCACATTCCACAAGTTCATAAACCATACTATAACAAAGGAAGGGGGAAAGAAATACAACCAAGCTCACGAAGTCTTGTCGGGATTCATGGACGGAATCAAGGGTTGTCAAGCCTTGTCTGAGCTCGGTCCACAACTGACGTCCGGGGTATAGAAGGGCTGTCACATCTTTCTATTAACCCGTCCTCTTCGCGGATCTCCGATGGTAGCTACCTCGCCGGAGAACTTCCAAATGACAGCTAGAAGTATTCCAAAACTAAACTTGAGAGCTAGCTATGATGGTGGTGGTCGGAGATGAAGTTCTAGACGAAGATTTGCGATGGAATGATGGCTTAATCTCCTCTCCTAATGTGGAGCTCACAAGAGGAGAAAAATCAGAGCTTTTCCCGCTCCTCCGTCTGTCCACAATACTCAGATCTCCCTAGGTTGGAATTTCTGCGCACTTAAATAGTGGCATTAATTTAAGAAATGCACGACCAAAATGCACGACTGTGTGTTTGGATCGTGCAATTGAAAGAGACGAATTGGATCAGGGGCTACAGGAAGGTCGTGCATTTTTGTTCACGCATGAGCGAAATGCTCGTGCGCGACCAAAAACGCAATAGGTAGGACAGGCCGCTGTGTTTACCAGCTACAGGAAGGTCGTGCTATTTCCTTCACGCATGATTGGATTCAATCGTGCGTTAAGGAAAATGCACGATGATCATCAACACAAGCAGCTCTGAGTAAATCACACGATCGACTCAATCGTGCGTCAACAATAATCGCTTGGTTGTGCGATTTACCCACACTGTAATGCTCTGCTCTTGGGTTTGATCCACCCGCTTTCAATCAAAATATAAGCTCCTACCACATAGGAAATCACATAGCATCCACAATACAAGCATGAACAGGCTTGCCATACCCCCAGCACAGAATGCGCAATTTCACACCCCGATAGGAGAAAAGAGTGCACTACGTGTAAAATGATAACTAAAGTAAATATGAGCATTTTAATGCTAAAAGGGTAGTGCACGAGTGAGAAAACAAGCCTAGATGAGTCCAAAAAACCCTATATAATTAGGACTCATCAGTGTGCTGGGGTTTGAGTGGCATTAGTTTGTGGAGAGGAAGGCTCACCTGGCATCTTTTTGGGAAACTTCTTTTCCCATCTTCCTATTCTCTTCATGTCTATTATTTTTAGGTAGTGTATGAGAGTTGATTCAGATTCATTTAAATGTTGAGGGATGGAGTGCTTTAAGTATAAGGAAAGTATTCTGCCAAAGTTGGGGGACTGCAGGCTTTCCGTGATCTTTTCAAACAAGATATTGCCCCAGTCAGTCTTCTTCTCAAGGATCACTCTTATTATTAGTTCAAACATTTCTTTGGAGATTCTATCATGAGACCCAGCCTTGCATATCAGTACTTTCCCAATGATATCTGATTGCAGCTTACCTTGCATGTTCATCTTATTTCTTTGAATGCCGCCATAGGGCTTGTCATCCAGGCCACACCATTTGTATCCTTCCATGAAATCCTCAGAGTTGACTGCTTCTTCTTCTTCATTCTCAGCTAGAACAGTCAATTTAAGGGCATTGGTTAGGCCCACAGAAGTAATCTTTAAATATTCTCCAGACACAGTGGTTAGAATTGCTTTTCCTGTCTTGCTAATTTGGGCATTTTCATATATTTCCGACAGTGCTGAGTAGTATAGTTGAGTAGGCTCAGTAAGGACATATTCTAATTCAGAAGCATAGAGCAGAGTAATCACCTTATCTAGTTCTTTAACAACACCTTTGAATCCATCCTTGACCAACTCTCCTCCAGAAAGGACTTTCTCATATGTGATTTTTGGAGCCATTGCTTGATGCGGGAAGTCGGCGAAAGGAGGAAGAGGATGAAATAGGGATTCTAGGATTTTGTGTGGACAAAATTTCTATGCTTTCACTTTATCTAAAATATACTAGCATACATTGGGAAGAGTAATAGGCGCATACCTGTTCAAATCTTCCAAAACCGTGTTGATAGACCCATAAATGCGACGTAATTATGACGCTGACGTGTCCTATGCCATCATTCTATCGGCCTGTCTGAGTTTTGTCATTTAGATCACATGAACTTTGTCGTCGAGTTCACATTAGCTTTGTCGTCGAGACTTCAGCAATGTCATCTTGATCATCAAGACGATTTTTGTTGTTTAAGTTATTTTTGTCTTATCGATTTCCCACTTATGCCTTATCCAATCTTTCTATTTTTCCTATCTTCAAAGCTAAAATTTGTAGACAGCTTTAGGGTGGACCTTGTGTGAGATCCAGCTCATTATCAAAATATTTCACCTCTTCTAACAAAAGATATAAGGAATTCAACATGCCCA
Source organism: Dactylorhiza incarnata (assembly GCA_033032865.1). NCBI lineage: Eukaryota > Viridiplantae > Streptophyta > Magnoliopsida > Asparagales > Orchidaceae > Dactylorhiza > Dactylorhiza incarnata. Next base: position 3,675,440 of record JAWHQI010000036.1, read on the forward strand.
ATTTAAGAACTTAACATCCCTATTTCAATTTTGAATTGATTGAACTTTGACTCATCAAGGGGCTTAGTAAAAATGTCAGATATCTGCCTCTCTGTATTAACATACTCTAGACAGATGTCCTCCTTTTCTACATGCTCCCTAATAAAATGATATCTAATTTAATATGTTTTGTTCTACTATGTGCCACAAGATTTTTAGCAATGGAGATAGCACTTGAGGAATCACAAAAGAGAGGTGTTCTCTTTATGTGCACATTGTAATCCTCTAATTGGTGTTGAATCCAAAGGAGTTTTGCACAGAAACTACCTGCAGAAATATATTCTGATTCAAATGTGGAGATAGCAATGTTGCTTTACTTTTTAATACTCCTGGACACAAGCCTTCTCCCCAAGATCTAACAAGTTCCTGAAGTGTTTTTTTTGTCTTATTTGCACCCAGCAAAGTCTGCATCAGAATAGCCACACAACTCAAAGTCATTTCACTTAGGATACCAGAGCCCTAGATTTGGAGTACCCTTCAGATATCTCAAAATTCTTTTCATAGTTGAGTAATAAGATTCTTTGGGATTGACTTGATACCTTGCACAGACACATCTGGAAAATATAATGTCAGGCCTACTAGCAGTGAGGTAGAGCAATAAGCTAATTATGCTTCTATATATGGACTCATTATAGAGTTTCTCCTTTTCATCCTTGTCTAGAGACACATTTGAACCCATAGGAGTTCACATAAGGGTATATTTCTCCATACCCAATTTCTTTATGATATCCAAGGTAAATTTGGTATGAGAAATGAAGATTCCTTCCTCAAATTGCTTTACTTGGAGACCTAATAAATACTTAAGCTCTCCATACTGCTCATTTCAAATTTACACTGCATAAGTTTAGCAAACTTTTTGCAAAGACTCCCATCTGTTGTTCCAAATATAATGTCCTCAACATATATTTGGACCAATAGGATCTGGCCCTTCAACTCTATCAAGATAATAGTCTTATCTATTGTTGGGAATATTGCCCTCAATATTACCTTGATTTGAAGAGGCATCACTCTCAATGCTAATGACATATTGTATTTGATAAAGCTATACTTGTGTAGTATATACAAGTACAGGTGACTCAAAACAGAGGGCCAAACATGCCCTTAGATGTGATGAAATCATCTACAAGGAGATGAAGATTTGTCTCAGCAAAACCGCTGAGACTAAGGGTCAAAACCGCTGAGACGAGGAGCCGTCTCAGCGGATCCGCTGAGAAGAAGGTATCTCAGCTGATAAGTTCATTAAACGCTGAGAATCAGCGTTTTCGTCGAACGCAGAATGCCATTCGTCAAATGAAGGACTAAGTTCATCGACCGCTGAGACGAGACCAAAGAAGGAGCCGCTGAGAAGGCATAATTGACATGTTCGTTGAATGCAGAGTCCCGTTCGTCGAACGCATAATTCAGTTCGTCGACCGCTGAGATGAGATCAAAGAAGGAGCCGCTGAGAAGGCACAAAGGGCATGTTCATCGAACGCAGAGTTTGGCAAGATCGTCAAATGCAGGATACATCGGGTTCGTCAAATGCAGAGCGTAGCGCGTTCGTTGAGCGCAGACCTTCTCTATGGATAAGTAGGGCGGCGGGACCTGCAGCTAGGGCAAGTTGCAGAAAAGCTATAGGGGACCACCGATCTCTCCCATACTTCTTGGGAGATCAAATTAGATCCGTTGAAGATAAAAAGAAGTATAAAAGAAAGTGTTAGAGCATTTTCCATGCCCCAGCCGATTGCGTGCAAAATCTCGATTTGCCATTGACGGCAGTTGCTCTCGACTTTCTTCCTGCTCACTGAAAGGGAAGGAGAAATAGAGAGAAGAAGTTAGCTCCTACACCAGAAGGGGCAAGGTGATCTTCCATCACTCTATTGAAGAGGAAGATCAAGTTGTGGCTGTAATCAACATCATCAGTTACAGCAAGCACAGACTGTGTAGGATCTACAGGAGAGTACCTCTGCTGTAGAATATTTCTAAACCATTTTTCTGTAAGGCATTTTGCCTAAGTTGTAAGTGTTGTTTATGGAGTGTCTACTTAAACACCTAGAGGGGGGGGGGGGGGGGTGAATAGGTTTCTCTTTGTATAACATCCCCCTTTAGGTTTTTCTTCTTTCTGGTTAATTGATTTAAGAAATAAAGAACAAACCACAGAAAGCACACAACGATCTATAGAGGTTCCTCAAGACCGGGTGTCTTGAGTAGTCGTCTCTCCCTCTGCGCCTACCCAGCAGTGTGCTGTACTCGCAAACTCCGCCAAAAGCTTCAGGCCCTCAAGACTTACAACATGGACCCGCAAGTCCCAACATCCTAGGCCCTCAATCCCCTACTACCCCCGAGCGAGCAAGCTCGACACTCAGTCCCTCAAGCCCTACCACACAGACCCACAAGTCCCAACAGCCTAGGCCCGCAAGCCCCTACTGCCCCTGAGCCCGCAAGCTCGACAAGACGCACCCTCAAGTGCACTACCCTGGCCCTCAAACCTCACAGTTCTCCAGCCATCAAGCTAGACAATTTGGCCCGCAAGCCTTACAAGAAATTACAGTAAATAAAATGGCTTCTCTGCCGGATGGTGATCGATAACTAAGCCTGATGAAGATTGGCTTCTTACGGTTGAAGAGGACGCTTTAGATTTGATCTTTAAGGCTCAGCTCCTTCTTCAATCTTCTTCTTTAGCCTGATATTGAATGGCGACTTCTCAGTCGATGGAGATGACTGATTCTTATGAGAACACTTGAATCTTGTTCTCTTTCTTCTCCGCTGAAAAATACTGTTCTATTGAAGAGCGGTGGGATTCTTTCTCTCGTTCTTTTTCTTGCACAACAAAAACTTCTTTTGGTTCTAGGGCAATACTGTTTCCTTTTAAAGGACAGATAAGCCGCATAACTGTAACATCTGTTGTCCTTTAATGTCAGATGCCCATTCCACAAGAGCACGCGCTGATTGGACAATCAGGCGGCGGCATTAATTGCTGACATCACGTCTACAAGATTTGAATTCTATCTTCAGGATATTTGCATCATTACGATGGCAAGCTGTCTCTGACTTTGTCATCGCGATCTTCCCTCTGCCTTAGATGGTGGTATCTCGACGACACAAGATATCCTGGCGATTCTGTATATACGACGATCTTCTTTCTCTGACAGTGTCGTCGTGAGCTTTCTTCTTGCATCTTGTCGTCGTAATCATATGTTCTCTCGACGTCATGTGTTCCACATGATGATGTCATATGTCATCTCTGCGTTCGACGATCTTGCCACGTCTCAGCGTTCGATGAATACTTTGCTTCTCAGCGGCTGCTGCTCTGCCCATCATTACGACGACAAGCATTCTTTTTTGACGACATCACTTTAATTTCTCGACGATATAGTACTTAGTAAAATAACTAGAGTACATGACATGTTGTCGATTCCTGCAAGCATGAACTAGATGGAATGTTAAATACAACTTGCATTTATCATTGAGCTGAGCACTTCTTCAAATCAGGAACATTGCAGGGCACTATTCCCAACAATCTCCCCCTATTTGAAGAAGTCATAACCCACTAAATGATAAATGTCATTCTCATAACAGATATTAACATTTAAGCAGACAAGCACGTTATAATGTCATTTTAGCAAAATTAAGTAAACACAGAATTTTTAACAAATATTTCTTCATTTATAATTAGTGCCGAATGTTCAGAAGAGTTTTGACATTTCTATATTTAACCATCTATATATCTGGTGCATTGGTATCAGCAGCTCTGTTTGCTTTCTTGGTACCGACTTCCTGCTCCTTTTTCTCCAACGCTTCCCTGTACTTTCTCTTTCTAATTTCTTCAGTCTCAATTGTTTCTTTCTCCATATCTGTGCAGGGACCTACGGTAGGCTCGTCATAATACAGGGAAGGAAGATTCATTGCTTCCATGATAGTGTTCGAGGTCCAGATGGCATGATCATAGCTGGCCTTTATCATTGATCTCTTCCCCTTTATGATTACTTCAGATATCCCTTTTTGGAGGTTCTCTTTAGAGGCTAATATTTTGTTTTTGAACGTGTGAATTCCAGCTTCCAAGTGATTCTTGGTCTCAAGCAAATGATTGTCGAGCTCTTTGTTGTGGTGATCTAAACTTCCTTGAAGATCAGTTTTGTGTTTAGCCATCTTCTTGGTTTGTTGGGGAAATGATTTATCTTAACCCCTAGAATTGAGTAGAATATAAAGAATGAAAAATTAGACTAATTAAATATGCATCGAATAGTATTCGACGCAACGTCGAAATGTAGTCGACGTTTCTCTCAGAATGAGTCGAAGTAACTCTAAGAAGAATTCGACGTAATCTTTGTCAACGTAACTCTAACTTCTAGTCGACGCATTTAATAAAGTCGACGCATCTTAGTCGACGCACCTTCCTTATTTTCCTCTCAACGTCCAGCCAGGATGAACTCGGCGCTTAAGTCGAATAGTAATCGACGCACGTCGACTTCTATGTCAAATTCAAATTCACGTCGGATCTCTTTCGTTCTTTCTAAAGATCTGAATTTTTTGGAATGATTTTATTCTTTTATAGCCGTTCTGAATCTATCTTTCCTTCTAATTGATTCTTGGCTAATTTGATTAATATTTATTTGGATATTATTTGAAATCAGAATAAACTCTTTCCATCTACAGATAAAATTAGTATGGAAACTTTTATCTCTTTCTAATTCTCTGTCTGCTAATTGATTATTCTCCTTTAGCAATTTCTTTTCAAATAGAGTTATAAATAAGAAGGAAGTTGACAGAGAATAACAACCAGTGATCCACCATATATATTGGAAAAAGAGGAAGAGCTCCCAAGTGAAGAGTTTGAAAGCTGAGAAAAGAGATAGTGTGTTGCAGCAAAGAAAAAGCCTTCATCTTCTCCTCCTTCTGAAGCCATTCTGCTGCAAACTCTGAAAGCTCTCACAAAAGAGAGAAAAGCTTACAATCTCCTTCTCACTATAGAAGATAGATCATATTCACTATACTTGTGCTTCTAATCTTCTTCCTAGGAAGAAGATTCTTTCTTACATATATTGTCTTCTGTTCTTTTACTTGTTCTATTTCTTTCTTCTCATTCTTATTTCATTTTCAAATTGTGTAAAAGAGTTTTTAGAATCTCTCTTCAAAAAATTCAGTTGTAGTGGTTCTAAGAGTCTCCTTATCAAAAGACTCAGTCTGGTTCTAAGAGTCTCCTTATCAAAAGACTCAGTGCAAGTTCGTGAATTCCTACCAAAGGGGGTAGAAGAGTGGACTACCCAAAGTTTGGGGAACCACTATATTTCTTTGTGTTGTGCTGCGATTTTCTTCTTGCTATTTTTCTTCTTTACTTTCTTAATTCTTGTTGGTATGTGGGAAGCTTAAATCTGTGATTATTACACACACATATATATAATTGCACAAAGTATTTTTAAATCTCTATTCACCCCCCCCCCCCCCCCTCTAGAGAATTCTAGTGAGGATAACTGTGCACTTTCAATTGGTATCAGAGGGAGGTTGATCTAAAAAGGTTAACTCCTTGATCAAAAAGATCCTACCTCTTATATATATATAGTTCAAAAAAATATTTTTCACATGGCACAAATCAAAGATTATGCTTCCACCAGACCACCAATGTGCAATCTTGAAAAGTTTACAGTTTGGAAAACAATAATTAGGATCTATATGAATTCTATTGATGAAGAATTATTTAATGTTATCTTGACAGGTCCTCCCAAGCCTTATAGAAGAGACTCAAGTGGTGAAGTGACTCAAACACTTGTCCCAAGGGATGAGTGGACGGTTGAAGAGAAGAAGGCAGGAACATGTGATGCAAAAGCTGTAAACATTCTTGTCTCAACCCTCCCAGATGAAATATTTCAAAAGGTTGTTGACTGTGAATCAGCTAAAGAAATCTGGGAGGCTCTTACCAAGATGGTAGAAGGAAGTGCTGATAAAAGGAAAGATAGAATGGCTCTATTGATCTCCCAATTTAGAACTTTCAAAAGAAGCATGAAGAAAGCATATTTGAGATGTATGACAGATTCAATCTAATTATCAATCAATTAAGGAGCCTGGATAGAGAGATCTCTCTCACAGAGATCAATGACAAACTGTTAATGAGTCTCCCAAGTTCATGTGACTCAAGAATATGGGCAATAAGAGATACAAGAGGACAAAAGGAAATCTCAACAGATGCCCTCTTAGGAAAACTCAAATCCTATGAGCAACTACTGAAAACCAGAGAAGAGAAGGAAAGAAGAGGAAGCACTCCAACCTCCTCAAAAGATAGAAACATTGCTTTGAAAGCAACAGAAGAAGAGACCCCTGTCACTGAAGAAGAATTATTCAGCCTCCTGGCCAGAAGATTCAAGAAATGGGTCAGGACATATGGGTCTAGAAGGAGAGAATCAAAACCAAGGTATGATAAAACTCCTACTAAAGAAATCAATTGTTATTCCTGCAGGAAAACTGGACACATTGCACCAGAATGTCCAGAAAATACTGAGAAAAAGAAAGATCTGAAAAAGAAAGATCTCAAGAAAAAGGGTAAGAAGAAAGAAAGAGTCTTCATTGCAGAAGCTTGGAGTGAAACAGATTCTGAGGACAGCACCTCATCCAAAAGTGACAATGAAGAGTCCAAGCAAGAAGACCTATGCTTAATGGCTCTTGAAAGCTCAAAGGAAGAATATGGTGCTAAATCATGGAGTGAGACAGAATCAGAAGGAAGCATCTCTTCTGAAGATGATAAGGAAAATAGCCTTATTCTCATAGAGGAATCTTAGGATAAGGATGAGGTAAGCATTTTTGATGACATAGATTTTCTGTGTGATGATTTCAAAAATGATTTTACAGGATTATGTTTAGATTAACTAAAAGCTAAACAAGAAATTAAGAATCTAAAAGAACAAATTAATGTCATTAAAAACCAGATAAATATAGAGGATAATTGTTCTAAAAATTATGAGTTAAGGGATAACATCAGAGAAAAAGAAATAGAGAGTGCTAAAATGGAAAACCAGCTGCTTAAGAATAAGGTATCCCAAGCAAAAGCTTTTGAAGAATCAATAAGAATGAGAAGCCAAACACTTAAAGAAATCACAGAAAAACAAACAGGAAGACATAAAAATCTTGGGCTAGGAGCTGATCCCTCAGCTAGTCTAATTCCATCCAACAAACCTGCTTGGATGATCCCTATTAAATTCACTACACCCACTAAATCAATAAACCAAGATGAAGACTCACAAAATAAGGAAGAAGACTCCCTCAATGAGATAAATCATTTTGATGAAACATCATACTATACAGATGAAGACTCTCAAACTACTTCTAAGAAGGCAACTAAGTCAAGAGAAACAACTCATAAAGAAATAAAATCAGAAATAGGGAAAAATAAAATTTGTGAAGACACAATTGCGTCGACTTCATATCGACGCATGAATGATAGTACGTCAAATTCTACTCGACGCAATCTCTCAGATGCTTCGACTTCAAATCGACGCATGAATAAAACTGCGTCGACTTACAATCGACACAACTACTTCCATGCATCGATTCCAGATCAACGCAATCTAGAGAAAGCGTCGAATATATATCGACGCAACTCTCAGCATACATCGAATGGATATCGACGCATAAAACCTCAGAGCAACTTAAATACAGGACATAACTATTCTTCAAAAACTTTCTATCTTAACCCCCATTCAGGACCCTTTCATCCTGATCAAAATTTTTATCCTGATCAAAACTTCTATCGTACTCAAAAATCTTTTCATAATCAAAATTACTATCCTGATCAAAACTTTTATCCTAATCACCATCTCTATTCCTCCCTAAACTCAAATTTCCTTAGTCAAAAGAAAATTAGGTGTTATATTTGCAATAAAATTGGCCAAACTGCCAAACAGTGTTGGCATAATCAATCGAATTGTTCATAAAATAAGACCTAGAGTAACTTAGAAAACTTTAGGATTAGGAAGAAAGAATCTCTCAAGAAAAACATGGAATCTTCAGACAAAGTAAAAGTCACGTCGATTTCTTAAATTGACGCATACGTCGATAGGAGACCCTATATTCTCAACTCAAACTATATCGACGCTTACGTCGAATCCCACTCAACGTAACATTGACTTCATGAAAAAGAGCGGCAACACTAAAAATTTTTTTTGTCGCATCTACTAAAGTACCGAATAAGCCTCGAATTGTGTCTCGTTTCGACGTTTCACCTGACTTAAATAAACTCTTCCGTTATAAATCTGTAAACTCTCTGCATCTTTCATCCTTCTTACCTCTCAGTCCAGCCATCTCTTCCTCTCTCTCACTGACCTAAAATGGCTCCCAAGATAATCTATAGTTTCGACATTGACCTCGAATCCTTCCAAGCCGCCGCCGAAAATTATAAGAGCATCATAGCTCTTTTCACTGAAGCTGGCCTAGATAAGCTCATCTCCACAAGATGCAAGCTCTTGGAGACAGAACTCACAGAGCTAATGGCTCATGTTCAGATATCTGAACAAGGAGAAATCACTGGAACAATATATGAGACACCTGTCGCAATCTCTGCTGAACACATTAGGAACACCTTTGATCTTCCATCAGGTACATTCCAATATTATCCTTGTTCAAATCAAATAGGGAAAGCAAGTTATTTTCTAAAAGAGTAACTAAATAAATCTCCTTTACCATTCCCTTATCAGGTGATGAACCTGTGGAACTCACCCCTGATGAAATCAGAATTTACTAATCACAATGAAGTTCTCAAAAGATAGACCAATCCATCTGAAGAAAATAGATTTTTCTGATGAGCATAGGCTACTGGCAGACATAGTAGGAAAATTACTACTATGTAAGATCTCTGCCCATGATGTAGTGCCCAGGCAGCAACAGAATCTCATGGGGGCCCTTGTGCTGAAGAAGAAAGTAGACTGGGGCAGCTGCTTACTCAAAATGATAGGCTACAAATATTCTCACAAAGAGAATGCCTACATGAGGATTATGAGTCAAGTCCTCTTCCACTCCTTCCCTGACCTATGCAGGTCAAAAGGAATTCCCATCCCTCTAGGCAAAAGGATGTTCATTGCTCTCTTCTCAAAATGGACCAGGCAAATTCCCAAGCCTGGGGCCATTCCTGAAAGGACTCCATCTCCTCCTAACTCTCCTGCTCATCCATCTTCACCTCCTCCTCCTCCTCATACAGACATTTCTTCTATACCACCATCATCCACACCTTCACAAATACTAACTCAATCACCTACTCAACCCTCCTCTATTCCTCCACCTCCTCCATCAAATACACCTCATCAACATGATACAGTCCCCTCTCCACCTTCATCACATTCACCTCCACCATTATCTCCACCTCCTCCATTGACTCCTCCTCCTCCAACACAACTTGAACCATCTCCATCCACTGAAAACCTCATCACCCAGTGTATCCAGTCAGCAGCCCAAAAATTTCAGGACATGCTGGATGTACACTGCTCTCAAATTCACTCCTCCATCATGCACAAGCAAACCCAAATAGATGGGGTCAATGCCTCTGTGCAAAGCCTGAAATCCTCTCTCTCTTCATCTAGGGTCACCAAGTCTTTCTTAACCTCCTTGGCTAAGAAGGTCAAGAAGGGGGAGAAGTTAGATGAAGAGCAGCTCTCCAGCCACAAAACTCCATCTCATAAAACCCCTCGTTCTTCAAAATCTGACAGTTTAGCTCTACTCAAAACCATTGGGAATGAAGTAGTACCAGAGCTACATACTGAAGAGCAGATATCTGATGTACTGATTATAGCAAGAGAAGCTGCACAACAAGTGGATTTATTGCAAGGGGAGGCAAGTAGAGCAGAGAATGAAGCTGAAGAGGAAGCTGAAGCTCAGGGGGAGCCAGATGCTGTTATACCTGAAACTAGAGATGAGAAAGAAACTGAAGAAGAAGTTGAAGGCTCAAAAGAAGTTCCATCCCAGGGGGAGCAACCTGCTGTAACTCAGGGGGAGTTGAGTGAACTACCTGCTACTGAGAAGGGGCAACCCACCTCTCCAAAAATAGTTGTATTCACTAGGGAAAGAAAAACTCCTCCTACCTCTCCTGAATAATGTGTTGAACAATATTGATACAATCTATATTTTCTTTTCCATGCTTAAATACTTATTATGAAGTCTGTTTATATGATTTCTCCCTTCTTCTGATTGCTTAGCATATTTCTTCTCTATATAAATGCTTTGCTGTGTTGATTAAAAGCTGATACAATTTCCCTCTAAATAGGGTTAAGACAAATAGGGGGAGATTGTTGGGGAAATGATTTATCTTAACCCCTAGAATTGAGTAGAATATAAAGAATGAAAAATAAAATTAAGTAAATATGCTTCGAATAGTATTCGACGCAACGTCGAAATGTAGTCGACGTTTCTCTCAGAATGAGTCGAAGTAACTCTAAGAAGAATTCAACGTAATCTTTGTCAACGTAACTCTGACTTCTAGTCGACACATTTAATAAAGTCGACGCACCTTAGTCGACGCACCTTCCTTATTTTCCTCTCGACGTCCAGCCAGGATGAACTCGGCGCTTACGTCGAATAGTAAGCGACGCACGTCGATTTCTATGTCAAATTCAAATTCACGCCAGATCTCTTTCCTTCTTTCTAAATATCTAAATTTTATGGAATGATTTTATTCTTTTATAGCCATTCTGAATCTGTCTTTCCTTCTAATTGATTCTTGGCTAATTTGATTAATATTTATTTGGATATTATTTGAAATCAGAATAAACTCTTTCCATCTACAGATAAAATTAGTATGGAAACTTTTATCTCTTTCTAATTCTCTGTCTGCTAATTGATTATTCTCCTTTAGCAATTTCTTTTCAAACAGAGTTATAAATAAGAAGGAAGTCGACAGAGAATAACAACCAGTGATCCACCATATACATTTGAAAAAGAGGAAGAGCTCCCAAGTGAAGAGTGAGAAAGCTGACAAAAGAGATAGTGTGCTGCAGCAAAGAAAAAGCCTTCATCTTCTCCTCCTTCTGAAGCCATTCTGCTGCAAACTCTGAAAGCTCTCACAAAAGAGAGAAAAGTTTACCATCTCCTTCTCACTATAGAAGAGAGATCATATTCTCTGTACTTGTGCTTCTAATCTTCTTGCTAGGAAGAAGATTCTTTCTTACTTATATTGTCTTCTGTTCTTCTACTTGTTCTATTTCCTTCTTCTCATTCTTATTTCATTTTCAAATTGTGTAAAAGAGTTTTTAGAATCTCTCTTCAAAAAATTCAGTTGTAGTGGTTCTAAGAGTCTCCTTATCAAAAGACTCAGTCTGGTTCTAAGAGTCTCCTTATCAAAAGACTCAGTGCAAGTTAGTGAATTCATACTAAAGGGGGTAGAAGAGTGGACTACCCAAAGTTTGGGGAACCACTATATTTCTTTGTGTTGTGCTGTGATTTTCTTCTTGCTATTTTTCTTCTTTACTTGCTTAATTCTTGTTGGTTTGTGGGAAGCTTAAATCTGTGATTATTACACACACATAAATATAATTGCACAAAGTATTTTTAAATCTCTATTCACCCCCCCCCCCCTAGAGAATTCTAGTGAGGTTAACTGTGCACTTTCATGGTTGATGCAACATAGGCCTTTTCTATGCTGCTGATATTCGATGACTCTGATTGATCCTTAGGTTAGTTAGAGCTTTGTGAGAGCGGGAATTGTAATCTTGTAGGCTTTTCACATCATTTCTTAGGTTTGATGTTTCAGCATACAGTTCCTTTCTTAGATCATTGATGGCAGAGGTGGCATGTGTTTCTAGTTTTATCCTTTGCTCTTCGAGGAGCATCTTTATTTGAGATAGAAGGGAGGGCTCTTCTTGTCTATTCTCTGTAGATGATTCCTCCTGATCCTCTTCTTCATCCCCATCTAGTATTGGAGATAGAGATTTTCCTATTGGTGAGTGGCTTGGCTTACTCACCTTTTCAGGGCCTTGCTGATCACTGCTAGTTCCATCAACAGAGATTTCTTGATTGTCATCTTGCATTGCAGACTCAGAATGTTTAGTGTCCTCAGCCCATATGATCTTTTGGATCACTGTTTCTACTTAAGCAGGGATCTCATTGTTTTTCTCCCCCTCAGTTTCAGCACCTCTTGGATCTGTGCCTGCAGATTTCCTGAATCCTTGACTTAGATCAGAGGTCTGTAGGGCGACATGCCGTGTTTCTGTAGCTGCCTCTGAGACACATGGAGGAGAACCGTTCCCTGACTTACTCTCTTCCGATGAGCTTTCTCCCTTCCTCTTTACATCTTCCGCAGTTTCTGTCTTCGTGGGAGGCTTGTCAGAGTTTTCTCCCATCTCGCTAGGATTTTGATGTCCATTCTTTTCATGTGATGTATTTTGACTCCATACTTTTTGTTGAAGCTTTCAGGGTAGGAAAGCAGAAGATAAAGTGATAGAAATCTTCCAAGATTCGGGGCCTGAAAGCTTTCTTGGATTCTCTTAAAAATTTGCTGACCCCAGTTGGTCTTCTTACTCGGAATTATCCTTGACATTATTTCGAACATGGGCTTGGATATTCTATCATGCGACCCTACCTTGCAGAGGAGGGCCTTTCCCACTATGTCCGCTATCAGCTTTCCTTGCTGATTGAAGCTTTTCCTTTCCAGAGACCCATAGGTCTTGCTGGAGTCTCCGCACCATGCCAGAGCCTTGTCAAGGTCTTCCTGGGTGATCTTTTCATCTTCCTCCCCCTTGGCAAAGACCGACATTCGAAGAGCCGTGTTCAATCTTTTGGGGTTTACCTTGACACTTATCCCGTTGATTACGCTCTTCACAGATGTTCCCTTTGAGCCACCCTTGGCATTTGAGTAGAAGATGAAGTAGAAACCATGAAGTAGAACTCCAGGTCACCATTAAGCTGCTCGAGACCATCGGCCTGGAATTCGCCCTCTCTGAGCCCACAGTAATATTAAGAAGAGAAGTGCTGGAGAGGGCGAATTCCAGGCCGATGGTTTCGAGCAGCTTAATGGTGACCTGGATTTCTTCTGAGCCTTCTGAGAATCCATTACTCACCACTTCACATCCTTCAAATAGAAGATCTTCCTTCATTGGCACCATATTTTTGATTCCAGAGAATTTCAGCTCGATCGACTCGTTCACTCTTAGATGACGTGGGGAACACGACGGCTTTTTAGGGCTAATGTAGAGAGCGTTTTAACCTTAAGACATTTGACCTTATTTATAGGGTTCGAGGTGGAAGTTGAAGTGTCATTTGTTAAATGTCTGACTAACTCGAGTTTAGCTGTACTGATTGATCTTAGACCTAATTAAGAGTATGCTGACGATTGGGTGTCGCCGTAATACAGATCTTTTGACGATACTAATGACCATTCCGACGATACAGATTTTAATATCCCTTAGAAACCCAAGGTGACTTGGGTCCTAGGTTCTCGTTAGCATAATAGGGAATCCCTCTACTCACCGCAGTCAGTCCAGGAGGTCTCTCCTTTGCATTAAGCACACTAGGGTTGTGCCAACAGTAGATGGCAAAGTGTCCCACTTTGCCACAGCACCAGCATTCATGGATGTTGTACCTTCTTTTCTGAACAATGTTTGAGGTCTGTTCAACAGAGAAGGCAGCAGCATTCTTCCTATCTCTCTCAGCCAAGAGCTGACTTGCTGCTCTAGTATAATTGTTCCTTCTTGGCTTTATCTGATTATCAGCAACAGATGTCAGCTTTGTAGCTGACATGGTGTTGATGGCATCAGATATGATCAAGTGAGACTTGATTATACTGAGGATACTAGTCTGCTTCTGATCTGGAATAGATTGGGAAGATGTTGCTTCCTTATCCTTGAGTGTGGGGGCTGGTACACCAAACGCAAATGGTCCATGATGGGTCATTTGGATTTCCTCATGGGGTGCCTTCCATGCGCTCATCCCCATGTCCTTTCTCTTTCCATAGTCAGGAGCATTTTCATGACTAGTGGAGCTTCCATTCATCCAGTGACCATGTACACTGTCCTGATCGTACCTGTTTGAGGGAAGCACTACCTTTTGAAAGGTAATATGAGGCTTAGCTTTAGTTTTGCCCCGTTCTCCATTCCCAGCATCTGTTGCCCCTTACTTGTAACCTACCCCCCTCCTATCTTTATAGGATGAGAAGGTGTCAATGATGGGCAGAATAGTTTTGTGCTTAGAGAATTGAGCTACCAAGCTTCTTTCCTTAAGAAGATCACTCTCAAGGTTCTTGATAAGTTCTTCCCTTTGACTTCTCTCATCATAGAGTTTGTCTATGAATCTCTTGAGCTCATGTGGATTGGTGTCCTCACAGTAGGACATACCCAGTTCCCCATCAGATTCAACCCTATGAGGCTTGAGTGATTCTAGCTCCCTAGCTTGTTTCTTAACAAGCTTCTTGCTCTTCCTCAGAGCTTCCAAGAGATCACCAAATTGTTCTAATAGATCAGCATGGTTCTTATTGTTGCATGATGAGCAGTCTTCTGCATCATCTTCAGAAGATAAATTTTCTGATACACTCTGGGTTTTCTTAAATGAAGCAGGCAGTAAAGATGTGTGAGTGGTGCATACCTGATCATGATGCAATTCATCATAATCTTCTTCATCTGATAGAGCTATCAGTCCATGAACCTCTTCATTCTCAGAGTCACAGTCTGTAGGAGACAGGGGTGCTCTTATCCCCTTTTTTGCTCCAGAGCACTCATCATCTTCTGATTCACTGTCTGAAGTAGTCAGTGGTGCTCTGATGCATACCTCTTCATGAGAGGTCTCTTCTTCAAAATCTTCATCTGAACCTTCCATGACAACTTCTAAGAAGTCTCATATGTCCTTTGCTGATAAGCAACGACTCAGCTTCTGATGTGTTGCTAGATCTACTGCACCAGCTATAATGCTTCTAGCTTCTTTGTCCAAGCCGGCAAGAAGAATTTCATCTTTTAACATTGTCATGGAGGGACCATTTTGAACAATCGAAAACATTCTTGGATCCATCGCCTCCATGAATATTCTTACTCTGACTTTCCAGATGGCAAAGTTATCTCTTGAGCAGATGTCTATTCTTGATTCCATGGCTTAGACACCCAAAGGAAGATCTGTTCAAGTTGTTAAGCTTAGAAATGAACAACCTTGCTCTGATACCACTTGTTGTTTATGGGGTGTCTACTTAAACACCTAGAGGGGGGGGGGGGGGGGGGGTGAATAGGTTTTTCTTTTTATAACATCCCCCTTTAGGTTTTTCTTCTTTCTGGTTAATAGATTTAAGAAATAAAGAACAAACCACAGAAAGCACACAATGATCTATAGAGGTTCCTCAAGACCGGGTGTCTTGAGTAGTCCTCTCTCCCTCTACGCCTACCCAGCAGTGTGCTGGACTCGGCAAACTCCCCCAAAAGCTTCAGGCCCTCAAGCCTTACAACACAGACCCGCAAGTCCTAACAGCCTAGGCCCTCAAGCCCCCACTGCCCCGAGCCCGCAAGCTCGACACTCAGGCCCTCAAGCCCAACCACACGAACCCGCAAGTCCCAACAGCCTAGGCCCACAAGCCCCTACTGCCCCCGAGCCCGCAAGCTCGACAAGACGCACCCGCAAGTGCACTGCCCTGGCCCTCAAGCCTCAGAGCTCTCTAGCCATCAAGCTAGACAATTTGGCCCGCAAGCCCGCAAGCCTTACAAGAAATTACAGTAAATAAAACTGCTTCTCTGCCGGATGGTGATCGACAACTTAGCCTGATGAAGATTGGCTTCTTACGGTTGAAGAGGACGCTTTAGATTTGATCTTTAAGGCTCAGCTCCTTCTTCAATCTTCTTCTTTAGCCTGATGTTGAACGGCGACTTCTCAGTCGATGGAGATGACTGATTCTTATGAGAACACTTGAATCTTGTTCTCTTTCTTCTCCGCTGAAAAATACTGTTCTATTGAAGAGTGGAGGGATTCTTTCTCTCGTTCTTTTTCTTGCACAGCAAAAACTTCTTTTGGTTCTAGGGCAATACTGTTTCCTTTTAAAGGATAGATAAGCTGCATAACAGTAAAATCTGTAATCCTTTAATGTCAGATGCCCATTCCACAAGAGCACACGCTGATTGGACAATCAGGCGGCGACATTAATTGCTGACATCACGTCTACAAGATTTGAATTCTGTCTTCAGGACATTTGCATCATTACGACGGCAAGCTGTCTCTGACTTTGTCGTCGCGATCTTCCTTCTGCCTTAGATGGTGGTATCTCAACG
Organism: Dactylorhiza incarnata; assembly: GCA_033032865.1. Lineage (NCBI taxonomy): Eukaryota > Viridiplantae > Streptophyta > Magnoliopsida > Asparagales > Orchidaceae > Dactylorhiza > Dactylorhiza incarnata. Next base: position 3,691,663 of record JAWHQI010000036.1, read on the forward strand.
ACACAAGATATCCTGGCGATTCTGTATATACGATGATCTTCTTTCTCTGACAGTGTCGTCGTGAGCTTTCTTCTAGCATCTTGTCATCGTAATCATATGTTCTCTCTACATCATGTGTTCCACGTGATGATGTCCTGTGTCATCTCTGCGTTCGACGATCTCACCACGTCTCAGCGTTTGATGAATACTTTGCTTCTCAGCCGCTGCTGATCTGCCCGTCATTATGACGACAAGCATTCTTTATTGACGACATCACTTTAATTTCTCGACGATATAGTACTTAGTAAAATAACTAGAGTACATGACATGTTGTCGATTCCTGCAAGCATGAACTAGATGGAATGTTAAATACAACTTGCATGTATCATTGAGCTGAGCACTTCTTTAAATCAGGAACATTGCAGGGCACTGTTCCCAACAGTAAGACCTTTTCGTCTGAGTTTGTAGGAACCTGAGGGTTATGAGTTGTAGGGCTGAAGGCCTGAGTGTAGGATCAGGAGCTGATTTGAGTTGTAGGGATTCATTACCTGAGCTGTAGGAGGAGGAATTCTCTGAGTTGTAGGACCTGCTGAGGTCTGAGCTATAGAATCAGGAGCTGATCTGAGGTAGGGTTGTTTAGCCTGAGGTAGGACCTATTGTGGTCTGAGTTGTAGGACCTGCTGAGGTCTGAGTTGTAGGATCATGAGCTGATCTGAGTTGTAGGGCTGCTGAGCCTGAGGTAGGGTTTGGGAAAACCTGAGAGATCCTGAGGGATCTGAGTTGTAAGCTCTTTGAGCCGAGTTTGGAGGAGTTGGCCTTATCTAACACATTGTTAGAAAGGTGAAGGGGGAAAGAGGACTACTCAAGACACCCTGTCTTGAGGAACCTCTATACATGCTTGTGTGCTTTCTGTGTGTTTGATCTCTTGCTTAAATTAACTCAGAAATAAGCTATGGTACTTAGAGGAAAATTAAAAGAAACCTATTCACCCCCCTCTAGGTGATTTAGACTACAAACCAGATCCTATAAGGTATAGTCAAGTCAGAGGCAGGTTGGTCAAGAAGGACTTAATAGTCTGACCAGATCCTATAAGGTATAGTCAAGTCAAAACCCAATGGCCTCCAGTGTAATGCAGAAGGAGATGAGCTCAATGAAACTGCCCATATGTAACAAAGCCAACATTGGCATATGGAAGATGAGGGGTTAGGCTATACATGGAAGCATCAGACCCTAGAATCTACATTACAGTTCAGGAAGGCCCCTTCATTATCACAAAACCCTCCTCTGTTGATCCTACCAGGCAAGTAGGCAAACCATACACTGAGATGACCAAGGATGAGATAGCATTGGCTACTATGGATAAAAGGGCTCAAAATATCATAGTCAATGCTATTGATGACTCAACTTTTCAAAATTTAGTGCACTGTGGATCTGCTAAGGAGATGTGGGATACACTGATTATGTACATGGAAGGGACTGAAGATGTGAGGAATGACTGGAAGTCACTCCTCAATCAGGAATGTGAAGCTTTCAAGTAGCAAGGGCAGGAGAGCATCTCCATGTGCTATGAAAGGTTCTTTAGAATAATAAATGAACTAAGAACCTATGAGAGAGTGTACGCAAATTATGAGCTGAATGATAAGTTCCTCAGATCCTAACAAGAGATTGGGACACAAAAATTTGTGCCATAAGGGAGGTGGCTAAGTTGACTGAAACTCCTCCCCAAACTCTCTATGGAAAGCTGCTCTCCTATGAAATGCAGCTGACTGCCAGGAAGGAAGAAGAGCAGAAGGCAAAGGTTGATACCAGGGAGAATTCCCTGGCCTTCAAGGCTGAAAGCACAAGAAGAGGGAGAGAGAAGGCTCACTCACCTCCCAGAAGATCTGCTGAACCAGAAGATTCTGAGCCTAGCTCATCAAGCTGCTCTTTTTTTGATGAAGAAATTGTTGTTCTTACAAGGCACTTCAGAAAGCTGTTGAGGAGGAAGCAATGGAGGAACAAGCCTTTCTCCTCACATCACAACAAGGAGGACAACAAGGAGTCAAAGCATCACTTCAGAAGTGACAGGTATGAGTCTAACTCAAAATATAATTCTTCCAAAGTTGTTTGCTATTGCTGCAGCAAGGCTGGGCATGTCATTGTTGACTGCCCTATGAAGAGAAGAGAGAAGGATGAGAAGAAGGCTCATCAATCAAGAAGCAAGAAAGGAGAGAAATCCTTTCTAGCTAAGAAGAAGAAGAAGAGCTGGAGTAAATCAGACTCTAGCTCATCAGAATCCGAAATGGAAGAAGCCCTCATTGGGCAGGTTGCTGTTGAAGAAACTGCTGTTGGCAGGATTGCATTCAGGGCCCCTCTATCACATTCAGATAGTGATGTAGAGGAGGATGAGGTCATTCACAGTGACTATGGGCTGATGGCTCTAACTGAAGATGAGGACAACCACAATAATTCAGAACATGAACAGGTATTAATTCATTCCATATCATCATCTGATTATGAGACTAGTCCAGAATTTGATGCACCTCCATCAATTGATGGAAGGGGCAAGGATGCTGAGGAAGAATTCAATCAACTGATTGATAAGTATGGTATTCTTTTGGATGCTCTGAAGAAGAGTAAGAAGCTTGCCAAGAGTCAAGCCCAGGAAATTGTTTCCTTCAAGATGACTAAGAATGACTACACTGAATCTACCACCCTTGTGGCTCAGATGAGTAGACAGATTAGCCATCTACAAGGGTTAACTATTCTGCAACTAAGCACTATTTCCCTGAAGAACAAGGTCATCAAGGACCTTGAAGAAAAGCTTGAGAAGGAGAAGAGCCTGGTGGGTCAATTATCCAAGCCCAATTCTATGATTCCCCTTATTGACACCTTCTCCTCTCAAACCAATAGGAGAGGACTTGGATTCAATAAGATGGAAGTAGGAGAAGGGAGTGGAGTTCAGAGCAAGAAGAAGGATAAGCCTCAAACCACCTTTCATAAGGTGCTACTTCCCTCCAACAGGTATGACCATGAAAGCATTCATGGTCATTGGAAGAATGGGAGGTACTATAGGAAGGAAAATACTCCTTCCCATAGTGAAAGAAAGGGCATGGGATTGAGTGCAATGAAAGCTCCCCATGAAGAAATACAAATGGCCCAATCTGGACCATTTGTGTTTGGTGTCTCAACACCTCCAGTCAAGAACATGAAAGCAAGCACTTCCAAATCAGCTTCAGAAAAAAGCAAGACTGCTGTCAAATCTGTTGGCAAGGCCTGCTGCCCATTATCTGATTCCATCAGATCTTGTATGGCTGCCTGATGAGTCCTGATCATATACACATATATGGACTCATCTGGGCCGTTTTTCTAGTCTTTCCACTACACTTTAGCCTTGTTTTAGCTCATATTTGTCATTCTATGCTAGGTGCACTTCTTGGCCTATTTTGGTGTGTTTTGATGTTTATTCTCTTTTGATAGCCTTATCGTATTGTTGAGTGCCACTTTCAGTAGCCTGATTAGCATTTCTGTAGGAACAGGAGTCGTGCAGGTGTTCCCTGTATAATTCTGTACAGGAACACTGCGCACGATCACTGGTTCTATTGCGCACGACCACTGGTCGTGAGTCGCTGATCGTGCGTACTTAACCCCTATTTTATGAGTTCTGTATCGACCAGTGCGCATGACCACTTACGATAGTGCGCACGACCACTGGTCGTGCGCCACTGGTCATGCGAACATGTTATTTTATAAATTTCTTACATTGCAGGCCCCGCCCAAGCAGTCACACGATCACAGTATTCTAGTGCGCACGACCATTGGTCGTGCGCTAATGATCATGCGCACTGTTTATTCCAGCGCCTATAAATTGACCTGCTCGCGAATTAGGTCGGGATCGCTCATTGCAACTCCATTCTGTCCGCCATTTTCGCCCCTTCCGCAGGTTTTTCGCCCCTAGGCCTCCTCCATCGTCCAAGAGCTTCAAGGAGGAGATTCCACACTCATCTTCATCGCCAAGGAAGGAGTTCTTCGCATCGGACGTGGCCGGATTGTAAAACGCTGGAGAAGACGGGTCCATTGGAAGGTAGTGACAACCTTCTCTACCCCGGACGATAGTTGGGACCGAGCTAGGACGCGGATTGACAACCCGGTGCTTCCTACCGTGAATCTACAACGAGCCTCCGGATTCAGTCGTATCTCTTGCCTCTTTTTTTCTCTCTCAGTGTGATGTAATGTTTGTAATCTCTATATTATTGATGATGTGTGTTATGAACACTATTGCTTAATGTTTATTTCATTCATTTGGAATCATTTTGTTCATATATGCTTATTGAGGTGCGCCCCCATCTTATTTCCATTCCGCCATCGTGTTCGATGCCGCACTAGCAATTGCTAGTGGCGTGCTTATCGAAGAGGTGCTTGCGACCCTCATTCCGCTAGCCTACTCGTCCATCCGCCCAACGAAGTAGTGCGTTCAAGGCCTACGTAGTCTCCATCCCGCCGAGCGAAGCATTGCATAGCGGCATTGCATAGGAGTAGTTGTAATATTTTATTTTATTTCTCACAAACCAAATCCCTTTCGTCCCCACTCCACCTATCGCTGGACTTCGATCTCAAGTCCTTCCTCGAAACCTAACTCCACCTTACTGTGTTCCTTGAGAGACAGACACTCGGGGATCTTCCCCATTATTATTACTTGCGCGACCGGTGCACTTGCCGAATATCGCATCAAGTTTTTGGCTCCATTGCCGGGGAACACAGTCGTGTGAGTTTTCTGGAGAGGGAGAACCTGAGAGAGAAGCCCTTCCATTTGTAAATTGCATTCCTTTGTTTTATTTCCTCGTATTCTGTTTCCTGTTTTTAATTAGGTTGCGTTAGTAATTTTTGTTAGGTGTGGTATTTCGCACAATAGTGTTTTTCCTTTTTGAATCGTTTTATCTTCACACTATGTGGGCACATCTTAATATCCGTTGCCGTTGGTGTAGAGCTTCCTCCCACTCTAGTGATGAATGCCCTACGGAGAATGGTGGGCATAATTCTTCTCGCCCAGCATATAGAGCACCGACTTCGTCTGATACTCCATATGGTGCGCGTAAGTCTTATGGCTACTCTGTCGAACCTTTACCGTCATACTTCTTTTCGGCTTCAGCACCCGCTGTGCCAAAGAAGCCCGCAAGGCAGTGCCGGTTTTGTCGGAGCACTGATCATGTCTTGAAGGGCTGTGCCGAGTATCTTCGCCAATTGGACGAGGATGACGAGCCGGATATCCGGATCATCCCAACTCCTAACTCTGGCGGCACACCTTCAACATCCGGTTATGTGTCTTTGCCACCTTCACACCTTGAAGGGTATGGCGTTGACACAGTCACCAGATGTGTGGCTGATCTGGGCACCGACATTGCTGAGCCTATTCTCCCGGTGCATCCACCACCCCTAGTGGATTCGATTCTTTGTGAGGAAACGGTGCTCGACTTTTATCCGAGCACTATTCTTCCCCCTGTTGTGCATACTACTTTCGTCTCTGACGACATTGTCGATGATGTGTCACAAGAGGAGGCTGTTGATCATAGTATTGTGCCTACTCCTATGGAGGAGGACAACCTTCTTGGTGAAGAGGAGTTTTCCTCAGCACCGGTTGAGGAAGTCCAAATCTTAGGCATGGCCACTGTTGATCCCGCCGAACCTTGTAGCATTGATGACAATGCAAACATTATTTTACTTACCCAGCCTGATGGGAGTGAGACCGGGACCACTCCCCCGATTTTTGTTTATTTATGTTCTTTGTCTTGTTTATTTCTCGATTCCCCCTCTTCATCCGAGCCTGTGCAGGTTGAGTCTTCACAGGTACCCCAGGAGGATTTGGTGCATATTTCCCAAGTCAATGATGAGAGAATCCTCTTATGTGAGGAGGTTGATTCCCCCTCCGTAGAGGAAACTCCACTCATTGCCTTTTCCTCCTACCACCTCCCTGTTGACGACACCTTGCTAGGCAAGGATGTGTTTGGTGAGTTGAGTGAGGATATCTCCTCCTCTTCTTACTTTCTGTTTCCTCTACCTGCGTTATGTAGGTTTTATTATTTGGTAGAGGAGTAACTGTTATGTCGCCGTATCGGTACCCGCTACCGACACGCGTATTAGAACAGTTACCTGTTCATTTCCTTTTTCATACGCCCATTAGCTAGAACCGTTAGTTTTTGAATAAGTCGTGCTGGGATGACAATAACCCCAGTAGTTATCTTTCTTTTCTGCATTTTCATTTCACCTAATCATGTTTAGTTAGTAGTATTTCTTTTTCAGTTTTCTATTTTCTTTTGTTTTTGTGGAGCTCACCCCTGCAGGTACTTATTGAAAATTTTGAATGGCGGTTTGCTTCAGTTTTTCACGCGTCTTCTGCTATGCTCACTTCTGAGCATTGGGAAATCTCTTTCCCTAGATTTCATTTTCAATTTTCATGGTTACATCATTTATGTCTATAGCTTAGATTTAGTCTGGGGTAGAGCCGCTATATGTTACCCACTGCACGTGCACATCTCATTTGCATACTATAATTATTTTAATTTCAGTTATTTAGTTATGTTCAATTGCATTGCACACCACTGCACCCACTCGAGCGTGTACTTAGTTGTTGGCACGTCTTGAGCTGAACTCATTTCTTTTTGTGTGATTTGGGAAATCATTGTGCTGGCTTAGGATTGTGAGTCGGAGTAAAATGTTGACTTCTATAGTGATCCTAGTTGAGTGCTCATGTCTCACATAGAAATTCGTGTAGATTCAATTTCTTTTTATGCTTTTAGTTTATATTTTTCTATTAGCATAAATATTGTTTACTTTACTCAAAAAAAGTGGTGAATCCGGTGTGAATCAGACGGTAGCATAGGAATGTGTGTGGGCATTCGTTAGCCTTGTATTGCCCGAGTCGGGAGGAAGGATCATCTTTCTCGGTGGCTAGAACTTGCCCCAAGCGATTCTTGAAGCATGGGTATACGGTTAGTCAATTGCGTGAATGTGATATAGGTCATCATTTTGGCCCGGTTGAGCCTTTGTGCCATTCCTATCATCATTTCCTCGCTAGCCCAGTTGTGCCTACCCCATTCTTTTGGTTCAGCTCCACTATTGTTCACCAAAGCCTAAACTCCAATCCTAGTCGCACACCCAAAATGCAAGCATTTTGTTTAAATTTTAAATTGGTGGTGTTGATTGTGGAAGTACAATGTGAAAATGTGGATGTGCATCTTTGAAAATTTGCTGAAATTGCTAAAGAAAGAAAAAGAAAAGAAGAAAAAGAAGAATGAAAAGCTTAATTAAAAAAATCTGTTTGAGATTTATATTTGGGAGTAGGCGGTGCACACACCCATGCGTCTAAGTCTTAGTCTGGGGGTGTGGTGCATCCGCGTGTTTTATGGCTACTTGGATAGTGTTATGCATTTGCTCATTTGGGTTTTTGTGTTCTAAGCCTTCATGTTTATATTTGTTTACCTCACCTAAACCCAAGCCTCATCTAAAACCATAAGTCCTATTGATTCACGCATTTGAGTCAAACCAGTGCCGTGGAGAGAGTGCGAACGGGCAAGCTTATGGTCACCGACATTGATGGATTTCAATGGAGGTTGTCTCGAGCCCCGAACTTTGGCAATGCTCACCTCAGCATTCAGTTTACTTTCTTCCAATGTACGACCTTATGATTCACCATGATTCACTTTTTGAGCAAATGTAATATATAAATACGCCCCTAGAAAAGTATAAACTAATATGTACAATTAGAAATTTTGTCTACTGTATTTCTACGCGCATGAGCATGCGACTTCGCATGATACTCCGCTTTACAATTTCTATGCCAGCTGTGTATTTTTCTCAGCCGCTTGAGGAATTCGTTTGCTCGGGACGCGCAAACAGGTAAGTCTGGGGGTGTGATGAGTCCTGATCATATACACATATATGGACTCATCTGGGCCATTTTTCTAGTCTTTCCACTGCACTTTAGCCTTGTTTTAGCTCATATTTGTCATTCTATGCTAGGTGCACTTCTTGGCCTATTTTGGTGTGTTTTGATGTTTATTCTCTTTTGATAGCCTTATCGTATTGTTGAGTGCCACTTTCAGTAGCCTGATTAGCATTTTTGTAGGAACAGGAGTCGTGCAGGTGTTCCCTGTACAATTCTGTATAGGAACACTGCGCACGATCACTGGTTCTATTGCGCACGACCACTGGTCATGCGCCGCTGATCGTGCGCACTTAACCCCTATTTTATGAGTTCTATCTCGACCAGTGCGCACGACCACTTACGATAGTGCGCACGACCACTGGTCGTGCGCCACTGGTCGTGCGAACATGTTATTTTATAAATTTCTTATAATGCAGGCCCCGCCCGGGCAGGCGCACGATCACAGGATTCTAGTGCGCACGACCACTGGTCGTGCGCCAATGATCGTGCGCACTATTTATTCCAGCGCCTATAAATTGACCTGCTCGCGAATTAGGTCGGGATCGCTCATTGCAACTCCGTTCAGTCCGCCGTTTTCGCCCCTTCCGCAGGTTTTTCGCCCCCTAGGCCTCCTCCATCGTCCAAGAGCTTCAAGGAGGAGATTCCACACTCATCTTCATCGCCAAGGAAGGAGTTCTTCGCATCGGACATGGCCGGATTGTAAAACGCTGGAGAAGACGGGTCCATTGGAAGGTAGTGACAGCCTTCTCTACCCTGGACGATAGTTGGGACCGAGCTAGGACGCGTATTGACAACCTGGTGCTTCCTACCGTGAATCTACAACGAGCCTCCGGATTCGGTCGTATCTCTTGCCTCTTTTTTTCTCTCTCAGTGTGATGTAATGTTTGTAATCCCTTTATTATTGATGATGTGCGCTATGAACATTATTGCTTAATGTTTATTTCATTCATTTGGAATCATTTTGTTCATATGTGCTTATTGAGGTGCGCCCCCATCTTATTTCCATTCCTCCATCTTGTTCGGTGCCGCACTAGCAATTGCTAGTGGCGTGCTTGTCGAAGAGGTGCTTGCGACCCTCATTCCGCTAGCCTACTCGTCCATCCGCCCAACGAAGTAGTGCATTCAAGGCCTACGTAGTCTCCATCCCGCCGAGCGAAGCTTTGCATAGCGGCATTGCATAGGAGTAGTTGTAATATTTTGTTTTATTATTCACAAACCAAATCCCTTTCGTCCGCACTCCACCTATCGCTGGACTTCAATCTCAAGTCCTTCCTCGAAACCTAACTCCACCTTACTGTGTTCCATGAGAGACCGACACTCGGGGATCTTCCCCATTATTATTATTTGCGCGACCGGTGCACTTGCCGAATATCGCATCACTTCCAAGCCAAAGCAAGCTGAGGCTATCAGGACAAAGAGTAGCAAGACTATCCACAGATTATCCTTCAGTCAGATTATTGCTGAAAGAGACAGGAAGAATGCTGCAGTCTCTTCTGCTGAACATGTGTACAGTGCTGTACCAATTCAGAAAAATGTTCAGAAAAGGAGATACAATATTCATGATTGTTGGTGATGTGGCAAGGTGGGACACTTTGCCATAGATTGTTGGTACAACCCCAATGTACCTAATGCAAAGAAGAGCTTTCCTCCTAGGAGTGTAGCTAGTGTGAGAGTATCTCATCAAACTAACAGGCACATAAGACCCAAAGCTTTTTGGGATCCTAAGGATAACTAAATCTTTCTTTGCAGGGTAGTTCAAGTACCAGTCTCAACCAAATATGGTACTTGGACAGTAGGTGCTCAAGGCACATGACAGGAACTAGGAGTCTTCTACAGGATTACAAGCCTGTGAAGAATGGACCCAAAGTCATCTTTGGGGGATCAGAAAAAGGAGTCACCAGAGGTTATGGTATGATCACTAATGGCATAGTCTCCTTCACAAAAGTGGCTTATGTTGAAGGGTTGCAACACAACCTTGTTAGCATAAGCCAACTGTGTGATCTTGGCCATGTCATTGAATTTCACAATGATAAGTGCCTCATCAAAAAGTCTAATGACTTGGAGACCATTCTTTCAGGCACTAGGAGTGGAAATGTTTACTGTTTAGATTTCTTCTGCAAATCTTTTTTCCTCTCCTATATGTCTTGTAGCAGATGAGAGTGAGTCTCTATGTATTCATTGGCACAAGAGACTTGCCCACATCAACTACAAGACAATGCATAGACTATTCTCTAAGAACTTGGTTAGAAATAGTCCTAATTTAAAATGTGTTAAAAATGGCCCATGTCATGCTTGCCAAATGGGCAAGCAAACAAGGGCCACTTTTAAAAGTATTGGCTCCAAAGACACTAAGAGATGCCTTTATCTATTGCACATGGACTTGTTTGGTCCTATGCCAAATCAGAGCTTAGGAGGGAAGTTGTATACCTTAGTGATTGTTGATGATCACTCAAGATATACATGGGTATTTTTCCTTAGAAAGAAATCTGATACTCTAAATGTCTTCATAAGCCATGTCAAGGCCATTCAGAATGATTTGCAATGTTCTGTGGTCAGAACTAGGTCTGACCATGGCACAGAGTTTCAATCTGAAGCCATGACAAGGTTCTGTCAAGAACTAGGCATCATTCAAGAATTTTCCTCCCCAAGGACCCCACAACAAAATGGGGTGGCTGAGAGGAGGAATAGATCATTGATAGAAGCTGGGAGAACATTGCTTAGTGACTCTTCACTCCCAGAATATTTCTGGGCTGAAGCAGTCAATACTGCCTGTTATGTTCACAATAGAGCTTCCATCAATAAAGATCATGGAATTACAACCTATGAGATTCTGAAAGGCAAAAAACTAACAATTTCATACTTTAGGATCTTTGGATCTAATTGCTACATTCTAAACAATGGAAAAGCTCAGTTAACCAAGTTTGCTGAAAAATGCAACATGGGGAATCTTGTTGGATATAGCTCACATAGTAGAGCCTATAGGGTATATAACAAGAAAATCCATGTTGTTGAAGAGTCCATGCATGTAGTGTTTGATGAGTCCAGCCTAATCTACAAGGGAATGTTCTTCTGTTTTGACAGCAAGTGAAGAAGCAATGGAAGAGCTATCTATACAAGAACCTTTCAGCAACAGTAAAGCAAATCCTGATGTAGAAGTTCAAGAAGAAGCAGAGGTGCAAGATGCTGAAGATGCTGAAGAAGCTGCTAAACCAGTGGAAGAAGTTCAGCAAGTAGAGTACAGACTACCTGCAGCTACAAGACATCTAAGGGATCATCCCTTGGAACAGATTATTGGAAATGTCCAGCAAGGTGTGACAACCAGAAGCAGAGCTCCTAATGAGGCCTTGTTCCTCAGTTTTCTGTCACAGGTACAGCCTAAGAAGTTTGAAGAGGCCAATTTGCATCCATTCTGGATCCAGGCAATGCAGGAAGAACTTTTGCAATTCAAAAGATGCAAAGTATGGAAGTTGGTGCCAAGACCACAAGGACACAACATCATTGGCACCAAATGGATCTTCAGAAATAAGATGGATGAGAATGGAACTATCATCACGAACAAGGCAAGGCTTGTTGTAAAGGGATACATGCAAGAGGAAGGAATTGACTTTGATCAAACCTTTGCCCCAGTTGCAAGGTTGGAGGCCATAAGGATATTCCTTGCATATGCAGCCCACAAAGGCTTCAAAGTATACCAGATGGATGTCAAGTCAACATTCCTAAATGGAAATCTAAAAGAGGAAGTATATGTAGAGCAGCCATCAGGTTTTGTCCATCCTACTGACTTCTCATGTCTATTTTCTTAAGAAAGCCCTGTATGGTCTTAAGCAAGCCCCAAGGGCTTGGTATAATACATTGTCTAGCTTTCTCATCAAGAACAAGTTCTTGAGGGGAAAGATAGATAGCACATTGTTTCTTAGGGAAACAAGGGGCAAGATTCTCCCAGTCCAAATATATGTTGATGACATAATTTTTGGGTCTACTGTTGACAACCTCTGTAAGAGATTTGCTAATCTAATGCAGGCGGAGTTTGAGATGAGCAGTATGGGTGAGCTCAAATATTTCCTTGTGCTCCAGGTGAAACAGTCTGAGGATGGAATCTTCATTTCCCAGACTAAGTACACCAAGGAGCTCATCAAGAAATTTGGGATGGAGTCTGCTTCCACCATGAGGACACCCATGGGATCCAATGTATCATTAGACAAGGATGAAAAGGAGAAGGCCTTTGATGAGTCCATGTACATGTGTATCATTGGATCCCTGTTGTACTTGACTGCTAGTAGGCCAGACATTATGTATTCTACATGTGTTTGTGTTAGGTATCAGGCCTATCCTAAGGAGTCTCACTACACCTCTGTCAAGAGGATCTTGAGATACCTCAAGGGAAGCATGAATCTTGGCCTTTGGTACCCTAGGAACAATGATTTTGAACTGATAGGCTACTCAGATGCAGATTTTGCAGGATGCACAGAGGACAGGTAAAGCACAAGTGGCACCTGTCAATTCCTAGGGAGGAGGCTGGTCTCATGGAGCAGCAAAAAGCAAACAAGTGTGGCAATGTCCACAGCTGAGTCAGAGTACATTGCAGCAGGTACCTATTGTGCTCAACTATTATGGATTCAACACCAGTTAGAGGACTACAACCTCAAGGTAAGCCAATCTCCTCTTTATTGTGACTCATCTTGTGCTATATCCATTGCTAAGAATCCTGTCTCTCATAGCAGGATTAAGCATATTGAGATAAGGTATCATTTTATAAGAGAATATGTTGACTGTAAAGATAACAACCTTGAATTTGTCCCCACTGATAGTCAAGTGGCTGATATCTTCACTAAGCCATTGGATGAGGCCAAGTTTAATGATTTCAAGATAGAACTAGGAATGTTAAGTGTAGAATAGTACTCACATTGAGGGGGAGCTAGAATGGGTTGTTCAAATTGAACAGATCAGCTATTACAAAAAATAGCTCTCTAATTGAGGGGGAGCAAATTCCCTGCTCAGGTTGAGGGGGAGATGGCAAATGCTAAGAGTTTATAGGTTGACCTATAAGTTGATCCAAAGGGATCCATAGATGTTGCCTCCCAATCCATAGAAGGTTAAATAGTTGAAGAAACCAGAAAGGGGGAGATAGGGACAATGCCTAGGATAGGACAATGCTTAGGATAGGTCAACGCAAGATATGGAAAATGCCTAGGGAGTTAGGGCCCATACTACAGATCATTTTTGTGATATGTTTTTGTTGTTAATGTACCATAGCATTGGGAATGTTCTGCCTTCTTCAAATAGCGGGAGATTGATGGGAATATTGCCCTCAATATTACCTTGATTTGAAGAGGCATCACTCTCAATGCTAAGGACATATTGTATTTGATAAAGCTATACTTGTGTAGTATATACAGGTACAGGTGACTCAAAAGAAAAGGCCAAACATGCCCTTAGATGTGAAGAAATCATCTACAAGGAGATGAAGATTTGTCTCAGCAGAACCGCTGAGACGAAGGGTCAAAACCGCTGAGACGAGGAGCCATCTCAGCGAATCCGCTGAGAAGAAGGTGTCTCAGCTGATAAGTTCATTAAACGATGAGAATCAGCGTGTTTGTCAAACGCAGAATGCCGTTCATCAAACAAAGGACTAAGTTCGTCGACCGCTGAGACGAGACCAAAGAAGGAGCCACTGAGAAGGCATAATTGGCATGTTCGTCGAACGCAGAGTCCCGTTCGTCGAACGCAGAATTCAGATCGTCGACCGCTGAGATGAGATCAAAGACGGAGCCGCTCAAAAGGCATAAAGGGCAAGTTCAGAGAACGAAGAGTTTGGCAAGATCGTCGAACGCAGGATACAGCAGGTTCGTCGAACGCAGAGCGTAGCACGTTCGTCGAGCACAGACCTTCTCTACAGATAAGTAGGACGCCGGGACCTGCGGCTAGGGCAAGTTGCAAAAAAGCTACAGGGGACCACCGATCTCTCCCATACTTCTTGGGAGATCAAATTAGAGCCGTTGATGATAAAAAGAAGTATAAAAGAAAGTGTTAGGGCATTTTCCATGCCCCGGCCGATTGCGTGCAAAATCTCGATTCGCCATTGACGGCAGTTTCTCTCGACTTTCTTCTTGCTCACTGAAAGAGAAGAAGAAACAGAGAGAAGAAGTTAGCTCCTCCACCAGAAGGGGCAAGGTGATCTTCCATCACTCTATTGAAGAGGAAGATCAAGTTGTGGCTGTAATCAACATCATCAGCTATAGGAAGCACAGACTGTGCAGGACCTACAGGAGAGTACCTCTGCTGTAGAATATTTTTAAACCATTTTTCTGTAAGGCATTTTGCCTGAGTTCTAAGACCTTTTGGTCTGAGTTTGTAGGAACCTTAGGGTTCTGAGTTGTAGGGCTGAAGGTCTGAGTGTAGGATCAGGAGCTGATCTGAGTTGTAGGGCTTCATTGCCTGAGCTGTAGGAGGAGGAATTCTCTGAGTTGTAGGACCTGCTGAGGTCTGAGCTGTAGAATCAGGAGCTGATCTGAGGTAGGGCTGTTTAGCATGAGGTAGGACCTGTTGTGGTCTAAGTTGTAGGACCTGCTGAGGTCTGAGCTGTAGGATCAGGAGCTGATTTGAGTTGTAGGGCTGCTGAGCCTGAGGTAGGGTTTGAGAAAACCTGAGAGATCCTAAGGGATCTGAGTTGTAAGCTCTTTGAGCCGAGTTTGGAGGAGTTGGCCTTGTCTAACACATTGTTAGAAAGGTGAAGGGGGAAAGAGGACTACTCAAGACACCCTGTCTTGAGGAACCTCTATACATGTTTGTGTGCTTTCTGTGTGTTTGATCTTTTGCTTAAATTAACTCAAAAATAAGCTAGGGTACTTAGAGGAAAATTAAAAGAAACCTATTCACCCCCCCCCCCCCCCTCGAGGTGATTTAGAATACAAACCTATATTCTTTCATCTATGTTCCCTCTTGAGAACTTGTTTTCAAAAAGAAAGGAAGACAGTGTCTCAAAACAAGCCCTTAGAGCTTGGTTCAACCCATACAAGGCTTTCTTTAGAAAATAAACATGGTCAGGTAGGGTTAAAGAGATAAAACCTGGTGGTTGAGCTACAAAGACTTCTTATTTTAAATCTCCATTTAGAAATGCTGATTTTACATCCATTTGATAGACTTTGAATCCTTTGTATACAACATATGATAGGAAGAGTCTGATGGATTCAAATCTAGCAACAGGTGCAAATGTCTGATCAAAATCTATGCCTTCCTCCTGCATGTAACCTTGAGCTACAAGCCATGCTCTATTCTTTATAATCAATCCAGCTTCATCCATCTTGTTCTTGTAGACCCACTTTGTCCCAATATTATTATGCCCTTGTTGCCTTGGGACAAGCTTCCAACCTTTGCATCTTCTGAATTGATTGAGCTCTTTTTGCATAGCCATAACCCAGAATTGGTCTTTGTTGGCCTCCTCAAATTTCTTGGGCTCTAGTTGTGACAGAAATCTGAGGTGCAGGCTTTCATTTAGAGCATTTTTTCTGGTTCTTACTCCTTGATCAAGCTCCCCTATTATCTGGTATGTTGGGTGATGTCTGAGATGTCTTCCTATTATGGGCAGCACCCTTTGCGGTTCTTCTATTCCGCTAATTTCCTCAGTTGCTCCATCATGATTATCATTCTGACAATCTATATTTTCCATAGCTTCTTCTATACTTTCTTGAATGGAGTTCTATATAGAGATTCTTCTTTTTCAACAGTCCCATCTTCTCTGTTTTTCAGATTGTCCAGTCCAGCCTCAATTCTTGCACTATATGAACTAGATAGAGAATTATGCAGCATGCTGCTTTCATCAAAGACTATATGAATAGATTCTTCAATTATAAGAGCATTCTTATTGAAGACTCTGTTGGCTTTGCTATGCTTGTTATATCCTACAAAGACACCTTCATTGCTCTCTGTAGAGAACTTGGTAATGTAGTCCTTATTTTTTCAGCACATTGCATTTACTTCCAAATATTTTGAAGTATGCGAGTGTTGACTTCTTACCCTTAATCATCTCATAAGGAGTCTTATTATAGTTCTTATTGATGAGTTCTCTATTTTGCACATGAAATGCATTATTGACTGCCTCAACCCAAAGATATTCTAAGAGTGAGGAGTCACTTAGCATGGTCCTACCAGCTTTAATAAGTGTTCTATTTTTCCTCTCAGCCACCCCATTCTGTTGGGAAGTTCTGGGAGAAGAAAACTCTTGTAAGATACCTTCTTCTTCACAAAATTTGGTCATTGACCTAGATTGAAATTCAGTTTCATGATCACTTCTAATTTTGACCACTGAACTTTTTAGTTCAGTCTGAATTTGTTTAACAAAATTCTTGAATGTACTTAGGGTATCAGATTTTTGTTATAAAAAGAATACCCAGGCAAATCTAGAGTGATCATCAACAATAATTAGTGTATAAGCCATTCCTCCTAAGCTGTGTACTGCCATAGGACCAAATAAGTCCATGTGCAGTAGGTATAAGAACCTAGTGGATTCTTTGTCCTGTATGCTCTTGAATGAAGTTCTTGTTTGCTTGCCCATTTGGCATTCATGACAAGGACTCTTCTCCAAACAATCCATCTCAGGAGCATCCCTTGCCAAGTTTTCTGTCATTAATTTCTTGAGAGACTTGTAGTTAATGTGGGCTAGTCTCTTATGTCATTTTACACAAGCAGACATTCCATCATTTGTTACAAGACATACAGGCTCATTCTTTCCAATGCAAATGAAATTTAAACAATAAATATTTCCACTCCTAGTGCATGTTAATATAGATTCAGAATTTTGAGAATTCTTGATTAGGCACTCATCCTTGTGAAAAGCAACAGTATATCCCAAGTCATATAGTTAATTTATGATACTGAGGTTATGTTGTAACCCTTCAACATAAGCTACCCTCGTAATAGTGATACTACCATTAGTAATCTTACCATAGCCCTTGACTACACCTCTGTCAGATCCTCCAAATTTAACTTTGAGTCCATCTTCTGTGGGTGTAAACTCCTTCAATAGGCTTCTTGTTCTAGTCGTATGTCTGGAATGCCCACTGTCCAAGTACCACGCAGGAGTCTTGGTGGTTTTTGACATACCTGCAAGATGGTTACACTTCCTTAGGAACCCAGTCTTTCTTGGGTCCTAGGTGCGTGTTAGAGAATGATTTAGCATCCTGCTTTCTAGTTGTAATGTGGGAATTATTCTGGACAGTTGGTTTGAACCAACAGTCTAAGGCAAAATTCCCTACTTTTCCATAACACCAACATTCAAATCTATTATATCTAGATTTTCTTGTAGTGTTTGGTCTGACTAGGTTAGGATGTTGCTTGACAGCTAACTTTCCCTTCTAGGAAGCTGAAGAGTTTTCCCCAACATGACAATTTCTGAAAGCCTTCACTGGAGGATTATTTTGGGGTGCAGATAGTGCACTCTTCCCAGGGAAAGTTTGTCTCTTGCTTAGCCAAGTAGAAGGAAGCTTAAGACCACTATCTAACTTCTGGCTTTCTTTGCATCCATAGATGCTACTGTGATCATATGAATTAGTGGAAATGATCACTTTTTTAATGACTGTCTGTCCTTGGTTAGATTTCCCATTGTTTTTACCTTGAGAGTAGCTCGAACCTTGCTTATTTGTTTGTGAAAAGCCATCAATCAAGGGAAGAACAGTTTGTGTCTTGGAATAACTAGCCATAATTTTATTTTCCTCTAAGAGCTTATCCTCCAGCTCATTGATTCTAATATTCTTATGCTTGATGACTTCAGTTAAGGTTCCAGTGCTCAGTGTATAAATTGATAGTTTGGTTTTTTCTTGAGCCAGTTCAGTTACTTTCTAAAGCAGTTCATCTCTCTTGTCACTCAGGGAGATGATCTCATTTGCTTGAGCCTTGTAGAGAGCTTTTGCTTTCTTAAGGGCTTCAAGTAGGGCACCAAATTTATCAAAATCATCAGTGTCATATTCTCTTACTATTGAAGAGGAGCTGGCATCTAAATCTATGCCAGATATGGTCGGAGAAGCTTTAGGGATTACCTGGTTGTGATGGGATTCTTCACAACTTCCTTCATCTAAAAAATGTCATTACTGTTATGTGGCCATCAGACTCTGATGATGATGACTCAGTGTCACTATCACTGAGGGTTCTGACATTCTTAGCTACAAGACTCTTCTCCATCTTCCCGCTCTTTGAGTGCTTCCTTTCTTCACTCATTTCCTTTCTAATGAGTGGACACTCAGCTATGATGTGCTCAGGCTTCTTGCAGCTATAACAAATAATATTAGAGGAAGTATGTTTGTTATGTTTATAGTCATACCTTTCTGATTTGTGTCTGTTTCCAGACTTATATTCTCTTCTTGAGCTAAAAGGAGAAGATTCCTTTCATATGTTCGCTCTTCTTCTATTTCTTATCAGCTTTGTGAACTGCCTTGTGAATAGGGAGAGTTCTTCATTAGAAAGATCAGAACTGGAGTTTCTGATGATCTCATCTTCTAAGAAGCAACCAAGTTCCACAGCTTTGTGCTTTCTTGAACTTTCAGCTTTAAAGGCCATTACCTTTTCTCAATTGTAAGCCTTGGAGTTTTCCTCTTCAGCCTTTCTAGTATTCAGCTGCAGCTCATATAATAGGAGCTTTCCATATAGCTGTCTAGGCTCCATTGCACCCAAATTGCCAACTTCCCTTATTGCACACAGCTTCATGTCCCATTCTTTGTTCAGAGATCTCAGGAATTAGTCATTTAGCTCATAATTAGTAAACTCTCTTTCATAGATTCTGAGCCCATTAACAATCCTGAAAAACTTTTCATAGTAGGTAGTTATGTCATCCTTCTTTTCTTGCCAAAAGGATTCATATTCCTGATTCAGAAGTGATTTTCTGTCATCCCTGACCTCTTCAGTTCCTTCCATATAAACAACCAAGGAATCCCACATTTCCTTTGTTGTTTTGCAATGAATCAGATTCTAAAATGTTGAATCATCAATTGCATTTACAATGATATTCTTAGCCCTTTTTTCCATGGTGACCAAGGCTACATTATCCTTGGTGAACTGGGATAAGGTTTTAGGTGTAGGAGATGTTGTTGGATCCACAGGGATATTCATGGGAACATAGGGTCCCTATTCCACTGCCAAATAGACTCTAGGGTCTGAAGCTCCCATGTACAATTTGATTCTCTGATTCCAGATAGCAATGTTCTCTTTGGTGTAGATGGGCAGCTTCATTGAGCTCATTTCCTTATGATGTTCACTAGCCATTGTTTTATCATAACCCACTAAACTTGTAGAACTTGTTCTAAGATGTTAAGCCTGTGAAGTCAACATAGCTCTGATACCAATTGAAAGATATGGGTTTGATTAAATCTACACCTAGAGGGGGGTGATTGGGTGTTTTCATGGTTATTTTGACTTTTAAATTATTCAACAAAGCACACAAGTAAACCAGAAAAACACACTGAGATTTATAGTGGTTCCCTTCAAGACAATATGTCAAGAGGTAGTCCACTATCCCTCCCACCTATCTAGCAATGTGCTAGACTAGGCAACTTCTCCAAAACTTAGATCTTTTTCACTATATAGAAGATCTTACAACTTAGATCACAAAGGATCCTACCTCAGCCCTCACACAAAAAAGCCTATCCTCAGGTTATACAAACCGGACAATAATTATCTCAGACTTTGCAAGTCCTACCAAGCACTCAGATCTGTACCAAGATCCTACCAACTCAGGCTCACAATGAACCCTACAGTACTCAAGCTCACAAAGAACCCTACCAACTCAGATCTGTTTATAAGATCCTACAAGCTCAGGTTCACAAAG
Organism: Dactylorhiza incarnata; assembly: GCA_033032865.1. Taxonomy (NCBI): domain Eukaryota; kingdom Viridiplantae; phylum Streptophyta; class Magnoliopsida; order Asparagales; family Orchidaceae; genus Dactylorhiza; species Dactylorhiza incarnata. The sequence goes on from JAWHQI010000036.1 coordinate 3,711,375, forward strand.
AACCTTACAACATAGGGAGATGGTTTTTGATGTTGAAGAAGAGAAGACTTCAAAGATTAAGCTTTACATAGTTAGATCTCCTTCTTATTCTTGTAGATGTAGGCTTAGTGAGTTTTGAATCACCCAAAACCTTCTTGAATCTTCTTCTGAATATATTAGGTCCTGCTTCTTGTACAGATAGAAGAAGATACCTTCTTGTAGTCTTCACAGCACAGCAAACTCAAGATTTTCTTGTACATGTCTTTTCTTTTTTTGATTAAGTGTGAAAGTAAGAATTATCATTCATCTATATATTTTGAAAATGAAATCTATTTATATTCCTCTGCACTTATGCATAAAGATCCTCAATCATTCATTCCATAATTAATTAGACTACCAGAGAATGTATACTGAACTGGCAAAATAAAGCACCATAAATGCTTTCCCTTTTTGGAACTTGCACTATTTAGAAATAAATAATATTCTTCTTAAATGTTGTATAAATGGATATATTCTGCATAAGATATATCATTAATTATTCCTTGATTGGTGTGCAAGATAGGAGGCATGCACATTCCCTGAATACCAATTTCCAAGAAAGTCTGTGCATTAAATGTGGCTCTGCAACTGTCAAGACGATAAAATTCCTTCAAGCTGATTTCGTGTTGATCAACTCAATGATGTGTAATCTTCTCGACCATATCGTCGACATACTTCTTTCTTCAAGACTTTACTTGATATCTCAACGATATTGCTTCTTCTAGATGATATCGTCGAGATGCTTCTTCTTATATGACTTAGATTTATTCTTCAAGTTCATAATCATTCTTCAAGACGATATCGTCTTGATCTTCTAGACGATATAAGGTCTTCAAACTGATTTTGTCTACATGATCTTTTCTTCATGACTTAATAAGTTATCCCGACGATATGTATTTAATCTTCATGACTATATATCTTCTTCAAGACGATATCGTCGAGACATCTGAACTTAGCTTTTTAATGATAAGCTTTCTTCAAGATGATATCATCGAGACTAACTCGATGATATGATTCATGTAACACCCTAGGTTTCGCTGAGCGCGGAGGCTGGAATGCCTAAGGCTGGTACATGTTTTTTTGTATCTGGGAGCTAGCGCCGACGTTAGGTACTAACGCAGGCGTTAGCTTCCCCGTCGAGTAAAGCACTTGCTTCAATGGTGTTCGTCAAGTTGGATTCATCGAGGGGCTAACGCCGGTGTTAGCACTAACGCCGACATTAGCTGACGAAACCTGTTCCGTAAGTAGCGATTTTCTGGGCGTCCGATCATCTTAAACTTTGATCCAATGGCTCAGATTAGTTCGTCCTAATGTCCTAAATAGGGCAGAGGAGTTTCTTTTCCATTCCATTAAGTCCTTTGTGCTTTTGGAGGCTTAGGAGGGAGGTAGGGTTTGGAGAAAGAAGAAGGCTAGATCTGCCATTGTTGGAGCACTGAAGCTCTGTTCGCCGATCCAAAACCAGATCCGTGGAGAGGACTAGAAGGCGCTTCTTTCTATCCATGTCTTTCAACCGATCTATGGCGAGGAAGAGAACTCTTAGGGTAATGACATCTCTCCTCCCAGTTTTAGGATGCGTGCATGCCATCTTTGCTTTTACCTTCTCTTTTCTGAAATTTTATGGCACCAGACCTCTCAAATGAGAGGGGTTTGGGTCGCCTTAGATCAAGAAAAACTATCGGGTTGATTGAGTCCATCCCCGACATGATTTTGTACTAGAGATATGCTCTGTTAGTGGATTAGGCATTGTGGCTGAAGCCGAAATCATGACCAGTTGTCTGATTAGGTGATGTTGCTTAACGTGCATTTTAGGGATTTTGCTAGAAATCTGATGACGGCGAAAATGTCGTATGTGTTGCCCTTATGATTCGTGTGAGAACGGACGTTGGTTTGGAAAGGGTATTTCTTATGTCTATGTGAAGACGTGAATTTGTCTTTGCGGTCGGCTGGCTAGCCCGTGAATGCTTGGATTCATGTGGGGAGAGTGTCCCGGCAAGATAAGTCCCCTTTTTGAGCTAACTGACAAAAATAAGAATGTTGATGCGCCCGTTGGAAAAATGAGCCATATAAGGGGTGAGGTCTCAGTGGATATCTTGGATTTTGGCTTAGTGATTGTGGCAAGAACAAGTATGCTGATGCGCCCATTGGCAAGATGAGCCATGTAAGGGGTGAGGTCTCAGTGGAGTTCTTGGCCTTGGGCTTGCACGCCCATGGGGAAATGAGAAGTACCCTTGGTTTTTTCTGAAATGATGATGTGTGTTGTTGTGTTAGAAGCATGCACGCCATAGGGTGCCTTGGGTGAAAACCACGTTTGCATACATGCTGCATTGCAAGGCCCCCTTACTTTTATCGCTCAACATAGAAACATGGATGATGATTGTGACACTCATGCCTGTCGTTTTTATGTTATTACTGTTTATTACATTTTCATACAAAGTGCTGACTTGTAGGGTGATGTAGTTCCTCGGGGTCCGCTAGGATGGCTGGGAGGAGGGGTGTTGTTACACCGTTGTTGGTCAGCCAAAGCTGACCCACGTTTTACCTCTCTTTGTGATTTGGATGCAGGGAAAGGATCGCATGCTGGACTTAGCTCGTCGGCCAAAAAGGCCTAAGCTTCTTGAAGTGCACTTTTCCTATTTTCTTGTTTGACTACGATGTCTTTACCTGTTTCGGCTTGCATGCCGAGGTAGCTTAGGAGTGTTGGATCTGTAGGCGCCCTTAGAGGGGGGGGGGTGAATAAGGGTTCTAAGATTTTCGAGAAGATTTAAATGAAAAACGATTTTCTGTTGCTAGCGCGAGCGGTAGTGTTACCGCTCAGCGTTAGTGACAGAGAAAATCTATTTATATTATAATAATGATAATCAGAGATCACAAAACAGAGATGAAGAAAGACATATTTTCATTAACAATAAATAATTTTGTTACAAAATCTTTTCCCAATGACGCTTGGAATGAGGCGACGAATGAAAAACTCTATTGGGTTTTCTATACCGACCCTTCTCCCAAGGATTGGTTGGCTCTAGCCAATCTCTCACCAGATATGGCCTCAAGCTGCACTAGCCCTTCCCTCACCAGAAAGGCCTCGAGCACTCCCTAGATCTACACCCTAGACCTTGTTGAAAATGTTGAAGTGGAAGTTTATGGAAGTTGGCGGTCTAGGGGTGAGGTCGCGATGTCTAGAAAACCACACGGTCTTGCAGTCTCCCTATGCGGTCTGAACTCTCTGGTCTAGCCACAGGTCTCTTCGGCGTGATCGTTGTTCTTCTGTCCAAGGTGCCGAGGTGCGGCCGCGCGGTCTGGTCGTGTGACCGCGTGGCAGAGCAGGTCTCTGCATGGTGAGACCGAGCGGTCTGGTTTGCGTGACCGTGTGGTACGGGCAGTCCAGTCTGGTGTCTGTCCAGTCTCTTGTTGGTGCGCGCGGACTAAGGTAGCCTTAGTCGCGCCGTCTCTGGTGTGTGTTTGCATAACTGGTCCTTTGGTGATCAGCTAGCATATGCGTGCACTGGTGTTTGGTCGACTTGGCGGGTTGTTTCCCTAGTCGGCCTGGTGTGTTCGCAATCTCTGGAGGAGGTCAGGTGGCGAACACAGGTGGTGAGCATCATGACCGGGCGGGTTGTCATGATCGCGCGGCTTCTGTTAAAGTCGGCGAGCTCACGACGCAGATTAATCTTTTGCTGATCGCGCGGGTTGACCGGTCTGGTCGCGCGATCAAGGGTGGTGACCCTATCTCATAGTATGGTGACTGGATCAGGTCTCACGCCTATAAATAGGAGCCACTGTAGCAGCAAACAACATAACACCAAGTGTAAGCTGAGCTCGCGTTTTATTCTTGCGGTCTCTTTCTGTGACCAGGCGGTTAGCTGATCGAACTTGTCTTGTGCTGCTTCTACGGATTATGCGGGTAGCAGCGGCCACCTCCTCTTCTGAAGATGTTTGGGCGGTCTCGCGGCTTGCAGTGCGGGTTTCTGGAGTTGGGGAGGATCAGTGGCTGATCGCGGGGGTTCTTAGTTGGTGTTGTTCAAGTCGCAGGCAGGTAGTTCGAGCGGTCTTGTTTCCTACTCGCACGAACTTGCAGGTCGGGCGGTCAGGCGTTCTCAGGAAGTCAGACCGCTGGTTATCTTTCAGCATTGTTTTGTTCCTTATTTTTTGTGTACTAGCAAAATCATGTCTCGCCATGTATACCTCTCCTTGTAATGAAGTTTTCTGCTAGCATCAATAAAGATTGGAGTTGTTTTTCATGTGCTTCTGGTTGTTGGCTTGAACTTTGAGTTATACTATTCCTGCTCACTCCTAGATCTATGGAATATTTCACATGGTATCAGATCTAGGTTGGAGTGGATAGAGCAGTGAATAACTCATAGTTGCCATCGCCTTTGTGAAGAAGGAACCAGTGGTAGATCCATGGAAGCAAGAGGTCTTGGAATTGAGATGCTCAACTCAACTAACTTTAAGAAGCGAAAGTCATGTATGCAGAGTTATCTTCTAAGTGAGGACCTCTAGGAGGTGGTTGGAGGAGAGAGCACGGAGGAAGTTATCCTGATTGGGGACAATGATCACGAGGTGAGAAACTGAAGGCGGATTAATGCCAAGGCAGAGTTCGCTCTGAAAAGGGAAATATCACCTGACCTGTTTGATCACATCTTGGGGTGTGGATCAGCTGCTAAGATCTGGAGAGCCCTGGATGGGCTGTTTAATAAGAAGAATGTGGCTAGACTTCAATTCCTGGAGAATGAGCTGGCTAGGTCAGCTCAGGGTGATCTTTCTATTTCTACGTTCTTTCTGAAGATGAAGAGCCTATGCGTTGAGATTTCAGCTCTGGATCCTGATGAGCCAAATTCTGAGGTGAAGTTGAAGAGGCACATAATCCGTGGTTTACAGAAGGAGTATGTGGCCTTTGTGACATCGGTGCAGGGTTGGACAAATCAGCCATCTCTGCTGGAGCTGGAAAATCTGCTTGCTTCGCAGGAGAGTCTGGCAAGGCAGATGGCGGGGGTGTCCGTGTCTAGGGGAGATGGCGAAGTTCTCTTCACAGGAAAGAAGAATAAGTGGGATAAGAAGAAGACTGCTGGAGGCAATGGGCCTTCAACTTTTGGATAGCAGGATAGGGGCTATCCTCCTAAGGCTGAAGGGAAGAAGAAGGGGGAAGGACCCAAGTGCTTCAGATGCGGGAAGCTTGGCCACATAAGGAAGGATTGTCGGGTGAATCTTCAGCCAGGACATGCTGCTGCAGGAAAGGAGGAAGCTGAGGCCAGGCAGAATGATGGAGGATGGGGAGGAGCCTTCTCGGCTTTTGTTGGAGCTGCGGCTCCTATCAACTATCAGGAGGACTGGATCGTGGACTCGGGGTGTGGTCATCACCTCACCGGGGATGAGTCGAAGCTTACTTCAGCGCAGCCTTACTCAGGTAACGATGCCATCATAACTGCTGATAACACTGTGCATAGTGTCGAGAAGGTGGGGGTTGTTTCCTTGGGCAGTGATAGAGGGCCACTAACATTGAAGAGTGTCTATCATGTGCCAGGAATGAGGAAAAACCTCTTCTCCGTGAACAACGTTGTAGACGCTGGGTATCACGTTCTGTTCAGCCCAATAGAAGTGAAGTTTCTTCGAAATGTTGAAGCCGTGAAGGCGGAGGTCGTTCATGTGGGAAGAAGGGCAAAATACTTGTTCGTCTTATCGACAAGTTCTTATGTTGACAAGATGAGGACCAATGACAGTGCCGACATATGGCACGAAAGGTTGGGGCATGTAGGGATGGACAAGCTGAAGGCTATGGCGGTGAAATGTCTGGTCAAGGGCTTGCCTAGTCTTTCTTCCTACGGAGATGGTCATATTTGCGCAGGATGTCAGTTCGGCAAGTCTCATCGACTACCGTTTGATAAGTCGCAGACAAGGAGTAGTGTGCTGTTGGAGTGCATCCATAGTGACTTGATGGGACCAACCGCTACCCCTAGCCTCGGAGGCAGCAGGTATATGCTGATGTTGATCGATGATCACACCAGATATGTCTGGGTCTATTTCCTGAAGGAGAAGGCGGAGGCGTTTTCCAAATTCGTGGAGTTCAAGGATCTTGTGGAGGGTCGGCTAGGCTTGCGGGTTAAGAAGCTGAGGACTGACAACGGAGGGGAGTTCACCTCTGGTGAGTTCTCTAGTTTTTGTAGGAAGGCGGGCATCCGGAGGGAGCTTACTTTTGCTCATACTCCATAGCAAAACGGAGTTGCAGAACAGAAGATCCGTCATCTGATGGAGACCTGCAAGTGTTGGTTGCATGCCAAGAGTATCCCAAGGTCCTTCTGGGCGGAGGGAATGTCTTGTGCTGCCTACGTCATCAACAGGATGCCTCTCAGTCCCATCAACATGTTGACCCCGCATGAGATGATGTTCAAAGAAAATCCAAGTGTGGCACACCTTCGGGTGTTTGGTTCCACCTGATGTGTGCACGTTCTTGATGTGCTTCGGACGAAGCTAGATGTGAAAGCAAGGAAGCTAGTCTTCGTGGGATATGATGATCGGAATAAGGGCTGGAAATGCATGGACCCGGAGACGCAGAGACTCGATGTATCTTGCGACGTCGTGTTTGACAAGGTGACGGCTTACAAGGGAAGTTTTAGTGTTGATCTACCAGAAAGCAGGGTGGAGGAGCCGGTGAAAGCTGTGAAAAATCTTCAGGTAGAGCTGCATGTGTCACCAGGTGGTCCATCTACTTCTAGTTCTGGGACGGAGGCTTCTGGATCAGGAAGCAGGGGGAGCTATGCTGCTAGTACGTCTGGAAGGGGAGCTAGAGAAGAAGCAGCTGAGGATGTTGCGTGTCAGGGAAAGGAGCTGAGGAGATTGAAGCGAAAGATCATTGCCCCTGATTGCTATACAGGAGGAAACATGGTGAGCTTTGTCTCATATTTATTTGCTGGTCCCTTGGATGAGCGGGAACCAGTGAGCTTTGAGAAGGCCAAAGGCATGGAACAGTGGGATTCAGCTATGCAGGAAGAGATGAGTGCTCTAGAGAAGAATGAGACTTGGTCTCTGGTTCCCAATCCCAAGGGTATCACCCCTGTGACATGCAAGTGAGTCTATAAGCTCAAGAAGAAGGCTGACGGTAGTATCGAGCGATACAAAGCTCGCCTTGTGGCTCGGGGATTCTCGCAGCAATACGGTGAAGACTATGAAGAGACATTCAGTCCAGTGGCAAAAAAGACTTCAGTTTGATTTGTGATTGCCTTGGCGACATTTTGGGGATGGGTGATTTGGCAGCTCGACGTAAAGAATGCCTTCTTGTACGGCGAGATTGACAAAGATATCTTCATGGTGCAACCGCCAGGTTTCGTATCTGAAGATTTTCCGGACTATGTCTGTAAGCTAAAGAAGGCCCTGTATGGGTTGAAGCAAGCTCTAAGGGCGTGGTACTGGAAGATTGCAGAGTATCTCTTATTCTGTGGATTCGTTGCTTCAGACTCTGACTCGAGCTTGTTCGTCAAGAAGAGCGGGGAGCTTCAAGTCATTGTGCTGCTTTACGTCGATGATATGATCATGACGTGGAATTCAAAGAGGAAGTAGCAAAGCTTCGGGATGAGCTATCCATCACGTTTGAGATGAAGGACTTGGGTGAACTTGACCATTTCCTTGGACTCGAAGTGCAGAGGAAGGGAAGTGGAGTGCTGGTGTCCTAGGCTGGATATGCGGAGCAAATTGTGGAGCGATTCGGCATGATGGAGGGGAAGTGCATTTCTACACCTCTGGAGAAGGCCATGAAACTTCGGAAGGATGAGGGGAGGATTCTGGAAGATCCACTGGTGTTCCGAGCTCTGGTTGGGAGCTTGATCTATCTAACGATCACTAGACCTGATATTGCTTATGCGGTTAGCAGGGTGAGCCGTTATATGGCGGAACCACGGATGCCTCATCTACTAGCGGCCAAGAATATTTTGAAGTATGTCAAGGCGACTTCGGATATGGGTCTCCTTTACAGGAGGGATGCGGACTTCGAAGTGCATGGGTACATGGATGCTGATTACGGGGGAGATTCAGATGATCGGAAGTCGATGTCTGGATTCGCCTTTATGGCAGGCCCTACAGCTATATCATGGTGCAGCAAGAAGCAGGATTCCGTGTCTGTCTCTACCACGAAAGAAGAATACAAGGCTTCGGCTTTGGTAGCTCAAGAAGCCATCTGGCTTAGGAGGTTGGTGGGAGGCGTCCATAAGGAGGTTCGGGGTCTGACTCTACTCCGCGGCAACAATGAGAGTGCTCTCAAACTGGTTACTAATCCAGTTTGTCACGCGAGGACCAAGCATATCGAGATCGAGCATCACTTCATTTGTGAAAAGGTGCTGGAGGGTTCTCTTTCAGTCGAGCATGTTTGGAGTCAGGACAACATTGCTGACATATTCACAAAGGCGCTGGCGAAGGGGCCGTTTACTCGGCTGAGGAGTTTACTTGGACTATTTTCAACTTCCCACTTCAAGGGAGAGTGTTGAAAATGTTGAAGTGCAAGTTTGTGGAAGTTGGCGGTCTGGTGGGGAAGTCGCACAGTCTGGCAAACCGTGTGGTCTTGCGGTTTCCCTATGCAGTCTGACCTCTCTGGTCTAGCCGCAGGTCTCTTCGGCGTGATCGTTGTTCTTCTGTCCAAGGTGCCGAGGTGAGGCCGCGCGGTCTAGTCGTGTGACCACGTGCGGAGTAGGTCTCTGCATGGTGAGACCGAGCGGTCTGGTTTGCGTGACCGTGTGGTACATGCAGCCTGGTGTGGTGGCTGTCCAGTCTCTTGTTGGTGCGCGCGGACTAAGGTAGCCTTAGTCGGGCGGTCTCCGGTGTGTGTTCGCATAGCTGGTCCTTCGGCGATCAGCTGGCATATGCGTGCACTGGTGTTTGGTCAACTTGGCGGGTTATTGCCCTAGTCAGCCTGGTGTGTTCGCGGTCTCTGGAGGAGGTCAGGTGGCGAACACAGGTGGTGAGCATCATGACCGGGCGGGTTGTCATGATCGCGCGGCTTCTGTTTAAGTCGGCGAGCTCACAACGCATGTTGAACTTTTGCAGATCGTGCAGGTTGACCGGTCTGGTCGCGCGATCAAGAGTTGTGACCCTATCTCATAGGATGGTGACTGGATCAGGTCTCACGCCTATAAATAGGAGCCACTGTAGCAACAAACAACAAAGCACCAAGTGTAAGCTGAGCACGCGTTTTATTCTTGCGGTCTCTTTCTGTTATCGGGCGGTTAGCTGATCGAACTTGTCTTGTGCAGCTTCTGCGGATTGTGCGGGTAGGAGCGGCCACCTCCTCTTCTGAAGGTGTTCGGGCGGTCTCACGGATTGTAGTGCGGGTTGCTGGAGTTCGGGAAGATCAGTGGAAGATCGCGGGGTTCTCAGTTGGTGTTGTTCAAGTCGCAGGCAGGCAGTTCGGGCGGTCTAATTTCCTACTCGCGCGAACTTGCAGGTCGGGCGGTCAGGCGGTCTCAAGAAGTCAGACCGCTGGTTATCTTTCAGCATTGTTTTGTATCTTGTTTTTTGTGTACTGGCGAAATCATGTCTTGCCATGTATACCTCGCCTTGTAATGAAGTTTTCTGCTAGCATCAATAAAGATTGGAGTTGTTTTTCATGTGCTTCTGGTTGTTGGCTTGAACTTTGAGTTATACTATTCCTGCTCACTCCTACATCTACGGAAAATTTCACAGACCTAGTCGCCAACGCGAGGCAAATTCCCCCTAGTCCCCACAAGGTTCTAGTCACCGTGTGGCGAATTCCTCTACCGAACAAAAGATATAAAGGTTACAATTAGAAACTAAAACAAAACAAAAACTAAAAACTCCCTCAAAAGAAGAACTTGATGTTGATGTAGATGCTATCGGATTGGTCTTCATGTTCTTTGCGTTCACGAACGTTGACGGAGTTCTTCGGGCTGCTTGGGGAAGGCTCTCACGAGTGCTCTAAATATATGGCTTCAATTCGTTCTGTAACAGCAAGCAACAACAGAGGAAACGTGCGTCTTTAAATAGAATCAGCCGCTACCGCTTGCGATAGTACTACCGCCTCGCGGTAGGCACATTAGGCAATGATCAAGCACACTGATCATGGCAGTTTAGGCAACTTTTGAGTGCCAAACTTTGAGCTCCTCCTAGCGCGCCGCGGTAACGCTAACGCTGCGCGATAGCAAGATAACCTTCCTTCAACCAATATCTCCTTCCACATTTGCTCCTCAATCACATGCAGATAGGAGGATTCCAAAAGCTAACGCCGGGCGTTAGAGATGTCGCGCCGCGGTAGAGCACGCTAAATATTCATCCCGCCAATCATTCATTTTTCTCCACTGTTTCCTTCCCGTCAATTGTTTCCATTTATGCTAGCGCCAGCGGTTGTTCTAACGCTCCTCGGTAGCAACCCCAGGCATCTATTTTCGTTGAACGACATCTATTTTCATCGAACACCATTTCGTTGTATGCCATTTTCGTCGAACGCCATTTTCGTCGAACTCCAGTTCGTCAAACGGCATCTTCTTTCGTCGAATACCATTTCGTCGAATGACATCTGATTCGCTAGCGCCAGAGGTAATGCTAACGCTCCGCGGTAGCAACAGCACAACATATTCCTATGGAGATTTGAATGCACAGGATCCTGCATATTATAAACACAAACAAATATGATCAAATACAATAGGATTGTTATTGTCAAACCAATAGATGCGGAAAGCATGTTCCAACAAACTCAACCTTTTGATAATAACAAATCCCCTTAGAAAGAAATAATTCAAGTGATAGGAATTTGTATATATAATAATAACTAACACGGATATCATGAAAATTAGGCTTGTTCAAATGCTCCCCCTAAATGAAATCTCCCCCTAAATGAGTTCTCCCCCTACCACAGAACTTCCTTTAAATCTACTCCCCATATATGTGAATTTCTTTCAAATTTATTCTCCCCCTTTTGGTATTATCAAAAGAGGGTGGAGAGAAAGCCAAAAGAGAAGGCGTGTAATGTTTTTTGAGTAGAGAAGACATGGGCATGAGAATGAGATAATACGTAGGGAAGAGAGAAAAAAATGTAGGAGTGAAAGAGCAGTGAGAATTCAATATAACACACTTGTTGAAAAAGAAATATTCATGATCAAGCGAATAAGTAGAAGAGAGGTGGAAAGCAGTGTGCAAAAGTTGTAGAAGAAACCATCATTATAGGAATCTTAAGCATAGCAAAAAAAATGTGGAGTTTCTAGTAGAGAAAAATAGATGGTGTGCAGTTCGAAAACAAGAAGGATTTTGCTTTGTAACCTAACCAACAAAGACTTGTTTTGAAAAGTAAGCAAGCAAGAGTAGACAAGGCGTAAGCGGAAGACGAACTAAAATAATGTAAGAATGATACAACATATCAAGACAAGATAGAGATTTTAATGTCCAAGAGAAAGAAAAACAAGTACATTTAGGCATTGTAATGATCATGTCAAAACCAAAACTAGTGCATCAACTAGGGATTTTAGAAACAAACTATAGATAAGCAATAGACTCCAATTCTTAGGAGTATAAGGCTTACAAGTGATAATGAAGTGTACAAAAGTAGTGTTTTTGATAAAAGTAAACATATGAGTTAAGCAAAACATATGACATGTATAATGGAATAAACACAACATTATTGAAAATGTGTTTTTACAATTACTTCTACCCATAAAGCTAGATAAAATTTTCAATGCACATAGAAAAGTAGTACAACTACCAAGGTGCTCTGCACACACAATGCTTATTAAGACTTATCAGGGTGCAAAGTAGTGCTTGGGGAATCACAATTATTATTTGAATTTTAGCTATTTGTGATCCGGTGTACATGAAGAAGTAGTGTAAAAAAAGTGTTTGCAACAAGGCACTTTACAATTCTCTCCAAGGTGCTCAACCTCACAATGCTCATTAAGACTTATCAGGAGGATGAGTAGTGCTTGGTGGAGAAAGTTTTGTCAAATATTCATATGAATTTTTGTTTAAAGACAAAAATCTCCAAATTCACTTGTATTTGCAAATAATATGATTTTTGAAACAAGTGCACACTTCATCATAAAATAGGTGCATGAAAAGAGATTTTTGAGTATGGTGTAGGTAAAACTAAGCACACATAGCAACAAGTTTGAGTTGTTTACACTACACTGTCATGTAAGAAAAAAATTAAATTCATATGTAGGTTATCAAAAAGCGTAAGTGAATAGATCATTATCAAATATAGGCCATTTACTCATACATAGAGGCAAGCTATACAAATCTACACGTGAATTCCATAATCAATGTTGAGGCACATTTGATAATGAGCAAGACATGATATAAGAAAAAGTAATTAACGTACTTGAAAGTTGGAAGTGAACGTTTAAATCAAAGCTTGAAAAGATAAGTTATACCATGCTTGAACCATTTTGGACAAAAAAACAGTTTTTATATGTTTTGTTTTTTTGTGTTTGTCAAAACAATGAAAGCAAAAAAATGAAAACAAAGTTTTGTTGATGTGTTTTTTTTAATTTTGTAGTTGATTTTGAAAAAAAAAGCATATTTGTGGTGTTTTGAGAATGTTTTCTAGTTTTTTTTAGATTTGAGGTCTTCGTGAAGAAAATAATAGAAAATAAATAACTTCATAAAGGTAAATAAAAAGAAAGCAGCAAAAAAACCTGAAAGACAAAAATAAAGAACGAAACATATTCACTAACACCAGCGCTAGAAGCTATCGCCGGGCGGTAGTGGCAGAACACCAAAAACTTGGGAATAGTGAAAGTTTTTAGAATTTTTTGTTGCAGAAGGTTTGTACAGGTTGGTGACAAGGTGATTCAGTATAGAAATCAGACATGTGTGTTCATAAAAACACGGATTTTGCATAATTAAGTATGAATGTCCAAGACCCCTTGTTCTAGTCTAAGTAGAGCAAATCGTGAATCGGGTAGAGGCTTGGTAAAGATGTCCGCAAGTTGAGATTCGGTTCCAATGAAGTTTACATGAACACGTTCCTTTTTTATGTGATTCCTAATGAGTGGTGTCTTACGTCTATGTGTTTAGATCGTGAGTGATGAACGGGGTTGTTTGTCAAGTCAATAGCACTCTTATTGTCACACTTAAGTTCAATATTAGTTAAATGAACACCAAAGTTTTCTAAGGTTTGAGTTATCCATAATGCTTGGGCACAACAACTTCTTAGTGCAATATATTTTGCCTCGGTGGTGGAGAGGGCAACAGAATTTTGTTTTCTACTTGACCATGCCACTAGAGAAGGACCTAAGAAATGACAGGTACCACTAGTGCTTTTCCTATCTAATGAATAACCCGCATGATCAGAATCTGAATACCCATGCAAGAGAAAAGAATCATTATTTGGATGCCAAAGTCCTAATTTAGATGTACCGATTAGATATCGAAAAATTTGTTTCACCGCTTTTAAATGAGACTCTTTTGGATTTGCTTGAAATCTAGCGCATAAGCATACATCAAACATAATATCGGGTCTAGATGTACTAAGGTATAATAGGGATCCAATCATTCCTCTATATAACGTTTGGTCAATTGAAATTCCAGCTTCATCTTTTCCTAATTTTAGTGATGCGCTCATTGGAGTACTAGCTTGTTTTAAGTTTTCAAAACCAAAATGTTGTAGCATATCATGGACATATTTGGATTGACATATAAAAATTCCATCATTTCTTTGGGTTATTTGAAATCCTAATAAATATGTTAGTTCACCTACTAGACTCATCTCAAATTCATTTTGCATCATTAGAACAACTTCATTACACAACTCTTCATTCGTGGCTCCAAAAATAATATCATCAACATATATTTATAAAATAATTAAATCATTATCAAAATGCTTAATGAAGAGCGTGTTATCAGCACTACCCATTTTATAACCGTGCTTTAATAAAAAAGATGTTAAGCGTTCATACCAAGCACGGGGCGCTTATTTTAGACCATATAGCGCTTTTTCTAATCTATATAAATGATTTGGAAATTGTTCATCAATAAAGTCGGGGGGTTGTTCAACACAGACTTCTTCTTTAATTATCCCGTTTAAGAAAGCACTTTTAACATCCATTTGAAATAATTTAAACTTCTTATAACTCGCAAAAGCTAGAAAAAATTCTAGTCGATTCAAGGAGAGCAACGGGTGCAAATATTTCATCAAAATCTACCCCCTCGATTTGAGAGTAACCTTGTGCCACTAATCGAGCTTTGTTCCTAGTTATTCTAGACTCTCCATCTAATTTATTTTCAATATCCATCTGACACCAATAACAGGGCGATTAAATGGTCTTTCAACTAGTTTCCAAACCCTATTGCGTTCAAATTGATTCAATTCATCATTCATAGCAATAAACCAAAATTCATCATTCAAAGCGGTGGAAACATTTTTTGGTTCTATTTCAGAAACAAAGCATAAGTTTGAAAAGGATTCATTAAAAGAAGAACGTGTCGTTACCCCCCTTGATGGTTCTCCAATGATAAGCTCCCTTGGATGATCTCTTGTAAATCGAAGCACACTAGGAGGGACGAACTCCTCTTGCACCGTCTCTACTTCTTTTTCTTCTCTAAGTGGTTCATCATCATCATGCTCCAATGGTGAAAGAGGTTCATTTTCATTACCTCAACAAGTAGAATCAACAGTACCGGTGCGTAAAATCCTTCCCTTTCCGTTGTCCCCAAATGTCACCATTCCTCCTTTCTTCTTAGTGAGGCTAAGGAATTTTGCTTTATCACCTGTCATGTGTTTGGAGCACCCTGAGTCCAAGTACCACATGTCTTCCTTTTCCTTAGCCTGCCAACATACCTAACAAGAAGATGAGAGAAAAGTTCTGGATACCCAAGTGGTTCCTCCCATAGAATAGGTGGAAACTGAAAATGGAGGTCAGATCTTAAATTACTCTAGAGGGGGGTGAATAGAGTATTATAATTTTTAATACATTTTATAGCAGAAATTAAACTACTGTTTAAGTATATGTGTATTTAGTGTGAGTTATAGAAAACTTCAGAATTAATAAAGGACACACAGCACAAGCACACAGAGACAATCAAGCACAGAAAACACAAGGAGCTATAGTAGTTCCCCAATAAATCTGGGTATGTCTACTCTTCTACCACCTTTGGTAGGAATCAACTAGGAGGGTTGATAAGGTGCCCAGGCACCAAGGGATTTTTGATAAGGTGTCCACAAACCAATAAGCTTTTGATAAGGTGCTTAAAAACCACACTAGGATTTTTTGATAAGGTGTCTTGCCACCACTGGGTAAACTTTTGAAGGGAGTATTAACCCTGTACAGAATGAGATAAAAAGGTATAGAGTGTTCTTCTCTGTCAATGATCTGAGAGAAGACAAAAGGTGTTGAAGCAGAAAGCTCCCCCTGTCTGATGAGAGTTGATGACAGCTTTTGGATAGAGCTTTCTCAAATAGAAGTCTTTGTAGCAGATGATCTTGATGAAGAAGAATGCTGAAAAAAAAGAATAGTTTATTTGCTTCTTCTTCTTCTTCTGAAAGACTTCTTCAACCTTCCTTGTTCTATGATCACTTGAGAGAGAAAGTGATAGTGAAGTTTTTCTTTATCACTCTCACAAAAGACGACTATCTCAGTTCTTGCTATTCTGTATTTGTCTTCTGATAACTGTTTGTATATATGTTTTCAAATTCAAATCTTCTGTCTATTTAAGGAATGTCTTCCTCTGACTTAAATCCTTCTTGGAACCAGGTAGCCACCCAAAACGATTTTGGCAGGTCCTTTTAATTCCTTTTGTCGAGAAAGATGCCTATGGCATTAAATGTCAACGGCTATTCTTCTTCTTGGAATATAAGGATATAATAAATAAGAAAGATATCCTTACTTGGCTGCCTGAATACGTCCAAGGAGAAATAAATATATCCGTTATTTTGCTGATTTGAGTTCAGAGAACTGACATCCACTGAGAATATAAGTCTGAACGTCAGAAAGAAATTTGTCGAGCGCTGGCTAGAATTTGTCGACCGCCGCTAGTCATTTGTCGAGCACTGGCTTAGAATTTGTCGACCGCCGCTAGTCATTTGTCGAGCGCTGGCTCAGAATTTGTCGACCGCTGGAACTGTAAATATCTTTAGTCTTCTGGAAGCAATTTGTCAAACGAATCTGGTCATTCGTCGAACACCATTTGCCATGTGTTGAGCTTGAATTTTCCTAAGTTTGCTAATCTAATCAGCCTAAAACTTGACCCTAAGGCTATACATTAGGGTCAATACAGATCCTAATCAACATATAGTGATCCTAGCCTAAATTAGTAATAGGGTTGTTCCAACAATCTCCCCCTATTTGGGTTAGGATACTATTTGACAAATAATTAAATAGATACAGCAGAAAGTATAAACAACAGAGCAACAATGAAATGAAATATATCTGATAGATTAAAATAGATCATCAGATAAGATAAAAAATAAATGCTCTGAGATTAGAAACTTTACATTCATAACCAAGCAATTTATTTAAGACTTTTTGTCCTGAGAAGGAGGCTTGAATATGATTTTCCTGTTTGGGTCTTCTGATTTCTTTTTGCTGATAAACAAATCTTGAGCTCCAATGATTTTCTGCTCTTTGACATGAGGGATAAATGCTTCTGGATGCATATCAATATATTCCTCAACATTGAATGCTTTAACTGTTTTGTATTTTTCAAGTTCTTTTCTTCTGTATTCTGACATGGTTGGGAAACCTGAGAAGTCTTTGCCTTCTGCTTTAGCATTTTTAATCTGTGCATATGCAATTGTTTCTCTCAGTCTTGCCATCTGACAAATTTTCTCTTCTTCTGGATCTAGAAAGTAATAAATATCTTCTGAATAATTTTTGTCTTGAGTGACCTTTTGAGGTACTCTATCTCTGTGAAGAGATCCATCAGATATGTGAAGTTTGTATTCTGAAGATATTTGAGAAGAGGAAAAGGTTTGACTTTCTTGAAGGATAGGTGCTCATCTCTTAGAGAAAGGAGCACTGGCTGATCTAGAGGCTTGAGGACCACTAGAACTACCAGGTCTCCCAGAAAGTTGAGAGCTTGGCTTCTGAGAGGAAGATGAAACACCTAATAATCCTGTTGCACCAGCTGCTGGAGGAGGAGGAGGAGGAGGATGATTGTGCTTGACTGGTTTGTCAGGGATGTAGGCAGTCTTCTTAAATTTCTTCCTCCTGTTGTTCTCATTTCTGGAGAGCTTCATCCAATGTGGAGTTTTCTCATCAAGAGGAACATTATACAAAATGTACAGAGGAATGTCATTATTTGGATTTGGGGGCTTGGAAGCAGCCTTTGACTTGGCTGTTCTTTTCTTTCTTTTCTTTGAAAGTGTATCATCAGAATCACTATTGTCATCATCATCATCAGAGTCAGAAGATGAGATTGGCTTATTGTATAGATCATCAATTCTCTTGATTACTTCTCGAGCCTTTAATCTTTCTTCTTCAGCCTTGTCAAACTCTGCATCTGCTTCTCTCCAGATTTCATCAAAGCTTGGCATTGGTTCTTCATTCCATACAGGAATTGGAGGTGAAGAAGTAATTTGTGAGGCTGTTGTATCATCAAGAAATTCTGCAAGATCATCTTCATATTCTGCAGAGTGATCCTTTATTTGAATGTCTTGAACAGTGAATGAAGGAGTAAAGGAGATGTAATTTTTTATGATATTGGAATGAGAATGAGTCTTCTGAGGAAGGCATATCAGAGCCTTTGATAGGTCCTCTATGTATACCTTTGGTGATACCCTTGAAGTATATGTGACATCAAATTTTGATAATAAGCTATATAGATCACAGGATGGATGAATGCATATATTATTTATTTCTTCTATAACTTGTGTAGCTGAATCAATTATGTCTGTATCAAAAATTGTAACTTTTGCATCTTCTTCTGGAATTTCTTCTGTTTCTGGAGCTTCTTCATAGGACATCTCCCCCTGCCTAGCTTCATGGCATCTTGAATCTAGGCCCCTAGAAGAAGGGACAGTGGTGGAGGAGGGAAGAGAAGCTATTTTAGCAGATAAAGTAGAAAGTGCCTGAAGAACTGGAGCAAGTTTTGCATCCAGGAGCTGGCTTATTTTAGGAACTATAAGATCAAAAACTTGATCGGCAATAGAGGAGAGGTTGAGGGATGGATAATCTAGTGGATGACTAGAGGATGGTTGTGAAGTGGATGGAGATGATATTGGAGGAATGATATTGCTGATGTTAGTGGTATGTGTGGGAATGTCTAGATGGATTGGAGAATGAATAGGTGAATGATATTCATTGTGTATTGGAGAGGGAGGAGTGGTAGGTAGTGGTTCTGAAGATGGAGGAGGAGGTGTAGCATCACTGATATGGGCAGTTAAGAGTGGAATATCATTGATGGGTGATATTGTAGTTGAAGGAGGGTATGAAGAATGAGAAGGTGCAGGAGAAAGTTGAGCAGGTGGAGAGAGAATATGAGAGGAAGAAGGAACTGAGGAAGGATCTGCTAGAAGGGTAGAGGGAGTGACTTGATCAGTCCTTGTGTCCTCAGAAGCTTTCCTTTTTCTGGAGGCCTCAGCTCCTGCATTCTTCTTGGGAATTACTCCATCCCATTTAGCAAAGAGTGCTGAGGTCAGCCTCTTGCTGGCATTTATTGTTACTTTTGGTGACACCAGAAGCTCTGGATGCCTTTCCTGCAGAAAAATCCCTAAAACTCTTCCAAAGCATACATTGTCTTTAGAGTTTTTCTTTTTAATGAGGTCAAAAAGAATTGATCCCCAGTTGACTTTCTTCTTCTCCATTAAGGCCACCATTACCAGAAATTGGTGCCTACTGATATAGTCATGCCCAGAGGTCTTGCTCAGCAAGACTTTTCCAACAATATCTGCTAAGAACTTGTAGTCCTGAGACAGGTTCATTTTCAGAAGGTGGCTAGGGTTTCCAGTCAAATGCCCCATTTTGACTAAAGCTTCATCAAATTCATTTGAGCTTATGTCTAATTCATCTTCACCATTTTCAAAACCAAAGATTTTAGAAAGCATGGTGGGAGTGAGAGAGACATGATGACCTGAGATTATTCCCGACAAGCTTTCATCGACTGGCTTTGCAGTGTAAACCCATTCTTTTATCTCAGCAACAGCTATCTTCTGCCTGGTGCTTAGAAGCTTCCTTAGATATTGTTCATCCAGCATTTGAAGAATATCCTTGAAGATTTGGTCTGACTGTGCAAATGAGTCCATGTCAATGTCGAAACCTGCATCAAACTTCATTAGGTGCAGAGATGCCTGAGGAATCTCCATTGTTCCTACAAAGAAAGTTGAAGATCAAGTGCAGAGGGGAACTGGAGGGAAAGACGATTTCTGTAGGCGCAAAGCTTAGAATAAGATAAAATAAGGCTTATATAGAAGGGTCGAAGATTGAGGGCGCATTCGTAAGCACTGTTCGACAAAACCTAATAAAATTAGAAGTCGAAATGGCTTTATTTCTTTGTCTGAAAGCGTTCGACGAGAGCATCTTTTTCGTCGACCGTCGTTCGACAAAAGAAATTTCCTTAACTGACTCTATCTTTATGAGGTTTCAGAGACCACCGTTCGACAAATGATTCAAATTTGTCGTTCTTCGTTCGACAAATTTGTGAGAAAAATAGAAATACTTAATTTTTAGCAGATTGAATCTCCATCTATCATTCCTAGTTGATTTATAAAGAACATGTGCTTCTTTTCATCCAAGGGCTTGGTGAAAATGTCAGCTCTTTGCAAATCAGTAGAAATGAATTGTAGGCAAATTTTGTTTTTATCCACATTGTCCCTGAGGAAGTGGTGCCTAATTTCTATGTGTTTAGTCCTACTACGGAGAACTGGATTTTGTGCTATAGATATTGCACTAGTGTTGTCACAAAATATAACTGACTTATTTAAGTTGACACCATAGTCTAGGAGCTGATTTTGTATCCACAATATCTGTGAGCAGCAGCTGCCAGCAGCTAAGTATTCAGCTTCAGCTGTTGATGTAGACACAGATGTTTGTTTCTTACAAAACTAAGATACAAGCCTATCACCACGAAACTGACAAGTTCCTGATGTGCTTTTCCTATCTACCCTGCATCCAGCATAATCTGAGTCTGAGAATCCAGTTAATTCAAATTCAGATGTTGTTGGATACCAAAGTCCCAGATTAGGGCAACCCTTTATATATCTTAAAATTCTTTTTACAAAAGTAAGATGAGATTCTTTGGGATCAACTTGAAACCTAGCACAAATGCATGTAGCAAACATTATGTCTGGCCTACTGGATGTTAAATAGAGTAGAGAGCCAACAATTGCCCCATACAGTTTCTGATCAACAGGTTTCCCTGATTCATCAGTATTAATAACAGCATTAGAGGCCATGGGTGTTTCATAGTAGAAGAATCAGACATTCCAAATCTTTTCACTAATTCCTTAGCATACTTAGATTGAGAGATGAAGATTCCTGATGGGGTTTGCTTCACTTGAAGACCAAGGAAGTAGGACAATTCACTCATACTACTCATTTCAAATCTTGATTGCATTAAATTGGAAAATCTTTTGCACAAATTTAAATCAGTAGATCCAAAGATAATGTCATCCACATATATTTGAACTAGTAGAGTTTGATTTTTATGTACTTTGTAAAATAATGTTTTGTCTACCATGCCTCTACAGAAATTGTTTTCCAAGAGAATGTTAGCTAAAGTCTCATACCATGCTCTGGGAGCTTGTTTGAGACCATAGAGAGCTTTATTAAGTTTGAATACATGGGAAGAATGAGTTGGAGAGATGAAACCTGGTGGTTGTTCCACATAGGCTTCTTCTTTGATGTCTCCATTGAGAAAAGCACTTTTCACATCCATTTGATATACCTTAAACTTCTTGAATGCAGCAAAGGCCAAGAAAATCCTTATAGCTTCAAGCCTTGCAATAGGGGAAAATGTCTGATCATAATCTATGCCTTCTTCCTGTGAATATCCTTGAGCTACCAATCTTGCTTTATTTCTCACAATATTTCCTTGATCATCAAGCTTGTTCCTGAAGACCCACTTGGTGCCAATAACTGGATGGCCTCTTGGTCTTGGAACCAAATCCCAAACCTTGTTTCTTTCAAACTGGTTGAGTTCCTCTTGCATTGCAAGAATCCAATTTGGATCTTGTTCTGCATCTTTTATGGTTTGAGGTTCAACTTGTGATAGAAAGCAGGTATGCATTTTATTTTGGTGTAGTTGATGCCTTGTTTGAACACCTGCTGTGATATCACCAATCACTTGTGAAATTGGATTATCTCTGACTGTGATGTGGTCAGCAGTTGGAGTTGGTTCGGCAGTAGTATCTTCATTGGGAATTTGTTCAGCTATTACATCCTGTGGAGGATGTTCTGTTGTAGCTTGATTCAGGTAATCAATAAGATCTGGATGATCCTCTTCTTCACTATCTTCAAGAGTTTGAGGTAATGGATGCAGTGAATCTCCTGTCTGTAGATTTAGCTCTTTAAGCTCTTCACATAGAGCTGGTACCTGCAAAGTGTTCTTGGTAGAAAAGTTCTTCTCCTTGTAAAGCATGTTAGTTTCATCAAAGGAAACATGCATAGACTCTTCTATTTTAAGAGAGGATTTGTTAAATACCCTATATGCTTTACTGACTTTTGAATATCCTAAGAAGATTACTTCTTCAGATTTTGGTTCAAATTTCCTAAGATATTTCTTATCATTGTTATGAACAAAACATCTACATCCAAAAGTTCTAAAATAATCAACTTTGGGTTTCTTCCCTTTAAGCAATTCATAAGGAGTTTTACCCTTAAGTTTGTGTATCAAACTTCTATTCAGAACATAATTTGCTATGCTGACAGCCTCAGCCCAAAAGGATAGGGGCAAGTTAGCATCTGCAAGCAATGTTCTTGCTGATTCAATTAGAGTTCTATTCTTCCTTTCAACTACCCCATTTTGTTGAGGAGTTCTAGGAGCTGAGAAGCAATGCCTGATACCTTCCATCTCACAGAATTCTTGCATGAGAAGAGACTCAAACTCAGTGCCATGATCACTTCTGATCAATGCAACTACAGTAGAGTACTCAATCTGTATGCTCTTAAGAAAGTCTGTAAGAACTTTAAAGTTATCTGACTTTTCTCTCAAAAAGAACACCCAAGTGAATCTAGAGAAGTCATCCACAATAACTAGAGTTTAAGACTTCCCCCTAAGCTCTTTATTGTAATAGGTCCAAAAAGGTCCATATGTAGCAAGTATAAGATTCTAGGTGAATCACTTTTAGATAATGATTTAAAGCTGTTTTTGGTTTGCTTACCTAATTGACATGCCCTACTAAGACCTTCTTTATTATATGATCCTGATGGTAAGCCTCTAACAAGATTATCCTTAGCTAATTTAGCAATAGTCCTAAGGTTTACATGTCCTAATCTTTTATGTCATAATTCATAAGATTTGCTTAACTCATTAAATAAACAAATTTCTGATTTAGATGAGTTGAAGTTTACTAAATATATATTTCCTTGTCTAATTCCTGATAGAACAATAATATTATCAGATGATTTAATGATGCATTCTGATTTATTAAATGTTACCTGATAACCTTCATCACATAACTGACTTATGCTGATGAGGTTGTGCTTTAGACCCTTGACAAAGGTTACTTCCTTGAATGTCACTGTTCCAATTTTAATTTGACCATAGCCTTTGGTTTGTCCACAGTTGGAGTCTCCAAAGATCACCTTGGGTCCAAGTTTTGCCTTGTAGTTGTTCAGGTTGGCCTTGTTCCCTGTCATATGCTTTGAGCATCCACTGTCCAAGTACCATTTTTGATTTAATCTTGGATGGATGTGTACCTGCAAAGACAAAACATAAACTAGTTGTTTTTGACCCAGACTACCTTGGGTCCTTATATGTTACCACAAAATTCAGAGATAAATGTCATTTCAGGATGATCCTTGTAGCCTTGTGGATGATATCTCCTTGGAGGTATAGTCCACTCAGTAAAAGGATTTTTAGTATATTTAGGATTAGAATTCTTAGAGTTTTCTGTATAGTGCTTGTTCGAGGAATTTGAATAAATTTGTCGATTATTATTCTTTTTATAACTATACTGAAAATCTGTTCTCAGTTTTCGTCGAGCCTCGTTCGACAAATTTGAATCCTTTTGTCGAGTGTCGTTCGACGAATATTTCTGGATTCTTTTATCCTTAACAAACTTGCTTGAAATGTCTTTATTTCTTTCTGCAGCTTCTTTGCTTTTAGCAGAAATGAATTTTATGGGTGTGGAGAGGATGTTTCTCTTAATCAGAGATGGCTCTCTTGATGAGGCACCCAAGCCCAGTTTGCTATTATAAAATCTAGCATTGACAGTGCTTGTGATGTCCATCAGCTTGATACTTCTCCCATTGAGGGATTCTTCAAACTTTTTGGCTTCAGATAACTTACTCTCAAGAGTAGTAATGTGTTCTCTGGAGGCAGGCAAATCTTTCTTAAGATTTCCATTCTCTTCACTTATATTGTTCATTTCAACTAACTTAGTTCTGAGAGAGATTATTTCTTTCTCAGATTTTATTAAGTCTTGGCAAAGAGTTTTGAAATCATCTTTGAATTCAATACCTGATCAATATCATCTTCTGTTTCTAATTCTGATTTCTCTTCATCAGAATTGTTAGTTGAGGCATTGATTGCCATCATGCAAAAACTTTTTTCTTCTTCATCATCACTGGAGCTGGATGATGATGCTGATTGTGACTCATTATCTGAGTCATAAATAGCCATTAAGCATTGGCTGTCTTCTTTTGTTTCTTCTTCATCAGAGGAGCAAGATGAAGATTCTGATTCTGATTCTGTTTCACTCCAGGATGTTGCTACAAATCCTCTTCCCTTATTCTTGTGAGAGTGGGAGGAAGATTTGCTGGAGCCCTTCTTTTCTTCCTTTTCTTTTCTTCTTTCCTTCTTGTCCTTCTTGTGTTGAATCTCTAGACATTCAGGAGCAATGTGTCCTGGTTTCCTGCAGCCAAAACATATGATTTCATTAGAATGATTTTGTCATACCTTGGCTTGTCATGACTTCTGGATAGTTGTTTTCTGAAGTCTTTCTTAGCCATCTTATAGAATCTTTTGGCTAACAGACTCATAAACTCCTCTTTGTTAGGAGCTTTTCCTTTATCTTCTGCAGCCTTGAAGGCTATGCTTCTTTCCTTCTTGGGTGCTGGGGATGAAGTAGATTCTTCAGTTTCCCTAGTTTTGATGAGCTGCTCATAAGATTTGAGCCTGCCCAACAGAGCTTCAGTGGTGATCTCATTGAGACTTCTGGCTTCTTTGATTGGCCAGATTCTGGAGTCCCATGTGCTGGGAAAGCACATAAGAATTTTGTCATTGATCTCTGTGAGTGAGATCACTTTGTCTAGAGACTTCAGCTCATTTATTATGAGCCTGTGCCTATTGTACATATCAGTTACATTTTCTGATTCTCCTTTCTTGAAGTTCTCATATTAAGAGATCAGGTGAGATCTCCTATCTTTTCTTTCATCTGCTGACCCTGCCACCATGTTGTTGAGAGATTCCCAGATTTCTTTTGCTGAGGTGCACTCAACTACTTTCTGGAATATGTCATCTGACATAGTTAGGGCCAGAATGTTCATGGCCTTTGCATCTGCATTTCTCTGCTTCTTTTGAGCCTCAGTCCACTCAGGAGGTGGAACAGTAGTGTTGTCTGTTGTTGCAGCAGTACTAGCTGATGTTGTAGGTGCTGGAGGTCCTGTATGAATAACATTAAAAATCTCCTCATCAATGGAGTTCATATAAAGCCTAATCCTTGCTTTCCATAGTGCAAACTTATTGAGATTGCACATAGGAGGTCTTGTGCTGGAATACTCCTTGTTTTGTGCCATGAGTTTTAAATAAGATAAAATTCTAGAGAATAAAACTCTTAGAAAAATTAAGATCTGGTTGATCTTTGTGATTCAGGTGTTAGCCTGTAAAGAATCAACCTCCTCTGATACCAATTGAAAGTGGAGGTCAGATCTTAAATTACTCTAGAGGGGGGGTGAATAGAGTATTAAAATTTTTAATATGTTTTATAGCAGAAATTAAACAACTGTTTAAGTATATGTGTATTTAGTGTGAGTTATAGAAAACTATAGAATTAATAAAGGACACACAGCACAAGCACACAGAGACAATCAAGCACAGAAGACACATGAGCTATAGTAGTTCCCCAATAAATCTGGGTACGTCTACTCCTCTACCACCTTTGGTAGGAATCAACTAGGAGGGTTGATAAGGTGCCCAGGCACCAAGGGATTTTTGATAAGGTGTCCACACACCAATAAGCTTTTCTTTGATAGTGAAGTTTTTCTTTATCTCTCTCACAAAAGACGACTATCTCAGTTCTTGCTATTCTGTATTTGTCTTCTGATAACTGTTTGTATATATGTTTTCAAATTCAAATCTTCTGTCTATTTAAGGAATGTCTTCTTCTGACTTAAATCCTTCTTGGAACCAGGTAGCCACCCAAAACGATTTTGGCAGGTCCTTTTAATTCCTTTTGTCGAGAAAGATGTCTTTGGCATTAAATGTCAACGGCTATTCTTCTTCTTGGAATAGAAGGAATATAATGATATAATAAATGAGAAAGATATCCTTACTTGGCTTCTTGAATACGTCCAAGGAGAAATAAATATATCTGTTATTTTGCTGATTTGAGTTCAGAGAACTGACATCCACTGAGAATATAAGTCTGAACGTCAGAAAGCAATTTGTCGAGCGCTGGCTAGAATTTTTCGACCGCTGCTAGTCATTTGTCGAGCGCTGGCTTAGAATTTGTCGACCGCCGCTAGTCATTTGTCGGGCGCTGGCTCAGAATTTGTCGACTGCTGGAACTGTAAATATCTTCAGTCTTCTGGAAGCAATTTGTCGAACGAATCTGGTCATTCGTCGAACACCACTTGCCATGTGTTGAGCTTGAATTTTCCTAAAATCTGCTAATCTAATCAGCCTAAAGCTTGACCCTAAGGCTATACAATGGGGTCAATACAGATCCTAATCAACACATAGTGATCCTAGCCCAAATTAGTAATAGGGTTGTTCCAACAGAAACCTTAGGCACCCAGATTTGCTTGGCAGTACATCGACCCTTCATCCTGAAAGAGTCCAAGGTATGCCTGAAGTGATGACACTTAGCACATAACACAAATTTGGGTTGAGACCTTTTTCAGTTTTTGTTGTGGACTCTTGCGGGAGGATGGGGAATCAGCAGGAAAAATTCCAGATTTATGATTATTACATGAATTATGAGTTCTGTTACTACCTCCAGCGTTAACTGTTACCGCCGGGCGGTTGTTAGCAGAGCCATAACCTAGCCCAGTTTTTGCACTACCATGCCTTTGGTTGGCCAAAATCATATCAAAACTTTTCTGGCCAACACCAAATTTTTCTATGGCTAAGTTAAGGTCATGGATTTGGGCTTTTAATGCAAAATTTTCACTAACTAAATTTCAGCATCTATTTGCAAAGTTTTTCTTTTCATTTTCAACATTAGAAAGTGAGAGTTTCAAATTTCTTTCTAAGTCTCTCTTTTCTTTCGAGAGTGATTCGATATTGGAGAGAGCGTTAGAAAGATCAATTTCATGTTCGCTAGTCCTTGCCAAAAGATTATCATTCCTTTGGCAAGACACCATCTCCTTTCCCAAGGCAATTACTTCCATATTTAATTTTTTATTTTGTTTTAAAAGGATTTTATTTTCAGTTTTAAGTAGATCAAGATCTTGTAAATTTTTGCCAAAAGATTTACAAGTTTTTAAGTATTCGGAATAAAGATCATCATAGTTAGAAGGGATTACCTCAGTGTCGCTTTGGACACTGCACTCGTCGTCGGTTGATTCATTGATTTTCCCCATAAGGCACAAGTTTGCCTCATCATCATCGCTTGAGCTTGATTTACTTGAGCACCCGGAGGAAGAGTCATCCCATGTTGCAGCTTTTAAGACCTTCTTCTTCTCCTTTCCTTTAAGCCGTTTTTCTTTTTGCTACTTTAAGAATTTTGGGCATTGACTTCTAATATGCCTGGTATTCCTACAGTGGAAGCACTCGGGGGGTGGCCGCTCTTCGTCGTCATCGCTAGAATTCTCCTTCTTCTCTCTTTTGGATGAGGAGCCCTTTCAGAAATATTTCCGGAAGGTGTTCCTCCTTTCCGGATTCTTCATGAACTTAGTGAAGTTCTTCACAAAGAGACTCACCTCGTCATCTTCCTCGTCGTCATCTTCTTTTCTTGACTTCAATGCTAAGGCTTTTCTTCTTTGGCTCCTTGTTGTACTCTTCTTATTGAATCTTGAGTTCTACCTCATGGGTTTTGTTAGGGAAATGATTTATCTTAACCCCTAAAAATGAGTAGAATATAAATTCTAAGAATGAAAAATTAGTCTAAGTAAATATGCGTCGAATAGCATTCGACGCAACGTCGAAGTGTAGTCGACGTTCCTCTCAGAATGAGTCGAAGTAACTATAAACAGAATTCGACGTAACCTATGTCGACGTCACTCTGACTTCTAGTCGACGTATCTAGTGAAATCGACGAACCTTAGTCGACGCACCTTCCATATTCTCATCTCGACGTCTAGCCAGTCTGAAATCGACGCTTCCGTCGAATAGTAATCGACGCACGTCGATTCCTATGACAAATTCAAAACACGCCAGATCTCTTTCCTTCTTTCTGTAGATCTGATTCTTATGGAATTATATTATTCTTTTATAGCCGTTCTGAATCAGTCTTTCCTTCTAATTGATTCTTGGTTAAATTGATTAAGTTTATTGTGGATATTATTTGAAATCAGAATGATCTCTTTCCTTTTACAGAAATATTGATTATGGAATCTTTCCTCTCTTACTAATTCTCTGACTGCTAATTGATTATTCTCCTATAGTATTCTTTGAATAAACAGTGCTATAAATAAGAGGGAAGTCAGCAGAGAAGAAAAAGAAGTGATCCACTCCATACATTTGAAATAGAGGAAAAGCTCCCAAGAGAAAAGTGAGAAAAGCTGAGAGAAGTGATAGTTTGCTGAAGAAAACAACAAGCCTTCTTCTTCTCTTTCTGAAGCCATACTACTGCAATCTCTGATAGCTCTCATTAAAAGATAAAAAGGCCTACAATCTCCTTCTCACTATAGAAGAGAGATTTCATTCACTATTTCTTGTGCTTCTAATCTTCTTGCTAAGAAGAAGATTCTTTCTTATTTCAATTACTTCTTCTACTTCTTCTTCTTATCTTCATTTCATTTTCAAACAGTGTAAAAGAGTTTTTAGAATCTCTCTTCAAAAAATTCAGTTGTACTGGTTCTAAGAGTCTCCTTATCAAAAGACTCAGGTTGGTTCTAAGAGTCTCCTTATCAAAAGACTCAGTACAAGATAGTGAATTCCTACCAAGGGGGTAGAAGAGTGGACTACCCAAAGTTTGGGGAACCACTATATTTCTTTGTGTTGTGCTGTGATTTTCTTCTTGCTATTTTCCTTCTTTACTTGCTTAATTCTTGATGGTGTGTGGGAAGCTTAAATCTGTGATTATTACATATATATATATATTTGTTAACTTTGCACAAAGTATTTTTAAATCTCTATTCACCCCCCCCCCCCCCCCCCCCCCTTTAGAGAATTCTAGTGAGGTTAACTGTGCACTTTCAATTGGTATCAGAGATAGGTTGATCTAAAAAGGGTAACTCCTTGATCAAAAAGATCCTTCCTCATATATATTTCCCAAAACTATTTTTTTCACATGACACAAATTAAGGATTATGCTTCCACCAGACCACCAATATGCAATCTTGAAAAGTTTGCAGTTTGGAAAATAAGAATTAGGATCTATATGAATTCTATTGATGAAGAATTGTTTAATGTTATTTTGACAGGTCCTCCCATGCCCTATAGAAGAGACTCAAGTGGTCAAGTGACTCAAACACTTGTCCCAAGGGCTGAGTGGACAGTTGAAGAGAAGAAGGCAGGAACATGTGATGCAAAAGCTGTGAACATTCTTGTCTCAACCCTCTCAGATAAAATCTTTCGAAGGGTTGTTGACTGTGAATCAGCCAAAGAAATCTGGGAGGCTCTTACAAAGATGGTAGAAGGAAGTGCTGATGAAAGGAAAGATAGGAAGGCTCTATTGATCTCCCAATATGAGAACTTCCAAAAGAAGAATGAAGAAAGTATATCTGAGATATATGACAGATTCAGTCTGATCATCAATCAATTAAGAGTCTTGGACAGACAGATCTCTCTCACAGAGATCAATGACAAAATATTAATGAGTCTCCCAAGTTCATGGAACTCAAGAATATGGGCAATAAGAGATACAAGAGAACAAAAGGAAATCTCAATAGATGCTCTCTTAGGAAAACTTAAATCCTATGAGCAACTACTGAAAACTAGAGAAGAGAAGGAAAGAAGGGAAAATACTCCAACCTCTTCAAAAGATAGAAACATTGCATTAAAAGCAACAGAAGAAGAAACCTCTGTTACTGAAGAAGAACTGTTCAGCCTCCTGGCCAGAAGATTCAAGAAATAGGTCAGGCCAGATGGGTCTAGAAGGATAGAGTCAAACCCAAGGTATGATAAGACTCCTACTAAAGATATTGTTTGTTATTCCTGCAGGAAAACTGGACATATTGCTCCAGAATGTCCAGAAAAGGCTGGGAAAAAGAAAGATCTGAAAAAGAAAGATCTCAAGAGGAAGGAGAAAAAGAAAGAAAGAGGCTTCATTGCAGAAGCTTGGAGTGAAATAGACTCTGAAGACAGCACCTCATCTAAAAGTGACAATGAAGAGTCCAAGCAAGAAGACCTATGCCTAATGGCTCTTGGATGCACAGAAGAAGAATGTTTTGCTGAATCATGGAGTAAAACAGGATCAGAAGGAAGCAACCCTTCAACAGCAAAAGAAGATAGCCTTATTCTCATAGAGGAATCTGAGGATAAGGATGAGGTAATCATTTTTGATTAAATAGATTTTCTATGTGATGATTTTAAAAATGATTTTGAAAGACTCTGTTTAGATCAACTAAAAGCTAAACAAGAAATTAGGAATCTAAAAGAACAAATTAATATGAGAAAAATAGAAGATACATGCTCAAAAAATTATGAACTAAGGTGTAAAATTTATAAAACAGAAAAGGAAATAAATAGTGCTAAAATAGAAAATCAACTCCTTAAGAATAAGGTATCCCAGGCAAAAGCTTTTGAAGAATCTATAAAAGTCAGAAGCCAAACACTTAAAGAAATCACTGAAAAACAAACAATCAGACATAAGAATCTGGGGCTAGGGGCTGATCCTTCAACTAGTTCAATACCATCTACCAAACCTGCTTGGATGAGTCTTGTTAAATTTACTAAACCCATCAAATCAACAAAAATAGAAGGAGAATCACAAAATAAAGAAGTCCTCACCTTCAAAGAGATAAAACACTTTGATGAATCATCATCATACCATTCAGAAGAAGACTCACAAACTCATTCTGAGAAGGCAACTAGGCCAAAAGAAACAATTCATACAGAAATAAATCTCCCACCAGAAAAAGGGAAAAATAAAATCTGTGAAGACACAATTGCGTCGACTTCATATCGACGCATGAATGATAGTGCGTCGAACTCTACTCGACGCAATCTCTCAGATGCTTCGACCTCAAATCGACGCTTGAATAAAATTACGTCGACTTACAATCGACGCAACTACTTCCATGCATCGATTCCAGATCAACGCAATCTAGAGAAAGCGCTGAATACATATCGACGCAACTCTCAACATACGTCGAATAGTTATCGACGCATAAAACCTCAGAGCAACTTAAATACAGGATATAACTATTCTTCAAAAACTTTCTATCTTAACCCCAATTCAGGACCCATTCATCCTGATCAAAACTTCTATCCAAATCAAAATTTTCATTCTGATCAGAACTTCTATCCTGATCAAAACTTCTATCCTAATCAACACTTTTATCCTAATTAACAACTCTATCCTAATCAACAGCTCTATCCCTCTCTAAACTTAAATTCCCATAATCTAAAAACAATTAGGTGCTATATCTGTAATAAAATTGGCCACACTGCCAAACAATGATGGCACAATCAATCCAATTGTTTATAAAATTAGTCCAAGGGTGACTTAGAAAACCTTAGGATTAGGAAGAAATAATCTCTCAAGAAAAACCTGAAATTTTCAGACAAAGTAAAAGTCACGTCGATCTCTTAATCGACGCATACGTCGATAGGAAACCCTATCAGACTATCCCGACACATACATCGACTTCCACTCGACGCAACGTCAACTTCATGAAAAAGAGCGGCAATACTAAAATATTTTCGGTCTCATCTACTGCTGTACCGAATAAACCTCGAATTATGTCTCGTTTCGACGCTTCACCTGATTTAAACAGATTCTTCAGTTAAAAGTCTGCACACTCCTGAGATTCTCTCATCCCTCTTATTTCTCAGTCCAGCCATCTCTTCCTCTCTCTCACTGACCTAGATGCCTCCCAAGATCAACTCTGGTTTCGATATTGATCTTGAGTCCTTCCAAGCCGCCGCCGAAAACTATAAGAGCATCATAGCTCTCTTCACTGAAGCTGGTTTGGACAAACTCATTTCCACAAGATGCAGACTCCTAGAGACAGAACTCACTGAGTTAATAAATCATGTTCAGATATCTGAGCAAGGAGAGATCACATGAACACTCTATGAGACACCTATCTCAATCTCTGTAGAACACCTTAGGGACACTTTTGATCTTTCATCAGGTACATATCAGCACTATCCTTGTTCAAATCTAAAAGGGGAAGCAAATTATTTTCTAAAAATAACTAAATCTCCATCATCATTCCCTTACAGGTGATGAACCTATGGAACTCACCCCTGAGGAAATCAAAAGTCTGTTAATCACCATGAAGTTCTCCAAAGATAGACCAATCCACCTGAAGAAAATAGATTTTTCTGATGAATATAGGCTATTGGCATACATATTCGGAAAAGTTCTACTATGCAAAATCTCTGCACATGATGCAGTGCCCAGGCAGCAACTGAACATCATGAGGGCCCTTGTGCTAAAAAGAAGGTTGACTGGGCAAGCTGCTTACTAATTATGATAGGCTACAAATATTCTCACAAAGAGAATGCCTATATGAGGATCATGAGTCAGGTTCTCCTCCACTCCTTCCCTGACCTATGTAGGTCAAAAGGAATCCCCATTCCCCCTGGAAAAAGGATGTCCATATCCCTCTTCTCAAAATGGACCAGGCAAATCCCGAAGCCTGGTGCCATTCCTGACAGGACTCCCTCTCCTCCTAACTCTCCTATGCATCCATCTTCACCTCCTCCTCCACATACAAACATCTCTTCTCTACCAACATCATCCACACCAATAGTCTCTACTACCATCACAACTCCTATCTTACCTACATCTTCACATACACCTGCTCAACCCTCCTCTATTCCACCACCTCCTCCATCAAACACACCTCATCACAATGATACAGTCCTCTCTCCACCTTCATCACCTACACCTCCACCATTATCTCCTACTCCAACACACCTTGAACCATCTACATCCACTGACACTCTCATCACCCAGTGTATCCAGTCAGCAGCCCAAAAATTTCAAGAAATGCTGGATGGACACTGCTCCCAACTTCACTCCTCCATCATGCACATGCAAACCCAAATAGATGGGGTCAATGCCTCTGTGCAAAGCTTGAAGTCCTCTGTCTCTTCCTCTAAAGTGAACAAGTATTTTTTAACCTCCTTGGCTAAGAAGGTCAAGAAGGGGGAGAAATTAGATAAAAAGCAGCTCTCAAGTCTCAAATCTCTCTCACACAAGTCCCTTCCTACTTCAAAATCTGATAGTCTTGCACTGCTTAAGACAATTGGGAATGAATTAGTATCAGAACTACATACTGAGGACCAGATAACACATGTACTCTCTATAGCAAGAGAAGCTACACAACAAGTAGTTCTCTTTAAAGGGGAGACTAGCAGAGCAGAGAGAGAAGTTGAAAAGGAAACTAATGTTGAAAAGGAAACTAACTCAGGGGGAGCCAAATGCTGACATAACTGAAGCTGGAGCTGAGAAAGAAACTGAAGAGGCAGAAGTAAAAGAAAAGGAAGTCCCATCTCAGGGGGAGCAAACTGCTGTGACTCATGGAGAGCTGAGTGAATCACATGTTACTGAGAAGGAGCAACCCACTTCTCTAAAAACTGTAGTATTCACTTGGAAAAGAAAAACTCCTCCTACCCCTCCCGAGTGATGTTTGAACAATGTTGATATATTCTTTCCTCCATGCTTAAATACTGTTTATGAAGTCTGTATATATGATTCTACTTTCTTCTAATTACTTAACATATTTCTTTTCTATATAAATGCCTTGCTGTGATGATTAAAAGCTGGTATAATTTCTCCCTGAATAGGGTTAAGACAAATAGGGGGAGATTGTTGGGGAAATGATTTATCTTAACCCCTAAAAATTAGTAGAATATAAATTCTAAGAATGAAAAATTAGTCTAAGTAAATATGTGTCGAATAGCATTCGACACAACGTCGAAGTGTAGTCGACGTTCCTCTCAGAATGAGTCGAAGTAACTCTAAACAGAATTCGACGTAACCTATGTCGACGTCACTCTGACTTCTAGTCAACGTATCTAGTGAAGTCGACGCACCTTAGTCGACGCACCTTCCATATTCTCATCTCGACGTCCAGCCAGTCTTAAATCGACGCTTCCGTCGAATAGTAATCGACGCACGTCGATTCCTATGACAAATTCAAAACACGCCAGATCTCTTTCCTTCTTTCTGTAGATCTGATTCTTATGGAATTATATTATTCTTTTATAGCCGTTCTGAATCAGTCTTTCCTTCTAATTGATTCTTGGCTAAATTGATTATGTTTATTATGGATATTATTTGAAATCAGAATGATCTCTTTCCTTCTACAGAAATATTGATTATGGAATCTTTCCTCTCTTACTAATTCTCTGACTACTAATTGATTATTCTCCTATAGTATTCTTTGAATAAATAGTGCTATAAATAAGAGGGAATTTAGCAGAGAAGAAAAAGAAGTGATCCACTCCCTACATTTGAAATAGAGGAAAAGCTCCCAAGAGAAAAGTGAGAAAAGCTGAGAGAAGTGATAGTGTGATGAAGCAAACAACAAGTCTTCTTCTTCTTCTTCTTCTCTTTCTGAAGCCATACTGCTGCAATCTCTGATAGCTCTAATTAAAAGAGAAAAAGGCCTACAATCTCCTTCTCACTATAGAAGAGAGATTTCATTCACTATTTCTTGTGCTTCTAATCTTCTTGCTAAGAAGAAGATACTTTCTTATTTCAATTACTTCTTCTACTTATTCTTCTTATCTTCATTTCATTTTCAAACAGTGTAAAAGAGTTTTTAGAATCTCTCTTCAAAAAATTCAGTTGTACTGGTTCTAAGAGTCTCCTTATCAAAAGACTCAGGCTGGTTCTAAGAGTCTCCTTATCAAAAGAATCAGTACAAGATAGTGAATTCCTACCAAGGGGGTAGAAGAGTGAACTACCCAAAGTTTGGGGGACCACTATATTTCTTTGTGATGTGCTGTGATTTTCTTATTGCTATTTTCCTTCTTTACTTGCTTAATTCTTGTTGGTGTGTGGGAAGCTTAAATCTGTGATTATTACATATATATATATATATATTTGTTAACTTTGCACAAAGTATTTTTAAATCTCTATTCACCCCCCTCTAGAGAATTCTAGTGAGGTTAACTGTGCACTTTCAGGTTTTGAGGTTCCCAATGAGGCTCTCCATTTTGAGCCGCCTAAGATCATGCAATTCGGAAATCGCCGACACCTTTGGATTGAACTTTGGTGGGAGTGATCGAAGAAGCTTTCTCACCAAGTCGCAGTTTGAAAATGTTTTTCCAAGAATTTTTGAGGCATCGACGATCTTGGTGAATCGAGTGTACATGACGTCGTCGTCCTCATTCGGATCCATCCTGAACCTCTCGAATTCAGATTCCAGTTGGAAACGTTTTGAATCTTTTACCTGTGAGGTACCTTCATGCGTTATTTCTAATAAGTTCCAAATAACATAAGCAGTTTCACATGCACTTACTCTATTAAATTCAGTCCTATCAAGAGCACAGAACAAAGCATTCATCGCTTTCGCATTATTCTTACACCTAGCCTTATCTCCATCATCCCATTTATCCCTAGGTTTTTCCATGGTTACTTCTCCAACAATATATGTAGGAGAGGTGTGTGGAGTTTCAACACATGCCCATACATCTAGATCTAAGTTTATCAAAAAACAACGCATACGCGTTCTCCAGTAATTATAATCAGTTCCGATAAATAGTGGAGGTCTACTTATTCCCCACCCCTCATAGAAAGCGAGGTCACGGAGCGCCATTATTCCCGGTTGTTAGACCGAATTGGAATAACCTCCGCTGATACCACTTGTTGGATTTGTAGCACCCTTAGAGGGGGGAGGGGGGGGGGGTGAATAAGGGTTCTAAGATTTTCGAGAAGATTTAAATGAAAAATGATTTTCTGTTACTAGCGCGAGCGGTAGTGTTACCGCTCGGCATTAGTGACAAAGAAAATCTGTTTATGTTATAAAAAGGATAATCAGAGATCACGAAACAGAGATGAAGAAAGACATATTTTCATTAATAATAAATAATTTTATTTACAAAATCTTTTCCCAATGATGCTTGGAATGAGGCGACGAATTAAAAACTCTATTGGGTTTTCTATACTGACCCTTCTCCCAAGGACCGGTTGGCTATAGCCAATCTCTCACCAGATATGGCCTCAATCCGCTCTATCCCTTCCCACACCGGAAAAGCCTCGAGCACTCCCTAGATCTACACCCTAGACCTAGTCGCCAACGCGAAGCAAATTTCCCCTAGTCCCCGCAAGGCCCTAGTCGCCGTGTGGAGAATTCCTCTACCGAACAAAAGATATAAAGGTTACAATTAGAAACTAAAACAAAACAAAAACTAAAAACTCCCTCAAAATAAGAACTTGATGTCGATGTAGATGCGATCGGATCGGTATTCAAGTATTTTGCATTCACGAACGTTGACATAGTTCTTCGGGCTGCTTGGGGAAGGCTCTCACGAGTGCTCTGAATATATGGCTTCAATTTGTTCTGTAACAGCAAGCAACAACATGAGGAAACACGCGTCTTTAAATAGAATCAGCTGCTACCGCCTGCGGTAGTACTACCGCCTTTCGGTATCCACATTAGGCAATGATCAAGCACACGGATCATGGCAGTTTAGGAAACTTTTGAGAGCCAAACTTTGAGCTGCGCCTAGCGCGCCGCGGTAATGCTAACACTCCGCGATAGTGAGATAACCTTTCTTCAGCCAATATCTCTTTCCCTATTTGCTCCTTAATGACATGCAGACGGGAGGATTCCAAAATCTACCGACGGGCGGTAGAGATGCCGCGCCGCGGTAGAGCATGTTAAATATGCATCCTGCCAATCATTCATTTTTCTCCATTATTTCCTTCCCGTCAATTGTTTCCATTTATGCTAGCGCCAGCGGCAGTTCTAACGATCCGCGGTAGCAACGCCTGGCATCTATTTTCGTCAAACGACATCGATTTTCGTCGAACACCATTTTGTTGAACGCCATTTTCGTCGAACGCCATTTCATCGAACGCCATTTTCGTCGAACGCCAGTTCGTCGAACGACATCTTCTTTCATCGAACACCATTTCGTCGAATGACATCTGATTCGCTAGCGCCAGTGGTAGTGCTAATGCTCCACGGTAGCAACAACACAACATATTCCAATGGAGATTTGAATGCACAGGATCCTGCATGTTGTAAACACAAAAACAAATATGATCAAATACAATAGGATTTGTTATTGTCAAACCAAGAGATGCGGAAAGCATGTTCCAACAAGGAGTGTGGTGATCTTTTGGACATTTTCTATGCCCTGTATGTTTGACTTGAGAATGGGTTTTGTAAGGCCTTAAGGCTGTGGTACTCTTATGTTGATGTGGACAACTTCTGTGGATTATTTAATGTTTTCGATGTGTTTGTTCTGAGTTTTAAGATGGTTATATCTATATCACTTTTTAATACTAAAGCTGTGGTGATTATATGTTGTGGGGTCCCAACCGGACCTATATTATATAGTCATTGCAGGGGAGGTGTTACAATTTGGTATCAGAGGGAGGTTAGCGTTCATCTTGGGGTTTAGCGTGTTCGGATTACGTTAAGAGGTTGTCCACATAGGAGTACCTTGCGGGACCATCAGTGTCCATGCGTTCGAGTCTTGTGAATAGAGTTTAATTCGCGTTTCCTTGCTTATGCTAGGCTGGTGGCGACGATGTGGGGACGTCGAGACAACAAGAGGAGCCTTTGGCAAGAAGTGCTACGACCCCAGCCCTTATGAATATGGGTGTGTCCCCGACAGACTTCTATCGTATGCTAGGGAAAGCGATGATGGCGGCTCAAGATGCGGCAATGCCACAGATTGCGACGCCTGTTGTGCAGGCTGCGACTCCTGTTACTCCAGTCACTGCGGCTCCGGAGGTGGGAGTAAGGCAGGTAGAGTCGTTAGCCGAGAGAGCGGTTGTTCAAGGAGATCGTCAGATGAAGTACTATCTGAGTTTCCATCCTCCGACGTTCAAAGGAGTGGGCACTCCGACGGATGCCGAGGATTGGTTGGCGAGAATTCAGGAACTCCTGTCAGCGGCAGAGACCCCAGGGGACAATCAGTCCGAGTTCACGACATTCATGTTAGAAGGCGATGCCAAGTTGTGGTGGGTGAATCATAGTGGTCATCATTTCCCTGGACGAGTCCCGTCCATGAAAGAGTTTGTGAATGCCTTTCTGAAGCGCTATATCCCCTCTTCGACGAGGTTAGCCCTTTAGAGGTAGTTTTTTCACTTGGTGCAGCACGAGAAGATGGTAGACGAGTAATTGCAGGAGTTTACTTGATTGGGTCGTTACGCGGAGACGACCATGGCAGACGGTGAGGAGATGGATAATCTCTTCTACCAGGGTCTGAGAGAGAATTTAAGGCAACCTCTGATAGCCTTAAAGAATGCGGGGTTCAATGAGCTAGTCCAAGCTGCTCGAACATTGGAGAATGATATGGAGCAAATCCAGCGCCGCAAGGGCTTGGCGACCAAGCACGGAGAAAGTAAGCCATCTCAGTCTCAGGGGAAGTCTAAGAAAAGTTGGTGGAAGAAAAAGCCCCGCCCTTTTAGGACTGGTGAAAGGAGCGGTGCGACTTCTGGTGACTTTCGTTCTAAGGGACCAGTGGCGTGCTACAAGTGTGGCAAGGTGGGCCACATAGCTCGGTTTTGTTTCAAGGGTGGAGCTGAGCCAGAGCAGAGGCAAGAGTAGTCGGTGCATTCCGGTCCTAGTGTTGGGGAGAAAGGGAATGTGACAGAGTCGAGTGCTTCTCGTTTCCCTCATGTGTAGCCTAGAGCGTACAACCTTGGGTAGCAGGAAGCGATTCGTCAACCCGACATGGTGATAGGTATGAAAAGTTTAGAGTTTCGTTTGATAGCTTAAAACTGTTTGCGACCTTTCATTTTGTTATATGCATGTTAGGCTTCGTGCTAGTTTCTGGATACCCCTCTAGAGTGTTGTTAGGCACGGGAGCATCACACTCTTTTCTTGCAGAAAGCTTTATCCGGAGAATCAGTGTTGAGACTGTCGAGGCAGAGGAAGAGCTTAGCGTGCGCATGCCGAATGGTTCTTTCATGACCACTAGAAGGAAAGGACGCATTGTTTTGAGTATTGGAGATTGTGACTTTGAGTTGGTAGCAGCTATTCTACAGCTAGCCAAATTTGACATCATCCCGGGGATGGACTGGCTTGCAGAGAAACGAGATAATATTGACTGCCCGTTGAAGGTGGTGACCCTAAGGAGTGAGGGTAGAGCGGAGGTCAAGTTCGAGGGCCTATACAGAGTGGCTTGCTCGTTGATTTCTGCCATGCAAATGGTGCGTGCGGTGAATCAAGGAGGAGAGGCATTTGTAGCTTTGTTGGAGACTCACTCCACAAAGTTGGCAATTAGAGAAGTGCCAGTGGTGGAGGAATTCGAGGATGTGTTCCCCGAAGAGCTCCCGGGAGTGCCTCCTCAGCATGAAATCGACTTTTCAATTGAGTTGGTGTCGGGTGCAAGGCCGGTGTCGCATCCTCCATTTAGGATGGCACTGAAGGAACTGGCCTAGCTAAAGGTGCAGTTGCAAGAGTTGCTTGAGCAAGGGTACATTAGGCCCAGCTCCTCGTCGTGGAGTGCGCTGGTGTTGTTCGTTAAGAAAAAGGATGGTAGTATGCGGCTGTGCATAGACTATCGCGAGTTGAATAAGTTGACCATCAAGAATAAGTACCCGATTCCGCGAATCGATGATTTGTTCGATCATCTAGTGGGGTCGATGGTGTACTCCAAGTTGGACTTGAAGTCGGGCTACTATCAGTTAAGGATTCGAGAAGAGGATATTCCTAAGACTGCGTTTGGGAGGAAATATGGTCATTTTGAGTTCTCGGTGATGCCATTCGGTTTAATGAACGCGCCATCAGTGTTCATGGATTTGATGAACATAGTGTTTCCGCAATACCTAGATTTGTTCATGGTGGTGTTCATCGATGACATCCTAGTATATTCGAAGTCAAAGGCGAAACATGAGTCTCATCTGATATTAGTGTTGCAGACTTTGAGGGAGAACCAGCTTTATGCGAAGTTCTCAAAGTGTGAGTTCTGTATTGAGAAAGTGGCATTCTTGGGCCACGTGATTAGTGGAGATGGGGTGGCAGTGGATCCTGCGAAGATTGAAGCCATTAGGCATTGGCCTATTCTGAGAACCATTGCGGAAGTCTGGAGTTTCTTTGGACTAGCCGGTTATTACAGTAGGTTCATTGAGAACTTTTTACGGAGGGATTTGCCCCTCACCACTCTTACCCGAAAAAACCAGAAGTTTGTGTGGACGCCAGAGTGTGCCCGTGCGTTCGAGACCTTGAAGGAAAGATTGATGTCTGCTCCAATCCTAAGTCTTCCTAGTGGGACTGAAGGAATTCAAATTTTCAACGACGCGTCAGGTTGCGGTTTAGGTTGCATGCTGGGCAGCATGGCAATGTGATAGCTTATGGGTCAAGGCAGCTAAAGCCGCATGCGAGAAATTACCCTGTCCACGACTTGGAGTTGGCGGCGGTAATTTTTGCGTTGAAGTTGTGGCGCCACTATGTGTATGGTGCGAAGGTTGAAGTATCTTTTAGATCAGAAGGATCTCAAGTGAGGCCGCATAGGTGGGTCAAGTTCCTTGGAGACTACGATGTAGCGATTCAGCATATGCCAGACAAGGCCAACGCGGTGGCTGACGCCTTGAGTAGAAAGTACTCTGGGTAGGGAAATTGGATTGAAGCGCATGACGAGCATTTGGTGCGAGAGTTTGAGTCACTTGGCATTATGTGTGTGGCTAAGGGTGAGTCCAGTGCAGCTCAACTGAACTGGATCGAGATGTAGTGTGATCTAGCAGATCGAATCCAAGAGGCAACCAATGCAGACGAGGAGTGTCAGCATTTGGTGTTGGAAGCTCAGCAAAGTGAAGGCAGTGCTTTGGAGATGGTCGGTGGACTTTCTAAAGAGAAATGGAAAGGTGTGTGTCCCTCGATTTGGCAAACTCCATGAGGAGTTGATGTTTGAGGCTCACTCCATGAAGTACTCCATTCATCCAGGAAGTACGAATATGTACTTGGATTTGAAGAAATCCTTTTGGTGGCCTGGGATGAAGCGGAATGTAGCTTTGTTTGTAAGCCGGTGTTAGACGTGCGCCTTAGTGAAGGACGAATGCCAAAGGCCGGGTGGATTCTTGAAACCTCTTCTGATCGCAGAGTGGAAATTCAATGACATCTCCATGGATTTTATGCATGGTTTGCCTCGATCGGGGCAAGGTAACAATTCGATTTGGGTGATTGTGGATCACCTGACCTAGGTAGCCCACTTCATTCCAAATCGGAAGGACGATAGCATGGAGAAGCTCGTGGAGCTTTATATTCGGAACATTGTGCGGTTGCACAAAATTCCAAAGATCATCATTAGTGATCGTGATAGACGATTCACGTCCAAGGGCTGGAGGTTAGTGCAGTGAAGTTTGGGCACAAAATTGAAGTTTAGTACCGCATTTAATCCGCAGACCGATGGTCAAACGGAGAGAATGAATCGTATGTTGGAGGACATGTTGAGGATGTGTGCTCTCCATTTCGGTAAGAGTTGGTAAGACAACCTCTTCATGGTGGTGTTTGCCTACAATAATAGTTTCCAGACGAGCATCAAAATGGCACCATATGAGGCTTTGTATGGAAGGCGGTGTCGAACGCCGATGACTTGTATAGAGGCGGGAGAGACCCAGCTATTAGGAAAAGAAGTGGTGGCAGACGCTCATGAGTTGGTGCGAACAATCCAGGAGTGCATGAAGTTTGCTCAGGATCGGTAGGCAAAGTATTTTAATGCGCGCCACAGAAATGTGGAATTTGCTGTAGGTGACATGGTCTACTTGAAAATCAAGCCGTTCAAAGGCATTTGGCGAATTCGGCGACTCAAGAAATTGAGTCCGAGGTTTTAGGGTCTGTTTGAGGTTACGGAGCGCATAGGCGAAGCGGCCTATCGGTTAGCGTTGTCCGTAGAGCTAAGCGGATTACATGATGTATTTCATGTTTCGGTGTTGAGGAAAGCATTGATGGGGCCGGAAGAAGTTGTTGAGTCTTCGATATTTCGCGTAACCGAAGATTTGAGGATGATAGTTCGTCCGATTTGCGTGGAGGATTTTGAAGTCCGACGGTTGCGGAACAAAGAGGTCAAGCTGGTGAAAGTGCATTGGGATAATTGCGGACGAGACGAGTTCTCGTGGGAGTGTGAGCAAGCGATGCGGGATGACTTTCCGGAACTGTTTGTTTCAGGTATATGTGTTAATTGTGCTTTCATTAATGTCTTAAATTTTGAGAACGAAATTCTTTTAAGGGGGGGTGGACTTATAGCACCCCAGGTTTTGCTGAGCGATGAGGCTGGAATACCTAAGACTAGTACATGTTTTTTTGTATCTGGGAGCTGGCGCCGGCGTTAGGTGCTAATGCAGGCGTTAGTTGCCCCGTCGAGTAAAGCACTTGTTTCGATGGTGTTCATCAAGTTGGATTCGTCGAGGAGGTTTTGTCGAGGGGCTAACACAGGCGTTAGCGCTAACGTCGACGTTAGCTGACGGAACCTGTTCCGTAAGTAGCGATTTTCTGGGCCTTCGATCATCTTAAACTTTGATCCAATGGCTCAGATTAGTTCGTCCTAATGTCCTAAATAGGGCAGAGGAGTTTCTTTTCCATTCCATTAAGTCCTTTGTTGTTGAAACCGATTTCTCGGCCTCTTGTGAAGCTCGGGCCCTCAACGAGTTGAGGGGCAGCTAGCCCTTACTAGTCCCTTGAAAGGAGCATACCGGAGACTTGGAAATGGACTAAGACCTTAGTCGAAGCGAGGAGGTCCCACCACAAACCCGGAAGATCGTTGAGCGCTTTCCCTCCGAAGCCAAAGCTAAGACTAGGGCACCTTGGAGAGCTTGAGAGCTGAACCAAAGTAACCAAGGAAGAAGAAGAAGCTCAGGGATCTGAGATTGGAATCCTCTCCCAAGGTGCCCTTTAAGGTCTATTTATAGTTTTTTGCTCATGGTCTGTCAATAGCAGAATTCCGCCTTTTGGTCTTACTGAACGCACCAAAACTTGGCCTGATAACAGCCAAACTCCGCTGTTTGGAGGGGCTACCTGCAGACAACCAGGGGCAGAGGAGTAATTCCACCTCTTTAGTATATGTACGAGTGGTTTATGAGAGCACCACTCGCGAGAGAGGTGAATTTGTCGAACGAGTTTCGTCGAATGGGTTTCGTCGAACGGGGAACAAAATTCGTCGAATGCTGGACTGGGTTCGACGACCTCAACAAATGATCGGCGTTTGTCAAACGCACTTCGGCGTTCTGCCGAACCCCAAGACTTGGAAAGAATCCGACTCGCTTGCCCTCTCGCAAACAGCCGGCGAGTACCTTGCTCGCTCGCCTTCTTGCGAACAGTCGGCGAGTACCTGGCTCGTTCGCCTTCCTGCGAACAGCCGGCGAGTACCTGGCTCGTTCGCCTTCTTGCGAACAGCCGGCAAGTACTCGACTCGCTCGCCTTCTTGTGAGTTGACCTTAAAACTTGGACTCGCGGGGATATGACTCGCGCGCCTTCCCGCGACTTCTTCCGCTGAGACAGGATAGAGGTAGCCGCTGAGACGGCCGTCGGACTGAGAAGCAAATTCGTCGAACGGACATCGGAGTTCGTCGAACTCAGGACTCTGTCAACCGCTGAGCCTGAGTAAAAGCGTGGACCACTGTGACAATCTGTTCGTCGAACGTTGAGCTGAGGCGAGATCGTCGAGCGCTGCTTGGGTTTCGTCGAGCGCAGCTTTGAACCTTTTTGTCGACCGCGGAACGCAGAGAACACATGTAAATTTTGCATGTTGGTTATTTTTCCGTCTTTGTTCGCCTCTAGGCGAATATCGGGGTTGTACACAATCCCCGCTCTTCACGAGGCCCTTTAGGCTCTCGAATAACTGTCCAACCCCTGGTATTCGGTGGTCCCTTGGTGACGTGTCGAGAATTTTTTGGTGGGCCCCCATGCCCACCACTATAAATACCACTCTTCCCGACCGTCATTCGAACTTTTTATTCTTCTCTCCCCTTTCTCATTCTCCGCGAGCCT
Source organism: Dactylorhiza incarnata (assembly GCA_033032865.1). Taxonomy (NCBI): domain Eukaryota; kingdom Viridiplantae; phylum Streptophyta; class Magnoliopsida; order Asparagales; family Orchidaceae; genus Dactylorhiza; species Dactylorhiza incarnata. Next base: position 3,755,084 of record JAWHQI010000036.1, read on the forward strand.
CGACGTGATGTCGAAAAACGACGAAATGCTGGCTCGCCTGAAGGCCTCGCAAGCGGCCGAGAAGGGGAAGGCCGCCGCCATTGCCTCCTGGACTTCTCCGCGGCGCTCTCTGCCTCCACCCTCCATCAAAATGGCAAAGGCCATTCGGCGCACGGCCGGCGGGGGTGGGTCCTCTTCATTGCCGCACTCTCCCTATGACGGGCTCGCCTCGCAGGTACTATCGCCAAGCTCGCTGGTTTTAATGTCTTACTCTGTCAACCTAACTTGTCTCACTCGCAGAACGCTCCCCGGATGAGGATGCCTTGGGGAGGTCAACCACAAAGACCCACATCCCTTCTACCGGCAGGGCTGATACCCCACTCGCGGAAGCAAGGGACCTCGACCCGCAGGGCTCTCCTTCGCAACGAGGTGAGAGACTCACCTTACCTCCCTTCGTATCTCTTGACTTGCCAACCCATGCCTACTCCTTGTGCAGTGTCCCCTCTCGCGGCCATGGAGGAACAAGTTCCTCCTCCGGCGGACTCGCCTACCCCGCCGAAACAGACCATCATCACTCCTGGATTCGGCCTTCTGGGTCAGAGGAGCCCTGGGGGGACGCTGATTGCCGAGCCCGGGCTCGGTTCTAGACCCTCCCTCACTCCCGGTCTGGGTAAGGCCCTTACGCCTTTGTTGAAGCATTCCGAGGCCAGCCGGGCACCTCTCGCCAGCGGCGCAGTACTCAAATTCCTCCACTAGGTTAGATTGTTGCTATTGAGTGTCATTTTCCACCTTCTTGCTGATTTCTACTCCGCAGGTGACCACATGACCCCGCTTACTGAGTCAGAGTCTAGATCGTTGGAGAGATCTCCACCCCCCTCGTCGAATCAGGTCGCTGATTTTCTGGGGGACCCAGTGATCCGGCGCGAATGAAGACGTGGGTCACGGAGATATTCCAGAATCATACCGCCCTGCTGAGGGATCTACACGAACCGAACAAGCTGGATCGGCTCCCTAATGAGGAAAGGTTTGCCGCGATGGAGGATGCGAACGCGCGCATCCTCGCCGAGGTGCGGCCGACCGATCATGGCGACGCGACCGGTTGCTTCGAATTGATGATTATATGTCGTTGATAAGCCAGGCGAACCGGTTGCTTCGTGAGTATCAGTACCCGTGAGTCCCCCCTCGCTCAGGTGTCCGGGGTCGCGGTCGCTGGAATTGGTTGCGATATTAAGAATTCTCGCTTTGTATTTTATTATGATTATTTTTCTTCCCCCTCCCCTTCGTAGGGAGGGGTTGCGAACAATTTTCTTAAGTCTGTAATAATGATACTTTGACTCGCTTGCGAGCCATTATTTCTCGTGTTTATTATCTTTTCTTTCGCCATGCCTGACCCGCTCATTCGTTGGCTAATTTTATATCTTTATTACTTGCACTCGCGTCTTGCCCTCGCATTCTGCTTTACTTTATAATCCAGCGGTAGCCCGCCGACGATTAACGGGAGGAAGTTCGACAAGGTGCCGACTCGCTGGGAGCGGATAGGACCCCTAGAGGCGGAAGAATACCGCGCGAATCCGCTATCCGCAGTCACCGGCGCTTCGACTTCTTCCCGCCTTTTTTATTTCTATAAATAGTCGGCCTTTTTTCTTTTCAACCACCGCATTTACTATTCCTCCTTCGCGCTCCCCCTCTTTCTAACTCTCTCGCAAACCTAGTTCTCTCTCGCGGCTTTTCTGATTCGCGACTTCAAGACATCATGGTCGGCGATGCGGAAGCGGAGGGGCGGGCCAAGTGCTCAGGGGCCTTCCTTGAGGGTCTCTTCTTCTGCACCAACCTCACGAAGGAGGAATACCAGGCCACCATCGATCAATACATCAACTCTGGGTTTGTGGCTCGCTGCCCTACCGAGCGGGACACCATCAGTGACACGCATTCCGACGAGCTCTGATGCGCAAAACTATGCTTGCAAACGACAACGAGAAGTGTATCGTATCGAATGTAGTATAGGTTATAAAAACCAAGGTCGTATTAGACTCAGGGCGGTTGAGTACTCTTACTTCAAGAAAATCTCTGTTATCTTATCAATTAAAACTTGAGGTTGGTTTGTAAAAAGAAAAATTAAAATAAGAATTAAAAGAGCGATTAGCACTCGATCTTGAATCACCGTGGAGATAAAAATAAGAACAAAGAATAAAAGCGCATTCTCTTAATAAAATATCTTTGACCGTGGAGATTCCCGAATTATGAACGCACCTCTCTCGAGGATGTGCTCAACTGAGTTTAGGTTGATCAATCGAACTCTCGTTCTAGAATCAAAACCCCTAAAACTCGCCTTATCGAAGTGAATCCCGCCATTGGCTTTTACTCCAATCCGGAAGGGTAACGTCGTCCTCTCTCGAGGGTTGCATTCTACTCTCTTTTATCCTTGAGTGATCGATTCATCTTACGAGCCTCTCGGATAACTAAAGAACGAAAACAAGAACAAGAATTATATATCGAAAATATAATCTCGTTATCTTAAAATCAAGGGTAAATCTTAAGCATTTTCGAAAAGAGAAATAACAACTATAGATTATTTCATGACTTATATCATTCCTTGGATCATCTTGGCCGAGTACTAAAAATATTTTAGCTACTCATTGAGATTGAGGAATAAAAATAAATAAAAGAGCACATCATAAAAGAGAGAGGAAATGAGAGAAGAAAAGAGAACTACTTTATTGAATTGCAAAACAAAGTACAAGCTATGAAACTGAGAATTATGACTATTGAAATGAAAATACAATTTGCAAGAAGAAAAGGAGTACAAGAACTACTAGAAACATGAAATTAATACAAGAAAATGAAATTCTAATCCTCAAAATTCGTCTTTAAACATCTGCTGGAGCTGGCTTTATATAGCTGAAAAAATAAGGTTACACGCCCTTGGTCACGCCCGTGACCAAGGGCGTGTAAGGGGCGTGATCGAAGCAGCAGTGGAGAGGGCGCCTTCTGGAGTAATTGCGAGCGTTTCGGCCATGTCAAGCCCTAGGTCACGCCCGTGACCTGGGGCGTGTAATCTTGAAATAGTGGTGTTGGCGGGAAACTCTGGCGGGAAGAAGTGCGGGGCGAGTCACGCCCGTGACTTGATGTCACGCCACTGGTCACGCCCGTGACCAGGGGAATGTAACTTTAAATGACGTGGAGGCGTGCTCGGGATGCTGGTGGCGGGTCCCGGCCGTGACACTAGGTCACGCCCTAGGTCACTCCCGTGACTTGGGGCGTGTACTTGGCGAATTTTCATGGAATGCTCCCGGGGTGGCGGCATCGGATCTGGAACACATCTAGGCTGTCATGCCCCTTGGTCACACCCGTGACCTTGGGCGTATACTTGACAATTTTACTCAAAGTGCCCAGAAAACCTGCAAAACATAAACTAAACTTAAAGTAGTGACATAAATAAAAAGGAATGATTATTATAAGATAAAACATACAATTTATATAAATTCATATTACAATTACATTAGAATTATACTAAAAGATGAGTACAAAAAGTACTCATCAAACACCCCCATACTTGAGCTTTTGCTATTATAGAGCAAAAGTGTGAGGAAAGAATTACAAGACATCGATATTATTTCTAATTTACTAAAATTTTATTAAACCAAGAATAAGTCAAAAGCAAATTTTTAGGAATTCAAGAATTAAGTCATAAGTTATGTTGATAATTTAAAAAAAAAAGAAATTTGTTTAGCTAACTACTTCTCAAGATAACTATTTAGCAAACAAAATTATAGAAATTTTCAAACAAGAATAGATTGAAATTATAAACACTCTAACATAAAAGAATCTTAAGGAAAAGACACCTACCAAAATATTGCTCTCTTAATAATTTATTTTAGGACTAGAAACAATGAAATTGGATAGGGATGAGTTTAAACGGAATGGCAAAATGAAGACAAAGGATATGAAGAGGTTTTTGATTGGGGTGATGAATTTTATCCTCTCAACCCTTTTTTTTTCATTTTTTTAGTAGTATATGTAATACCAGAGAATGATAGACTATTAACCTATCATTTCCACGACATATACACTTTTTTTCTCTCTTCATTTTTTTATTTTTGGGTTGCATATGTTTACCAGAGAATAAAGAACTAACATCTCCTTATTCCCATGACATATGATCTAACAATAGGGGAAAAGAAAAACAAAAATTTACCAAGGGTAAAGAAATACTTCTAGTTTATAAATTAAACTATTTTGAGAGCAACTTTTTAGTGGAATGAAATTTCCTAAGATCTTAAAGTTAATAGTGAATATAATAAAAAAAATCTAGAGATGTTTAGCCAATTTACCACAAAGTGAAGCTATTTAAAATTAAACGGAGAAGTAGTGCTAAATTAACTCTCTAATCGAATTAAAAACATAAAATGTTTCTTAAAACCAAATTACTTCAAATTTAACTTTAACAAATTTTGATAAAACAAAATATTAGCTAAATTAAAAATGAAAAAATACTAATAATCAAACCTCAAACTAAATTTCTAGAACAATAAAAACAACAAGGCTAGGCATATTTAAATTTTTTTTTTTATAAAATATTTCTTGGACTTCCCGAGGGCTACCCGGTGAAGGGTTCGCAAGGTACAAGGAGCTGTGATGGGAGTCCAAGCCCAAAGCGTCCTTTCCAAGAAATTAGATTTTTATAATTTTTATAATAATTTTTTTTTTCAAATAAAGATACAATGAATGCGAAGCTACACCCCCATACTTAAGATTAAACATTGTCCCCAATGTTTAAAACCAAGTACGAAGAACACTTGAAAAAAATAAACTTTTAAAAGAAAAAAAACATAATATTAACGATAAGCAAGGGGTGCCTCCCAAGAGCGCTTTTTTTTTCCCGTCTTTAAGCTAGACGGTCAGTGTTAGGAAAAAGGAAAATAAAAAGAGAAGTGAACAGGCAACTCCCCTAATTCACGCGTAGGTGAATGTGTCGGCGTCAGTCGCACAGCTACTCCTCCGCTATAGTCTTGATTCTTTTGTTGCCGGTGAGCTTGAAATTGTGAATCCAAATTACCTAAACAAACCTCAGGTAATTTGGAAAGCTGAAGATGAGCAGCAAATGGATCTCTGAAGATGTTTGGTTGCAATGGCTCATCATCTACAAGGAAATTATTAGTATCAAAAGAATCAGAACTAAGCGATTCAGAAAATTTTTCGCAAGGAGGAAGCGCTTGCGAAAATATATGATTAAGCTCCGGTTGTTCCTTTTCTAAAATAAAAATTTCTTTTGAAAAATCTAGTGTATTACCGAGCGGAATAAAATTTTCTGACACAAAATTTTCATGAATTTTAGGTTTGATAGAAGAAATTCGCGAATATTCATGACAAAGAAAATAAAATCCGGGTGAAGTAGGGGAAGAAACTTGTTCTTCTTCTATTTCATCCGGGGTGCCCATAACTTTAAGAAATTCTTGGTAAAGTAATTTTTCTTCATCTTCGGTAAAAGAAGTTATGGGATTACATGAAACCACATGTTCCTCCGTAACTAAATTATCCAAAGATGGAGAAAAAATACTAGAAGAAATAAAATTTTCCTCTAAATCTTGGGGGGAAGTATCTATTTGAATCGGCGGACATTCCCCAAAATTAGAGTACGAAGGTTGCGGCGCAAAAGAAGAAGAATAAGAATTCGGATCTAAAGTTTTATCTTCATCGCCTCGTAAACTATCCGGGTGACCTTGCCACCATGAATAATCTACTTCGGGGCTAGAAGAAAAATTATTAGAATCCGAAAAATTATTCTCGTGAAAATTAGAGAAAACACTAGACGAAATAAAATTTTCCTCTAAAATTTGGGGGGAAGTATCTACTTGGATCTACGAAATTTCCCCCAAATTAGAGGACGAAGACTGCGGTGTATAAGAAAAAAACAAAAGCTCGGATCTAAAGATTTATCTTCGTTGCTCTGAGAACTATCCAGGTGAGCTTGCCATGAGGAATAATCTACTTCGGAGCTAGAAGAACAATTATTAAATGCCGAAAAATTATTTTCATTAAAATTAGAAAAATTATTCTCGTCAAAGTTTGAAAAATTACTTTCATTAAAAGATGAAAAATTATGATCATAATTATTATCAAAATTATTTGCATAATATTGAGAAAAATTATTTTCATAATAATTATTTTGAGCATAAGAATGTAAATAACATTCCTCACTTTGATGAGGCTTACCACAATAATTGTTGAATCGGTCGGCGCCCTTAGAGGGGGGGGGGTGAATAAGGGTTTTCAAAAACTATGGAATTTATTTATAAAAGCTTTGGAATATTGCAATATTTGAAACAATGAGAAATCAAGTAAAACAATAATGAAGAGACATGCTTTATTAATATTAAATAATGTTTTACAAAACTTGATCTCAATGGCGCTAGAGATCGGAGGCGAATAATAAAAATCCTTTTTCGTTTTCTATACCGACTCGTATCCCCACGAACCGGTTGGCTTTAGCCGATCTCTCCCCAGATACGGCCTCAAGCCGCTCTAGCCAATCTATCCCCAGAAAGGCCTCGAGCACCCCCTAGACCTAGCCTAGATCTAGTCGCCAACACAAGGCGATTTTCAGCCCTAAGTCCTACCCCAGACCTAGTCGCCAACACGAGGCGATTTCACTAACGGGTTTACAAGAAGGATAAGAAATGAAAAGACAATAATATAAAAACTCCCTCAAGATGAACTTCTAAAGATTGGGGCGAAGATCCGTTGTAGAATCGACATTTGTTGAAGCGGACTTCGTTTGGATTTGGCGTGATGGAATCCTCCTTCAGAAATTTGTAGAGCTTCGCTGGGACCTCAAGTTTCGGCCAAGATAGCCTCTGGAGTTGTAGCACTGCCTCTCTCTTCCTAATCTCTGTCTGAAACGAGAGGTGAGGGGTCCATTATATAGCCCACGCGCTACCGCCGGCGCTAGCGCTACCGCCGGCGCTAGCCCGGATTAGGCAACGTTTTGCGCGGCAGAATCTCCCATCCGCGGTAACCCCTTGCTCTATTCCTTCTGTGTGCTACGCTACCGCCGGCGCTATCCACTACCGTCGGCGCTATCCCTGGTTAGGAAACTCTTTGCGCGGCAAGATCTTTAATCCGAGGCAACAATTCCTACAATGCCTTCTGTGCATAGAGCTAGCGCCGGCGCTATCCACTATCGCCTGCGCTAGTGATCAGTTTGGAGTTGATGACTCAATTTCGGGGGCAACCACCATATGTAAACCTTGAGTCGTTTTGACATGTTATCCTGCACACTTAGATCACACAAGATTAAATACACACATAGGATTTGTTATTCTCAAACCTAGGAGATGCGGAAGACCGTGTTCCAACAAACTCCCCCTTTTGATAATAACAAATCCATTAATGATAAAACAAAGCATTAATAAAATAAGCATGATGAGACTATACTTGTGTGTGTGTGAGAGTGATGACTTTAGGATGATTATTGATTTTAGCATTTAGAATTGCTCCCCCTAAATACATGCTCCCCCTATGTGAATGCTCCCCTAATATATATGCTATCAACTTAATCAATCATGTTGGGTTTTCATTTTGATAGCGGATTATATATTTATCATGTTAGTTCTCCCCCTTTTGCATTTTATCATGTCAGTTCTCCCCCTTTGTTATTAGCAAAAGTGGGTAGGGAAACACAGCACTAAAAGTGTGTTAATAAAAGAGAAGGCATGATCGAGCTTTTTAAGTAAATGATAAGGAGTTTTAGACTTGTCTTTCATTGAAAATGATCAGAGTTATGACTTTATTTTATCCCTTTTGTTTGTAGTTCTCCCCCTTTGATATATCAGAGTTTAAGCAAAAAATTATGATTTCCAAATAATCCATCTACCCAGACAATACGTCTACACCCTAGCCCCGTACTAAGTGACGGATGGGCATGAGGAGCTGCACACATGCCGTAGGTTGGGGTGTTAGTCCCATATGCAAACACTAGACACAACTTAACCTAGCACTCTTTCCCCTCAGTGCCTCGCAAGGCCCCACTGGAACCCTCCCCGGTTAAGGACAAGACATGACTAGAGATAAGGTTATCTAATGTCTACAACCCTACGCCCCCGCTATGGTGAGATATGAAGTCACGGATAAAGGTTATTGGAAACATTAAGCATTTAACTCTAATGGGAAAATTCATAGCATTTGGATTTTTATTAGGACATAAAGTACTCTTAGCTATATTCAAGAATGAATCAGAGTTTGAGCATTGCGGAAGATTTCGAAAAAGAAACATCATAATACAATATAAGAGTTTAAGTTCAAAAAAAGATGTTTTTGAGTTTCAAAATGAACTTTAAAAAGATAACAGTTGAAGCATTTTGGAATAAAGAGACAACATCCTTATAGCAATTAGAGAAGAAAATATTGATTTGAAATTCAATAAAAAGAGGATGTTTTTATCGGCGATATTTTACTTATTGGAGGAGTGTTTATCATGAAAGTTTTCATAGAGATGAATCAGAGAAATGATATGCGTGTTAGAACAACCAATATAAATTCTACCAAGCAAGTCTACCACTTGTTTTTAGAAAAAAAATGAGATTTAAGACTTGATATGAGCATGAAATTGCAAGGTAAAAATTGATATGGTGATGATGCGGAAGACTTGTAGAAATACATGAAACATCTTATTGTAATCAAGAATAATCCATAAAACGATATATGAGTTTAATTTCAAAAAGAAGATGTTTATGTAAATCATGTTTCAATGAAAATCTTTTATGGTTGACAAAAATAACCAAGCATGAAATAATACTATCACAAAGAGATTACTACAATGTTATTTCAATTCACAATTTCAAGTCATACCAAACATTGTAGAAAGCATGCTAGGTTATCTAGTGCATTTCATAAGTAAAGAGTAGTATAGAGTTTGCATTAGGATCCAATACTCATGAGAAGAAGTGTTATGGAAGATAATGATGTGCACATAAGTGTATTTTTGAGTAGAGTAAACAAATGTTTTAATCAAAAATACAAGTAATATGTAAAGTAAAGAGCACAATAAAACACAAATAATTTTACTTCCACTCACTTCAATGCACAAAGAAAAATGTACAACAACCAAGGTGCTCTGCACACACAATGCTCATTAAGACTTATCAGGGTGCAAAGTAGTGCTTGGGGGATCACATATTTTATTTTGAATTTTGAGACTAGTGATCCGGTGTACTTAAGAGAAAGTGGTTTTTCTTATTTTTGAAAGAAAGATTTAATTTGCACAAGACACTTTATTATTCTTTCCAAGGTGCTCAACCTCACAATGCTCATTAAGACTTATCAGGAGGTTCAAGTAGTGCTTGGTGGAGTTATCTTTGTCATTTATTTTATAATTTTCTTTTGTACAAAGTTCTCCGAATACACTTGTTTTGCAAATCAATAGATTTTATAAAAAATATAACCACTTTTCTTTTACAAGTGCAAATAAAGGAGTGTAGATAAGATACTTGTGCCATTTTAATTCATTGTACTAATACAGAACATACACAAGCATTCTTAGATTTAAATACAAATGTAGACAATGCCAAAAATAAGTGAGTGAATAAAGATCATTATCAAACATAAAACATTTACTCATACTTAGAGGCATGCTACGCATAGTTCTACACAACTTTTACAATATAATTGATGCACACATTAATAGATGTATCAAAGCATGATGAAAGCAATGTTCAAAGTAGTTTGAAAAGATAAATTGCAACATCATAGAAGTTCTAAATGATGGGTTAAATCATGCTTGATTTTCAATACAGTCCATACAGTATTTTTGATATTTTTGAGAAATAATTTTGAATTAAAGTTTGAACTCATAAGATTGATCTTGGACTTCCCGAGGACTACCTTGTGAGAGGTTCGCCCGGTACTAGGTGATATGATGGGATGATAGCCCAAATCACCCTTTCGCAAGATACATAGAAAAGTTAAGTTCAGAAGAATAATTTTGATACTTGTTTTTGTTTTGTTTTATATTTTTGTAGTTGATTTTTACAAATAAAAGCATATTTTTGTAATTTTTGCTTTTGTAATTTTTATATTTGATTTTTACATAAAGATGAACTTTAAATAAAGGAAACACACAAGCGAAAAAACAAAACATATTTTTTTGTAATTTGGTTTTTGTAGTTTTGTATTTGATTTTTCAAAAACTAAAGAAACACCGAAGTGCAAAACTAAGTAGAAAATATAGATCAAAATATTTTTAGGAATTTTTAGAAATTTTAAAAACACAAAAATTCGAAACTCGACGCTAGCGCCGGCGCTAGCGCTAGCGCGGGAAACAGTAAGTGATTTTTTAGGGTTTTGAAAATTTTGATGCTTGGACTTGATTAGGTGTCCCATTAGTAGTTTCATGCTGAATTTTCAGATTTTTCGGAGATGTCTAGATAGTCCAAATTGCATGAAACATTAGCGATCTTGTATATGACTTTTCCAAATAAACTTTGCAAGTGATATATCTCATTATATCTCCATTTTAATATTTTAGAGCTTATATTTACCAATGTAGTTAGAAACGTAAGCATGATTGTACATGAATGAACAAGTCAAATATGCATGATTTTAGAGATTAATAATAATGTTCATGCATAATCATACTAAGGATATGCCCTAGATGAGAATACCTAGCCTGTATATCTTGGTAAACAAATAAAGCCTAACATAGACACAGATATTCTTTAGGTGGCAATGTTAGAGTGATAAGTTTGAGATTAATGTTATACCAAGTTTTGATTGTGTTTCAACTTAGAGACCTAGAATGAAGTGATGATTTAATTTGATTAGATATCAAGATGATTTAAAGGTCTAAACTTGAAATAAATCACAATACACATAATATACCAATCATAGTAAGTGATTATAATACCAATGTGATAGATAATTCTTGATATGAATTATGATTTTAGAGAGTTTTAGCAAAAGGTATCAATAGATTATAGTGATGTTTGTGAATTCAATATTCATTATGAAGATAAATTCTTTCAATACATTTTAGTGATTTTCCTTTAATTAAGAATTTTGAATATATGTGATTTTTGATAGGTGAACAATAATGATGGTTTAGATCATGTTTGACATCAAGGAGTGAACACAATATAATTTTTTTTGTTGTGAACAATGACAACCATATTGAAAGTTGAACTTTTATTTAGATCTTGAATTTTCTTTAAGTAATTTCACTAAACCACTTGTTGGTGAAGGCTAAGAATCTTAATAGCCTAATAACCGGATTTAATTGAAAATATCTTATAGCAAATTTAAAGTTTGATTCATATGGATAATATAAGATATTTATAAGCAATGAATATAAGAATAAAAGATAGGTCATCAAAATAAAAATATGATTTTGAATTTGATCAATTTGATTTTATAAACATATTAAGCTTTTAAGAGATAAGATCATATTTTCAATATTGTATAGGATGACCATGACATGATAGTTCAAAAGCAAAAGAAAATAAACAAAAAAAAGGTTTAAGCATATCATGAAGTAGAGAAATGATATTTCATTTTTAATTGATTTCAACTTCATGCAAATGATGAGTAAGAGATTTAGGTATCCAAAGAGGACCGGGAGTAGTGGTTCCTTTGGGTACCCAAATATAGCGAGATAACTTTTGGGGAGACAAGTACGAAGGGACACTTTCAAGTGGAGTTGATGTTTCATCTTTAATTTTGGGTCTCCACTCATACTTAGGTTTAATATTATAATTTTGCATTAAATTTCCATATATATTAAATTTAGGCTTAAAATAATGATGACTATTGAAATCATTTTTCATAGGAAACTTTTGCAAATTTGATTTTAATTTTGAAGAAACATAGTTTTGTAAATGATGGTGATTTTGATTTACAAATTCTTTATGTTTTTTATTCCCATTATTAGACTTAGTTATGATATTCATATTCATGTTCAACTTGCTTTTGGATATTTCTTGATATTGAGAATTTGTATTTACAATTTTCATAAGCAAGTTGATTTTTGATTTTAATTCATCATTTTTAATTTTAAAATTATGTCTAGCTTTATTATAAGCGATTGTGCTATTTTTAAGAGTGGAAACAATTGAATCTATATGATCTTGATAGTTGTTTCTATATTCACCAAATGTTTCATCCATCTCTTTAATTTCAATTTTATAGTCCTTACACTTAGCACAATTACTTTTTAAAGATGAATTTTCTAAACATAATTTTTCATTTTGTTCTCTTATAAAAATAATTTCTTTTTCAAGTTCCTTAAGTCTTTCCTTAATAATATCACAATCAAAACAAGGTTTTGTGTTTTCAAGTAAAGGACAAGATGGTGAAAACACATCACAATTTGATTCTAAATTAACATTAGCTGTTAATCGCTTATTTTCTAAATGTAAATTTTTAATAGTGATTTTCAATTTCTTGATCTTATGTTTAGCAGTTTTTAGTATATTGAAACTAGAAATGGAAGTTATCACAAAAGAAGAAGATTTAGTCTTCCTTACAGCGCTATTGGAGGAGGCAGATTGTGAACATGAAATTCCTTCGTCATCTTTTAGTTCTTCCTCCATTATAGATGGATCTATATCTTCCCTTTCCCTTGGTGTATTGTTCTCCTTTTCTATTTCAATATTCTCCATGGCTTCGCTCCGAGAGAGATCTTCTTGGATGATTATGGATGCTTGTACGTTCTTTTCCTCCTGTGTTTGTTCCACACCTGCGAGAGGAAGATCATACATTTCTTCAAGAAAGCGCCATATTTTGTATGCACTAGAAAAGCAATATATGAATTTGAAGATTTCATTAGATAGTGCACAAAATAAATAGTGTTTGGCTTTGGCATTTAGCTGACGTTCTTTGTTATTTGATTCATCCACACGCCTTATAATTGCTAAGTTCCATACTTCGATGTCTAAAGTTTTAATAAATTTTTCCATTAATAATTTCCACCCTTTATAATTTTTCCCTTCGAATAAAGGTGGTTTAGGAGATTTTTCTTCTTCATACAAATTTACCCCACTAGTAGAAGCGAGATCATGAGACGCCATTATTCCCAGTTGTTAAGCCAATTTGGAATAACCTAGCTCTGATACCACTTGTTGAATCGGTCGGCGCCCTTAGAGGGGGGGGGGTGAATAAGGGTTTTCAAAAACTATGGAATTTATTTATAAAAGCTTTGGAATATTGCAATATTTGAAACAATGAGAAATCAAGTAAAACAATAATGAAGAGACATGCTTTATTAATATTAAATAATGTTTTACAAAACTTGATCTCAATGGCGCTAGAGATCGGAGGCGAATAATAAAAATCCTTTTTCGTTTTCTATACCGACTCGTATCCCCACAAACCGGTTGGCTTTAGCCGATCTCTCCCCAGATACGGCCTCAAGCCGCTCTAGCCAATCTATCCCCAGAAAGGCCTCGAGCACCCCCTAGACCTAGCCTAGATCTAGTCGCCAACACAAGGCGATTTTCAGCCCTAAGTCCTACCCCAGACCTAGTCGCCAACACGAGGCGATTTCACTAACGGGTTTACAAGAAGGATAAGAAATGAAAAGGCAATAATATAAAAACTCCATCAAGATGAACTTCTGAAGATTGGGGCGAAGATCCGCTGTAGAATCGGCATTTGTTGAAGCGGACTTCGTTTGGATTTGGCGTGATGGAATCCTCCTTCAGAAATTTGTAGAGCTTCGCTGGGACCTCAAGTTTCGGCCAAGATAGCCTCTAGAGTTGTAGCACTGCCTCTCTCTTCCTAATCTCTGTCTGAAACGAGAGGTGAGGGGTCCATTATATAGCCCACGCGCTACCGCCGGCGCTAGCGCTACCGCCGGCGCTAGCCCAGATTAGGCAACGTTTTGCGCGGCAGAATCTCCCATCCGCGGCAACCCCTTGCTCTATTCCTTCTGTGTGCTCCGCTACCGCCGGCGCTATCCACTACCGCCGGCGCTATCCCTGGTTAGGAAACTCTTTGCGCGGCAAGATCTTCAATCCGAGGCAACAATTCCTACAATGCCTTCTGTGCATCGAGCTAACGCCGACGCTATCCACTATCGCCTGCGCTAGTGATCAGTTTGGAGTTGATGACTCAATTTCGGGGGCAACCACCATATGTAAACCTTGAGTCGTTTTGACATGTTATCCTGCACACTTAGATCACACAAGATTAAATACACACATAGGATTTGTTATTCTCAAACCTAGGAGATGCGGAAGACCGTGTTCCAACAATAATAACAACTAAACTGGCGCCTTCGTGCGGCTTGTAAAAGTTCAATTTGGTTTCGAAGCACAGTAATTTTAACGACCGCTTCTACTAATTTCATAATAAGAAAAAAAAAAGGAAACAACTTTCACTCAAAAAAATGGAATTTTAAAAATATTTTTATTATATATATATTTTTTCAAAAAGCGGGTTAAATTAGTCCCGGACTTCCCAAGATCTACCCGGTGAAGGTTTTGTAAGGTACTAGAGGCTGTGATGGGAATTCAAGCCCAAAGCGTCCTTTCCGAGAATTTAGGTTGCGCTTTTTAAGAATTTTTTATATAAAAAAAAATTAAAGAGAAGGGGGAGAAGAAAGAGAACGATAAAATTAATAAATATTTCTTTTTTCGAAATATCAACCATGTCGTATTAGACTCAGGGCGGTTGAGTACTCTTACTTCAAGAAAATCTCTATTATCTTATCAATTAAAACTTGAGGTTGCAAAAAGAAAAATTAAAATTAGAATTAAAAGAGCGTTTAGCACTCGATCTTGAATCATCGTGGAGATAAAAATAAGAACAAAGAATAAAAGCGCATTCTCTTAATAAAATAGATTTGACCGTGGAGATTCCCGAATTATGAATGCACCTCTCTCGAGGATGCGCTCAACTGAGTTTAGGTTGATCAATCGAACTCTCGTTCTAGAATCAAAACCCCTAAAACTCGTCTTATCGAAGTGAATCCCGCTATTGGCTTTTACTCCAATCCGGAAGGGTAACGTCGTCCTCTCTCGAGGGTTGCATTCTACTCTCTTTTATCCTTGAGTGATCGATTCGTCTTACGAGCCTCTCGGCTAACTAAAGAACGAAAACAAGAACAAGAATTATATATCGAAAATATAATCTCGTTATCTTAAAATCAAGGGTAAATCTTAAGCATTTTCGAAAAGAGAAATAACAACTATAGATTATTTCATGACTTATATCATTCCTTGGATCATCTCGGCCGAGTACTAATAATATTTTAGCTACTCATGGAGATTGAGGAATAAAAATAAATAAAATAGCACATCATAAAAGAGAGAGGAAATGAGAGAAGAAAAGAGAACTACTTTATTGAATTGCAAAACAAAGTACAAGCTATGAAATTGAGAATTATGACTATTGAAATGAAAATACAATTTGCAAGAAGAAAAGGAGTACATGAACTACTAGAAACATTAAATTAATACAAGAAAATGAAATTCTAATCCTCAAAATTCGTCTTTAAACATCTGCTGGAGCTGGCTTTATATAGCTGAAAAAAAGAGGTTACACGCCCTTGGTCATGCCAGTGACCAAGGGCGTGTAAGGGGCGTGATCGAAGCAGCAGCGAAGAGGGCGCCTTCTGGAGTGATTGCGAGCATTTCGGTCGTGTCACGCCCTAGGTCACGCCCGTGACCTGGGGCTGTAATCTTGAAATAGTGGTGCTGGCGGGAAACTCTGGCGGGAAGAAGTGCTGGGCGAGTCACGCCCGTGACTAGATGTCACGCCCCCTGGTCACGCCCGTGACCAGGGGCGTGTAACTTTAAATGACGTGGAGGCGTGCTCGGGATGTTGGTGGCGGGTCCCGGCCGTAACACTGGGTCACGCCCTAGGTCATGCCCGTGACTTGGGGCGTGTACTTGGCAATTTTCACGGAATGCTCCCGGGGTGGCGGCATCGGGTCTAGAACACATCTAGGCTGTCACGCCCCTTGGTAACGCCTGTGACCTTGGGCGTGTACTTGACAATTTTACTCAAAGTGCCCAGAAAACCTGCAAAACATAAACTAAACTTAAATTAGTGACAGAAATAAAAAGGAATGATTATTATAAGATAAAACATACAATTTATATAAATTCATATTAAAATTACATTATAATTATACTCAAAGATGAGTACAAAAAGTACTCATCAAGCTCGTTATCCCCATCGCCCATTTCGAGAATTGGTTGCGACTCCCTCTTTGGCCGGAAGTGCGCCAAGTACATTCGTTTCTTGACCCTTATATTCCTGACTCGCGTTGCGAATGGCGTTCTAACCCCTTGTCGGCATTTCTAGGTGCTCAAGTACTTCGGCGTTCTGCCGAGCCAGCTGACGCCGAATGCGATCGTCGTAGTGGTCGTGTTCGCCAGCTACCTTAGGGCGGAGAACGTCGAGTTCAGCCTACTCGTCTTCTGCAAGGTGTTCTCGTTCCGCGCGTATAAGGACGGGATAGCTCATTTTGCGAGCCAGCATGTCACCGTCTGTGAGACAGTGAATAAGTCTCATTATTGGACGCAGAAGTTCATCCTGGTGAAGGGTCCTTTTGGCAACATCTCCTACACCCCCACCCAGCGAGACGTGGTCGTCTATCGCCCTCCGACCTCGCTAGGGGGTGGTGATGCGGACTTATACCGGTTCCTCAAAGGAAAGAACTTTGAGGTCGCTTTCCTCCGAGAGCGGGTGGACCTATTGCCGCCTATCCCTTAGGGAGAAGGTTTGACTCCCGCTCGCCAATCCCCCCACTTCTTTCTCCTTCGATTGGCTAATGTTCTTAGTTATCTTCGCAGGAGAGCATGACCTTCCGATCAACCATCCTCACGTGCCTTCTTCCTCCCTTGCCTCTGGCGCGCTCGCGAGCGTGGCTGCCGAGGCCTTTCGCGACATTCCGGGATCTTCGCCGGGGAAGAAGAGATCCCTTCCTCCACGCCGGCCCGCTTCGCAGGGGGCGGCGAAGAAGACCAAGAAAACCCCCTCTACCGCCAAGGCGAAGGAGGTCGTGGACCTCTCCGAATCCGCCCCCCCCCCCCCCCCCCTTCTCCTGCAGCGAATCAGGAGCCCGCCAAAGAGGGTGGCGAGTTGGGGGAGACGGCTGCCAAGCCCAAGCCGATGAGCCACACGAACTTCGGGCTCGGCATGAAACTCGCAGACGCGGTTGGCGAGCCGGTGCTCGCGTGGGACCCCGAGCAGAACAAAGTCATATGCTCCTCTCTACTCCCTTCCTGGGTGGAGGACGACAAGGCTAGAGGTGAGGCGTTCGCCCTCACCTTCGGTCTCTGCGGTCGCGAGGAAGCCTCCCTTTTTCGGGCCTTTACGCCAAAGGGGCTCGTATATGAAGCCATGCGAGCCCAGTTTCGAGCGACGGAGCTTACCCACATGGTGGGCCGCCGGTACTTCACCGCGGACAGGGAGATCATGGAGCTCAACGTTGAGCTTCAGAAGTCTGTGGATGAGGTCATGGAACTTAAAGGGAAGGAGGCCTTGTCTGAGGGCCTCCTCGCCAGTCTTCAAGGCGGACTGGTAAGCAGTGCTTTGCAACAACCTTTTCCTGTCTCGCTCCGGTTTTCCTTTGCTAACCCGCTTTTCGCAAGATGCCGAGTCCGTCAGCCAGCTTCACGCGAGGATCGCCGACCTGGAGACGGAGAACACCTGCCTCAAGGCCCGGGTCCGCGACCTGACCTTGGCGGTGCTTCCTCCCCCTCCTCCGCGAGCTGGGACTCGCGGTCAGTCGCGAGAGGAGAAAGAAGCCGATCGCAAAAGGTCGATGGAGATCGCGGAGCTCGTCCTCGACACTCTCAAAGGGGCGGACATGATCGTTCCCGACGCCATGGAGTTCACTGCAGAAGAAGTCGTCCCTGACTTGTTCGCGCCCATCTCCGAGGTGGAGGATCGCGAGAGCGACTAAAACGCTACCTGGCGAGCCGCCTTAATTTTTGTTGTTTATAATGTAAAAACTTTTCTTTTTGCCGGCGAGCCCGCCGTTGGACTGTAATTTTTTGTGAAGAATGAAAAGAAACATTTTGTCTATCTTTCCAATGTTATTGCCTTACTTCTTATTCGCATGCGTTCTCTCATTCATACTCGCGCGATCCTGATTTTCTTATGCTCGCGCCTTTAAAACTTTCGTTTGATGCTCGCGCCCGTGTCTCTTTTAATTGACAATTCTCGATTCGCCGTATTGCACCTAGGTCGCTCTCGCCCCCTTCTATTCTGCGGGGATGGTTAGACACTGGTTGTAGGACCTTACCCTTGCTTGGGGTGTTCCTCGTTGGAGAACCTTGCGAGAGCGGCCAGTGTTAGCCGGCCTCGCTCGCACTTGCCTTTTGCGAGCTCTTATCGTTATCCACGGACCACCGCGAAGACAGGCCCTCTCGGGCTCGCCATCTTTACTTGCACCCCTGAAACTCACAAGTAACTTTGCCTACAGCGGACTCAGTCGTTCTATCGCGATCTATTCCCTTATGCAAATGGGCCCCTGGTCTCGCCTCGCCCGGGCTTTGAGGTCGCTTGCGAGCCAAGTCTCTCGCTATGAGTAACCTATTTGCCTGCCCAAACCACTTGTAACATTGCCAGCCTCTCCAGAGATCAACCTGACACACCGTCTATGAGAGCCCGGCAGCGGAATCGATCTGGGGCATTCCAGCACCAAACCACTTGAAACCTGCCAGAGAGTTAATCCAAAAGGCATGTATTTGAATAGAAAATGTTCAAAAAGTTAGCCACAAAAATTGCTAAGGATAAAACCTCTTTAAATCATCCCCACTCCTGGCTCGGCCAAGAGATACCCCATCCACATCCCGGAGGTGATATCCCCCCGACTTGAGCACTTCACTTACAATGTAAGGCCCCTCCCAATCGAGCTTTAGCATACCAACCGTGGCTCCCCTTCCGGCCGCGTCAACCTTCTTTAGTACTAGATATCCTTTTCCGAAGTGCTTTATCCTGATGTGCTGGTCGAAGTACTTGGCCATCCGTCTCTTGACTTCCTCCTGTCGGACAGTAGCGAGGTCTCGGAGCTCTTCTACCAGGTCCAGGGACAACCTTTGCTCCGCATCATTTTCTACCAACCATTCTCCATCCCCTTTGCCCGCGGTGATCACCCTGGGGGTTTTGACTTCGAACTCTATCAGGAGAACAGCCTCGTACCCGTGGGATAGTTTGAAGGGGGTCTCTTCTGTGGCTGTGCTTGGAGTGGTTCTTAGAGCCCATAGGACCGAAGGTAGTTTCTCCACCCAATTACCTCTGAGATTCTCTACATTCTTCTTTAGTAGGTTGACGATTATCTTGTTCGCCGCCTCCACCTGGACGTTGCGCCTTGGGTGATGGACCGACGCAAACCTGAGGTCTATGCCGAGTTGGGTGCAAAAATTAATGAATTCCTCACTAACGAATTGGGGTCCGTTATCCGTCACGATGGCTAGGGGGAGCCCATGCCTGCAAATGATTTCCCCCCAAACGAAATGTCTCACTACCTGGGATGTTACCTTGGCCAGTGCCTTCACCTCGACCCATTTGGAAAAATAATCTATCATCACCAGTAGGAACTTCCTTTGGCCACTTGCTAGGGGGAAGGGTCCCACCAAGTCCAATCCCCATATAGCGAAGGGCCACGAAGCTGTGATGGTCCGGAGCCTTTGGGCTGGGAGGAGTTGGAGTGGAGCATAGAGCCGGTACTTCGAACACTTCCTCGCGAATTCTGTTGCATCCTTGCTAAGGGTAGGCCAGAAGTAGCATTGCCTCAGCACCCTCCCTTCCAAAGTCCGGCTTCCGGAGTGACTGCCACACTCCCCCGAGTGGATTTCTTCAAGGACCCTCAGGGCCTGCTCCTCAGACACGCAACGAGCAAGGAGCCCCGAGAGTGTTTTTCGGTATAGCAACCCTGCATGTAAGGAGTAGTATGCAGATTTGTACCTGAACCGCCGCTTCTCAACATCTCCCTCGGGGAACATTCCCGATGTTAGGAAGGTGATGAGGGGATCCATCCATGATGTTCGCTGATCCACCTCCATCAGCTCCCCCTCTTCAATGGAAGGTCAAAAGAGTTCCGGCATTGTTCCTCCCGTCCGAGGGACGAACTTGGCTAATAGGTCCGCCGGGGTGCTCTCTTCCCTTGGCACATGTGTAATGGAAAAAGTGCGAAATTGGCCGATGACCCCCTTGACCTTCTTTAGGTAGCGTTGGAGGGTCGGTTCCCTTGCTTCGAATTCTCCCCTTATTTGGCATGCCACCACCATGGAGTCCGTTGAGACCTCCTTGTCTTGCACCCCTAGCTCCCTAGCTAGCCGCAGGCCCGCTATCACTGCCTCGTACTCGGCTTGGTTGTTGGTAATAGGAAAATGGATACTCAGAGCCTGCTCGATCTTTGTTCCTTGGGGGCTTATCAGGATGATCCCTCCTCCATAGGAATGCTTTTTTGACGCACCATTCACTAGCATCTTCCAGGCGACCAGGGAGGGTGACTCATGCTCCCCTACTTCAGTTGCGTAGTCCACCATGAAGTCCTCCACCGCTTGTGCCTTGATTGACGTCCTAGGCACAAATGTGATGTCGAACTCACTTAGCTCCACGGACCATTTGGCCAGCCTCCCCGAATGCTCCACCCCCTCCATGACTTTGCGAAGTGGGTGGTCGGTCACCACTTTGATCGAGTGTGCTTGGAAGTATGGCCTAAGCTTCCGGGCCGATACCACCAAGGCGAATGCCAACTTCTCCAAAACTGGGTATCGGAGCTCCGCCTTCCTCAGCACTCGGATGACATAGTAGATGGGGAACTACCTTCTCCCCTCTTCTCAGACGAACACTGAACTGACTGCCACCGATCCTACACCTAAGTATAGGGATAGGTCCTCCCCTTGCCTTGGCCCCTGGAGTAGTGGGGTCTGGGTGAGTTGTCCTTTCAAAGCTTGGAAAACTTCCACACATTCTGAGGTCCATTCGAACTTCTTGTTTTCTCGTAACACCTTGAAGAAGGGGGCACACTTCTCACCCGCTTTGGAGAGGAAACTGTTGAGCCTGGCCAATTTACCCGTGAGGCGTTGAACTTCCTTCGCGTTTCTTGGCGACCCCAACTCCAAGATTGCTTTAACCTTATCGGGGTTAGGCTCCACCCCCGCCGGGGTGAGCAAGTGGCCTAGGAATTTCCCCTGCTAGCCCCGAAGACACACTTCAGGGGGTTGAGCTTCATCTTGTACTTCCGCAAATTCCCAAAAGTCTCTTCAAGATCATGGAGGTGAGACTTGAGCTCCCAGCTTTTTACCATGAGATCATCGACATAGACCTCCAGGTTCCTTCCCCTTTGTTCTCGGAAGACCCTGTCCATCATTCGCTGATATATGGCCCCTACATTCTTGAGCCCAAAAGGCATCATCTTATAACAATAGCATCCATCCCCCATAATGAAGGAGACATCATTGATGTCGGGAGGGTGCATGCGAATTTGGTGATAACCTGAAAAAGCATCTAGAAAAGACATTACAGAGAAACCGACGGCTGAGTCAACCAGTGCGTCGATTCTAGGCAAGGGGTAACAATCCTTGGGGCATGATTTATTTAGCAATGAAAAATCAACGCACATCCTCTACTTATCATCCCCTTTTTTCACCATTACTATGTTGGAGACCCAGCCTGGGTACTGGATCTCCGATACAAAACCAGCCTTGACGAGCTTGTTCACCTCCGCCCGGATAGGTGCCTCAAGCTTGTCAGTAGTGGACCTCTTCTTCTGGCGGATGGGGAGAGTGCCGGGATCGAGGTTGAGGTGATGGCATGCCACATCCACGTCGATCCCCGACATCTCTGCGGAACTCCTTGCGAAGACGTCCACGTTGTCTTGGACGCAAGCCGAGACCTTCCTCTGGTCCTCCGGGCTGAGCTCCCCGCTGATCCTGATTTTCTCAATTGTTCCGGCCTTGGTTGTCACCTCCACCTCCACCACTTCCTCCACTGCTTCCAACCTGGATCGCCCCCCCCAGGTACTGTCCTCCCCTCCGCCACAAGGGAGACCCCTGACTCCTTCCTCCATCTCTTCCTCTTCCACCACCATCAACACTTCCGCACCTTCTCCCGAGGCCTCATCATCTTTCTCTCCCTTTCTTCCTTCCTCCACCCTGGGCCTTTCAGCGACCCCTTCCTGGGCATGCACCATTCCTTCCCCCCTCCTTCCTTCCAACCTCTCCTCCTCTTCGGTCTCGGCAACCTCTTCCATCACCTTGTCCCACTCCTCTGCTTCTCCCATCCAAGAGACGGTGTTGACGGCAGTCACATAGCACTACTTCGCCACCTTAGGGTCTCCCCGGACCCGAACCTGGATTCCTCCGGTGATGAATTTGAGACACTGGTGGAAGGTGGATGGGACGCATCGGAACGCGCTGATGATAGGACTTCCGAAGATGGCATTGTAACTGTTGGGGGCATCCACTATCACGAAGCGGCAGTTCCGCAATTGTCCTCCCAAGGCCGCATGGAGTTCCACTCCTCCCTCCACCTCTTTCCTCTCTCCCGAAAACCCAAACAGAGGTCCATCTGAGGCCACCACCCTTCTGGCCTCCACCTTCATTTCGTCGAACACCCTCTTGAAGATGACGTTGACCGAGCTCCCGTTGTCCACAAGAATTCGGGACACCATGAAGTTCTCGATGGCCGTTTGGATAACCAATGCGTCACAAAAAAGGTCCTCATGGCCCGGCATATCCCTTTGGGAGAAAGTGATTTTTTTGGCGGGAGGTGGAGCCGTGGATGTTGAAGCCAAGCTCTTATGGTAGATGGTATGAAGGCTTGCCTTGCGGGTTGCCTCCACCCCCACTCCTCCATGGATCACCCTGATCCCTCCTCGGGTCCCCCAATCGACCCTGTCCTCACACCTCTCCTCCTCGTCCTCCCAAGGAAGGACTTCCTCGATTCTCACCTGCTGTTGCTGTCGCGGCACTGGCACTCTAGCTCTCTTTGTTTCCATGAACTCGGGGCAGGTGGTCGTTGCGTGACCTTCCTCATCATGTAAATCACAGTACGACAACCCCGCCTCCCCCTCTCGGCCAATGCCGCCTTGTTTCCTCTTCTCCTCCCCGCTCCTGCTTCCACTACTTCTATCCTTCCTATTCCTCCTCCTCCTCCTCTTCCTCGTCGGATCGCCATAGACTGCTGAGGCGGGGGAGGCATCTGCCTCGGACCCTGCCTCCACCCTAACTGCTGAGGTCTTCCTAGCCCCCCATAGAAATTACCCCCTCCTGGTGCATAGCCTCTTCCCTGACCTTGCATCCCCCCGCCACGCTGCCTCCATCCCCCTTCTGGGGCTCGGGGCTCTTCCCTTCTTCTTACTTCATGCTGCCTGACCTCCGGCTCAGTGAGCTTTGCTAGCCTCTTGGTGAGCTCCGGATTGGCCTCCTCACTCTCAACCTCTTCCGCCACCCTCTCCATCAACTCCTCATAGGAGACGAGGGCCTTCCGCTTCAGGTCCATCTTAAAGAAACTCTCCTTCAGCCCCAACGTGAAGGCGAGCTGAAGAGCAAATCCGGGCATCTCCTGGGTGAGCAGGACTTCCTCCTGAAACCGATCCGCATAACGAGCCAACGACTCCTTAGGCTCCTGCTTCACTTTGAAGAGGGACTCAGCGTCCTTCTTCCTCTTCTTCGAAGTTGAAAACCATAACAAGAAACTTCTATGCAGATCTTTGAAGGCGTAGATCGATCCGACGGGAAGTTGGTGGAACCACTCCCGAGCTTTCTCCTTCGGGGTGACGGCGAAGAGCCGACAATTGAAGGCATCCGATAACGGCCTGATAAAGACCGAGTCCTCAAATGAATGCAGATGCTGGACCGGGTCATCCCGACCATGGTAATAGACACTGTCCCACTCTCTGAACCCTTCCGGGACGGGTGCAGAGAACACCATTTCGCAAAAGGGGCTTCCTCCCCCTGCTACCTTTTCCTGCTCAGCTCCCCCCCCCCCCCCCCCCCCCGAGCTCTCTCGCCTAACTATAGCTCGACGGGGCCAAGCTCGCGAGAGCCACCTTTGCCGGGCTGGCCCCTGCGGGTAACGTTCCCACTGGAGTCGCATTCACTGGATCCTGTCTCGCCTCTCCCGCGCCTACCTGCCTTGCGCACTCCTGTCCCGCGCTCGCCAGGACTAACCTCACTGGAACCGAGCTCGAGGGGCTGGCGAATAGAACTCGCCCATCCAGATCTTGCGCCGACCCGCCCGCTATTTCTTTTCCAACCCTTCCTCCCGGGGCTCCCTTGCCAACCGCTGCCGGAGGTTGGGACGCTTGAGCCACTGGGGTCGCGAGCTAGCTACGTAGCGCTGCGACCGCGAACCCGAGGGTGTCAAGGACTTCTCACCTGAAGTCCGAGAACATCTTCTGCACCACCGCCGGAGGCGACCCGCAGAGCTCCTCTCCCTGATCTTCGTCTCCTGCCATGTTCCTCTCTCGGAATCTTCTTGAACCAGCCACGCTCCAAGCTCACCACACCAAAATCTTGAAACCGATTTCTCGGCCTCTTGTGAAGCTCGGGCCCTCAACGAGTTGAGGGGCAGCTAGCCCTTACTAGTCCCTTGTAAGTAGCATACCAGAGACATGGAAATGGACTAAGACCTTAGTCGCAGCGAGGAGGTCCCTCCACAAACCCGGAAGATCATTGAGCGCTTCCCCTCCCAAGCCAAAGCTGAGACTTGGGCACCTTGGAGAGCTTGAGAGTTGAACCAAAGTAACCAAGGAAGAAGAAGAAGCTCAAGGATCTAATATTGGAATCCTCTCCCAAGGTGCCCTTTAAGGTCTATTTATAGTTTTTTGCTCATGGTCTGTCAATAGCGGAATTCCGCCTTTTGGTCTTACTGAACGCACCCCAACTTGGCCTGCTAACAGCCAAACTCCGCTGTTTGGAGGGGCTACCTACAGATATCCAGGGGTAGAGGAGTAATTCCACCTTTTTAGTATATGTACGAGTGGTTTATGAGAGCACAACTCACGAGAGAGGTGGATTTGTCGAACGAGTTTCGTCGAACGGGTTTCGTCGAACGGGGAACAAATTCGTCGAATGCTGGACTGGGTTCGACGACCTCAACAAATGCTAGGCGTTCGTCGAACGCACTTCGGCATTCTGCTGAACCCCAAGACTTGGAAAGAATCCGACTCGCTTGCCCTATCGCGAACAGCCGGCGAGTACCTGGCTCGCTCGCCTTCTTGCGAATAGCCGGCGAGTACCTGGCTCGTTCGCCTTCTTGCGAACCAACGACGAGTACCTGGCCCGTTCGCCTTCTTGCGAACAGCCGGCGAGTACCCGGCTCGCTCTCCTTCTTGCGAGTTGACCTTAAAGCTTTGAATCGCGGGTATATGAATCGCGTGCCTTCCTGCGACTTCTTCCGCTGAGACAGGATAGAGGTAGCCGCTGAGACGGCCGTCGGACTGAGAAGCCAATTCGTCGAACGGACATCGGAGTTCGTCGAACTCAGGACTCTGTCGACCGCTGAGCCTGAGTAATTGTGTGGACCGCTGTGACAATCTGTTCGTCGACCACTGAGCTGAGGCGAGATCGTCGAGCGCTGCTTGGGTTTCGTCGAGCGCAGCTTTGAACATTTTCGTCGACCGCGGAACGCCGTTCATCGAACGCAGAGAACACATGTAAATTTTGCCTGTTGGTTATTTTTCCATCTTTGTTTGCCTCTAGGCGAATATCGGGGTTGTACATTTGTGCTTTTGGAGTCTTAGGAGAGAGGTAGGGTTTGGAGGAAGAAGGCTAGATCCGCCATTGTTGGAGCTCCAGAGCTCCATTCGCCGATCCGAAACTAGATCCGTGGAGAGGACTAGAAGGCAGTTCTTTCTATCCATTCCTTTCAACCGATCCATGGCGAGGAAGATAACTCTTAGGGTAACGACATCTCTCCTCCCGGTTTTAGGATGCGTGCATGGAATCTTTGCTTTTACCTTATCTTTTCTGAAATTTTATGGCACCTGACCTCTCAAATGAGAGGGGTTTGGGTCGCCTTGGTTCAAGAAGAACCATCGGGTTGATTGAGTCGGTTCACAACATGATTTTGCACTAGAGATATGCTCTGTTAGTGGATTAGGCATTGTGGGTGAAGCCAAAATTGTGACCGGATGTCCGATTCGGTGATGTTGCTTAACGTGCATTTTAGGGATTTTGCTAGAAATCTGATGACAGCGAAAACGTCGTATGTGTTACCCTTATGTTTCGTCTGAGAACAAACATTGGTTTGGAAAGGGTAATTCTTATGTGTATGTGAAGGCGTGACTTTGTCTTTGCGGTCGGATGGCTAGCCCGTGAATGCTTGGATTCATGTGGGGAGAGTGTCCCGGCAAGACAAGCCCCCTTTTTAAGCTAATTGACAAGAACAAGTATGCTGATGCGCCCGTTGGCAAAATGAGCCATGTAAGGGGGTGAGGTCTCAGTGGATTTCTTGGCTTTTGGCTTAGTGATTTTGGCGAGAACAAGTATGCTGATGCGTCCGTTGGCAAGATGAGCCATGTAAGGGGTGAGGTCTCAGTGGAGTTCATGGCCTTGGTCATGAACGCCCGTGGGGAAATGATAAGTACCCTTGATTTGTTCTGAAATGATGATGTGTGTTGTTATGTTAGAAGAATACAAGCCATTGGGTGCCTTGGGTGAAACCCAGGTTTGCATACATGCTGCATTGCTAGGCCCCCTTACTTTTATCGCTCAACAGAGAAACATGGATGATGATTGTGAAACTCATGCCTGTCGTTTTTATTTTATTACTGTTTATTACATTTGCATACGAAGTGCTGAGTTGCAGGGTGATGTAGTTCCCCGGGGTCCGCTAGGATGCCCGGGAGGAAGGGTGTTGTTACACCATTGTTGGTCAGCCAAAGCTGACCCTCGTTATACCACTCTTTGTGATTTGGATGCAGGGCAAGGATCGCATGCTTGACCTAGCTCGCCGGCCAAAATGGCCTAAGCTTCATGAAGTGCACTTTTCCTGTTTTCTTGTTTGACTATGATGTCTTTACCTATTTCGGCTTGCATGCCGAGGTAGCATAGGAGTGTGATGTTCTTTTGGACATTTTCTATGTCCTGTTTGTTTGACTTGAGTATGGGTTTTGTATGGCCTTAAGGCCGTTGTTCTCTTAGGTAGATGTGGAAAACTTCTATGGTTTATTTAATGTTTCCGATGTGTTTGCTCTGAGTTTTGAGATGGTTAGATCTATATCACTTTTTAATACTAAAGATGTGGTGATTATATATTGTGGGGTTCCGGCCGGACCTATATTATATAGTCATTGCAGGGGAGGTGTTACAATTCATTTCTTAAAAATTCATCTGCTTAGTCTTGAGACGGTATTTTACTTAGTGAATTTTCATTACTTTTATATTCTTGATACTAGTGTTGTATCATTGTTGCATCTGTCACAACATGAACCTAAACATAACATCAAAAATAACTTAGCTTATCTGTACTTCTGTTCCTTCTTCAAATCTAGAAACATTGAAGGCATAATACCCAACACAATTTTTAAATTCATCTGAAGTAAAATCAAAATCATCAAAGAAAGATACCTGATCTTCCTCGGAGGAATCTCCCAAAGCCATCAGGCAGGCTTCTTCAGCAGCAGTTTCATCATCACTTTTAGATGAAGAGCTTGACTCAGATTCTGAGTCACTCAAGGTATCAGCTAGGAAACCTCTTCCTTTCTTCTTGTCCTTCTTTCTGAAGGATTGCTTCTTGTGCTTCTTCTTACTGTTTTTGTCTTTTTTCTCTTCTGGACATTCAGGAGCAATGTGTCCCGGCTTTCTGCAAGCAAAGCAGACTACTTGTTTGAGAGTTATATCAAACCTTGGCTTGCTTGAGCTCATGTGACTTCTTTGGGAGTCTTCAGTTTTATCCACCTTCTAAATCTTCTGGCCAAGAGATTAAACATCTCTTCTTCAGAAGTAGAAGGCTCTCCTTCAGCTTCCTCTAGTGCTATGGTCCTTTCTTTAGGAGTTGAGACTTTCTCCTTTGCTTCAATCTCAGCTCTACTTTTTAGTAGAAGCTCGTAGGATTTAAGATTACCAAGTAGGGCATTTGTGTAGATCTCCCTGTGGCATCTCGGCTCTCTGATGACCCAGATCCTTGAGTCCCAAGTGCTTCGGAAGCACATGAGCAACTTATCATTTATCTCATTCAATGAGATATCCTTATCCAGTCCTCTGAGCTCATTTATTATGATGTTGAACCTTTTATACATTTCAGCAACATTTTCTTCAGATTTCTTCTGATGTTCTCATATTGGGATATGACAAGGGACTCCTTGTCCTTTCTTTCATCAGGGCTTCCTTCAACTAATCTGGATAATGAATCTCAGATTTCTTTTGCAGGTTAGCATTCAGCCACTTTCTGGAATATGTCATCTGACATGGTTGATACCAAGATATTCATAGCCTTAGCATCACAGGCTCTTACTTTCTTATCAGCTTCTGTCCATTCAGCTCTGGGAACTAGTTCTTGTATTGATGTCCCATTAGCATCTTTTTTGCAGGGCATTGGAGGACCTGACAATACAACATCAAAGATGTCCTCATTAATAGAATTTATGTCTAGCTTTATTCTGGCCTTCCAGAGTGTAAACTGGTTCAGATTACACACTGCTGGTCTAGTGGATGCATAGTCCTTAGAACTCATTTTCTCAAAATACTTTTAAAATACAAAAATATGAGTTAGTGGATCTTTTGATCAAGGTGTTAACCTTTTTCTGATCAACCTACCTCTGATACTAATTTAAAGTGCACAGTGACTCCCCTGAGTATTTTCTAGAGGGGGTGAATAAAGATTTGAAAACTTTTCACTAATGAGTGCATTAAAAATCTGTCCTAATTATTAGGCATCTAGGATTCCAACCAGAATAAAAATAATCACAGACTAATGAAACTAATTAAGAGACAAGCACAAAAAATTTCACAACACAAAAGACACAAGAGCTATAGTGGTTCCCCAAAATTTGGATACATCCACTCTTCTACCCCTTGGTAGGAATTAACTGTCACAGTGTTTGAGTCTCTTGATAATGAGACTCTTAGAAGAAATAAGTCCTTTGATAAGAAGACTCTTAGAACCAAGGACTGATTCTTTTTATAAGGAGACTCTTAGAACCAAACCAGATCTTTTAATAAGGAGATCTTGAACCAAGCTGAATCTTTTGAAGAGGGATTCTCAATACTCTTTACTCAAATTACAGAAATAAGAAATAGAGTAAGCAGAAGAAGAAGATGAAGAGGAATATTCTGATTTGAATCCTCTTTCAACAGTCACTGAGGATTCTAGGCACTAAGTGCTCTGGATCCTTTATCAGAGGATGAATCCTAGCTTAGAAGAAGATGCTTGGATTATAAGCACTGATCCAGTCTTGATCTCTGTATACTTTATTAGCTTCTCTTAGAGAGATGGATGAAGAAGAAGCATTCTGCAACTTGAAGATGAAATGTTGTACAGAGATCTATCGGGTAGACTAAGAGAGAGAGAGAGCTAGATGATAATTATTATTGCCTTCTTTTTGAATTATGTATGTATAATCTTCTGACGATTGGAGATAAATGACTTTCCTATTTCGATCCTTCTCCAGTTGGAATGTCCAAGAAGAAGGATTGCTCTCTTTCTATTTATGTAGACAGCCCGTCAATAACCTTTTATATAACTTGCAATTTCATCAATTTTAAATCTTTGGTATTATTCTTTCTCTTCTTGTACATGTGCGACTCGTTATAATTCAAATATCTTCTATATATAACTTTTGAATAAGCATTAGAATCTGTTCCTGGAAGTTTTCCAAAACTTTGACTGTATTCGACGTTGCGTCGAATAACTTCTAACTTCTTATCGATGCACCTTTGAATTCTACTAGAAGCAGCTTCGAAATTTTCCTCGCCTTTGAATTGAACTCTGCTATCGACGTTGCGTTGATTCCTTATCGACGTATCCATTTAGATAAAGAACATAGACTTCAAACTCTGAATTATGCGTCAAATACTATTCGATGTTGCGCCGACTTCCAATGAAGCATCGACAACCAATCTGAGTTATCTTTATTTCTATTCGAAGTTACTTTGACTTTCAATAGAATCTGCGTCGACTTCTTTTTGACATAGATTTAACTTATCTGGTTTTGGATCTCCTTTAGACTTGACCTTGACACTCTAAGGTGAGTATGTCATCCTAGGACATCTAAAGACCATATTACCCTCACTATACAACACGAGTAATAAATCCTAGGGGATGAAATCACTTTTCAATAATTTGTAAGATAAATCAAGAGGATGTATTTCCCAACAACTTTCCTTTTGTAAATTTTTTTTTTCAGTTTTTAATATTTCAAGATCAATTAAAATTGTGCCGAAATATTTGCATGTTTTCATATATTCAGAATTAAGATCATCATAGGAAGGAGGAGGTACCTCAGTGTCGCTTTGGACACTGCTTTCATCGTCGGTGGTAGATTTTTGCTTCCTCATAAGGCACATATTAGCCTCCTCATTATCGCTTAAGGATATCGCGCTTGACTCCTCTGAAGAACTATCATCCCTCTTTTAGTACCTTCTTCTTGTCCTTCTGTCAGAGCCTACTTTCTTTTTCATCCTTCAGAAATTTGGACACTTGCTTCTAATATGCTTAGGCTTCTGACAGTAGAAGCACTCTAGTGGAGGCCACTCCTCCTTTTCATCGTCACTTGCTTTGGCTTTCTTTGGCAATGTCCCCATCCTTTCAGCGCCTTTATTTAGGTACTTTCGAAAGGTTTTTCGCCTTTCAGGATTCTGCATGAATTTTTTGAAGCTTTTAACAAAGTGGCCTTCTTCATCATCCTCATCATCGGCGTTGGCATCTTTCTTTGATTTTAGTGCCAATGCTTTTTTAAGCCCCTTGTTGTATTCTTCTTGTTGGATCTTGAGTACCACCTCATGGGTATTTAGATTTCCAATGAGGCTCTCAATTTTGAGCCGCTTGAGAGCATGTGACTTTGCAATGGCCGTCACCTTTGGATTGAATTTTGGTGGAAGTGATCTCAATATTTTTCACACCAAATATCCATTTGAGAAAGTTTTTCCAAGAGCCCTTGAAGCATTCACAGTCTTAGTGAACCTTGTGTACACGGTGTGTACATATTCATGTGCAACCATGCAGAATCTTTCGTATTCCGACTCCAACTGAAAAAGATTTGATTCTTTTACCTACGATGTACCTTCATGTGTTAGTTCTAATAAATTCTAGATATCATAAGCAGTCTCACAAGCAGAGGTACGATTAAACTCAATTTTATCAAGTGCATAAAATAATGAATTGATAGCTTTTGCACTATTCTTACATTTCAGTTTTTCATAATCATCCCACTTTTCTATGGGTTTCTCGATAGTCACTTTTCCAACTACAATTGTAGGAGGAGAGTAGTGTTGTTCTACCATAGCCCAAACTTCTACATCTAAAGTCATTAGAAAAAGCTTCTTCCTAGTCTTCCTATAACTATATTTGGATATGGTGAACAATGGTGGTGACTAATCCCTTGTCCCTCATTTAATGTGAGATCATAATGTGCCATTATTTTAGGTGATTAACCTTATTGAAATAACCAACCTTGGATACCACTTGTTGTTTCGTCAGGCACCCTTAAAGGGGAGTAAATAAGGGTTTTATAAGAACTTTACTTTTTTCTTTTCACAGATGATAATATAGAAGAGTTCATTTTGTATGATGATACGAAGTAAGTACAATCTCTTTTCACTACCACCAGCAGTAGAAGCTATCGTGTGGCGTTCACTCACAGAAACAATATTCACTATAACTTATTCTTATATTAAAAACCATGAGACTCAACCTGATTTTCTTCCATTCAATGATTCAAATATTTATTCACGAACATAAAAGAAAACTTCAATATATTGAATCAAGATGAATGATTACAATAATTATGATCTTTTGACACTAAGATAATGGCGATCAATTTTACTCTTGGGTTTTTTATACCGACCCTTCTCCCTAAGGACCGGTTGGTCGTAGCTTATCTCTCACTAGATATGCCTCGGGCTTCCCCCTAGACCTACTCCCTAGATCTAGTTGCCTAACACACGAGGTGAATTACTCCCTAAGGTACACAAGGACCTAGTCGCCAACATGCAAGCAAATTCCCCTTAAGTCGCTCACGAACCTAGTCGCCAACCATCGGGCAAATTTCTCCACTAAAAAAGAGTAAAAATAAAATACAAGATGGTAAAGATATTCAGAAAATAAAGAATCCATATATCACATCTGAAGGCGGTGATGAAGACACGCAAGTGATTCCATTGTCGTTGTGTCCGTGCTTTTGGCATCATAGAAGCATTATTGAGAAGCACCTTCAAAATATTTTATGATCCTTCAATATAGCTTTAGGGAAGCCTTAGGACAACTGGAAGGAGATTGATCAAGAGGCTCTACAAAATTGGTTTGGAGTCGTCCTTTATGGTTGATGAAAAGAGAATGAATCGGCTCTATTTAAAGCTCTGCGAGCTACCGCTGGCGGTATGACTTACCACATCGCATTACCCAATAAGGAATAAGATTCACGCCTCCTCCAGTCCAGGAAAGGAAGAAGATCTCTAATTTTAGGTAATATCTACCGCTTTATGGTAGGCTTAATGCGCCGTGTTAGCATTGAATTAGATTCTCCAAAATGAGATCCCTTGCTCCTGCTGATTCTCAGGGTTACTATATAGTTACCGCTCGATGTTAGTGTTATATCTTCGTGGTAATACTTGCTAGAGAGAGGCTTTGATCCTGCCAATCATTGCATTTTAATGCAATCTGCCAGTTGCCCTTTGGTGATCAACCATACCGCCTGTGGTAGTTATTACCGCCCCGCAGCAGTGCTCAATTCAGAGCACAACATCCATCTTTTATCTTGTTTTAATGTGTGATTGTACTTGTATGTCCTGCACACTATAAACACACAAAAGCTAGATCAAATACATAATGGTATTTGTTTTTCTCAAACCAAGATATATGGAATGCATTTTCCAACACCTAGATCTATGTACCAACTCACAATGTGAATTCCTCCCCAAGACTATATGAACCTAATTGCCAACACGGGAGAATTTCACTACCATTACGCAAAATTAGTCCACAAAATAAAAGAGAAAATACAAGATAGAGAAATAAAAAATATGTAGTAAAACTCCCTATAGAGAAACTCTGAAGGTGACGACGAAGGCACGTGTGTGATTAGAGTTGTAGTTGTGTTTTTTCCTTCGTCTAGACTGAGCGTTGATTGATTTCTCCAACAAGTTCTCCTTTAGATTTTCTAGATTGTTGTAGGGAGGGCTTTGGATGTCTGGGACAAGGGATCGCACGAAATAGTTCAGAGTTGTGGCTTTAGTGTTCTTTTTAATGAAATAGTAGATCAACTATTTGAATATAATGGTGAGCTAGCGTCGGCGGTAGGTGTTGTCGCCTCGCGGTACCCATAATGGTAAGAATTTTTTGTGCCAGCCATCCAATAATGGTAAGCGTGTTTCATATTGTAGGCGACCTCTACCGCATCGCGATAGGGTAACTGCATCGCGTTAGCTCAATATACAATCCCGCTGTCAGATGGATCTCTGGCTCAATTTGGCTCCTCAATCAGAAGCTGATCGATGGGCTTGCCATTTAGTTACTATCGTGCATTAGCCACTTTACAAATTAGCTTCAGTTCTCCCGCCACTGATTTCACTTGAATGTATTTTGCCATTTGTCCCACTATTGCGATTGTTACCGTCAGCTATAGGTGTTACCGCCCTGCGGTAGGACATACTTATGAGCATCATGTCCATTTTTGCATCACATTTAATTGTGCGCATTCAATATGTTATTATATCTATATTTCATGCACACTATAAACACTGTTGAAACCAATAAATGGTCTCGGTGGAGTTCGGGGCCCCCAACGGGTTGGGGGGCGACTGACACTTACTAATCTCACGAGAGAGCAGACCGAAGCCTCGGAATTGGACACTGATCCTTAGGCTCAGCTAGGAGGACCCACCACACACCCTGAAGATCTTTAGAGCGGCTTCCCCTCCCAAGCCAAAAGCTGAAGCTCGGGCACCTTGGAGAGCTCAAAGGGAGGCTAACCAAGGAAGGCCTGAGGAGAGAGAAGCTCCAAAAGGAAGAACTGCTCTCCAAAGGTGCCCTTTGGATCTTATTTATAGATTTTCTGATCTGGCCTGCAAATAGTAGGATTCCGCCTCTCGATTTTACTATACGCACCCCAAACTTTGTCTGCTGAAAGCCAATCTCCGCTGTTCGGAGAGGCTATTGGCAGGCCACGAGGGTAAAAGGATAATTTCTCTCATGGGCCTAGGGGTAAAGGGTCTGCGAGGACAGTACTCGCGAGAGCTCTCGCTGGCCTCCTCGCGTACCTCGCTCACCAGTCAGCGAGTTCCCCTTTTGGAGGGTGCATGCCGGGGTCCGACCTCGAAAACCTCCATGTCGCCGAGTATAGGTAATCTCGTGGGTGCTCGGCGAGTACTCATCTTGCCCTCCTACCAGCATGCCGTCGGCGAGCACCCGCCTCACCTGCCCCTTTTTGAGGGAACCTTGACCGTTTGGTCTTTTCCCGTCTATCTCCCGTCCTGGCGAATATCGGGGTTGTACCCAATCCCCGCTCTTCGCGAGGTTATTTAGGCTCGCGAAGAAACATCCAACCCCCGATATTTGCCAGCCTGGTGGTGAGCTGTCAAGAATCTTTAGTGGGGTTCACCGGAGGGCTATATATACATCTCCTCCTTCCACAGCGGCACGCGCCGCTATTTTACTCTCCTTTTCTCTCTCTTTACTGTAGCAGTTGCTGATGTCACTGTCCAAAGATTTCGAGGATCGGCTAAAGGCCTCCAAGGCCAGCGGGATGACTTCCATGGCAAAAGTCCCCGCTTGGATGAAGCGCCCGCCTCCCCCTCGGGTGCCAAAAACCAAAAAGGCGAAGGCGGTCTGCCGAGCAGGGGATGAGTCCGTCATACTGGAGTCTTCCCCAGTGAATCAGCCCGGAGAGAATGTATGAAATATCTATAGTTGGGTCAGTGAGAATCATCTTACTAAGTCTCGTCCGCCGGCAGGATAGCGACGCTCACCAGGGTGGCGACGAGCACAGAGGCGAATCCCCACATGTTTCCCCAATGAACACAATCCTCGCTGCTGAGAAGGCTACCTGTACGCGACCTCCCTCGCTAGCTTCCCTGCATGTTGTCGACCACTTACCTTCCTTTTCTCCCTTCGCAGGTTCGCCCATGAAGACAATGACCCGCCAGGGCTCGCGACCCGTGTCCCCCGTCATCCCCGACACCACTCTAAAAATGTCGGGCTTCAATCATCTGGCGAGCGATGACTCTGGGGGCTCGCGACCCCAAAGATTCCTCCTGTCAACGACAAGGCCTACCATCCTGGCCTGGGTAAGTCATTATTGCCTCCCTACATCCATGTCTTCAAGGATCGGCCAGACCCTTCTCGCCTTCCTCCAAGTAAGGT
Source organism: Dactylorhiza incarnata (assembly GCA_033032865.1). Lineage (NCBI taxonomy): Eukaryota > Viridiplantae > Streptophyta > Magnoliopsida > Asparagales > Orchidaceae > Dactylorhiza > Dactylorhiza incarnata. The sequence continues at coordinate 3,790,538 of JAWHQI010000036.1, forward strand.
CTTATTCCTTTGCGACGTTTGCAATCTTCCTCCTTTTGATGCTAAACTTTCTTATGGTCCCTCGCAGGGACCTCTGAATCTCCTCACACTGATTCCGACTATGGGGATGAAGAGATGTCCCCCCTCCCGGAGCAGTTGGAAGACTTCCTAGGAGATCCGCGAGACCCCGAGGCGATGAAGCAGAGAACCGTTGAGCTGTTTCAGAAACAACAGCGAATGCTGCTGGACCTAAATCTTCAAGCAATGCGGGATAGGGAGTCTGCCGAGGCAAGCAATGCTGCTCTGAGAGACGAGTGCGCGAGACTCTGAGCCGCGATACCCCGAGATCATGTTGAGGGGGCTTCCTCGCCAGAGGTGTACATCGTGCACATGAGAGACTACGCCTTCTTGACGGATAGGGCAGCTCGCTACGCCCTCGAATATTACAATCCGAGAATGCCACCGAGGTCCGGACCGCGAGGGGGTGGCAGGTGGAAATGGCTCCCACATTAGCCTCGCGATCCTGCTTTCTTTCAAAAACATTTTGTATTATTATTTCTTAGGGCGGACAATTGCGTTCGCATACTTTTACTCGCTATGAACTCTCGCTAGTCGAGCGACGATTGACTTTATTTATTGATTCTCGCTCGCTCCTTGCTTGGGAATGCTATTATCTTGTTGAATGCCTGATGCTCTGCCGAAAATTTGTTGGCACTAAACTCGCATGTCATTCTCGCTCGCTCACAATTTCGCGGAGTAACATTAACTCTCGCCAGTGATACTGATGTGACAGCCTGACTACTCGCACCACGCAGCGCTTGGACTTCTTCCCGCCTTTTTTATTTTTCTATAAATAGGGTCTCATAACTACGAGCCACCTACCACATTTATCGCCAACCTTCTTCCTTCTCTGCTCGGGAGCTCTCGCTTCTTTCCCCCTTCTCGCACTTTCGTCTACTCTGCAGGTCTCTCCAAAGATGGTTGTCGAAGCTGCCGAGGCGGAGGGTCGTCGGAAATGCGCCTGGGCTTTTGCAGACCATACCTTCTACCACCATAACCTGACCAAGGAGGAGTATCTCAAAGAAATCTCCGCCTTCGTCCCTGCCGGGTTCATGCCGTGTTGTCCTGGAGAGGACGACATGATCAACACTCCCTACCCCGACGAGCTAATCCTCCCCACGGCCCACTTCGCGGTCGGCCTGCGGCTGCCTCTATGGTCGGAGGTCCGCCAGGTACCTCCTTGCCTCAACTATTTTCTCTTCGCCGGTTAATCTCTCGTCCGCAGTTAACTAACCTCTCCCAGACTTGCTCGACAGGTACTAAAGCATTATGGCGTGGTCCTCGGCCAGCTCACCCCCAACGCCATCGCGGTCATCATCGCCTTCGCCTGCTACATGCGCGAGGAGCGCATTGAATTCAGCTTGCCAGTGTTCCGGAAGCTGTTTTCCTTCCTAGCCTACAAGTACGGCACTGCCTACTTCGTGGGGTCAGGTCTCAAGGTCGTCGAGACCGTGAACAAGGCCCACAACTGGGCCCAGAAGTTCCGCTTAGTGAAGGGGAACTTCGGCAACATTTCGTTCTCGCCGATCCAGTACAACGAGACCACCTACAAGCCGCCGACCCTCGGTGGCCATGACGCCACCTTGTACCAGTTCTTCTGCAAGAAGAACTTCGAGGTTGCCCATCTCCGCCACAACGTCGACTCACTGCTTCCAGTTCCTCCTGGGGAAGGTAATAGTCTCGCTCGCTACTTTCCACTTTTGTGACCCTATCCAAAAATTAATCATCTAACCTTTCAGGGCTGTGAGATCTACCATTCAACCCCCCCTACTTGAGCAGCAGAAAACCCTCCTCCGCCTTCGATATCGCGACCATGGGCGCCGAGGCCTACCGCGAGACCGTCACCCCTCCTCCGACGTCCTTTCGCAAGAGGCCCGAGGCCTCCAGCAGCCACGGCCAACCTTCCAAATCTCCCCCGAAGAAGAAGCAGAGGAAGAGCCAGGGCTCGCACCCCTCCGAGAAAGGGAAGGGCCATGCCGAGCCAGAGTTCGACAAGGTCGACCTCACCATCCTATCAGATGGGCAGGAGGCCGACGAGCAAAGCGAGGAGGTCATAAAGAACTCCGACCCGCCAATCCCTGTCAATCACTTTAACTTTGGCCTGGGTCAGAGGCATCGCGACGACTCGGGTGAGCTCCTGCTGTGCTGGAGGACGGAGGACAACAAGGCCGAGGTCTCCACCATCCTCCCCTCCTGGGTGGAGAAGTCCACCGTCAGCAGTCACGCCTTCTACCTTTCCATTGGCTTGTATGGCCGCAAGGATGCGGGAGCATACAAGGACAAGACGGCGAGGACTCTCGCCTATGAGAGCGCGAGGTCGCAGATGCGCTCCCTCGAGCTCGCTCACATGACCGGGAGGCAGTGCCTACAGCTGGAGCGCCAGAATGTTGGGCTTGCCACTGCCTACCGGGGCGTTCTTGCCGAGAATGCTCAGCTGAAGGACCAACTGAAGTCTTCTGAGGGCGGCGTGGTGAGTCATCGCATCGCGCAACGACATTTCTTCTTCGAGTTCAGCTCTCATTTCTTTCATCTGTGCAGGATGCCGAGACTGCCGAGAGGGCGGACGCTCGAATTCGGGACCTGGAGGGTGAGAATGCAGGGTTGAAGGCCCTTAACAAGGATTTGGTTCACGCGGTTGTTCCTCCCTCTCCTCATCGCCTGAAGGAAGAGAAGCGAGAGAGAGACGAGGAGATCCGGCAGAAGGCCTCCGAATCGTCGCTATACATATTTCAGCTGATGCAAAAGTCCAGCATGTTAACTGCTGAGGCGGACGCCATGAGTCTTGAGGACATCGTCCCCGAGCTCTTCATTCCTCTTCCGCCGGTCGAGGGCAGCGATGAGGACGAGGGTTCGGCGAGCGACCGCGAAGATTGACCTTTTTGCTTTGGTTTTATTTTGGTAACCTATTTTGGGCTGGCGAGACCGCCGCATGATGTAAATGAACAAGGAATATCTTTATTATGTGGGCCACTGGCTCCATTTATTGTGCTCGCATTTTTATTTTGTGATGTTTTCTTTTCTCGCCTTTATATCTTGTTCTCGCATATTTTCTAGAGTTCACGCGACACTTATTCTCGCGAATGATACCTTTGGATAGCTTCTGTATAGGATAAGTACCTTCGCTTGGTGCCTTTATCCTGCCCCTTTGGGCCGTAGATTTCTAGGATCATCTCTCCATCTCGACCTCGCGAGGGCCAATCCTCTTTTCTATATCACCTTTTACAAACGGTCCTCACGCGGGGGCCTTCGCATCAGTCAACGGGTATTTGCCTACCCTCACGGGTCGGTTCGCATTTTGCCGAGCACTAGCCGCCGAGAACAGGAATATAAGGTTCTCGCCCCCTACTTAGTTAGCGAGAATGCCCTGGTCGATACTAAGGATTTGCCAGCCAAAGACGTCATTCCAGTCATCACCATGGACTTGTACATCTCGCCAGCCTCTCCGCGAGATCAACCTGACCCACCAGCTAGTGAGAGCCCGGCAACGGGATCATCCAGGGCAATCCAGCACCAGGACTTGCACATCTCGCCAGCCTCTCCGCGAGATCAACCTGACCCACCGGCTAGTGAGAGCCCGGCAGCGGGATCATCCAGGGCAATCCAGCACTAGGACTTGCACATCTCGCCAGCCTCTCCGCGAGATCAACCTGACCCACCGGCTAGTGAGAGCCCGGCAGCGGGATCATCCGGGGCAATCCAGCACTAGGACTTGCACATCTCGCCAGCCTCTCCGCGAGATCAACCTGACCCACCGGCTAGTGAGAGCCCGGCAGCGGGATCATCCGGGGAAATCCAGCACCAAGACTTGCACATCTCGCCAGCCTCTCCGCGAGATCAACCCGACCCACCGGCTAGTGAGAGCCCGGCAGCGGGATCATCCGGGCCAATCCAGCATCAGGACTTGCACATCTCGCCAGCCTCTCCGCGAGATCAACCTGACCCACCGGCTAGTGAGAGCCTGTTGGGTATTGTGTCCACAATCACCTTGATTTGAAGATGTCCCCTAGTAAACTAAAATGAATTGTATTTGTATTTGATGACTTTTGTTTAGATGTGTTATGACAGGCCTTAATGCTAAGTGCTCACCAAAGTCAGGTTGCAATGGATCACCAAACACAGTTCTAGACAATGTAATCCCTCATTGTATAGAACAAAGTGTTGGTCCATGTGTAATCTCTCTTTTGGGGTGCACTTCATATACTCATAACTGAAGGTTTTCAAGGTTGAGGAGTGGAGCAAGTTTTCAGAAGAAAAGAGAAATTTATGCTGAGTCATTTCTTCGAGATGACTCGGGTCATTCCGACGAATCCAGACAGAAGAATTTTGTCTTGGTTTAGAAGAAATTTCTGAAGCCAAGTCCATTCGTCGAGATGACTCGGGTCATTCCGACGAATCCCGACGAATGCTGACAGAGGTCTTTTTGGCTGAGTTGTGAAGAAATTTCTGAAGCCAAGTCCATTTGTCGAGATGACTCGGGTCATTCCGACGAATCCCGACGAATGCTGACAGAGGTCATTTTGGCTGGGTTGTGAAGAAAATTCTGCAACTAAGTCAATTCGTCGGATGTTCTAGTGTACTTCCGACGAATCCCGACGAATGGTGACAGACAGTGGTTTTCACGGGTTGTTCAGTCTTTCCCTGTGGCCAAGTCAATTCGTCGGATGTTCACGTGAAGTCTCGACGAATGACGGACAGACGGATTTCAAATCCTCGTTTCGTTTTCGAAAATTAGAAGTTAGCCACCTTGAACAGTACACGTGTCGCCTCTCCCTTCTTTGTCGCAAGAGCCGTTGAAGTCCTCCCTATAAATAAATCCTTATTTTAGGGCAAGGGGACCTCTCTCAGAAATTGATCCAAAAAAAAAAAAAAAATTCTCTCTCAGCCGACAGTTCAGAAAAGATAAAAACTCGATCTCCTTTCTCTTTTGCTGAACAAGAAATCTGAGACCTAACATTCACTGCTCAAGATCCTTTCTCTATTGTTGTTAAAGATTTCTCAGAAGAAGGCCTTTGATCTTATTGCTGCTCTCATTATTGAAGATTCTTTCAAGTAAGTCAAAGGGCCTATTCAGATCTGGTTAGCCAAGTCTTCTCTCTTCCACTTCTTTCAAGTGCCAAGCTTTCCTTCAAGGTTAAGAAGAAGACTCAGTTTTCAAGATCTGAAGTTAATCTCTTTTGAGGTTAAAAAGAAGTATTATTTAGTTTCAATATTTTCTTTTGTAGGAGTTTTCACTCCGAGATTATTTGTAGGAGTTGTTATACTCCGAGTTGTAGGAGTTGTTATACTCCGAGTTGTAGGAGTGGTATACTCCGAGTTGTAGGAGTTTTGACTCCGAGGTGTAAGATTAGTTATAATCTGAGATTGGTGAAGTAGCCGAGTCTAGCCTCGAAGTGCTAGATAGGCGAGGCGGGAAAGAGGACTACCCACATCGGGGAACCTCTATAAAATCCTTTTGTCTGTGCTGTGGTTGTTTGTTTGCTTTTCTGTGTTAAATTTTTAATTCCGCATAAAGACATAGAATCCACCTATTCACCCCCCTCTAGGTGATTTAGGCCGCAACTAGATACTTTCAATTGGTATCAGAGGTAGGTTGTTCGCTATAAGGCTAACACCTTGAACAAGACTCCTCTTCTAGTTGCTAAAGCAAATATGTCTGGAATGGATAAGGCCAAGGATTCCGTCAAATTGCCAGTCTGCACCAAAGAGAACTTTCCTATGTGGAAGGAAAGAGTAAGATTCTACATGGAAGTTGCCGACCCAAGAATATTTCAGATTGTGGAAGAAGGTCCCCACATTCTGATGAAACCATCTTCAATAAACTCCACCATAATGATCCCTAAGAAGATGTTGGAACTGAACCAAGATGAGATCACTCTAGTGGCCCTAGACAAGAAAGCTAAGAATATCATAGCAGGTGCAGTTGATGATTCAATGCTGCAAAATCTACTTCACTGCAAATCTGCTAAAGAAATGTGGGATTCACTAGTCGTTCTGATGGAAGGGACCGAAGAAGTGAGGGATGACCGAAGATCGTTGCTGAACCAAGAATACGAAGCATTCAAGCAAGATCCAAGAGACTCCATTTCTGACACCTACGAGAAGTTCTTCAAGATCGTAAATGGTCTTAGGAACTATGATAGAGAATTCACAACTGGCGAACTAAATGACAAATTTCTGAGATCCCTGACGAAAGAATGGGACACCAAGGTTATAGCCATCAGAGAATTCGGAAAGCTCGGAACCACGGAGCCACAAATGTTGTTTGGTAAGCTCCTGTCCCATGAGTTGAAGCTAAATTCCCGCAAAGCTGAAGAAGAGGGGGTCAGAGCCTCTGGAAGGGAGAAGTCCTCTGCCCTAAAAGCTGAAAGCTCAAGAAAGAGCAAGGCTCTCCCACCTGTCAGGAGATCATCTTCTGATGAGGATGTGTTTGATGCCAGCCCCTCAGGTTCAGAGATGTCTGATGGAGAATTTTCTCTTCTCTCCAAACAATTCAAAAGACTTCTGAATAAAAGAAAGCAGAAGAGAGGGCAATCCACTGCATTTGATCACAGAAGATCAAGACGTGATGGTGATCATCATAAGAAGGCCTACTATAATGACAGGTATAAATCTAAACCGAACAAATTTGATTCTACTGACATTATTTGTTATTGCTGCAATAAGCCAGGACACGTAATAGCCGAGTGTCCATACAAAAAGAAAGAAGGATCAAAGAAGGAAGAAAAGAGATCCTTTAAAGGAAAGAAGAAAGAAAAGAGCCTCCTCGCCAAAAAGGCAAAGACTCTGAGCGACAGTGACTCTGATGCGTCGAGCTCAGATGAAGAAGCCTACTTTGGGCTAATGGCACATCTAGACGAAGAAATAGGCGACTCCTCTTATAAGGGGAAGGTAAACTCTCATACTCCTCTGTCTGCTTCTGAAGATGAGACTGCATCCGTAGCAGATGAAGGTTACTCCTCAGAGGAGGACTCTAAGTTAATAACTCAATATGAAGCCCTTGTGAAAGGATTTGACAAGTGCCGCAAGGTCGTCAAATCCAAGTCAAAAGAAATTGAATCTCTCAAGACAGTGGAATTAGCCTTGAGGGAGGAAATTGAACAATTAACTCCTCTCAAAGATGAAATCCAACTCTTGAAAGACGAACTGAAAAGCTCCACTGATTTGTTGAATTTACAGGAGAAAACTATAAATGAACTAGAAGATAAGTTGAAGGCAGAAAGGAAGCTCGTAGAAAGCTTCTCGAAACCTAAGACTATTCTTCCATTCATTGATAGGTTCTCTGCTCCTGCGAAGGGTAGTGGAATTGGTCATAAGGCTGAAAGTAGTAAGGCTGCTGAGAAGAGAGCCGTGAAAGGCAAGGGAACTGCTAATCAAAGTCAACCTTCATTCAGGATGGTCATTTTTCCATCAAACCCGTTTGACTTTGATTCATCCTACGGTCACTTTGCTAGGCCAACACATGTTGAACCTAGTAATAGATATCAAGGATGGAGCTTTCCCCGAAACTTTGACAACTCTCCATTCAAAGCTCCTCATGAAGAAATAATCCTCAAAGATCATGGTCCATTTGTTCACGGATCAGCTCACAAGAAAGCACCAAAAATTAAAACGATTGCATCCAAATCTGTTGAGAAGAAGTTGGAGCCATGTGTGTGCTGTCACCTTGAGGCCCCCACTTCTAAGAAGACTTCCAATAAGAAAGTCACTCCTGTTGCACCTCACGTTCAAAAAGTGAAACAGGAGACAAAGAGAAGGTACAATCGGTTCGATTGTTGGTGTTGTGGCAAGGTTGGTCACTTTGCCATAGATTGTTGGTTTAATCCGAGAAATGTCATGACTCCACGGATTAACAATGCAAGAATGACCCCTCGCAATGTTAACATTCCAAGTGGTGGTCATCTAATAAGAAGCCAAGGACCCAAATCGGTTTGGGTTCCTAAGGGCAATTGATTATTGATTGCAGGTATGTCCAAAGGCCAATTCAAATCCAATATGGTACTTGGACAGTGGATGTTCACGGCACATGACCGGAACAAGAAGCCTTCTACAAGAGTATACCCCGGTGAAAGATGGTCCAAAAGTTATTTTTGGCGGATCTGATCGGGGAATCACAAAAGGCTACGGTATGATCACAAATGGTATAGTCTCTTTCACAGACGTGGCTTATGTTAAAGGATTACAACATAATCTCATTAGCATAAGTCAACTTTGTGACAAAGGCTATATGGTAGAATTCTACAAGGACAAGTGCTTGATAAAGTCGTCTGATACGTCAGAAACTATTTTAACAGGCACTCGGAGTAGAAATATTTTTTGTTTAAATTTTCTATGTTTAGATACTTCTACACCAGTGTGCTTCTTGGCAAAAGATAGTGCATCTCTCTGTGTCCAATGGCACAAGAGACTAGCACATATAAATTTCAAAACCATAAATATGTTATTTTCCCACAACTTAGTTCGTGATGCTCCTGATGTTAAGTGCATTAAAGAGAGACCTTGTCACGCATGCCAAATGGGCAAGCAGACGAGGGCTAGCTTTAAGAGCATTATTGGCAAAGAGTCTACCAGATGTTTATATCTACTTCATATGGACTTATTTGGTCCCATGCCAATTCGGAGTTTAGGGGGTAAGTCTTATACGTTGGTCATTGTCGATGATTACTCACGTTTTGCTTGGGTATTCTTTCTGAAACACAAGTCAGACACCTATGATTCTTTCACCTCATTCGTTAGGCAAATTCAGAATGAATTAGAATGTTCTGTGGTCAAAATCAGATGTGACCATGGTACAGAATTCAAGTCTGGGGCCATGACTGAATTTTGTGAAAGTCACGGTATCTTTCATGAGTTTTCCTCTCCCCGTACTCCACAGCAAAATGGGGTTGCCGAGAGAAAGAATAGAACACTCATAGAGGCTTGCAGGACAATGCTGAGTGATTCTTCACTACCGGAGTACTTCTAGGCTGAAGGTATCAACACTGCTTGCCACGTGCAAAACAGAGCACTAATCAACAAAAATCATCATAAGACTCCCTATGAACTTCTAAAATGCAAGAAACCAACTCTGTCTTATTTTAGAATCTTTGGCAGTAAATGCTTCGTGCTTAACAATGGAAAGTATTATAAAACTAAGTTTAGTGAAAAATGTTTTGAAGGTATTTTTGTAGGTTATAGTAGCCATAGTAAGGCATATAGGATTTTCAACAAGAAAACCCTGGTTGTGGAAGAAACTTATAATGTTATATTTGATGAGACGAGTATGCTTCAAGGCAGCTCTTCTAGTGTCTTTGTTGAAGATGCAGATGCAAGGTTCAAAGAACTACACTTAGAAGATGTTGTAAAGGAAGACGTTCCAAAATCTATTGAAGTAAATGCTCCTTCTACATGTGAGGATGATGACCCTCAGGAAGATGAAGATGTACCTGAAGTGCAGGAACCTCATGGTCATCTAAATGTTGGAATGATCAGACATTTGAGAGATCATCCAGCTAATCAAATCATCGGAGATCCTTCAAGCAGAGTTCTAACTAGAAGAGGTACAACTAACGAAGTTTTACATTTAAGTTTTCTCTCACAGATTGAGCCGAAGAAGTTTGAAGAAGCAAACACCGATCCCTCTTGGATCCTTGCTATGCAAGAGGAGCTCAACCAATTCAAGAGATGTAAAGTTTGGAAGTTGTTACCTAGACCCAAAGGACAGAATGTGATTGGAACCAAATGGATTTACCGGAACAAGCTTGATGAAAAGGGCATCATCACCAAGAACAAAGCAAGACTGGTTGCTCAAGGATACAGGCAAGAAGAAGGGATTGACTTTGATCAGACCTTCGGACCAGTAGCAAGACTTGAAGCCATTCGATTATTTCTGGCTTATGCTGCATATAAGGGCTTTAAGGTTTTCCAGATGGATGTAAAGTCCGCCTTTCTGAATGGAGACCTTAAAGAGGAAGTTTATGTAGCTCAGTCTCCAGGTTTTGTAGATCCTAACTTTCCTGATCATGTATTTTATTTACATAAAGCCTTGTATGGTCTCAAACAGGCACCCCGAGCCTGGTATGAGACATTGTCTAAGTTTCTTCTTGAGAACAAATTTACAAGAGGAACAATAGACAAGACATTATTTCTTAGGGAAGTTAAAGGCGAGATTTTGCTTGTGCAAATCTATGTCGACGATATTATTTTCGGCTCTACTGATGACAAACTTTGTAAAAAGTTCTCTAACTTGATGCAAAGTAAGTTTGAAATGAGCAGTATGGGAGAGCTGAAATATTTCTTAGGACTCCAGGTGCACCAATCTGAAGATGGAATCTTCATCTCTCAGACGAAGTTCACCAAAGAGCTTCTTAAGAAATTTGGAATGGAGAGTGCAACCTCAATGAGGACTCCAATGGGCTCAAGTATGTCTCTGGACAAGGATGAAAAGGGGAAACCCTTTGATGAAACCAAGTACAGAAGCATAATTGGGTCCTTGCTCTATCTCACTGCCACTAGGCCTGATATAATGTTCTCAACATGTGTTTGTGCCAGGTATCAGGTGAACTGTAAGGAATCTCATTATGCCGCTGCAAAGAGGATTTTGAGATACCTTAAGGCTACACCAAATCTCGGCTTATGGTACCCAAGAAGCAATGATTTTGAACTAATTGGTTTTTCAGACGCTGATTTTGCAGGTAGCAAAGATGATAGGAAGAGCACTTCGGGAACTTGCCAGTTCTTAGGAAAAAGGCTCGTTTCCTGGAGTAGCAAGAAGCAAAATTGCGTTTCTATATCAACTGCTGAATCGGAGTATATCTCTGCCGGCAGTTGCTGTGCACAACTTTTGTGGATAAAAAATCAGCTTGAGGACTATAATTTAAAGCTCTCTGAAATCCCCATATTCTGTGACTCCTCAAGTGCTATTGCCATAGCAAATAATCCCGTCTCTCACAGCAGAACGAAGCATATTGAGCTTCGCTACCACTTCATCCGGGAACATGTTGAGAGTAAGGATATAAATTTGTTATATGTTAATACTGACAAACAAATTGCAGATATTTTTACGAAGCCTCTGGACGAAACAAAATTCAATTTCTTCAAAATGGAACTTGGAATGCTTAACAAGGACTTTTGAAGTTGGGACTGTTGAGATTTCACGAAATTGCACGAGATTTCACTTGTTAACTCAGAAAATGTCATGAAATTTCACGGATGTTCACGGGGCAAATTTTACTCCTCTCGAATACGATTTTATCGTCCTTCAGGTACGCACTCTACTTAAATTTATATATATATATATATATAAAAGTCAAAGAAAACATCACAATTTCACGAGAACCTCCGTGAAACCCTACCCGACCGTTCGTCTCCTCCTTTCGCTATTCCTCTGTTTCTCTTCCTCGGCGTCGACGACATCAATGGCGCCCAAAGCTTCAGGTGGTTTGCATTCAGGGGGAGAGTTGGTGAGAGGCGCCTTCCGCTCAGCTTGAGATGAATTTCGAAACGTGATTTTGATGCTCGATGTCGCCGGGCTCAGTTACATCCTAGAAGAACCGGCAAAAATTCTAGAACAGGACATTCTGGAGTTCTATCGCAATGCCAAAATCTCAGGCCAAGGTAAGAAGATCAAAAGCTCTATTCGGTCTTGCAAAATCATTTTGAAGGCTAGTGGTATCAACCGATCGTTGAGGATGCCTGAAGTTGAATCAGAAGAGTTGTCGGTTGAAGATATTTTCAGAGCCAGAAGATTCTGTGGCATTCTTGATCAAAGCTCCAAAATCAGAAGAAAGTTCATGAATGATGGAGGTAAGCTTCTGTGTGATATTATAGGAAAAGTATTATTATGCAAGGTAGGCTCTCATGACTACCTCTCTGAAGAAGCTTTCAAAATTCACACCGCTATAATTTGTCGAAAAAATTTCAATTTTGGTGAAGTAATCTTTGAGAAGATTAAAGAAAGTTTTCTTGCTCCAAATTTTGGTAGAATTCTCAGTCTGCTTCTCCACAGTAGCAATCCAGATTTTTTTAATCTTGGAAGAGGTCTCCCCATCCACCACACAAAGAAGATCACCTCAACCATTTTCTCAAAATGGGAAAGGGTAATTCCCAAGGGCTTGGTGAATGCTGGAGTTAGGGCTGCTGTAAGTGATGATGAGGCCCTTCTGCCTGATGAGCATAGGTCTACTGAAGCAGGGCAATCCTCCAGGGGGAGTGGACTTACTCCAGCTCCTGCTCAGGGCAGAGCTGCACATGTTGAGGGGGAGTTTCCAACCCCAAGAGACATTGGTGCAGGAAGTGGTGCTGCAGAAGATGTTCCTCCCAGTGATGTTGATCAAGCACCTCTTGATCCTGTTGATTCTGTTGCCCCTGCTGCTGATCTTGTCTTGGAGGGCCCAGAGGGTGTTGCTGATTTTGTTGAAGCTCCTCAGCTGGAAGGTTCAAGGAGATCACCTGCCATGGTTGATTCTCATTCTGAAGATCATGAAATCTTGCCAGACTCTCCTCATGAGCAATCTGAATCTGGGGAGTAGGGCAGTCTTGGTGCCATGCTGAGGTTGGCTAAGGAGATGTCTCTTTCTGAGGGGGAGAAAGACCAGGAAGATATCTTCATGGCTGAATCTGTTCCTCCTGAGGTCTTTCCTTCTGTGCTGCTTTTGCCTCCTCCAGAAGTTTTTGTGGCTAAGAGCACTTCTCCAAGAGCAACTGTGCTTGACAGCATAGCACAGTCCTCAAGTTTTGTAGCTGATAGTTTTTCTCCTGCAGAGGTTGAGACTGGGGATAGCTCTCACTCTTCTTTGCTGAAGTCCATAGCAGGGCTGCTAAAGGGTCAGACTGATCACTTTGATCACTCTATCAAGCAAGTCTATAAGAAGATTGACTCTGTTGATAGTTCTCTAAAGCAGGAAATGGCTGAGATCAAGCATGACATGGGAAGATTCAAGTCTGATCAAGAAGCCTGGATGATATCTGCAGGGAAAGCTTTGGATCATACAAACAAAGCTGTTGGGCATGCTCTCAAGAATCTGCATCAGGTTAGTGAAGATGTACTACAGTTGACTACTGCTCTCTCCACTCTTAGCTCTGCTCATGATCAAGGAGTCACTTACTTGGATGATCAAGTTGAAAATCAGCTGAAGAGATTGTATACCCTCCTGCATGAAGATGTCATAAAGGGGGAGGAGAGTGTGGTATCCAAGTTAGAAGAAAGTGCAAGCAAAATGGATGAGTTGAATGAAAGTGTAGCTTTTCAATTGCAAGATCTCAAGGAAAACATCTTACAAAATGTTAAGGATGTGAACTGGTATACTTATGATGCCCAAAGCTGGCTGTTCAAGCAAGTGGCTGGAATGCTTGGGTTTACTGTTGTGGATAAAGGATCAGATCTTCCCTCATCTAGTGCTCCAGGACCCAGGGCTCCTTGTTTCTCTCCAAATCCTATTGAGGATCCTGTTTCTGCTGATGAAGTTATCCCTGCTTCAACATATCAAGAATTTTGGGATGATCCTTTCCCTGCTCAAGATCCTAACAGCTCTCATTTTGCTGATCCCTCTGAGAAGTCCTTAAAAAGGAAGCTTTTTGCTGATAAGCCACCTGCTAAGAGGTCTAATCCATATAAGAAGATCAGAGAATTTTATGATAAGCCTCCTCCTAGAAACTTCCAAGAAAGTTGGAGCCCCATCTCCAAAAGCATTGTTCTCTCTGTTTTTGATAAAGTCAGCAATCAGAATGAAAAAGTCAGTGACCATTATAGTTCAGAAGAATGGAGCAAGTTTGAGAAGAGGACAAATGAAAGAAGAATTCACTTCAAGAATGGTGGATCTAAAGAGTCTGCTCCTGACAAATACTGGCCTAAGCCAAAGGCATTCTTTGAGAGAATGGATTCAGAACTGAAGAAGGAAGCTGAGGCAGTGGACAGAATGGTTGCAAAGAAGAAAGGCAAAGGTCATGAATAAGCTGTGCCTATCTGGATTCATGATGTTTTCTTTGCTTATATTTATATACACATTTCTTTTGTGATTAAGTTAAAACATTCAGTCCTATTCTGTTTTTCCTTATATATTACTGTCTGGGTTGTGCTTTCTTATTTAGTATTCTTTCTGTGCAATTCAAGTTAGTGCCTAGGGTTATGACATCTTCAAATAGGGGGAGATTGTTGGGTATTGTGTCCACAATCACCTTGATTTGAAGATGTCCCCTAGTAAACTAAAATGAATTGTATTTGTATTTGATGACTTTTGTTTAGATGTGTTATGACAGGCCTTAATGCTAAGTGCTCACCAAAGTCAGGTTGCAATGGATCACCAAACACAGTTCTAGACAATGTAATCCCTCATTGTATAGAACAAAGTGTTGGTCCATGTGTAATCTCTCTTTTGGGGTGCACTTCATATACTCATAACTGAAGGTTTTCAAGGTTGAGGAGTGGAGCAAGTTTTCAGAAGAAAAGAGAAATTTATGCTGAGTCATTTCGTCGAGATGACTCGGGTCATTCCGACGAATCCCGACGAATCCAGACAGAAGAATTTTGTCTTGGTTTAGAAGAAATTTCTGAAGCCAAGTCCATTCGTCGAGATGACTCGGGTTATTCTGACGAATCCCGACGAATGCTGACAGAGGTCTTTTTGGCTGAGTTGTGAAGAAATTTCTGAAGCCAAGTCCATTCGTCGAGATGACTCGGGTCATTCCGACGAATCCCGACGAATGCTGACAGAGGTCATTTTGGCTGGGTTGTGAAGAAAATTCTGCAACTAAGTTAATTCGTCGGATGTTCTCGTGTACTTCCGACGAATCCCGACGAATGGTGACAGACAGTGTTTTTCACGGGTTGTTCAGTCTTTCCCTGTGGCCAAGTCAATTCGTCGGATGTTCACGTGAAGTCTCGACGAATGACGGACAGACGGATTTCAAATCCTCATTTCATTTTCGAAAATTAGAAGTTAGCCACCTTGAACAGTACACGAGTCGCCTCTCCCTTCTTTGTCGCAAGAGCCGTTGAAGTCCTCCCTATAAATAAATCCTTATTTTAGGGCAAGGGGACCTCTCTCAGAAATTGATCCAAAAAAAAAAAAAAAATCTCTCTCAGCCGACAATTCAGAAAAGATAAAAACTCGATCTCCTTTCTCTTTTGCTGAACAAGAAATCTGAGACCTAACATTCACTGCTCAAGATCCTTTCTCTATTGTTGTTGAAGATTTCTTAGAAGAAGGCCTTTGATCTTATTGCTGCTCTCATTATTGAAGATTCTTTCAAGTAAGTCAAAGGGCCTATTCAGATCTGGTTAGCCAAGTCTTCTCTTTTCCACTTCTTTCATGTGCCAAGCTTTCCTTCAAGGTTAAGAAGAAGACTCAGTTTTCAAGATCTGAAGTTAATCTCTTTTGAGGTTAAAAAGAAGTATTATTTAGTTTCAATATTTTATTTTGTAGGAGTTTTCACTCCGAGATTATTTGTAGGAGTTGTTATACTCCGAGTTGTAGGAGTTGTTATACTCCGAGTTGTAGGAGTGGTATACTCCGAGTTGTAGGAGATTTGACTCCGAGGTGTAAGATTAGTTATAATCTGAGATTGGTGAAGTAGCCGAGTCTAGCCTCGAAGTGCTAGATAGGCGAGGAGGGAAAGAGGACTACCCACATCGGGGAACCTCGATAAAATCCTTGTGTCTGTGCTGTGGTTGTTTGTTTGCTTTTCTGTGTTAAATTTTTAATTCCGCATAAAGACATAGAATCCACCTATTCACCCCCCTCTAGGTTATTTAGGCCGCAACTAGATACTTTCAGAGCCCGACAGCGGGATCATCCGGGGCAATCCAGCACCAGGACTTGCACATCTCGCCAGCCTCTCCGCGAGATCAACCTGACCCACCGGCTAGTGAGAGCCCGACAGCGGGATCATCCGGGGAAATCCAGTACCAGGACTTGCACATCTCGCCAGCCTCTCCGCGAGATCAACCTGACCCACCGGCTAGTGAGAGCCCAGCTGCGGGATCATCCTGGGCAATCCAGCACCAGGACTTGCACATCTCGCCAGCCTCTCCGCGAGATCAACCTGACCCACGGGCTAGTGAGAGCCCGGCAGCGGGATCATCCGGGGAAATCCAGCACCAGTACTTGCACATCTCGCCAGCCTCTCCGTGAGATCAACCTGACCCACCGGCTAGTGAGATCCCAACAGCGGGATCATCCGGGGCAATCCAGCACCAGGACTTGCACATCTCGCCAGCCTCTCCGTGAGATCAACCTGACCCACCGGCTAGTGAGAGCCCGGCAGCGGGATCATCCGGGGCAATCCAGCACCAGGACTTTCACATCTCGCCAGCCTCTCCGCGAGATCAACCTTACCCACCGGCTAGTGAGAGCCCGGCAGCGGGATCATCCGGGGCAATCCAGCACCAGGACTTGCACATCTTGCCAGCCTCTCCGCGAGATCAACCTGACCCACCGGCTAGTGAGAGACCGACAGCGGGATCATTCGGGGCAATCCAGCACCAGGACTTACACATCTATTAGCATGACTAGCTACTATCAGTATGCAATAGACAAATCAATAATGGGTTTACAGTAGGAAATATTTTAAGGATAAAATTGTTTTAAGTCATCCCCACTCCTGGCACGGTCGAGGGGTATCCCTTCCACATCCTTGAGGTGGTACCCTCCCAACTTGAGCACTTCACTTACAATATATGGCCCCTCCCAGTTAAGGTTAAGTTTGCCGACCGCGACCCCCCTCCCCGCTGCATCGACCTTCTTCAAGACCAAGTCCCCTTTCTGGAAATGCTTCACCCAAATGTGTTTGTCAAAGTATCGGGCCATCCGTCGTTTGATCTCCTCCTGCCGAATAGTGGCCAGGTCCCTGAGCTCTTCCACTAGATCCAAAGATAATCTCTGCCCCTCTTCATTGTCCGTTAGCCATTCCTCATCTCCTTCCCCCACGCTGATCACCCTTGGTGACTTTACCTCAAACTCGACTGGGAGGACGACCTCTGACCCGTGGGAGTGCTTGAAAGGAGTCTCTTCGGTAGCTGTGTTTGGGGTGGTCCTTAGGGCCCAGAGGACCGAAGGCAATTGTTCCACCCAGCTTCCCCTAAGGTTTTCCACCTTCTTTTTCAATAGGTTCACAATGATTTTGTTTGCTGCCTCCACCTGTCCATTGCTCCGAGGGTGGTGGACTGATGCGAAACGGAAGTCTATGCCGAGTTGGGTGCAGAAGCTCACAAATTCGTCGCTTGCGAACTGTGGCCCGTTATCCGTGACGATGGCCAGAGGGAGCCCATGCCTGCAAATTATTTCACCCCAAACAAAATTTCTCACCACCTGGGATGTTACCTTAGCGAGGGCCTTCACCTCGATCCACTTAGAGAAATAATCAACCATCACCAGTAGGAACTTTCTTTGGCCGCTCCCCTGAGGGAAAGTCCCCACCAAATCCAAACCCCATATCGCAAAGGGCCAAGGGGCTGTAATCGTCCGGAACCTATGAGCGGGAAGGCGCTGGAGGGGGGCGTAGAGTTGGCACTTGGAGCACTTGTTAGAAAACTCTGCCGCATCTTTGCTGTGGGTGGGCCAAAAATAGCCCTGCCTTAGTACTCTCCCTTCCAGGGTCCTGCCCCCCCGAGTGACTGCCGCACTCCCCCGAGTGGATCTCTTCCAGGAGTTTTGGGGCTTCCTCCTCCGAGACACAACGGGATAGGAGCCCGGAGAAAGTCTTTCGACATAGCGACCCTGCATGCAAGGAGTAATATGCCGATTTATACCTGAGCCGCTGCTTGTCTACCTCTTCCTCGGGGAACTTCCCCATTGTTAAGTAGGTGATGAAGGGATCCATCCACGACACCCGCTGGTCCACCTCCATCATCTCCCCCTCCTCGATGGAGGGTCGGAAAAGCTCCGACACTGTTCCCCCAGCCCGGGGACCAAACTTGGCTAGGAGGTCCGCCTGGGTACTCTCCCCTCTTGGGATGTGCTTGATGGAGAAGGTGCGAAACTGTCCCACTACCCCTTTAACCTTCTCCGGGTATCATTGGAGAGTTGATTCTTTGACCTCGAATTCCCCCTGATCTGGCACGCCACCACCATGGAGTCCGTCGAGACCTCCACGTCCTGCACCACCAATTCTTGTGCCAAGCGGAGGCCTGCTACCACGGCCTCGTACTCGGCTTGGTTATTAGTGAGGGGGAAATGGATGCTTATCGCTTGCTCTATCCTGGTTCCTTGGGGACTCACCAACACCACCCCTCCTCCGAAGGAATGCTTTCCCGACGCACCATCGACCAGCATCATCCAAGCCACCAGGTGGGGTGTCACAACCTGCATTTTATCAATATTTAAAATATATCAGAGTGAGAGAAAATACGCGCCATGATTCCACGCCGTGCAGGGAACAACTGCAGACGCTCATGCAAACTCCTAAATCTAATGCTCTTTTATGAAAAGACATGTTATTATGATAAAACAATATTTAAGTTTAAGTTGAGAACCATGTCCCTCGGTTCAGTGTATCAACTAGTCCACGAGTAAAGTATATGTGGTCGCAGCGGAGAAATACTTGATTCAATTCTTTTATGGTCCTATATGAGCCCGAAGACCTAACATACAGCTAATGTTATGCATGACTCTAGATTTATTATAAGAAATAAAAAGGTTTTATAACGTTCAAAATATGGTGGCTTTCAGTTAAAGATATGCGATGAATCTAAGTTAAAAACAGCTTTTTATATTTAAAGTAACTAACATGCATCCTAACATAAATCCTTTCCAGAGAGCAAGAGTAAGAGCTAACAGTAGGTAACAGCAGTGAACACTAGCAAGTAGTCTAACATCCAAGACAAAACACTATGGGCGTCAACAAACAGACACAAACCCATAGGAGCAAAACTACTCAGAAAAGACAAAACTACCTCACAGAAGGAGATGAAACAAACGCTGCAACTACCTGCAGCACAGAAACCTCGAGCTCTACCAGGCAAACCTGCTACTGCTCTGAACCTGAGGCATTCAAAAGAATAACACCTCAGAAACAAGTTGCAAGTGGTGCAAGAGAGCAAAAAGAGCTAAACAAACCTCCAAGTAAACGGGAGGTATACCAATAGCCTGCAACAGATGTCAGTACTAGAGTGCAGAAACAGGGAAGAGAAACCAGCTAAGTAGCTAAAATCAAGAGAGTTCACTAACAGAAGCAAAAGAAATGCATAGCTATATATATATATATATATATATTTACCAGATTTCAAATTCATATTCGTATTCATATTCGTAAGAGACTGATCAGCTCATCCAAAAGAAGAGCACCGCACCGGGGGCAAAAACCACACCGCGTACGACCTCTTAATCAAAAGCTTACAAGAACATCGCACCAGGGGCAAAAACCACACCGCGTACGACCTATTAATCAAAAGCTTAAAAGAACACCGCACCGGGGGCAAAAACCACACCGCGTACGACCTCCTAATCAAAAGCTTAAAAGAATACCGCACCGGGGGCAAAAACCACACCGCGTACGACATCCAACACATTTAGGTTACGGTTAGGAAGCATCATGCCGGGGTAAAAACTACACCGCGCACAACCCTCAATATAGCATTTTATTATGACAGTTCTGAACTACGAAGTCGACGAAGAACTTAGGCCAAACTGAATATACGGTCGACGTAACTACACATACCATCCATGTACAAGTCGAAGGCCCTAACAACACATATATCCAAAATAAACGGGGAAAAACTAGCCATCTGATGGTATTCCGATACTGAGATAATTCAGTTAAATCATTCCGCCTAACGAGGCGACGATCCAAATGATGCGACGACCAAGTTGACACGACAGCTAGAAGCACACAATTCAAGGTTCAACACTTAGACCAACACCCTACTAATAAGCGAGTTGAGGATTTGATACAATCATCGTAAAAGACTCTGAACGATACAATTGTTAACGGGAAACCAAGCGGTCAACCAACGATGCTGACCTGACCGACAAGCAGCCAAAACATGCCTTAAATTATACAACGGGAACGAATCGAGATCATATAGTTGGTAAAGGATAAGCAATAGAAGTCTTGCAGTCAACAAACCGGTCGCATGCGATTACCAAAGCACAAACTATGCAAAATCATCATGCAATCCTTACGAGATAAATCAACTTCATACAGGCAGTCGACACCAAAGAAATTAACTCCATACATGCCGTCGATGAAGGACTTATGCAAATCGAACTATGCAGTCGAAATTAGGTTATGTAAGGATGAAGTCTAGGAGGGCGACATTTGACTTAGATCGGGATATGCAGAGGTATGATGCAGTCAAAGAAGACTTGGAATAAAACCGACCTCTCTAGAAATGAAAACTGGTCTCTCGAGAAATGGAAACAGGCCTCTCGAGACCTCTCAAGGAATAAAATCTGGATTTCTCTAGAGCTCCCATAATGCCCTACTCCTTCTTGAAGATGATATTGTTTCATTGAATTAGGGTTATTAACGCAAAATTCTAAAGCAGCTTTTGTTTGGCCTACTGCCGCTACGTTATCACGCTCCCCTTCAACCCCGAGCAGAGCACATTTAGTTATATCTTTGAGGTCTATCTTCCGATCTCTCGATACTAATTCACCTTTAGCAAGAGCAAAATCATTAAAGACTTCCTCAATTGTTTGTAGATAAAATTCAGCTGTCATATCCATTGGAGCTAAGTGTTCATCATAAAATAATATTGTCCGATTAGCTGCAGCTTTATTACCCTCTAGTAAATTTTGTGGTAGTTCTAGATGAGAATTGTCGTGTCTAAGAATATCTAAACTCATAAAACCCATAAGCTGAAAAAGAAAGAGGTATTACTATTTCAACGGCGCAGGTAGAATATGAAACTGAAAACAGGCATTATGCACACGTAGATTGTCCTGGTCACGCCGATTATGAAAAAAAATATGATTACTGGTTCTGCCCAAATGGATGGGGCTATATTGGTAGTATCTGCAGTTAATGGCCCAATGCCTCAAACAACAGAACATATTTACTTGCTAAGCAAGTAGGAGTACCTACTATGGTAGTTTTCTTAAATAAAGTAAATATGGTAGTTGATCCTGATCTGCTTGAACTTGTTGAAATGGAAATAAGAGAACTTTCATCTCAATATAAGACGAAAACAAACAAGAGAGCAAGGGATCCACCACTTGCCTTTGTTTTGCCCGAGACGTCTTCCGAAATGCGCCACGTCGTAGATCTGGGCAAAAGAAGATGGGAGAAGTTGAATTCTACAAGAAATCGGGCGAAATAGGGGTTAGGGTCAAAAATCCTATCATGAAAACGTCGAGGAAACGGGGAAAACTTACCTCTATAGCGAAGCTCTCGTCGAGAGCATTCCAGATCTACTCTCGATCGAAGATTTCGAGCTCTGGATCGCCGACGGCGGCCACCGGAAGGACAACGAACCCACACGCCCTCGCTGTCTCGCGCTCCCTGGTTCGGTCGAGAGAAAATGAAGAGGGGGAGGGGGAGGTCCAAGGTAGATTATTTACATTTTTATAACTTTTATAATATTATATTAATATTTATAATATAAGTGTGATAATATAGTAGTATAAGTATTATATTATTACGAAGGACTAAACGCACACCAAAACGAACGAAATTTGCACCGTAGGTGAACGTCGGCGCTACGAATCTAACGACGAAGTCAAAACCAAATGCTGACTTTCTGTTCTCGAGATATAAATCTCCAAAGTTTATGCTAGACGTAAACCATACAAAACTTCAAACGCGCGCCGAGACTCCAAAAACGATCGGATTGCGATGAAACTTGACGGGGATTTCTATAATTAAACAACTTAATTTCCTATCATAAAATTTTCCAATTTCGGTAACTTTCAAAATTTTGTCGGCTTGACCAAACGGACACGCGAACGCACTAACAGCGATGCGTCGTTAACTCTGCACTAGCGTAACGCCCTTACGTCATTATTACGACAATTAAAATAATTAAAATAAAAGTCGAAAATCAAGGCGTTACAGTCACTCCCCCTAAAAAGAAGTTTCATCCTGAAACTTAGAACGTAAAACGAAACTAGATGCCAAGAAAGATAAATTGAGATTCGCTGGATAGAAATGCTACCCGAAGAGGCCTAAGAGAACAGCTGAGGATAAGATCCTCACTCATCATTAACTCTTACGCCCCCAGAATACAGACAAATGTCTCGACAAAGGAAGGATTAGGCTGCAATAGAGACACAAAGCTAGGGGCATGACAAACAAAAGCACAAACTTTCACCACTGGCTCACGTGAAACACCTCGTGAGAACCATGGAAAGAAGCAGGCAAACACAGCCTAATAGCAGACACTCTGATGCACTCACTCTGGCATCAGAGAAACCATCAAGAAACCCATGCCCCCAACTACGAGCTCTAAATTAGCACTCCGCCAATTGCAAATTTCTCATAATGCATCTGAGACAACAGTAGCTCCTCACGGATAAGCGAAACCGCGACACTCAAATCCACCAAAGCTTCCAAAATCTGCCTCAAATCACTGACAGGCACCACATTCTGATACAAACCTTGCTACACTATTTTGTACTTCCAAGCATCAAACCATTTTCCTCAGATCACGATACATTTCTTTTTGAAATCAAAATGGTAGGGAACGCTAGAACTTCACGCTTTGCCAAAAATCCTTGCCCGAATATTTTCAATAGCGGGATTAACATATTTACTTCTAAAATTCTACATGATCAATTTTTTTTTCTCAGAGAAGTCCGTAAAATCACCACCCTTTGACTAGACCTCGAATGAAATGTAACTCCAAATCATCAAAGGCTCTCCCAATATTAAGCTGGTCAACATCACCATTGATTCCAATATCTGCCAATGAAATTCTCTCTACCAGCTACTACACTAAAACACTAAGGATGAGTGTAGGGTAATTTTTTCTCGTAAAATTGCAGTTTTCATGAATCATGAACAAGAACAATTCCTTTCTGCATCAATATTGAACACCCGATCCATGATCAAAATTCATAACAAGGTCTTCTAAGTTTAGCACTTCCAAAATAGCTTAAGCGATAAAAACCACTTATAAGGGAACATAGCACTAAGGGGATCAACTAAACGATCAACCATCTAACGATGATCGGCCACAAAACTAAATCAGGAAGAACGCTCGCTCAACTAACCTCTATTTTCAATTCACTTGTAAAACCACACACATAATTTCCATAACGAAAATCCAAATCCAAAGGTGCAAGCCAAAAACTAGGTCAGAACATAACCTGAAATCACCCAAGCAAACACTTGATCCTCTTCCCTGATCAGCACATCTATCTCTTCCGCCTCTCCGCAGCCTAACTCATATCAGGGTACCGCACTCTAGTCTACTGCCCTAACATATTCTCCAACAAAATCTGAATTCTGCGTCTGCATCACAACCATTTGTCTCAACAATGCCTCATTCCCCCGACACAATTCCTCGATCACTGAATCGCTACGCGCACCTGAGGATTCATCCTCTACTTGGGGAGTCGATCCCGACGTATTACGCTCTGAAATCATCTCCTGCGATTACGAACGATCATCCCATCTATACCTAGTTACCTAGCTTACTACCTCAACTAGGAAACTAGAATCATCTAACTCAAATAGATCAGAAATGTATAGACACTTGCACTTGCTGTTACCTTGCTCTGGGATTTCATAAATGATGTTATGCTCTAATACTTGGGATGATGCTCTGTCATCCCTTTTGACTCTTGTGCCTATGATATGAATGCATGTATTCTTTAATCTCTTTTGAAATCATGTGTGTACGTGTGTCATCATGTAAACCTTAACTTAGCACGCGTGCTTATGCGATGATATGTTATGCATGTAGTGATATGCATTCTAAAAAGGCCTTAATGCATGTCATGAGCGGCGTACACATGTAACGTTATGCATCCCATACTACATAACATTACATGTAACGAAAAAAGAAAACGTGCTAATGGGCATCCATGTAATGGTGGTTATGCATCCCATACTACATAACCATCACATGTTGCCACCTATGGTGGATCCATATACAAACACATATTATGCATCCCATACTACATAATATGCCCCGTATACTTCTTATCATGCTATGAGTGTAGTGACTATGCTTTGGTTAAGATGTACTGATGACACATCGGTGTGTGTATGCAAATGAATGGAGGAAATAACACTTATCAGATTGGCTGGTTCGACCAACTTGTCAAACCAACCTCCCTCTGATACCAACTGTCACAACCAGCATTTTCTCAATATTTAAAATATATCAGAGTGAGAGAAAATACATGCTGTGATGCCACGCCGTGCAGGGAACAACTGCAGACGCTCAGGCAAACTCCTAAATCTAATGCTCTTTTATGAAAAGACATGTTATTATGATATAACAATATTTAAGTTTAAGTTGAGAACCGTGTCCCTCGGTTCAGTGGATCAACTAGTCCACGAGTAAAGTATATGTGGTCGCAGCGGAGAAATACTTGATTCAATTCTTTTATGGTCCAATATGAGCCCGAAGACCTAACATACAGCTAATGTTATGCATGACTCTAGATTTATTATAAGAAATAAAAAGGTTTTATAACGTTTAAAATATGGTGGCTTTCAGTTAAAGATATGCGATGAATCTAAGTTAAAAGCAGCTTTTTATATTTAAAGTAACTAACATGCATCCTAACATAAATCCTTCCCAGAGAGCAAGAGTAAGAGCTCACAGTAGGTAACAGCAGTGAACACTAGCAAGTAGTCTAACATCCAAGACAAAACACTATGGGCGTCAACAAACAGACACAAACCCATATGACCAAAACTAGTCAGAAAAGACAAAACTACCTCACAGAAGGAGGTGAAACAAACGCTGCCACTACCTGTAGTACAGAAACCTCGAGCTCTACCAGACGAACCTGCTACTGCTCTGAACCCGAGTCATTCAAAAGAAGAACACCTCAGAAACCAGTTGCAAGTGGTGTAAGAGAGCAAAAAGAGCTAAACAAACCTCTAAGTAAACGGGAGGTATACCAACAGCCTGCAACAGATGTCAGTACTAAAGTGCAGAAACAGGGAAGAGAAACCAACTAAATAGCTAAAATCAAGAGAGTTCACTAACAGAAGCAAAAGAAATGCATAGCTATATATATATATATATTTACCAGATTTCAAATTCATATTCGTATTCATATTCGTAAGAGACTGATCAGCTCATCCAAAAGAAGAGCACCACACCGGGGGCAAAAACCACACCACGTACGACCTCCTAATCAAAAGCTTAAAAGAACACCGCACCGGGGGCAAAAACCACACCACGTACGGCCTCCTAATCAAAAGCTTAAAAGAACACCGCACCGGGGGCAAAAACCACACCGCGTACGGCCTCCTAATCAAAAGCTTAAAAGAACACCGCACCGGGGGCAAAAACCACACCGCGTACGACCTCCAACACATTTAGGTTACAGTTAGGAAGCATCTTGCCGGGGGTAAAAACCACACCGCGCACAACCCTCAATATAGCATTTTATTATGATGGTTCTGAACTACGAAGTCGACGAAGAACTTAGGCCAAACTGAATATACGGTCGACGTAACTACACAGACCATCCATGTACAAGTCCAAGGCCATAACAACACTTATCTCCAAAATAAACGGGGAAAAACTAGCCATCTGATGGTATTCCGATACCGAGACAATTCAGTTAAATCATTCCGCCTAACGAGGCGACGATCCAAATGATGCGACAACTAAGTTGACACGACAGCTAGAAGCACACAATTCAAGGTTCAACACTTAGACCAACACCCTACTAAAAAGCGAGTTGAGGATTTGATACAATCATCGTAAAAGACTCTGAACGATACAATTGTTAACGGGAAACTAAGCGGTCAACCAACGATGCTGACCTGACCGACAAGAAGCCAAAACATGCCTTAAATTATACAACGGGAATGAATCGAGATCATATAGTTGGTAAAGGATAAGCAAGAGAAGTCTTGCAGTCAACAAACCGGTCGCATGCGATTACCAAAGCACAAACTATGCAAAATCATCATGCAATCCTTACGAGATAAATCAACTTCATACAGGCAGTCGACACCAAAGAAATTAACTCCATACATGCAGTCGACGAAGGACTTATGCAAATCGAACTATGCAGTCGAAATTAGGTAATGTAAGGATGAAGTCTAGGAGGGCGACATTTGACTTAGATCGAGATATGCAGAGGTATGATGCAGTCAAAGAAGACTTGGATTTTTCAAGACTTCTCCAGGAGTAAAACAGATTTCTCAGGACCTTTCAATGAATAAAACCGACCTCTCTAGAAATGAAAACTGGTCTCTCGAGAAATGGAAACAGGCCTCTCGAGAGCTCCCATAATGCCCTACTCCTTCTTGAAGATGATATTGTTTTATTGAATTAGGGTTATTAACGCAAAATTCTAAAGCAGCTTTTGTTTGGCCTACTGCCGCTACGTTATCACGCTCCCCTTCTACCCCGAGCAGAGCACATTTAGTTATATCTTTGAGGTCTATCTTCCGATCTCTCGATACTAATTCACTTTTAGCAAGAGCAAAATCATTAAAGACTTCCTCAATTGTTTGTAGATAAAATTCAGCTGTCATATCCATTGGAGCTAAGTGTTCATCATAAAATAATATTGTCCGATTAGCTGCAGCTTTATTACCCTCTAGTAAATTTTGTGGTAGTTCTAGATGAGAATTGTCGTGTCTAAAAATATATAAACTCATAAAACCCATAAGCTGAAAAAGAAAGAGGTATTACTATTTCAACGGCGCGGGTAGAATATGAAACTGAAAACATGCATTATGTACACGTAGATTGTCCTAGTCACGCCGATTATGAAAAAAAATATGATTACTGGTGCTGCCCAAATGGATGGGGCTATATTGGTAGTATCTGCAGTTAATGGCCCAATGCCTTAAACAACAGAACATATTTACTTGCTAAGCAAGTAGGAGTACCTGCTATGGTAGTTTTCTTAAATAAAGTAAATATGGTAGATGATCCTGATCTGCTTGAACTTGTTGAAATGGAAATAAGAGAACTTTCATCTCAATATAAGACGAAAACAAACAAGAGAGCAAGGGATCCACCACATGCCTTGGTTTCACCGGAGACGTCTTCCGAAACGCGCCACGTCGTAGATCGGGGCAAAAGAAGACGGGAGAAGTTGAATTCTACAAGAAATCGGGCAAAATAGGGGTTAGGGTCAAAAATCCTATCGCGAAAACGTCGAGGAAACGGGGAAAACTTAACTCTATAGCGAAGCTCTCGTCGAGAGCATTCCAGATCTACTCTCGATCGAAGATTTCGAGCTCTAGATCGCCGGCGGCGGCCACCGGAAGGACCACGAACCCACACGCCCTCGCCGTCTCGCGCTCCCTGGTTCGGTCGGGAGAAAATGAAGAGGGGGAGGGGGAGGTCCACGGTAGATTATTTACATTTTTATAACTTGTATAATATAATATTAATATTATAATATAAGTGTGATAATATAGTTGTATAAGTATTATATTATTACGAAGGACTAAACGCACACCAAAATGAACGAAATTTGCACCGTAGCTGAACGTCGGCGCTACGAATCTAATGACGAAGTCAAAACCAAATTCCGACGTTCCGTTCTCGAGATATAAATCTCCAAAGTTTACGCTAGACGTAAACCACACAAAACTTCAAACGTGCGCCGAGACTCCAAAAACGATCGGATTGCGATGAAACTTGACGGGGATTTCTAAAATTAAACAACTTAATTTCCTATCTTAAAATTTTTGAATTTCGGTAACATTCAAAACTTTGTCGGCTTGACCAAACGGACACGCGAACGCACTAACAGCGATGCGTCGTTAACTCTGCACTAGCGTAACGCCCTTATGTCATTATTACGACAATTAAAATAATTAAAATAATAGTCGAAAATCAGGGGCGTTACATGGGGTACTTCAGATTCCTCTAACTCGGTCACGTAGTCGGCCATGAAATCCGCCACCGCCTGCGCCTTTATGGATACCCTGGGCACGTAGGAGACATTGAACTCACTCAATTCTACCGCCCACTTCGCCAACCTCCCGGAGTGCTCCACCCCTTCCATGATGCCACGAAGGGGGTGGTCAGTCACCACTTTGATTGAGTGTGCTTGAAAGTAAGGTCCGAGCCGCCTAGCCGACACCACCAAGGCAAACGCTAACTTTTCGAGGATTAGATATCTAATTTCGGCCTTCTCGAGTACCCTGCTGACGTAGTAGATGGGGAGTTGTTTCTTCCCCTCCTCTCAAACCAACACTGAGCTAACCGCTTCCGACCCTACCCCCAAGTACAGGTATAGGTCTTCTCCTTGTCTCGGCCCTTGTAATAGTGGGGCCTGGGTCAGTTGTTCCTTTAGCGCTTGAAAAGCCCTTTCGCACTCGGGGGTCCATTCGAATTTTTGGTTACCCCTTAATACCTTGAAGAAGGAAGAACATTTTTCTCCTGCTTTGGAAAGGAACCTGCTCAGCCCGGCTAACTTCCCTGTCAGACGCTGGACCTCTTTCGCACTCCGTGGAGGTCTCAACTCAAGGATCGCCTTTACCTTGTCTGGGTTAGGCTCCACTCCAAGAGGGGTGAGCAAATGACCCAAGAACTTCCCTCGAACGGCCCCGAAGACACACTTAAATGGGTTAAGCCTCATTTTAAACTTTTTTAAGGTTTCAAAAGTCTCTTCGAGGTCCCTGAGATGAGACTCGAGATTCCGGCTCTTGATCATTAGGTCATCCACATAGACCTCCAAGTTCCTTCCCTTCTGCTCGCGAAACACTCTATCCATCATACGCTGATATGTGGCCCCTGCGTTCTTCAAACCGAATGGCATCATTTTGTAACAATAGCACCCATCCCCGGTGATGAAGGACACATCTTTAATGTCGGGAGGGTGCATGCGGATCTGGTGATAACCTGAAAAAGCATCTAAAAAAGACATCACAGAAAAACCGACGGCTGAGTCAACCAGCGCGTTGATTCTAGGAAAGGGATAACAGTCCTTGGGGCACGATTTATTAAGCAAAGAAAAATCCACACACATTCTCCACTTACCCTCCCCCTTTGTCACCATCACGACATTGGAGACCCAGCCTGGATACTGGATCTCCGATACAAAGCCATCTTTGAGGAGCTTGTTCACCTCTTCCCGGATGGGCACCTCCAGCTTGTCCGCCATGGACCTCCTTTTTTGGCGGATGGGGCGAGCGCCGGGATCGAGGTTGAGGCGATGACACGCCACATCCGCATCGATCCCCGGCATCTCTGCAGCGCTCCATGCGAAGACGTCCACATTGTCCTGGACGCAAGCCAAGATCTTCGACCGATCCTCCGGGATAAGCTCCCCATTGATCTTGATCTTCTCGATCGTCCCGGCCTTAGTAGTGATATCCACTTCCACCACTTCATCCACAGCCTCCAGCCTGGACTGCTCCCCCTAGAGGCTCTGCTCTTCTTCTTTCTCTCCCTCTTTCTTCCCCGCCCTGGGCCCTTCTCCGACCCCTTCCTGGGCATGAACTACTCCTTCTCTCCTCCCTTCCCCTCCTACCACCATTAGCTCCTCCGCCCCTCCTCCTGGGGCCTCCTCTTCTCCTTGCTCTTCTTCTTCCTCTCCCGCCCTGGGTCCCTCACCGACCCCTTCCCATGCACGAACTACTCCTTCCTCTACCTCTTCTGTCGCGGTCACCTCTCCCATTACTTTGTTCCATTCCTACGCCCCCTCCATCCAAGAGATGGTGTTGACGGTGGTCACATAGCACTGCCTCGCCACCTTGGGATCTCCCCTAACCCGGACCTAGATTCCTCTCACGCTTAACTTGAGGCATTGATGGAAAGTGGACGGGACGCACCGGAACGCGCTGATAAGAGGCCGTCCGAAGATGGCGCTATAGCTACTGGGGGCATCCACTATCACAAAGCGGCAGTTCCGGGACTGCCCTCCCAGGGTCACATGGAGTCCCACTCCCCCCTCTACTTCCTTCCTTTCTCCTGAGAATCCGAACAGCGGGCCATCCGAGGCCAACACCCTTTTGGGCTCCACCTTCATCTCGTCGAACGCCTTCTTGAAAATAACATTGACCGAGTTCCCGTTGTCCACCAAGATTCGAGAGACGGTGAAGTTCTCGATGGCTGTCTGCATGACCAGCGCATCGCAGAATGGGTCTTCGTGACCAGGCAGGTCCTTCTTGGAGAAGGTGATCTTCTCCGCGGGGGTGGGGCTTGGGATGTCGAAGCTACACTCCGACGGTACATGGCATGGAGGCTCGCCTTCCGGGTTGCCTCGACCCCCACCCCCCATGGATCACTCTGATCCCTCCTCGGGTCCCTACGTCCGCCTGATCCTTGCACCTTTCATCCTCATCCCCCTGAGGTAGAATCTCCTCTATCCTTGCTCCCCCTTGCTGCGCTTGTGGTGCTGAGAGCGGTGCTGGGGCTCTCACCCCTCTGACTTCCAAGAACTCAGGGCAGGTGGCCATTGCGTGGCCTTCCTCCTGAAGTCACAGTACGGCAGCGCGACCCGCCTTGCCTCATCCCCGACTCCTCGGTTCCCTCTTCTGGTGCCGGCTCCTCTGGCTCCCCCTCCTCTTCCTCTTCCTGATCTTCCTCTACCGATCTCCATTGCCTGATGAGTGGGGGTGGAAATGGCCTCGGGCCTTGTCTCCACCCTAGCTGGTGAGGTCTTCCCTGCCCTCCTTGGAAATTACCTCCCCCGTGGGGGAAACCCCTCCCTGGGCCTTGCATTCACCCACCCTGCTGCCTCCACCCCAACTCCGGGGCCCTCACTTTCTCTCTCCTCCTCGGCTCTTGCTGCCTCCCTTCCGGCTCGCTCAGCCATGCCAATCTCTTCGCGAACTCGGGGTTTGCTGCTTCCCCGTCTACCTCCTCTGCCGCTCTCTCCATCAGTTCTTCATAATATTGAGGAGCCCTCTTCTTGAGGTCCATCTTGAAGAAGCCTTCCCTCAACCCCAACGTAAAGGCGAGCTGGAGGTTATACCCCGGGACCTCTTAGAGAAGGAGAACCTCCTCTCTGAACCGCTCCAGATAATGAGCCAACGAATCTCCTGACCTCTGCTTGATGTCGAAGAGCGACTCTGGATCCTTCTTTCTTTTCTTCATGGCGGAGAAACATAAGAGAAAACCCTTACGCAAGTTCTCGAAGGTATAGATCGATACTGAGGGAATCTGGTGGAACCAGTCCCTCGCCTTCTCCATCAGGGTAGTAGCAAAGAGCCGACACTTGAAGGCTTCCGACATGGGTCTGATCGAGACCATATCCTCGAACAACTGCAGGTGTTGAATGGGGTCATCATTGTAGGAGTGCAGCATCATGGTCGGCTCCCTGAATCCCTCGGGGAGTGGTGCCGAGAGCACCATCTCGCAGAAAGGACTTCCCCCGCTCACCCTCTGAACTTTCTCTACCCTTCTCGCGAGCTCCTTGGGTGACCCTACTCCTGCCGATCTCGTCAGAGGACAGCTCGCCGGGACCTCCCTGGCCGAGCTCCCCCCGCGAGAGCCTCCCTTGCCGGATTCTCGCTTCCCCCAGCAGGGCTGGGGTACAGCTCTCGCCCAGACAGATCTCGCCCTCCTCCCTAGGCCGCCACCTCCTTTCCCACTCGATGAGCCGACTCGCTCTCACCGACTCCAGGTTGATGAGCCACATGGGGCGCCGGGGTCGCGAAACCGCCGAGCGCAGTGGCGAGAGCGCTCTGAAAAGCTCCAAGAAGATCTCGCCTAATATCCGCCAACATCTCCACTGTGGCTGGTGCTCCTGGGGGTGGCAAGCCTCCGGGGTTCGCGTCCCGCTCATCCTCGCCGGTCATGCTTTCCCTGAGATTTTCTTGAGCTAGCCGCACTCCATGCTCACCGCACCAAAAATGTTGAAACCAATAAATGGTCTCGGTGGAGTTCGGGGCCCCCAACGGGTTGGGGGGCGACTCACACTTACTAATCTCGCGAGAGAGCAGACCGAAGCCTCGGAATTGGACACTGATCCTTAGGCTCAGCTAGGAGGACCCACCACACACCCGGAAGATCTTTAGAGCGCTTCCCCTCCCAAGCCAAATGCTAAAGCCCGGGCACCTTGGAGAGCTCAAAGGGAGGCTAACCAAGGAAGGCCTGAGGAGAGAGAAGCTCCAAAAGGAAGAACTGCTCTACAAAGGTGCCCTTTGGATCTTATTTATAGATTTTCTGATCTGGCCTGCAAATAGCAGGATTCCGCCTCTCGATTTTACTATACGCACCCCAAACTTGGTCTGCTGATAGCCAATCTCCGCTGTTCGGAGAGGCTATTGGCAGGCCACGAGGGTAAAAGGATAATTTCTCTCATGGGCCTAGGGGCAGGGGGTCTGCGAGGACAGTCCTCGCGAGAGCTCTCGCTGGCCTCCTCGCGTACCTCGCTCGCTAGTCAGCGAGTTCCCCTTTTGGAGGGTGCATGCCGGGGTCTGACCTCGCAAACCTCCATGTCGCTGAGTATAGGTAATCTCGCGGGTGCTCGGCGAGTACTCATCTCGCCCTCCTACCAGCATGCCGTCAGCGAGCACCCGTCTCGCCTGCCCCTTTTTGAGGGAACCTTGACCGTTTGGTCTTTTCCCGTGTATCTCCCGTCCTGGCGAATATCGGGGTTGTACAAACACAAAATAAGCTTGATCAAATACATAATGGGATTTATTATTCTTAAACCAAGAGATGTGTAACGCCTGTTCCAACAAAATCCCCCTTTTGATAATAACAAATCCTCCCATGAGAATTCATTCATTTTTAACTTGAGTTGTGTTTATAGAATTGTATGGTAATCGTGATAAAATAGGTTGTTAGAGTGGTGTAGTTGAGTACATAACAATGTTCGTACTCTAGAAATGTGTACTCCTCATATATGAATGCTCCCCTTACATAGATGCTTTCTTTACACATTGGTATTATATTTTACTCCCCCTAGTGGTTTATATTCTCAATTTATTCTCCCTCTTTTGGTATTATCAAGAGGGTAGAGATGAGTTTAGTCATGAAATTAATTCTCCCCCTTTTGTATGAAATAACGGCCACATGTAATGATAATCATGATTGATTGAAAAGAGACTATTGAATGGAAAATGGTAATGAAAATACAGCATGAAAGATATAATTATAAAGAGATTAAAGCAATACAATGTGAAAGGATTTGCAGTTCAAGTTTTGGTAAACATTGCAGCATTCATGCTTAGCCATCTAGTACATTTGTAAGATGTTATGTATTTGTACTTAAGTGCCCAATTTTCATGAGTGGAAGATTTATGGATGACAATAATATGTATAATATGTGATTTGATAAAGTATACATATGAAATAATCAAAACACGTGTAAAGCAAAATGTAATGTACACAATATCATCAATAGGAGAAGTAAAAATTCCTTCCACTAATTCTAATATACATTAAATTAGTACACCTACCAAAGTGCTTCGCACACACAATGCTCATTAAGTCTTATCAAAGAGCAAAGTAGCGTTTGGTGGATCACATAGCATTATTTTTCAATTTTATTTTTATGATCTGGTGTACTTAAGAGAAGTATAACTATATGGTGTTTTCAGATCATTTGCACAGACACTTTACAATTCTTTCCAAGGTGCTCAACCTAACAATGCTTATGAAGACTTATCAATAGGAGAAGTAGTGCTTGGTGGAGTTATCTTTGTCCTTTATTTATTTGATTTTTATTTTAGTACAAAGGTCTCTGAATTCATATGTACGCAAACATTCAATTTAATGTTCAAGCACACTTCTCCAATGTGAGTGCATGAATATCTGTGGAGTACATGAGAGCAATCCAATGGTGTGCGGGTAATTTTATCCGTGCATATTATCAGTTTATGCAATAACACACATACATGTGATGGATGAATTTTGAGATTAATAAAAAGATGTTCTCCGATTCTATATCCGATAAAGGAAAGTGTACCTTATCGATTATAGTATAGGATATAAAATACCAAGGTCGTATTAGATTCGGGTGCATCGATTACTTTTACTTCGAGGATTCACTTTTACATTGAGATTGCAATTAAAGAAATGATTTAAATTATGTTTAAAAGGATAGCACTCGATCTAGACTCACCTCAGAATGAAAATGATCAAAAGAAATAAAGATCTAATCTCTTTAATGAAAGTGCTTGAACCATGGAGGTTCCCAAAATATGAATGTACATCTCTCGAGAACATGCCCAACCGAGTTTAGGTTGGTTGACCGAACTCTCGTTCTCAAATCGAACACCTAAAACATGCTTTACGTTATGAACCCCGCTATTGGATTTGACTCCAATTCGAGAGAATTACATCATGCTCTCTCAAGGGTTGCATATACACTCTTTACCCGTGAGTGATCGATCCGTATGCACGAGCCTCTCGGCTAATTAGAGTACGGAAATGGAAATGAAATTCATATATCAATAATATGACCTCACTCAATATTAATCAAGGGTACAACCTAGGCATTCGTTAAGATAGAAAATAAATTAAAAATTAAGAAAAGATCATTTCATTCCATGGATCATCTCGATCGAGTACTAATAAGAATTTAGTTACTCGTGGAGATGGTGGAAACATAAAGCATAAAAGAGTACATGATTAAGAACACAAGAGCGTAATAGATTACAAGAAAATGCAATTGTATTTCTAGTAACAAGATACCACAAGTGAAAGAAAAGTACAAGATTACAAGAATAGAAAATAAAATGCCAGAAACTATGTACAAAAGTACAAGAATAGGAAAACAACTTAAAGCACTCCAAGACTTCTCCACCAAAATTCAGTAGGCCCCAACAATGGATCCAAACGGCTTTATATAGATAAAGGGAAGTATGAAGGTGGACGGGTATGGGAAAAGTTCACATGAAGGGTCAGAATGAGTATGGGCGGCCATATGAAAGGACCACATAAAGGCTCGAAATGAATATGGGTGTCCATATTCATGTACGGGATTAGCTTGCGTAGATTTCACATGAATAACTGTGTGGGTGGGTTGGCATGAAGCATCTTACATGAGCTTAACTTCATGAAATGTTGTCGAGACTGGCTGCGCATGTCATCAAGATGGACATGTTCTCTCAGCGTGACCTTGAAATGTCGTCGAGACTGACTGCACATGTCATCGAGACAAGGTTGCGCATGTCATCGAGATGGCTAGAAATATCGTTGAGATGGGCTTTGCTCTGTCGGCATGACGATGGAAATATCATCGAGATGGCAGGAAATATCATCGAGACGACTGTAAATATCATCAAGATGGATAGAAATATGTGTCAAAATGGGTGTGAATTCATATCATCGAGAAAATATTCATATCGTAGAGACAGGCACGACATATCATTGAGATAAGCTCTGCATATCGTCGAGACAAGCTCTACAAATTGTCGAGACAAGCTTTATATCGTCGAGACAGGCGTTGCATATTGCCGTGATAAGCTTCATATCATCGAGACAGTTTGACCGAATGTGTGTACTTAGAAATTTTACCTATTTCGCCCAAAAATTGCAGAAAACCTACAAAATGAAAAATAAAGCTAAGTTAATACCCAAAATATAGAAAGAAATGATATATAAAAGAAAGTTAACAAAATATTACTAATTCATATTAATGTTATACTAAGTTTAATCCTAAAAAATAGGTACAAAAAACTACTCATCAAATACCCCCATATACTTGAGCTTTTGTTATTCCAGAGCAAAAGTATGAGAAATATTTTATAAGACATTAATATAAATTCTAATTAAACTATTTCGTTAAACCAA
Organism: Dactylorhiza incarnata; assembly: GCA_033032865.1. Lineage (NCBI taxonomy): Eukaryota > Viridiplantae > Streptophyta > Magnoliopsida > Asparagales > Orchidaceae > Dactylorhiza > Dactylorhiza incarnata. The sequence goes on from JAWHQI010000036.1 coordinate 3,826,341, forward strand.
AAGCGAGCTAAAATAAATTCTATAAATTCAAGAATTAAGTCCTAAATTATGATAATAATTTGAAAAGAGGAAAAAATGCTTTGCTAAGAACTTCTCAAGATAATTAATTATCAATCAAAATTGTAAAGATTATCATACAAAATTAGATTAAAATTATAAAACTCTAACTTAAACGAAATTTGAGGAAAAGATAACCTACTAAATATTGCTCTCTTAATAATTTAATTTAAGCCTAGGTTCAATAATATTGGCTAATGGATCACAAAAATGGCAGATAAAGAGATCCTAAATTAGAGGTGATGGATTTTATCCACCCATCACTCCCAATTTTTTTCTATTTGTATATGTTTAGGAAAATGATGAATTTTATCCTCTCATTTTCATTGACATATAATCTTTTTAAAATTCTTTTCAAACAAAACCAAAAATATATATGTTTATGAGTAATGAATTTTATCCTTTTACTTCATGACAAATAATCTTTTTAAAAAATTGGGTGCATATGTTTAGGGAATAATGAATTTTATTCTCTCATTCTCATGACATATGATCTTTTAAGACATTTTTTTACATGCCAACAAAAATGGTAGTGTAAAGAAATATTTCTAGCTTATAAATTAAAATATTTTGAGAGCAAAGTCTAGTGGAGTGAAATTTTCTAAGATTCAAAAAGTTATAAGTAGGCATAATAAAAATCTAAGGATGCTTAGCCAATCTACTACAAAATGAAGCTACTTAAACTAAAAGGAGAAGTAATGCAAAATAAATTCTCTAATCAAATTAAAAGCAAAAAATGATTCTTAAAACTAAATTACATAAAATTTAAGTTTAACAAACAAGTAGGGGCTTTATTTATATATTTATTTATTAAAAGTTTTTCAATTTTTTGTTTTTGAATTGTTTTTTGAATATGATCTTTGTGGGGTGGGGGGGGGGGGGTTACTTCTTAAATATAATAATCTTTACAATATTAAAAGGGAAAAGTTGCATTTTGTTAAACATTCAAAAAAGGTCAAATATATCCCAACTTTTCTAATGCCTTCAAAATTCACAAATTTAATAAACAATGTCCAAAAAAGTAATTATACCATATTAAAAGACTAAAGGTAATGATGAAAATATATGTAATACAAAAAAATGTAGCTCTCCTACACATATACTTATAGGCTCATAGACTATCATTAAATCTCTTTAATTAGTGAGAGAGAAAGAAAAAGAGGAGAGAGAAAATAGGAGGAGAGAGGAGTGAGACCCACTACCATATTTGGAGAGAGGGGCGGCAAAATATTTGGAGGGAGAGATTAGAGAGAGGAGAGAGTGGGGAGAGGGATGGGACCCACTTACTTAAATCAACATAAATAAATAGAGAGGGAGAGAGGGGCGGCAAAATATTTGGGGGGGGGGGGAGATATTAGAGAGAGAAAGAGAGAGTAGAGTGGGTGGGGATTGGGGGAGAGAGTAAAGAGAAAGAGAGGAGAGGGGAGAGAGTGGGTGGGACCCACTTCAAGAGAGGAAAAAAATAAATACGTTGGGCCGAAGGCCGGTGCCGTTGTACTCACGTAGGGCCGAAGGCCCGTGCTGTTTCACTCGAGGTAATGTCACGATTAGCCATATTGGCGAAGCCCCGTGTGTAAGATCTCATTTTCCAAAACCCGCTCGGGTACTTGAAAACTCGAAACTCTCCCGTATCGCACGGTCAAGGTGGATCTTCGCCCAGAATCACTGTCTTGCGGTGTCACCAACACTTGGGCTGGCTAACACCGCTCGGCACCAACCCTGCCGGCTATACGATCATAAGAAAAATATGCCAAAAAAAAGAGTAAGTACATAATTGAAGGCATGTCCACAATCACCACATCATATATAATGAAAACAGAAAGTCCAAAAGAGAAGTACAAGTAAAAAGGGGCTTATGCCAGATACATATCCAAAATAATGTACTCTCTCTCTCTCTACAACATGCGGAAGTCTACAACAAAACTCTCAAAATTCGGAAGTCTAACTATCTAGTCATCAACCTGTGGCGTCGTGGTAGTGTGCTGCATTTGCTGCTCAGGTCCTGCCATCTCGTCCTGCTGCGCGCGGGACAACTCCGTCTCCTCGGACTCCTGCGGTCACACCGACCGTTAGTCATAAAGACTAAGTCGTTTTGTCCTCGCCTCCCTCCACGACTCCTAGGTACCGAACGGGAAGAAGAAGCGGAGGACAAACAAGGTGTAAATAAGAAGGTGGTGACATGGCACTACTCTAGCAGGTATAAGTAAAGAAGTAAAATCTAGCAAGCCGTATAGTGCAAGTATAAGGCAGTAAAGTAGAGCAATGATGTAAGCAGTAAATAGAAAGAAAATGCAAGGCAGAAAGTAAATCTAAACTACCATCACAGATTCGTACCTTAACTTATATGAACGCCCATACGACATATAAGTTAAGATGTCCAGGTAACCCATCATATAAAAGAGACCATACTAATTTATATGATGGGGGTATACTAATGTGAATGTTATGTTATGCTATGGTTATGATGTTTTAATAAAGTTATGCAATGTGACTCACCCACACGACTCTATGCGCACAGACCTTTATAGTTCTCATTTTGTTTGAAAGGAAGCCAACCTTTCGGGTACCGACTGTCGTGGCTCATGGTGGAAGTGGATCGGGCACTCTACATCCTAGGCGGGTATGGTCACTACCAAGCCTAGACCTCATGTACGCCTCAACGCTAAGAACACAACAGCGGAGCTCCTGCGTACTCTTGCTGGAATCCACCAGACTTTAAGCTTGGGGTGGGTTATTAGGGATTGTCCTCCAAACCGCGGTACTCAAACTTACCGGCCCTCTAAACCTCACCCTCACCTGAGTCAACGTACTACCATCGGTGACACGACTGGCCTAGTACCGAAGACTCGCCACTATTTGCATAAGAAACAGGTGTTATCAAGTCCACCCGAGCTTCCAGCTCAGGGATTACACACAAGCTGATCCAACCCATCTCCTTCCCGGAGGATATCCATACCAGTTTGCTGACCTACTTAGGCTACTCTTGCCTATAATTTAGTTAGCGATATATTTAGGGTGAATCTTGGACTTCCCGCGGTGTACTCCGTAAGGGACCCCTAACGGTACTACAGATCAATGGGCTCAACCTCACTATCCTCCTCAAGACAATTACTTTAGTTGGTGGTTAACATTTGGTTCACCCTCATTATTTCATTTACTTAGAATGACTTAGCTCAACACCCGTCTGACCCAACTAGGTTGGACGTACCTCCATTCCTCCTACATTAACTCTAGCACAACCTCACAACTAACCCTAGGATTGACCCTCCTTGAATCATGGTGTACTATAACTCATTTACTGATTGTATATAACTCCTAAACACTACTTAGCGGTCTGAATTGTCTAAAACTCAAAATTCTGTTTTAACTAAACGCAGACCACTAAGTTGAACTATCCATCAACCCCATAAGGGAACCCTTCTAAAAACTCACCACCAATGTCTCTAATAATTATCCTAGGCTCCCACGGACCTTATTAAGGTATGTTCCAATTTCCATAATTTTTCATATTAAATTGATATTTAATATAATTTTAAGTAGTTAAGGCCTTAAGTCACATTACACAAGAACTACCCTCAAAATGATTCTTCATGCTACATGAGAATTATCAGTAAGACAATATTCCATATCAAGGTGTTTCACTGAGTATCATGACCCTAGGATGTCATTTGGCCTACTATATCATCATAATTGTATAATTACCAAAATGCCACTATAATTAGTAAAAATAGTATTTCACTTCTGAAAATTCTACAAAAATTACCAAGTGTCCATATGGGGACCTAGAGTCCTTTGACAATAGATTGTGTCATTACCATGTGATTTGACATTTTAGAAAGATTTAATATCCAAGTGGTGTAAAACCCAATTTCTACATGAGGTACAAGAAATACAATTCTACAAGCTTCCAAACAATTATCATGGGCATATATTAACATAAAATGACAGATTTCCAAGTATCATAACATTGCCCCATGATTTGATATTTTAAAAGGATTTAATACTCAAGTGGTGTAAATTCCAATTCCTACATGAGGTACAAGAAATACAATTCTACAAGCTTCCAAACAATTATCATGGGCATATATTAACATAAAATGACAGATTTCCAAGTATCATAATATTGCCCCATGATTTGATATTTTAAAATGATTTAATACTCAAGTCTTGTAAATTCCAATTTCTACATGAGGTACATGAAATATAAATCTACAAGCTTCCAAACAATTATCATGGGCATACATTAACATATAATTACAGGTAACCAAGTACACAATTTTGCCCCATGATGTGACATTTTTCAAAATTAAATTCCCTTAAGCTAGCAAGCACTTAAAATTTTCTATACAAGGAATAACACTTCCATAACTCATGACAAAATTACCATAGCCTTATTTCACCCTATTTCAGCCACTGATAGTATATCAAAGTCATACAAGGTCATATGACCATGCATTTCATTTTATTAAGGAATGGGTGGTAATTTCATTTATTAGGATGAAAATTACTTAAATGCCTCTAAAAATTCCCATTAAATTATCTAAGCCATTTCATGCCCTTACAAACATATCTACAAAGTTCTGAGCCAAGGCAAGAACAATTGCTCCCATGCCCTTCACAAGTCTCACTTTGCACCCTTAAGGGTTTAGCCTTAGGGTTTTGGGTCACACCACCTTAATGGATCCAAATGGACCACTATGGTGTGCCACATGCCTTTGTATATCCATACCTACATAACCATCATGATGGGAGGAGGCTAACACACTCAACTCCTCAAAATGACCCAAACCCTAATATGACCCATAAAGGTCCTCATTAGGGGTTCCCTTTTTCCATATCAAATCAACTCGAAATGGAGTGAAATTTTAGGTAGGCCCTACTCATGTACAAAATAGTATGCCACCAATGTTTGGTGTCATTTGGACATCATATGCTCCAAAAATCAACTTAATTTAAATATTCTAACTACCACAAAAACCCTATGTAAAAGTGACAACCAAGGGTTATCCCTTTGGCAGGGGGTGCCCCTAGGGTATACCAACCCATGGTTAAAAGCACAACTCCAAATCTTGAAGGGTTTGACCTAGGTAATTTTTCTAATGGACTGACCTAGTGTAGGACCAGTCCTAGTAAAATAGCTCCCTAGGGAGCTGTATGTCACCAAATGACCTAAACTTAAGGCCAAATGAAATTTAAGACCAAGGCCTACAACTTTCATGTTGGGTACTTTTTCTAGTTCAGCCATTAGGAGGCCCTAAATTATACTTGAAGAGTGCTGATTATTTAGACGCAGAAAATCTAGTATGGAATTAATTTAATTAAGAAAAATCGAGCTCTGCACAGATCTTGAAGCAGATCGGACCCTCCCCCTTCATCTTCTTCCTTCAGCCAACGGCTGGGATTTGCCCGTGCTGGGCCGACTTTCTCCCCCATTTCCCGGCCACCTGGTGGCCACCACGGCCGGCCTCCACCGCCACCACCTTCGTGGTGGTCGGGGCTACAACTCCAGGCGACATGGCGGCCGGAGGGGGCGTTTTCCGGCGATCCTGGGTGTCTCATTTTGAGCCAAAATCCATGGATTTCGGAGATGGATCCGGGCTCAATTGAGCCCGATCCTTCAGCATTATATATGAGAAGCTAGCATGGGGGGAGGGGAGGAGAAACGAACCACTACTGGCGCGTGGCGGCGGCTCTAGCGGCAATTTGCCATGGAAAAGCTTAGCTCCGACGATCCCGCTCCCGATCTTGTTTCCTCGGCTAAAGCTCCACTCCAAGGTTTGTTCCCGTCTGCTCTCGACATCCTGGAGCTAGTGGCGTGGCTGGAATGAAGTGGGGAGGTCTCTTTTGTTGGTTTTGAACTTGGACCTCCTCGGTTCTCTCATGGCTGCCACCCTCCTGCATCATCTGGTCCATTGCTTCCACCTGGGTCAAGCTCAGACCCACAGCAATCAGGGGAGGGCCCCAGGCTGATTGGAGGAGGAGTGTGGAGGAGGGGGTGATTGCTTTTCCTTTTGCTTTCTCTTTTTGTCCCCTTATTCTCTCTCCTCCTTTCCTCTTAATTCAAATGTGGTGACATGGACTCACCTAGGTTCAGCCAGCTGCTATGGTCATCCTGGTCATCAATTGATGTGGGGTCCCAAGGCTTGATTTGGTTCAAGTGCATGAGGGCTAAGTCACTTATATTGGGCTATGTTGACCATGATTGACCTAGAGTTGACTTTGACTTTGACTTGGTCAACATGATGAGTGGGATGGGCCCACTTGATGGTCTTGGGTCCCTTGACACTACCCAATGTTGGTTGGTCCATAGTGGGGCTCCAATTGGTTCAATTTAATCAAAGTGTGTAGATTTGACCAAAATTGGGTAAAGTTTGACTTTGGTCAATTGGGGTCAATTGGTCCCACCATGAGGGGGCTTTTTGGTCCAATGGGTTCCTTAAAGTGTTTAGAGTGGGGTGGTAAGGTCAATTTGAACATGTTGGGTCAATTGAACCCTAATTGACTTAGTTTGGTTAATGTTGACCTATTGTTGACTTTGATCAATTTCATGCAATTGGGTCCCACCCAAGTGCAATTCTCAAGGTAATGGTCTTCCTCAGTGGTTAGGGTGGTATGAGGGATGTCAATTTGGTGAATTGAGGGTCAATTGGCCTAAGGGAGTGGTATTGGGCTATGTTGATTTTGGTTCCCTTGGTGTGCACTTAGCACACTCCACTTGGTCCAAGGGCCTTGGTGGCCACTCAGCACACCACCCCTGACCTAATACCAACTAGGGGTCTAGAAGGATTGGGGATCTTACAAATTCCAATAAACAAAAGAAATATTTCATCCTCGAAATTTAGGTTCGGGTCTACGGGTTGCAAGTACTTATAAGAGTAAAGTATTTCAAAGACGTTTAAATTAAGGTGATGAGTTTCCGGGAAACGTTGTTGCATGAAGTCCAAGGGCGCCCAGATGTGCTCCTCTTGCCTATGATTGAACTGCAATAATCGGACATCAAAATTTCCTTCCACGAAAGAACTTGAACCTCTTCTATATGAGAACTCAAACCGGAGCAACAGTCTTTACAAAAATTTCTCATTGCACTTCTACTATTCATTGCTAAGATGGTCGTCAATAATCCCACTAAGGGTTAATTGAAGGTTTATTCCGCCGCTCAGACTATCGTGCCATTAATCACAATGCGGGTTCTACTTTCTCCATCCCGGTGGTAAATAGGAAATAGACACTTCAAAATCAAAACGATCTAACCAGGTGTGGGTGTCACCAAAAATACTACACCCCCTGGAGGAGGATCTATTTGTAAAACATAAGGCCCTACATAGTTAATTTTTTACTATCATGCCGCGCTAGATAGCACGGAAGTTCTTCTAGTTCAACTTAACTCATAAGGTTATATTCACGAACCATGATTACATAATATTCTGCTCATAAACCGATTGGCCAGGACGTGATTCTTTAGCCAACAGTCATTGACTATTCTGATTCTTCACTATACGATTCTCTTACACATAGGCGTTCAACACCATCTACACCAAGAGACCTTATCCCTTAACATATAAGGTCTCGGCTGATAAACCGTTTCCGACTCCGCGAATACAAGGTCAGGTTTATCAGCTACAAAGTAATAATATAAACTTTGACTACACCTGGACCAGAGTCTCTTAATACTTACGAAAGCTACATGAGGTTAACGCTTCTACATGTTAGATAGATGTAAATAACCTTCATGCTTTCCTTGAGGAACATAACGTCTGTAGTTTAAAAAGATGTTTGTGAAATGACTCCCATCAACTTTCCATATCTATTTGGTTCATAACTCACGAGGGTAAAACCCTTTTTATCATGACATGAATTGACACAAATTGATTTCAACATGAAGGGTGTCTCATTAAAACCCATTAATCCTCAAGAAGTTTCACCATTTATATCTGGAAATCAAACCTGTCTCCCTTATTCTTGAATCTTCCTAACTGGGATTATAATGTTTTGGGAGAAATTGTAAGTTCCGGCTCTTAAGATCGGAGGATCGTATGTAAATTATATATCTTCAATATATCATTCGTCAAATTTCACTTTAGATTTCCAATAACGAGTGGGCTAAACTTTCAAAGTCAAGTGGTCTCATCTCACTTATGTTATAAATTATGAATTAAAGATTTCATCATAACGACCCTTCTCTTAATTGTGTCATCCAAAATTACATCGATAAATCTCATTGAGTAATATTAATTATTTACCCGGAAAACCGCTTCTCGGGTTGGATCATTCTCGGACCGGGCGAACTGCTGGGTCAAGCCGCTGGGTTCCAGGATCAGTGGCTTTCAGTTCAGGGTAAACCAGGCCAGGTGGTCTGATGTCATTTTCGGACCGCCCCCAAGAGTGAAGGTCGTCAAGGGCCAAGGCAAGAAGGCTATCCGCGGTCTCAGGTAGGAGACCGCATGGGTTGTGCCATAGAGACTCAAGGTTCAAGCCCGGAGAACAAGCCGCGGTTTCAAATCAGAGACTATCCGGGTTGCCTCGTGAAGATCAGCCAAGCCATGTCCAGAAGGCAGACCGTGGTCTCAAGCCAGAGGCCGCTCGGTCTGCATCCTTGACTTGGTCCCGGTATCTTCAGCCTCAGGTCAGACAGGTCGGAAGAGCAAGCCGCCAAGCCGCGCGGCTTCTTTCTTTTTCTTCTTTGTGCATCCCGTCACCACCTGCCCGTTTCTCCTGTACCCGGGCAGGAGTTAATTATATCCCTGCCCATTCGGGCAGGCTCCCAAGCCTATAAATAGGGGGCAACACTATTCACAAGACACGCACACTCGAATCCAGGAGCTCGCTTGTTTGAGCTGCGGTCTCGAGTTTCCCGTCTTGCGGACTGTCTGACCGGCCGGCTTCTATTTTCCTACATTTATAACCGCTGTAACCGCTTCATTTTAATCAAAGGAAAGCCCGTCGCAGGAGTGGCATTTGCCGCGGCGGGCGAAGTCCGGCCTCGACCGCTGCTAGCGGTCCGAATTCTCTAACCAAATAGTATCTGATAATTCGCAACCCTCGATTTCCTTCGGAGGCGCACTTTTGAATCGAACAGAAACACGCGACCTTCAGATCGCGGACGGTCAGTGAAATCTTTGGTTCAGAATGTCAGATCGCCAGTTCCCTCCAAGAGACCGATCCGACCATAGCGATGACTCTTTGTGGGAAGCTCTAGAGCGAACAAAGAGAGAAGCCGACCAGGCCCAGAAAGCAACTGATCAGCGTCTGGATGCGATCAGTCAGGCTCTAACTCCGTTAACCGAGCGGTTAGCCCCCCAGCAGGCCGCGGCTAACCAGGCAGTAACTCCTGTCCTACCTCCTCCCCCTCCATACCCATTTCTGCAAGTCGCCCATTCCCGACCACCACAAGAAGGTTCTGCGGCTCGCCAGAATTTTTACCAAGAGGCCGTGCACGGTATGCCGGCTCGGGTCCTCGACTTCCAAGGGGCGGCTTCTCAGGCCGCTCACTTTTCCTATCCGCCTGAGGTCGCCGCCTACCAGTCCTACCCGGCTGGAGCCCCTGCCCGCTCCTATCAGGTGGCCTGTCCGCAAATGACTGCAGCAGAGATCCCCTACCACCCTGCTTTCCCTCTGTACGAGGATACCGAGGAAAGTTCTCCCTTCACGGACGAAATCCGAGGAGAGCCGGCCCCAAATAACTTTCGAGAACCACGCCTGTCAACATATAGTGGGGAGTTCGATCCGGCAATTCATCTCCAAGCATTTGAATCGGCTGTTGCTCTGAGGACCATCATCGATGCAACTAAGTGTAAGCTCCTGGTAACGTCCTTTGATGGACAGGCCAGAGAATGGTTTTATGGACTGCATCCTCGATCCATTATATGTTTTGCGGAATTGCGTAGAGAATTCCTGCTTCGATTCTCTACCTCTAAAAAGAGGAAGAACGGTCCGGCAGCCCTATTTGAGATACGGCAGCAGGAAAACGAAATGTGGGCCCGCTTCGTTGACCGTTTCCAAAGGGAGATAATGGAGGTGCAAAACGTCGATCCGGAATTGTACAGGGTCGCTTTGATGCATGGCCTTAGGGAGGGGCCGTTGAAATTTGAAGCCCAAATCAGGGAACCAAAGACATATCAAGAGATGATTAGTCTGGCTAATAAGTTTATCAGGGGGGAAAAGACTAATCCTGGCTATGTTGCCAAGTTGCTCAGCGACAATGATCAGTTTAGTTCCGCATCAGCCCATCAGCAACGCTACAATCATCCATCTCGGCCTGACTTCGAACCTCGTGCTCAGAGGGGAAGGAATCTTAAGCCTAAGCAACCATTTCTTGGCCATCAACGGTTTCAGGATCAGAAACCGCCGTTGGCCATCGCACCCACTCAACCCATGGGGGTTCCGCAAATAATGCCCGTGTATCTGCCGCAGTACATCGCACAACCATCCCCAACTATCCCGTCCATCCGATATGATGAATCACAGGAGTCATTCACCCCTCTTAACGTCAGCATGAATGAGGTTGTTCAGATTCTCCAAAAAAGGCCTGACTTCAAGAGACCTCCACCTTTGAAATCGGAAGTTCACAATCGAAATCCGAACTTCTATTGTGAGTACCACAAAGAGGAAGGGCACCAGACTGAGGATTGCCGGGCCCTCCGATGGTTGATAGAAGAACTCCTAAAAGAAGGGAAGCTCCGAGGGTTGATCAGGCAAGAAACCCCGGTTGAACCACGAACCGAGAAGAAGAAGGAAGCGGTCGAAGTGACCTGGGAGTGTGCTGACGTAGAAGAGGCAGGTTGTTATGGGGATATACATCCTGCGACCGAATGTATAGAAGTGAATGATGTTGGCCCCCTTGGCAACGTCTATTGCATCCATGGTGGAGCAGGTGTAGAATCCTCTCGGAAATCTAGCATCGGGAGAGTTACAAAGCAGGAAGTGGCAGTCGCCTCCACTTCTGCTCCAGAAAGGGCAGTCGTTACTTTCGGCCAAGAAGATCTTCCCCCAAATGCAAATCCTTTCGATGATGCAGTAGTGATAAAGGCGGTTATTGAGAACTACACCGTGCATAAAATTCTGATTGATACCGGCAGCTCGGTTAATCTCATTTTCCGCCAAACATTTGAAGCCCTTAAGACTGGAAAGTCTTTGCTCTCCACGGAAGGGCCCCTCTACGGCTTCTCGGGAGAAAAGAAAGAAGTGGAAGGGTGCGTGAAGCTTTTGGTGTCGCTGGAAGGCATAACGAAGATGATAAACTTTGTAGTAGTGGAAGCCCCGAACAGCTACTGTGCAATCTTCGGAATACCAATCTTGAATGCTTACAAAGAAATAGTATCCACTTTTCATTTGGCCTTGAAATTCGCTGCTGAGGGGCGTCAATATCGGGTCCGAAGTGATCCAAAGGTTGCTCGTGAATGTTATGTGAAAACAGTTAATGTGATCACCGAGGCACCACTTCCCAAGGTTCAGGATGACATCCATGAGGTATCCAAACTCCCTGAGGAGGCCGAGGAAAGCGCGGAGCGGAAAGGGACTTACCTGAAACCTGCCCAGGAGACCCAAGAAATCCCCATTGCTGAAGAGGAAGGGAAGAAGCTGATCATCAACGCCGAGCTATCAGAAGAAGAGAAGGTTCAGTTGATCTCCTGCCTGCTGGAGAATCTAGACATCTTCGCCTGGTCAGCAGAAGATATGCCTGGAGTAGATCCAGATGTTGTGTGCCATCACCTCAACGTCTCCCCTGAATTCAAGCCGATCCAACAAAAGAAGAGGGAGGTGGCAACCAAGCTGGCGGTACCCATCAAGGAAGAAGTTGCAAAGCTTCTTAAAGCCAATTTCATTTCTGAAATCCAATACCCCACTTGGATGTCAAATGTAGTGATGGTGAAAAAATCTGGGGGGAAATGGCGCATGTGTGTAGATTTTACAAAGCTCAATAAAGCATGCCCCAAAGATTGTTATCCCTTGCCTCGGATAGATGTTTTAGTAGATTCCGCGGTGGGATATAATTTCATGAGCTTTCTAGATGCATTTTCTGGTTACCACCAGATTAAGATGCATAAACCCGATATCCCGCATACGTCCTTCATTACCAACGACGGGTGTTATTGTTATCTCGTCATGCCTTTCGGACTCAAAAATGCGGGTGCGACGTATCAGAGAATGATGGACACGGTTTTCAAAAAATAGAAAGGAAGAAATCTTGAAGTATACGTCGATGATCTTCTTCTAAAAAGTAAAACTTTTTCAATCCACCTGAAAGACCTCGTAGAGACGTTCGCTACTCTGCGGAGGTTCAAATTAAAACTAAATCCATTGAAATGCGTGTTTGGGGCAAACAAAGGGAAATTTCATGGACATCTTCTCACCCCTGATGGCCTCGCACCAAATTCGGATAAGGTAAAAGCCATCCTAGATATAACCCCTCCTCGTAATCAGAAAGAAGTGCAGCAACTTGGGGGGAGGCTAGCAGGATTGAGCCGATTCATTTCCAAGTCAGGGGATAAAAGCGCTCCATTCTTCAAGACGCTTAGGGCAGGATCTAAGTTTGAATGGAATGAAGAGTGCGATAATGCTTTCGAACAGTTGAAAAAGCAGTTAACTTCAACCCCTCTTCTTCAAAGCCCTCACGAAGGGGAAACATTATTCTTGTACTTGGGGGTGGGCCCAGATGCAATAAGCTCTGTCCTGGTTCGGGAAGAGAAAAAGAAGCAATTTCCGATATATTATGTCAGCCGCATCCTCAAAGATGCGGAAACTAGATATTCAATCCTGGAGAAATTAGCCTTGGCTTTGGTCATGTCATCATGAAGGCTCCGCCCCTATTTTCAGGCTCATCCTATTCAGGTGGTTTCGGATCATCCACTAAGAAGTATCCTGGAGAAGCCGGATCATTCAGGAAGATTAGCCAAATGGGCAATCGAGCTGAGCGAGTTCGAAATATTGTACATTCCCAGAACGGCAATAAAGGCGCAAGTATTGGCTGATTTCTTGGTAGACACGATGGAGTCTAATCCTGAACAAGTAGTACAATCTCCTTTGGCTTGGATCATTTATGTGGATGGGGCTTCTGGCAGAAACTCTGTGGGAGCCGGGGTAGTTCTGATCAGTCCAAATGGCATCAGGCTGGAGCAAGCTATCAAATTCTTCTTTTCAGTTACAAATAACCAGGCCGAATACGAAGCGCTCTTGGCCGGCCTGAGACTCGCAAAGGAGCTTGGGATAGAACATGTTCATGTGAAAACTGATTCTCTTGTGATGGCTTCACAAGTTTTAGGGAACTACGAAACAAGAGAACCGATATTAAGAAAGTATTTATTCCTAGCTAAGGAAGAAATCAGGAGATTCAAATCCTTCATCATCGAACACATTCCGAGAACACAGAATGGAGAGGCAGACGAATTGTCAAAGTTTGGTCTTCCATCAGGAGGGGTGACCTCGGAACTCTTTCATCCGGCAACGGAGGAAGAGGAGCTCATGCAGATCGATCAGCACCCTTCCTGGATGGACCCTTATGAATTATTTCTGTCAAGAGGGGAGTTTCATCAATCGATCCAGGACAAAAGTAGATTCAGGAGAAAGGCGGCCTACTGCTACTTAATAGCAGGAGTTTTGTATAGAAAAACTTTGATTTCTCCCTCAGCACGGTGTGTTTCAGAAGAAGAGATCCCGATCATACTTCAGGAAGTTCTTTCTGGGGAATGTGGTAGCCATTCAGGGGCAAAAACCTTAGAAAAAAGGATCCTGCGGCAAGGATATTTTTGGCCGACTATGAGAAAGGATGCTGAAGCATTTGCCAAGCGGTGTGTGTAATGCCAAAAGTTCGCTCCTCCTCAGCATTTGCCTGCTCAGTCACTCAGATCAATAACTGCGCCCTGGCCCTTCGCGGTTTGGGTGATGGATCTTGTCGGACCCTTTCCAATGGCTAGAGGCCAGCGCCCCTTTATCATAGTAATGATCGACTACTTCAGTAAGTGGATTGAGGCAAAAGCTTTGGCAAAAACTACTACTCAAATTATCAAAAATTTCATCTGGGGAGAAATAGTCTGCCGACACGAAATCCCGCTGGCAATTGTCACTGATAATGGGCCGCAGTTCAATAATCCCGAGATGATAAAATTTTGCGATCAGGTTGGAATTGACCTTCGGTTTTCCTCAGTACATCATCCAAGGACCAATGGACAGGTAGAAGCAGCAAACAGGCGAATTCAGCAACTCCTGATGAAAAGAGTTTTGAATCAAAAAGGAAATTGGGCAGACCAACTTCCCTCCATCCTTTGGACTCTTCGCACTACCCCATCTTCAGCTATAGGGGAGACACCATTCAAATTATCTCATGGCTCGGAGGCTGTTGTTCCTGTAGAGTTTGAGGTGGTCACCCCAAGAGTTGTGTATGCCAAAGAGGGAGGAGAAGCATGGGTAGAATACAACGATGAGGCCATCAGGTATAGTCTGGATCTGATTGAGGAACTTCAGGACGAGGCAAAAATCAGGCAGGAAGAAGTTAAGAGGAGGATGGCAAAATATTTTGACAAAAATATCAGGGTAAAGCAGTTTGCAGTTGGGGATTTGGTGTTGAAAAAGGTAGATGCTGCGGCCAGATCTGGTAATGTTGGAAAGCTGAATCCCAACTGGGCAGGGCCTTTTATTGTCAAAGAAGTATTAAAGAATGGGGCCTACCGTCTCCATACCAGCGAAGGAGAAGACATCGCACGCACCTGGAGCGGTGACGATCTTAAATGATTTTTTCCTTGAACTATCTCTTTCATTCTTTACGTTTCTTTTGGTATTAAATGAAAAGCCCTATACTGACACTTCTCCTTGTCTGATGGTTCTCTACATTATAAATACATATATACATATCTCACTCCCTGAACCTCTGAGATATCGCCAAATTCTGCTCGAACCCCCTCAGATTGTAGTCATAGCGTAAAACCCACCAAGACCATGTGATGCGGGGAGTTTTCGCACACATGTAGTGGTAGCTTGCCAATTCCGCTGCGGTGGTCTTCAGAACTTTGGATCCCGGCCGATATCTGACACACCCCTGCATCAAGGGAGGTCTAGGTGATTGTCAGCTCTATCATGCCCCGAAAGGGATATAGTTACAGCTTTGATGATCTTTCTGAGGAAAGCAATGTTCGCCGCCGAGGCCCACTTGCCCAACTGATCATCATAGTCTGTGACCATCGAATACTCTTAGGTACTCTCGAAATGGTGCCTAGTTGGGCCCACAACTGAGTTGATCTCTCTGAGGAAAGCAATGTTCGCCGCCGAGGCCCACCTGCCCAATTGATCAACTCGGCTTGTAACCCTAGGCAAGAGAGCAGATGAGTCGCTTACATCTCTTGTGACCACTTGAGGAAAGCAATGTTCGCCGCCGAGGCCCACCTGCCCACTTGGTCATCTGAGTCTATACATGTTTTTTCTTTTTCCTACAGCTCTTATGACCACTTGAGGAAAGCAATGTTAGCCGCCGAGGCCCACCTGCCCACTTGGTCATCTGAGCCTGTAAATTATCCTTCTTCCCTACAGGACGGCATTCACCTCTTATGGTTTCTTGTATAAACCATTCGAGGAAGATATTATTAAAACAGGTGCAGGTCTTCATCTACCCTAATAAAGGGTTGAGATATTAAGACCGGGCGGTCTGAATTTTTAAAGCCGAACGGTCTGATTGTATATAAAGTTAAGATATTTCTGGAGCTAATTATATGATTGCCCGGGTTGCATTCTAACCGGGCGGGATTATCCATCTTTTATAAGTTGGATATTTCTGGAGCTAATTATATGATTGCCCGGGTTGCATTCTAACCGGGCGGGTTTATCCATCTTTTATAAGTTGGATATTTCTGGAGCTAATTATATGATTGCCCGGGTTGCATTCTAACCGGGCGGGTTTATCCATCTTTTATAAGTTGGATATTTCTGGAGCTAATTATATGATTGCCCGGGTTGCATTCTAACCGGGCGGGTTTATCCATCTTTTATAAGTCGGATATTTCTGGAGCTAATTATATGATTGCCCGGGTTGCATTCTAACCGGGCGGGTTTATCCATCTTTTATAAGTTGGATATTTCTGGAGCTAATTATATGATTGCCCGGGTTGCGTTCTAACCGGGCGGGTTTATCTATCTCTCCATTCTATTAAATTGGATATTTCTGGATCTGGATATATTGCCCGGGTTGTATTCTAACCGGGCGGACCTATCCATCTTTTATTGAGTTAGATATTTCAAGCTCTAAATATATGATCGCCCTGATTATGCTCTAACCGATTGGGTTGAGTTATTCCTTAGCAAAGGTTCTCTGGATGCAATGGATTACTCGCCAGGATTGAATTCAAACCATTCAAAGTTATTATTCATTATTTATATTAGCAAGGATAAGATAACTCTGAATGATAAAAAAAACCGCCCGGTCTGAATTACAGTCGCACGAGTCTATCCATTACGGATCATACCATCAAAAAACCGGACATCCCGAGGTTTAAACAAGTAATCGCACGAGGTGTATATAGGCCGTCCGAGATCATCAGCTATTACCAATACTCGGATCAAGATAACCGCACGGCTCAATCATTGAGAACGAAAGGTAAAAAAGAAAAAAGAAAGACAAAATAGCAACCACAAGTAAGTAACAATAGATGGACAGTTAGACAGGTAAAATTTCCATTCATTTTTTAGAATATGTGTTAACAAAAATTTAACCGCCCGGCTAACAAAAAAAGACCGGCGATTATACAAAAATAAAATTAAAACAAAGGCATTATTCTGCCGACTTCTTCTTCTTCTTGACAGGAGAACTCGAGTCCACACCATCGACATCAACGTCGGGCGAATAACCTTCACTTGACGTGGAAGAAGAATCCGATGAATCGCTACCACTAGACCGCCCGGTCTTACTAGCGGAGCCAGTTGTTCCAGAGGACAAGCTGTCCTCATCATCATCATCATCGCCGACATCATCATCCGCGTCGACCTCCTCAGCGGCTCCACCACTTCCATCACCTCCTTGATGGAGTACAATCTCCCTGCCCGAATCGGCTTCAGCCTCCTCGCCCACCTTGGCTTTTCCTTTCTGCCTTCGGCTGATCTCATCAAGTTGGACCTTCAAAGCAGGGAAGAGGTCGGAGAAAGTAGTACCCCCGAATCCTTCGCACAGACCGCCCCGGTCTTCCATAAGACCCAAAGCTTTGTTGATCCCTTGGGCCACATGAGGCAACACCTCGTCTTGGAAGGTCGGGTTGGTCATCTCATATTGTTTCTGCAAGAAATGAAAAATAAATTAGGTCGTTCGGTCTGATCAAAAGAAGCCGTGTCATCATTTGTCAAACTCACCGCCACGACTTCTTGAAGCCGCGCATTCTCTTCTTGAAGCCGCACATTCTCCGCGACCTGCTCCTCGTACTTCTTCTCCAGAAATTTCTGAACAGAAACCAGCCGCCTGTGCGACAAGGCCATGAAGTGATTGACCGCGAACCCCCATGCGCCGGCTTGCGCCGCTAGCCGGGGAAGCTCTTCTTCCGGAGTTTTCTTCAGCTTCTTCAAAGTCTTTCGACCATACATAGCGGCCCCGGCGGCTAGCACATGGCGGTTCATCTTGTCACTTCCCCATGGAGGAAGTGCAGTGGATACCCGGATGCGGCTCCCATCCCTATGCCAGAGGACAGTCGGGTTGCCCTGCAGGTCTGGCGGGTTTCCGCAGGAACGAAGAAGTTCATATTCATCAGGAGACGCCGGGCCCTCTTCCTCTGATGATGGCGACCTGTTTCGCCGCTGCCTTTTCTCTCTCTGGGTCAAAACCGGGCCGGCCGGAGTGACCGGCTTGTTCGCAGGGACGATGTGGGCAGCTGCAAGGTAAAATCAGAAGTTTAAACAAAGCAGTCCGCGCGGTCATATGCAAGCGGTATAGAGGAACTTACTATGCTCGGGGAGGACGTCCTCTAGCTCTGAGAACAACGAGATGTAATGATTGATGTCCAACCGCTCGTTCTCAAGAAACGCAAAGGTGTCCATCTCGATCTTTCCAACCTGGGGGATCTGGAAAGCCTCTTCCCCCCGAACTTGCGGGTTGGTTTGCAACAGCCCGAAGTTGCCTTCGAGCATTACGAACCGCTCCGACCAGTCCGAGACCTTGTTCGCCAAGTTGACGATCTTCAATCCGTGGCAGCCAAAGTAAAAGTGCCCCCTGAAAGTTGAAGTCCCCGAGTCGGAGACAGCCCGCACCGAGAAGAACTTCCTGAATAGGTCTAGGGAAAAACTGGTTCGCTCGAACCTAAGGTAGGAAATGAAACTATATATGGAGGCGATGGAGTTCGGTGGAAGTTGGCCGGGTACAACCCCGTAATGGTCGAAAATGGCTATGACTTCAAGTGGCAGCAGAAATTTGAAGCCATATTCAAAGTGGTCGACCGGGACGGCTATTTGGTGCGGGTTGGAAGAGTTAATCCGCTCGTCGCGCAAAGGAAGCCGCGCGAGCCGGTTACTCCCTGCCATGTGTTTTGCAATAAATTCATCCAGTTCGCTCTGGGTGAGTCGGCACTCTGGGTGGTCCGCCGACGAAAGGCCAAGGCCGCATCTGCTCGGGCGGCTTTAACCTTAACAGGCCGCTGCGACTTGTTCTTAGATCGCGCCATCTGGAAATCGTAAAAATGACTTCGAAGAGTCCCTACTTTTAGATTTTTACGATCTGCAAATAGTAAAACTATGTCGCGGCTATACATTCTAACCGCGCGGTCAATAGCCTGCATGGTTAGATTCACCAAAAAAACAAAAGAAGCAAAAGTATTCAGGAAAACAGGAGCAAGCATACATCACAGATCGTGCGACCTGTAATCAGTTCGGATAAAACACAGAAGAAACAGAACACAAAATACAGCGGTTAAACAAGAACCCGCACGGGTTATTCAAATCAAAGACAAGATAAAAAGGAACATTGTCTAAACAAAGGCCGAATCAACAAGCCGCATTCATAATACAAATTGTTCTCAAAAGCCTGTCACGGCTGACGGTGTTCTGGGGAGACATCCTCTCTGTGAAGTCGCGCGACCTGGTCGCTGGTGGTGTTCAGAAGGGAGTAAATCTGGCTGGTATGATAATGGAGGTGGTTGATTGTGCTATGAAGCCGCCCGACATCCCTTTCAACCCGCGTAGCGGCAATCATGCGGGGGGTTGCGGTGGCCTCATCAATCATTGGATCAGCCGCCCGAACCGGGGGAGGATTTGAGCCCGCCCCAACAGTCGGGCGGCTAACAACCTGCATTCCATCATTCATACTTCGCCGGCCCGCAGCGACTTCCCTGGTTAACCGCAGGAATTTATCCTGGTAATACCTCGAGTCATCCTCGAACTTAGCAGATGCTTTCTTCTCCTTCTCGAGCTGGGCGGTCAGAGTAGCGACTTGCGCCACCTTGGCTCTCTTCTCGGCCTCCACTGCAGCTCGCATGGCCTCCACCGCAGCTTGCGCGGCCTCAAGCGCCTCTTCAGCCTTCTTCCTCGCCATTCGCTCGGCCTCCAGAGCAGTCCGAGTGCCGGCCTCCCGGTCTTCCACCTCCTTCAAGAGGGCCCTCAGATTTGCTATATCCTCCTCGAGATGCTCGAACAATTGCGGCCCTTCTTGCGGAATCGTTACACAGGTTGATATCGAGGGAACTAATGGAGGCTGGCTGGCCTCAAGGTCGCCCGGCATCACAATCTGATCCTCGCTATCTGCAAAAAGCCGCTCGGTTATGAGAAGCAAGTGCATACGAATACAAAAATAGACATGAATATAAGATCAATGCTTGGGCGCACAGGCCGCTTAGACTGTTCCGGGTCCATCCTCCGGCGTTGCTCACGCCAGAGTCTCTCCGTGCTCTGCCTAGCGGAAGAGGACCAGGCCGCTAAGGGAAAGAAGCTCGGCGGTGGTTCAGTAATTTATTGCGACGAGGCCGCGGAATGAAGAAGCGGATAGCTTCATAATTCATGGGGCGCTTACCTGGCACAAAAGGATCAGGCCGCAGCGGCTTGTTTAAAACCCGCTCCACCCCTTCCTTCTTCACCATAATTATCTCCTCCCCGATCATCACCGGGGGAACCTCCGCCTGCGCTTTCAACACTTCTCCGAGTTCCCTCGCTCTTTCTTCGACCTCCAAGGCGGTCCGGGCAGCAGCTTCTCGCTCTTCGACCTCCAAGGTGGTCCGGGCAGCAGCTTCTCGCTCTTCGGCCTCCGTCTGAATGGTCTCCTCAGGCTGGGCTGTGTTATCTGTAATAGGGGCAGTTCGCTTTGAAGACATCGGGCTGTCAAGAAGTTTATCTCGCCCCATCAGCTCATCCATATCCTGAAAGATCCCATTAAGTGATAAGCTACTCGCCGAGTCCGGAAGCAGGTCGCCCGGTTTCGCATCAGGGGTAGCAGGCGAGTCATTTACCTTAGTGGATGGAGGAGTCGCTAGGCCAAGCTCCTCTTTTAGACGCGGATTGGTCTGGAGGAGGGACTCGGCTGGTTTCTTAAAAGCCGCCCTTTCCTTGGAGGCTAGTCTCTTAACCTTCTTGGTTATTCGCTCGGTCACTAACCCGGTCTTCTTCCTTTTCTTCTCTTTCTTACCCGGAGCTGGGCTAACTTCTTTGGGGGGACTGGGGTAGTCGTCCACGGATACAGGAGTACTCAGTTCGCCCGGCCTTGGAGAGTTAACCACCTCCTCCCCCAAATCCCTGACTAGCAAGTGAGGATTCCCGGATGGGGTGATTTCCATGCCAAACGAGTCGGTCTCGCCGACCTTCTTCGAAGGGCTACCGGGGTCAACTTTTCCAGAAGGGGCGGCCTCCCCTTTGTTCAGCGGGCTAGCAGCCTGTTGTCCAAGGTCTCTGGGAGGAATCAGCGAGTCGCTGGGGGGAGGCCCCGAACTGTCCGCTGCGGGCTCCGCGGGAGTCTTGAGGGTTGTTGAGTCCACGACGGACTTGGGATTATCCGCCGTGGCTTTCTCAGCCCGCTTCCTCTATTTCTGATCCTTCCGGTCCTGCCTTTCCTTCTCCTTTTTCGACTTCTCCGTCGATTCACGCCTTTTACCTTCCACCTTCTTTTGATCTCCGGCGGGATCCACGCGGTCTAACACGGTGTCTAGGAAGTCCATTGTTGAAGAATTACCGGTCTTAAAAATTCTAACCGCAACTGGCGAGCAATATCCCGTGATTTCAGAAAAAACTCTGCAGAATGAATTCTCTGGCTCTCTTATAGAATTCAGGGCAAGTCTGATGCGGTCTCCCGACTAAAGCTAATATTTTCGAAATTCTCTTGAGATTTGAAAATATGCGGGGATTATGTTTACCCAGAAAACCGCTTCTTGGGTTGGATCATTCTCGGACCGGGCGAACTGCTGGGTCAAGCCGCTGGGTTCCAGGATCAGTGGCTCTCAGTTCAGGGTAAACCAGGCCAGCTGGTCTGATGTCATTTTCGGACCGCCCCCAAGAGTGAAGGTCGTCAAGGGCCAAGGCAAGAAGGCTATCCGCGGTCTCAGGTAGGAGACCGCGCGGGTTGTTCCATAGAGACTCAAGGTTCAAGACCGGAGAACAAGCCGCGGTTTCAGATCAGAGACTATCCGGGTTGCCTCGTGAAGATCAGACAAGCCATGTCCAGAAGGCAGACCGTGGTCTCAAGCCAGAGGCCGCTCGGTCTGCATCCTTGACTTGGTCCCGGTATCTTCAGCCTCAGGTCAGACAGGTCAGAAGAGCAAGCCGCCAAGCCGCGTGGCTTCGTTCTTTTTCTTCTTTGTGCATCCCGTCACCACCTGCCCGTTTCTCCTATACCTGGGCTGGAGGTAATTATATCCCTGCCCATTCGGGCAGGCCCCCAAGCCTATAAATAGGGGGCGGCACTGTTCACAAGACATGCACACTCGAATCCAGGAGCTCGCTTGTTTGAGCTGCGTTCTCGAGTTTCCCGTCTTGCGGACTGTCTGACCGGCCGGCTTCTCTTTTCCTACATTTATAACCGCTGTAACCGCTTCATTTTAATCAAAGGAAAGCCCGTCGCAGGAGTGGCATTTGCCGCGGCGGGCGAAGTCCGGCCTCGACCGCTGCTAGCGGTCTGAATTCTCTAACCAAATAGTAACTGATAATCCGCAACCCTCGATTTCCTTCGGAGGCGCACTTTTGAATCGAACATTAATAATTTCAAGCGGGAGTTGATAGTAGCAACAACTAACCATTTATTTTAACTCTCAAATCCTCAACATTTTTGTACATGATGGTCATTGCCATTTTTCCCGAGATCCGAACATAGTAAGATTCTCCATCTTTGCCCTAAAAAGGTTTATACCATCATACTACAAGATCCAAAGAGTCACCTTCCTAAGCTCTCTGGTTGTGCATAAACCAAATCTAAGAGTAAAAAGGTCTTAACTAAATTTTCACCAAGGAGAGGGCTTGAATTTTAATTAAAAGTACTATCTGAAAATTACCTTTGAGAGCCCTGAAGTGTAAGCAACTCTAGTTATAATTTTACATGCGAGAACTTGATTCCAATCCTCAAAATTTCACGATGTGACACATTTATCCCAAGCTATTAAACCTGATATTCTTCTTATTTTCAGTACTTTATTGAAAT
The DNA here is from genome assembly GCA_033032865.1 of Dactylorhiza incarnata. Lineage (NCBI taxonomy): Eukaryota > Viridiplantae > Streptophyta > Magnoliopsida > Asparagales > Orchidaceae > Dactylorhiza > Dactylorhiza incarnata. The sequence goes on from JAWHQI010000036.1 coordinate 3,848,965, forward strand.
GAGGCATTTGATCGGACGCCAGCGTTTATTAATTGATTCCGGTAACTCTACAAATCGATGTCTCGAGGTTAAGAAGGTGTATTTACAACAACACACTAGCAAGTTTGTTACGATAAACTGATTATTTCTTATGGTCATGAAAACTTATAGCTCAGTCTTACTTCTATCCAATCTAAATCTTACTTGGTCCTGCACTGAATTTGCCGCCTATGACATCCTTCCCTTGTGACCGGTAAGAGCTTGATGAGCAAATGTCCTTATAAAAGACAAGACAACATTGCTTGGATCAGGAATTTAGTGGAATTCCCTAAATTCTTAACCTGACTTTCTTGATTCCGAGAGTCTTATGCCCATACACTGGACAACCCTTTACGTATACTCAAATGATTAACAAGTTGATCACTTTTGTCGACTTAGAATCAGCCTTAGAGCAATAAGATGAGTACACGCTCACTCTTGAAGTGTACTATTCACTTAACTTGCCAGTATAACTATAGCGATCACAACTTGGTATAAACAATCCCTGTTATTTAAGGCGAAGTAATTTTCCAAGGGTCTCAAACTTCTAAGGAGGGTTGGTCCACAAATCAAAAGTGTATGAATAAGATCTCGTCATCACCTGAGTATCATTGAATACTCCAAACCTCGAGATTACTACGAAAATGTCATAACCTTTTCTAAACAAGTCTAGGGGGCAGTCCAAGTCAGTATTTTATTTGCCCAATAAACCAAAGGAATAAGCCCCTGCCGATTTAGGCTAAGTCTTTTCAGTACTTCTACGGTATATCCATCTTACATACGTACATAATCTTTAGGGCATATAATCTCTGACTTGGTGTTCCACCCTGAGACATATTGTTATGATAAGACTTAGTCTCCCAATGTTATAAATTATGCTAACTTTTTTGAGTTCCCTATATGATTAACTAGGAGAGGGGCCTTTTTAAAACCAAAAATATTCAAATTCCAATTCGACCTCTGGTATTTTATGGTGGTTGTCTCAACGTACTGTAATGGGAAGTATCAAGTTATGGTAAGGGGGTTATGCTTATGGGTCTTCTATTTCTCTAAAGGAGATTACAAACACCCGATCTCCTCGAGATGGTCCTACCATTTGATAGTAAAGTGTAACCCTCAGCGTGAAAGTCTCAACGTCAAGACTTAAACTAACTTCTTCCCTTAGCTACGTTGGGTATCCTTAACCTTCAACCAAATCTAGACCCGAGCTCGCTCTTTAGACTAGGACACGTCACTAAATTGTCTAAGTAAGTCAGAATTTGACCTAACTTGCTGCTTAATGGACTGTTTTATGTGATTTCATACATGGGCACACCACAGCTTCCGCTGCATAGTTTGTCCGCAAACTACACTCGAGCGGGGTGACCCAGTATGTTGTGGACTGTTTCCTTATGATCGTTCGTCCTCTGATACCATTTGTAAGATCTCTTTTTCCAAAACCCGCTCGGATACTTGAAAACTCGAACCTCTCCCGTATCGCACGGTCAAGGTGGATCTTCGCCCAGAATCGCTGCCTTGTGGTGTCACCAACACTCGGGCTGGCTAACACTGCTCGGCACCAACCCTGCCGGCTATACGATCATAAGTAAAATATGCCAAAAAAAGAGTAAGTACATAATTGAAGGCATGTCCACAATCACCGCATTATATATAATGAAAACAGAAAGTCCAAAAGTGTAGTACAAGTAAAAAAGGGCTTATGCCCGATACATATCCAAAATAATGTACTCTCTCTCTCTCTCTCTACAACATGCGGAAGCCTACAACAAAACTCTCAAAATGCGGAAGTCTAACTATCTAGTCATCAACCTGTGGCGTCGTGGTAGTGTGTTGGATCTGCTGCTCAGGTCCTGCCATCTCGTCCTGCTGTGCGCGGGACAACTCCATCTCCTCGGACTCCTGTGGTCACACTGACCGTTATTCATAAAGACTAAGTCATTTTGTCCTCGCCTCCCTCCACGACTCCTAGGTATAAGTAAGGGGTAAACAAGAAGGCGGTGACATGGCACTACTCTAGCAGGTATAAGTACAGCAGTAAAATCAAGCTAGCCGTATAGTGCAAGTATAAGGCAGTAAAGTAGAGCAATGAAGTAAGCAGTAAATAGAAAGAAAATGCAGGGCAGTAAGTAAATCTAAACTACCATCACAGATTCGTACCTTAACTTATATGAATGCCCATACGACATATAAGTTAAGATGTCCAGGTAACCCATCATATAAAAGAGCCCATACTAATTTATATGATGGGGGTATGCTAATGTGAATGTTATGCTATGCTATGGTTATGATGTTTTAATGAAGTTATGCAATGTGACTCACCCACACGACTCTATGCGCACAGACCTTTATAGATCCCATTTTGTTAGAAAGGAAGCCAACCTTTCGGGTACCGACCGTCGTGGCTCACGGTGGCAGTGGATCGGGCACTCCACATCCTAGACGGGTATGGTCACTACCAAGCCTAGACCTCATGTACGCCTCAACGCTAAGAACACAACAACGGAGCTCCTGCGTACTCTTGCTGGAATCCACCAGACTTTAAGGTCGGGGTGGGTTATTAGGGATTGTCCTCCAAACCGTGGTATTCAAACTTACCGGCCCTCTAAACCTCACCCTAACCTGAGTCAACGTACTACTGTCGGTGACACGACTGGCCTAGTACCGAAGACTCACCACTATTTGCATAAGAAATAGGTGTTATCAAGTCCACCCGAGCTTCCAGCTCAGGGATTACACACAAGCTGATCCAACCCATCTCCTTCTCAGAGGAGATCCATACCAGTTTGCAGACCTACTTAGGCTACTCTTGCCTATAATTTAGTTAGCGATATATTTAGGGTGAATCTTGGACTTCTCGCGGTGTACTCCGTAAGGGGCCTCTAACGGTACTACAGATCAATGGGCTCAACCCCACTATCCTCCTCAAGACAATTACTTTAGTTGGTGGTTAACATTTGGTTCATCCTCATTATTTCATATACTTAGAATGACTTAGCTCAACACCCGTCTGACCCAACTAGGTTGGACGTACCTCAATTCCTCCTACATTAACTCTAGCACAACCTCACAACTAACCCTAGGATTGACCCTCCTTGAATCATGGTGTACTATAACTCATTTGCTGATTGTATATAACTCCTAAACACTACTTAGGGGTCTGAATTGTCTAAAACTCAAAATTCTGTTTTTACTAAACGCAGACCACTAAGTTTAACTATCCATCAACCCCATAAGGGAACCCTTCTAAAAACTGACCACCAAGGTCTCTAATAATTATCCTAGGCTCCCACGGACCTTAGTAAGGTATGTTCCAATTTCCATAATTTTCCATATTAAATTGATATTTAATATAATTTTAAGTAGTTAAGGCCTTAAGTCACATTACACAAGAACTACCCTCAAAATGATTCTTCATGCTACATGAGAATTATCAGTAAGACAATATTCCATGTCAAGGTGGTTCACTGAGTATCATGACCGTTGGATGTAATTGGCCTACTATATCATCATATATGTATAATTACCAAAATGCCACTATAATTAGGAAAAATAGTATTTCATTTCTGAAAATTCTACAAAAATTACCAAGTGTCCATATTGGTACCTAGAGTCCTCTGACAAAAGATTGTGTCATTACCATCTGATTTGACATTTTAGAAAGATTTAATATACAAGTGGTGTAAAACCCAATTTCTACATGAGGTACAAGAAATACAATTCTACAAGCTTCCAAACAATTATCATGGGCATATATTAACATAAAATGACAGATTTCCAAGTATCATAACATTTTCCCATGATTTGATATTTTAAAAGGATTTAATACTCAAGTTGTGTAAATTCCAATTCCTACATAAGGTACAAGAAATACAATTCTACAAGCTTCCAAACAATTATCATGGGCATATATTAACATAAAATGACAGATTTCCAAGTATCGTAACATTGCCCCATGATTTAATATTTTAAAATGATTTAATACTCAAGTCTTGTAAATTCCAATTTCTACATGAGGTACATGAAATATACATCTACAAGCTTCCAAACAATTATCATGGGCATACATTAACATATAATTACAGGTAACCAAGTATCACAATTTTTCCCCATGATTTGACATTTTTAAAAATTAAATTCCCTTAAGCTAGCAAACACTTAAAATTTCCTAAACAAGGAATAACACTTCCATAACTCATGAACAAATTTTCATAGCCTTACTCCACCCTATTTCAGCCACTGATAGTATATCAAAGTCATACAAGGTCATATGACCATGCATTTCATTTTATTAAGGAAAGGGTGGTAATTTCATTTATTAGGAGGAAAATTACTTAAATGCCTCTAAAAATTCCATTAAATTATCTAAGCCATTTCATGGCCTTACAAATATATCTACAAAGTTCTGAGCCAAGGCAAGAACAATTGCTCCCATGCCCTTCACAAGTCTCACTTTGCACCCTTAAGGGTTTACCCTTAGGGTTTTGGGTCACACCACCCTAATGGCTCCAAATGGACCACTAGGGTGTGCCACATGCCTTTGTATATCCATACCTACATAACCATCATGATGGGAGGAGGCTAACACACTCAACTCCTCAAAATGACCCAAACCCTAATATGACCCTTAAAGGTCCTCATTAGGGTTTCCCATTTTCCATATCAAATCAACTCCAAATGGTGTGAAATTTTAGGTAGGCACGACTCATGTACAAAAGAGTATTCCACCAAAGTTTGGTGTCATTTGGACATCATATGCTCCAAAAATCAACTTAATTTAAATATTCTAACTACCACAAAAACCCTATGTAAAATTGACCACCAAGGGTTGCCCCTTTGGCAGGGGGTGCCCCTAGGGTATACCAACCCATGGTTAAAAGCACAGCTCCAAAGCTTGAAGGGTTTGATCTAGGTAATTTTTCTAATGGACTGACCTAGTGTAGGACCAGTCCTAGTAAAACAGCTCCCTAGGGAGCAGTAGGTCCTAAATGACCTAAACTCAAGGCCAAATGAAAGTTAAGACCAAGGCCTACAACTTTCATGTTGGGCACTTTTTCTAGTTCAGCCATTAGGAGGCCCTAAATTATACTTGAAGAGTGCTGATTATTTAGAGGCAGAAAATCAAGTATGGAATTAATTTAATAAAGAAAAATCGAGCTCTGCACAGATCTTGAAGCAGATCGGACCCTCCCCCTTCATCTTCTTCCTTCAGCCAATGGATGGGATTTGCCCATGTTGGGCCGACTTACTCCCCCATTTCCCGGCCACCTGGTGGCCACCACGGCCGGCCACCACCGCCACCACCTTCGTGGTGGTCGGGGCTACAACTCCCGACGACATGGCGACCGGAGGGGGCGTTTTCCGACAATCCTGGGTGTCTCATTTTGAGCCAAAATCCATGGATTTCGGAGATGGATCCGGGCTCAATTAAGCCCGATCCTTCAACATTATATGATGAGAAGCTAGCATGGGGGAGGGGAGGAGAAACGAACCACTACTGGCGCGTGGCGACGGCTCCGGCGGCGGTTTGCCATGGAAAATCTTAGCTCCGGCGATCCCGCTCCCGATCTCGTTTCCTCGTCTAAAGCTCCACTCCAAGGGTTGTTCCTGTCTGCTCTCGACCTCCTGAAGCTAGTGGTGTGGCTGGAATGAAGTGAGGAGGTCTCTTTGTTTGGTTTTGAACTTGGACCTCCTCGATTCTCTCATGGCTGCCACCCTCCTGCACCATCTTGTCCATTGCTTCCACCTGGGTCAAGCTCAAACCCACAGCAATCAGGGGAGGGCCCAAGGCTGATTGGAGGAGGAGTGTGGAGGAGGGGGTGATTGCTTTTCCTTTTGCTTTCTCTTTTTGTCCCCTTACTCTCTCTCCTCCTTTCCTCTTAATTCAAATGTGTTGACATGGACTCACCTAGGTTTAGCCAGCTGCCATGGTCATCCTGGTCATCAATTGATGTGGGGTCCCAAGGCTTGATTTGGTTCAAGTGCATGAGGGCTAAGTCACTTATATTGGGCTATGTTGACCATGATTGACCTAGAGTTGACTTTAAATTTGACTTGGTCAACATGATGAGTGGGATGGGCCCACTTGATGGTCTTGGGTCCCTTGACACTACCCAATGTTGGTTGGTCCATGGTGGGGCTCCAATTGGTTCAATTTAATCAAAGGGTGTAGATTTGACCAAAATTGGGTAAAGTTTGACTTTGGTCAATTGGGGTCAATTGGTCCCACCATGAGGGGGATTTTTGGTCCAATGGGTTCCTTAAAGTGTTTAGAGTGGGGTGGTTAGGTCAATTTGAACATGTTGGGTCAATTGAACCCTAATTGACTTAGTTTGGTTAATGTTGACCTATTGTTGGCTTTGGTCAATTTCATGCAATTGGGTCCCACCCAAGTGCAATTCTCAAGGTAATGGTCTTCCTCAGTGGTTAGGGTGGTATGGGGGATGTCAATTTGGTGAATTGAGGGTCAATTGGCCTAAGGGAGTGGTATTGGGCTATGTTTATTTTTGTGCCCTTGGTGTGCACTTAGCACACTCCACTTGGTCCAAGGGCCTTGGTGGCCACTCAGCACACCACCCCTGACCTAATACCAACTAGGGGTCTAGAAGGATTGGGGATGTTACACCGTGTCTGTCACTCATATTAATAATAAGAAAATAAAATAGCATACAAAATTTTTATCCTAATGTTTCTTATTAATCCTTAGACTTCCTGAGGTATACCATATGAAGGGATCTCATCAATACTAGGAGATATGCTGGGATAACATCCCAAACCTCCCTTTCAAAGAAATTAGATTTTTGATCTTCTATTTTTTTGTGGGTTTTGTAAGTGCTTAAAAACAAAGGAAATAAATGGAAATATTTTTTTTTTGAAGTTTTGGGAAATATATTTTCTTAAATTTCAAATTTTATAAGAAAATCTAAGCTTAAGAAACTACACTACACCCCCATACTTAAAGTTAAACATTGTCCTCAATATTTAAAGCTAAGTAAGAAGCAACAAGAAAATAGGAAAAAAAATTAAGTGCAAGTTGAAAGATGTAATTAAAAGATAAGGAAGGAAAGAGGGGAGAGATAGCGTCCCTGATTGGAGTTTGGGAAGGCCGGAAGGAAACCTGCAAAACCCGTTAAAATAAAGAAAGCAAAAATACTGAGAAGATAATTATGGGGTGCCTCCCATGAGCGCTTTGTTAACCGTCACGTAGATTAACTAATGTAGAGGTGAGGTTATAAGTTAGGGAGGTGGAAAGATTTATTTTTTTTGTCTGAAATATCGCCACCAAAATAGACTTTTAAGCAGTGGCCGTTAACTTTGCATTCGCCATTTTCTGGGTGGGAAATAAGAATGGTCCCGTATAGCCAAACTTCTTTGAAGACAAAGGGGCCAGACCATCGGGACATTAATTTGCCCGAAAAAAGCATAAGACGGGAATTGTAAAGAAGGATAAGTTCTCCCAGTGAAAAAGTTTTTGGAAATTTAATTTTATTATCATGATAAAACTTAAAGCGCTCTTTATACAATTTATTATTTTCATAGGCGTTTGCACGTCATTCGTCTAGTTTGTTCAGCTGAAATTTTCTAAGGTCGGAGGCTAAGTTAATATCAAGATTCAAAAATTTGAAAGCCCAATAGGCGTGATGCTCTAGTTCGACCGGTAAATGAAATGCCTATCCATAGACTAGTCGATACGATGTACAATGGGTGGCAGTTTTGTATGTTGTACGATATGCCCATAGCACGTTATCGAGCTTGATTGACCAATCCTTCCTATTAATAGACAAAGTATTTTCCAAAATCCGCTTCAGCTCTCGGTTCACTACCTCTACCTGGTCGCTAGTTTGTGGATGATAGGTGGTTGAGATAATGTGTGTAACACCATATTTAGCTAAACTTTTAGCAAATTGGTTATTACAGAAGTGTGTGCCCCTATCACTTACTATTGCGCTTGGCATGCCAAAATGAGAAAATGTTGTTGGGAATAGCTTGTGCTTCGCCCACCTAGACACGTAATCGACCGCTACTGAGATATAACAATTATTAAATGAAGGAGCAAGAGGGCCTACGAAATATAGTCCCTATAAATAAAAAAATTTGCATTCTAGGAACAAATTCCGTGGCATTTCATCCCTGCGAGAGATATTACCTAGCCACTAGCAGCTATCGCATGTACTCACAAAGATGTGATCACCTTTAATAAAGTGGGCCAGTAGAAGCTCGTCTCTAGCACCTTCCTTGCGGTTTGATTTGCTTGATAGTGTCCACCGGTTGGCCCTTCGTGGCAGTGCCACAGAATTTGCAGACCTTCCTTGCTCAATACACACCTCCGCACCACTTGGTCCGCGCAGACACAAAATTAAAAGGGGTCCTCCCAAAAGTAAATTTTCAAGTCAGAAAGGAATTTCTTCTTTTGTTGACTTGAAAAATCTTTTGGAAGGACCCGTGTCACTTGATAGTTGGCAAAATTCTCGAACCAAGCGATGGAAGAAATCATTACCTTATCGAGAATGAGGAGGCACTCTTTAAGAAATTTGTCTTCGATGTCGGCCTCCACTAGTGCTTCCGTAGCTGGTTTCTCTAAACGTGAAAGATTGTCAGCCACCAAGTTCTCTGCTCCATTCTTTTCCTGGATCTCCAAGTCAAATTCTTGCAGGAGGAGGATCCATCTCAAAAATCGGGGGGTGGCATCCACATTGTTCAGCAAGTACCTGAGGGCAGAATGATCAGTAAAAATGATAACCATTGAGAGAGTGATATAAGATCTAAACTTATCAAACGCAAAGATGTTGGCCAAAAGTTCTTTTTTTGTAGTGGTGTAATTAGCCTGTGTTGATGTGAGTGTTTTGCCAGCATAATAAATCGGGTGAAAATATTTGTTTACATGTTGGCCTAAAATGGCTCCTACCGCAAAATCACTCGCATCGCATATAATTTTGAATGGTAAAGACCAATCTGGCGCTATTAAAATTGGAGAATTTATAAGTACGTTCTTAATGCGGTTAAAAGATGATAAGTAATCATCATCAAAAATAAAAATAAATTTTTTTTCTAAAAGATGGGTCAACGACTTTGTAGTTTTTAAACATTTTGTATAAAACGTCGATAGAAACCCGCGTTGCCTAGAAAACTTCTAATTGATTTAATGTTCATAGGAGGGGAAATTTCTCAATTACTTTGTGTTGGATCAGTAGGCGCCCTTAGAGTGGGGGGTGAATAAGGGTTTTAAGAACTTATATTATATTTTGGAATACTTGAAACAATAAGAGAACAAAATAGTGATTTTGAATAAAGATCTAAATTGTTTTATAATGAAAGAGAGGATTATAAACAATTTAGAGAAATGAAGATCAAATAAATTTTATTACACAAAGAGAGACATGATTATTATTAATAAAATTAATTACAAAATTTGTTTTCAATGACGCTAGAAATCAAGGCGAAATATGAAGGACTATTTTTGTTTTTCTATACCGACTCGTATCCCCACAAACAGGTTGGCTTTAGCTGATCCTTCCCTGGATACGGCCTCAAGCCGCTCTAGCCAATCCTTCCCCGGATATGGCCTCGAGCACCCCCTAGACCTAACCTAGATCTAGTCACCAACACGAGGAGAGTTTTTGACCTAAGTCCTACCCAGACCTAGTCGCCAACACAAGGCGAGTTCACTAAACGATTACAGAAAAAGATGTGAAATAAAAGGCAACAATATAAAAACTCCCTATATGGATTTCTTGGAGAAGTAGACGAAGACCCGCAGATTATGATAATAGTCGATGCGGTCTTTCGTCACGATGATGACGCGTGTTGAAATCTTCTCCAAATAACTCCTTAAGCCTTCATGGATTTGTGGGAGTCTCTCTCTGAACCTTCCTCTGTATGATGTGGCACAGAGCTCTAGAATTTGGGGGTGATAGAGTATGAAGAAGGCGGATCCAAGGGGTCCTTTTTATAGCCTTGGAGCTAGCGCTTACGCTATCCCAGATTAGGCAATATTCTCCGCGTGAGAATCCTTCATTTAAAGCAAGCCGTCCGCCTTCCTCTTATGCTTTGTGATACCGTCGACGCTAGTAGATACCGCCTGCGCTAGCCACTACCTCTTGGTTAGCTGCTATCACCTGGCGCTAGCACCTTCCATAACTGTTTCTGAGATTTTCTCAAATTAGAACTAGCGCTAGCGCCGGCTCTAGCGGGCATGTTGGAATTTTGGCGTCAAATTTTGGCGCAACCTTCTTATGTTATCCTTGAGTCATGTGGACTTGTTTTCCTGCACACTTAAACACATAAGATCAAATACACGTAGGATTTGTTATTCTCAAACCTAGGAGATGCGGAAGACCATGTTCCAACAAACTCCCCCTTTTGATAATAACAAATCCATTAATGATAAATCAAAGCATTAATATATAAGCATGATGAAACCCACTTGTGTGTGTGTGAGAGTGATGACTTAGGATAATTATCAATTATAGTATTTAGAATTGCTCCCCCTAAATACATGCTCCCCCTATGTGAATGCTCCCCTAATATGTAAGCTATCATCTTAATTAATCATGTTAGTTTTCCATTTTGATAGCGGATTATATTTATCATGTTAGTTCTCCCCCTTTTGTTATTAGCAAAAGTGGTAAGGAAGCAAAACACAAAATTTTTTGATAATAAGATAAAGGCTTGATCGAGCTTTTAGAGAGAAGGAAATGATAAGGAGTTTTAGAATAATTTTTATTGAAATAGATCAGAGTTTTTAGCTTAAAGATGAATAATATAACATTTGCCAAGTAATCAATATTATCATGTTAGTTTTCCCCTTTGTATAAGAGTTTTATGCATAAAAAGGTAATGATTTCCAAGTAACCAATCTACCCAGACAATATGTCTACACCCTAGCCCCGTACTAAGTGAAGGATGTCCATGAGGAGTTGCATACATCTCATTGGTTGGGGTGTTAGTCCCATATGCAAACACTAGAAAATACTCAACCTATCACTCTTTCCCCATAGTGCCTCGCAACGCCCCACCGGAACCCTCCCCAGTTAAGGACAAGACATGACTTAGAGGTCAGGTTATTTAATGTCAATAACCCTACGCCCCCGCTATGGTGAGATATGTAATCATGGGATAATAGTTATTGGAAACATTAAGCATTTAAGTTTAATGATAAGTTCATAGCCTATGGGTTTATGTTTTTATTTGAATTTTTTTAAACACATAGCTATTTTGAAATCCATTAATGAATCAGAGTTGTTAGCATAAAAATGATATTTGTGTTAGAACAACCAATATAAATTATACCAAGCATGTCTACCATTTGTTGAAAAAGGGAATTTTTAGATTTAAGACTTTGATATAAGCATGAAAGCGCAAGGTAAAAAATACATGGTGATGATGCGGAAGACTTATAAAAATACAAGAAACATCTTTTTGTAAACACGGCGATTCGAAAGAAGATATATGAGTTAAATTCCAAAAATGAAGATGTTTTTGTAAATCAATTTGCATTTTTAACATCTTTAAGTTTGACAATAAAGTAACCAAGCATGAAATAATGTTTTCAAAAAGAGTTTTCTACAACGTTATATTAATTCACAAATTCAAAACATACAAAAAATTGTAGAGAGCATGCTAGGTTATCTAGTGCATTTGTTTATATAAAGAGAGTATAAAATTTTAGCATTAGGATCCAATACTCATGAGAAGAAGCGTTATGGAAGATAATGATGTGCCTATAAGTGTATTTTGAGTAGAGTAAACAAATGATTTAATCAAAAATACAAGACACATGCAGAGTAAAGTGCACAATAAAACACGAATAATTTTACTTCCACACACTTCAATGCACATAGAAAAAATGTACAACAACCAAGATGCTTTGCACAGACAATGCTCATTAAGACTTATCAGGGTGCAAAGTAGTGCTTGGGGGATCGCACACATTATTTTTCAGTATTGATTTTTTGTGATCCAGTGTACTTTAGAATAAGTGGTTTAAAAATGAAGGTTTGCACAAGAAACTTTACTATTCTTTCCAAGGTGCTCAACCTCACAATGCTTATTAAGACTTATCAGGAGGTTCATGTAGTGCTTGGTGGAGTTATCTTTGTCAATTTATTTCATGATTATTATTTTTTGTACAAAGTTCTCCGAATACACTTGTTTTGCAAACCAATGTAATTTTAAAGGACAACCACTTTTCTTAAATATTAAGAGTGCAAATAATGGTGGTGTAGGTAAGATACTTGTGCAAATTTAATTCGTTGTAGAATTACAATACACAAGCAAGCATTCTCAGATTAAAAGCACATGTAGACTTTGCCAAAATAAGTGAGTGAATAACTATCATTATCAATCATAAAACATTTACTCATACTTAGAGGCATGCTAAGCTTGGTTCTACACAACCTTTTCATTATAATTGGTGTACATATGAGTAGATATATCAAATTATGATGAAAACAATGTTCAAAGTAGTTTGAAAAGATGAATTGTAACATTTTAGAAGGTCTAAATGATGGATTAAATCATGCTTGATTTTTAAAATAAAGTCCATACAGTATTTTTGATATTTCAAAAAATAATTTTGATTTAAAGTTTGAACTCTTAAAATTGATCTTGGACTTCCCGAGGTCTACCCTATGAGGGGTTTGCCCGGTACTAGGAGATGTGATGGGATGATAGCCCAGATCTCCCTTTCGCAAGATACATGTAAATAGAAAAGTTTAAAAAATGATTTTTGATAATTCTTTGTTTTATATTTTTGTATTTGATTTTTGCATATAGAAATAGAAATTAAACAAGTAAACAAAGAATCGAAGAGAATAAAATAGTTTTTTTGCAATTTTCGCTTTTGTAGTTTTTTTTTATTTTAATTTTTCAAAAATCAATTAATGGCATAAATGCAAAAATGAGTAGTACATATAAGGTAATATATTTTTTGTGATTTTTCAGAATTTTAAAATTACATAAAATCGGAAACTTGAGCTACTGCTGACGTTAGGTCCTAGCGCCTGCGTTAGCTCACATAGAGTGCTTATTTTAATCATATAGCCTAGATTTTCTTTGATTATACTTCCGATTTTGCTTAATTACATTTGTGCAATGTAAGACCTGTCTAATGAAGTGAATAGATGAGAAGAAATCGCAAAAAGTTGCGGAAGTTAAAATTTTAGAACATGGGCTCCATATTCATTAAAGCTCCATATTCATTAAACCTTAATTTTTGAGTTTTTCACAACCATTTAAGCTTATTATTATAGGATGTGCAAACAAAGAAGACATTATTGAACAAAATAGATATGCATGAATTTAGTTATAATAGATTGATCATTTATAAATGAAAACCTAACTTTTACTTTTGATTTAATTTGATTTGCAAACTTCATTTAGGCTTTAGGCGACAAAGTCAAATTTCAAATATTTTATTAGATGACCATGCCATGATATATATTTTCTTATATCTTTATATTGATTTTTCTAAGGCTTATATTTATCCATATAATGTATGTTGAAAATGATAGGAAATTTAAGCACAAGATATCATGTTCGAATAAGCTTAATAAGCATGATTTAAATGATTTTAATGTGAAGTGATGTTCATGCATAAAAATAGGTTTAAGAATGATTTATGAACCATGGACATCTCTCAAAAAATTTTGAAAGAGAAAAAAATGAAGTTCATGATTTTATTAATTTAGATAATATCTCATAACAAATTTAGAGTTTGATTCATATGGATAATATAAGATATTTATAGGCAATGAATATAAGAAAAATAGATAGGTCATCAAAATAAAATATGATTTTGAAATTCGATCAATTTGATTTATAAACTTATTAAGTTTTAAGAGATAAGATCATATTTCCAATAATATATAAGATGACCACAACATGATCGCTTATTAAATAAGAAAACAAAAAGAATAAGAAAAAGACATTAAAGCATATCATGAATTAGAAAATTTGTATATTTCAGTTTTGAAAATATTCTGTTTCATGCATTTGGTGATACCTAATGAATAAGTGATTTAGGTATCCAAAGAGGACCAAGTGTGGTGGTTCCTTTGGGTACCCAAATAAAATGAGATGACTTTTGGGGAGACAAGGATGGATGGATCCTTTCTTTTGACATTGGTGTGTCAACCTTAAGTATGGGTCTCCATTCATACCTTGGACAAACATTATTTTTAGTTTTCAAATTTACATAGTCATTTACTTTAATATTTGCATAAAAATGATTTTTGAATTTATAATTTGAAGGAAATTTGTTTGCATTTAATTTTAGGTTGGGAGAATAATTATGTTGTAAAAGATAATGATGATAAAGTTTTGGAATTTCATTTAGAAGCTTTTGTTGCTTTTCATTTTTTATGTTTTGATTAGATAAATTATGAAAAATCATATTTAACTTGCCTTTGAATTTTGCTTGATAATTTGAATTTATGTGTTGATAATTTTTTCTTATAATTTACTTAAGCAAGTTAATTTTATTTTCTAATTCGTAGTTTTTAACATTGAGATTGTGTCTAGCTTTATTATAAGCAATTGTGCTATTTTTAAGAGTGGAAACAATAGAGTCAATATGATTTTGATAATTATTTCAAAATTCTTCAAATGATTCATCCATCTCTTTAATTTCAATTGTATAGTTTGTACACATAGCACAATCATTTTTCAAAGTTGAATTTTCTAAAGACAATTTTTCATTGTGTTCTTTTACAATAAGAAGTTCCTTTTCAAGTCCCTTGTATTTTTATTTTAAATTATTAAAGTCCAAACAAGGTGTAATAGTTTCATTCAAAGAGACATTGGTAAGACTAGATGAATTAGCATTTGATTCTACTTTAACTTTTGCTTTTAAACTTTTATTTTCTAAGCGCAATTTGCAATTTGCATTTTTCAATTTCTTAATTTTGCACTTTGTAATTTGTAGCAATCGTAAAGTAGAAACAGAATTACAAACAATAACAGGATTTGATTTCCTTATAGTGCTTTTGGATGCTATGAGGTTTGAGCACAGATTTTCTTTGTTATCTTCATCTATTTGGCATTCCTCTTCCAAAGATGGGATTTATTCTTTTCCATTTGATGTGAACTCCATTGATCAGTCATAAGAGGAGCTTTCTTTCTCCACTTCTTACATTTGTTCCATACCTGTAGATGGAGAATCATACATTTTTTAAGAAATTTCCATACTTTGTATGCACTAGAAAAACAATATATTATTTTTGAAATTTCTTGAGATAAATCACAGAAAATACTATTTAAAGCTTTTGCATTTAAATGACGTTCCTGTTTATTTGATTCATATGCTGGTCTAACTATTGTTATATTCCATGCATTGATATCTAAATTTTTAATAAACTTTTCCATTAGAAATTTCCACCCTTTATAATTTCTCACTTCGAATAAAGGTGGTTTAAGAGATTTTTTTCTTCAAAAAAATATACCCCACAAATTGAAGCGAGAACATGAGACACCATTATTCCCGGTTGTTAAGCCGATTGGAATAAAACTGCTCTGATACCACTTGTTGGATCGGTATGCGCCCTTTGAGGGGGTGGGGGTGAATAAGGGTTTTAAAAACTTATATTATATTTTGGAATACTTGAAATAATAAGAGAACAAAATAGTGATTTTGAATTAAGATCTAAATTGTTTTATAATGAAAGAGAGGATAATAAACAATTTAGAGAAATGAAGATCAAAACAATTTTATTACACAAAGAGAGACATGATTATTATTAATAAAATTAATTCCAAAATTCGATTTCAATGACGCTAAAAATCAAGGCGAAATATGAAAGACTCTTTTTGTTTTTCTACACAGACTCGTATCCCCACAAACCGGTTGGCTTTAGCCGTTCCTTCCCCGGATACGGCCTCAAGCCGCTCTAGCCAATCCTTCCCCGGATATGGCCTCGAGCACCCCTTAAACCTAACCTAGATCTAGTCGCCAACACGAGGTGATTTTCTACCCTAAGTCCTACCCAGACCTAGTCGCCAACACGAGGCGAGTTCACTAAATGATTACAGAAAAAGATGTGAAATAAAAACACAACAATATAAAAACTCCCTATATGGATTTCTTGGAGAAGTAGACAAAGACCCGCAGAGTATGATCGTAGTCGATGCGGTATTTCGTCACGATGATGACGCGTGTTGAAATCTACTCTAAAGAACTCCTTAAGCCTTCATGGATTTGTGGGAGTCTCTCTCTGGACCTTCCTCTATATGATGTGGAACGATGCTCTGGAATTTGGGGGTGGTAGAGGATGAAGAAGGCGGATCAGGGGTCCTCTTTATAGCCTTAGAGCTAGCGCACGCGCTATCGCTACCGTTGGCGTTATCCCAGATTAGGAAAAATTCTCTGCATGAGAATCCTTCATTTTAAGCAAGTCGGCCGCCTTCTTCTTGTGCTTTGTACTAACTTCGGCGCTAGTAGATACAGCCTGCGCTAGCTGCTACCGCCTGCGTTAGCTGCTATTATCTGGCGCTAGCACCTTCCATAACTATTTCCGAGATTTTCTCAAATCAGAGCTAGTGCTAGCGCCGACTCTAGCGGGCATGTTGCAATTTTGGCTTCAAATTTTTGCACAACCTTCTTATGTTATGCTTGAGTCATGTGGACTTGTTTTCCTGCACACTTAAACACATAAGATCAAATACACATGCGGAAGACCATGTTCCAACACTTTGATCTTGGCCCTATCGACCTCGGTCCCTTTACTAGAAACTTTATGGCTGAGTATTAACCCTTCTTGGACCATGAAATCTATTTTCTCCCAGTTGAGAACCAACTTTGTGTCTTAGCAATGTTGAAGAATACGATCAAGATTAGTTAAACATGATTGAAACAAATGTCTAAAAATGGAAAATTCATCCATAAAGACCTCCATCACATCCTCTACCAACTCATCAAATATTGTCAGCATACATCTTTGGAATGTAGTCGGCGCATTATAAAGTCCATGTGACATCCTTCGATAAGCGAAGGTGCTGAAGGAACAAGTAAAAAATGTTTTATCCTGCTGGCTTCGGGTGAAATTAGGATTTGGAAATATCCCGAGAGACCATCGATAAAATAGTAGATGGAGTGACCGGAAAGGCGTTCTAATATTTGATTGATAAACAGTGGCCGAAAGTGGTCTTTTCGGATGGCATCATTTAATTTTCTATAGTCGATGCTCATCCGCCAACCCGTAACAGTACGAGTCAAAATTAATTTGTTATTTTTATTGTCAACTACCGTTACTCCGCTTTTTTGGCACGACTTATACCAGGCTAACCCAAGTACTATCCAAAATTAGGTAAATAATTCCCGCATATAAAATCTTAATTACTTCAACCTTAACGACGTCTTTCATATTGAGGTTAAGTCATCATTGAGGTTAGACGGTGCTGCAGGAATTATCTTTTAATAAAATTTTATGCATGCAGAAAGAGGGGATAATCCCTTTGATATCATAAATTTGCCAAACTATGACATGATGGTGGTTATTTAAAACTTGGATTAATTTAGAAATTTCCGAATCGCTTAAAGTTGATGAAATAATAACAGGTAGTTTTGAATTTTTTCCTAAAAAGACATTTTATAGGTGGTCGGGAAGTTGTTTCAGTTTGAGATTTAGTGGTTCTTCATAAGAGGTTTTTACTTTAAAATCTTTTAAGTTAAATGGATCGAAAGGCATAGAACGAGACATTTCTTTTAAACAAAATATTTTGGCAAGCTCTAGATCCTCATAAGTTGAAGAAATTAAATTAGAAAGTGAAGAGATATCATCTTCAAAAGAGGCTTCTAAAATAAAACATGAATCATCATTCGAGAGAGAATTTTGCATTGATGGGTTAATGTTGAAAGTAACTTCATCATCTCCAACCCGAAGGAGGAGCTTTCTGTTACTCACATCAATTATAGCGCGGGAGGTGGAGAAGAAGGAGATGTCGAGTATGAGGCGTACATTAGCATCCTCTTCGATGTCAAGAATGGCAAAGTCTACCGGAAATATAAACTTGTCAACTTTAACAAGCACATCCTCCACAAACCCTATTTGGTACGTGATCGAACGATCCACTAGTTGGATACTCATTCTAGTTGGGCTTGGATCACCCAATCCTAATTTCTTGAACAACGCAAATGGCATTAAGTTTATGCTAGCGTTCAAATCGGCTAAGGTGTGTTTTTCTAATAGTTTGCCAAATAAGCATGGGATAAAGAACCGTCCCAGATCATTTAATTTTTGGGGCAATTTATTAAGCACAACAGTCGAGCACTCTGCATTAAGAGAAACATGCGAAATATCCTCAAGTTTCTTTTTATTTGAGAACAAAATTTTGAGATATTTCACATATTTAGGCATTTGAGAGAATGTCTCACAGAATGGTTGATGGCGGCGACATCCCCCGACATGTAGATGAAGATGGAGCCGACACACTAGATGAAGATCTTAAGGCTTCGCCATCGAAATACTTACGACATCGCGGCGCAAGAACACACTACTATCATCATCATCGCCGCAAGAAAATGCTACCACCATTGGCACATTTGATGAAGATCTTGCGGCCTCGCCATCGAAATACTTACGGCGTCGCGGCGCAAGAACGCACTACTTTCAACGCCATCGCCGCCGCAACATCACATTTCAAGATTATGATGGTCGATGCCGCGAAGACAGATATGGTGCACGCCATCGCCGCCCCTTTTGAAGAACGCCATCGCCGCAAGGAATATTAAGTTATAATTATTCAATTATAATTATTAAATATCATTATCATGTTTATTTTTATTTTGATTTGTATTTAGATAAATAATAATTATAATTATTCTATTATAATTATTAATTATCATTATCATGTTTATTTATATTTTGGTCTGCATTTAGTGAGGTTTATTTTGTTTAATTAGGGATTATATATTTCCTTATTTTCATTATTTGATTTGGGCTGCATGTAGCCATAATTTATTTTGCATACATGATGGACTATTTTTGAGCCATCTAATTTTAGAATTATATCTTGGAGAAGATTGAGTGGTGTAGCCTATAAATAGGTCATATATTATAATGAGATGATTATTGAATGAATTTTTTTTTTGCAAATCCTAAAGGATTCTTCTCCCTCTCACGTTACTTTCTTAGGCTCTCTCTCTAGTTGCCACTCTCTATTCTTTCTCCCTCTCACGTACAACTCTCTTTCCCCTATCTCTTTAACCCATCTCTTTTCTCCCACTTAAAGATCTCTTGCAAGGTACTTGGAGTTTTTCGCGGTGGATTGCAGAAACGGCGTGAAACGAAGAAGGAGGACGTGCTACTCATCGTTGACTCATCTTCGGTGGACACGTGGAAAGAGCGCTCAATATTTTGTGGATCCAAAAATAACTCGGATCTACAATTCCGAGCGGGGTAACGAAACTTCTACCCGTGTGTGATTTCATTTCTGGATAGATCTTGTGGTGGAGGAATCTTAGGGTTGAAGTTGACAGCATAAAAAAAACTTGTGGTTTCCTCAATTTGATTTTTTTTGTGACTATCTTAATAAGTTTATCTTAGTTCGCGAGGCTTGGCAAACCTCGACTTTTTGATGGGAGAGATCTACCTTTTTTGAATCGAAAATTTTTGGTAGATCTCTTTTGGTACAACTCAAGCTCGTTCGGACCGGGTGGGTCCTTTTAGTCGGGAAAAATATGGCCTATAGTCATCTATTCAACCTCTAATGGCATGACTACCCGTACGTTAGCATCTAATTGATAATTATTGCGTTGTGTATATGTTGCGAGTATTTTTGTGCGAATGTAAAACTTGGAGCGTTGAGAGGGAACGCGTGTTTGTTCGTAGCGATCGTGTCGGAGACCGTAGCCTGTATACCGTCCTACATCAATTTGGTATCAGAGCCAGGTTCATGTCGATTTCTTAATTGGCACCTTCCTAAAATTTCTCTTAAATCGCCGGCACGCTCATTCGTCACACAAATTCGTAATAAAAATTTCAAAAAATAAATAAATATATTCATAGCCTAGTAATTAGGTTGGAACAAATTAATATTTTATAAAATTTTCTAGTTAGAACGTTTGTGCACTTAAACTCGTATTGCCACTCACCTCACTACAAGTATGGCCTCTAACGTGTATGTTTCCCTTAGACAAAGGAATCGTTCAGTTACAGAATACATGGGCCTTTTTGAAGACATGATGGTTAGGTGCGATATTATGGAGATGCCTGAGATCACCCTCTCACGGTTTCATAGTGGGCTCAATCCCGACATTCAAGGTAAATTCCTCCGCTACTATCACACTGACCTAGACACCTGCTATAACGTCGCGTTGGAAATTGAGAAGCACCTAGCTCACAAGTCTAAGACTCGTTCGTTTGAGAAGGGAAAGGCCATCTTAGGACCTTCCCCCTCTTTATCCCTGAGAGATAAGGACACGCTCCATTCCACTGACTCGAACTCGGTAGCCATCAGAGTTAGGGATGCCATGAACCCGCGCAGTGAGAGTATTCTGGTCTGTGAGTTTCATCCCACAAATGTTATACATGATGCGGGGGGCATGTCTGACATCCATACTGTCGAGTGCCCTACTCCGTCAGCGACCTCTGTCTTAGTAAAGTCTCCTCCAAAATGTTCTGATTTAGTTGTTGACTTTTCTGAAAATTCTGAGTTAGTGTCGTTGATTGCGCCGACCGATGAGAGCGATGTCATTATTCAGGAAGATCATAGCGATGATGAGGAGGTAGGTTACCCTAGTGATATGGATGAGGATCTCCCCTCTAATTCAGTTTTAAAATTGTCTGTTGATTCTGATTTGGACGACGCTACTAGTGCATTGGAAGATTTGGCTAGCGAAGGAAAGACACTTTTGGAAGACTTAGATGATGCAAACCCGGAGCAACTTGTTTTAAGGTTGCCACCGTTAAAGAAAAATCAATCCAATTTAATTTCTCTACCGGGCTCGATTTATTCGATTTCACTGACCTTCCCTTCTGAACTGTTGATACCATTGGCGGATTATAATATTGTACACGAACTGGTTATGACTAGCCCGAAGTATTATGAGAAACTGATGGTCGCTTGCCATGTGTTGCTTGGACGTCCATGGTTTTATGAACTTAATATGACAATTATTTAAAAAACTATTATTTATGCGTTAAACTTTCATGGCAAGTAAGTCATTTTGAATACTGCGCTAAGTTTGTTTGAGCGTAAGGAGTGTGTTTGTGACTCTTTTCTTGGTGATTTTAATAAGACTACTATGTTAGTGGAGAACACATTTTCTAGGTCACGTTTGCATGCTCTCACTTACAAAATAATTAAAGAGTCTCTCACATATCCACGCGTTTCTAACAAACCACCAAATCGATTTACCAGTCGAGCGCCAAATGAAATCGTGCACGTATATAGGACAATGGTGCCACTTGATTTGATTCCATTACCTCCTTCATTTAAGTCAAGTCAATTAGCCCAAGAATTTGCCTCTCACATTCATATTTTACCTATGCACATTAATGAATCGTTAGCCACGCAATATTCGTCTTATCAACTTAATGCTAACATACATAGAAGGGCATCTCGCTTTGAAATTGGTGATTTGGACGTGGTGCCTCTCATCCCTGAACGGTTGCCTTCGGGCTATTTAGAGAAATTAGCGAGTCGGAGAGCTGGACCTTCTCGAATTTTCAAAATATTAGGAGAAAACATTTATCATTTGAAGTAACCTACTGATTGGGGTATATCCCCTATTTTTCATGTTTCTTATTTAACACCATATGTTTCTCCACCACTTGAAATGTCCGTCTCTCTGTTTATCATTTCCACTAAATATTCCAACTAGTTGGGGGTTAGTTTATTACTGGAATGATTTTTCCTTCGGGTTCCATTGGATGTATGTTGTCTTTTGATGTTGTAGCATTTTCTCCTTCTTTGTCTAATGCTTCTCCAAGGGTCCCCAAGACCAACTTTTTGCTTGACAGGAATCTACAGGTTGAGGTGATTCCACCCGCACATGGTGACATTCGTGGCTTCTGGACTCGGTGGCATGATCATCCCACCTCGGGTGACTCTTGGGTACTTGAATCGGAGGTGGCACTTGTGGATGACTTTCTGCGCCCACACATTCAAGTAAACTCATCGGTAATGAGTTATTTCGAACGAGGGAGGATTGATGGCGGCGACATCACCCGACATATATATGAAGATGGATACGGCACACTGGATGAAGATTTTGCGGCTTCGCCATCGAAATATTTACGACGTCGCGGCGCAAGAACACACTACTATCATCATCATCGCCGCAAGAAAACGCTACCACCATTGGGCACATTTGATGAAGATCTTGCGGCCTCGCCATCGAAATACTTACAGCGTCGCGGCGCAAGAACGCACTACTTTCAACGCCATCACCGCCGCAACATCACATTTCAAGATTATGATGGTCGATGCCGCGACGACAAATATGGTGCACGCCATCGCTGCCCCTTTTGAAGAACGCCATCGCCGCAAGGAATAATAAGTTATAATTATTCAATTATAATTATTAAATATCATTATCATGTTTATTTTTATTTTGGTCTGTATTTAGATAAATAATAATTATAATTTTTCTATTATAATTATTAATTATCATTATCATGTTTATTTATATTTTGGTCTGCATTTAGTGAGGTTTATTTTGTTTAATTAGGGATTATATATTTCCATATTTTCGTTATTTGATTTGGGCTGCATGTAGCCATAATTTATTCTGCATTCATGATGGACTATTTTGAGCCATCTAATTTTAGAATTATATCTTGGAGAAGATTGAGTGGTGTAGCCTATAAATAGGTCATATATTGTACTGAGATGATTATTGAATGAAAAAAAAAAAATTTGCAAATCCTAAAGGATTCTTCTCCCTCTCACGTTACTTTCATATGCTCTCTCTCTAGCTGCCCCTCTCTCTTCTTTCTCCCTCTCACGTACAACTCTCTTTCCCCTCTCTTGGCGGCCCATCTCTTTTCTCCCACTTGAAGATCTCTTGCAAGGTACTTGTAGTTTGTCGCGGTGGATTACGAAACCGGCGTGAAATGAAGAAGGCGGACGTGCTACTCATCGTTGACTCATCTCCGGTGGACTCATGGAAAGAGCGCTCAATATTTTGTGGATCCAAAAATAACTCGGATCTACAATTCCGAGCAGCGTAACGAAACTTCTGCCCATGTGTGATTTCATTTCTAGATAGATCTTGTGGTGGAGGAATCTTGGGGTTGAAGTTGATAGCATAAAAAAAAACTCGTGGTTTCCTCAATTTGATTTTTTTTGTGACTATCTTAATAAGTTTATCTTAGTTCGCGAGGCTTGGCGAACCTCCTTTTTCTTGTTGGGGGAGAGCTATCATTTTTGAGTCATAATTTTTGGGTGGATCCCTTTTGGTATAACACGTGCTTGGTCGGACCCGATACCGGGCCCTTTGAGCTGGAAAGAATATTGGCTCATAGCCCTTAATCGATCCCGAATGGTGTGGCTACCCGTATGCTAGCGTTAATTTGAATACCTGAAATATTCTTGTGGCTGCATTCGCTATTGACCGGGTAGAAATTGGATCCGGGAAGGCGTTATAATAAAAAATAACATTGTAATTTGAATCGAAATAACCGGCCTACATCAATTGTACGTTAATCTGAATTTGTTTTAAAAATTAAAATATATTATATTGCATTTCATTGCATCGTTTATAACTTTTGAAGAATAAGGAATAGAAGGTTGAATAACACGCGGAGATAAAGTAGAAGATACAACAGGAGGAGGTGAAGTGGAGTCATTTACCTCAGGCTCGACCATTTTTGAAGAAGTTACCTCCTTTCTGCTTCGGAGGGTGATTACGTTTGCACTTTCTCTTAGATTCAGCTCGGTGTTGCCCGCCGAAGCTCCATGTGGGCGCTCAGAGATCATTTTAGCAAGCTTTTCAATTTGGTTTTCTAAATATTTCATCGATCCGGTGAGGCTTCGGATATTAGACTCATTTGAAGTAACGTATATAGTGAAGTCCTCTTCAATTGAAGAGGGATTCAGAGGTTGCGGTGGAAATCCAGGTGGATTTATATATAGGGGACGTTGGGCATTGCTTTGGTTGCTCCATGAGAAATTCAGATGATTCTTATTATCTGGATTGTAAGTGTTGTTATATGGAATATTATTCGGGTTAACGGAAGGATGAAGCAGATTTCCCATGTAGTCAACATGTTCTTTTATCATATTATTATTATTTGCCCAAGATGGAGCGGCAGAGGAAGCAGACAACTTTGTCACTTGATTACTTAAACATTCTACTTGCAAAGCTTGATTAGATGCAACATCTACTTCAAAAATTCTGATACGGATACATGTTTCTTATGAAGAACAAATCCGAGACCTTTGAAAAGTTCAAAGTGTTTAAGAATGAAGTAGAAAACCAACTGGGAAAAAGGATAAAAGCACTATGATCTGATCGAGGTGGCGAATATCTGAGTCATGAGTTTCGTGATCATCTGAAAGAGTGTGGTATTGTATCACAACTCACTCCGCCTGGAACACCTCAACATAATGGTGTTTCTGAGAAGAGGAATCGTACCTTGTTAGACATGGTGCGATCGATGATGAGTCATGCAGATTTGCCAGTTTCCTTTTGGGGTTTTGCTTTAGAGACTGCTGCTTTCACACTAAATCGAGTTCCAACGAAAATGGTTCTAAAGACAACATATGAGATATGGACTGGGAAGCGTCCTAGTATGTCGTTCATAAAGATTTGGGGCTGCGATGCATAAGTGTGATGTCAAATGCCTGACAAGCTGGAACCTAAATCGGATAAATGTTATCTAGTAGGGTATCCTAGGGAAACCAAAGGATACTACATCTACCTGCCGTCTGAGGGAAAAGTGTTTGTCGCAAGGACTGGTGTTTTTTTGGAGAAAGAGTTCGTATCCAGAAGACTGCAAAGGTAGAACTTGAAGAAGTTCAAGAGCCATAAACAATGAACGAACCGAAATTTGAACCTGAGCAAGGACTGCAAGAAGTTGTAGTTGGAGAGCCTGCTCAAGAAACACAAGTCCTACTTAGATCTGGTAGACAAAGATTTGAGCCAGAGAGATATGGATTTCTCATGACTCAAATAGGTAGTGTGTTGCTTATGGATCATGATGATGAGCCTGCAACCTACCAAGAGGCTGTGAATGGACCAGACTCCGAGAGTGGCTTGAGTCCATGAAATCTGAAATGGACTCCATGTACACAAACCAAGTTTGGACCTTGGTGGAACCACCTGAAGGGGTACGACCCATAGGGTGCAAGTGGGTCTTCAAGAAGAAGATCGACATTGATGGGAATGTACAGACATTCAAAGGCCGGCTGGTGGCTAAAGGTTTCAGGCAAATTCATGGTGTTGACTATGATTAAACCTTTTCCCCTGTAGCTATGGTCAAGTCCATCAGAATTCTACTTGCTATTGCTGCGTATTATGACTACGAGATCTGGGAAATGGACGTCAAAACGGCTTTCCTTAATGAAAACCTCCTTGAGGAAGTGTATATGACACAACCCGAGGGTTTTGTATCTCCAAGTGAAGCCACTAAAATATGCAAGTTGAATCGATCCATTTATAGATTGAAACAAGCTTCTCGAAGTTGGAATCTGCATTTTGATGAGAAGATCAAAGAGTTTGGTTTCATCAAGAACGAAGATGAGTCTTGTGTTTAAAAGAAGATTAGTGGGAGCATTGTTGTCTTCCTGATATTGTATGTAGATGACATACTACTGATCGGTACTGACATTCCGACCCTGCAAGTTGTTAAGAACAACCTAGGGAACTGCTTTTCTATGAAAGACTTGGGTGAAGCGACTTACATACTTGGTATTAAGATCTATAGAGATAGATCGAAGAAGTTGCTGGGTTTGACCCAGAGTACATACATTGACAAGGTGTTGAAACGGTTCAACATGCTTGAGTCCAAGAAAGGATTCTTACCCATGTCACATGGTGTGAGTCTCTCTAAGGACCAGTGTCCTAAATCTTTGGAAGAGAAGGACCGCATGAAGATGATTCCATATGCTTCGGCAATTGGATCAATCATGTACGCAATGTTATGCACTCGACCCGATGTCTCTTATGCTTTGAGCATGACGAGCAGGTATCAGTCTGATCCTGGTGATGGTCACTGGATAGCTGTCAAGAATATCCTAAAGTACTTGAGAAGGACTAAGGATATGTTCTGGGTGTATGGTGGAGAGGAAGAGCCCGTTGTAAATGGTTACACGTATGCTAGCTTCCAAACTGATAGGGACGATTCAAAGTCCTAATCAGGTTTTGTATTTTGCCTTAATGGAGGAGCTGTAAGCTGGAAGAGTTCCAAGCAGGAGACAGTTGCCGATTCTACGACAGAAGCCGAGTATATTGCTGCCGTAAATGCGGCAAAGGAGGATGTGTGGATTAGGAAATTCATCGGCGAGCTAGATGTAGTTCCTAGCATTGTTGGTCCCGTAGTTCTCTACTGTGACAACAACAAGGCTATTGCCCAAGCTAAGGAACCTAGATCTCATCAGCGCTCCAAGCACATACTTTGGCGGTTCCATCTTATTCGAGAGATTGTCGATCGAGGAGATGTGAGCATTTGCAGAGTACCGACTGAAGATAACATAGCGGATCTACTAACAAAGCCTCTTGCGCAAAAGAATCATGATGGTCATGCTAGATCAATGGCTATAAGATGTAACATCCCCTAAATAGCTAGACCCCTAAGTTGGTTTTGTCGTGACTAGGTCATGACAAAGCCATAGAAGAGCTCAAGACCATGTGAATTTAGGTGAGGAGGAGAAAACCACCTTGATCTGCAAATATCAATTTCCAGTTAACAAGTATAGGGTTGGACTTTAGGGCCCCACCTTGAACCTTGACCCTACATATACCTTCCTAACCCTTAAAGGAAGCCAATGGAGCCATAGCCACCCTTTGGGGTCAACCCAATTGGTTAATTTGACCAATGTCAACTTAAGCTTAATTTAGGTCAAATTACCCTAATTTAACCTAATCAAGCCCAATCCATTTAGGCTAGGCCCAACTAAAGAGGTCCACCATCTAGTGGGCCTAGTAATTACTGAATTTACCACTTAAATTCTGTAATTGGTGACTAGGAGAGAGAAATTGGGAGTTTCCCAGAATTTGAAGAGAGAGAAAGTGGCCATTAAAGGAGGATTAATGGCATTCAAGGCAAATTGATCCCTCATTCATCTCCCCTCACCCTCCATTCATCTCCTCTGGCTGTTACAAGAAGTTTAAGGGGTTTTCCAGCCCTCAAGATGGCTGAATTCAATGGATTTCACCATGGCCGAAAATTAGGTTTGATGGCCATTAGTGGTTTTCAAGGTTGTAACCTCCCCCTCTCCTAATTGATCCCTTTAAAAGCTTCAAAGGACTGAGAGGAGTGGTTTTTCCTCTTTTACTTGGAGAAATCGAGCACCAGGAGCAGGAATAGGCATGACACCAAAAGCTCCAGGTCGGCCATGGCCAGCAAGAAATCGGCAAGGAATCAACCCTCCATACAGGTCTGGTTCTTCTCCTCTCTCTCTGTGGATAGATCTTGTCAAGTTGGTTGCAAGGATTGGGGCCAATTGGTCCCCAATCTGGTAGGCCGAGAGCTTTATTTTTGGAGCTTAAATCCCGCCTCCAAATCCCTGATCTGGCCACCTCCGGCCGGCCAACCACCGTTAATCGCCGACCACCACCTCGACGAAGGTGGTGGTGGCATTGGCCGGCCGGGGCAGCGCATAGGTGTCCTGTAAAATAAGGAGGAAGGCAGCCTAGGTCGGGGCAATCTCAGCCGTCGGCTGGAGGTAGAAGACGACCAGCAATCATCGATTTTGCTTCAAGATCTGTGCAAGATCTCGTATAAATTATTTTATTTGTTTACGTTATATCCTTTCATTCGTGGAACGGAATCCTATTTTCGTTGAATGGAACAGGTTCATCGATCGCTGTTATAAATCAGATTAGTCAGGCGCAGATTATATAGAAATTAGTCGAACGGATTTGCAGTTCGTCGAACGAACTGAATTAGTCGAGCGCTGTTATTTGTTAAAATAGTCGAGGGCGGTTCTGTGTTAGATTAGTCAAATGCAGGAAGTTTTCGTCAAACGCAGGTTTGTTCTACGTTCGTCGAGCGCAGGAAGTTTTCGTCGAACGCAGGTTTGTTCTGCGTTCGTCGAGCGCAGTGTATATTTCGTCGAACGCAGAATCAGTGGTTTAATTAAATGTTTTTATTAATTTCTGTCACACTTTTTGCTGTAGTTTATTTTAATTATTAAAAATACTAGATCATCTCTGATTAAAAAGTGTCCAACACCAAAGTTGTAGCCCTTGGAGTCTACTATGTTTTAAAATTAATTTCACCCTAGAAGGAGTTCTGTAGCTCCCTGTAGAGTCCAAATGGTGGGACTGGTCCATTGGGTAGGGCAGTCACTCTTTCATTCATATCTTTTTATAGGTAGATGCTATGGCCTTGATATTTAAAACCTAGGATGGTTATATACACCCACACATCATACCAAATGATGGGATTTTTAGGAGAACCTTTTTATAAGGTTTTTGAGATAATTTCATAAAGCATATACTAATTAATTATTGTGTCAAATGACCTTCAGTGCCCTCCATATTTTGGTGGGTACTTCTTAGGGTTATCACCTGACCCTGGTAAAAATCTCAGCCTAATTGGGACTATTTTGGTTGGGTAGTTTGTCAACCCAAATTAGGTCAAGATAGGGTCAAAGCTACGGTATGGTTTTTATCTTGGGATGTGGTGGTCAGAACTCATCACCATGAGTTGAAACCTTGGACACTAGTTTAGGATCACCTAATACACCTCCATGAGTGATATGGGGCGGTGTGGAAGTGCTTATGCCCTAGGATCCTAGATTTACCCTTTTGGTGCTTGTAGAGCTTTGTGAAGGACATGTGGTCAAAAGCTATAGAATGGTCATGAAACTTGGTGGATAAGTTCATAGGGTGTAAATAGGCCTTATGCAATTTTATAAGAATTTTAGGAGCAATTATTCCCTTTGAATTAGGTCATAATCCCTTTAGAAAAATTTCTTATAAGAGATGATTATAGGATCAAAATGTCTTGGATGATGATGAAACTTCGGTAGTGTCTATTTTATCATGATATACACCTTTGCTAATTTTTGTGTATTTAATTGAATGATTTAACCAGTACTTCATTCACAAGGCACCTATTTTTATTTAGACTTAAGACATAATTGAGGGTCCAATACTCATTTTTAAATTGTGAAAATTGGTGATAGGACATTTCAGAGCAATAGGAAGCTCTGTGAATGTTTATAGAATTTTTGAAGACTTAAATCAGTAGGCTACTTCGCAATTTATTAATTTGAGGTTTTCTGAAAGTATTTATTTAAGTGAGAAAATGATTTCCTTAAATTCTGAATTTTAGTCAGTAGGCTTTTCTGATGAAAACAAGAGCTCATTATTTTTCCCATAATTTTGGTGTAGATATTTTTGGTGATTCCTTCACAAATTCACAAATTTGGATGGATGATAAATATTAATTATAGAGGACAAATTCTAACTGTAAAAATATGATATGCTGTATTTGCTATTAATTTGTCATCCTAGATTTATCATAATTTTGGGAGAGCCATATTATAAGAATTCCTTGTACTTCATGTTCATTTTCAGACCTGGCAAATGTTTGGAGAAATTAAATTAAATACTGAATAATTAGGGAAAAATATGATTCTCTGTATTTAGTCTTATAACATCCTAATAGACCTCCAGTAAATATCTTGAGTCATTTGGATGATTATTTGGAGTACCTCTACTTTTAGGCTTCATATAGTTAGTTTTGTCTGCGTTTAGTAAAACTGTGAAACTTAGGTTCTTAGTGACATACTAGGTGGTAATGGGGTGAAAATGGTGCACATGGGTTAGTTAAGTAGATAGGAGTACACCCTGAGGAGTGTAGGTGATGAGAGTGCACATGGTGGGTTAAGGATAAGGTTGTGTTTGGGGTTGACGAGTGATCATCTTTTCCCTAGCATGTCTTAAAGCACTTAGGTTTAACTCAAGTGAAATGATAAGAGGGGTGTTCTTACGGGTAGATACCAACAACACTAAGTGTCTTGAGAAAGGGAACCTTGGGGTGTCATCCCATTACAGTTCCTAGTACCGTAGCGAGCCCCTTAAAGGGTAATCCTCGGGAAGTCCAAGATTAACCATATGTCGTAGGGTAAGAAGTTGTTATACAAGCTTAACTTAATAATACTGTCACCCACACCCTGTTATCTCGGAAATATTAGTCGGTTTAGTCTTACGAGCGGTAGGCTTGGTGGTTGTAGCAGTAGACTAATTAGTCTGGTGAGCTTGTGACTCAGTAAGGTTTATTGGTACGGACGGGTTGGTCCGGCGAGCCGGTGGCTCAGAAGGTTATGGTCATGGGCAGGTTAGCCCGGGGAATTTATGGATCGGGATATAATAGAACATGTTGCATGTGCATGAAGGTGGTGGTTCTCTGGTATTGGACGGTCGTTCACACCGACGTCAATACGTTGACTCGGCAAGTGTGGAATTTGCACTTAGCCATGAAAGTCTGGTGGTCCAGCCAATAAGAGTACGCAGATGCTCCGCGGTTTTGCGTTGAGGCGTACGATAGGTCTAGGTTAGGTAGTGTGAATACCAACCTGGAGGTGGGCGAGGCCCAACCCACCGCTTCTGTTTGCCACTACGGGAGTATCCTGAGAGTCTAGCTAGCTCCAAAAAAGGGGAACTAAAGGTCTATGCGCATAGAGTCGAAGTGTGTGAGTTGCACTTGTATGAACATAGCATAAACCACATACCTTGCATGTCATAGCATAAACATTGCATTTCAACCCCTACCCCTATCGTATAAGTCGGTTATGAGACTTCTTATACGATAGGCCTTGCTAAACGACCCCTTGGTCTATTGGTTTGTATGGGCATTCTTATAAATCAATGGTTACTTTTCAATTATGTACCTGCTTTACTTACTGTTCATTACTTACTCTTTACCTGCTCTTACTATGCTTTATTAACTGCTTCGATTATGTATATATATACTTGAGTAGTGGTAGAACTCTTCCTGTAGATTATGCCCCATCATCTGCTTTTTGATTATACCCCTTGCTGTCCTCCGCTTCATCCTCCCACACGGTGCCTAGGAGCCATTGGGAGTGGGGTGGCGAACATAAGGCTTAGTCTTTTTTACTAACAGTCGGTGGACCATATCATTTTAGGGGATCGAGGAGACGCAGCAACCCATAGGCTGATGCAGACGGAGGCGGTCTAGTGCAGTACAGGACCACAGGATTCAAGATCATTGAGTGATTAGGAGTTAGCTTCCGCGAGTGATCTTGTAATGAGGATATGATGTACTAGGCAGGAGCCCTTCCTTCTTCTTTATTATTGTAACCCTTGTTATCTTTTTATTCAGTTATATCATGTGGACATTTTTATATTTTTCATGTTGATTATGTGAACTTGTCTTCTTTAATACACTTTTCTTTGTGTTCGATTTGGCCGGCAGGATCGGCGTTTTGTAGTGGCGACCTTTCCGAGTGAAGGAGTCACCGCAAAGCGGCGGTTCTGGGCCTAAGACCCGGTGTTTGCAAAGAAAAAAAAATGGGTTCTTACATAAGATACCTGAATGATCGTCTTTAGTGGGAGCCTTGTGGATTGTATGTTTGTTGGTTGTTTTTTCATGTGATGAATTGTAATGTATACTGTGTTTTTCATTTTACATTTATGGCAAGTTCTTAATATTATGTCAATAGTATTTATTTGATAAATTAATTAACATAATAAACGCCCTTAGTCTGTTTGCTTCCATAGGAATTCAAGTACGTGACTTGAAAGTGAGGGCCTATGTATAAACAGAAGCTTCATTCTTAAATGGTCCCTAGTCGGAGTATCATCATAGAAGTTGAAGGGCAATGATGATACATTAACACTAGCATATGCGTTGACTGATGACTGGTTCTCACAGGTCATGATATTGTGATATCAAGTCATCACATGGGTGCTTGTTAGTGAACAAGTTGTACTGGACAGACCCACCAAAAGGCTACTTTGGGGATTGTTATATGAACGTGTCACAAGTAGGTCTCATCTGACAATGGTGTTTGTAGTTCTTTGACCAGAAGTCACAACATTCATCAAGTGTGGAAGTGCGTACTTTGATACCATCTAAAGTATTCCTTGAGAAAGGTTGATGATAAGGGTGGTTATTGGGTATGTTACGATTCATTTGGGTGTTTGTGTGTTGACAGATATGAGATTTGTCCTCCTTTATGACAGGAGTTACATCCATGGGCCCCCTTGATGGAATGAGACCGAGAAATGCAAGGCCATGCTGGGTTAAGCCAATATATGATATTGAGCTTACCACTTTCAAAAGGTCTATTCTAGATTAGGAGACTAGGATTGAACAATTATGAGGGTGACACGGTCCATGCCTCTAGTTCTATCCGGATGTAAGGGACAAAGGAACAAGACAATGATGATACATTGGTTAAGACAGGCTTATTGAGTTATGAACTCTTATTGCTTGGGTAGCAGTGATGTATTGCTAGATGCCGCTCATTGTTTGTGAGACTTTTGTTGATACTTTGTGATCAAGTGGGAGACTGTTGGAGGACCAATCATGTGACTGCTTGGAATCAAGTTGAGAATGTCTCAATAGGAAATCGTTTAAAGTGTTTAAACGAATGGATTTATACTAGATAATTCGGCTAAAGGGTTTAGACAAATTCGGCGAAAGGGTTTAGACGAATTCGGCTGAAGGGGTTAGACGAATTCGGCTAAAGGGTTTAGACGAATTCGGCTAAAGGGTTTAGACATATTCGGCTAAGTCAAATTCGGCTAAAGTGTTTAGTTGAATAAGTGACAAATTCGGCTAAAGGGTTTCGCCGAATTTATATAGACGAAATCGTTTCGTTGAAATCATATAACCGAATTTATATAGCTGAATTTATATAGACGAATTCGTCGAAAAGGTTTCGCCGAATCTGAGTCGAATCGGCTAAAGTGTTTAGTCGAAATATGTTAAATTCGGCGAATGTGTAAATCTAGACAGCAATGTTTTGTTTTTCCTCTGGTCTGTGGATAGCCTGTTTTATACCTTGCGTATAAAAGGAACGTGATTAGGTCTTCGAAGGTCACGGGATAGACCAAACTTTTTGCAATTAAAGAGGAGAACAGCCGTCCAGAAAAGTTCCGCAAGAGGGGTTCTCGTTCTTCCCATCCGCCGAGATCCGCCGCCGACGGTCGCCGCCTCCCCTGTCTCAGACCTAATAGTCCGTGGGGACGCTGAGAGCTTCCTACTCCAACCCATTCCTTGTTCGACAAGGCTTTGGGGTTCTCTATCGTTCGTGTGGATCGCTGTAGAGGAGCCGATACATTTTGGTTTTTGGAACTCTGATTTAGTCTACCGGATTCCTTCTTGTAGCACCATGGTTGAGTATTGACTCAATCCCTCGAAGGTATATTGCATTTGGCTTTCCTAATCTCTTGATTCATGAGATCCGCAAGATCCTTACTCTTTGGGTTGTTCTTGTTTTCTTCCGTTGCGCACATTTGATGTGTTCATATCATTGTGAATGGTATTAAGAAAAACCCAACACACAATACTATGCCCCCGCTATTGTGAGACACATAACATGAGGAAATATTAAAAAACATACTAATCATTAATCCATACTTAATTCACAAACTTTGGCTTTGTTGCATGATGAATTTTGAAATATCATGATACTAGAGATTGTTGGTTTTAAAAATATTTTAAGGATTTTTCATTCATACATTCAAAGAAAGATATTATAATTTTCAAATTTCAATACTCAATTTTAGTGTTGCAGAGCATGGCATTTTGAATGAAATAACTAGCAATGATAATGAATTGTACACATACTAAGAGGTGATGCTAGAATGATGAGTTAAGATGACAAAATGCAAATTTATGCCACATATGATCAATTTCAATATATATTATTAATTCAGTGATAATATTGCATGTATTTGAGATAGGGTGCCAATATATTTCTCATAAACTTAGAATGAAGTGATTAATCTTTTGATTTGTTCTGGTAAGTGCATGATTGATTCTAAAGTCATGATACATAATGAGATACATACAATCACAAGACATAATGCAGTCACATAATGATATAGATAACCCATTATAATAAGATTGGTGGAATGCATGGGTTAATAACTAAATATAATTTACACGATAATAATACATAAAAAATATATGTGAAATAAAATATTCATGCATTAATGATGAAGCATATCGTATAAGATAAATGTAATTCAAATGTAAATAAACTAAATACGCACAAAGTTTTAAGAGCCAATGATAACTATGTCAAATATTTGAAAACTTAAATGTGATAGAAATAATTGTTCTTGTAATTCATTAAGATAAATTCATGATAAATTACAACACATGATTAAAGATAAATAAACATGAGATATCAAGTATCCATAATATGAGATTGATAGTCCATAGTGATGTATGTGATGTAATACATGAACATTCATATTCATCCCTTTTAATTTATTATAGTGTATGCTTAAGCAAGGTGAATATGTCATAACATATATCAAATATGAACATATAACATGTTTGGCTCAATAAAAAGAAATATAAAATATATAAAAATGCACAAAACCAAAAGGAAAATGTTTTTATTTTTATTTTTATGTTTGACAAGAGAGCGAAGTAGGTTTGATAAATTTGAAATAACTTTTACGCAATCAAACCATAGCATGATGAATATCTTCCTAGACAATCAACAAACTTTAGGTACAAGAAGACAAGATTTGGGTACCCATATGGATCCAAATGTTTTGGATAGTGATCTTTTAGGAACCCAATCTTGGTGAGAAGTGCAAGGTTAAGATTTAAACTTACAACAAGATGATGTATGTCCAAATTTGGAACATACGGTACACTTGATGTATGGTGTGCTTACATGATTAAATGTTTTACTATGTGTATGTTGTTTTTCAAGTTTTGTAACACTAGTAGAGACCATAGACAAATTTGTAGATAAACTAGATATTATAGATTTATTAGCATTTGAAACTTTTTGAAAAAATAATTTCATTGAATCTAGTTTATTTGTGAGAGCGCTATTTTCATTTATCAATTGTTCATGGTGCTCTTTAGCAATAAGAAGCTCTTTTTCAAATACCTTGAATTTTTCTGTAAGTTCATTACAATTAATACAAAGCATAATATTTTCAAGTGTAGAGCATGAGGGAGATTCAACACTAGGTACATCAAATTTTGATTTTCATCAAGTTTTGTTTTTAAGCCTTTATTTTCTAAAAGTAATATAGAATTAATATTTTTCAAATTTTATTTAGCAATATCAAGCATACGAGATGAAGAAATTGAATTCGATTCAAGAAGGGAAGAATTCCTTGTGCTTATTGTGCAATCTGAAGGAATGTCATTTGAATAGTAAGATGCATTGTTAGTTTCCCTTCCACTTGATGTGCAAACCATGGAGTCGTCTGAACATAAATTATCTTGATTATTTGCGCAAACGTGTGAATTCTCTAATTCTTGTAATTTTCCAAACCTGTAGATGGAGAATTTTCAGTTTCTTCAAGAAATTTCCAAATATCAAAAGCGGTGCTAAAAGTATGAAAAAGATTCAATATATTTTAATCAATACCACAAAATTAACAATTCATAGCTTTAGTATTCGAAATACATTCATTTTTTCTCAATTTAACTATAATCAATTAGGTTTAAGAATAATAATATTGCTCTTTAAGATAGATAGTGCAATATACTTGTTTATATTTATATTCTGCACATCAATATCAATTGAAATAAGAACATTTTTCATAAGATCTTTCCATTTAGCGTAATGACTTTCGGTGAATAAGGGAGGAATTAAAATAGACTTGTCATCACTATTCAACGAATTTCTAAGGGTCGCCATCTAATACTCTAGGTTGTTAAGCCTAAGACGAGTAACCTGACTCTAATACCAATTGTTGGATCGCCAGACGCCCTTAGAGGGGGTGAATAAGGGTGTTTTAAAAATCTTTTGAAAATAATTATATTTTATAAAATAGGAAATTAATTTATAACAAAGTTCATAAATAATTGTTTGATAATTGAAAACAAAGAGACATGATTTTTGTTTCATCAAAATGATTACAAAATTGTGATTTCAATATCGCTAGAAATTAAGGCGGTTATTTTTACTCTTGGGTTTCCTATACCAACCATTCACCCCAAGGACCGGTTGGTCGTATCCTATCTCTCCCTAGATAGGACTTGGGTCGCCCCCTAGACCTCTCCCTAGATCTAGTCGCCAACTCACAAGTCGAATTCCTCCCTAAGCTACACACGGACATAGTCACTCACAGGGGAAAATTTCACTACCGTTACACAAAAGTAGTCACTAAAAGAAAAGAGAAAATACAAGCTAGAGAAATTAAATTTCTATAGTAGAACTCCCTATAGAGAAATTCTGAATGCAATGACAAAGGCATGTGAGAGATCAGAGTAGTGATTGCATTTGTCCATCATGTAGAATGAGCGCTGATTGATTCTGGCTTCAAGTTCACCTTTGGATCATCAAGATTGTAGTAGGGAGGGCTATGGATGTCTGGGACGTGGGTTTGGAGTTATGGCTTCAGCGTTCTTTTTAATAAAATAGTGGAGCAGCCGTTTAAATAGAACTGTAAGCTAGCGTCGGTTGTAGTTGTTAACGCCCAGTGGTACCCATAATTGTAAGAGTTTTGCATGCCAACTGTCCAGGAATGTTAAGCGGGTTACCACGCCGAATTAGCTCCATATATGCTCCCATCGTCAAATGGATCACTTACTATATTTGGCTCCTCAATCAGTAGATGATCATCGGGTCTGCCCTTCAATTACCATCGCGCACTAGAGTTAACGTCACGCGTTAGCCGCTTATAAATTAGCTTCAGTGCTCTCACCAATGATTTCACTTGAATGTGTTTTGCTAGTTGTCCTACTATTACAATCGCTACCGTCAGATGTAAGTGCTACCGCCCCCACGATAGGACATAATTCAAAGCATTGTCTCTATTTTGCATCGCATTGAATTGTACGCATTCAGTATGGTATTGTACATTTACTTCCTGCACACTATAAACACAAAACAAGCTTAACCAAATATATAATGGGATTTGTTAATCTCAAATCAAGAAATGTGAAACGCATGTTCCAATAATATATATATATATATTTATATATATATATACTACTACTACAAAAAAGAAGTTGTTTTGGGCTTCTTTGGAGTCTCAACATTAAATCTTGGCCATCTAATATCATCCCTCAACTAAATCATGACCGATTCAACTTTCATTTAAATCCCTTTTATCTCTCAGCCCTAAATTATTTGGCTGCAATTCTCCCACAAAAATTCCTGCTTGCTTATTTACGCCCTCGATCTCGCATACTCCATCTCCCCCTCATTGTTCGCGATCACCCTCTTCATGATGCTATCGCCCTTTCCATTCAGGTAAGTGTGGAATTCCCTTTCCCTTTTGATACCCCTCCGCCCGCCCCAACTCTCCATCCTCCGCGATTCTACATGCCCTCTAGGATCATCTTTCTCCGACTCCAGCTCCAACTCTCTCTGAGAAATTTGCTTCATGCTTTGAAGTCGACAGTTTGATCGACGATCTCACCTAACGCCTCTACGAATTCACCTCCCACCCCTCATCGATGTACCAATGAAGGATCTCATCAGTGGCTCCATCAATAATAAAGGGTAATAATCTTGGCTTATGTTAGGTTCATGCATCTAAATTGAGCAAAATTTTGGAGGAAGCACATATCTTCATATTTAGCTATTTCATATCTGATAAAACCTAATTATTATTATTTTATTTTCATTTCTCTCATTTTTCCCGTATCCCAAAAATCTCCACTCAGCTTAGCGCTTCCTTTTGTGAAAAATCCGGCAAGGCTTTTCAGATTTTTAAAGCTTCGTTTTAGGATATATATATATATATATATATATATATATATATATTTGTATAACGATTTCGACTTGTAGCTTTTGGCTTAAAAGAGTTTTTTAATTTTATGCATTCTTCGGGCATAAGGATTATGAAGATATTATACTAAAATTTTCTTTGCACTTCTATATATTTTCACCCACTTTCTAGATTATCCACGTTCGACTAAATTCAACTCAACTAACATTGGTATTGATCAAATACAAAATAACTCAAATTGTTGATTTTGACTCCTTCTAACATAAAGTGAAAGATGCCAACTACAGAGCAGCGAGAGACATGAAACACAAGGAGATGCATGCTTTGTCATCTGTGGGAGGAGGAGCTTCGAGGCCAGCAAAACATGGTTGAAGGAAGTTCACATATACCACCTCTACGTGCTTCATCGACCAATACCATTTTGAATACTACAAACATCCCACCTATCACATTCCTCCCTATGGGATGACGACCAAGACAACTATCACCTCAAGATCATCGAGATTTATGTAACGCTCATCGGCGAGAGATCCGCCAAATCCAACAAAATAACAAAACAGATACACAAGGTTTACTTCCCATTCTATATATACACCTCCATAAGAATAACATGTACATTTTATAACCTCTACATTAGCTAACTTACGTGTACATTATATGTGAATGTTGCATCGAGATACATGAACAACTAGTGGATGAGACTCCCCATGAAACAAGTATTAAATCCTAAACTCTAAGCCTCATTCATCAGTTATTTAACACACTCTCACATCATAAAAAATTGTGCACACTCCATATTCTCACTTTTCACATGTACTACATTCTACTGCAATCATAAACACCACAAACATTTGCATTTACATCGCACTTTCCATGATTACAATTTTATGTATTTTTAGGCTTTATAACTAATTATCGCTTTCCAACCAATGTACACTCTTACTCACTTCGCGTAGCGCACATGGATCAATCAAATAATGTTGTCCAAAATAGCTCACTAGATCGTAATGTAATCATATCAACTGGTGCACTACCACTACCAATGCAAGACAATTTCCAACATCATCCATCAGATGTCGATCAACAGATGATAAATGTGTTACACCAATCGGTACATGATTTTCGACAAGGATCAGGTATTAAATTATGCGTTTGAACTATTCATCACTACATCGTCAATACTTTTTGCTTTCTAACCAATGTGCATTCTAACTAGACATAGAGGACATGGATCACACAGCTACTGTTGTTCAAGCTAATGTTGTTCAACAAAGCTCACCCACTCACAATCCAGTAACAAAACCAAGCACAATGTGAACCCACACCCATGGCGCGGGATAGTTCGCAAGTTGGATAAATGTTCACCAAATGCGCAATAACTACGCGATAATTCCCCCAGGTATTGCAATAGGTTAACTTGAATCCAGCGGGATTCAAACTTCTAAGATAATCCATTTATAAGACTGATCTAAAATATTTCCATTTTGAATAGGTTCACTGCAAAGACACTACAATCATCGTAATGCCAGATAGACGCAACTACAAATGCAAAATCAGAGAAGGATTGAGTGTATTCAAGCAAGAAGATTAGAAGGTGTACATAACATGGTGCATCCAAATACAGCCTACGTAGCGATCAATGATAATCCAACAACACTACCCCACAAAATAACTTAAATGAATGAACGTCTATAGGCGTTCGTCTTCTCGGAGTATATGGTAACAATTTCTCAGATCGAAGTCATATGTACAGATAACATTAACCATTCATTTCTTCATCTATCATTACTTTGCTACTGCGTAGACAATGTCATTTCCCAAACATCAACACATCATTAATGTGCAAAGAATTGTTATCATGCTACTCAAGTTCCTGAGGGTCATCTCTTACGCCCACCTGCATGCCCACATGTTCATGCAAAGCTATTCCATAAGGAGACTTCAAATTTGTGTTATTGTGGAGGTAGTGTAAATGTTAACCACATTCCTGAATCCACCAAATAGTAATCTCTTCACCGAACAAAGCATGGCAGCTTGCAATTTCAGACAACATATACGTGCTTACAACCACATCTTCTCCTTCACATCATTGGGGGTCACGCTTGATGAACGTATATTAGCAGCTGGTCGTGGTGTATACATTTTCAGGGCACATGGTTCAATATATGATTGGATTGGTTCCCATCTACCTGCACCTGAGGGTCAACCACGGTACCTACAAATGTTCATTTACGATACTAAACATGAGTTAGATAACAGGTTGCGTGAAAATTAAGGGCTTAATGTCAGACTGATTGAAAGTGTTGAAACCGACTTCTCGGTCTCTAGTGGAGCTCGGGGCCCTCATCGAAATGAGGGGCAGCTAGCCCTTACCGGTCCCTCGGGAGAGGTAAGGCCGACGACTCGAGCAAAGAACAAAGACCCTAGTCTCAGCGAGGAGGTCCCTCCACTAACCCGGAAGATCGTTGAGCGCTTCCCCTCCCAAGCCAAAGCTAAGACTCGGGCACCTTGGAGAGCTAGAGAGCCCAAACCAAAGCGTCCTAGGGAGAGAAGAGCTCAAAGATAATGAACCGGTCCTCCTCCAAGGTGCCCTTCAAGGTCTATTTATAGATTTTGGTTTTGTGGTCTGTCAATAGCCAACTCCCGCTATCCGTTCTTACTGTCCGCACCCCAAATTGGTCTGCTAACAGCCAAACTCCGCTTTTCGGAGGGGCTAACCGCAGACCACCAGGGGTTTTCTGGTAAAAGACCATCCCCACTACCAGCGAACCCGGGACCCTCGACCTGTTCAGCGAACATGAGGTTCGCCAAGGCCACCCAACGAGCTCCCTCGGCTGGCTGGCTCGCCTCTTCCCGGGCTCGCCCCCACCTGGGCTTGCCCTCGGTCGCCTGGCGAACTCCTTCGGCCGGCTGGCTCGCCTGACTCTACGGCTCGCCCGCTGAACCACTCCTTAGCGGGTCGAGCTCGCCAAAATGGCTAACTGTACCCCAGAAATGGCTATTTGCACCCCAAGGGCCCGGACCTGCCCAGCGAGCTCCTCCGACCGGCTGGCTCGCCTCTTCCCGGGTTCGCCCCCATCTGGGCTCGCCTTCGGTCTCCTGGCGAACTCCTTCAGCCGGCTGGCTCGCCTGACTCTACGGCTCGCCCGCTGAACCACTCCTTAGCGGGTCGAGCTCGCCAAAATGGCTAACTGTACCCCAGAAATGGCTATTTGCACCCCAAGGGCCCGGACCTGCCCAGCGAGCTCCTCAGACCGGCTGGCTCGCCTCTTCCCAGGCTCGCCCCCATCTGGGCTCGCCTTCGGTCGCCTGGCGAACTCCTTCAGCCGGCTGGCTCGCCCGGTCGTGCGCACTTGGAACCCCTTTCCTGGCGAACATCGGGGTTGTACACAATCCCCGCTCTTCGTGAGGTTGTCTTGAGCTCGCGAAGAAACATCCAACCCTGGTGTTCGCCGATTCGGCTGACGTGGTGGGAATCTTGTGGTGGGTCCCACGCCCAAAGCTATAAATACCGTCCGTCGTGGCTAGTGATCAAGCTTTTTCTTCCCCATCATCCTCGCAGAAAACAACTTCTCAGAATGTCCTCCGCGCTGAGCGCGCGAGATCGACTGAAGGCTTCAAGAGAGATGGCTAAGGCCCAGGTCGCCGAGCGCAACGCCTGGATGTTCAACTTGGCCACATCTCCTTCCCCACAGCCTAAGAAGGCCAAGACGGTTCGGAGGTCACAGGGGGAGGACGTGTCGTCGCCTCCTGCCTCGCCCCCTCCCCCGGATACTGGGCTCGCACAACAGGTATTCTTTGTCTAGACTTTTTACATCGCCTACCCATTTACTCCTTTTCCTCTCGCAGAACCCTCCACCCGAGGAACGTATGGCGGGCCTCACGCTGACCTCCTCTCGCCCTCCGTCCCCCGCAAGGTTGGGATCGCTAGATGCTGGGACCGGGACTTCGAATCAGCAGGCGCCGACCTCGCAACCCCGTAAGTCATGCGTATCCTCCCTTATCTCCGCTTAAGTCCGTGTGATATCTACACGTTGGTGGCCTATGCAGATACCCCACCGCCGAGTCCCAAGGAGAAAGTCTCCACCCCGGTGCACTCGCCGGTCCCGCCTAAGGTTAACGTGGCGACCCCTGGCTTCGATCTGATGGGCAGGCAAAGTCCAGGCGGCTCGCTTCTCGACGGCGCCCAAGTCGCAGAGAGAGTGGTGTACCCTCCTGGTCTGGGGAAGCCCCACGTCCCGGGATTCCGCGAAAAATTCCAGGGTCGGTCGGAGTCTTCGCGCAAGCCCCGTCACGAGTCCCCCTTCTCGCCAGGTTAGCATGTTTCCGCGAGCTCTCACCTCTTGCTCGTCCCCTGATCCTACTAACTCTTCCTTCGCTGAAATATCAGGAGCCACCCCTGAGTCAGAGCACGGGAGGATGGAGATGTCACCCCCGCCTTCGCCTAGCCAGCTTGAAGACTTCCTGGGTGACCCTGGCGACCCCGTGCGGATGAAGAGTCGGGTGTCCGAGGTGCTTCAGAAACACGACATGATGTTACGCGAGTTGGAGGAGCGGTATGACGCGGACCGGGCTGCCTTTGACGAGAGATTCGCCGTGTTGGAAGACGCGAATGTGCGCTTGATTGCCGAGGCGGAGCCGGTGCCTCGCGCAGATGTTACCTCGCCCGGCGTGCATATCTCGCGGGGCGAGGATCAAGCACACATAATCCTGCACGAGTTTAAAGCGCTTAGCGAATATCATTATCCGAGAGTGCCGCCGCATGCGGGCAAGCGGGGTCGGGGTCGCTGGAAATGGCTTCCTTACCCCTGAGGCTGCCGCGGGTTTAATTCTACTATCCTTTTGCTTTTATTTCTTTCATGACGCCTGTTGAACAATATCTGGTGTGGTAATATTCGCGAGTCCGTCGCGACTCGCCTTTTATCATTTTTCCTTTTTAATTTTTCCCTTTATTTCTGTGGTGTGCATGTGGTTTATTCAGTTCGTCCGCTGTGTTTGATATGATCGCCCTCGCGGAGCGCTTGCGAGCTTCTTTGCAATGCTATGCCCGGACCCCTTTTCTTCGCGGGCCGGCCTTTGGCGGGACTCAATTACCGCGCGACGGTGAGCCCTGGCTCGCAAGACTGCAGTTCCTTTGAGCAGAAATCTACTTTATTTTAGCTATCCGCACTCCCGACGCTTCGATTCCCGTGCACACCCGAATTTCTTATAAATAGTTCGGATTCACTTTCCTACCCGTCGCATTTATTTCTCCAGTCTTCTCGCGTCTACGCTCATCTCCGTTCTCGCAAGATCGTGCTCGCGTTCGCTGCTTGTAAGTTGCCTCTTCCTGACTCGATGCGGACGAATCAGCAAATGGGACAGATGGCGAGAGCGAGGGGCGGTCAAAATGCGCCTCAGCGTTTAAAGCCCACGAGTTCTACTGCGCGAACATCACAGCCGAGGAGTATAAACTCGCTGTGGACCGCTATCTCCCGGAGGGTTATTCGGCTCGCTGTCCGAGTGAGAGATCTACATTGAACGAGACCGGGGCTGACGAGCTCGCGATCCCCATCACGCACTTCGAGAATGGGTTGCGACTCCCTTTGTGGCCTGAAATTCGTCAGGTACTTCGCCCAGCCTTCTCGCTGCTTCGTGCCTGCTATAGCAACTTTCTCATCATTCCTTGTAGGTGTTGCGGTATTATGGGGTGTTACCGAGCCAGTTGACCCCAAATGCGATCGTGGACATTGTCGCGTTCGCCAGTTACCTGCGGGAGGAGAGGATCGAGTTCAGCCTCCTCATTTTCCGCAAGGTATTTTCCTTCCGCGCTTTCCGAGACGGGACCACCTATTTCGCGAGTCAGCACGTCACCGTCTGCGAGATGGTGAACAAGAGTCACTATTGGACCCAGAAGTTCCTCCTGGTGAAGGGACCCTTCGGCAATCTCCACTTCACTCCCCTCCAGCGGGATGACGCTACTTACCGCCCTCCGAGCTCGCTGAGTGGTGCCGACGCCAAACTTCTCCAAAACCTCTCCGGCAAGAACTTTGAAGTCGCCTATCTGCGGCGCAATATCGACTCGCTACTCGCCGTTCCTCAAGGGGAAGGTAGGGCTCGCTCTCGCCCCGCTCTCCTCTCCTTTCTTCGTTGTATAACGCTCTTACTTTATAGGAGAGCGCGAGATCCCTGTTAATCCCCCGCACGCACAAGGCATCACTCTCACGGCGGACACTCTCGCGACCGCGGCGGCAGAGGCTTGCCGCGATCTTCCCGCCGTCGGGTCCGGCAAGAAGCGGCCCCCTTCTGCGAGTCAGCCGGGTTCGCGGTCCTCCTCCAAGAAGTTGAAG
Organism: Dactylorhiza incarnata; assembly: GCA_033032865.1. Classification (NCBI taxonomy): domain Eukaryota; kingdom Viridiplantae; phylum Streptophyta; class Magnoliopsida; order Asparagales; family Orchidaceae; genus Dactylorhiza; species Dactylorhiza incarnata. The sequence continues at coordinate 3,893,332 of JAWHQI010000036.1, forward strand.
GGAAAGACCCTCGCTACCAAGGATAGGAGCGCGGTCATCTATCTAAGCGAGACCGACGGCTCACCTCCTTCCCCTGTGAAAAAGCCTGTCCCCCCGGCGGACCAGGGCGCTGGGAGTTCTTCCGTGACCCCCCAACCCAAAGGCCACAGGAACTTCGGTCTGGGCGAGAAAGTTTCTGACATCCTCGGCGAACCCCTGCTCGCTTGGGACCCCAATGCCAACCGGATTTCCTGCTCCACCCTTCACCCCTCCTGGGTGGAGCTCGGTAAGGCCGGGGAGGAGGCGTTCTCTCTCTCCTTCGGCTTATATGGCCGCGAGGACGCCGCTGCTTATAAAGATATGGGGCCACGGCAACTGGTCTATGAAGAAATGCGAGCCCAGTTCCGTTCGACGGAACTCACGCATATGGCGGGGCGCCGCTATCTGCAGGCGGATAGGGATATCCGCGCGTACAGGGAGGAGCTTAAGAGAGCTCGCGAAGAGATCAAGGGCCTTAAGGAGAGGGAGGAGGTGACGGAAAGCCTTCTCGCCGGGATGCAGGGCAAGATGGTAAGTGACCCTCGGGTCTCTTTTCTTTGCGGTTTGCGACCTCTAGCCTTCTCTTAACTCATTTGATGCTCAGGATGCCGACGTAGCAACCAAGCTTCTCGCTTGCAACGGTGAGCTGGAGTTGGAGAATACTATGCTGAAGACCCGGGTGGACGAGCTGATCTGCAGCGTGCTACCCCCTTCTCCTGGGCGAGCCGATTCTCAACAGAGGGCTGCCGAAGGCGAGGAACAGAGGCGGCGAGATGCGCAGGAGGTCACCAATCTCGTCTTCACGACCCTTAAGAACGCGAGTCTGCTTGCGGAAGACGCGATGGAGTTCACAGCCGAAGATGTCTGCCCGGACCTCTTCGACTTGGCGCCGTGGTTGGGGGCCCGCAAGAACGGCGAGGGCCCCCCAGAATGAACTCCTTTAGCTTCTCCTCCTCTCAAATGTATATTATTCTTTTTGGGCTGGCGAGATCGCCGCCGAACATAGAAAAATCTTGAGTAATGCTAGTTATAATTTTTTCGTTGGTGTTTATGTGCATGCTCGCGTCTCTTTGTTCTTTCTCTCGCATTTGATCTTTCTTCTGCTCATGACAAGTTAAGCGGCAGTGCTTCCGGAAGGCCCGCGAATGCGGGTGTCTAGGCTCGCCTTCGCCGGGGCTCTCTTCTTATGGGTCTCGCGAACCCGAGCTGTCATCGCCCGCGGGTATTGCCCGGCGAACTCGACCTTGGCGAGCTGAGGCATTGGCATTCTACGAACCAAAAACCCCCTGACTCTAGTGTCTCTACCACTTCAATCTGTTATCTTAGCCCTTGACCCTTATTACCATCCTTTCCTGAGATCAACCAGAACCCCCCGTCTAGGTAAGAGCCCGGGAGCGGAATCGGTCTGGGGCATTCCAGCACCAATATGTCCAACCTTGCCAGCCTCTCCAGAGATCAACCAGAACCCCCCATCTAGGTGAGAGCCCGGGAGCGGAATCGATCTGGGGCATTCCAGCACCAATATGTCCAACCTTGCCAGCCTCTCCAGAGATCAACCAGAACCCCCCGTCTAGGTGAGAGCCCGGGAGCGGAATCGATCTGGGGCATTCCAGCACCAATATGTCCAACCTTGCCAGCCTCTCCAGAGATCAACCAGAACCCCCCGTCTAGGTGAGAGCCCGGGAGCGGAATCGATCTGGGGCATTCCAGCACCAATATGTCCAACCTTGCCAGCCTCTCCAAAGACCAACCAGAACCCCCCGTCTAGGTGAGAGCCCGGGAGCGGAATCGATCTGGGGCATTCCAGCACCAATATGTCCAACCTTGCCAGCCTCTCCAGAGATCAACCAGAACCCCCCGCCTAGGTGAGAGCCCGGGAGCGGAATCGATCTGGGGCATTCCAGCACCAATATGTCCAACCTTGCCAGCCTCTCCAGAAATCAACCAGAATCCCCCGTCTAGGTGAGAGCCCGGGAGCGGAATCGATCTGGGGCATTCCAGCACCAATATGTCCAACCTTGCCTGCCTCTCCAGAGATCAACCAGAACCCCCCATCTAGGTGAGAGCCCGGGTGCGGAATCGATCTGGGGCATTCCAGCACCAATATGTCCAATCTTGCCAGCCTCTCCAGAGATCAACCAGAACCCCCCGTCTAGGTGAGAGCCCGGGAGCGGAATCGATCTGGGGCATTCCAGCACCAATATGTCCAACCTTGCTGAGGCCCCAGTACAGCAGTAGTTATAAGCATCATATACGAAAAAAGAAGAGTAAGCCACTTATTAAATAACATGACAAATCGTTCAAGGGTAGAATCGTTTCAAGTCATCCCCACTCCGGGCTCGGTCGAGAGGTACCCCTTCCACATTCTGGAGGTGATACCCTCCCGACTTGAGTACCTCGCTTACAATATATGGGCCTTCCAAGTTGGGGTTAAGCTTACCCACTGCGGCCCCTCTGCCGGCCGCATCGACCTTCTTCAGGACTAGGTCCCCTTTCTGAAAGTGCTTGATCCGGATATGTTTGTCGAAATATCGAGCCATCCGCCGTTTGACCTCTTCCTGTCTGATGGTGGCCAAGTCCCGGAGTTCTTCCACCAGGTCCAAAGACAGCCTCTGCTCTGCGTTGTTGCCCTCTAGCCACCCTTCATCCCCCTCGCTTGCAGCGATCACCCTGGGGGTCTTCACCTCAAACTCTATGGGGAGGACGGCCTCGGACCCGTGAGAGAGCTTGAATGGAGTCTCCCCGGTGGCGGTATTCGGAGTAGTCCTCATTGCCCAGAGGACGGAGGGTAGCTGTTCCACCCAGTTTCCTCGAAGGTTCTCCACTTTCTTTTTTAGTAGGTTGACGATTATTTTGTTCGCCGCCTCCACCTGCCCATTGCTCCTCGGGTGGTGGACCGATGTGAACCTGAGATCAATGCCGAGCTGGGTGCAGAAACCGACAAACTCTTCAATAGCAAACTGCGGCCTGTTGTCCGTCACTATAGCTAGAGGGAGTCCATGCCTGCAAATTATCTCCCCCCACACAAAATTCCTTACAACCTGAGAGGTTACCTTGGCGAGTGCTTTCACTTCTACCCACTTGGAGAAATAGTCGATCATGACCAGCAGGAACTTCCTCTGGCCGCTGGCCTGGGGGAAGGGACCGACCAGGTCCAGCCCCCATATGGCGAAGGGCCAGGGAGCCGTGATGGTCCGGAGTCTTTGGGCTGGGAGGAGCTGGAGTGGAGCATAGAGCTGGCATTTTGGACATTTCCTTGCGAACTCAGCCGCGTCTTTGCTGAGAGTGGGCCAGAAGTAGCCTTGCCTCAAAACTCTCCCTTCCAGGGTCCGACTCCCGGAGTGACTGCCGCACTCCCCGGAGTGGATTTCTTCCAGCACTCTCGGGACCTCCTCTTCGGAGACACAACGGGCCAGGAGTCCCGAGAGGGTCTTTCTATATAGCCCCCCTGCATGCAAAGAGTAATTGGCGGACTTATACCTGAAGCGTCTCTTGTCCACATCCTCTCTAGGGAACTGCCCGGAGGATAGGAAGGTGATGAAAGGATCCATCCATGAGGCTTGTTGATCCACTTCCATCAATTCTCCTTCCTCGATGGAGGGCCGGAAGAGTTCCGAAGTCGTCCCCCCCGCTCGGGGACCGAACTTGGCTAGGAGATCCGCCTGGGTGCTCTCCTCCCTCGGCACATGCTTGATCGAGAAGGTGCGGAACTGCCCGATGACCCCCTTAACCTTTTCCAGGTATAGAAGGAGGGTTGGATCCCTTGCTTCAAACTCTCCTTTGATCTGGCATGCTACCACCATGGAGTCCGTGGAGACCTCCACGTCCTGTACACCCAGTTCCCGGGCCAGCCGAAGGCCCGCTATCACTGCTTCGTACTCAGCCTGGTTGTTGGTGATTGGGAAATGGACGTTTAAGGCTTGTTCAATCCGAGTCCCCTGAGGACTCACCAGGACTATTCCCCCTCCATAGGAGTATTTTCCCGATGCTCCGTCCACCAACATCTTCCATGCTTCTGGGGGAGGTGGCTCGTGCTCCCCCACTTCGGCCGCGTAGTCGGCCATGAAGTCTGCCACCGCTTGAGCCCGGATGGATGTCCTGGGTGCGAACGTGATATTGAATTCGCTTAACTCCACGGACCACTTCGCCAACCTTCCTGAGTGCTCCACCCCTTCCATGATTTTGCGGAGCGGATGGTCCGTCACTACTTTCATCGAATGGGCTTGAAAGTAAGGCCGGAGCCTCCGGGCCGACACCACCAATGCGAAGGCTAACTTTTCTAGGATCGGGTACCGGAGTTCCGCCTTCTTCAGCACTCGGCTGACGTAGTAGATTGGGAACTGTTTCTTCCCCTCCTCCCGGATCAGCACGGAACTTACTGCTTCGGATCCTACCCCTAGGTACAGGGATAGGTCTTCTCCCGGCCTCGGTCCCTGGAGCAGAGGGGGTTTGGGTGAGCTGTTCTTTCAGAGCCTGGAAGGCCTTCTCGCATTCTGTGGTCCATTCAAACTTCTTGTTTCCCCGCAGTACTTTGAAAAAAGGTGCACATTTTTCTCCCGCCTTGGAGAGGAATCTGCTGAGTCCAGCCAATTTCCCGGTAAGGCTCTGGACCTCCTTCGGATTTCTCGGCGACTCCAACTCCATCACCGCTTTAACTTTGTCCGGGTTGGGCTCCACTCCTGTGGGGGTGAGCAAATGGCCCAGGAACTTCCCTCGGCTCGCCCCGAAGACACACTTCAAGGGATTGAGCTTCATCTTGTACTGCCGCAGGGTCCCAAATGTCTCTTCAAGGTCGCGGAGGTGAGTCTCGAGGTCTCGACTCTTAACCATGAGGTCGTCGACATAGACTTCTAAATTTCTTCCTTTCTGCTCGCGGAAGACCCTATCCATCATCCTTTGGTACGTAGCCCCTGCGTTCTTGAGCCCGAAGGGCATCATCTTGTAGCAATAACATCCATCCCCCGTGATGAAGGAAACATCCTTGATGTCCGGGGGATGCATGCGGATTTGATGGTAACCTGAAAAAGCATCTAAGAAAGACATTACAGAAAAACCAACGGCTGAGTCAACCAGCGCGTCAATCCTGGGCAGGGGGTAGCAATCTTTCGGGCATGATTTATTAAGAAGCGAAAAGTCGATACACATACGCCACTTACCTCCTCCCTTCTTTACCATAACGACGTTGGAGACCCAGCCTGGATACTGGATCTCCGATACAAACCCGGCCTGCAGGAGTTTGCCCACCTCTTCGCGGATGGGTCCTTCTAGCTTGTCTGCGATGGCCCTCCTCTTCTGACGGATGGGGCGGGCACCGGGGTCGAGGTTGAGGCGATGGCACGCCACATCCGCTTCGATCCCGGGCATTTCCGCGGCGCTCCAAGCGAAGACGTCCACATTCTTTTGTACGCAATCCAGAATCTTCGCTTGATCTCTTGGGCTGAGTTCCCCGCTGACCCGAACTTTTTCCACCACCCCCAGCCGGTTGGTGACCTCGAGCACCACGACCTCGTCCACAGCCTCCAACCGGGACTGCTCTCCCCAAGCCCTTTCCTCTTCGGCACAAGCGGGAGCCTGGGTCTCTTCCGCGACTTCCTTCTCTACCGCCATCAGCTCTTCCGCCCTTCCCTCCTGGGCCTTCTCCTCTTCTTCCTTTCCTTCCGCCCGGGGTACCTCAGCTACCCCTTCCTGGGCATGAACTTCATCTCCCTCCTTCTCTTCGGCTACCTCCAAACCTCCGGCTTCGGCCGCCTCCCCCATCATCTTATCCCACTCCTCAGCTTCTCCCATCCAGGAGATGGTGTTGACAGTCGTCACGTAGCACTGTCTTGCCACCTTGGGATCCCCCCTGACCCGCACCTGGACCCCTCCATCGTTGAACTTGAGGCACTGATGAAAAGTGGAAGGGACTCAGCGGAACGCGCTGATGAGTGGTCGTCCGAAGATGGCGCTGTAACTGCTCGGGGCGTCCACTATGACAAAATGACAGTTCCGGGACTGCCCACCAAGGGTAAAATGAAGCCCTACTCCTCCCTCTACTTCCTTCCTCTCCCCCGAAAATCCGAACAGAGGGCCATCTGAGGCCAACACCCTTCTGGGTTCCACCTCCATCTTGTCGAATGCCTTCTTGAAGATGACATTGACCGAACTCCCATTGTCTACTAGGATTCTGGATACGGTGAAGTTCTCGATCGCCGTCTGGACGACCAGCGCGTTGCAGAACGGGTCCTCGTAGCTCGGCATGTCCTTCTGGGTGAAAATAATTTTTTCGGCCGGGGGTGGAGCGGTGGATGTTGACGCCACGCTCCGGCGGTAGATGGTATGGAGACTAGCCTTGCGGGTTGCCTCCACCCCTACCCCCCCATGGATCACTCTGATCCCTCCTCTATTCCCCAGATCTGCTCTATCCTCACACCTTTCCTCCTCCTCCTCTCAAGGTTCCACCTCCACGATCCTTAATGGCTGCTGCTGTTGTGGCGTGGGCGCTCTGCCCCTCTTCACCTCCAGGAACTCCGGACAGGTGTCCGTTGAGTGGCCTTCCACATCGTGGAAGATGCAATATGGCGCCGCCACTTCCCTTGCCTCGGTCTCTGCCACCCTATTCCTTCTTCTCCTAGCGGCCGCCGTTTCCGCTTCTCCTCCCCTTCCCCTTCCTCTTCCCCGGCCAATTGCCATGGCCTATTGAGGCAGGGGAGGTAACTGCATCGGGCCCTGCATCCACCCCAACTGGGTGGGTCTCCATTGACCTTCGAAACGGTTACCCCTTCCTGGGCCGTAACCCCTTCCCTGCCCCTGCATTCCCCCACCTTGCGACCTCCATCCCCCCTCCGGGGCCCGGGGCTCTTCCCTTCTTCTGACCTCTTGTTGCCTCATCTCCGGCTCACTGAGCTTTGCTAGCCTCTTGGTGAGCTCTGGGTTGGCTTCTTCGCTTGCTACTTCCTCTGCCACCCTCTCCATCAGCTCCTCATAGGATACGGGGGCTGATGAGTCCTGATCATATATACATTTATGGACTCATCCGGGCCGTTATTTTGTCAATATCACGCACTTTAGCCTTATTATAGTCTATATTTGATAACCCATGCTAGGTGCACATTTAGGCCCACTTTGGTGTGTTTTCGTGTGTATTATCTTTAGTAGTATTCATATGTTGTTAAGTGCCACTTTCAGTGGCTAGATCTGTGTTTGTGCTGGAATAGGAGGCGTGCAAGTGTTTCCGGTGCAATTCTGCACAGGAACACTGCGCACGATCACTTGTTCTAGTGCGCACGACCACCGGTCGTGCGCCACTAATCGTGCGCACTTAACCCTTTTCATGAGTTCTGTCTGGTGCAGTGCGCACGACCATCGACTCCAGTGCGCACGACCATCGGTCGTGCGCCACTGCTCGTGCGCATTGACCATTAAATTTCTGAGTTCTGTTTGCTGTAGTGCGCACGACCATCAACTCCAGTGCGCACGACCACCGGTCGTGCGCCACTGGTCGTGCGAACATTGTATTTTATAATTTCGTCTCTTGCAGGTTCTGTCCAGGCAGTGCGCACGATCGCAGAATTCCAGTGCGCACGACCACTGGTCGTGCGCCAATGATCATGCGCAGTATTCAATCCAGCGCCTATTTAAACACCTGTTGCGATTTTAGGGCGGATCGATCTTCCGGGAGCGAGGTTCCTGTTCCGTACGCCGCCGACCACCGCCCTGGAACGCCCTTACTTCATCTTCCACGCAAGGGGAAGCCTCCTCCATCCATTCCAAGCCTTCCTCCATCGTCCGTGAGTGTTCTCCATCGTCCGCAAGCCTCCAAGCACCCATTTTCGCTTTCCGCCCGGTGAGAAGAAGAAGAGACCTTGAGTCGAAGACGACGGAGCACGTAGGGAGATTGTGACAGCTCTCTACGCCGGAAGCATTGCCCGTCCGAGTCCGGAGGTAGCCCGACAACCTACCATTCCGGCCATGAACGGCCGCTAGTCTTCACCGCCGGTTATTTCTTCCTTCTTTCCCTTCATTGCACTCTTTGAACCATGTACTAGATGAATATTGTGATATTTACTTTGATGAAAATGAATATTTCTTTGTTTTTCTCCATGGTTTGCTCATGATTCATTCCGTTCTCACTCACTCACTCGCACACGCACGCAAGGTGTTTGCTCCGTGTTAGCAAGAGCTAACGACGGTTGTGAAGAGGTGTTTGCGACCCTCACCCTTTCGCACTTGAGTTCACTTCATCCGCCTCACGAAGCACGGCATCGCAGCCGTTGCATCCACCTCACTTTGCGAAGCGGTGTTCTCGACCCGCATCTCTGTTGTTGTTGTTAAAGTTAGGAAAACCAACCAAAAACCCCTCTTTGTGTTTGTGAAACGCTTGTGTAACAATAATCACTGCGCGATTTGTTCACCCATCCTGCATTCCTCAAGAGACCGACATCCGGGGAATTTATTCTCCACAATTATTACTTGACAGCGACCGGTGCACTTGCCGACGCGCATCAAGTTTTTGGCGCCGTTGCCGGGGAATACAGTCGTGTGAGTTTTCTGGAGAGGGAGAATCTGAGAGAGAAGCCCTTTCATTTGTAAATTGCATCCTTTAAATTTTATTTCTGTTCTTTTTATTCCGCTTCCTTATTTAGTATTAGGTTGCTTTAGTAATTTCTGTTTGGTATAGTGTCTGCATAATAGCATTCTTATCTTGAATCGTATTATTTTTACACTATGTGGGCACATCTCAATATTCGTTGCCGTTGGTGTAGAGATAACTCTCACTCTAGTGATGAATGCCCTACGGAGAATAGTAGGCATAGTTCCTGCAGCCCAGCATATGGAGCACCGACTTCATCTGGTACTTCATATGGTGCGCGTAAGTCTTATGGCTACTCTGCTGAGCCTTTACCGTCATACTTCTTTTCGGCTCCAGCCCCCGCTGTGCCAAAGAAGCCCGCTAGGCAGTGCCAGTTTTGTCGGAGCACAGATCATGCCCTGAAGGATTGTGCTGTTTTTCGTCGCCAATTGGATGAGGATGACGAGCCGGATATCCGGATCGTCCCGAATCCTAACTCTGGCGGCACACCTTCAACATCCGGTTTTGTGTCATTGCCACCTTCACATCTTGAAGGGTATGGCGTTGACACAGTCACCAGATGTGTGGCTGATTTGGGCACCGACATTGCTGAGTCTATTCTCCCAGTGCATCCACCACTTCTAGTGGATTCGATTCTTCCCACTGTTGTGCACACTACACTCGTCTCCGACGACATTGTCGATGAGGTGTCACACGAGGAGGCGGTTGATCAGAGTGTTGTGCCTATTCCTATGGAGGAGGACAACCTTCTAGGTGAAGAGGAGTCTCCCTTAGCACCGGTGGAGGAAGTCCAAATCCTAAGCTTGGCCACCGTTGATCCCGCCGAGCCTTGTAGCATTGATGACAATGCAAGCATTATTTTGCTTCCCCAACCTGATGGGAGTGAGACCGGGACTGCTCCCCCGATGTTTGATCATTTACGTCTTTCGTCTCTTTTATTTCCTGACCCCCTTTCGTCATCTGAGCCGGTGCAGGTTGAGTCTTCACAGGTGCTTCAGGAGGACTTGGAGCTGGTTGCTCAAGTCAATGATAAGAGCATCCTCTCATGTGAGGAGGTTTATTCCCCCTCCGTAGAGGAAGCTCCATTCATTGCCTTTTCCTCCTGCTACCTCCCTGTCGACGATACCTTGCAAGGCAAGGATGTGTTTCGTGAGATGAGCGAGGACCAGGCCTCCTCCTTTTCTTACGTTCTCTACCCTCTACCTGTGAGGAGCAGGTATCTTTATTTAAGTAGAGGGGTGACTGTTCTATCACCGTATCGGTACTCGTTACCGACACGCATATTAGAACAGCTACCTGTGCACTTCTCCTTCCATAGGCCCATTAGCTAGAACTTTTATACTTTCGAATAAGTCGTGCTGGGATGACATTAACCCCAGTAGTTATCCTTATTTTTCCTGAAACTTTATTTTGTTTGGTTTAGTTGAGTTTTTGTTAAGGCTATGAATGTCTCGTTGCGTGTGCTGACTCCTGTTTGTGCGTAAACTGCACGGTGAATGGAGTTTTTACTAAAATTTTGGCCGCTGAAAAATTCCTAAAGCGCACGATCACTGATCGTGCGCACTACTTATCGCGCACGACCACTGGTCGTGCGATTGGCACAGATTTTTATAAAAAGCCCGTCCGCCCGAGCCTTTCGCGCACGATCTAGGGTTCTCGTTCGCCGACGTCCGTGCGTCGTTTCTGCCTGCTTGCCGCCGATCGTGCGCCTCCTTCCCTTCTGGTGAGCCCTTTCCCTATTTCTCCTCCTTCCTTTGCCCTCCTGCCGCCATGAGCTCCAGAGATCGTCAAAAGGTCTACCAATGCTCCGGCCGCTCTTCCGCCTCTCCCGCTCAGATCCTCGCTAGGATGGCTACCTTTTCCAAAGATTCGCACACGAGGCGATTCAACTCTCTTAAGGAGAAGCCGTTCCTATCGCAGCGTCTAGTGGATTGGAACGAGTTGAATTCTATCGGCGATAATGGAGAGTTGTGCGAGGCCGTCCGCCAACGTTATTCCTTCGATCACTGGAGTGGGGTGCTTGGGTGCGATGATCTCGGCTACCGGGAGCTCTCCTTGGAATTTCTCGCTACATTTGAGTGGGAAGTGTTGCCCTCCGGCCAACGTCCGGGAAAGTGCTCTTTCCGAATTTTGGGCAAGGTTTACACTCTCTCCTTATCCGAGTTGGCGGTGTGCGCTGGATTTTACACTGAAGCCGAGGCCGCGACGATCCCTTTTCTGGACTTGGATGTCTCCTTCCCAGATGGCGTTACTCCGCGTGCTGCGTGGGGTGCTCTTACGGGTCGTGATGAGGAATACGTGGCCAGAAAAAGCAAATCCACATGGATCGTCGCGCCTGCTCTCCGATACCTGCAGCACGTCCTCAGCCACTCTCTTGTTGCCCGTGCCCTTAGTCAGAATGTAGTAGGGTGGCAAGATCTGATCTCCCTCTATAGTATGGAATTTCGGCAGCCCTTGCATCTCGGCTACATGTTGGCCTTCTTCTTCCATCACGAGGCTACCTACGGTCTCACCGGTGCCATTGGTGGTGCCTACTATATCACCCGCATTGCCAAAAGCTTGGGGATCTGGAGTCATCTGCCTCCGATGGTGCAGGTGACTGCACCCTCTTTCATCACGCGGGCCACCATGGTGAGTTTCCATCTATTACGGGTCGTGGGGAAGAAGAGTAGTCGACGTTTTGTGGTCGTGATGCCGGGAGATGCGCCTAGGGAGAGGCAAGGCGGCGAGGAGCACGGAGAGCCGGCTGAGCCGCCAAATACTCACCGCGAGGTAGCCCTTCTGCAGCCGCGAAGGCATTCATTTCAGCAGGAGCGGAGAGCCAAGGAAGAGGGCAGTTCTTCTAGAGCACCGGAGGTGCCAAGTTTCGATCAGCGCCTCTCCGATTTGGAGGCAAACCAGTACTGGCTTACGGATTTCGTCTATCAGCAGGCATTGCGGGGAGGGCTAAATGTTCCCCCACCTCCGGGACAGGCCGCATCATCTTCCAGACGGTCGCCGTCCGTTGTGGTGTTAGATAGCGACAGCGACGACGAGTGATCTTCCCCCCTGCATGCGAGATATTCTAAGCCTTGTTTTCTGTTCAGTTTCTTTTGTTGAGTCGTTTGAACTCCTTATCTTTTATTAATTGTAATAATAACATTTTGCTTGTGGAGTGCTCTTCTGGGCATAGTTTATTTATTCAGTTTTTTCTGTTCCCTTATTTTGTGTGCGAGTGCTCAATATTAATGGCAGGAACAAGTTCACTCCCATGAGTGATAACTTAGATTTCTTGATTTTTTTTCTTTTTGTGCTCTCACATGTTTAGTTCAGTTTTCACTATTTTTGTTGCTCTAGTGTATAACTTTCAGGTGGCCTTTGTTTCTCATGATGGCGGACGTTGCGGACTGTTCTTGATCTTAAACGCCAATCGTCTGGTATGCTCATTTCTGAGCATTGGGTAACACTTCCTCCCCTCTTTCAGCTTCAAATTTCTAGATATCGTGTTTAGCTTAAGTCTGGGGGAGCGGTTGTTATTATCCACTGTGCACGAGCTGCATTGCATACTAGAAGGTTGCTTTTTATTTATCATTTTCATTATCATCGTTGCATTCTTCTCACACCACTTCTCCCACTTGAGTGCGTGCTTGTCTTTTTGTTGTTGTTCCGTTTAAACTAGTTGGTTGGAATGTGAAATAGGTTGTTAACGCAGGAATTATTATTTGGAGTGCGATGTTGACTCATGTAGTGTTCTAGTCACTTCGCATGCTATGGTAGAATTTGTGTAGAACTAGGTTTTCTTTATGCATCTAATTTATGTTTAGTATTTCTGCGTAAATTTAGATTTAATATACTCAAGTGGTGAATTTGTATGGAATTGACGATAACCCGGTGTTGTGTGTGTGCGATTGCTAGTCGTGTGTTGCTCGAGTCGGGAGGAAGGTTTATCTTTCTCGTGGGCTAAGAACTTGCCCCAAGCGACTCTCGAAGCATTGGTGAGAGCGACTCGTCGAGTTAAAAATGACGTAGGCCACCATTTGGCTAGTTTGAGCTTTGTTATTCCATGTCCATTTCATTCACCTTTGCGAGCCAAATTTGTGCCTACCAATCCTTTGTTCAGCTCCTCTTCATCCACCAAAGCCTGAAGCCTTTTCTACACCCGCAACCAAAAATGTTTTAACTGTGTTCATAATTTTCAACTTGTGTGGTGTTTGGAACCATTGTGTTATGAAGGGAAAATAAAGTTTATCCGCTGATTTTGAACCAGCCGGAGGATACTTAAAAGAAGAAAAATATGTAAAAGAAAAAAAAAAGTAGTTTGAAAAAAATAAAATCCTCCTGAGCTAAAAACAGAAAATCTGTTGGTGTTTGTGAAGTAGGCCGTGTGCACACCTGGTTTTCATGATAAGTCTGGGGGGTGTGTCACACGAGCGTAGTTTGTGGTTTTGTGGGGTGCAGCGTTCCGATAGCTCACTTGGGTTGCGCAGCCATCGTGTTTAACTTTGAATATCATACCGTAACCTAAGCCTCGTTTTAATCCTATAAGTCCTACTGATTTGATTTGCGAGTTTGCTAGCGCCGTGGAGAGAGTGTGACCGGGCGAGCGTATGGTTCACGACGTTGATGGATTTCAGCGGAGTTATTCCTAAGCCCCGATCTTTTGCAACACCCGCCTCAGTGTTTCGTCACTTTCATACTGGGCATGATCGTCAAATTCTTCATAATTCACCAACTGAGTAGGACTAAATCTTTACTTACGCTTTAATACTTATGTGAATTAGTTAGCATAATTAGAATCTTCTTCTACTAGAATTTCTACTCGCATGCGTACGTTACTTCGCACCGTACTCCCTTGTGTAATTCTCTATGTTAGCTATCGTTTTCACATTCCACCGGATTCGTTTGCTCGGGACGCGCAAACAGTTAAGTCTGGGGGTGTGATGAGTCCTGATCATATATACATTTATGGACTCATCCGGGCCGTTATTTTGTCAATATCACGCACTTTAGCCTTATTATAGTCTATATTTGATAACCCATGCTAGGTGCACATTTAGGCCCACTTTGGTGTGTTTTCGTGTGTATTATCTTTAGTAGTATTCATATGTTGTTAAGTGCCACTTTCAGTGGCTAGATCTGTGTTTGTGCTGGAATAGGAGGCGTGCAAGTGTTTCTGGTGCAATTCTGCACAGGAACACTGCGCACGATCACTTGTTCTAGTGCGCACGACCACCGGTCGTGCGCCACTAATCGTGCGCACTTAACCCTTTTCACGAGTTCTGTCTGGTGCAGTGCGCACGACCATCGACTCCAGTGCGCACGACCATCGGTCGTGCGCCACTGCTCGTGCGCATTGACCATTAAATTTCTGAGTTCTGTTTGTTGTAGTGCGCACGACCATCAACTCCAGTGCGCACGACCACCGGTCGTGCGCCACTGGTCGTGCGAACATTGTATTTTATAATTTCGTCTCTTGCAGGTTCTGTCCAGGCAGTGCGCACGATCGCAGAATTCCAGTGCGCACGACCACTGGTCGTGCGCCAATGATCGTGCGCAGTATTCAATCCAGCGCCTATTTAAACACCTGTTGCGATTTTAGGGCGGATCGATCTTCCGGGAGCGAGGTTCCTGTTCCGTACGCCGCCGACCACCGCCCTGGAACGCCCCTACTTCATCTTCCACGCAAGGGGAAGCCTCCTCCATCCATTCCAAGCCTTCCTCCATCGTCCGTGAGTGTTCTCCATCGTCCGCAAGCCTCCAAGCACCCATTTTCGCTTTCCGCCCGGTGAGAAGAAGAAGAGACCTTGAGTCGAAGACGACGGAGCACGTAGGGAGATTGTGACAGCTCTCTACGCCGGAAGCATTGCCCGTCCGAGTCCGGAGGTAGCCCGACAACCTACCATTCCGGCCGTGAACGGCCGCTAGTCTTCACCGCCGGTTATTTCTTCCTTCTTTCCCTTCATTGCACTCTTTGAACCATGTACTAGATGAATATTGTGATATTTACTTTGATGAAAATGAATATTTCTTTGTTTTTCTCCATGGTTTGCTCATGATTCATTCCGTTCTCACTCACTCACTCGCACACGCACGCAAGGTGTTTGCTCCGTGTTAGCAAGAGCTAACGACGGTTGTGAAGAGGTGTTTGCGACCCTCACCCTTTCGCACTTGAGTTCACTTCATCCGCCTCACGAAGCACGGCATCGCAGCCGTTGCATCCACCTCACTTTGCGAAGCGGTGTTCTCGACCCGCATCTCTGTTGTTGTTGTTAAAGTTAGGAAAACCAACCAAAAACCCCTCTTTGTGTTTGTGAAACGCTTGTGTAACAATAATCACTGCGCGATTCGTTCACCCATCCTGCATTCCTCAAGAGACCGACATCCGGGGAATTTATTCTCCACAATTATTACTTGACAGCGACCGGTGCACTTGCCGACGCGCATCAGGGGCCTTCCTCTTCAACGCCATCTTGAAAAAACTTTCCTTCAACCCGACCGTGAAGGCGAGTTGAAGTGCAAACCCAGGCACCTCCTGAGTGAGCTGCACTTCCTCCTGGAACCGATCCGCATACTGAGCCAACGTCTCCCTGGACTCCTGCTTCACCGCGAAGAGGGAATCAGCGTCCTTCTTCCTCCTTTTTGAAGTTGAAAATCTCAACAAAAAACTTCGGCGCAGGTCCTCGAACACGTAGATAGAGCCTGATGGAAGTGAATGAAACCAGTCCCTGGCCTTCTCCTTGAGAGTGACAGCGAAGAGCCGACACTTGAAGGCATCGTACATCGGCCTGATGGAGACCGAGTCCTCGAAAGACTGCAAATGCTGAACTGGGTCATCTCTGCCATTGTAGTACACTCTATCCCATTCTAAGAATCCCGCTGGAACGGGTGCAGACAACACCAACTCGCAGAAGGGACTTCCCCCTCCTGCCATCTTATCTCGCTCGGCTCGCGGACCTAGCTCGCTCGCCAAGCTTGGGATCGCACTCGCGAGGGAGACGCTCTCCTGAACCACCCCGACTGTCGCCGCACCCTCCTGGCGCGCGCTCGCCTGCGCCGCGCTCGCTGGGGCAGGGCTTGTCGGCACCGAACTCGCCGGCGCGGAGCTCGCCAACACCGGGCTCGCCGGACTGGCGAACAACACTTGCCCTTCCCTGTCATGTCCTGGTTCAACGACAACTTCTTTTCCAGCCCTTCCTCCTGGTGCCCTCTCGCCGACTGCTGTTGGGGGGGTGGTCGCCTGAGGTGCCGGGGTCGCAAACTCACTTCGCAGAGCCGTGACCGTGAACCCCAAGGTGTCGAGCACCTCCTTTGTGAAATCTGCGAACATCCTAGCCATCGCTTCCTGAGGGGTCTCGCCGAACTCCTCGCCCTGCTCTTCATCTCCCGCCATAACTCTTCTCTGGGACTTTCTTGAACCAGCCACGCTCCACGCTCACCGCACCAAAATGTTGAAACCGACTTCTCGGTCTCTAGTGGAGCTCGGGGCCCTCACCGAAATGAGGGGCAGCTAGCCCTTACCGGTCCCTCGGGAGAGGTAAGGCCGACGACTCGAGCAAAGAACAAAGACCCTAGTCTCAGCGAGGAGGTCCCTCCACTAACCTGGAAGATCGTTGAGCGCTTCCCCTCCCAAGCCGAAGCTAAGACTCGGGCACCTTGGAGAGCTAGAGAGCCCAAACCAAAGCGTCCTAGGGAGACAAGAGCTCAAAGATAATGAACCGGTCCTCCTCCAAGGTGCCCTTCAAGGTCTATTTATAGATTTTGGTTTTGTGGTCTGTCAATAGCCAACTCCCGCTATCCGTTCTTACTGTCCGCACCCCAAATTGGTCTGCTAACAGCCAAACTCCGCTGTCCGGAGGGGCTAACCGCAGACCACCAGGGGTTTTCTGGTAAAAGACCATCCCCACTACCAGCGAACCCGGGACCCTCGACCTGTTCAGCGAACATGTGGTTCGCCAAAGCCACCCAACGAGCTCCCTCGGCTGGCTGGCTCGCCTCTTCCCGGGCTCGCCCCCACCTGGGCTCGCCCTCGGTCGCCTGGCGAACTCCTTCGGCCGGCTGGCTCGCCTGACTCTACGGCTCGCCCGCTGAACCACTCCTTAGCGGGTCGAGCTCGCCAAAATGGCTAACTGTACCCCAGAAATGGCTATTTGCACCCCAAGGGCCCGGACCTGCCCAGCGAGCTCCTCCGACCGGCTGGCTCGCCTCTTCCCGGGTTCTCCCCCATCTGGGCTCGCCTTCGGTCGCCTGGCGAACTCCTTTAGCCGGCTGGCTCGCCTGACTCTACGGCTCGCCCGCTGAACCACTCCTTAGCGGGTCGAGCTCGCCAAAATGGCTAACTGTACCCCTGAAATGGCTATTTGCACCCCAAGGGCCCGGACCTGCCCAGCGAGCTCCTCCGACCGGCTGGCTCGCCTCTTCCCGGGCTCGCCCCCATCTGGGCTCGCCTTCGGTCTCCTGGCGAACTCCTTCAGCCGGCTGGCTCGCCCGGTCTCTACGGCTCGCCCGCTGAACCACTCCTTAGCGGGTCGAGCTCGCCAAAATGGCTAACTGTACCCCAGAAATGGCTATTTGCACCCCAAGGGCCCGGACCTGCCCAGCGAGCTCCTCCGACCGGCTGGCTCGCCTCTTCCCGGGCTCGCCCCAATCTGGGCTCACCTTCGGTCGCCTGGCGAACTCCTTCAGCCGGCTGGCTCGCCCGGTCGTGCGCACTTGGAACCCCTTTCCTGGCGAACATCGGGGTTGTACAGAAAGGATCACCAACATACTAAATACAATTAACCCATTCATCCAAATGTTCGGGCAACTTCCAAGGCTCCCTAACATACAACAATGTAGGTTACAGATTAAAGAAAGACCATTAGTAGAGCAACAATACTCACTTTCGACGACATCACAAGTCGCTGCAATATTAGTTGGTGGAGAAAATTCATGGAAGCAAATGAAAGAGACATAATTGTCGAGATAACTTATGGTCATCTGGTGCCTATCAATGAATACTCTGGTTATTACGACCCTTTGAAGTATCCATTGTTGCTTCCCTATGGGACTTATAGGTAGTGTGGCGATGAGCAAATACAATGCACATAACGAATAAGTTGTTGTGACTACTATACATATTTATTGTAGGTTAGCACATATAATCATTAACTACTACATTTACTGTAGTTTTTAATTATATTTCCTTATGCCAAAAAAAAATAATTCAAAATCCGCGGACATATTCCATCAATGCTTCTCCACTCAGGACGTCTAATGCATCAATATGTGGTCAATAACTACATTAAAATTGAAGCACAAAAACTTTGATGGATTAGGTCACATCAAAGTGATGTTCGAGTCGGGCTCTACCAGGATTTACAAGATAGTTGTAACATCCCTGTTGAAACCAGAATCTGGTTCCTAGTGGAGTCCGGGGCCCCCAACGGGTTGGGGGGCGACTAGCGCTTACTTGTCCTGTGGAGAAGGTAGGATGGGGTTTCAGAACTCAACGCGGATCCTTAAACTCAGCAGGGAGGTCCCACCACACACCCGGAAGATCTTTAGATTGCTTCCCCTCCAGAGCCAAAGCTGAGGCCCGGGCACCTTGGAGAGCTCTAGGGAGTCTCGACAAGGATGATCAGAGGAGAGAGAAGCCTCAAAACCGGAATCCTCTCCAAAGGTGCCCTTTGGGTCTTATTTATAGTTCTTCTAAACTGGTCTGCGAATAGTGGAAAACCGCCTTCTAGTTTTACGAAACGCACCCCAACCTGGCCTGCTAACAGCCAAACTCCGCTGTTCGGAGCGGCTATCTGCAGACCCCCAGGGGCAAAAGAGTAATTCTAACTTCCAGTCCCCTGGAAGAAGGGTCTGCGAGATCGGCTTGTTTCCCGACCTCGCTAAAAGGCATGCGAGAATCCCTGCCGCCTCTGCGACTTCATGGATCTCGCGGGACCTGCGGAACGTGGCTTTCCTGCGGGTAGAGCGAGACACTTCCCGCCGAATACTTTGGCGAGACTAGTGTTCACCCACTGATCTCGCCTTATTGTAGTTGCCGAGACCTTCTAGAAGGTGATCTCGCCTATGCCATTTGGAAAACTTTTCTGCGAGCTCTATGGGAGGAGCCAGACGAACCCCGGGTTGTACACAATCCCCGCTCTTTGCGAGCTTAACCTGAGCTCGCAAAGAATCGTCCAACCCCGGGGTGTTCGCTTGGCGACAGCTGTCTTGTCAAGAATCTTTTGTGGGTCCCACCGTTTGGCTATATATACCGCCCGAGCTAAAGAGTTTTCATTTTTCTTTCTCCTCCTCATCTTTCTTTTTACTGTAGCTATCCTCCGATGCCTCTCTTCAAGGAAATGGAAGCTCGCCTGAAGGCCTCCAAGGCACACGAGGTGGCGATGATGATGAAGCCACCTGCGTGGATGAATCGCGCGTCTCCCTCTCCTGTGCGAAGCTGAAAAAAGCAAAGGCTGCTCTCCAACTGGGAGCTGATACTGTCGACCTTGAGTCTTCCCCTGGCGACAAATCTGCCAAAAAGGTTGGGATTACCCTTCACGCGAGAACACTTGACTGTTACTTCTAAACTTTGCTTCTGCAGGTAATCAAGACCGATAAGGATACTGGCGGGCCCTCAAACGAACCGCTCGCTACCCCTCGGGAGGATGCGAATACAACTTGCGAGAACCTTCGTGGTACACTACATGATCTCGCCCATATTGTTGGAATTGTACATTCTGATAACTTCTTTTCCCCTGCTTTTCCATTTGTAGCCTCGCCTCCTGCGAGCCAGGGGGAACAGGGTCAGCGAACCCCTTCTCCCCAACAACAAGACGTGATCATCCCGGCACCGACCTTTAGACTTCTCGCTCATGAAGGCTCAGGCAGCTCGCCCCCGCCAGACGTTCCCCTTGCAGATGCAGCGAGATATCCCCTTGGAAAGGGAAAAACTCATCGGCCCTACTACGACACTTCTTTTGATTCCCCACCCAGTTCTTCTCGCCATCCCAGAGGTAGACCTTCTCGCCTTTCCGCTTTTTACTCTAACTTATCCTTCATAACCTCGCATACGACCTTTCTTTATTAGACGGCGAGACTCAGCTTACCGACTCCGAATTCGGGGACGACAATGTGTCCCCCTTTCCCGAGCGGGTGGAAGATTTCCTGGGCGATGCGCGAGAACCCGAGGTGATGAGACGGTAGACTGCGGAACTATTCCAAAATCAAAACCAGATGTTGCAGGACCTCAACATCCAGGCGAGAGTGGATAGGCAGGCTGCGGAGGAAAGACACGCGTCCCTGATGGACGAATGCGACAAACTCCGCGCGGCGATACCCCACGACCTTGAGAGGCCTCTCAGGAGACGCTCATGGCGAGGATCAGGGATCACGCCCAATTGATCGACCGTGACGCCCGCGCTGCTGCTGATTTCCACAATTCCCGAAGGCCACCGAGAAGAGGACCGCGAGGTGGCGGTAGGTGGCAGTGGCTGCCTTATTGATCTCGCGATCCTGCTTTTCTCTTTATGGGATATTTGGTTCTATTTTCGTTTTGAACAATCTCGCTAGACCCCGGCCTATATTAGTTCTCGCTTGCTAAGAACAACGGACAATACCTTAACTATGTTATTGTTCGCAACTTTATACTGCTGCCTTCCCTTTATCTTGTTTTCGCATGCCTGTGATGTTCTCGCTCGTGAGTCATTTGGTTTTAACTAACGCTGCGGCTCAATTTCGCTCGCCAGTTATAGGCGAAATGATTTTCATCTTCCTGGGTCGCAGTGATGTGACGTTTTGACTAATTGTGTCTCCGACGCTTGGGCTTCTTCCCGCCCCTTTTTATTTTCCTATAAATAGTTTCACATTAATGTCATTCAACTACCGCTTTCCTCTACCCCTTCATCTTCCCTAGTTGCAGAGCTCTCGCCAGCTTCGTTCTCGCATTCTCCTACGCTTATTCTCGCAGGTACTCGAGATGGTCAAAGCCACGAAAGAGCTCCCTGAGGGAGAAGGCCGGTCGAAATGCGCATGGGCCTTCTGCGAGCATGATTTCTTCCACTGCAATATGAGCGAGGACGAATACTTGACCTCCCTCGCCGATTATGTCCCTCCTGAGTTCGCCGCCCGCCCACCCGGGGAGGACGAGGTGATCAACACTCTCAGGGCCGACGAGATCGCCATCCCCATCGCGCACTTCGCGGTGGGCTTGCGGCTTCCCCTATGGCCCGAGATTCGCCAGGTTTACTCCCTCTCTTGCTTCACCTTCCTCGCGAGATTGATCTCGCTCGACTCAATCCTCTCTATTTATGGTTTTTCAAGTGCTCCGTCACTATGGCGTTGTTCTCGCCCAGCTCACCCCTAACGCCATGGCGGTGATCGTGGCCTTTGCCTGCTTCCTGCGCGAGGAGCGAATTGAATTCAGTCTTCCGGTTTACCGAAAACTGTTCTCGTTTCGTGCCTACTCCGAGGGTACTGTCTATTTCGTGGGGTCGGGATGTAAGGTCATCGAGACCGTCAACAAGGCCCACTTCTGGGCCCAGAAGTTCCTCCTGGTAAAGGGGAATTTCGGCAACATCCCGATCTCGCCCATCCAGTATAACGACACCATCTACCGTCCTCCACCTCTTGGCGGCCACGATGCCGACCTCTTCCAATTCTTCCAGAAGAAGAACTTCGAGGTGGTCCATCTCCGCCGCAACGTCGACAAACTTTCACCGGTTCTTCCCGGGGAAGGTAATGATCTCGCCCCCCTTTTTTGCTTTAATTCTGATTTCCGCCATTCTTTCTAACACAACTCTTAACAGGTGAGCGAGACATCCCCCTCCACCCACCTTATGCGAGCAACATTAAACCCTCCGCCGATCTTGCTCTCGCAACAATGGGAGCGGCGGCCTGCCGAGAAGGTACCCCCCCAACTGTTATCACCTCTAAGAAGAGGTCGGGGGCTTCAGGCAGCCAGCCTTCCCGCCAGCCTACTTCAAAGAGGTCCAAGACAAGCGAGAGCCTGCGCGCCTCCGTGAAGGGAAAGCGTCCGGCCGAGCCCTCGGGTCCTGGGATTGGCGATTCTTCATTCCCCGAGGATCTGGAGGTCGAGCAAGCCGAGGCCATCGCTAGGACCTCGGCACCGCCAATTCCGTCGAATCATCTGCATTTCGGCCTTGGCATGCGAGCCCGAGATGAAATCGGCGAGCGCCTGGTGCGCTGGAGAGAAGAGGCAAACCGGATCGACGTCACCTCCCTCCTACGCTCTTGGGTAGAGGAGGGCGTAGCGAACTCCCACGCCTTCAACTTTTCTTTCGTCATGTACGGCCGCGAGGACGCCGCGGCCTATAAGGAAGCAACCGCAAGGAGCCTCGCCTATGAAAGCGCGAGGTCCCAATTGCGGGCGATGGAGCTCGCCCATATGGCGGGCAGAAAATGTCTGGAGCTGGAGCGCGAATGCGCGGGCTTGCCGAGTCCCTCAGGGTTTCCGAGGCGAAGGTCGACGAGCTAAAGGAAAAGTTGGCCACCGCCGAGACCGGAGTGGTGAGTCGTTCATTCTATAATGTTTTCCTTAACTTCCTAACTTTTTCTCATACTAATTTTGCCTACAGGATGCCGAGATGGCTAGGCTCTCGGACGCTCGGGTCCTGAGCTTGGGGGCGAGGTCGCCGCGTTGAAGGCACTCAACTGCGAGCTTGCTCGCGCTACCGTTCCCCCTTCTCCCCGTCGCCTAAGAGAAGAGAGGCGAGACCGCGACGAGGCGCTACGCGTAGAGTCGACGAACGCGGCCCGCTTCGTCTTCCAGGCCATGAAAGGAGCGGAACTCCTGATTGCCGAGGCCGAGAGCGTGACAGTTGAGGACATCGTCCCGGAGCTCTTCAGGCCGCTCCCGCCGGTGAAGGATGGCGACTACGACGAGGATCCTTTCGGCGAGGCCTAGAAGGCGATCTTTACTTTGTTGTTTTTTGTCGTGAATTTTTGCGGCTGGCGAGATCGCCGCCCGATGTAATTAAACTCTTCTTTTGAATGGAAATTTTGTGCATGGCTTCCCTTTTGGCGGTCTGCGTTTTTTCTTCTGCTTTCATTTTCACTCCTAGTTAACTTATGTATCGAGAACGCTGCTCATTTTACGCGTGCTGAGGACTTTTCTTCTCGACTGGAGAGAATTTCCCCAAGCTTCTGGCTATACTTCTTGGTGACAAAAAATCCGTCCTTATTTTCTCCACGTGCCGAGGACCCCCCCTTCTGTGTTAGAACGAGGAGTTTCCCTCACTTTTGAAGTGCTTTAGACCAAACACGTTTTTCCTGTTATTTGTGCCGAGTACACCGTTCTCGCCCCGCGAGAAGTCGACCTTGTTTTTGAATGTCCTTAGGGACCCATAAGAGCTCGTTACCTCGCCAGCCTCTCTGCGAGATCCACCGGCCCCACCAGCTAGCGAGAGCCTGGCAGCGGGATCGTCCGGGGCAGTCCAGCACAAAGAGTCCGTTACTTCGCCAGCCTCTCCGCGAGATCAACCGGCCCCACCAGCTAGCGAGAGCCTGGCAGCGGGATCGTCCGGGGCAATCCAGCACTAAGAGTTCGTTACTTCGCCAGCCTCTCCGCGAGATCAACCGGCTCCACCAGCTAGCGAGAGCCTTGCAGCGGGATCGTCCGGGGCAATCTAGCACTAAGAGTTCGTTACTTCGCTAGCCTCTCCGCGAGATCAACCGGCCCCACCAGCTAGCGAGAGCCTGGCAGCGGGATCGTCCGGGGCAATCCAGCACTAAGAGTTCGTTACTTCGCCAGCCTCTCCGCGAGATCAACCGGCTCCACCAGCTAGCGAGAGCCTGGCAGCGGGATCGTCCAGGGCAATCCAACACTAAGAGTTCGTTACTTTGCCAGCCTCTCCGCGAGATCAACCGGCCCTACCAGCTAGCGAGAGCCTGGCAGCGGGATCGTCCGGGGCAATCCAGCACTATGAGTTTGTTACTTCGCCAGCCTCTCCGCGAGATCAACCGGCTCCACCAGCTAGCGAGAGCCTGGCAGCGGGATCGTCCCGGGCAATCCAGCACTAAGAGTTTGTTACTTCGCCAGCCTCTCCGCGAGATCAACCGGCCCCACCAGCTAGCGAGAGCCTGGCAGCGGGATCGTCCGGGGCAATCCAGCACTAAGAGTTCGTTACTTCGCCAGCCTCTCCGCGAGATCAACCGGCTCCACCAGCTAGCGAGAGCCTGGCAGCGGGATTGTCCGGGGCAATCCAACATTGTTACTCGTTTCTTGGAACTCATAATTAGTATAAAAATGACTCATGAAAGGTGATATGCAAAGATCAATATATTATAATAATCTTATGGATAGAAACGCTTCAAGTCATCCCCACTTCTGGCTCGGCCGAGGGGTACCCCCTCCACATCCTGGAGGTGGTACCCTCCCGACCTTAGCACTTCACTTACAATATATGGACCTTCCCAGTTAGGGTTGAGCTTGCCAACCGCGGCTCCCCTTCCGGCTGCATCAACCTTTTTTAGTACCAAATCCCCCTTCTGGAAGTGTTTTACTCGTATATATTTGTCTAAGTACTTGGCCATCCGCCTTTTCACTTCCTCCTGCCTAAGGGTAGCCAGGTCTCGGAGTTCCTCCACTAGGTCCAAAGACAACCTTTGGCCTTCTTCGTTGTCCGCTCTCCATTCGTCACCACCCGAGGTGACTTGACTTCAAACTCAACCGGGAGGACGGCCTCGGATCCGTGGGATAGTTTGAATGGGGTCTCTCTGGTGGCCGTGTTCGGGGTGGTCCTCAGAGCCCAGAGGACCGAGGGTAGTTGCTCGACCCAACTCCCTCTGAGGTTTTCGATCTTCTTCTTGAGGAGGTTCACTATAATTTTGTTCGCCGCCTCTACTTTCCTGTTACTCCTCGGGTGGTGGACCGACGTGAACCTGAGATCTATGCCGAGCTGAGTACAGAAGCTGACGAACTCGTCACTCGCGAACTGCGGCCCGTTATCCGTGACAATGGCTAGAGGAAGCCCGTGCCTGCAGATATTCTCACCCCAAACGAAGTTTTTTACCAATTGGGAGGTTACCTTGGCCAGTGCCTTCGCCTCGATCCACTTGGAAAAGTAGTCGACCATCACTAGCAAGAACCTCCTTTGACCGCTTGCCTGGGGGAAAGGTCCTACCAGATCTAGCCCCCAGATTGCGAATGGCCAAGGGGCCGTGATCATTCTTAGCCTCTGGGCAGGGAGGAGTTGGAGAGGGGCGTAGAGTTGGCACTTGGAACACTTCCTGGAGAACTCGGCCGCATCCTTGCTGAGGATCCGCATTGAGTTCTGAAACCCCGTCCTACCTTCTCCACAGGACAAGTAAGCACTAGTCGCCCCCAACCCGTTGGGGGCCCCGGACTCCACTAGGAACCAGATTCTGGTTTCAACATTCTTTGTGTACAACCCGGGGTTCGTCTGGCTCCTCCCATAGAGCTCGCAGAACAGTTTTCCAAATGGCATAGGCGAGATCACCTTCTAGAAGGTCTCGACAACTAGAATAAGGCGAGATCAGTGGGTAAACATTAGTCTCGCCAAAGTATTCGGCGGGAAGTGTCTCGCTCTACCCGCGGGAAAGCCGCATTCCGCAGGTCCCGCGGGTAGAGCGAGACACTTCCCACCGAATACTTTGGCGAGACTAGTGTTTACCCACTGATCTCGCCTTATTCTAGTTGCCGAGACCTTCTAGAAGGTGATCTCGCCTATGCCATTTGGAAAACTGTTCTGCGAGCTCTATGGGAGGAGCCAGACGAACCCCGGGTTGTACAATCCCCCAAACAACTAGACCCCTAAGTTGGTTTTGTCATGACAAAGTCATGCCAAAACAATAGGAAGCACTTAAGAGCGTTAGAGCTTAGGTTAGAAGGAGGAAAACCCCAATGGTCTGCAAATAGCAATTTTCAGATACCAAGCCTAGGATTGGATTAGGTGGCCTCACCTTGACCCTTTAACCCCACAATAACATCCTTGACCTATTAGGGGTCCTTTGGGGCACCTAGGGCCCATTGGGGTCAACTAAAGAGGCCAATTTGACCAAAGTCAGCCCTAACCCTAAATTAGTCAAAGTAGCCTAATTAGGATCAAATTGACCTTGCCCCTACCCTTATAAGGATATTAGGGACCCAATAGACCAAAAATTCCCATCATGGGGCCTTCAATTTGGCCAATTTGACCTAAGTCAACCCTAGCCCTATTTTGGTCAAAAGTGGCCTATTAAGGGTCAATTGACCCACACCTTGCCAAATTGACCCTACCCAGATCTTCCTAACCCTTAAAGGAGGCCAATGGCTCACTAGCCACCCATTGGGGTCAACCCAAATGGTCAAATTGACCAAAGTCAACTCCACCTTGATTTTAGGTCAAAATTCCCCATTTTGCCCAAACCAAGCCCAAACAACTTTGGTTAAGCCTAATTGGAGTAGCTCATTAGCTTAGGAGGCTGATAATTACCAGGAGTTGCTAATCAATTTCTGTAAAAGATGACTAGGAGAGAAAACCCCATTTCCCGCAAAAATGGTGGAGAGTGAGAGAGAAGAATAATGGCATTCATGGCCAAGGGTGGCCAATTAAGCTCATAATTGATGGGGATTCCTCTCCCCTAGCAGTTACAAGAAGATTGGGGAGTTTTCCAGCCCACATGGGGCTGATTTCAGTGGGATTTTGAGGTGGCCGAAAATCACCATTAATGGTGTTAATGGCAATTGATGCCATGTCTCTCCCTCTCCTCCAATTGAACTCTATAACTCCTTTAGAAGAGTAAGAGGAGCATTTTCCCCCAATCACCAGAAGAAATCGAACTCTCCAAGTGCAAAAGAGACATGACACCAAAAGCTCAAGTTACGGCCATGTTAACTCGCCGGAATGCGCGGCCTCAGGCCACCACACAGGTCCGATCCTCCCTTCCTCCCGTAGTGCTAGATCCATATCTGATTTGGGGCTTGATTTGATCCAAATTGGGCTCGAATCAAGCTCCCGAAAGGGCTCGTTTACGAGCCTATATCCTCCACTAGAACACCATGTTCTGGCCACCTTCGGCCGGCCAACCACCCCTAATCTCCGGCCGCCACCTCAACGGAGGTGGTGGTGGCATTGGCTGGCCAGGGCGGCGCTCTTGTGGCTGGGAAAACCTGGTTGAAGCTCACCCAGGCGCATGCAAACTTGTTTATTGGTTGTAGGTTGAAGATGAGCGGGTGTCGCTCATCTTTCGCCAAGATCTGTGCAAAGATCAAATGATATTATTCTTTATTAAATGTAGATTTCTGTCACATATTATGCAGTGCCTTATTTTAAATATGAAAAATACTTAGGCTCAGATTTAGAGGAAGTGGTCTACATGAAAGTTGTAGCCTTTGGAGTAAACTTTAATTTAAAATTGATTTCCGCCCAATAGGATCATTGGTCTGACCACATCACTCAAAATGGTGCAACATGTCCAAAAGGTTGACCAGACTTTGATCTGAGTGCCCACACTAAACCAGCCATCCAAATGGCCTGAAATTTTGAGCAAAGCCTAATTTTACCCCCCCCCCCCCCCCCCCCCCCCCTAATAATATCCAAAAATGGGAATTTTTGGATAAACCTTTTCAGGTTTTTGTAAGAATTTAATAATTTTTATATAAATTAATTATATGTTCAAAATACTTCCAAACCCCTCCAAATTATGGTGGGTGGTCATTAGGGTCATGATATGACCCTGGTAAAAATTTCATCCCATTTGGGATTGATTTGGTTGTGTATTTAACTATCTCAAAATTGGTCAAACTAAGGGTTTACAAGGTCAAAAGTGCACTTGTAGGGTTAAGAGGTCAAATCTCATCAAAATGATGTGAAACCATGGCCACTGACTTAATATCACCTAGGAAACCTTCCCCCATGATTTGGGTGATTTGTGGTGGATATGCCCTAAGGCCCTAGTTCAAACTCTAGGGTTGCAATTTGGGCCTTATGAAGGACATAGGGTCATATGTACTTGGATGGTCATGGAACTTGGTAGATAAGTTCATAGGGTGTAAATATGCGCTAGGTAATTTTATGAGAATTTTAGGAACACTTGTCCCCTCTTAATTAGGTTATAATCTTGTAGGACACTTTCTTATAAGAGGAATTTACATGTTCAATTTATCTTGGATATTCATGAAAGTTTGGTAGTGCCTATATAATCATGATATAAACCTCTGGTATTTTTTGTATAATTTTTGAATTGATTTAATTAGTACTTCATTCACAAGTCAACTATTTCTCCTTAAGATTATGATAAATAAATGAGGGCCAAATATTCTCAGGAAAATTGCGAAACTTGGTGATAGGACATTGTAGGGCATTAAAAAGCTCTGTGAATTTTTGTATAATTATTGTAATTATTTTCCAATAGGTTACTTCACAATGTTCCCTGGTTTGTATTTACTTGAAATATTTATTTATATGACTAAATGGATTTAATAAATTATGAAACTCAGTCAGTAAATTTTTCTGATCATTGATTAGTCCCAATTATATATTTTGGACTCATCTGGCCTGTTTTCTCACTCGTGCACTACACTTTCAGCGTTAAAATGCTCATATTTGCTATTTTCATCACATTACACATATTGCACTCTTTTTGCCTAGTGGGGGTGTGCAATTGCATATTCTGTGCTGGGGGTATGCCTCTGCGGGTTCCCCATACCTGTCTTAATGTTAATTTGGGTGTTAGCCCTTTGGCTGGTGCTATATTTTGTGGATTGGTGCTGTGGTTTTGATTGTGTGCAGGTGGACTATGCTCTTGAGTTGAGCACTACAATCTGGGTAAATCGCATGACTGTGCGATTATTGTTAACGCACGATCTAAGCTATCGTGCGATTTACTCAAAGCTATGTGTGATGATGTTCATCGTGCGTTTTCCTTAACGCACGATTTAATCCAATCGCGCGAGAAAGAAAACGCACGACCCACCTGGAAGCTAGCAAAAATCCGAGGCCTGCCCCACCCCATGCGTTTTTGGCCACGCACGAGCATTCCGCTCATGCAAGAACAAAAATGCACAGCCTTCCTGTAGCTTCAGGCGTTGTTTATCTCTGCCATTTGCACGAACCAAAGCACGCGATCGTGTGTTTTTGATCGTGCATTTCTTATTTAATCACCCCCTATTTAAGTGCACAGGTGCAGTCAATGGGAGATCAGATTTTATTTTGGGGAGCGTTGTTCTTCCGCTCCAGCCCGCCATTTTCGTCGCTCCATTGCCACCCACCTTCGGGAGGAGTTCCGGCCGCCATTCTCTTACAAATATCTATCCGGAGAAACCTCTTGGCCTCCTCAATTGTTGATGCACCTCCAAACCTCCATTTCAAGGGATTCTTTGCTGCATACATGAAGTTCTCCGGCGAGGTTAGAAGCGAAGATGATTGACGGAAAAGATGGGTAAACTAGAAGGAAGTGACAACACCTCTCCATTCCCCAGACGGCAGTTGGAGACCTAGCTCGGACAAGGACTGACAACCCTAGATTCCGGCCGTGAACCTCTGATGAGTCTTTGCCCCTTTGGTTGTAATCTCACCTCCTTCATATTGCAGTACTATTTTTCCTTTATTATATGTGTATGGATAATGTATGCTAAACCATGTTATGATATTTAGTATATTTCATGT